>JAQFVV010012417.1:7634890-9006030 GCA_028023455.1 Epiperipatus broadwayi
TAGTTATATTTATTATGGTAGCGTTCACTTTTATATTTTTAATTCAGTGGTACAAACATTGAAATCTGAATTAGAGTGATTTAAGTTTTGATTAAATCATTAAACAGATTACAATATAATACCTAGTTTGCTTTATGAATTATTTGCTATTTTGTTTTGAATGTAGAAGTTTAATTTCCAATTTATCTTTTACCTTTATTATTAACAAATTTATAGAAAAAAAGGATCTATCTTGTTATGCTTTTAAAAAAAGCATTTGTGTTTTTAGCACAACATGTGTAATATATTTATTTTTGTCTCTTGTTTAAACATGTGATGAAATATAAAACTCTCCATATAGTAGTGCCATATTTTAATTGTTTAATACTTTTTGTAATGCTAGTATGAGATATTGATCATGTGATTTTTATGTATTTTCATGTAGAAGTTGAGTTCTAAGAGAAATAACGAACATATTTCAAAATAAAAAAATCTGATGTTCACAAAGATTTGTACGATCAGGAATTATAGCTTCGGGTCAAATCGCGGGGGATTTATGCTTTTTCTAAAAGGAACAGCAATAAAAATCTATAACTTTTTTTTATCACTTTTCTAAGAATTATAAATGTTCAAAAATATTTATTAGTTTGGTTCATATTTTTTCTCTCTTATTTTTTTCTTTTTTATATTTTATTTATATATTGTCTTACAGAATATTTTTTAATGTTTTTCAATAAAAATGTTTGAGCATGTATGTATTTTAGTAGGAATTAAGAATTTTAATCATCTCACATTTCATTATTATCAATCATCTAATAATTTTTTCTGAATAGATTATGAATTATAAATTAATTTTTTCGGATTCAGGTCTCTCTAATAATATTAAATTCAACAAATTTTCATAACCATAAATATTATAGTCATTTTCAGGTTTTTTTACAATATTGAGTGAGTTTTCCTTTTGAATGTTGAAATCAGATCAAGATTCTAATACAATACTGCTGCTTTAGTTCCACAGAAATTCTAAACTATTTATTCTGCTTTGATTGCAGTATCTATAGGTTGAAAATTATCTCTATAATTTTCATATGTTGATTTTTATTGTGTATGGGCAGTCCTATATTATGAAAAATATCTATATTTTTTTACTTTTTTTCTGGTGAAATTCACCTTTATCATTATATTCAATTAATGCTTCATTAATATTTTCTTTTCATGTGTTATTTTCTTTTTCTATTATTTTCAAACATTTTTTAATTTGAATTTTAGTACTGTTTTGTAGAATTTGATTTTAGATTTGTATTAATATTGATTAATTATAATTTAACTAACTTTAATTTAGCAAATAGCACTGAACTAACATTAATCACTCACCACTTCTTCCTTCTCTAAAGCTTCTTATGGCCTACTTTGATTTTGTTATTAAAATGTTATTATAGTTAAAAAAACAGATGTTTATTCAATTTTTCTTACCTGAAGTGTTATTCTGGTTCAATTTCTAGAATCATTCAATTTTTTTTTGATGCTTAGAAATTCATTTTTTCAGATTTTCAAATTCTCAAATTTAGTTTACCTAGTGAAATTACTTCTTGTCTCTAAGGTATAGGGATTATCCTAGAAAATTTGTTTTTATAATATAACTTTAAGGTTATGTTTTCACCAGATTCTGTGTTTTTGACATATCAATTTATGTAATGGTAATCCTGATAACATTTCATTTAATGTAATTATTTGTTAATTCACATTGATGTCGATAAATTATGACAAGATTTTAGATTGCCAATTTTTATAAAATATTACATATTCTTGAAGTAATCTTTTCTATCATAATCTATCTCTGCATCAAATAACTAGATTTTAAGTAAATTAAAATTTATGTATAATTTTCTAAGTAGGCCGCGATGAATGATCAGATCATATAACAAAATGTTGTTGACTTTTGAATAGTTTTTTATTAATATTTTTATGTTTAACATTTTCTAAATTCTCAAATTTTTTTACCGCATGAAATTTTTATGATTATTTAAATTTTCAGAAATTAATCAAAACAAAGGAAAAATATAAAAGTTATAAGGTGTTACATTTTGATTTACAAATATGAAACTTACTCACTTCAGATAAATGTTGTACTCGATTGGTCATTAATCACTTATTAAACTAGAGATTGTCTCTAGCACAGATATATACTTCAAAATTCAGCCAAAGATTATTACCCATGGATAGAGATGTAGTAATTTGTGTGTGTGTGTTAAAAATTAATTTTAAAAAAAAATCACATTTGTTAATCTTTTAAGTTTTATTAAACTTTATATCTGTGCTAGAGACAATTGTAGTTTTGCAAATGATTAATGATAATTAATCATTACTGCATTTATCTGAAGTGGATAATGTGTAAAATTTAGTATTTTGACACTTGTAAAATCAAAATCGTAGTAATTTATTATTGATAAAACTCTTCATGTAATAGAAATATATTATAATGATAGATCTGGGCACACTAATGAATGTTGGTTCAGCATGAATTAATCTTGAGGTCATTTGTTTTTAATTGTATCTTTATTTATATGATTTTTTAAAAAATGTGGAAGTGTGAAGATTATTCAATATATCTTTATAAAATTTATAAGTATAATCAAGAATACTTTAAAAAATTAGAATTAATATAAGTTGCATTATATTGAAAAACCAATACTAAAGTTAAATATTACAATATATAGCAATTGTATTTGTGTCCACTATAATAAAAGACAATAAATAAAATTTTAAGTTTTTTGTTACTTTTTTATATATTAAATCTTTCGCTTCAAATTTTTTAAATAATATGACTATTTTAAATACATTAAATAAATAAAATATTCAATCAGAATTTATTGCAAACCTAATAAGATACTTAAAATTTATTTTCTTTATTTTCCAAATACTGATAGCGACATTTTGTAATCACACACTTTTTTTTGAAAACTGTGGCCTTTTCTAAATTTTTGTACTTTCAGACAATTATTGCAAATATCTTCAGTATATTGTTTATTTCTATTCATAGATTACATTTTAAATTAATGTACTTTAAATGATTTTAGATTAACCTAGGGCCATATTGTTATACGTCTTATTCAAGTAAAATATATTTTAATGTTGATGTTCAAAGTTAATTAAATTAGTTTACCTTGGAACAATTTGTGGGGGGGGGAAAATTTTATATAGGTTTCTATTTTCACATTTTTTTCCATTTATATTTAATTTATGCAAACAATATTTGCCTTCGTTCTTTTTTAATCAAGAATAATATTTTTACTTCGTTTGAAATTGATTTTAATAAATTAAAAGAAATTAATTCATGAATTGGCAATCACTAAAAAAAGAATGTCAGATTTTTTTGTCTCAATTTATTATGTTATGGACAAACACAAACAAATTATTATTTTTCTTTGTTTTTTTCTTAAAATTTAATTTGCATTTTGTAAAATATAGACTTTCGGTTGGTTTAACTGTAGATTTAACAGGTTGACTATATAAAGCTATATTTTATTTTTTGCCTGTAGCACATGGAATATAATTTAAAATTCCATTTATAAAAATTATGAGAATCAATGATCAAGGGTTATCATGGTTGTCTTGAATCTGTTGATAATTTCATATAGCATCTAAAAGTTTCAAATACAATTTGTTTTTCTGGATCTAACAGTAAAACCAATTGTATTTGATATTTTTAGATGCTACTATGAACTCATCAATAGATTCAAGACAATCCATGATAACCCATGATCATTGTTCTCATATTTTTTATAAATGGAATTTAAATGATATTGATCTTTGCAGATATGGGCAAGCACAAACTATTAACTACATATAGTTAATGGCTGTTAAATCTACAGTTAAACTAACAGAAAGTCTATATTTAAAAAATGCAAGTTATATCAAAAGCTAAATTTAGAAAACAAAAAAAATAATAATTTGATTGTGTTTAGTCATACGCACAAAAGGATTAATAAAAATAGTTAGACAAATCTATAGCTTTGTGATTACCAATTCATGAATTAATTTCTTAATTTATAAAATCAATTTCAAAACGAAGTAAAGATTATTATTCTTGATTAAAAGAACAAAGGCAAATATTGATTACATAAATTAAATATAAATGAAAAAAAAAATGTGTAAATAGAAACCTATATAAAATTTTCTAGGATTTTACAAGCACATTTTATTTGATTTCAAATTAAACTAATTTAATTAGCTTTGAACATCAACATTAAAATATATTTTACTTGAATAAGATATATTATGTAGTAATAGGTTAATCTAAAATCATTTAAGTGTCCATTAATTTAAAATGTAATCTATGAATAGAAATAAACAATATTTTGAATATTTGCAATAGTTATCTGAAAGTACAAAAATTTAGAAAAGTAATCTATTTTCGTTATCGTTTTATTTTCAAAAAAAAGTGTGTGATTACAAAATGTCATATCAGTATTTGGAAAATAAAGAAAATAAATTTTAAAGGTATCTTAGTTAGGTTTGCAATAAATTCCTGATTGAATATTTTATTTATTTTATGTATTTAAAATAGTCATATTATTTTTAAATTAATTTTGAAGCGAAAGATTTAATATATAAAAAAGTAATCACAAAACTAAAAAATTTTATTTATTGTCTTTATTAATTTTCATAATGTGAGACCACAAATACAATCACATTATCTTCTATATAATCTAATATTTAACTTTTAGTATTGGTTACTCAATGTATGCAACTTATATTAATTCTAATTTTTTTAAAGTATTCTTGTATATACTTATAATTTTATAAATATATTGAATAATCTTCACACTTCCACACATTTTTTTAAAATCATATAAATAAAGATACAATTAAAAACAAATGCCTCCCAAGATGCATTTCATGCTGAACCAGCACTCATTAGTGTGCCCAGATCACCATCACTCATATATATTTCTATTACATGAAGAGTTTTATCAATAATAAATTACTACGTTTTGATTTACAAGTGTCAAACTCAATTCGTACACATTATCCACTTCAGATAAATACAGTAATGATTAATTATCATTAATCATTTACTAAACTAGAGATTGTCTCTAGCACAGATATAAAGTTTAAAACTTAAAGATTAACAAATGTGATTTTTTTTAAATTAATTACACACACACACACACAAATTACTCACATTTCTCTATCCATGGGTAATAATCTTTAACTGAAGTTTAAAGTATATATCTGTGCTAGAGACAATCTCTAGTTTAGTAAGTGATTAATGATAATCATTACAGTATTTATCTGAAGTGGTAAGTTTCATATTTGTAAATCAAAATGTAACACCTTATAACTTTATATTTTCCTTGTTTTGATTAATTTCTGAAATTTAACTAATCACTAAAAATTTCATGCATTTTTCTAAATTTGAAATTTAGAAAAATGTTAAACATAAAAATATTAATGCATGATTGATTGCCTAACTTGAATAACCAGTCAACAACATTTTGTTGTGGTCCTCTGATCATTCACTCATCAACACCAGCCTACTTAGAAAATTATACATAAATTTTAATTACTTAAAATCTAGTTGTTTGATGCAGAGATAGATTATGATAGAGTTGATCACTTCAAATATGTACTATTATATAAAAATTGGCAATCTAAAATCTTGTCATAATTTATCGACATCAATGTGAATTAACTAATAATTACATAAAATGAGATGTTATCCAGGATTACCATTACATAAATTGGTATGTCAAACACAGAGTCTGGTGAAAATAACCTTAGGATTATATGATAAAAACAAATTTTTCTGTATGTCCATATACCTGAGAGACAAGAGAAGTAATTTCACTAGGTAAAACTAAGCCCAATTTGAAAGTCTGAAAAGTGAATTTCTAAGCACCAAAAAAAATTAGTGATCTAAGTGAACCAAGTCACACTTCAGGTAGAAATAGTGATAAACATCTGTTTTTTTAACTATAATAACATTTTAATAACAAAATCAAAGTAGGTATAAAAGAAGCTTTAGAGAAGGAAAGAAGTGGTGGTGTTAATGTTAGTTCAGTGCTATTTAATAAATTAAAGTTAGTTAAATTATATTAATCAATATTAGTACAAATCTAAAATCAAATTCTACAAAATTGTGTAGTATGATAGAACAATTGCCCAAATAAACAAGTATTTGAAAATATGGAAAATAATCTAAAATTCAAATTAAAAAATGTTTGAAAATAGTAGAAAAAGAAAAACACACATAAAAAGAAAATATTAATGAAGCATTAATTGAATAATATGATAAAGATGAATTTCACCAGAAAAAAAAGTATATAATCTATAGATATTTTTCATAATATAGTACTGCCCATGCATGTAATAAAATCAACATATAAAAATTATAGAGATAATTTTCAACCTATAGATACTGCAATCAAAGCAGAATAAATATGGTTTTAATCTCCATAAGAATTAGTTTTTCTGTACAACTTAAAGCAACAGTATTATGGTAGAATCTTGATCTGACTTCAACATTCAAAAGGAAGACTCACTCAATATTGCAAAGAAAAAAAACCTAAAAATATTTATAATGTTTATGGTTATGAAGTTGTTAATTTAATATTATAGGAGAGACCTGGATCAGAAAAAACAACTAATTTATAATTCATAATCTATTCAGAAAAGAACCAGTAGATGATTGATAATAATGAAATGTGAATTGATTAAATTCTTAATCACTGCATGCTTGAGACTGCTAATGACTACATACATATATATTATCAAACATTTTATTGAAAACCATTAAAAAATATTCTGAAAAAGCAAACTGTATAAAAATAAAATATAAAAAGAGCAATATAGGAAAGAAATGTGGAATTGAACCAAACTAATAGCTATTTTTTATTTATTTATAATTCTTAAGAAAGTGATGCTTGCCTGGTAAAGTTACTAGATTTTTATTGCTGATTCTTTTTAGAAAAGCATATATTCCACCTGGAAAAAAAGATTTAAATATTCAATAATGATTTGACCAGAAATATAATTCCTGGTCATATAAATCTTTGTGAACATCAGATTTTTTGAATGTTAAGATTCATTTGTTATTTCTCTTGAGAACTCAACTTCTACATGAAAATACATAAACATCACATGATCACTATCTCATACTAGCACAATAATTGTTATTAAACAATTCAAAATATGGCACTACTATATGGAGAGTTTTGTGTATGAAAATACATGTTTAAACAAGAGACAAAAATAAATATATTAGACATGTTGTGCTAAAAACACAAATGCTTTTTTTAAAAAAAGCATAACATTGATCAAATGTTAGCTTTTTCACAAAATAAATTTGTTAATAGTAAAGGTAAAATATAAATTAAGATAAAACTTCTACATTCAAAACAAAATGCTAATAGTTCATAAAGCAAACTCTAGGTATTATATTGTAATCTGTTAATGATTTAATCAAAACTTAAAAATCACTCTAATTCAGATTTCAATGTTTGTACCACTGAATTAAAAATATAAAAGTGGTACTATAATAAATATAACTAATAAATACAGATAAAAGATATCTGCCAGTTATTATGATAAATCCTCCAATAATGTGATAAAAATTTAAGCATTCCCATATTAAGGAAGTATATAATACAAATAACATTTTTGATGGAATAATATCAAAGCAGGTTTAAAGTCATTTACCCAAACTACAGTCTGGGTGAGTTTATTATATAAAAGATTTGATAAATGATTGTAACCAATTCATTGTTATTGAGAGGATTGAATGCCAAGTGGGAAGTAAACAGACATTGTTGTAAAAACATCTTTAAAAAAGTTAATTCAATTTTATTCTTTTTTCCCAATAAGAAACGTGAGATTTGTGTATTAATGACTTCATAGCATTATAAGTTTTGTCAAATAAATGTATTAAAAATGATGTACAAAAATAAAACTTAAGTTATATATAAATGAGTACATTTTGTAAAATTATAAATAAAAATGCAAACGTATGTATTAAAATTGTTTTTTATGGACAGAATGTGCTGATTCAGCATGAAATATATATATTGGAGATCATTTATCTTTTTCATGTGTATGTGGTCATGTGTAGTAAGAGATAGAGTACTAGGCTGAAGGGAACTTGAAAATCTGTATTCAAATCCTCTATATTACATCTAGACTCCAAGTATATAAAATATACTCCAAGTATATAAAATATACTCGTATTTAAAATATTAAAATAATTTTTTAAAAAAATAAATTGCTGTAAACAGATAAATGAATAAAATGGAGACTAGTCTTATGGGAGAAAAGATTAATTTTACAAATATTAAAAAGCCACCATAATCCATGAATTATAAGGTTAACAAAGATTATTGAGAATATTGCCATGAAGTTAAAAATCTACTGAATAGGTGTGAAAATCTATCAAATGCTTAGTTGAGGTATTCATTCATGTGGATTTTCTGCTTAAAGGTTTTATAGAACAACTGTTTTTTCGTTGATTTTAAAAAATGCTATGTTTATGATTACCATTATATGTAAATGTTAAAGCATTTGTATTTACTAATGACTTTGTATTATAGAAAAAGTATCTATGATTGTCTAAGTATATTTTATTTTATCTATTTTTCAAGCTAACTAAATTTTAAAAGTTCTCTTGGGATACTGTTCTTCTTTAATACTAAAATATAATTTATTAGAATATGCCATTTGATAATTGATTAATCTGAAATTATAACTATTAAATTAAATTTTAATCTATGCCAGAAATAATTTGAATAAAATTTACAATACAGTTGTTAGCAAATAGAGAAAATTTTAGGAATACTATCTTTTATTATTATCTTTTTACTTTCTATTAAATGTATGTCATTTCAAAATGAAATACTAATATAAAAGTGTAAAAAAAAAAAGGTTTGAATATATCTTATTTTAGTTGCAATAAGTTTCTGTTTGAATATTTAATGATTTTCATGCATATTTATTTATGTACTAAAATATTTGTCTTTATTCTTTGGTCAGGATAATAATTTTTACATTATTTTAAAATGTAATTTGAAATCAAAGTTTTAATTTATAAATTGGTAATCACAATAAAGACTTCAATTACTATTTTCATTAATTTCTAAAATATATAAACACAAAAACAATTGTTTTAATTTTTATGTGTTATCAATTTAATTTTTGGCAATAATTTTTCAATATGTGCAATATTCAGTTATTTAAGAGTTTTTATATATACTTATAAATTAATGTTTTAACATTAAATTTATTTTGTCATTATTGAAAGGCTTTTTTTTTTTTTTTTATTCTGGCTAATTTCTGAAAGTTCACTTATTATCAGTGACAACAATTCCATCAATAGACGCGACACGTGCTTTTCTATCTCAAAAAAATGGACAAACTAATTTGCATTCACATTTGCATATTTTATTAGTTAACAATACTACATAAATGATTTATAACTTATGTTGGCCATGAATATGAGGGAAAACCTTGGAAGCGCTTGGCCCATTTAATTGTTTTTGGTTTTTGCAACTTCTTCGTCAGCGGGTAAATTGCTTTTATATGCTGAGGGTTTTGTACATTTTCCAGAGCTTGAAATGTTGATAAATATTAAAGCTAGAGATACACAGTACTTTGCATGACTAAAATCACCAGTTAGCGTTATTTAACTATGCTGCTTTCTATAAATAAAGTAAATGATAACAGGAGAAAATAATATGCATTGGTTCACAACACTACCGTGAATATTTCAGATATGTGGTACATTTACCTGACATAATACAGATTTAGATAAGATTGATGCCATAAAACATTCTGTTAATAAAAATTAACAAACATCTGATTATCTTTATAGGCATCCAAGGGGTATTAAACACCCAAAGCCGGATAATGAGTTTATATCCTTAGAAGATGTCTCCAACTATGAATAAATAATACTATTGACAAAAGATCAAAAATGGAATAGATCTATTTATTCTTTAAGCTTTTGCTGCTTGTAAGATTATTCTTGCCAATACTGATAGAAATTCAGAGTGAATTCATTATATCACTCAGCTAAATATGTGGCATTATTTTATATTTATAACAACAGAAATTAATTATACATTTACATGACAATGATAATTCAATTCAATTCTTATTTATTGCGTGCATTTCAACACTTTCACTTTAACAGAAATACACAAATAAAATATTCATATATTATTAATAATTATAAAATAAATATACAATAAATAAGTCATTATACAATATATTAACATTTTAACAAAAATATACAACAATAAAGAAAATTACAATTCATAATCAAAATATAAAAATTTATATAAATACATGTTATCTACAGTAAATTTTTTTTAAATATTAGTTATAAAGTAATCACAAAAATATCAATCTTACTGAATTTTTGATTATATTACTTTTGCAATCTGTTAATGACAGATTTTTTTAACAAAGAATTTTTACTTTTTTTAATATTAAAAGTGTACACATCCCTTACAAATGAGAAGGCACTCTTAATTCTATTTTGGATATACACTCATTAACATCAATTTTTCCATCAATTAACTTTTTTAAGAATACCTATCTTTATTCAGTCTTTTTTCAGTTAGTATTGTTTTAAAATTTAAATTTTGTCCCTTTATTAGCTTAATAATTTTTTTTCTCTACATTAGAAATTTTAGAGTCAATATAAATCAAATCCAAATTCCGTATATAAGAACCATACTCCAACAAAGGTACAACAAGAGAACAGAATAACATGTACTTTATATAAGGAGATAAATCTCTGACAAATCTCAAATACATCTCATTTGTCTATATGCTCATAATATATTTTATATGCTCATTAAAAATAAAATAATAATAATAATAATAATAATAATAATAATAATAATAATAATAATAATAATAATAATAATAATAATAATAATAATAATAATAATAATAATAATAATAATAATAATAATAATAATAATAATAATAATAATAATAATAATAATAATAATAATAATAATAATGATAATATATAAACTAGTGTAGATAAGAAAAATAATCTATTTTTGAACATACACACTTTTTTTTATGTTTCTAGTTATTCTTCAGGGTATATATATCTTTTACCTAAATTTACAAAAAAAAAGGCATATCTCATTTTTAGTTTATATATTTTTTAATTCATATTTTCAATTTCTCAGGACACACGTTTTCTGCCATTTTTATATATATAAATCATATTATCAAGTCAATCCATATAATGTTGAATTATTGAACTGTACTACTATCATTTATTTTCATTAAAAACAAAATATGAACTTTCCTGAAACTTGTATAAAATATAGATTATGAATTTTAGATAAAGTTTTCTATTAATAATACAACTATTAACCTAACATTTTATATCTATATATAAAGTATATGATATCAATTATATCAAATATAACAAAGAAAAAAATTGATTAATTAGTCATAAATGAAAAAGAATATACATAGAAAGAAAAACTACCCTAAGTGTTCACATTATGTATGTTTACACATACATGCATATATACATGTATAGATTAGTATATATATATATGAAAAAGAATATATATGGAAAGAAAAACTACCCAAAGTGTTTACATTATGTATGTTTCCACACATGTGCATATATACATGTATGGATTAGTATATAGATATGCATAAATATATGCTTAATATAGAAAAAAATACAAACCAAAACAAGTCTTCTTATTGATGATATAATTGAATTATTAATATTCTGCACATCAACAATGTATAATAATACAACACATAATTATTCTAACAAAAACAAGGGGTGATTATGGATTCATCACAACTATTGCTGATAAACAATGCATGAAAGAATTTGAAACCATGACTATAAATACCATACTACCACACTATCTTCATCAACATTCTGGTTTTACTAAGTCAATGAAACATTTGTTTTATAATTATATGGTGAAGCATTCTACCGATAATCTGGACAATCACTAATAATATAATTCTTTTAATTAAATTCATAATAGAATTAGAAGAAAAACCAAATTTGGCATTTTTTCAATGTTGTGAAAACATTCCTTTATGGCAAAATCAAAACTACAGTCTACAGAAACCCATGCATACAGGAAAATACATAGCATATAGTTTCAATCATAATTCAAGCTCAAACTGAAGTTATAAAACAGAGCAAAAGAAGTGACTTTGAAAAAGATCTTATGTAGAACAAACACTCATGAAGAATAGCCATCATTAAAAAAATCTTAAATATATGACAAAACATTATGAGGAAAATCCATTATAGGTCCTGTGGTGTATCCATATTATAATGTATATTTACCATGGTACAAGGGTTTGAACTAGAAACCATATGCAGTCAAAGATATACACATATATGTTACATATGTAAATCTTGATTTGAAGTAAAGATTTATATTGGATGAAAGTGGAATAATTAACAAAATTTGAATAAAATGATTTATTTTAAATATATAATAATATTAACCAATCAATGATGATGATTTATAATATAAGTATAAGTCCTCCCAAAATAATTTTATTTGTTTTTCCATTTCAATAATATAAATAATAAAACTCTCAAACACCAAACCTTCTAACTAGAAAGTTTACTTTTGGAAAACTTAGTAAGGTATAATCATCATCATTTACAAATTATTATTACCATCTCTACATGTCCCCCAATAGATTACAAGATTTTGGGGAACTGTGGATATAAAGAATCATATGATATTAAAAGCACAATATTTGTATTGAGTTACAAACACAAAGTAAATACATTAATAATAATAATAATAAAATAATTTATTAACAATGAATAAATAAAATTGTTGCATATATACTTAGAACTATTAATACATATACAAAATATTAAATATCATAGTAGTAAAAGACATTTTAAATTTAAGTTTAAGGTCTTATAGCATTTAGAATGATAAGATCTTCACCATGTTAAATATTTAATCAGTCAAATATTTAATCAGTCACAAACCATGGTTTTCTGGGGATATTATTTTTTAAATAAATTTCCAATTGTCTTCATTAATTGTTCTGAAGATGGTAGTTTTCTCCCTTGGTCATGTTTGAAAGTAAATGTAGCATAAGTTGGTGATGTTATATAAGATATAATATCGATAGGTCTTGGATAGTACTTATGACATTGTTCATTTCTTTCTTTATTCCATTATAACCACAAGTACTGACTGACTTTGCAAGCTTCAGCATTAGTTTCTGAATCTGACTGCATTTTTCAAGTATTTTGGATGGTGTTGCTTTTTTGTTGCCTAGCAACACATATTAGATATTCTTCTCTTAAATAAAATCATCATACCAGCTGTTATAACTCAAGATATGAAAAATACTTTAAAAATAGTCAGCAAAATATGTCTATCCAAATTACAGTGGCAAACAATTTTAATCATCTGTTTCTTCTTAGCCTGCAATATGGCTTCAAAAATAGATTGGACTGGAATGCAAAGCAATATAAAATGAAATGTTGGACTCAATTGGAATGAATTAATTTGTTGTTTCTGACATATTTTTATCTATTTGATGTTTTAGGTCTTAAAAAATTTATAAAAAGTTTAATTTTTATTATAAAAAACAAATTAGTGCTGCAAATATTTATAAAAAACATATTTATAATTGAGTAGTTTTCATTGATAAATTGACTAACACAAACACCGTGAATTTTCTCATTCCTATAAAGTTAAGTGTTATGAATTTTGCCTTAATCTATAGGAATACTAATGCTATATTCAAAAATTCAGCAGCAAATCAAAGCAGAGGAGAAATAATACAATTTCACAAAACTTATATATATATATATATATATATATATATATATATATATATATATATATATATATATATATATATATATATATATATAATGCCCCTTATTCCCAGGAGGCTGTAAAGTCACCAACCAAGGCAGCGGTTGGTGACCAAAGGCGGAGGGTGCTAAGAATCCCCTGATTGCGGACCCAGGCTGCCATTTGATGACAACTTTTTATTTAGGTACTTACAACTGCAGATCACTTTCAAGTGAAGGAAGATTGCAAGAATTAGAAGAAGAACTGTCTTATATTAAATGGGACATTATTGGACTTTGTGAAGTAAGAAGAAAAAGAGAAGAAACAATTGATTTAATAAATGGACATATACTCTATTATAAAGGCACACATATTGGAAATACAAGTGGAGTAGGATTCATTATAAATAAAAAGTGGAAGAACAATATTGTGGAGATTGATGGTGTATCGGACAGAGTGGCAAGATTAGTTATACAACTTAATAGCAGATACCAAATGCAGATAATTCAGGTTTATGCCCCAACAAGTTCTCATAGTGATGAAGTAGTAGAAGATTTTTATATGGATGTACAAAAGGCTTTTGATCAGAGTAAACAACATTTTAAAATTGTTATGGGAGACTTTAATGCTAGAATTGGTAGACAAATGAAAGATGAAATTGCTGTAGATAATTTTGGTTATGGTAATAGAAATGAGAGAGGACATAGACTTGTGGAGTTTGCAGAAAAAGAAAAACTTTATATTATGAATTCATTTTTTGAGAAAAATGTTAAAAGGAAAATGGACATGGAAGCATTCAAATGAAGGTACAGCAGAATTGGATTATATTTTGACTAACAGAAAATACATATTTCAAGATTGTAATGTTCTTAATAAATTTAACACAGGAAGTGATCATTGATTAGTAAGGTGTAAGTTACGTGTTAATGTAAAACTAGAGAGACAAAAATTATTAAGAAAAACAATATTTACAGTTGATATTCTTAATCTTCAGAAACATTCTAATGAATTTAAATTAGAACTTACAAATAGGTTTCAAGTGTTAGGAGATTTTGAACATGATTCAGATTTGAATGAAATTAATATGAAAATAACTGATACACTTTTAAAAACTGCAACAAACATAGCTGGTAGAAAAAAGCAGCAATTGACTAATAAAATTTCTACTGAGACTAGAGAATTTATGAAGAAAGGAAGGAATATGAAGATATACAAAAATGATGTATTAAAAAGAATTGAATATCTCGAATTTTGTAAAATGGTACGGAAAAGAGTTGAAAATGATATAAGAAAGTATAACTGTGAAATAGCAAGGAAAGCTGTAGAAGAAAATAAAAGTCTCAAGAATATTAAACAGCATTTTGGTATTGGTAGGAAATTTATATCTGCAATAAGAAAAAAAGATGGAATTATTACTAAAAAGAGAGATGACATCATGAAATTGGTAGAAGATTTTTATCAAGAATTATATAGTAATAAAGAACAAGTACCTCCTATATCTATTACATCTTCCGAATTGCCCAGAATTTTAAATGAAGAAGTGAGACATGCAATTAAGTGTATGAAGAAAGGAAAGGCTCCAGAAAATGATGGAATTATAATTGATATATTAAAAGAAGCAGGTGAAGAAATAGAAACAATTTTAGCAAAGTTATATACCAAATGTCTAAATGATAAAGATGTACCGGAAGATTGGAAGAATGCAGTAATAATATTAATATTTAAAAAAGGTGATAAAGAAGATATTAGAAATTACAGACCTATCAGCCTTTTATCAGTTTTATATAAAAAATTTTACCAGGATAATTACAACTCGTCTACAGAGAACTTTGGATTTCCACCAACCAAGAGAACAAGCTGGATTTAAAAGTGGTTTTAGTACAATAGATCATATCCAGGTATTGAGAGAAGTCATAGAAAGGACAAATGAATATGAGTTGTCATTATGTTTTGGATTTGTAGATTATGAAAAGGCATTCGATTCTATACACATTTCTTCAGTGATTAAAGCATTGGATCATCAAGGTATAGATCCAGGATATTGTCATATTTTAAAGAATATTTATAAAAATGCAACAGCAACAATTAGATTACATAATAATACTGGAAAAATCAACATTGAGAAAGGTGTAAGACAAGGTGACTCCATATCTCCAAAACTCTTTACAGCAGTGCTGCAAGAAGTATTTTGTGGATTAAAATGGGAAACTAAAGGAGTGAAAGTAAATGGAGAGTATTTAAGTCATTTAGATTTCGCAGATGATGTAGTTGTTTTTGCAAATAATGCTTCAGAGCTGCAGGAAATGTTGCAGGAGTTAGCAGATGAAAGTAGAAAAGTAGGACTAAAGATAAATGTTAAAAAGACTAAAGTAATGTTTAATCGATTTGCTCAAAATATGAAAATAAAGATTGATTATGAAGAATTAGAAGAAGTTAACAGTTACAAATACCTTGGTCAGATTATTAATACAGATGGAAACATAATGGAAGGAATTAATCATAGAATTAAACTTGGTTGGAGTGCTTTTGGTAGAAATAACTTGATACTAAAAGGAAATATGCCTATGTGTTTGAAAAGGGTGGTTTTTAGCAAATGTGTTTTACCAGTTCTTACTTATGGATCTGAGACTTGGACACTTAATAGAAGAGCAATACAGAGACTTCAGACCACTCAAAGGAGTATGGAGAGATGTATGTTGGGAGTAACAAGAAGAGATCGAAAACGCAATGTATGGGTAAGACAACAAACAGGTGTTACTGACCTTATTGAAAAAATTAAAATATTGAAATGGAGTTGGGCTGGACATATTGCTAGAAGAGATGATAATAGATGGACAATTGAAATTTTAAACTGGATTCCAAGAGATTGTAAAAGACCCAGAAAGAGACCACTTGTGAGATGGATGGATGAAATAAGAAAATGTGCAGGGATGTTGTGGAGAAGAGAAGCTGAAGATCGGAGAAGATGGATTAAACTTGGAGAGACTTCATCCTGCAGTGGATTGATAATGGTTGATGATATATATATATATATATATATATATATCATCTATCATAATATATATATATATATATATATATATATATATATATATATTATGATGGTCAAACTAAACATATTTCAAAGACTTACATTTATTTTTGTGATGTAATGCACTGTGGCTTCTTCTTTTTTGGAGTCAGGAATCTCTCCACCACAATGTCCAGAGAAAGCTGTTAAGCCACCTTTCCTTTTCATTCTTGACCCTAAAAATGTTCCCATATTCTTCACTACCCTGCTCCATCCCATTTCCACAACATAATCCTTGTCATCTCTATGGCCTTTATATTTAAATCCAACTTATTTTTCCTCAAACCCAGCTTAAAAAACAAGAATCCACTTTCTGTATAATCACTTTGTTTATATTTATTCTTCACAACTCCATTATTTGTATCCTTTCCAGCTGTAAGCACTTACATTCAATTAACAGATGCCTAATATTTTTATGGCTTCCTTACATAACTTGCAGACTAACTCACCCATATTTTCCCACTTACATGTATATTCCCTTGATGCTAAAGATCCTATTCAAGACATAAACCATAAACTACTTTTCTTGCTATTATCATAAATTAACTCTCACCCAATATTTTAATTAATTCTATATGTATTTAAACCATTTTTACTCTTCATAATAGTTCTCCATCTCTCCAACTCTGTATTTTTTATTAATGCATCTATTCTTCTACCCATTCCTTGAACTATAGCACTCAATAATTCTTCTAACACAATTATCCTATCTTGTGTATAAGTATACTGACATAAATTCTTTATCCAAATCTTTGGCATACAATACTACCTTTCTCATGCCTCTTGTTGCCTATCCTTTACTCATAACCCAATTAAATACTATTTGGGCTATTCTTTTATTATCCATAAATTACAATCTACTGAACATTTTTATTTTGCTTTTTGCATCTTTCATATAAAAACTTGACCATCCCCTTTCTTTTTGAATTGCCTCCTTTGTCAACCACACATCTGTATCTAATGCATGTCTTCCTACTTCTCATACATTTTCTAAGTAATGTAATACCCCTTTACTAACACATAATGCACTGATACCATAAATTAACCCTGCTACTGCCATTTCCATACAATTCTAGCTATATCATATTTATTATATGAAAACACTGTTAATTTCTTTATCAGTCCCTTTCTTTTCCTTGCTTCATTTATCAATTTTTTCTCCCAATCATCCAAGAAATTTCTCTGATTACTTAAGACAATTCCCAAATAGGTATATCTATTCACTACATTTAATTTTATATACCGCAATAAAAATTCTTCTCATTTCCCAGTATTTATCATCAGTACTTTTGATTTTTCTTCACTAAATTTAAACCCCATCTTTTTACCACTCTTGTGTAAATCTTCAGCATAACTTCGATATCTTCCCTACTTTCTAAGCCCAAGAACATCTCAGCCACAAATAAAAAACTTGGTAAAGTATATACTCCCTTGCCACCTATTAATGGAATATCTATCCCTCTTCATAGTCTTTCTATTGCTCTCTCCATTTCTCTTAAATATAACAAACACAAAATAGGTGACATAGGGCATCCTTGCCTTAGCCCTGCCCCATTTTTAACTTTAACTGATTCTATATTTCTTAATTGATACATATAATAATTATTTTCATTCTCTCTTAATAAGATCCACTAAAGTTCCATTCATTCTCAAATTTACTAAACTTACC
Organism: Epiperipatus broadwayi; assembly: GCA_028023455.1. Classification (NCBI taxonomy): domain Eukaryota; kingdom Metazoa; phylum Onychophora; class Udeonychophora; order Euonychophora; family Peripatidae; genus Epiperipatus; species Epiperipatus broadwayi. The sequence goes on from JAQFVV010012417.1 coordinate 7,653,447, forward strand.
CATAATCTATTTCTGTTTATTCTATCATATGCCCTCTCTGTATCTATAAAAACCATATATAACTGTCTATCTGTATTCCTACTCATATCTACAAGATGTGTAATTACAAATAAACTATCTCCTATCTGATTGAAAATCTCCTTGCATTTTTCCCATTATATTATTTTCTTCCATTCACTTTGCAACCCTTCTAGCCACCATATATGTGAAAACTTTATATAACACTGATGTTACTGCTATTAGTCTATAATTATTTAACTTTCTATGATATCTTTATTTTTATTTTTAAATAGTAACCTTACTCTTGTATTATTCCAGCTATCTGAAAATTCTCTCTTCTGTGCCATCTTATTAAAACAATAATAGGTTTAATTTTGCCCTATTTCCTAAATTCATTACCATCTCTGCTTCCCATCCATCTAAATCTTTTGCCTTTCCACTTTTCAATTTCTTTCTTACCTCATTCAATTCATTTTTTATAAATCTAATATTCCCATTACTGTATGTTTTATTTGTTATCACTCTATCATTCATATCTAACATCTTTTCTATATCCTTTACATACATATTTAATATTGTCTCTAATTTTTCTCTAGAGCTACACTCTATGCTTTCATCATTTCTCTCTCCCCTACATTCCTTCTTTGTGTCCAAAATTTTTTACTCCCATCTCTTCCACTTTTATTAATATCCTCCAACAATTTACTATTTAATTTCATTCTCTCTCTATAATTATCTATTTTAGCCAACGTTTTTTTAAATATTTTTCCCATTTAACATTAATATCTTTTTCACTTTATTTATTTTTCATAGACCCTTATATTCTCTGCATACTTTTTTTTCTCTCTTTTACACTTTTACTAACTCTCACTTTTTTATACCTTTTATTATTCTGAATATTCTCATCTAAAACCCTATTTACCACTTTTTCTATTTCATTGCACCAGTCCTTGTACTCATTCCCAACAAACTTTTCCATAATTTCTTCTACTTTTATTTTATATTCTTCTAACTTATTCTTATAATTCATCTTCATTCATATCTTTCACTATCCTTCTTACTTTATTATTATTTTTTATTACATTACAATCATTTCTATTATAAAAAAATTAAGATCATATTACACATTCTCTCTTCATTATCAAATTCTTTAATTTTCCATACTTTATTCATTCTATCTTTTTCTATTAATACATAATATATTGTGTGGAATGTATTATTTCTAGACCCTCATAAGTATTTGATAAATTTTCAATGCTCAAATTCAGTATCTGACAAAAATTCTTCAAAAGCTGACTCTTCTTGTTATCAATGTCACCAATTTCTACAATATGCTCATTCATATCCCCTATACCCATTATTTTCTTCTCCCTTTTTTTTTGAAACTCTGTATTTTATTTATATAATTTATACAGGTGCCATCTGACTTTAACTATCAGGAAATAAAACAACACATGTAATATTTAAAACAAAATTATATTTCATCTAATGGTGATGACCACTACATACAGTCCCTGTTTGTAATACCAGACTAGATCTTGAAGAACACAAAGTTACTTCTAGTGAATGAGGGTAGACCATATAATCTTATGTTTAAAGACATTAACAAATCAGGTAGGAATAATATGGCTACAAAATTATTATTTTTTTAAATAAAATCCTTTTATTTTTTATATACTATTGTCTTATTCCATATGCTGCATGTATAAGGACAATTATTATACATAAATGTCCAGGGTTTTATCACCATGTTAATGTTAATCTTCATTTACACTGTAGTATTAATATATTTATAGATTATAGAATATATTCATCATGCGCAACCCAATTTTCATAAACTTACAACATAATTCTGTGCACATATGAACCAATAAATATAAAACATTTCTTTGCCTCATATGTTTCCCAACATGTATGTATATTTTATATGGGATAGATACTCTTTATATAACAACTATAAGAAATTGTCTTTTTAGATCCTAATCCTAATTAAATAAAACAATACCATTATTTTTATATATCTATAATTATAAGACATGGTCATTTTAGATCCTAATTGTAATTCAATAAAACGTAACTGCTATCTTTATATAACAATAACTATAAGAGTGGTCTTTTAGGTCCTATCCCTATTTTAATATATCTACAACTTGTACAGGGATGGATTGTTTCAAGGGAGATCTCTAAATTATTAAAATTAGATAAAAATATATTTTCCCATATGATTATGAATATATATATATATATATATATATATATATATATATATATTCATATATCATATATATATATATATATATATATATATATATATAATTATTTAACAGTAAAATTTACCTACATAAAATTTAATTCTCAGTAATCAAATATAGGCTTAACTATGACCAAATAGACTTGATAGATATAATTACACCATTAATTACTATTACTTAAGACTTGGACAATTTATGCAGGAACATTGCATTTTACATTTTTGTCAATATTTTTTCACTTTTTCCTTTTAAACTAATAATTTATATAAAGTAACATTAATTTAACAAGTATTAAAAGAAAATTTTTATAAAAGATTAGCATAACATATATAATAAAAGGCAGAAATTATTATTATTATTATTATTATTTTAAAAATGGACTATTTTTAGAAATAATATCCAATTTACAATCATTAAATACAAACTCAAAATAGTTAAGATAAAGTTCAATCCATCTTTTAAATATAAACTTACAAAACAGAATATCTGCAATTTTATTTCTTCCTGCTGGAAAATATTAAACAGTTCATTTATGATGATAATATGCTTTATCAATCTCCATTTCTGTAGTTTAAAAAAACATTTTTCTTTATTATTTTAAATGGAGTTATTTGAAGTATTATGTTGAGTATCTAATGTTCAGATTAAATTAGCAGCTGATAGTGTTCCTTTCTTTTATTCAATATACATAGTGAAGATCTGATGGATTTGGAATGAATTAAGAATTCAGTCTGGATGAATAAGAAAAGAAAAGTTAATTTATATAAATTTAATTCCTTTTTGAACAACTCATTTCAATTCTTTTTTTTAAAAAAAAAAACAAATTTGCACATGATTTTTGATTGCTTAAAAAAATGTTTTTTTATTGAAATGAATAATAGATTGTTTATTTCAATATATATATGGATATAATTTTCACAAAAACTATATTTTTAGTAGATAATCCTAAACAAGATTGCAAGTTGATTAATTCACGAGTAGTTTAAGATATTCCACCATTGTATGAATAATAGCAAAAGAGTTAGGAATGTTCTAACACTTCAGCATATAATTTACTTAAACGGCTTTATGTATTTCCTATAAATGTCCTATTTTTTCTTCTGTAAAATGAAATTCTAAATTCTACTCATCCTGATATGTAACTTCAAAAACTTTTAAAAAGTGATAAAGCTCATTTTTATTATAATCACATAATCAGCACATTTTAGTCTTTAAAAATGTTTATATGACTCAACAAATTCTTTTAATATAAGCATCACAGTGGATGAAGTATAATTTTTACTGTTTTATTTATCATCAATATTCAGATTTTTTAAACATTTAAAAACTTGAATTTATATCACATCAACATTGATATTTCAATTAGAACTTTTTCTTATGCAAGATGTTATAATTTCTTTTATTAACTATTGATACAATAATTGTTGTGATAACAGTTTACCAAAATAAAGAATAAATAGATATATAGTTTTCAAGCACTACCATTTGATATCAACTCTTGTGATTTTTGCTAAAGAAATATTTGTAAATAAGCATTTATTTTTATATAGCGCTATATGGTCTATCCTTACGCTTTCATTTCCAGTACTTAAGATTTGCCCATATATAAGCATTTGGGTTGGAAAGAATAAATGGATTCATTTTATTCTTTCTTAAATACTATATCTTGTGTTGGGAATGAAAGTATTCATTTATTATTAACACTTGCAATAAAGCGCATGCACAATAGCTTGAAAGGCTGATCTTTAAAGAAACATTTTAAATCTATCTTTTAAAGTGATGTTTCTGGGGGGGGGGGGATATATTGGAAAAAAGTTAATGCAGATAATTTGTACACCTATTGTGCAGAATATTATTCAATTAGTGAATTTTTAAGAACATCTAAATAGAAAATACACGGATTACATCTATGATCTGCAAAAAAAAAAAAATCACATATAAAATATTTAGTCTATTTTAAAAAATTACAGTTTTATAACTAATAATTCATTTGCTTCCGACAGCATAATTTTTCTAATGGCAGAATATAAACAACTTTCATTTGAACTTCCAAATTAATAGTATATAATCAAAAAAGTAATCACTCCAAAATTTGTTTTGATAATGAGTAGATGGCTTTAGGCAAAGCTTGGGATTAGATTCTTTTAATTCTGTATATCATTAATTTGTTTTTGACATATTTATCTTCCATGCATAAATATAAATTATTTATATTTTTATTAACATAATTATTTATTTATATTTTATTAATGTAAATTTATTATTAAAAAACAATTAAGACATATTTAAATTTCAAATTGTAAGGAACAGAAAAGATATATTTCAAATTTCAAGTTAAATGTCATGAAATGGTTTTTATTTCACAGCATTTTACTGAACTGATGAATTCATCTTGTTTAGCTTAAAAAGTCATGACACAGCAATAAGTTATATAGAAATTTATCGCACTAAAAAAAGGGAAAACTCTCTATAGGTATCATGTGATATTTATTGACTAAAAAAAGATTTAATATATATGTAGTTACTATTGCATTTGAGAAATTTTATAACTATTTATTTTAAAGTAAGCTATATATATATATGTTTCTTCATATAAAAATGGCTTAGAGATACAGGCTCGATGGTATGTGGTAGCACATCTGCCTAGCATACTCATGCTCTACGCTGGATAAAACTTGAAAGCTTTTCAAATTATTATTGTAAGTATGATTTTTTAGACAATTGGTCTATCCCGGATAATCATTGTAGTAATGGCATAAATATAGATGCCAATTCCTGCAATGTCGTGTGCTTGCAATGAGCATCTTGGAGTATTTTACATCAAAAATAGCCTTTGTTTTCAGATTTGTAAAGAAAGAATAAAACACGTGGAAGCTTTACAAAAACTGTATATAAATAATTTTTCAAATATGTTTCAAATGTAATTAATTAAGTGCAATAGCATTTCTGAAAACTAGCTAACTATAAATGATCTGGCGCATTTATTTTCAAAGAATGTAATTTTTCAGAAACGAATTACTTTTATTTATTTCTACAACCAATACATGAGCTGAATGATTGTATACCAGATTAAAAATTATAAAATCACATGCAAGAAACTGCATAATGAAAGAATATAAGCCCAAAAACTGAATATGAAACAATTCATAAATTATTTTGAAAGTAGGAAAGTAAGAAGAGTAAAATTTGTGTGCATTGTTATAATATTATACTATTTAATATCTATGTCAAACTGTAATTTATCAAATGATTATTTTTATACAAATATTTTATTTATAATTATTTTGTAGTTATTTCTTTGGAGAAATATTATATATGTGTGTCTGCAGAGTAACTGTTATTTCTAATAAATTATGTGATGCACTATGGCTTCTCCTTTATCGGACTCAAGAATCTCTCAGTCACTATGCCCAGAGAAACCTATTAGTCACTTTCCCTTTTCTTCCCATTTATCACCCTAAGCTTTTCCATATTCTTCTCTATCCTTCTCCATTCCATTTTCACAACTTTGTTTTGCATTCTATGGCCTTTATATCTAGATCACCCTTATCTTTTTCCAAATCCAGCATAAAAACCAAGAATCCGATTACTGTATAATCACTTTGTTTATATTTGCTCTCCCACAACTTCATTATTTGTACCCTTTCTGGTTGCAATCATTTATATTCAATTAACATATGCCCAAAATCTTCCATGCCTTCCTTACATAACTTTCAGAATAAATCAACTACATTCCTTTATTTATTTGTACATTACCTTGTTGCTAATGATCCTGTTTGATCCTTAAACAATAAACTGCTTTCCTTGCTATTATCATAAATTAATTCACACCCAATATTCTGTTTACTTCTATATATATGTAAACTTTTTTTACTCTACCTACTAGTTCTCTTTCTCTCCAACTCTCTATTTTTTACTAATGCATTTATTCTTCTATCCCATTCTTTGCCACAATACCACTCAACAATTTGCCTAACCCAATCATCTCATTCTTTGAATAAGTATACTGACATAAAGTCTTTATCCAAATCTTCTGCATACTTTACTATCTTTATCACACATTTTGTTGCCTCTCCTTTACTCATAAGCCAATTAAATATCATTTTGGCTATTCTCTTACTATCCTTAAATTGCAATCTACCAAATATTTTCATTTTGCTTTTTGTATCTTTCATATAAAAACATGACTATACATTTCTCCTTGAATTGCCTCCTTTGCTATCCACACACCTGCATCTACTGCATGTCTTTCTACTTCTTTTTTACTATTTCTAAGTAATCTAACACTCCTTTACTAACACATAATACATTGTTACTATGAATTAACCCTGCTACTGCCACTCTCTTTCATACAATTCTTGCTACATCATATTATTATATGGAAACACTATTAATTTCCTTATCAGTCTCTTTCTTTCTTTGCTTCATTAATCAATTTTTTCTCTCATTTATCTAGGCAATTTTTCTAATTACTTAAGATGATTCCCAGATACTTATATTTATTCACAACATTTAACTTTATATCCTCCAATAAAAATTCTTTTTCTTCTCTTTTCTCAGCATTTATCATCATTACTTTTGATTTCTTTCTTTAAATTAAATCTCCATCTCTTTACCCACTCTTGTATAACTTCCATATCTTCTCTACTTTCTATGCACAAGAAGATATCATCAGCAAATAAAAACCAGATAATATATACACTTCCTTGCCATCTATTAATGATATCTCTATCCCTCTTCCTAGTCTTTTTATTTCTCTCTCCATTACTCTCAAATATAAAAAATAGGTGATACAGGGCACCTTTGCCTTAGTCTTACCTTACTTTTATTCTAATATCATATATTTTTTAATTGATATGTATAATAATTATTATTACACAAACTCTTAATAAGATTTACTAAAGCTCTATTCATTCCCAAATTTACCAAATATACTCATAATCTATTTATATTTAACTCTATCATATGCATTCTATATATCTATAAAGATCATATATAACTGTCTACCTGTATTTCTCTTATTCAGATCTATAAGTTCTATGACTAAAAATAAACTATCTTCCTTACATCTACCTCTTTGAAAACCTCCTTGCATTTCTCCCACTATATTATTTTCTTTTCATCTATTTTCCACCCTTCCAGCCACCATATATGCAAAAATTTTATATAACACTGACATTTACACTATTGACATATAACTGTGTAACTTTCTATGGTCCTTTTCCTTTCTTTAAATAATAGCTTTACTCTTGTATTATTCCAGTTACCTGGAAATTCCGTCTTCTGTGCCATCATATTGAAATATGATAATAGATTCAATTTTGCTCTAATTTTCAAATTTATCACCAACTCTGCTGCCCATCTATCTAAATCTCTTGCCTTTTCACTTTTCAATTTCTTCTCTGCCTCATTCAATTCATTTTCTGTAAAATTAATATTTCCATTACTATGTGCTTTTATATTTATTATCACTCTGTTCATCATACCTAACATCTTTTTTATATCCATTACATATTCATTTAAGATTGTCTCTAAGTCTTCTCTAGAACTGCATTCTTTTTCCTCATCATAGTAATATCATTACTCTCTCCCCTACATTCCTTCTTTTAATATATTTCCAAATTTGTTTACTTCCATATCTTCCATTTTTATTAATATCCTCCAATAATTATTATTTTCATTCTTTCTATATAATTATCTATTTTAGTCAATTTCTTTTTTTTAAATAGTTTTCCCATTTAATATTAGCATCTTTTTCATTTTCTTTGTTTTTAATAGCACATCTGTATTCAATGCATGTTTTTTCTTCTCTTTTACACTTTTACTAAGTATTACTTTCCTATTCCTTTTATTCTTCTGAATATGCTCACTTAAAACCCTATTTGCCAATTTTTCTACTTCATCATATCAATCCTTATATTCATCCCCAAAATACTCTTCCATGATTTCTTCTATTTTTATTTTATATTCTTCTAACTTATTCTTATCATTCATTTTCAATCCACATCTTCCACTATTCTTTATACTTTTATTACTATTTTACATCACATTACTAACCATTTTTATTATAAAGAAATTATGATCACTATTACATACTCATTCTTCATTATTGAACACTTGAATTTTTCATACTTTATTCATTCCCTCTTTCTCTACTAATGTGTAATCTATTATGTGAAATATATTCTTCTATTACTCCTCATAAATATTTAATAAATTTTTAATGCTCCAATTAATTCTCTGATAAAAAATTTTCAAAAGCTGTCCATTCTTGCTATTCTCATTATCAATTTTTTCAATATTCTTATTTATAACTCCTATAACCATTATTTTCTTCCCCATTTTTTTGAAACTCTGTACATATCTCTAACTAGGCATTCTTATATGCTACTATTCCACTCCATTGTAGTTTGACTATTTACAGTGGCTATGTACACTATAGCCACCATCCATTCTTGATTTCCTAATCTTATCTCAAACCACAAATGTTCTTAGCACTTAACAGTATTTAAATATTTTTTTAATATAACTTCTTTACCACTACCCCCTTTTTCTTTTCTATTTATACCCTGCCATACCAAATCTTCCAGTGTATGTTCTTTTCTTAGATGTGTTTCCACTACTGCTAATACCTCAAGTTCTTCATTTTTTTGTTTAATTCCAGTCACTTTTCTGGTCTCCTATTACCTCACATATTCAAAATTCAATTTTAATTTTTTTTTCTTTTTTCCTATTCTTTTATAAATTCTTTTGACTCTTTCTTCTCTATTACATTTGTCATTATTTTGTTTATCATTAGTTTTACAGACTGATTCCCTTGCCACAGCTACATTTATACCTAAATCAGTTATTCTTTGTTTACTTCTTACAAGTTTCCAAATTATAATATTTTTCATAAATCAAATCCCCTAATGATACACTTCTCTGTTTTTTTAAATGCAATCTATCATTCTACACAATTCCCTCTTACTAATGAAAAAACTCCACACATCCACAAACATAATATTATTTCTCTTGCATACAGTTTTCAATCTCTTATTTACAGAACATTCCCTATCTAACATATACGTATTGTCAAATTTTGTTAGTAATCCAGCTATTCCTACTCTTCCTTTAACGTATTCAAAGTACTAAGCAATTCTTTGCACTAACCATTATTCTCTCCAATGGATCTGACAAATTATTTATGCCTATCATAATATAAACATTTCTACTCCCTTGTTTCTTTATTTTATCTATAACATCACTAATTCTATCTCCAAGCAAATATACTTTTATATACCTAATTTTATTTTCCCTTGCAATTACATTATTACATCCTCTAATTTGTGAATCCCTAACAAGATTGACTCATAGTTTCTGGACTTCCTTATCTTCTTCTTTCTTATTGTTTGTATTCATTAATTCCTTGATCTGCTGACACTTTGTATCTAATACTTTTAATTTTACTTCTCTATCCTTTACCGCTTCCTCTATCTTACTTATTTTTTGCCTAACTATCTCAATTGCACTACTTATTTAGTCATCCATATTACTTGTCACTCCACTAAATACCTTATTTGTATTTCCCTCCATTTTGCTGATGTTTTCTTAAAACTATCAATATTTAGAAACCATTTTTCACCTCTTTTAACACATTTATACATGATTTTACACAACCATATATCTTTTACATTCTTCCTAGTCTTATTTAAGCATTCAAACGGAAAACTTTATCACATACTGTATATCCTACCAAAGCATACCTAATTTTATTCTGACCATCAGACATACATTGTGGAATACAAATGCAATTTATATTTCCTTATTTTTCAATTTTCCTACTCTTTATTTAAATTTATGATTTTTTTACTACTCTTCAAAACTCTTTATACAAAAGGAAAAAAAAAAAATTTTAAGGCAATCAATAAACAAGTGCACCTCTAACCTTACACCTCAAATGTTACCCTCTTTCTCAAATAAATCACTCTCTTACTTAAATTGAAAAATGTTTTAATGGAAAGCCTCCTAAAATTCAACTAATCTTATATATGACTTAGTTTTAAAGCTTCCTTGCAGCAAACACACACAGAAAATATTTTTTTATATAGATTTAAAATGGTGTATCGAAATCACATTCCAAATGTTAGAAATATTTTTTTCAATTTTTCCAAATCCAATTAAATCTATCTCTCTGTGCTCCAACTTTCTTTTCTCATCCACTCACTAAATAAATATTCTCCAGCAATAGAAATTTTTCCCGATGATATTAAAAATATATAAAACTTTAACATGTCTTGCAGAACAAATCAGCCACATCAAGGCAGTCAAAGTTATCATCATTTATATGGAATGAAGCTTTACCTCAGTAGTTTTTAGTTACTACAAGAGTCCCACTGAGAATTCTTGCAGGAAAGTCTTGAAATTCTGAGTTTTTTTAGCTAAAGATTAAAACAATGATTATAAAATTTGTATATCTTCATTAAATAGCAATTAACATCTTAGTGAATATTTTTTTCGAATATCTGTCAGAGAAGTGGATTATTTAACGACTTTAGTAAAGAAGCACGTGTTTAAGAAGTAGCAGTAATTATATAAAAGAAAAAAAAAATTACATCATGCTAAATTTGATACAACCTTAAATTAATATTATTAATAATATTTTTATTCTTATTGTCTTTTGTTTCTATGACGTTTTTTTATTACAAATTAAAACTTTTAAATTAATTTTTAATTTCTGTTTGTTTAAATAGTTTTTAATTTTCAAGCAGTATTATAAAAGATTTTAATTTCAAAAATAATTTTAAATTAAATTTTAAAATTCAAATATATTTTATTAATGTCAAAGTGAACATGCACAGAATATTAAATGATAATTATTAAATATTTAATTTTATTAGAACAGAAGTAGTTAGCTGATAAATATTTTGATTAAGTAAGCTTAGAAAATGTAATACATTCTAAATTTAATCTATGTTTATGTAAAATTAAATTTACTCTATAGATTAAGACTGGAAACATCGACTTAATCATTACTATAGTTGTATTTATTATCTTTATTGCTTTTTTATTTTTAGCAATTGTTTGAGGCTTTGATATATAGTTTTACTTTAGCTTGCTTTTTCATATTTCATGAATTTCAGATAAAGTGAAAAATTTTATTACATATCTGTCTGATAGCCAACTCATTTAGTTCTCCAATATTTGTTAGAAAATAGGTGTTTTGCTATTTATAATTGAATAAGTGCGTGAATAAAACATAGGTAATTGAAACTTCTTACAAATATATTATATCTGAAATAGATGTGTAACATAATATAAAAAATTAATATACTTTATGAATGTTAATTAAAACAAAATATTAACCATAGTAATTCTGAATAAATATAACACATGAAAAGCAGATGTAAAAATTTTTTAATTCTGGAATTTAGCAATAAAAAATTTGCATTTTTTTAAATAAAAATTTTTCTGAACAAATTTTTCATATATAATAAATCATTTTTATTTACTTTTTTAAGAAGTTTTGAATTTAATAATTAATAAAATAAATTTTAAAAATCATGTTATGTGATAATAATAGTATTAATATTAGAATATATATATAATATTTAAAGATATGAATATTGTCTATATTAAATTTAATGCAATTATAAGGGACTTGAACTCAGACTTTCAAACTCCCTACAGCTATCCAATCCATCTTATACAACCAATACACATGACAATATACAGGTGGAAATAATAAATGAGCTCCAATATACATATTTCATGCTGAACCATATATATATATAGTGTTCAAGACTAAATAGGTCAACCAATGTAAATTCATTGAAAGCAGTCAACATTTAACCCAGATCAATAACAATCAACAATCTCAATCTATTGTCATGACAACAGATTAAGCTAGTTGATTGTTATTGATAATGGTCTGGTTTAAGTGTTGACTGCTTTCAATGGATTATTTATATACATAAAGTTCTGTACTTTTAAAAGGAATAATTAACTCTTCTCTGCTCCAGAATTATCATTCCTGAACAATCAATGAACATTAAATGATATTTCTATAATTCAAGTAAAGTAAATACAGATAATTACTATTTCTAAAAACATATATTAAGTTTTTTTTCTCCATATGTCATAGCATCGGCCGGGACGCAAACCCACAACCGTCATATATTTAAGTTCAAGCAGAGAAAGTTATATAAAAAACTTTCTCTGCACAAATCAGAGACAATTGATGTCTTACATCATCATAAACATCAATTAACTTCACACAAATGAATTAACACAGACTTAGAGCAATTATATCCCAACTCCTTCAATGACTATTTGTAATTTCCCTCTATAAGAATGAATAGTTAATATATAACATATATTGTTCAAAACATATCTCTGGTCTAATTTATGATTAATGGATAATGTCAGTAAAGAATTAAATTCAAAATATTAGAATGAAAAATGGTGATTGAAGAGTAAAATTGACTTTCTGGGTGAATGTCATGCAGGTGGTGCTCTGGACATTTATCAAAAGTTTGACTGGAACTGTTTTATACTTCACTCAGATAATCATGATTATTTATGCTTATTAACAACTAGCCAAATATTAGAAGTCTACAAGTCACTATAACTTTTTTAACATGATGCCATAGTCCAGATAATATCATTTATGAACAATATTTTTCTTTTATTTTGTGAGGCCCGTAACATTTATACAGTGATGAATAGTATAAAGAATTCTAAAAAAGACTGGTTTAGTGATATTATTTTAAAAAAATATTTCCTCTAATAGATAGTGAGTAAAGAAAAGTGCTATTTTTTTAAATAAAAAAACAACAACTATCCGTTGTTGTTTTTTTTTAATTTTCTATTGTCTTTTCTATAAATTTTTGATAGGCAAAATTAAAAATAGTAATTTTTTTTTCTATTGCATCTACCTGATAACCAAGATGAGTAAACTCTAGATTGGGATTTTATGCACAAACCTTCCTGCATTCATTAATTACATAAGCTTGCACTTGGTGGCACTGTTGTATGGAGAATTTGTATAGATATCATCTTCATAGTCTTGTTGTCTTATTAAGTTTCTAGAATTAATTATTAAGTTCAACAGTTAATAAAAAAATCAACTTAAAAGATTTATTTTAGGAACATTGTTATTAAAAATTTCAAGATAACTTGAAATTTTCTATGACTTTCATAAGAGCATGAACTTTGATAAACACTTTGAAAATCTTAATTTCGAACTAATATCTATTACTGGCTAAGTTACTAAAACTGTTACCACAATACTGTCTTACTTACTTAATAAATAAAAATCTAATTTCACTATTCAATATCTCATATTATCAAATACAAAAAATAAATATTATAAGATCATATTATTGTCATATCTGTGGGTAATAAAGTCTTCTCATTTTTGTCATAAAATCTAATCTTTACTTTTAGAATTAATCATGTTGTTTTTTTTTTAAGTTATACAATAGCACTAATAAGAATCTTCAGAATTTGTTCAGATTATGAACATATTTAAAATAAGTAAAGCAATACATCTTAGTTTATCTCATAATCAAAAGCATCCTGATAGTGCTGAGTAAATGTTTTATACACAGCAAACTTTCACACTATTGAATGTCTATGTGGGCATTCATACTTTGATAATTGCTTCTTCGAAATTGGCATTATGTATTTTTGTAATCCTTAGTTGTTGTTTTTACCGAATTATGATGTCTGATCTAAAAGTGTCTTAGAATAATGATATTCTATCTGTATATTTAATCAATGCTCATTGTAAAGTATCTGTGGAATGAAGGTAGTAAATACCAATACTATTGGAAAAAGGAAGGAGGCAAATATATGTACTAAACAAAGTATTAAAAAATATTTTAAATTAATTTAAGTTCAAACGTATTCCTTTCAACAGAAATTATTTATGTAATTAAAATTGCTAATGCTTTTACAAATATTTTACAATGATTAAATACCATTAATTGGGTTTTTAACTTTCATTTAATATTTATATAGTAGGAAAAGAACACTTTTTTAAGATAAATTAAAAATTATTTTATTTTGGAAATAAAAAATATTACTAATGTTTAAATTATTTAGAAGATTCATTAGCAACATTGATAATACTAACATTAAAGTTTATGAGTAGTTTTAAAATTAAAATATTAAACTCATTATCACCACCATCATTTTCAATCATCAGTCTACAGCAGAATGAAGATCTTTCTAAGTTTAATCCAGTTTTTCTAATCTCTAGCCTCTCTTAACACTTCAGCAAACTTTCTTATTTCATCTATCCATCTTACAAGTGGTCTATGCCTACATCATTTACAATCTTTTGGAATCTAGTTTAAGATTTCAACTATCTATTATTATTACTTTTAGCAATATATCCAGAAAACTTCATTTCAGTCTCTTAACTTTTTCAATGATGTCAGTAATTCTTATTTGTTTTCTCACTCACATATTTTGATATTATTACCATTTTGCTACTGCTAGCATACATTTTTCCTGTTTCTGCATTGTTCTTCTATTAAGTATCCAAATCTCATAACTACAATTAAGAAATGTGAAAACATATTTATTAACACTTTCAAAAACATAAGCATATAAATCCTTTTAATATTTAAATATTTCTACTAAAACATTTCATTCAAGTTCAATTCTATGACAAATTTCATTCATGACTTTTTTTTATCATTTAATGTGTTCTGGCATCTTTTTAGTGTATTTTTAATGTTTCAAACATAATTAGAGGAAAAGATATTACATGTACATAATAACAATTCATGTTTTATGTAATTTGAACAAATAAAATAATATGATGTTTAATGAATCAGATGAAATATGGATGGATTCAAAATTGGCTCTCTCATGTAGTGAGAAGTGGATTCATGTATGTCCTTATTGGTCACTCATGGTCAATGATTGATTACATTGATGTATGTGCAGCCAGTAACATCTGACTTTTGTGATTGAATGTACCTGCATAGCAATTTGACAATATTTATTATTTTTATTTTTACATAAGTTTGACATCATTATTTTTACTTTATTTATTTTTTAGTGTAAAAGTTTATCCCAAGTTTAAAGGAGAAAACATTTCCAGTTATTTCTTAACCATCAGTCCTATTAATAACAAGTCTGGAATGATGATAGAAAATATGTAAACATTGTTGCAAGTTGATGTTCCTGAATCATCTCAAGTGAATCTTGTGGTGCAATACCAAACTCAAAATGATTGACCAGATTTCTGGCAATTGAATCAAAAAAAATTATTTTTGCTCAAACAATAAATAGTTGAACACAAAATTTTAAACTTGGCTGCATACCTTGAAGAAACATTAGAACTTTTGGATGGAAAGGAAAATTTCTAAAGAATGAACCAACAATAAAATCACCTATTCTGGGAAAGATAGAAAGTTACAAATGAGCTCACTTCGGGAAAAAATTGTCGGTCACAGAGAATTTGCTGCACACAAAGCAGCATTAAAAATTATTTTTGAAGTGGAAAAAAAAAAAAAGTTAAAAACATTTCTTTAAAATCATTATCTCATAAAAAAGTAATATCAGCAAAAAAAATTTGAACTGCATATAAAGTAGCAAAGGAAAATCAATCATTCTCTGTTTTTAAAAGTGAAATTTATCTGCAAGAACTGAATGGAATTGAAATGGAGCATATTCTTTATTCAACAAATGCATGCATTAATATCATGAATCATATAAATCATAAAATGAGAAAAAATGTATTTAAAGAAATTGCTCAATCGAAAAATATAATTTCATTGATAATTTTTTTTTTTAAGTGTCATAGCATCGGCCAGGACGTGAACACGCAACCCGGGCAACTGCCTACAAGGCAGTCACGCTGACCTCTCGACCACCAATGCAAGACATTTCATTGATAATTGATGAATCAACTACCATAAGCAAAAAATCACCTTTATTATCTCTGTTTGATGCTGTATCAAAAGTGTTGAAATGAATTCACTGATTAATTTATTTTTAGACTTGATCAAGCTTGAAAATGTAACAGCAAGAGGAATATTTGAATCCTTGCTCCAATGTTTTAAATTTTATGGGACAAAAGATTATTTTAAAAAATATTTAATTTCAGTAGCATTTGAGCTGCTGTAATGTTAGGATGTAAAAGTGAAGTGAAAAAATTTTTAAATTTTCCTTCCATTATATTTTGGCATTGTGCTAATCATAGGTTAGAATTATCGGTAAGTGATGTTGTAAAGAAAATTTCAGGAATCCATAGATTCAAATCATTTATTGATAAATTTTATGTTTTATACCATGCATCACTGAAAAATAATAAAAAATTACAAAATGTGCAAAATCACTAGGCATTGAGCTGTTAAAAATTGGAAGAGTTTAAAGTACTAGATGGGTAGTATCTAGTTTTTATTCAGTTTCAGCTATGTGGAATAAATTTTGAATCTCTTGTGTATAATTTTGAAGAAGCAATGAATGATCCTACAAGAGATAAAAATGATAAATGTACTTATGATGGATTAAAAAAAATATCTACAACCTTTTTATTGGATCTAGGATTGATGTATGAGGCTCTCCAAGAATTGTCAGAACTATGTTTGGCTCTACAATATTGCAATGTGAATTTTTATACTGCAAATCAAAAAATAAATTTATTAATTTTATTTTTTGAAAAAGAAAAGAGAATTTTGGACTCTTTTATAAATGTGCTGTAGTTGCTATACATGATCTGCATTTTTGTGGAGTTTCACTTCATGCAAATGTTTCAAAAAATTATCTTCCTATTGACCTGAAAACATTTTATCCTGCATTGAAGGAGAAAATTGGAAAAAGGATGCTATATAGCAAAGATGTTGAATTTGCACTTTGGGATCATACACTTGACTAAGAATATTAGTCTGAAGATATTGATATTAAGTTGATATTTGGAGAGAAGGAAATTAAAAACATATCAATCAGTCTACAACTAAATGAAAGAGAAATGATTTGTGATTTCACCAATACATTCTAAAAAATACATATTCTGAAAAACTAATGCATTTGATATATTCTCTGAATTCTATTCCCATTTCTTCAAGTGAATGTGAATATGAATTTTTGCAAATGAATCTAATTATTATCCCAATAAGTTTTTTGTTGAGGATCACACAGTTTCATCACTTTTGTTCATTAAACTCATTGGACCATCTTTGACACTTTTTGATCCTTCAAAATATATTGATCTGTGGTTGTTCAGAGAATATTTTTCAGTCATAGACACTAACACAGAGAAAATGAATTGAGATGATTTGTCAGATGATAATTGGACTAAACTTTGGAAATCACTATAAACTTTTATTCATTTATATTATTTTTTACAATTTCATTTTACAATCAGTTATCAGTTGTATATTTGTATTTGTTTATTTAACTTTAGATTTGACATATCTAAAATTAAATGATAAATTTTGTTTATTTATTTTTTTATTTGCTTTATAGCTTTGGAAAAGTTGCTTTAAATTCCATTGAAATGTTTGAATATAATTTTCTTTAGTAAAAAAGTTTGACAAGAAGTGAGTTGCAGCACCTTTTTTAATTAAAAAAAACCCTGAATTCATCCATTGTGTTGCCATCTTTATTAATAATCTGGCCAAGATTTTGTAGTTGTTAACTTCTTCTAATCTTCATTATCAATCTTTAGTTTCTTTTTTTTAAAAAATTCATTGAACATTATTTTAATCTTTTTAGCATTTACTTTTAATTCTATTATTTTTGCTTTTATTTGATAACTTTTGCAACATTTCTTGAAGCTCTGAAGCATCATTTGCCAAAACAATCACATCCTCTAAAAAATCTATATGACTTAAATAATCCCCATTTACTTTTACTCCCTTAGCTTCCTATTTAGTCTAGAACATACTTCTTATAAAACTGTTGTAAACAGTTTTAGAGATATGGAATTATCCTATGAAATACACTTCTTAATGTTAATTTTCCTAATATCACCATGCAATCAAATCATTGCTGCTGCATTTTGATAAATATTTTTTGGAATATGACAATATTCTGGGTCTATACCTCAATGATCCAATGCTTTAGTCACTATAGAAATGATTATAGAATCTAATACCTTTTCAAAATCTACAAATCCAATGCATAATGGCAAATCATATTCATTGGTCTTTTCTATAACTTCTCTCAATACTTGGATATGACCCGCTGTATTAAAATCATTTTTAAATCTAATTTGTTCTTTTGGTTAGTTAAAATCCAAAATTCACTGTAGACAAGTTGAATTATCTTGATAAAAATTTGGTACAGAACTGTCAAAAGACAGAGCTTTGTAATTTCTAATATCTTCTTTATCATTTTTTAAAATATCAATATTATTACTGCATTCTTCCAATCATCATATATCTTTATCATATAAACATTTGGTATATAACTTTGCCAACAATTTTTCTATTTCTTCACCTGCTTCTTTTAAGATATCAATTATAATTCCATCAGTATCTGGAGCTTTTTTTCTTTTTCATACATTTAATTGTATGTTTCATTTCTTCATTTAAAATACTGGGCAATATAGAAGATATTAGTAATTTGTAGAGGTTACTATGTTTTGTTCTTTATAGCTCTATAATTTTTATAGAGACTCTTCCATACATTTCATGATATTAAATTGTTAAGACAAAGGCAGCAAAAGTAATTTATCATCAAGGCTGATCAAGTGTTCTTGACTGGTCATTCCTGTTGTTTGGTAACTTAAATTTGTCGTATAACAAGAACTTAACATATACATATTTAAAGTATTAACACTTTCTCAAATAAATTAGCAGCAGATTTTAATTAAATATTGTTTTAGATGTATATCATCAAAACATCAAAAAATATATTTTTCAGTTTAAGCAGATTGAGTGACTATTACCATCAACTCGATCAAGTCCATGGTATATCTGATCATCATCATTTCTCATCATCTCTGCACAATTTAAACAAGGTACTATTTTTAATGCTATAATTATTTATACTGACCATCAACTCGATCAGCCCATGGTATATCTGATCATCATCATTTCTCATCATCTCTGCACAATTTAAACAAGGTACTATTTTTAATGCTATAATTGTTTATACTGACCATCAACTCGATCAGCCGCTGGTATATCTGATCATCATCATTTCTCATCATCTCTGCACAATTTAAACAATGTATTACTTTTTAATGCTATAATCGTTTATACTGACCATCAATTCTATCAAGCCCATGGTATATATGATCATCATCATTTCTCATCATCTCTCCGCAATTTAAACAAGGTACTATTTTTTTAATGCTATAATCGTTTATACTGACGTTTTTATAATTTTGACTTGAATATCAATTATAAAAAGATCTAAAAAAATATTGTAAAAATTTATAAATGAGTTTGTGTAACATCTTTTACCAAGTTCATACTTATCAATAAAAGCTTAAATAAAAAAAAAAGTTATGTAACATGACTTGGAAAGTGATTTCACATTTATCAAAACCTCTGCACAATTTATTGCAAAGTACTTTCATTTTTCATATTCAAGTTTAATTTTAAAACTTCTATAATTTGAGAAAGCAATGTTAAAAAAAAAAAAAAGTATTACTTTCCTTTTTTTTTTTTTACAGAGACAAATAATAAATTAACTTTTTTTAAAATGAAAAACTACTGATACTTTTTTTGAAATCCTTTAATTTAATCTTACTTTTGTTATTTGATTTACGTTATAAATATATGGGGAAAAAATTTAGGCTCCTAATGATTTAAAAAAAATTGTTATTTTTTAAATGAAGCTCCAACATCATTTCAGTATGCTGCTAAATATGAGATACTTAATAGAATAAATTATATTTAAATGATATAAAGCAATGGCTTATTCATAAGCAAGAATTTTTACTTGGTTCTGATACTATACTATTATATTTCTTAATCCATCTTTATTGTACCGGTCAAAACAGTCTACTCACTTAACAAGATTCAAATCCTAAGCAAAAGTACCTCGAATTCGATCATGCTCGAGATACACAGGTCTGGAGCAATCCTGAATTCTAACCTATTTGCCTATTCTTCGAGTCTCTGACCCAATGAACAACAATCCTGATGATACAGCACAATTATTTTAATTACACGCCCAGAAGCAAAGCGGTGGAGCATAAGATCGGAATGATGATGATGATGATGATCGAGATAAAAGTATCCCAGGAATTACATTTATTAAAAGTTATATTTATTAATGCTGAGTTATTAGCTAAAGAAAATAATTCTAAATATTAATTAGAAAATAATAATTCAAAACAAACCAGGATTTACATAAAATATATATTTAATAAAAATATTAAGAAAACGCACATACTGTATATGTTACAAAATGTTTCACACTTGGCGTGACATTGTTTATTTACAAAACTTGGGATTTGTTTTTATAAAATCCTCTTTACATTAATTATTTACTAGATATGATTTTATAGAATGTGTTATAGCTTATGCGGAGTTAATATGCCAATTTACAAATGTTTACAAAAAAATGCTGTGGATGTATAAAACAAATATAAAAGATCTTAACAGGTTTAGTAGTAAATGATTTGATAAACAGGCAAAAATATGCAATCTTAATCATTTATCTACCTTATGAAAATCATTATATATACTTTTATTGGCATTGTTTGGAAATGACATCCTTGGAACTTATAAATAAGAAACAAACAATGTGCTACAAATACGAGAATACATGATACAATCATTAATATAAATTGATTTACATCTATGGGAATCGGTCAGTATTTTAAAAAAAAGCAGTTTTAAGATCAACATACTGATTAATTAGCATGTTGGTGCATTTCATGAATGAGTCATTATGTCCAACACCTAATGAAAGGTCAAACAGGCACAAACCAATTAAATAAAGAAATACGGATCTTATGGTAGTTTGAATGCTTCATCATTTTAAGACATTTGATAATGAATGAGGAGTGATACGTCTGCCATTTAGATGGTACAGTATCAAATAGGTGTGACTTGAATGCCCAGAGCCAACTGTATGGAACTTCCATAGCACAATCAAAACCCTATAAACCTCATGTTCCACAGGAGTAGTGTACATTCCTGATTACGAACGATTTTAAAAAGTAGACCAGGAGCTTCGAACTTTCGAAGTCCCCAATAACAAAACAATAAAGAAAATATATGTGTAACTACCATAAGAGAAAGAAAAAATATGCCAGCCACATTATACATGCGTGATAAACTTATATTCTGAAGCCTGTAAATGGTTTAGCTCTGCGCAATGATATATTTACATAACGAATCATTCAGCAAATTATAATTGAGAATAACTATTTTAACTATGACATTAAACTAACAAAATTTATATTTAATTTTGATTCCCATATCCATATTACAGATAAAATTAACCCTCCAGGCAACAGCAAGAAAAGGTAGAATAATTATATTAAGATTCACGATCTTTTAAAATGAAAATTTAAAGACAAATTCAAATAATATAGTAAAATATGCATCCACAATAAAATATTTTAGATTTAAAAAAATGTGAATAATAGATTTAAATATAAAACCAACCTATCGAGTGATTTCTGTTACAAATGAATAAAACTTTACTAATAAATTTAACTGAAGCCCCTGCTTCTTTCCCCATTAAACAAAGAAAATAAAACCTTGTTAGACTCGCAAGGTTGAATGATATTGGCATATTAATTCAAGAGCGTAAATGTTTACATATATAACATGAATAAGTTAGAAATATCTAATGGAGCCACACAAAGTTATATATATATGAGTTCAAGCATGGATGGTAAGTTAAAAATACATTACATTAGTAAGGGATTACAGAATGAGAGTTTAAGAGCATAATTAATAGAAACTTATAAATTAATACCCCCCAAAAAAACATAAGATTTTCATTATATCTTAGACAAACAGATTATCTAAGGACTTTATATTAAAGGCTGCTCCACATAGAATGAGGTTACCTCAGAATAGCAGGCAGTCAGGACAGCAATTAGACAATCATCTTGTACGTCCAGTCAGATGGATGGACCATGACAGCAACAGGCAGTATCAGAGAAAAGGAAAAAGGTGCTGGATTTCCTCTACTCAAATATCATGACACGAAACTTTTCCTGACTTCTTAAAGTGGAATGATGAATCAATTTTTCTGGAAAATTAGTAACTCAAACATTCTGAAATAATTTACGAACTAATTCAAAGTTAATTACTAACTTAAAGTAACTCAAAGCAACTGAAAGTAACTGACTAAAAAAGTAAAGTCTTTTGTTCTATGGGCTCTTTTTATACACCTTTTAATCCCCCAAAAATGCAATTTCAATTCCCTACAGCTATCTCTGTAATCTTTTAATTAAATAAAAAACATTTAATTAATAAAATTTTTAAAACAGATAAGGCTCGAAATACCATTTTAGATATTTTTAAAGATTTGCAAACAATTAACAAAAGAATTGTTTATAATTTTAATTAAGATTTATAATTTTAATTAATGAAAACAATCTGACTATAGATAAAGATAATTTCAGTATTTCGATCCTTCCCCATTTTACTTGGTTTTTACATTTCAACACTTTAATTAAAATACATATATATATAAAAGATTTACCATTATATAAAGAAAACGTCTAATTTTCAGCAATAAATATTAATTAAATTATTGCTTCGTTTATATATATATATATATATATGCATCAAGCACACTACTGTTTTACTTTACTAAATATTTTTAATTTTATTAATTCCTTGGATAATTATGCCTACAGTGTGTGGGTGAATGGCATATATATATACGGTGAGGTCTGAATTGCAGGGCCCTGCAGGAAATTAGATGGTGAAGCATGAAGCTCGATGATGATTAGACATCGACTGCTTCATTATACACATGTAATAGTATTTACATATAAACAAATGTTGCATTAGCGCTATATAAAATAATTGACTTATTTATATTTACATATATCAACATTTTAAATGTTTGAAAAAATAATGATTATTCAGTATTAGAGTCTTTTTTTCCATATGTCAAAATCTCGGCCAGGAAGTGAACCCATAACAACTGTCTGCAAGCAACTGCTTGCTTGAAAGGCAGCTGCACTGATCTCTTGGCTACCAATGCTTGACTAGTATTAGAATCTTTAAAATTTGCTGAGTATGCTTTTGACCACTATGGCCAGAATCATAGCATTCATAATCTGCAGGATGTATTGTGAGATTTAAATAAGATGAACATTATGTCAATGACTAATTTAAATATTCTGCTTTTTGGACAATGGAACACTATTTTGTTTTTTATTGATAGCTGGTGGTTGTTGGAGATGAGCATGAGCAGGAATATGACCATATTTTTGACTCAGTAAAGATAAATATCATATGTTGCGAACCCAGTAAATGTCAATATAGTATGTTGTGGATGTGACAATAGAAAGTGCAAAATAAAGGAGATGTGATTTATTTTCAATAAATCTCTCAATATTAACAAAAAATAGCATTCCATTGTCCAAAAAGTAGAATATTTAAATTAACCATTTACATAATGTTCATCTTATTTAAATCTCACAATGTACCCTGCAGATTATGAATGCAATGATTCATGTTTTAGTGCTCAGACAGTTCTAAAGATTCTAATAGTGAATAATCTTTTTCTTTTTCAAGTGTTCAAAATGTTGATATATATACATTAAAATTAGTGAAAGAAGAAAAAAGACTATTGGAATTATATTATAACTGTAACACTGAGAAAACATTTTTTAAATTTACAATATAATTCTAACTAAATAATTACATAGCTTTGCTTGAAAGATCACACAAGATTAGAGCATTAAAGTGGTATTTTAGCATAACAGCTTCATTCAATTGATCAAACTGCTTTTTTTTTCACTTTATTCACTTAATTTGCTACTTTTATTAATAGTCCACTACTCCCCCAATGAGTTAAGTATAGAGTTTTAATGCACAAAGCGATGTTGTTCTCAATGTAAAATGTTAATTAAATTTTATTCTGGGAGACAAAGTATGAAGAGAAAAGTGCTACTAGTAATATTATATATATATATATATATTTCATCTCTAATTTAAATATCTAAGGAAATAGTGAATTAAAAAAATACTAATAGCATTATTTTTTATTAGAAAAGTCATTCCATGAATTAATTTCTGCCCAGTAGTATAAGCATCTTTCATAAGGTTTTTATTTTTTCAAATACATATCTATCATGTATAATTGTTATAATAAGATATTCATATCCTCCTGTATAAAAAGCCTTACAACAGACTTTTAAAAATGATTGTGTGTATGCTTGAAATAAGTTTGACATAATTATTAATTTGCTGCTTTGTTTTAGAATTATGATATTGGAGTCATAATGTTACAACTAGAATATTTATAAAGAATCATGAGAGATAATATCTTGAGACATGTCTACACTGCAAATTAATAAATAATAATAACATCAACTATAGATTTTCAATTCAATTGATGCTTACATTCTCTCAGTAAGAGATTCAGAAAGTAAAACATTTTAAATTAAAGTACTGAAGTGGAAAATATATTACACATATTTTTGCTTCACTGTCTGGTGATTCAAAACCTTGAATCAGAGATTTAAACCCAGCTATATATGTGTTAAATCACTAGAGAGGGAAAGGACGCAGATACAAGTTTTAAAACCCTCCTTTATTTTTGTACTTTCATAACTTAAACATTTTTATTATAAAAGAATATTTAATAATTTTAAGTCAGAAATATTTAAATTTCCATTCCCTTTAAATAATCATGTATGTGTGTTCAAGATTGCAAAAAAATATTATTGATAAAAATATATTTTTCGTTATTAAATATTATGTATATTTATTTTATAGTTCGCGTATTTTATTTTATGATGCAATACCAAAATAAGTTCTAGTGAGTAATTAAAATAACTCTGAAACGTATAAATAAAAGAATATTCTAGATTTAATTTAAAAAGGGTAATTAATAAATTAAAATCCCTTAGCAAACAAAATGTTAATGAAAATTATATCTTTTGAATCTATTTCCATTCTTGAAATAGATTAAAACAATACTCTCTAGAATTTGTGCATCATCATTGAAAATAAACAATAAGTGCATTCAAGCCAGTTAAAGGACATTCAGGCCTTAACAAGTGGAAAGAGAGAACATTTGAGAGAGTCTTGCTAATATATAAATAGAGCCAAAATTTTATGCTAAGTGTCTTAGTACGCCATTTTACCAAGTGTTGCAGAACAGACTCACGTCAATTTAAATTTTAAAATATGAATCTGGAGTAGAGGGACTAAATTTGCTTCCCCTTTCTTCTCCAAAAATCGTTTTCATACAGCTATGCTAACCTATCATCTCTACTTATGGACTGCCTAATTTAAATGCTGTAATAACTATCTCAAGATGTCAGCCATTATTTTTCAAAGCTTTGCCTTGCTGTGTTTTCCTCATTTATAATTTTACACTTTCTAATCCGTACGTACGTCAAGACATCATGAAATGGAAGGTAAATCCTAATCATGCCGCTAATATGAACTCTTTCAAAACTTTCATTTTAAAATCTAAATTATTTGTAAATATAACTCTTTTATTTAAACATGGCGTTGTAATGCTAATTGTAACCATTCTATACCATAATGACGTTCTCTTTCTGTTATAAAAATCTAATGCACGAACCTATAACTTTATTTTTTTTAATGCATCTCTTTAATGGTTTTCACAATTTCTATTTTTAATATTTTAAATGTGGCAACTTTTTATTTTTAATATTATAAATGTTGTATGACTTAATTTAATATGCTAATAGTTCAATCAAGTGAACCGATTCCAAATTTTTTTATATTAGATATTCTCGATATTATGGGATGTTAAATTGTGAATGTAAGCTCTTTTACCTAACTAAAGGTCACTCGATTGAATAATATTTTTAAGTTATTCTATTTGCTTAGTGACAGATTATTCACTGCTACATTTAATATATCACTTTATTACCATGTTTACACTTTGATTTTATTTTCATATTATATTTTAAAGTAAACTTAATGACCTACCTGTGCTGTTTTTTTTATTATATGGTCAATCATTTGCCAATCACATCATCTAGCATGGTAATTATTTTATGGAATTAATTACTAGTTAGCATATTAATATTTGTTTAATGAAGGGAACAATATTCCCTCTTTTATTTGTGACATCCTAACTAATATTAAAGGTCATTTGTGTACCATTTGAGAGGGATCAAATTATTTCATATCATTATGCTAGATTCTATTAAATTACGAGGGCCTTAATCCACATATCAGCATCATTAAGAACCTGATTTCTTTTTTATCATTAGCATTGCTTGGCTTACATAATGTTATGAAATTTCTTTGCTTTGCTTTGTCAAACTTAAAACCCAGAGAAACGGGATTCTTTTACTTAATGGCAAATCCATGAATCGGGTTTGGCAGCACTGATTCCAGGATATTGCCAGGTTATCATTTAGGTTCTACATGGGTTAACACTGGAAAGCCAGACTATGCAATTCCTATGAGGCCACCTTTTTCAAATGCTGACCAGTCATGTGTACAGGCACATTTTATATTCTTATAAAATTGATGAAGCGTTTGTCTTAAAATGGACTCAATCTTTTCTAGCATTATTATTTTGGTCAGCACCATGATTCTTATTTAATATTCATATATTTGCCCATTTTAAATCTGTAAGACATAATGCCATGATTTCTAAATTCATCTCATATTTTCATTTATTATTATAATAGAAATAACTTTTTTGTCTGAACATTTTAAAGTCTAATGAATGTATAAGTAAATAATGTAAATTAATAAATATTTTCATGTGTGGTTCAAATGAACCATAATAAAGTGATGTAACTTACATCCCATTTATCTGTTTTAAGGTCATTTATTTTTCATAAAAATAATCATAGCATCCAAGTCTTAATATGGTCAAATTGGTATCCACTGTTAGCATATTAAACCGCATTTTTTGACTATCTGTACATTTTTTAATCATCGTATTTAATTGCAGATTTGTGTATGATTTAATTATTAACTTATGTGCTATTATTATGTAATTCCTTCAATATGCAAATCAACATTCATAATCACATTAAACTCATAAATTCTAGTAGTGTCATATATAAATAGATTTACAACTGTTTGTTAAATTAAATATTTGTTTATTCATTTTTCTAATTAATATTAATAAATTATTAACTATATAATTATTACTTAAGTCTGCTTTGCCTCATGATTTATGCATACACATCGTTAATTAGATTGCGTTATATATAGCTCATTTCCATTGACCTTAGGCCAATTTCTAGATTTATTAATGAATTGTATGAAAAGTCTAATTATAATCTTAAGCTATTTCATTCTGTTGGGGGCTGGGGTTCAAAGCGTAGAGTATTATAATTCTCTGTAGATCTCTTGTTTCTCCGCTGTTGCTCTGGGACAGGAATAAATATAATTTCATTTGTTATCATCAGAAATGTTGTTCATAATGTTATAGATCTTGAAAATAAGCAAGAGGGCAGAGTTCATTATTGTTCCTGACTTATGTATCTTGCACATGATTGGACTCGAGGTACTTTTGCCTAGATGCTAGCTCTTGATAGACAAACAGACAGTTCTGACCAGTGCAGTATTATACTTATAAATTATATCAAAATATCTCCAATTATTATTCCAACATTAATCCTTCAGCCTATTATCAGTCCACTGAGATACAAAGACTCATTCAAGTTTTTATCTCAGTTTCTGCATTGGGCATAATACTATTAACAACTATTGTGATTTGTTACTTCATTTTGATAGAGATCTGGATTTCCTCTTAATATTTTAAAATTGATCATTACCATAACTTTCTAATGATTACCACAATTTCAGTAGGTATTAAAATATTGTTGTATTTATTTACAAAGAAAATGAAGTTGAGTTTAAAAAACAAGAAACAAATAAATCATTGAAAATAATAGTAATAATTGGATAAACAATTGTTTGAGAAAATAAATGAAGTTCAAGAAATTCATGTGACAGCTTAATCTAAATAGTATTATTTAGTTAAGTAATGTTTTAAAATTACTATAATTTAATCTGCAAGTGCCAAATTTTTTGACTCACATATTTGATAATATACACTTTAAAATAAATACATTAATCGATTATTAATAATCTTTTATTGGAATAGAACATGGTTTGGCCAGAAATTGAAAACCATTTACCTTTTTTAGATATTTTAATTCATGGGTCAGAACTGTATGGGGATGGATGATAAATTTTTTGTTACATTTCAGATATTGCATATGGGGAAAAAGAGAAACAGAGCTGAATTAATGATACCATATAGATGTGCTTAATATGATGTTTTTACTTTACTCAAAATATCAATTATTATTAATTGCATTAAATACATAAAAAAAATTAATGTCCTGTTAGAGTGATAGACTCAAAAGATAAATATTTCTGAGTAAATTGTCATATGAGTAAATCAATGGGTTTTCAGTTCAGCATAGAATTTCTGTGCTACCAAATTGCCTTAGATAAAATCACAGGATATTTTCATTAAAAAATTACCTACTAAAATTATATAACAACAACAACAGTAATAATATATAAATATATTAAAGAGACAAAAGATTAACAAATCAAAAAATTTTCATTGTCAAGTGTTTAACAAAGAACTTACTGGAATATCTTTAACAATGAAATATCATTTTATTAATAGTCATTAAAATGAAATTAAAGTTGGTAGAATATGGCTATACATGTAAATTAAGCCTTCTGATTTTGATTAATATCAAAAAATTCACTATTATATTGTAATTTACAAATAGGTTTCAATATGTTTACATAAAATGCATTTAATTATACAAGCACACAGACATTGATATAACAATTTATGAATATATTTTATATGTTGTAAATCTATAAATAAAATTCATTTTTAGAATACATAATTACTGACTGATATAACATGTATGCATGTGTGCATGGAAATGTGTGCACACACTGACATTTATATCATATATTTTACTTTGTTAAAATAATAAACATACTAAAAATATATTTTTACAATTAATTCCATGTTAAAAATATACATAAAATTCTCATTTATGTGTGTATATATAACAAAAATAATATGAACCAAAGTTATTAATTTATTGTTTTTAATGGTAAAAAAAATTTTTTTTTACTTTTTTAAAACAAGTAATATTAATTCTTTGACAATCCTTTATAAATCTTTTTTTTTCTTTTTTAACAGCTTACTCTTGATTAATTATAAACATCTTTAACAATACTCTAGCAAGTTTTTTTTCGATCTAAAAAAATTTTGGAGTGTACTTTTTTTAAATTTGAAAATAATATTATTTTAATAAAGAAAGTTTTATTTAACTCTTTGCATGATCAATTCATTTAAAAGCAAAGTGGCTTGACATCACTCTAAATCGGTCACTTTTCGTACTACGATTACGATTTTGCACTTATTTAAAAGATTTTAAAAAGTTCTGTAAGATGCTGCCCTCTCTTGAATTATTTTACAAGTAAAAAATCAATAAAAATGTGCTTATACATCAAACAAAGAAAAAGTATCACCTTTTCTTGAATCTCATTGGCTGTTAAATTTTGACAACAAAAAAATGGCTGCCAAGAAGTAAAAAGTTATGATCTGTTTTTGTTTTATTTCAAAAATGATAAACGAATGTTTTAGACCATTTTAACAGTATTTTTTGACAAATTATAAATTATTTTGATAAAATATGCTAAAAATAAAATTATTTTAGAAAAATAGTTAAGATTTTAGGAAGAATTATTTATTTATTGTAACGTGCTTATCGCAACGTAAAAGTGGGAAGAAATCATGACATCAGCAAATCTTTTTCATTGGCGAATGATGTTCTTATTAATTCCTGCTGCTATCAAATATTTTTCTAATTATAAATCAAAATTTATTTTTGAAAAAACTTTCATTCACTTTTATAATCTGACAAATTATTAATGTACTTTTTACAAACAAAACTAAAGTGAATATAATATTCAAAGATGAATGTATTTTGACAATTGACTTTGTTAATTGACACTTCAGTTTGTGAATTGGCTAATTAAAAGTTTTGACTTTTACCTCACTCGGCCAATAATATAATTAGCAGTTTAAGGGTTAAAATTCAGGTCCTTTGTTTTTTTTTAAATTTATAATTCAAGCAAAAATTATTTACTTGTTTTACTTTTTAATTACAGATTTGAATAATCATTATTTTCAAGGAATTTTTTAAAATAATATCATTCTCAATATATATAACACTACTCACCAGCTGTATTTCATATATATATGGCACAGTACCTTTATCTGTGCTTCTCTCAAATCACATAAAACAGTATATATAAAAACTAATTAATGAGTAGGCTGATGGACTTTCTGTGTAAGCTGATCCATTCTAAACAGTACATTGCCTTATAATCATCTTCATTAGTTGGCTTGCCATGAACTGCCTTTAGCCTCTATGTGATCTAATACATATATAGGCTATGAACAACATAAAAGATGGATTTGCTTCCATGTGAATCCAAACTCTTCTATAGTGAACTAGTACCAGCAGTTGGACCTGCACTGTCTTGCCTTCGGTTGTATTTTCATATTTCACTATAAACTCATCAACACTCCTTTAACACTTTAAGCAAATAATTTTATTTATTTAACAGTTTCAATTGTACTAGCAGTCTTCGTCAGATCTACAACATAAAAAAATTAGATTAATACAACCAAAATTATTATTCTTCATATTCTCATATAAAATTATAATAAAACAAAATAATATAAAGCAAAAACAACTCAGTCCAAAACCTTTCAACCAAAATTTTCCCATATCTTTTAAAAAACCCAAAACATAAAAACTAAACTATAAAAAATAATAATAATAAATTTTTAATAATAAAAAAAATATAAAAATTTCTTTAAAATCGTTTTTAAATTATTTTTTAAGATTACAAGCAAATAAATGTATTAAAACAATTCAAATTTTATCATCAAACCATTAAAAACAAAACCCTTAAAACCCATTAAAACATTAATCTAAAAAATTAATACCAAAAAATATCATTTTTATCATAATTACATATATAAGACCAAAAACCCAAAATCAAAAAAAAAACAAATATTAAAAATCAAAAAACAAAAACCATAAACTAAAATCATTCTTTTCCCCTTTTTTTATACTCTCATTTATACCCCACTTACTTCATTTTATACCTTCATACCATCCCCTCAATTCCCTTCCTCATATATACTCTAATACTCCCTACCATCTTTACTTATTTAACTACCATCTTATAACATTTAATATCAATGCAAACTTAACTATTTTACCTTAACTTTCCTTCTACCTTCACCTTTCCTCCATCTTTTTTTTTATTATTAACCACTTCCCAACTTCCTTTCTTTCCCCATCAACTAGCTCCCCCTATTAACCACTTCTATTACTTAATTACCCTAAATTTTAATTCTTTACCCTATCAAGCTTTACATTTCCCCTCACTTAAATCATTCTAAACTTTTCTACTGTTTAATTTCACACTACCAAAGTCCTAATCCTCTTTTCTCTATTAATACTAGGCCTTATTCTCTTAATTAACAATGATTCTCTTATCTTCCTGTCCCTTCTACTGTTTGCAAAACTAATCATTTTTATACTTTCCTTCTCCAAATCATGCCCTGTCACCATCATATGCACAAATACTGGTGAACTTTTTTCACACCTATGTTGCCTCAGCCTTGTATATATAGAATTCTTTGTCTCACCCACATATTTATTTCTAACCCCCTTATCCCTACACTTTTTACACTCTATCATATAAACCCCATTAACATAATTCCTCTCTTTATCTATATATTTATTATCCAAAACCTTAATCAAATTTTTTCTCTTCTTATTCACTATTCTGTATTTCACATCATTTCTATATTTTACATTAAGCTTTTCAATTATACTATTAATTTTCCTAACTATTCTATAATCATGTACTCTTATCCCTATATATTTGTTTTTCCTATCCCTTTTAATTACTCTTCTCTCATTCTCTTCTTCCTTTCTACATTTCCTTTCTACACTCTCAATATTCCTCTTTATTATCTTTTCTGGATACTCACTATCCCTAAACTCCTTAAATATCATATCTATTTCCTTTTTATAATCTTCTTTATCTCTGCAATAATTATTTGCTCTAAATACTCTTGATGTTATAGAATTAATTTTAAATTGCTTATCTACATCAGACTCCCAATTCACCATATTACTCTTCTCCTTCTTTCTAAACACCCCTGTTCTCACTTTACACTTCCCTTTACTATACTCTTTTTTCATCATTATATCCAAATACACCAATTCATTATTCTTTTCCCATTCCATTGTGAATCTTAACTTCTTATCCAACTTATTAACCTTATCATAATACTTTTTTACTTGTCTTTCAGTTTTATTAAATATCAATAAGAAATCATCTACATATCTCTTAATTAAAATTGGTCTGTTTTCCTCCTTCACCATAGCTTCTTCCATATCTTGCATGTAAATATCACTCAACACTCCACTTAATGCCCCTCCTATCAATAACCCTTCTTTCTGTTTATAATAACTCCCATTAAACTGAAAAGTAATATCTCTACAACACAAGCTCATTAAATTTTCCAACACTTCTACTGGCATTTCTACCTCTTTCTCTCTATTCCTTCTATACTTGTCCACTGCCAACCCTATTGCTTTCTTTACATCTATATTTGTGTACATAGACACCATATCCATTTTCACCATTATCAAATTATACCTCTCATATTTTTTCACCCTTTCCCTAATTTCCTCCACCAACTGCCTATTATTTTTTATGAAAGCCACACTCTCCCTTTTCACATACTTCCTAAACATCTTTCCCAACCATTTTGATACCTATCATAATACGATCCTATATCATTAATCACTGGTCTCAATGGCACCCCTTCTTTATATATTTTTGGCGCTCCATAAATCTTCACCACCTCACAATTCTTACTTACTATATTTTCCATTACTCCCCTACTTATTATTTCTTTATTATACACTCCTTTAACCATTCCATATATCTTATCACTCTTCATCTTCGTATCATTCCTTCCTATTTTAACAAAAAATTCCTGCTTCAACAACTCTTCCATTTTTTTAATATATTCTTCTCTATACATTATAACCAATTTTCCACCTTTATCTGACTTCATAAAAATTACATCTCTTTCATATTCCCTTTTAAGTTTTTTAACTTCATCTATCCTTATCTTTCTTTCCATCTGTTTCCTATTTTGTCTTACATACTTCATTTTATATACCATATTACCAATATCTTCTTTTAACTCATTCATCCATTTTTTATCATTCCCATTCATAACATTATACACATCTCTATTATCATAATAATATATCCCATATTTATCCTCCAACACTCTCTGCACCATTTTTTCTACCCCTATTTGTAATTAAGCTTAATGTAAAATATAGAAATGATGTGAAATACAGAATAGTGAATAAGAAGAGAAAAAATTTGATGAAGGTTTTGGATAATAAATATATAGATAAAGAGAGGAATTATGTTAATGGGGTTTATATGATAGAGTGTAAAAAGTGTAGGGATAAGGGGGTTAGAAATAAATATGTGAGTGAGACAAAGAACTTTATATATACAAGGCTGAGGCAACATAGGTATGAAAAAAGTTCACCAGTATTTGTGCGTATGATGGAGACAGGGCATGATTTGGAGAAGGAAAGTATAAAAATGATTAGTTTTGCAAACAGTAGAAGGGACAGGAAGATAAGAGAATCATTGTTAATTAAGAGAATAAGGCCTAGTATTAATAGAGAAAAAGGGATTAGGACTTTGGTAGTGTGAAATTAAACAGTAGAAAAGTTTAGAATGATTTAAGTGAGGGGAAATGTAAAGCTTGATAGGGTAAAGAATTAAAATTTAGGGTAATTAAATAATAGAAGTGGTTAATAGAGGGAGCTAGATGATGGGGAAAGAAAGGAAGTTGGGAAGTGGTTAATAAAGAATTAAGAGTTAGGGTAATTAAGTAATAGAAGTGGTTAATAGGGGGAGCTAGTTGATGGGGAAAGAAAGGAAGTTGGGAAGTGGTTAATAAAGAATTAAGAGTTAGGGTAATTAAGTAATAGAAGTAGTTAATAGGGGGAGCTAGTTGATGGGGAAAGAAAGGAAGTTGGGAAGTGGTTAATAATAAAAAAAAGATGGAGGAAAGGTGAAGGTAGAAGGAAAGTTAAGGTAAAATAGTTAAGTTTGTATTGATATTAAATGTTATAAGATGGTAGTTAAATAAGTAAAGATGGTAGGGAGTATTAGAGTATATATGAGGAAGGGAATTGAGGGGATGGTATGAAGGTATAAAATGAAGTAAGTAGGGTATAAATGAGAGTGTAAAAAAAAGGGGGGGGGAGAATGATTTTAGTTTATGGTTTTTGTTTTTTGATTTTTAATATTTTTTTTTTTTGATTTTTTTTTTTTTTTGATTTTGGGTTTTTGGTCTTATATATGTAATTATGATAAAAATGATATTTTTTGGTATTAATTTTTTAGATTAATGTTTTAATGGGTTTTAAGGGTTTTGTTTTTAATGGTTTGATGATAAAATTTGAATTGTTTTAATACATTTATTTGCTTGTAATCTTAAAAAATAATTTAAAAACGATTTTAAAGAAATTTTTATATTTTTTTTATTATTAAAAATTTATTATTATCATTTTTTATAGTTTAGTTTTTATGTTTTGGGTTTTTTAAAAGATATGGGAAAATTTTGGTTGAAAGGTTTTGGACTGAGTTGTTTTTGCTTTATATTATTTTGTTTTATTATAATTTTATATGAGAATATGAAGAATAATAATTTTGGTTGTATTGATATAATATTTATCTAATTTTTTTATGTTGTAGATCTGACGAAGACTGCTAGTACAGTCGAAACTGTTAAATAAATAAAATTATTTGCTTAAAGTGTTAAAGGAGTGTTGATGAGTTTATAGTGAAATATAAAAAGAAGCAAAATATAGAGGGAGAAAGAAGAAATGGATAAGAGTTGTATCTTCATAGTAACTCTCTATAACCTGTAAAACTTTAAAAATAGCCTAATCTTTTTTCCAACATTTTTATAGTCAGGTTGGAAAAAATACAGTAATTAAAAATAAGTTTTTTTTAACTTGATTGAAAAAAGTTAATAACTTTTTCCAATTTA
This sequence comes from Epiperipatus broadwayi, assembly GCA_028023455.1. NCBI lineage: Eukaryota > Metazoa > Onychophora > Udeonychophora > Euonychophora > Peripatidae > Epiperipatus > Epiperipatus broadwayi. The sequence continues at coordinate 7,688,975 of JAQFVV010012417.1, forward strand.
CTTCAATCCTTTCAAAAAACAATTTTCTAGCATTTTTATTAAAATATGTTATACAAGCTTTAATTTAAAAAATTTGTTAATCAAAATAGATAGTGGAATTTTATAATTACCAGTATATCTATTATGACATAAAAAACATGTTTGTTTTAATTTTAACATCACAATTAATAAAATATTAGTTAGATCTTTTTAAAAGTTTAATTTATAATTTTTTTTTAATTCAAAATTTAATTATTAACTGTTGTTATTCCAGTAAAATAAATAAATTATCTACATGTTTTTGTCTATGTTTATTTCTACTTTTCCTTTCAACTTTATATATATATATATATATATATATATATATATATATATATATATATATATATATATATATATATATATATATATATATATATATATATATATAGCAACACTACTGTCTTATTGTATACCATGCGTAATGATTTTCTTTCCCTTACTATCTATATTTGTTTGGTTTTATGCTAGCTTAATGTAACCTACTCCCTACAATTTACCAAGATGGCTGTATAGTCATCATTGATCTGGAGATGAGTCTATGGGTGGTTCTTCCATCTCTGATAAAAGTGTCTTGATTAATCTTGGAATAGGTTGCCCCAAAATATAAATGCAGCAGAGTGAAACCAGTTGACTAATTTATGGGCCTATTGATATAATTTACAATTTTCTGTGTTTGTTTGATACAATCCTTGTGATTCATATGGAGATATTTATAAAATAAATGCAGTAACTCTCACACCACTCTCTGACAGGAGTTCAATTGAAAGTTCCAGGTAGATGTAAATATACCCTTTATCCTTTGTCTCTGAGCCCATCTATGTCAGTCACCAGACATAAATGAGATACCATGGATGAAGAGAATGATCCTAGGCTTGCCAACATCTGGAGAATGCCTACTTGTTAATACCTTCATGGTAATCCTTATATATCCCTGCATGATGAGATACAAGGCTATGTACTTGGAAAACAAATCATACACAACTTTGAGAAATTTTTTTATTACATGCAAGGAATGGGCCATAAAAATCCATAGCCATCATCTCCTGAGGTTTTTATATCATGGAGGATATTGGGGTCACATAACTCCTATTTGTGGGCTACAACCATGAGAAATTTTTTTATTACATGCAAGAAATGGGCCATAAAAATCCATAGCCATCATCTCCTGAGGTTTTTATTGGGGTCACATAACTCCTATTTGTGGGTTTAGCCCTTTTACAGATTTCACATTTTCTTAGTACTGCCAGAATTTTCATATGCATGCCTGGCCAGTGAAACCATTTTTGAGACACTTGCTTTTCAGGATAGTATAATTGCCATGTAATTAATGCACATGGGTCACAATATCCTCTCTCATATGGCAGGGTAGCATGGGCATCCATTCCTTTCAGTCATTTTATATTTTATACTGCAGTATAAACTGGCATACCTGGTAATGTGCTACCTTTTTACTTACCCAAGGTATATTTATCACTGTTCCCCATTTCAATTGTTCACTCAAAGGTTTCAGTTACTCATCTTCACATTGGTGTTGATCCAATTGCTCCAGTTCTTTCTCCATCTTCTCATTTATTCTCAGATCAATACTTGCATTATCCAAATTTTCCCCACCTAAAGAGCAGGACTGGGAGCAGGCAGTGTTTCAGCACAGAATATCAGTGATGATATTTTCAGACCCTTTACAGTATTGCATTGTGTAATTGTATTCTTGGATGAATATATTCCAGCAGACCAATAAGCTGTTGGTAAGATAGCTGTGATTGAGAAATTTCAAACTTTTATGATCAGAAACTATAATCACCTTTGATCCAAGCAGTAGCAGTCTAAACTTTCGAAAGGCTCAAATAATTGTTAATGCATCCTTTTTAGTGGTAGTGTAATTTAGTTTCACACCCTTCAATAAATCATTGATAAAATAAAATATTCATATTTGTTACCCCATATCCACCATTATCAGTTTATACAATGAATGTTTTGGTGAAATCAAAAAATGATAGCATGACCCTGTTTTATTAACCCCTTTTAATATCCTCAAAAGCTTTATCTTGCTATTGGACCCACTTCCGCAGTATGTCTTTTTAATAGCCTTACCAGCAGTTCCATATGTTCCATTAACCATTCATAAAACCTATTTTAAAAACTGCACAGACCAAAGACTGATTGAATATGTTTCCTGGATCTGGGTTTTGGAAAATCCCTAATTGCTAGGACTTTATTCAGATGTGGCCTCATCCCTTGTGTTCCTGCCATAATGACCCAAAAATATCACTTCATTCCTCATTAACATAATTTTTTTTAAAGTTTATTTTAATCCTCTTCTTTCACTCATTGAAGAACATTTCCACATCCTGAATATTCTCTTCTATAATAGATAATACCACAAACACATAGTTAATATTCATAGTTAATAAATCCATAACTTTATCTGACAGCAACTGATCAAGACATCTCAGCAGGCCAGTCCCACTGTTTATTAGACCAAGTGGCATTCTATTAAATTGGTATGAGTAGCCATCATATCTAAAAATCATGGATTTCTGGTCCTCTGAATGCAGTTTGATTTTCCAGTAGCTAGCAGTTAAATCAAATGTTGAGAAGAAATTTTTTCCCCTTGAACTTCCTTAACAACTCATGCATAGGGAGTGGGATATTACAGACAGGAATCATTATTTCATTTAGTTTCATAGCATCAAGTCATAACCTAACAGTCCCATCTTTTTTTACAATGACCATATGAACATTTTGAAATAACCTCCCCAAATTCCATTATTTGATTTATTTGCTTTCTAACTTTCTCCTTGTACTGATAAGGGACAGGGTAAAAATGGGAGAAAAACTTTTTCTCAGTTTAACTTAAGCACTGTTTAAAACCATGGATTACACCTGGTACATCTGAAAAAACATTGTTATATCTTTTAACCATCTGCTTGAGCATGTACCCCCAGTTTCCAATAGCTATTTTAGCCTCCTTTGTCATTTATGATTCCACTCATTTTCACTTCCATAAATTGTAACACTCCTATTGAATCATATAACTGTGGAGTTGTGAACTTAACTGCCTCCTTTTTGTATCTCTCATGTTTTGTCCTGTAATCAATAGTGCACTTATATCTATGTAAAAAATCTGATCCTATCTGAGTATCATGTATCAGACCCTTGAAAACCAAAAATACATGTGAAATGGTTTTCCATTAACCTGTAGGATTAACCCTATTTGGTTGGTTTTACCTTCACTTTTCTGTTATTTGCCATTCTTATCTGGCCTGGTTTTACTGAAAGTGTCCATATGCTAGGTTGTTTACATGTTATATGGGGATATGCTTCTTCCAACAACACTGAAATCTGGCTACCTGAGTCTACTAAAGTTTTAACTTCTATATGACCATTTATTACCAAGATCTTAGGGAAAGCTTATTTAGCATAACTAGGGACCCAATCTTTCCATAAGCAAATCAAATTTCCTGTTTCTTTTCTTTTTGTAGGCCAGCTTTGCCTCATTTACTTTGCCTGACTTTTTTAATACCAGCTTCCTTCTTAAATTTTACTGCCCCTGTTTCCAACATTGTGAACTTCCTGGTTTCCCACCATCACCATTGCCCACTAATTTCCATCTGCTCTAATATTTTATCCAATTTCTTTTGCTGATACATTCCTCAGCCTCCCTGGCATATTGTTTATTTTCTCTGGAAGATTTCTACAGTCAATCCTCACAATCTGCCTTTCACATAGTTTATATGCCTCTAAAACTCTCAATGTAGACACTTGGCATCTAAAAAAGGGTACACAAGCTTCTTCATCCTCTTCATAGAACTTTCATTCTATTATCCAAGATGTAATATTATCTTGCTACTTCTCATTTTAGAACACCTTTCTTAGGTTATTTTGTACTCGTATAAAGTTTCTGGTTGGGTGGCAGTGATTTCCATCATGTCTGAGCACACCCCTGAAGGTGGCTATATACTATTATTATTTTGCCATCTTCTGATGCCCTGTGCCTATTAAAAAATCTCTGGAGACTATTTAAATGTTCTATGGTGTATTTCTTTGTCATCTAAATATTTTTATTTTAATTGTAACTACTAAAAAATCTCTGACTGTGCCAACTTTTTAAATGTTCTAAATGTTTTAAATGTTGACTAACTCCTTCTAATTTGCCCATACTGCCACATATACTTGATATCCCTGATCTTCTTTTTTATACATATTCATCTTATATATATATATATATATATATATATATATATATATATATATATATATATATATATATATATATATATATATATATATATATATATATATATATATATATATATATATATATATATAGGTTGCTATATTTACTGTGAATGTTTAGGTGGTTACTGGTTGGAAACTAATTATATATATATATATATATTAAACTGTCTATTTAAACAAACAAATATGCTGAGCTTAATTTTCCAGCACACAAAGTACTATTCTACCTGTCATATTTTTTCTGTATGTTAGTCTAACTTCCATCTGCTTTAATATTTTTATTTTTTAAAAAAATAAAATATACTATCAATAAACACACAAAAAATTATTATATATCCCTAACATTCTCCATTCTTTATAGCCCCATCAATGAAGTTAATTGTAATAACTGCCCTCTCTTATCATCTATATTTGGATGGTTTTATGCTAGCTTAATGTAACCTACTCCCTACAATTTACCAAGATGGCTGTATAGTCATCATTGACCTGGAGATGAGTTGTTTCTAAGTCTTAGATGTACTCAACAATAATCTTCCAATATTCCTACTTAATATTTACCTGATCATATTTATGGACATCGTATTTATGTAAGAATTATTCTGAAGGGTCAATATGAAAATTTGTATTAGCGTAATAACCAAAGCACAACCCTAGCTAACTCACTCAGGCTGGTAATATCTATACTGATGAAGATGTGTTATTAAAAGTATCTATCAAGTAAACCATTTGAAAAAATACATGTATATATTTTAACTAAAGAACTACTTAATGGAATATGTAAAAAAATACTCATTTGTTTCAAAGAACATGTATATATATATGAATTTTAATGTTTGAAAATTGTCATTTACAAAATATAACAGCAATGTTAGTTCTAATACTGTTTACATGAATTAATTGTGAAAATAATAAAACAAAAAAATACAGAAAAACCTTAATATTGTACCTGTTAAAAAGTTCTGCTCACTCAACACAACTTAAATCCTAAGCAAAAGTCCCTTGAATCCAACTATGCTCAAGATACACAGGTCTGGAGCAATCCTGAATTCTAACCTATTTGCTTATTCTTTGAGTCTCTGATCCAATGAACAACAATCCTGATGATACAGCACAATTATTTTAATTCTGGGCCTGGAAGCAAAGTGGTAGAGCATAAGATCTGACTAATGATGATGATCGAGATAAGAGTAGCCCAGGAATTACATTTATTAAAGTTATATTTATTAATGCTAAGTTATTAGCTAAAGAAAACAATACTAAATATTAACTAGAAGAAAATAATAATTCAAAACAAACCAAGATTTACATGAAATATATATTTAATAAAAATATTAAGAAAACTCATATATAGGTTAAAAAATGTTTTACGCTTGGGATGACATTGTCTATTTACAAAACTTGGTATTTATATTTATAAAATTCTCTTTATTAATTATTTAATGAATATAATTTTATGGAGTGTGTTATAGTTTGTGCGTGTTAATATGTCAATTTACAAAAATTTACAAATAAAATGCTGTGGATGTATAAAACAAATATAAAAAATTGTGACAGCTTCAGATGATTAATGATATAAAGGATAGTTTGCAATTTAGCACTAAATGATTTTATAAAGAGGCAAAAATATAAAATCTTAATCATTTATCTACCTTATGAAAATCATTATATATTTTTTTATTGGCATTGTTTGGAAAAGACACCTTTGGAATTTATACATAAAGAACAAACAATGTGCTACATTTATGAGAATAAACAAGTTATATATTCATTAATACAAACTGAGTTATGTCTATGGGAATCGATAACGATTTTAAACAAAAGCAGTTTAACTCAACAAACAGAATGTATTTATGAAATGTATCATATATTTTGTAACACATCATTGCAACTTACTAAGGTTAGACAGACAGTGATCAAATTAAGGAGCAGAGTAATGGTGCTAGCATACAATAAAGAAATCTGGCCTTCATGGCAATTGTGGATATTTTATCATCTTAAAAGGAATACTCAAAATGAACTTAGATTTGGTACATCCATGCATTCTGGCAAATGGTACTGAAAGAGAGGCTGGGTTTGAAGACCCAAGGCTGGCTGTACAGTCATCCACAGCACATCAACCTCATAAACCTCATGTTCCACAGGGAGTAGTGTATAACCCTGATTATGAACAATTTTAAGAATGTAGAATGGGAGCTTTGGACTTCCGAAGTCCCCAATGACAAACCAATCAAGAAATGGAAAAGGTAAAATATCATAATAAAAGACAATGCATGCTAGGAACATTATTGGACATGAATATAATCTTTATAATATAATTTTAATATAATATTATTTTAAAACCTGGAAATGGTCCACCTTTTGTGCATTGACCTGTTTTCAATCCTGAGTCATTTAACAACTCGTAATGAATAATAATTCTTTTATTTATAATATTAAACTAGCAAAATTTATATTTAATTTTGATTTCCATATACACATTAATTGCTAGGATTAGCCCTCAAGGCAACAGTGAGGAATGATCCTAATTATAAAGTTAACAATCTTTCAAAAATAAAATTTTCAAAGCAGTAAATTTAGCAGAATTCATCCGCAGTAAAAGTTTTTAATTGACTTCAAGAATTTAAAATGAAACCAAACTAGCGAGCAATTTTTATTTAAATAAACAAAACTTTATTGATAAATTTTAAATGAAGCTCCCACTTCTTTGCAATTTAAACAATTATTTTCCTCCTTTTTCAAACTCGCAAGTTTGGGTATCATTGGCATATTAAAGAAAATAAATTATAGACATATACATTAAACAAAATAAGTTAAATATTAATGGAGCCACACAAAGTTATATAACCTAATTAAGTATAAAAGAGCATAGCTAGAATTACATAATACTAGTAAGAGATTACAGAGAGAGAGTTTAAGAGCAAAATTAGCAGAAACTTATAAATTAATATGCAAATTAAAATAAAAAGATTTAACTACACCTTTTTAGAAATTTCAAAATGAATTTATGTATTAAGGCAGTTCTACATTAAGTGAGATTACCTTAGCATAATAGGCAGAATGTAGTATAAGCAGTCAATCAGTTGGGTCAGCAGTCAGAACAGCAATCAGACGGTCCTCTTGTACAGCTAGTCAGATGGATGGAACATGGCAGCAGCAGGCAAACAGTTCCCTGAGAGAAGGAGAGAAAGGTGAAAGATTCCTCTGCTCAAACTTCATAGCGCTTAACTTGTTTTGACTTCTTAAAATTTGAAGATCTGGAAACACTTATTGATTCTGAAAATTTTCTTGATGTTCTGAAAGAATTTATTAGCTAAGTCAAAGTTTAATTACTAATTCAAAGGAACTCAAAGTAACTAAGTTTAATTACTAATTAACTCGAAGTAACTCAAAGTAACTAACTTTTTTTCCTATGGGCTCTTTTTATACACTTTTTAATCCCCACAAGAATGCAATTTCAGTTGCCCACAGCTATCCTCGTAATCTCTTGATTAAAAAAAAATGTTTAATTAGTAAAATATTTAATTAGCAAAATTTTTAAAATAGATAAGGCTTGAAATACCATTTTAGATATTTGTAGAGATTTGCAAATGAACTAACAAAAGAATTCCTTATGATTTTAATTATTTTAACTAAGATTTATAATTTTAATTAATGAAAACAATCTGACTATAGATAAAGATCATTTCAGTATTTTGAGCCTTCCCCACTTTTCTTTGTTTGTACATTCCAACAGTTTAATTAAAATATACATATATAAAAAGATATTTACAATTATATAAGACAATGTCTCATTTTCAGCAATAAATATTAATAAAATTATTGCTTCGTTCATATATATATATGCATCATGCACATTATTGTTTTACTTTACTAAATATTTTTAATTTTATTAATTTCTTGGATCATTATGGATCATTATGCATACAGTGTGTGGGTGAATGGCATATATCTACAGCGAGGTCTGAATTGTGGGCCCCGCAGGAGGTTAGTATAGATGGTAAAGCGTGAAGCTCAATGATGATTAGACATCCACTGCTTCAATATTGTTTTTAGACACCAGGAATTGATATCATTCACACACACACACACACACATATATATATATATATATATAAAATACATATTTTGCGGGTTCATCCGTGTTAAAAACTTTTAATATCACTATACTGACGTTTCGAAACGTCAGTATAGTGATATTAAAAGTTTTTAACACGGATGAACCCGCAAAATATGTATTTTATATATTTAACCCGTGCAAATCTTCGTTTTAACATATATATATATATATAATGTAAGCTTACTATGTGAGGTTATAGTCATTCAAATGGTCTGAAAATGTCTTTACTCTGTACTTTTGATGAAATAATAAATGAAATAATTTATTCTAATTTGCAAGAGAAATGGATTGGATGCAGACTTCAATTTTGTAGATGACAGGATCAAGAAGACTATTTCCTAGCATGGGCAGTGGGATCAAGCCAAGCATGTTTAGAGCTTTATCCCCATATCATTGAATTGGCGTATTTATATTTTTTTTATAGCAGCATAATTCAGAGATATTTATCAGCAACAAATTTTACATTACTGTGAAAAATATTTCTTTCCACAGACTATGGTTTTATCTGATTTTCTCAAATTTTATTCTTACATTTCTTCCATGAAGTTGGCTTCTCTGGTATGTTTTAAAATTTTAAACAGAACAAAACTCCTTTATTTCTTGATTTTTTTCTATTTATATATTTGTTCCTTATTCTGATACAGTCTGGTTTAATTAACCAATCATACTACTGTTTCAGATCTGGCTTCCTTTGTTTATTTCTTAATTTTTAACAAAAAAAAAAACCTTTTAACAAGTTTTATCTACAATAGTCTGTTAGCAAATTTTTAAAAAAATAACTGTATACAACAAATGCAAAATAGAATTACGTCAATAAACATCTAGGTTTTTTTACAGCAATGACATATTTTTCTTTTAATTCTTATTTTAAATAAAATGATAAAAAAAACTAATTACAAACAAAAATATAAATCATACATATCTACTTATTTTTCTTTTTTTACATTTACTCATCTAGTAATATATATATATATAACACACATAATTCATCAAAAGCAATGAGACAGATTCCTCCTAAATCCATCTTGGTTAACAGTTTAGTTATTATATGATTATTCTACCCCAAATAAACATGTATGTGACATTGCATCTGCAGGTATATGTGAGTATCTAGCAAACCTTTATCTTGTGATAGGGTTCAAATTTGGATTCTGTTACACATGAGACACATAATTATCTCAATACATAAAATTTGTATCCACAACATGTTTTGAAGAAAGTAAAGATGTGTTTTTCAAAAAATATATTGTTGTAATAATGCAAAGATTATATTTTTTTAGCTTTAAAACCATGTTGTTTAAACAATATCAGTTAGATATAAATAGGTCTGAAACAAGTAACTAATCATTATTAGTAGTATTTTAATTTTAGGAGTCCAGCATTTCATTTTATATTGCACTACATTAGAATGCAGTCTACTATTGAAGCTGTATTGTTGTGAACTATGCTGAGAAAGATAAAGAACTGCTGATTAAAACCCTTTTTGCACCATAGGTTATTTTTTTGTTGACTGTTTTTAAAAGTATTTTTTAATACTCCAATTACAACAATCAGCTATCATGGGTGGCTAGATGAACAAAAAACACATCAGTCAAAATGCCTGGAAAATGCTGCTGGATCCAGAAAATAATGCTGAAGTTTGCAAATCCAACCTACATAAGGTCTCTGTAATGCCATAAGGATAAAAGGAACAATGCTATTTGAACTGCCTAAGATCTACTGGTATTATACCTCAAATAATGTGACTGGAGCTTCTATATTCATTCATCTAATATTACCTGTGTCCAAGAAGAACTACCATCATTGAAGGAACTAAGGAAAACAACAGTAAAGTTTTAAAAGAATGATGTCTGAAAAAAAAAAAACATGGTTTGTTTCTATTTCAATATTTAAATAGCATGATAAGATATTATCATTATAAAATACTAAAAATTTAAATTTAACCTAAAATTTAAAATATCTCTTCCTATTATGATATTTAATATTTTATGTATGTATTAATAGTTGTGAGTATATTCACAACAGTTTCTTCATTATTAATAAATTGTTACATTTTATTATTATTATTATTAATCCATTTACTTTGTGTTTTCAACTCAATCCAAATATTACACCCATATTCTAGTTAATATTTACAACCCTGAAAATTCATGAAATCCACTGGGAGACATGCAAAGATGGTGGTAATAATTGATGATGATTGTTCCTTTAAAAGTTTTCCAAGAGTAAATATTTCTTTTAAAAGGTTTAGCATCTTTGAGTTTCTTTTTTATTGAAACAGAAAAACAAATTAAATACTTTTGGGAGGACTTGTACTTTTAAATTATAAATCATCATCATCACATTGGTTAATAGTATTATTGAACCATTTTTATTGAAATTTTATACCCATTCAATTATGTAATAATTAATAAATTTTACTAGTGCAGTGTTAAATTGTAATTACATAGAAGGTAGTCACCACTCCTCATTAGTACCATGCTATAATATTAAACATTGATGTTAACTGCAAGAATAGTCTCACCCTACCCACAAAATAAAGACTGATAAAATAAGAATGACCATCTTAATTTCAAACTTAAATGTAGTTATGTGAGCCAATCATAGGTGTCTAGAAATGAGAGCATGAGTATATAAATCGCTCACTTTAAATCCATTTCCATTTTAATAATCTTATTGGCACATATGAAATATTATAATTTACTTTGTGCTAATATTAAATAATGTTAAATTATATAATAATCAATAAATTTTACTATCACGGTGTTAAATTGTAATTATATAAAAGATAATCATCCCTTCTCACTATGTCATGCTATAATATTAAAGTGATGTTAATTGCAAGAATACTCTCACTCCAGCCACAGGAGGTGTGATTATCTTTTGTGCAATTACAATCTAACATTGTGCTAAGTAAAATTGATTGATTATTACATAATTTAATATCTTCTAATATTAGCATGAAGTAAATTATAAGATTTCATAAGTGGAAAAAAGACTATTAAAAAAGAAATGAATTTAATGTGAATGATTTATATATTCATGATCTCACTTCTAGACACTTAAGATTGGCCCATATAAGTGCATTTGGGTTTAAAAATAAGATGGTCATTCTTATTTTCTCAAAGTCTTTATCTTGTTGCTGGGGTGAGAGTATCTTTGCAGTAAACATCACTGATTAATATTATAGTGCAGTGCTGGTGAGAAGGGTGATTATTTTGACATAATTATAACTATTCACTTATATATTTATTTGCATCAAGATTCATAATACATATGTGATATCATTATATATCTTTTATGGCATTGAATTCAAACCCATCTTTCATCTAATATAAATATCCAATGGAAAATTTACCATTACAATATATATAAGCCAAATCTAGTGTTTGGATTTTGATTTAATCTTGCAGTATACTTTATAATTTCATAGGCAGGTTAGAGTAAATTTAGCTTAATTTTTTTTTTGTCTTTTCAAGTGATTTATAATGTTCATTCCTATAGCATATCTTAAATTTGTGATGAAATAATAAATTACTTTCATCTGCAGTCAATCATTCAAGATTATTGCATTACTTTGTAGAACATTATAAATTGCAAAATAGTAGTTTTCATTTTTGGATAATTAGTACAAAATTGAGATAAAAATCATTAGGTTATTTTTTGGTAACTATTATTTACAGTACTGGTGCATTTTTTATATTCATTAGTTTAGTACTTCTTTTTTTTATATTGCTGATTAGATATTATTATCTTTAAGTCTCTAAAATGATATATTACAAATCTTTTGATTGATTTACTAGATATTATATTGATAGAAATTGTGAATATGGTTTTATATATTAATTCCCAATAATAGAAAACTTACTCTGTCGAATTAAATGCATTTTCAAACAACCATTGTTGTATGATTTTAGATAGTTAATGAATTGATTTTCTATTTTAAGTATAATATTTTTTATTAGTAATAGTAGAAATAGTTTATAAAAAATAAAGAATTAATTATTTTTAATAGTAGAACTTGTTTTTTGACTTTTTAAGATTATTTAAATTGAGAAGCAGAATAGAACATGTTTTTCTTTATTAATAAAAGGGATGCTATAATTGCACAAAATTTAACTGTTTAAAAATTAATTTTCAGATGTTTACCAAACTTATTAAATTTATTTTAAACACTTTATGGAAAAAAAATGATAATTTCTAATACAGTAAAAAAAATATTTAAAAAAATTCAATGGTTAATTTCTTGAGAGGTCATGTGATTTTTTAATATCTTACACTAGTTTGAACATATTATTCTAAACCTAGTTGTTGTTTTTTATATTACTCAGTTGAGAATTGATCCTGAAACTTTTAGACATATGCATAGAATTAAAAAAATACTTTGCAACAGAGTCATAAACTTTCAACAGTTAGATTGAAAACCTAACATTCTATTGATTGACCTTCAAGGAATAAAAAAACACCTGGTAAAATATATTACCAGATGTTTATTATAATCTTTTGTTATTAGAAATGATATATTTATTACTAGCGTGATAACAAATTTATTTTTAGAATTTTAATTGATATAGATATGGATCTATAACTTACATTCAATATTATGTAATATAAAGGCTATTTCAAAATTTTGTCTGTATTAAGTAGCAGAATAAAAAGAAATTGAAATAAAATATTAAAAGTTTCAAGATTAAATTCCTTACAAATTTAATAATAGCAATAATATTACCTTAAAATACAATAGAAAAAAATTACTATGGAGAAATAAATCAATCCATTTTAATTAAATACTAAATTCAATTTACTCTTTTTATATTGCTACACTTTTTTTTTAATTCAATGGCTCTTTTTATCCAGCTGCAGGGTATGTAATATTATTAGAAATAACACAATAATTTTTTAAAAATATATTTTAATTAAATATTTTTGGTATAAAAAGTATTACTTAATTCAATAAATTATAATATATCATTGATATAAAAGACTGGAATAATATTTTAGTTATTATTTTTTGCAGAAAATTTCAAAAAAAATATTTTAATTATACTGTTTATATTATTATTTTTTCTTCACCATTAACTTGAATATAAATTATTGTTGTTCCTAAATAAACACACAGAGATACACAAACAGTTATTTTAGAAGTTTACAAAAATAAATAACAAATGAACAAGTGATATCATTGCTGATAATGTTGATAATAGAAAAAACATAAAATAATAGAAAAAAATATTTGTATTTTAGTGAACACAACAAAGCCTTTGATTCAGTTGATAATAAATTGTGAAACATTCATAGAAAAAGTGTGTACTAGAACATATCATTGTTCTTTTAAAAAATATTAATATGAGATTAGAAACTACAATTAAAATGTTTACTAATGACTCAGAGTAGTTTTACATTAGTAAAGGAATTTATGGTTGCATACATCACCCTACAATTATTCAACTTGAATAATGAATATGTAATGAAAGAAGATATATTAATAAAGATAAATGATAATTCAAGTTTGGTGAAGAAAGCTTAAACAATAATAAATAGCCTGAATGTACCACACTTACTGAAAAGACAGAAAATTCCAAGAGACTGTCATTAAGAAAATTAAAAATAGAATGAAAATATGATCATTAGTACTAAATATAAGCAAAATAGAGATCATAAATGCAGAGAGACCGATTGATTTTAAAATGGTTATAAAAGATATAGAAGTGATTGAAAGGTTTTGCCTTTTTGCACTCAATTACTTTTAATAGAAAAATTACTTTCCAAGAGATTCATTATTCATTAAGATTAGCAGAATTATCATGATAAACCTGCAAAAAATATTTAAATGCACAGCTATATCAATATTATTTAAGGTTTGTTATGGTTCATGACTCTCCATAAGGTAGAGTTTGAAATTCACAAAGAAAAAAAACAATACTAATATTCTTTAATTGTAGTGATGGGAAAGATTTTTGAAACTTTTATATAGTACAAAAAATATGAACAAATGGATGCTTAATTAGATTAGATTTAAACTTTTGTTTGAAACAACGATGATGTAATTTATTAGATTCATTCAAAAGTAAAAAGAGACTAAAGAAGAAAATGAAATAGATTAACATAAAGTGATTCTTTCATTACATGCTGGTGAAAATAAAAACGATTACCAGCAATGAACAATATAGATCCATCTTTATAATCTTGAATACCAATTAAAAACATCTAATAATAATAATACAAATAAACTTATAACATTATCCTTTTACAAATGTAATTTTTCCTTCTATTTGCTTTAATATATTTCGACAATTACCTGAAAGTTTTTAATTAAATATTTTTAAGCTTATAAGCAAAAAAACTTTTAAAAAAAATTAAAATAATAAATACATATACGTATTATTAAAAATATGTTTTTTCTGTTTTATTTATTTGTGATTTTTATTATAGAAAAGAGTGAAATTGTATTATTGAATGGTTTTATTATTGTTTGATGAGAAGCATCACTTATTTCCTGAGCTCCTTTCCGCTTTCTCAACTCTGTTAAAGGAATTTTACTGTAACAAACAATATTAAACTCATTGAAATTGTTAAAAAATTTAAACACTTTAACAGGAATCTCTTTTGAAGTTAAAGAAAGATTTGACAACAACAAAAACACAATTGAAAAAGAGTCTAAACTTTTGAACAATTTGAAAACAAAAGCTAATCTTGAAAATATAATTTTTAATTTCTGGCTCAACTTATTTAATTTATCTAAAATAAAGGTTATCCTAATTTTCTGTTTTTCATTCCCTCTTTAAATGGCAATAGTTCTGTAACATTATTTGGTTGTGTTTATTTATATTAATTCTACAAATGAAATATAGATAGTTATATTCATGTATTAAATTTATCCCAGATATTAGTTGAAATTTAACCATAAAATTTTTTCTTAAATCTATCTAATAAAACATTATACATATTTTCAGGATAAGGATAATACTGCATTAAAATATTGAAATAATTTTAAATGAAATCTTGATAATTTCCTTTATATAAATTATCTTCAATTATAATTGATAGAGATTAAACAATAATTGGAAAAACAAATAATTTGTAACCTAATAAAGGAAAGATAAATCATTACCAGAATTTTTTGTTTGCCATTTCATATGTTATCAGCAAATTCTGTGTGCTAAAGTTTTTTTATTTAACCATGTTTTGGATCCATAACTAAAATTATAAATTCTCTAAGAGTTGCACCATTATAGCACAGACTTTATTTAAAAAACTATTAGAAGATGATGGTATTCAGTACTCTAATTTAATAACTTATATAGAAGTAAGGTAGCTCAATCCATGCAAAGCATTAGATCATTTTTTAACTTATTTGCTCAAATAAAACAATTTTCTGAATAAAAGGAAATGTATAATGTAGTCAACAATCCTTCTGACTAGGTGACATAACATTTTTAGTTGATATTTTTCAGAAATTAAACCAGTATAAATCTTGAACAACAAGATGAAAATAAAGATTTTATAGATATGGTAAGTGCTGCTAAAGCATTTAAAGGTAAATTAACTCTTTGAAGTTTGCACCTGCAAAAATATTATTGATGCATTTTTCACATATGTTGAAAGTACTTCCAGAAAATCAATTAGATTCTTGAGTGTATATAATGAAGTTAACTAATAAATTTAATGAAAGGTTTCATCTATTTAATAATTTGGAATTGATTTTATTTTTCTTTGAAAATCCAATGAATACGGTCGACATTCCTACCTTGAGTGCAGAATTAAATAAATTTAGCACAGAAAATGTAAAAACTTTAGAATTAGAAATTATAGAATTATAAAATGACATCATTTTGAAACTCTGAATATGGACAAAAAAAATTTGAAATTAGTTTTAAATTTTTGCATTGAAGCTGAAACTTTTTTTGGGATCTACTTAGCTATGCAATTTAGAAAATTAAGTTTAAATTATTTCTAACAGACAGAAATTTGAATGTCTGTTTTATCAAATTACTCTCCTGATTTTGAAAAGTTGTGTAAAGAAATACAACCTCAACTTTTTCATTAAGATGTACTTTTTAAAAGATAATAATTTATTTATGTAATTATAAATTATTATATATATGTGCTGGTTGCACAGATAATGAAGATATTAAATATATATAATTAAACGCAAGATATTAATTTGCGTTAAATATAAGAATATTGATTTATTTTAGCTAAGCACTTTCAAGAGACTTCTTGCTCTCATACTCATAGCTGCTCTTGTTAAAACTGTGTTGCAGAAAAGAAAATTTATGCAAAGTGATGCAAATAATTTATAACTGCCATTTTTGGGACAGGGCAAAGCAGGCTTCTTGTCTATTAATAGATTTAGGATCACTTGCTATACGAAACACTTTTTTAATTTTGCATTTAGCATTGTGTCTTTCTGAGCAAACAATGTTGGCAGATGTGGGTTCAAATTTCTGGCCTGTTGTTCTTTCATGCTCAAAACATATGGAATTGCTTTCCTGTTTGGTTTTAGTTTTATTGTATAAGTATTTATGCTGAGCCACTCTGTTGGCAATATTTGTCCGAGTCTCATCATAATATGTGGCCTGGAAGTTGGCTTGTGGGCAGATCATTTTGTACACAACATGAGGAGTGAGCTCAGGTGTGATTTTATCCTTGGAATTATTGATGTCTGTTTGTATTTGGAGGTGATCGATATGTGATGATGAAGTCTTTAGATAGCTTGTTGTTGAGACATTTACCAGAGGTTGAATGTATGGTATCAGACTTCTTGGCTTGTTATCCTTGATGTGGTTGTGGTTAATTTTGTGATAAAACTTATTGACTTTCCTGTTGATAAAAAATTGTAGTATCCTATTTTAATTATATCAGTTGTGTATTGGTTAAGGTTGTGCCATTTGTTCACTTCATATTTACATAACATGTAATTTCTAAACAAAAACTAAGATAACCCAAAACAAGTTTATGGGAGTAGGGTGCATATGATGTAGGGTGAGTTGTACTCCGTACTTCAACTGGCTTAATTGTCATAGTGTAATCCAGATGATTGTGGTTTCTGCTTACACTTATATCCAGGTATTTGACTTGTTATGTTTGGCTTTCAGCTTTGTGGGTATAAGTAAGTTTAGAGATGTTCTGGAGACTGGTGTGCAGTTCAAAAGTAATGTAGTCAGAGGCTGCAATGAATATATCATCCATGATCTTAGGTATATGAGATGTGGAGTTGAGCTGAGGAATCTTGGTAACATAAGCTTTTTGTGAAGATTCAGCACAATGTTGGAAATTATGCCGCTATTATTATATTATTTTAGTAAATTAATTATTATTAAATAAATAAATTATTGCTTTTATAATTATATTTATTATAATAATTATTAAATTATAATAGTTCACTTTAATTATGCTTATATTATTTTATTCCATTGGTTTTTATCGATCTCTCTGGTTGAAATCTGTATTGGACCTCTGATTTAAATCTCATAGAATCTTTGGTTTTTTTATTAATTTGAAAAATATATGGATACACTTTTAGTATTATTAAAGTTATTTACTATTAACCAATATGAATTATTGAGAGATAATAAAATTAACATTAAGCCACATACAAATAAATCTGTTTTAGGAGACAATAATTATATTTATGATTGTAGTGAGCCCAAAAACTGAAGATATTAATTTTAATACACTGAGATCTTTGAATTGTCTATTAATCAATATTTGTAAATGCTTTTATTGAAGATAGAAAGTCAGTTTGTTTGTTTTTTAGTTTATTTGCTAAGTTTTGATCTTTTTAAAGTTAGAATGAAATTTTAAAATTGACATTTAATACATTTAAATTCAATAAAATTGCTTGAATATTGGTATATAACTAAGTTATACCAATCTAATACATTCAGAACACTTATTGTTTCAATATGTCAACTAGTTTCTTAGATATAAAACAGAGGGCAGGAACATATTAAAAACTTTCAATAATGTCACATATCACAATTAACAATTATTTTTAAAACAATATGTTTTAAATAACAGTCATGAAAGGGCAGTACTTTTTTTTCCTTCCAATTTAATAACATTTTAATTTAGTTAGGTAATTACTTTAAGAAATAAAAAGAAATTTTAAGCAATATGTGTAGAAGGAATATATATATTTCATTTTATAGTCTGTTTCAATTTAACCACTTGGCTTTTATTTACAGTTGGCACCCATTGCTATTTTAATAGTCCATAATGTTATTTATGGTTTTTGGATGTATCACACACCATCTCTTGGTCAATTTTGGTTACAATTTCTTCATTTTAGGCTTATTTTATAGGAAATTCAAAATTTAAAATTTTAGTTCTAAAAATGTTCACATATGGCGTTATATCTTTTTTAAAAAAAATCAATTTTCTTTGCTCCCTATTGGTGTCTCTTTTCTCTGATTGGATGCATGCCAACTCTGGAAAGTGTGCTGTAGGCATTTCTAAATGACAAAGTCAGCAACCAAAACAAAATGTTCTACATGTTCATAATTGATTTTGAAGTAGATAAATATATTTATAGTAATTTTTTACATTCATAAATAAGATTTTACAGTACTTTATTGAAATATAAAGTTTGATTCGAAAAATTTTAAATTTTACAAGAAAAATAAGCTTACGAAAATGATCGCTGTTCAAGACTAGTTGTTGACAACTACCGACTGTAATTTGCATATCAGGCATTTCTAAATGACAAATTCAGAAATAAAAATAAAATGTTTTACATGTTCATAATTGATTTTGAAGTAAATAAATATATTTATCGTAATTTTTTACATTCATAAATAAGATTTTACATTACTTTGTTGCAATACAAAGTTTTATTCCAAAAATTTTAAATTTTACAAAAAAAAATAAGCATGGGAAAGTACCACTCTTCAAGAAAAATGAATTATGTTGACAACTACAGAGCTGAATAATGATACGAAGATTGGTTGAAATATAATCCTTTTGTTTTACTGCTGGCTATTTATTAAACATTTTTCTTATTTTTTTTTTTCAGTTATTAACATTATTTTTAAATTTTTAAAACACTTAACCAATTTGAATCTAAAATTATTCAATTTTTAGAAGCTGAATTAAAACAATTCTGTGTATTTTAGATTAATATTTTAACAATAGAAACTGACGGGTCATTGCATTCTATTCTATCCTTATACTACCAGAAATCCCATACCCTGATTTATAATTTGGTTTTAAAAATATGGCAACTTCATTACTTCAGAAGTAATACACCCAACTGACAAACCACCACCTCATAACAACTCCTGGCTTGATGTTATTCTTCAGTATCTCAACCAATATCAGATAATCACCAATACCACTTTCAACTCCAAAATTTCTATATGGGATGCACATCTAATTTTGCACCCAATCATCAATAATATAAAACTGTCCTTAGGAATCAACAATCACAAAATCACCTCTTTATTTAAATTCCTTAAATTAGAACCCAAATTTCTTACCTTCTTAATTAAGGTAAATCAAAATGCATGCATACTAATCACTTTTTATACTTCAAGAGATATCTAAATAATATTGATCCAATATGCCCACTCTGCAAGACTCAAGAGGATACTTTTGACCATATTATTAAATCATGCCCTCGGCTGGTAGGCATTAGATTGCTAATATCGCAAAGTTCGAGCATTGACTTTTACAAAATTCTATCATTGAAAGACTCCTTACAAAGTAGACAATTTCCTTTCATTAGATTTTCATTGTTTTTAGTTCATACAATCTGGAGTGTCCATTGCAAACTAATCTTCACCTTCCCACCTCCAAATCAGGATGTCATATTTATCAATCACCTTAATAAGTTAAAAAGTAAAGACCTTATCCTGTCTTCAAAATTCCTCTATAATGAGACATGGAATCTCTTTCAAATACCAAAAATCACCTAAGACATAAACAATCACACACAAAATTTGATACTAGCATTTCCATTAGAGATTCTCCAGGGTATTAAACTTTAGATCCATCCCACATTCTCAATTAGGATGTTAGAACTTCTTACCAAGAAAGACAATGTATTCACATATTCTTAGATAATCAATTATTTTTCATTAATAAAGTTATTTTTGAAACTAGAAACTGACGGGAAATGAAACTGATGTATAATAGTTCTCACATTTATGTAATGGATCAATACAAAAATTAGACAAGGGTTTTATAAGTTGAAGTAAGCAGGTAAAGGTTTAACCATTTGATCGAAACTAGAATTCAATTTTAAAATAAACATTTATTATATCTTTTAAAAAATCCTTAGAAAACAGTGACTGAAACTTAACAATAAGTCAAAGGAATTGCTTTAAAAAATAAAGAGCTGTGGGCAGATGAGCTCAAATATTTCGATGTCAAATATAAAAGGCATTCAAAAAATTACAATATTTTAAGAAATATGTGAACAAGGATATATATATTTTGTTTTCATAGTTGGCAGTTAAATAAATGGTAAGGTTAAATTCTTTATGGAATATTAAAGCAGAAATAGTATTATAATTTTTGGTTGGTCTATGGCATTATCCGTATTATGACACTTATTTAGTAACTCATAAGTAAACCGACAAGATTTAAATATATTGATTTTGTCTTAATTATAGCATAAGATGTGACACACATGTAATGCAAATAATCTTGCAGACATAAGAGTATAATAATATTAAATTTATACATCAGGAATTAAATATTTTGAATTATATCATGTTAATTTACCAACTTTAAATAATCAAATCATCAGAATGATTACTTTTATTTGGAATGTGTGAAAAGTATAGATATTTAAAGGGATTATTTGATTGAACTATTTCCGCTACTCTCTTGACAGCTAAATTTATTAATTTGTTTGTCTCAATAATTGATAGTGTGACCTCTCCAACTTGTATATTTGTGTCCATAATAAGATATTTAACTACCCAGTGTTGTTTCTAATATATAAAAAAAAAAGGATGTTAGAGTTAATTAACAGCTTAAATATATTCGAAGTTAGAATATGATGGAATTATTTTATTTGTTAATTCATGTCTTATAAATGTCTAGTCAATAAATGATAAATTGTGTAATAAAAGAGATATCAAATCCAGATTGGCAAGTGTATTTGTAAGTTTAGGAATTAGGCCAAACAATCCCAATGTGAACCAACTATATTTATTTTGATTGCAAAATGTAAATAAATGCTTTATTTATTTATTTAAAACTTTGTCTCAAGTTATTCTTATATGCATTCGTATTCTAGTTTCCACACTCCACATATCTATTACAACATAAATGCACTACTTTATAAATTTGGTAATGAACATACTTAAATCTGATAATATTGTTCTCTTGATCCAAACATTATGTGAAATACTTTACCATTTGGTAAACTTATGAAGAAGGATGTTTATTCAGTTTACTATTTAGACAATGATGTGAGATTAAAAGGTACCCTATTTTCTTCATTATCTAATTGCTAGTCCAGTGAAACATCATTCAATTCATTCCATTATTTATTTTATAATAGTTATAAGTTAGTGTACAATAGAATTTCTTTAATCAAATTGTATTAAAGGTTCCCTGAGATCTAATTTCATAGTTCCAAATTAATATTAATTTAGCTATTTAGATTAAGATGTGCTAGATAGTGGAGTTATTCAATATCATGTTTTTCTGTTAAAATTATATTGTAGTTAATCTATATTTAGCTGATGGAAGAGATCAAATTAAAATTATAGTTTATTGGCTTGAATAAATGAAACTTTATTGATTTCTATCATTTGGTTGATTAACAAATGAAGCATGTATCTTATTTTAATGATCAATAGTATTTCTTTCTTCATTTATTTATATTCTATATGTTCTTGACTTCCTATAACCCTCCAGTGACCTAAGCTATAAGTCAGGCAAAAGTAGAAGAGTCTCAATACTAATTCAAAGCAAAATAAAGTTGTTAATTTATTCTATTCATTAATAGAATTGGCACCCTGGGCATTTGTTCATATAATGTGTGGTGTTAAGTGGGAGGGGGGTTAATATATATCAACAGCAGATCACAAAATTGTTTTTATCATCTGGATTTAGAAGTAAACCATTGACTTATTTATTATAGTCTTGTATTTTATTTTCAAATTGTGAAAGATAATCAACCAATAACACACACACACAAATTTTTCATTGGAGAAGTGCTAAATATGTCTATGAAATGGAAACATGACATGCACATGAATTTTATTTTAAATATAAGTGTACATGGGCGACATGACAGAACACACACACACAAATTTTTCATTGGAGAAGTGCTAAATATGTCTATGAAATGGAAACATGACATGCACATGAATTTTATTTTAAATATAAGTGTACATGGGCGACATGATAGACAATGGATGGACAGATTGGGAATTTGAAATGATGAATGTTTACTTGCAGCATGGGTGGCATAACTGAACCAGTTCAGTTGTAAGCTTAGAAAAAAAATTTTTTGACAATTTTAATAATGGAGAATAATATAGAGATAAATATAAATAATAGCATGGAGTCAGATGTGATCAATATAGATAACATTATCATAAAACTGGAAAATGAATCATTTGAACAACAGAGTCTGAAAATCACTTTTAAGGAACCCCACAAAATCATGTGTACCCATGATCATGCTATGGAAGAAAAAGAAAAGTCAGAGCAAACCATATTTCTTCAAATGATGATAGCAATGAAGAAGGCATCTGAACAAAGAAAACAAAAATCTGACCAAATAGTGAGAAAAATGAGACAACAGTCAAAACAAAGAGAAGAAAAATCAAAACAAATGGATCAAAGGCTCATAGAATTAATAAAGAGCATTAACCAGAATAAACAATGACATGGAACTAAATAAGAAAAGGGGTCCAAGGGAACTGGGAAGAATATGAAAAAGATATTAAAGAACTAAAAGTAGCTCAGAGAAATACCACAGAAGTACAAGAAATCAAAACATAAACCTACTAGAAAAACAGAAAGTCACCCAAGAAAGGCAGCAATAAAAGAAGAGTTGCAAAGTTGGAGAGAAGATGTAAAGAAATTAATGATACAATCCACATTTACAATAAGTTTGTGAAAATAGAAATATTAAGCCCAAACAAAAACACATGAAAAATAGTTACAAGGTCTCAAGCTGAGTCATGCCAGCACAGTGGCAGAAGCAAATAAATTGAAAGCAAAAGAGGCTGATAAACTATACCTCAAATTACAGGAGTTCTATAAAAAGACCATCAGTAGAATAGAAAATAAATTAAAGGCCATGAATATACAAAATATGAGAGAAGCAAAACTTCCAAGAAGTACAAGAAAAAGGTAGAACAAACTTATACTTAGAATTCATATCTCCAAGTTATTTCTTTAACAATCAAAATAAATCCCATGAGTAAGGATTAATTCCAAGAGCAATGTCTGAAATTTTTCTTTCATCGTCTAAGTGAAAAGGAGCAAATTACTATCATGTATAGCTATTTACATAGGACTGCTCAAGACTGATGGTGATGTAAAAATTTAAACTAAAAGCTTTTGGAGACTACTGTCCTGCATTGTTAAAGAATTTTTGGAGTGAAGGAAGGCAGGAAAGGATATTGCATAGAATATCCCAAGGGAAGATATTCTATCATTGATGAAGAAACCCACACACATTTTTCTTCAGACAATTAGCTAAACTGAGGTTTCTGTCTGCTTTCCCATTCTTAAAAGAATAGACCATACCTACCTTGAGATACAATATGCCATTTGAACAGATGATACTCAATAACTATAATAATGTCATTGAGGAAATGGCAGATTGGCTTACATCTATTGCTTTTGGAAACCTAGCAAAGGAACTTCCAGAAAAGATGAGAAATATAGACCTGCCTAAGTTGTATACACCTACATGCAAATTGCATATTTCCCTAATAGAACAAAGCAAAAATCCTAGATCAACTACCTGATAGAGAGTGGAACAGTAAGGAGAGTTGCTGGAATTATACAAGTCAGCCTAAGGCAAGCATCTCAAGCTATACAGGTGTAAAGTGACAAAAATTTGACAAGGACCAGAGTAACTAAAAAGGACTTTGTTGGTATTTTCCTCACAATGGCTTTCCAAAAAACAACAAGAGAACAATAGAAATTTGCAGAAAGATTTACTACCTCCAATCTCCAGTATTATATTTGACAATGAAAACCTGATATCTAATACTCAGTCTCACTTATACTCAATGATAAAGATACAAATAGAAAGTACATTGGCTACAATTCTATTGGACATTGGCAGTCAGATTTCACTGATATCCAAGAAATGGTTTTTACAAATTAAGGAGCAAATAAAAGCTACATCCACCTTACCAGTTAAACAAACACTAGTCACTATGGCCAAGAGAAGGAGTTACAGAATAAAACCAAGCAGATATGGATAAAGATGACCATTTAATCAATCATGATGGAGTGGATATTTATCATTATGCTAAACCTCATATAGAATGTGGTTTTAGGGTCAGATTTTTTTAATTGACACAATTATGTCATTGATTATTGTCAAAGAATATTTAAATTTGAATCAGATGTAATTACATTTTTAGAGATTCAGGAGAAAAATCAGATGCAGGTGAATTGCACATAGCAAACTATTGGCATGAACATGATTTGTAAATGCTTCAGCATTAACCCCTGTGGAAGAGATATGGAATCTGATTGGAATCTTGGGAAAGCATTCTTCAGTATTTTACAATAAAATATCTGCAATGTATGGATACATATATTGCATTAGGATCAATGAAGAAACATTATTTCAAAGCCACATATATCCAATTCCATTACAATATAGGCAACAAGTAGAAAACCAGTTTTAGCAAATGATCAATTGGGAAACAGTTGAGAAAAGTTCCTCTTTTATATAATCCATTGGTGGTTGTAAAGAAAAAAGATGGCTTAGTATGGCTATTTTAGATGTCAAAAAGTTAAATGAAATTACTGTCCTGTACCTGAGAAGAACATCCCATCTCCCATCCAGGAATTGTTCATTTGATTGGCAAATAAGAATTTTTTGATTGTGGATCTTACATCTAGTTATTGGACAAATAGTGCTCCATTCACAGGGTCACAAGTATACCATCTTTAATAAAAACTGGTATACCCCTACATATTAAACACATGCCTTTTTGGGCTAATCAGCAGTGTTGCAGGATTTAGGTGTCTTATCCAGGTATTATCTTCAGAACTAAAAAATATCATAGTGTTTACATGGATGACATCATTGCGTCTAAAAATTATGATAAATATGACACATCACAACTTATTCTTGAGAGTTTGTAAAGAGAAAAACATAATTATGAATTTACAGGAGTTATTTTGCTGCCTTGTAAATTTTTGGGAAGGTCATTTGATTAATGGATAATAAATCCAACAATATCCTGATAAAATTTTAGTCATTGACAATTTCTCTATGCCTACAAATAGGTAACAAGTGAGATTCTTTATGGGCCTGTGTAACTTCTATCATAAATTTTAAGAAAACTTTGCTAGGTCTGCAGCTTCATTACTTATCTTGCTTCAAAAGGCTCAGCAGTGTAACCAGTCTATAATCCAGAAGCAGGACTTTAACTTCATTAAGAAAACCTTCCTGAAGGTTGTCATGCTTTGGTAGCCAGATTTTTTTTCACCCATTTTATCTTCAAATGGCTAACAGCCTGTAATGATTGGGAATGGTATTCTTTCTATTAGATGAACACCAAAGACCATGCATGCTATATTTCTGCAGTAATATCTTTAAGAGTGTCAAATTAAAGTGTACATCCATGGAGTAGAAGGCCTTGGCAATTGTATGGGCATGCAGAAATTTCAACAGTTTCTGATAAGGTCTGAAGGCATCATTATCACTTATCATAAGGGCTTAGATTTTCTGACCAATTGATCAAGTGATTGTTTTTACAGAAGTTTACCTATAAAGTCTTTCATTGCTCCAGATCAGAGTAGCAAATATATTGAGTTATTATCCAGTCAGCATATTACAACAGAATCCCTTTGTGGAGAATGCACATGTGATTGCCATCTCTCTTTCTTGATAGATGAGTCAGTGGAATGGAAACTCAAATATTTACATCACTTTTAAACTTATCCAAAGTATGCACAAATAATTATTACTTGAGCCAAGGTGAAACATCAGGAGAAAATATTCAGATCCAAAAATTAAGACAAAGTTACAAAGTAGAGAACAACTTGTTGATGTCCAAAACTGGATACTCCAGTAAAACCATAGAATTTGCTGTATATTCATTGCCACTATGGATATTATGGTCCACAGAAAGTTGAGCAGGTCATATGAAAACAGGTCCATTGGCCAGGGATGTATTCAAGAATTCTCTCTACAATGCAGAAATGCCAAGTTTGTTTCAAAAATAAGCTTCCCAATCACACATAGGAATTCATCACTCCTTTCTTTTGAAGAGACCAAATGAGTTTCTTCCCACATACCCCTATAGTCCTTGCAATCTTTTACATAATTTTAAGTTCCAAGTTATAACATATAACATGTTCTCCATACAAGTGGTTGCTTTCCCATTACAACAGGATGATGCATACAACACTATACAGGCCCACCAATATAGTTTCCTGAAGTACAAAAGCTCCAAGCTATGGTCATGTAATGGATGGTGTGGAAAGAAGTTGGATAAGACATATCCTGATTTTCATTAAAATTCCACAATCAAACTCATGTGAATAGTTTATGAGAGAGTTAAAGCAATTGTTTTATGCATACATAGGCAGAAATTACAAGGGATAAATGAAGCTGATGAAAATAGTAAAATATATTAATTGGACAGCAATAATAAATTAACCTGCTTTATGCCAATGCATCTCTATTTCAGAAAACATACCCCACGGCTAAATTAAAGCCTTGCTCCCTTTTGAACTAGAAGAAGTAAATGTAAATAAGCATCTGGTCATGTTTAAAACACATGGCCAAAAAACAAACAAGGCAAGAGATCCTACATTCACTCCAATTCAATGTGAGGACCAGATTTTGGTGTGGGTGCCACAACTAAGTAATCATTCAATGAATCAACACAAAAATGTCTTTCCCTCTATGATAGTCAGATATGAAGAGAACTTATAATGCTAGATGCCTCAACCCATATCAAGCAGATCATCAAATTTAAGAAGGGTTGATCAAACTCACCCTTTATGTGTTTTTTTTTTTTTGTCAGATTTTTATAAAAAATATTTTATACATCCTTTGGCTTTATAACCATTTTTATGTTTTTTATATTATATATTTATTTATTAATATAGCTTTTGTTGTGTACTAATTTTTTAACCTATGATAGGCTGGTTGACCATTCAGATAAGTAAAGGCTTTTTTTATTTGTTTTTTTTTTTTTAGGTCGGATTGTATGCTCCATGACAATTTATTTTAAATATCTTAAATTCTATTATAGGAAGCATAAAAATTTATTTTATTAAAATATTTTACAGGCTTAAAAAATGGAATGGAAACATTTGTATGTGTGGGTAAAAATGGTCAGAAAACAATTAGCTTAGATTAATATATCTAAAATATTAGATAAGTAATTAGTAAATTTGTAAAGCCAGGATGTTGATATATGTATATAATTATATAAAAGTTTTGAGAATATCTCTGGAAAAACAATTAGTTTAAATTAAATCTATTGAAAAGTCTTAATATATTTAATAGATTTGAAAGGCAGGGTTCAAAATTAGTTATATAAAGATTAAAAGTCCTTAATATATTTTAATAGATTTGAAAGGCAGGATTCAAAATTAGTTATATATAGAAAGATTACAAGGCACAGTTAGATTTAATCATTATTATTCAAACATTATCTAATTACCAAAAAAGTAAAATAATTGTTTTGTTTTGTTTTTTGTATTATACACCTGGATCTTGTTTTATGCGGATTATTTCAATGCGATTTTGAAGTTATGTGATTCATGTTTCTTCTTAATATCTTTCATATTTCACTATATTTATTAGATATCAAGAAATTTAAATTATTAATAACTTATTTTGACTTGAAATACTTTTTTTTTTAAAAAAATGTTATATTAGCAGCTAACGTGAATATAGCCTGAAGCTGTATTTAGAATATTAGCTTCTATGTAAATAACCTACTTATACTAATGAGTAAATAATAATAATAGATTTATATTTACATCTAAAAATATCACAATAAATGTTCAAAAATTTTAAACTTTTAAAACATATTTTGTTAATTATAACAGAAATAAATATTTTTTTAGAATTTTAAATAAATAATAATGAAGATTTTATTGATTTTATAAACTGAAAATAATCTTTCTAATGATAATCTATAATCTTTTTGTTTTGATTATGATCTCATTTTTTTAATATAAAAACAAAAAACCATTAGCACAGCTTAAGACTGAAAGTGGCGCTAGTTGTATGTCACATGACGAATCTGATTTCTTAAACATTTCACAAACGAATGCATATTGTCAAATAGCCAAATAACCACTAATGATTAAAGTATGTATGAAAAAATGAAAAATTAAATACTGTAGTTAATAAAAAAAAGTAAAAAAAGTTTGTCTTGTATTTTTTTTTTTTCAAATATTTGAAATTTTTTATTAGTCATACTTTATTTCCTTATTTTTTTAATGTGAATTTTAAAGTAATTTTTCCTTTTTGCTTAGCTTTTATGCGATTTCTGAAAATTACAACCCCTATCCCCATTTTTCAAGGTAAGTTAAGTCTACTTTTGTGCGATTTTTTTTGTGCATGTTTTCTGAGGAACCTATTTACCGCATAAAACAAGACCCAGATGTATATTTAAAAATAAGGTTTGCAATATTTCACCATACAATAAAAGGATGTTGATTGATACTTAATTACCATAAAGAATGGGAGTAAACAAAGCTATTCTGAATTTTAAAAAATTAAACTATATACCATTAAATTTTAAAAAAGCTTATCAAAATAATTTGTTAGGAAAAATATTTTGAGAACTAGAGTTGGATGTCTTTTATTTATAAATAATATAAATATCTATGTAAGTGTGTAATCAGGGTTTCTATCAGAAAATTCTTCAACTAGATTGTTAATAACGTCTATCAATAATTTTTTCAACCATCCTGTTTCTGGAAACCATGCCTGATGATAACCAGTGAGTAGAGAAGTTAATGACTGTTTTTCCTTCACCATACTGTACCAGTCGAAAAATATCCACTACCTAAATTGCAAGTTGGATCCAAACTCAGTCAGTTCAAACTGAATTCAAACCCAACTCACCATCTCAGATTAGTAGAAATCTAAATTGATGGCACAGTGCTATGCGCCAAGAAACTAGCTCAATGGTTGGTGAGGATTAGAGACCCCTGAACTGACACTAATATCGGATAATTAATTAACTTAAGATACTTTTTAAATCGAATCATATGTATATGTTCAGGTTGCCAACACAGACAGTGAGCCTTAACATTAAATAATTATTGAATAAAAGAATTAAGAACTAAGAAACCAAGGGTGTTTAGAAAATATTTAATAATAATAGTTTGTTTTGTTTGAATTTTAAATAATGATTATTTTAATTAATTCTAGTCCTTAAACAAAGTTTATAATTATAATCAGAGTGGTGGTCCTTATTATATGCCAATGAGTATTATGCAATATTTTGGAATTCTATGTCTATGCCCCCAACAAGAAAATAAAGGCAGATAAAGGTATTCAGTTGTAAAGGAAATTAAGATTATTATTTTATACAGAAGAATGTGAGGTTTATTCTCACATTTGCAAATCCATTCATGAAAAGCACGATATTTATTTTAGGGCATAACTTTAATCTTTATTAGAAAACTTATTTACTTTGAGATAACTGAGAATTGTTCAACTTTAATTGAAATCACTTCATCATGAATTACGAGCATCAGAACGGGTTTTACTGGAAAAGAGAGGTAATGGTGCTGATAAATTATGAACTGTAAAATAAACATGAAAGATAATAGCTGGTCAGTGATTTCAAAGTAGTATGGTGGCTTGTATGTGACAAGTCTTATGCTCTTTAAATAGATGTGGAACATGAGAAAACCAGGCCGAGTCATAACTATGAACCTTTGGTGTTCCAAATATGACATGAGTGGGGGAGGAAGTGCTTTCTTCCTCTATAATTAAAATAACAGTGATATCACCAACAACAAGCCTATGAAGCGGAAGATTGCCCTACGTCAGCAACATTTGATGATGATGACTTGATAGTCACCGTTTGAAAAATAAAACCCAATTTATTATTGAATGCTCTACGTGATGACTTGATCAATTTAATTAAAGTCAAACGGGCTTTTAACTAAAACTATTTCAACACATTTATAAAATTATATTAATTATGCCCCAAACATTGTGCCCCTCCTGAATATTAATAGACAGTGAAAACAATTTGAATTAGAATATATTTGATTCCTTTATCGGCCCTTTTGCAAAAATATTTTAACATTATATATATTGGTGAACACGAGAAAATAGCTGGGGCATAGATTGGAAATGGAGCTAATAATTTATTATTAGTCAATTATAAAAATAACAAACATTTAATAATTTCTTTCGACTCGATGATTGATAGAACTGTATAAATCTAGTTCTAATGGATGAGAATTATTATCAGATTTAATATTATATTTTCTGCGTAAGGCAATTAGAACAAAGGAGTTTATAGAGTCGAAAGATTGTTGGCATATAATTAAAAATAAACAACATTGATAAAGCACACAAACATATATATAATATAATAAATGAACCGTCAAGTAAAAAAAGAGAAAGTTTAAAGACTAGAGATTGAGAGAATTTATATAAATTTAAAAATAGCATAAATAAAAGGGTTTATACAGAGTATTACATTTATAGAATGAAAAGAGCTCTTAAAGGGAGTGCAAAGTAAAGTTCGGAAACTGGCCAGAAAGTTTAAGGTTCATTATGGAAATATATTACCCATTTCTTCTGGGCTGGATCCTTAGTTTGCACGTCTGGGTGAGGAAAACATAGGCATGCATTTGGTCGATTACTTGAACAGTATTTTAATGAATTTTCATTGGTCTGGAAAAGATTCAGCACCTTCATTGAAGATTTCAGAGAACTTCAGGAACCGCAGCCAGATTCCTGATGTTTTAGCCCTTCACCATGATCGAAGCACTATTTAAATTTATGATTTTGAAATGCACAGAATTCACTGCACTTCTCTACAACAAAGATGGCTTCTCCTTCTCCAAACTTTTCAGAGCTATATATCCTGTATTTGATGCCTTCAGGCTAGTGTTTCTCATTATCAATGTTACAAGTTTTTAGTTGTTTTTAGATACATTCCTTCGATAAGGCTTTCAAACTCATTAACTTGAATTCATTTTTTAATTAGAAAATGAATTTTTAAAATCAGAAAAATGATTTTAATTAGGAAATCCTTACACTTTAAATACTTATCTTTTTTTCTAATTACTAAAACTTTACCTATTGTTTTTGAAAAGGGAAAATCTGAAAGCTTATCGAAAGAATGTAGCTTTTAATCATTAAAACTTTAACAAATTATTTAAACATAGAATCAAACATTCCCAATGCAATGAAACTTTCGAACAATTATATATATTTTAATATTTACAAATATATATGCACAATCCATGCAGTTGTAATATATATAAATTCATGAATAATTTTATCATGAATTTATTAATAGAATTGATCAATTTAAACTCAAACGAATTAATTTTAATACACATTTATAAAATAAGTTTTTCTTTATGGAAATTAGTGTGGATTGAATGTACAAAGCCCCATTGCATTGGAAATTTAAGGTTAGTACTAGGGTTTGAAGTGGGCTTATGGCTAGATATCATGAAGCTAGGATCAAACTCAGATCCGACTGCTTCAATACCAGGGAAGAATGAGTTTGATTTCCAATGTAATCTGTGAACAGTTACACCTACATTACCATGCATGCCTGTGCACTAATATTTTTAAAATAATAGATGTATGCTAATGCTCCTGTAATAAAATATAACTTCAATCTGCTGACCAGTTGTGCCTCCATTTAAGAAATATAAAGAATAAGCTATCTATTCAATTATACCATCCTCATTTGTCTGCTAATCTGAATAACTAGCCTGTCTTCATAATAATAAATCAAATATTAATAGCTGAGAGAAAGATCAATTGTGTGTGAATTGCTTACCATGGAAAGCAACACTTTGTTAAATTTACATGCTGCTCTTTATACATTGCCATGTTTCAAACCCTTTGTGAAGATAATTGTAAAAGTATTGAATTACTATTGAGATTGCTGCAATTCCTAAATACCAGTAAAACAATTCATATTCATTTTGTGTTTTTCTCTTTATTTTTATACAATATATGTTACTTTAATATTTTCTAATCTTTTTATTATACATATAAATTAAACTAACCTGTGTATGTTCAAGAATTATCAAGTATATAATGCTATATGTAATCATTTTAAGTCATACATATGTATAACGTTTGTGTATTGAGCTATCTGGTCATGAGGAGCTAATGTGTAAATATATTTTCATTTCATAAATTCCAGGACCCCATTCCCCAATAAAAGAAAGCTTACTAATAAAATGCAGAATTGCTTCAATCCCCCTTCTTCACCGTGTCTCAAATATTTTTTAATATAATTATTTAAGCATTTTAATTAAAATTTTGCTCTTAATGAAATTATCAAGATCAGAAAACCTAGTTTTAAACAAATATAAAAGTTGATTTACATTTTTCTAAGAGAAAGATATATATATGCTAGTCAAAATAATTTAATGTTAATTTTTTAAGTAAATGTTTAATTATAATTATATACCTAAATTGCAGACCACTGAAGCTATCATACATATATTTGTATTTATTAATAGTATGGAGGAATACAATCATTAGGATACCTTAATTATACAGGGGTTAATAGAATATGTTATCATTCTGGATTTCCCTTGATTGAGCCAATTAGGCTTTAATGCACTGGGCCAAGTGATATATGAACACTTGGGCAATCTTACAATGTGGTTTCTTGTGCTTGTTTTTTTTTGTAAGTATAACTGTAATCTATAGGCTTTAAGAATTAATAATTAATTATTGTTTGCTTCTCATTTAACTTACATGGTTGGATTTTTTTTATGTAATTAATTTATTTATTTGTTCTACAAGTAGATGATCATGCCTGTTTTTGGAAATTGATTATAAGGGTGTTTTCTAGATATGGACAAGCCAAAGTGGACACATATTTCTTTTACATATTTCACTTTATACTCTGGTAAACTTTGTTACTTTACTATTATTATCAAGACATACATTTTCCTACATGATAGTGATAGGTTTGTTACCAGTTATCTCAGCAGATGTCCTTTTCAGCTTTATATGACTCTCTAATCTGATGAAATTCTTGGTTACGGCCTTGCCAAGGTGGCATACCCTATTTCTTTTTCATTATCAGATAAACTTGTGTAGTGTATAACATAGCACCATGTTCAATATTTGTTAAATGTACTTTAAAGTTCTGAAGCAGCAGTCATATAGTAAGTCATAATTTTAATTCATTTGCAGGTATTTATTAATAATTCTGATTTTAATGTACATAAATAAATGCTCTCAGCTTGACCCTGTTTTAATTATGAAGTAATTAATAGTTAAACCATGGTAGAATGTCCACCTTGAACATTATGAAAATGTATAAAGCCTATAGTCCCTCTATTTTATAAAAGTTAGAGATAATAATGCCATTTAACTGTGAATTCATTATAATCTTGTAATAAAATGCAATAGAATATTGTAGACTTAAACTTAGACCTCAGAGTATAGTTAGATATAAACTTTTATTTTGCTTGTTATATTTTGTTTTTTTAATTGTTCCTATATATATATTCTAACCTCCCCCACCGCTCTCGTCCTCTCTAAAATTTATATATACTGTTTAAATTCCGGGTTCTAGCTCAGTTAACAAATAAATAAATGAAATATTCAGCATTAATTAAAATGATTACTAGCTCTAATTTTTAAAATACAAATACGGTTATATTTTTAAAATGAATTAACAAATATTTACTATTTTCATGAGACATGGAGTGACGATACGGGGAACGAGATAGACTACATTGAGATATTATCCACACGATACTATCTCAATGGCATAAGAACACTATACTCCCTTTTTACTATACCAAATAACTAACTTATAGTATTCTTACGACTTTCTAAGCTCTATTCACTACGATTAAAATAATAATCATATATTATATTCTTTATAATAAGAATCTAGCTCAATTAAATAAAATAAAGAAAATAAATAAAATAAATAAAATCTCAGGTTCATTAATTGTATTCTAACTGATTTAAAATTACGGTAGTAAACTATGAAAAGGGAATTTTATGTCATAATTCACTACGCAGCAATTAACAATAATAAATAATAATAATAATAATAATAACAATAATAGTATAATATAATCTTATTTCTTCCTAAATAAAATAAATAAATACGTACGTGGTAGTATTTTAATAATCTGACAACAGAATACGTGTGGCAACATTAGCATATAATTTAATGTAATATTGTGGCAACCGACTTATGACCAATAAATACTATAAAATTATGATCTTTTAATTTTAACATACCAATAAATTCTCAAAATTATTATAACACTTTTATGTTTACCTTTTTGTGCAAAAACTATATATGTCTGTTTCAATTATAAGTGTATCGTGGTATCATGCATCCATGTGGAGAAATAACAACGAAGACACAAAACTTTAAAATAAATTTACAACAAAGTTTATTAATAACATAAACAAATAACAATATTTTACATTATGTACATTGGATATCCTTACTCTCCTATCACAACTTATTTTACTAGTTTATAAAAATGAAATGAAAATCAAACTTCTATTTATTTATTTTTCTAGTTAACTCTTATCTTTTAAATGCTTAAGAAAATACAGTATTATTATTATTGGATTTCTTATTATGGTTAGCTTGTTACAAAATGTATTTATTATATAATTATCATTAACACTTTGTATCCCTACTATTATTAAAATTATATTTTTACAAAATTACATTCGTAGTAAAAATTATACAAAACAATAAAATTTCTAGTTTTATATTGGTTGTATGGAATCCTACAAATTCAAAAACATTCTTTTACATCCGGTATAAGGTTTTATTGTTCATTATCCGTTGTTTATTAATCCTAATATACTCATTTAAGCCTTACTTCGGATGATAATTACAATTATTAACATACCATGCACAAATATATGTTTATTACACATTATTGAATTATTTTCTTAATAAATATGCAATATTTATTTTCTAAATATTATTTAAAACATTCAAATTTTATTTTCACTTTTAAAAAAAAACTTTGTTTAGATTTCTCTCTTTTTAAAATCTTATGTTCATTTCCGAATTAATTTTAAACTGTATTATATAATTCTTCCTCTCTTTATGATATTTTGTACTTTCACTTTTAAAATTACACAATTCTAGACATTCCAGCAAATAAACTGTTCTTACATAAAACGATAACATATCTTCAGTTCTATTTTATTCATTATTTCTTTGAAAATATCTTTCTGACGATGCAGATTCACGAAATAAGGATAGCGAAGATAGATGTATAGGATCAAAATATAACTAGGATATTACTTATCATAAACCTTGACAATAATGGCACAGTGAATTTAAAGACACTATAGAGGAGTGACCTTTATCTGTCTACCAACCTCTATTATAGGAGTGATGCTAAAGCTATTTCTTCAGCTTTATTATAACATCAAAAAGTTTAAAGATACGCAAAAAACACTGTCCAAACTATATGTGTTCAGTCATAGGACTTAGTTAACTATACTGAAATCACACAAACTAACTATGATCCAAATACTTTATTTTTCTTATTTCTTAACAAAACATCATCTTGGTTTCCTCTCCACTAGTACTACCAAGTCACTATCCGATCTTATTTCTCAAGATTTTTCTATACGGTACATCGACAAATTTCTATCTGCATTTCTAACAATAATAAAATTCATTTATTTCAAAACTATTCCGCTGTTCTATAAGAAAATCATTTTACTACTTTCCTCGTATATTTTATCATATACAAACTATTTTAAAATATCTGAATACTTTATTACATGAAAGTTCAAAAGAACCACACAATTGTTCTGTCGAATTATATTATTAATATACTTTAAAGAACTTATTGCATGCATATTCAGAATTACTCCTATCTCATAATATGTTTTAAATTGTTGTATAAAATGTGTACATATAATTTAAACTTTCACACATCATTCTTAATCAGTAGATGATCTAAAAAAAAAATACATTATGCATTATAAATAAATATCAAAATTACCAAACGATCTTTGTCTTCTCGATCGCGTTCTGTAGGCTTCACCATCCCCTTGATTCTTGTAGATATAAAACTTCCATACATACACTTTATTTTTTAAAACAATATTTTATAATTCTATCAAGTTACTATATTTAGATTTTAATATTACTAAATTTATGTTTATATGTTTTCCCTAATCTCACATAGCATTTTATATTTAAAAATAATTAGTAAAATATTTAAACCATATTTACGGTACTTCTTCATCGAACTTGCTTGAACCGTTCATATTAAAGCTAAAAAAAAATACATTATTTCTTTTCAGTCACTTAGTGTTCTATTTTAAGGTAAAGCAATTAGTGCTCTGTTTAATAAATATTCCTAGACAAACAATCCTTGGTTTTATAATATTTAATACTATTATTAATTCTTGATATCCTCTTCTGACATTGTCTGCTAGTATTTTCCCGCGCGACTTTTACGATGCATCTTCTAGGTACCTTTATTTAAATATTCAGTAAAATTTTTTCGGTTTCCATGGATCCATTTTCATTAAGTAATTTAATTTTATATTTTTCAAATCAATCATTTCCTCCATTGAATACTTTATAATATTTTTTTCTGTTCCTCTTAGAGAAAGTTTTCTGTTCCTTTCCATAAAACACATAATAGCACTTTCATACTATTCTATAACTTTTTCTTTATTTCAAAATTCTGGTACTATATTTTTAATAATGTTTTCCTTTAAAAGATAAACATTCTTTCTTCATCATAATTTTTCTTTATAATAAAAACGCATATTAAATTTTTTTTTCATAGAGAAGAATAACATAACTTCAAAGTAGCCTTATAAAAATTGGTGCGTCATAATTTTTTCCTGACGGCAAGTAACTTCTCTTTTAAGTTTTCATGTAGCGTCCCAATTATATTTCTCTGAGTGATAATAACAAGTTTCTGGTTGAGCATAAATAAAGCTGTACTAAGGCACTTTCCAAATATTTTTTCCTTAGCAATATTTTTAGGTATTTTTCCCTGTACTTCCATTTTACTGTAGGGTTTTGGTCAAACTTGAATAAAATTTCCTGGTAAGATAACTTTTAAAATTAGCAATCCATATAGAGGCAGTCAAAATATATTATATGTTACAAAAGAACTTTTAAAATAAATACAAAATTTTAAATTTATATCACTTTTCTAGCTACGGTGTTATCAGCTAAAAAATATATGTTACTTTCTCTTTCACTTACACATTACTTCTCCCTTCCCGCTCTGTCTAATTCTTATATTTTGTCTGCTAAATTACCTCCATTGATTGGTTAATGACTTTATTTTAGCGCGAACAAATTTACACATTTTAGTTTTATAACAGACTAGACTGTTAAAATTGAAGAATTGATGACGTCATGTCTTAAACATTATTTAGACTAGTATTTTTTTTTAAATTCAATTATAGTTTTATCAAAATCATTTAAACTTTAAAAAACAATTATTAAAATAATATTTAATATCTCAATTTTTACTTTAATGATCGATGGCAATTATATTTAGTTTCCTAATTCACAAACTTTATTATTATTCTAACAAGCGTGTGTGAAGGTGTATAATATACAGTCACATGTTTACTAACTTTATCAAATGATTTTTTATTTACGTCTCGGTCTAAATTACCAAAACTGATATATTTTATAAAAAATTTGGAAAATAATTTTAAAATGTTGAACTAAATATAACTCTCACCATCCCAAAGTCTATCTTAAAATATATTCTATTAATTTTGACTATTAAATATAATTATACACTACATATAGCATTTATTTAATTTATTAGTTTTAAAATATTATACTCAAATTATTAATATACTTTTAACTATTTATAGCTGTATTATTTTATATGGCCAGCTTTTACAACCATAAGCAATGATATAATTAAGCTTTATTTAACTGTTTTCCTTTAAATAATCCTTTACATTTTTATATACCAGGTATTTTCAGCTTTAAATTGTACTATAAAATCTAATTATCCTATTATTATTTATATATCATACAAATATATCTTAAAATTTAAAATTTTTTAGTAATTGACCATTCTACCTTGTTATGACCTATAGATAAGGGCACAATATATATATATATAATTAGCATTTTACTTTTTAAGAATCTCTTGTATCTCCCTGACCTCAGAAGGATATAACAAAATGGCATTATATATTAAGCAGATGCTATTGTCATGTGGAAATCATCCTGGGAGCATAGGTAATGAAGTTTAACTTTGTATTGTCTGTGATAATGATAAATTATACACATGCGAGTTAGAAATCATTACTTGTTTTCTAGGATTAATTTTGCTGGCTGTAGGTAATTGTCCATTTACAATATATATCACTAGATATCTTTGCTACAAGTTAAAATGTATATTCCTTATGTATATATCATATTTATTATGGGTACTTAATAGTATATGTGTATATAAGTGAATAAAATATGCAATAGTTTTTAATATTTTAACTTATGATTGATCAAAGTGTTAATATTAAACTTTGCTTAAATACTTAGAATGAGAAATAAAGCATTACATATCAAATAAAAGACACAAATATCAAGTCCAAAAAGTAAAATGAAAATGTAAAACTATATCTTATTTTAATATTGACTGGACATTTATATATATAATATTTGATATTTTTGCTACAAGTTACAATGTATATCCCTTATGTATATGGCATATTTAGTATGTGTATATACTATTATATGTGTATATAAATGGCTAAAAATATGAAATAGTCTTTCATACCTTAAATTATGGTGGACCTATATTATGTTTAAATACATAAAATAAAAAATAAGTCAATACTTATCAAATGAAAGCCACAAATATCAAGTCAAAAAAATATTTACAAATCTGAAATTCTATTTTTTTGAAATTTTAAAATATCAATATGAACAATTTTTTTAATAATAAATAAAAAAATTTTAAAGATTTTTAGAATATTTTATAAATAATTCTGCAAATTTGAATTAATATATAGATCTTAAGAAAAAGATGATTACAAAATTCTGAAGATCAAAAACTTAAAAATGTTATGATATAAAAAGCTTTTTTATATCAAATGCTTTTGTTTATTGTGGACTAAAAGCAAATAAATATTTTTTTTTCAATCACAATTGGAGTTTATATATTTAACTTGAATTAAAAGCATTGGGGAGGAATCAAGAAACTAATTAAGTTAAGCCCTGTTTTATTTATAAGAAGGGATTGATTTAATTAATTTCTGGATTCCTCATACTTTTATTTAAAGTTAAATCTAAAAACCCCAATTGTTATTACTTTTTTTTCTTTTTAGTGCATAGTCAATAAAAGCATTTAATATAAAAAAAATTATCTCTATTATTTATATACACCTGGGTCTCATTTTACGCGATAGATAGGTTCCTCAGAAAACACGCACAAACAAAATCACGCAAAAATAGATGTAATTTACATTGAAAAAGGGGGGATGTGGTCTGTGATTTTTCAAAATTCACGTAAAAGCAAAGCACCAATGTAAAATTACTTTAAAATTTGCGCAAAAAAAAAAAAAATAAGGAAATAAAATATGACTAATAAAAATTTTCAAATTTGAAAAAAATTGATACAAGACAAACTTTTTTTAATTATAATATTTAATTCTATTCAAAATAATATATTTTTATGTATAATTTACAGTACAGTAATTTACATTTTTTTATACACACTTTAATTATTAACGCTATTTGTTGATGAACAAGTTCGTTTGCAAACTGGTAAAGATTCTTCACAAGAGGAACTATAACTAGCACCAACTTCACTCTCATGTTGTTGTTTTAATGGTTTTCTAGTGACAACGTAATTAGTAATTAATCTTTGAGATGATGATTTTATTAATTGTTTATGAAGCTCGTGATATCCAGACATACAATCATTTAGCTCTTGCTGGAATTTAAGAGCACGTTCGTGATTGGTGTCATTAGTAAGAAAATAATTTGCCAACTGATTAGAAAGTTGAAGACCTTCTCGAATCATTTTGGAAGTGAAAGGAACAGGTTCCACTTCTGTTTTATTATCTTTTTCTACATTTTCTTCTGTATCTAAACTTTTATTTTTGTCTTTAATTTTTTAATTTTCAATTCCGTTTAAAAATCAAATTTCATTTCACTGCTATTACTCACCTTTTAAAAATAAACTTGCAGACACTAAATGATTAATAATTGATTAAACTTTCTTTTTTAAAAAGCAAAAACAGAATGTGATTTAAAATGCAAAATTAACATGCACAATGTTTGAACAAATTTACATTATAATCTTGTAAAATTTAATGTGTGTATACATAAAATGTGTAAATCATGATTTTAATTTCATTATTGCATAAAATCTTACTATTATAAAGCACTGAAAATATTGAAATTACTAAGATGAAAGTCGAATTCCAATAATGTGCTATTACTTTCAATATAACGTAAGTGCACGAAAGTTTGACTTCCGGTGAAACATGAATCACGTAACTTCAAAATCGTGTTAAATAAGTCCGTGTAAAAAGAGACTCAAGTGTATATAAAAAATAAACACAACTAAAAAATATTACCATAAAAAAAAAGATAAATGTTTTTTTATTTTATAAAAATAAAACAGTTGATGAAGATAGATCAAATAGGGGTGATGATAGAGTAAATAATAATTATACTCTAAAAAAATTTAATAATACCAAAATAATAAATTTATTTGACATTTACTAAAATAATTGTATCTCTTTGGATTCCTACAATGACATTTTAGTATATGAAAAAATGTGATAACAATAAAATGTTAATTGTTGTAAAAAAAATTTTTTAGAGATATTTCTATTTAAAAAAATATAAAACACATAAATAAATTTATAGAAGAAATGATATAAATAGGTTTTTTTAAGAGTTTGTGTTTAAAAACTAAAATTTTAAATTATGATTTTATAAGAAAAATATTAGAAAATTCGATCTTAATTGAGTAAATAATTATTAAAACAATACTTTTAATTCATTTTTTTTACATTAAAAAAATGTTTCTATAAAATTTAAACCAGAAGCCCAATATCCAATTCCAACTATCGTTCTAAGTAAATAGATATTCTTTGTAAGTCAAATCCAGAAAAGGTCATCACATATTTTAATAACCTGACATGGTTCTTCTTCCTTGTGCTTACAACACTTTTTAAAATTTTTCATTGTGCACATGCTTTCAAAAAGATTGATTATTTTTGATGTATGTTATATAATTTTTTATGTTTTTCACTAGCATCCAGTCTTTAAATTTCAACACTATTCTGATCCTTAAGCTATTAAGAGTAAATCATGCCTATGTTGTAACAAAAAACAATGTCTAATGTTAAAGAATAAAAATAATTTGATAACAAATAATATGATGACATATATGTCTACAAACAGCACAAAGGAATTTGCTTTTAATTAAATAGAGACTCTTTTATTCTTTTTTGAGACCTTAGAAAAACTGAGCAGGACAAATTCCTAATGCCTACTCCATAAATTTTATCATTCCAGCTATTATTACTATGTGATTATTTTCTAAGTAAATTAGCATGGGTGGGCTGTATACCAACACACATCAGTGAGCACAATGAATTTATTGACTTTGTATTGAAATATAATAATCTTTCTTCTCATTTGCTTGATAAATCTTGAACTGAAAAATCAGTTGCTTTTTTAAAGGCATAATGAATGAGTGTGTCTGAATTATTTATATATAGACAGATAATTACAATAATAATAATAGATAAAACTGAATTATGGCCCTTATTACTAGAAGATTACAAGGTGGTAATTAGTAGCAAAGAAAGGAGAGTGTTAAAATCCCCTGTTTATAGATTCAGGGTGCTATTCAATGAGGACTTATTTAGAGACAACTGCAGATCACTTTCAAGTATAAAAAAGATTGCATGTATTGGATAAAAGATATGCCTAATATTAAATGAGAATATTGTGGGACTTCATGCAGTTAAAAAAAAGTAAAGAAACAAATGATTTAAAAGTGAATATGTATTATAGTATAAAGCAACATATATTTGAAGCACAAATGAATGGGAATGATCATAAATAAAATATTATGAAAAATAATGGTATATCAATTAGTGTGATAACATTGGTTATTCAAATTAATGGAAGGTACCAAATTCACACAATTCATATTCGTGCCATAACAAGTTCTCACTGTAATTAAGACAGAAGATTTTTATATGAATATACAAAATGTTTTTGATTAAATCAAATAACATGTTAAAATTGTTATGGGAAACTTTAATATTAGAATTGATAAATGATTGAAAAATGAATGTGTTGTGGGTAAATTTAAATATGGTGATAGAAATGAGAGAACACACAAGCTTCTGAAGAACACAGAAAAATAATAATTATATATTATGAATTTTGTCTTTGAAAAAAATACTAAATAAAAATGAAGATGAAAGCATCCAAATAAAGGTACAGAAAAATTTGATTATATTTTGATGAAGAGAAAATATATATTTCAAGATTATAATGTTATTAATGAATTCAATACACAAAATTATTATTAATTAGTGGGATGTAAAATACATATTACTGCAATAATAGAGAGATATAAACTAAATAAAGACAGTATTAACAGTTGACATTTCTAACCATAAGAAACAATTTAATGAATTTAAATTAGAATTTGCATATTATTTTACAATATTAACAGAGTTTAAAGATGATTCAACTTGACTGACATCAATAAAAAAATATATAATATACTATTAATAACTGCAGCAAAAGCAACTGTTACAAAAAAGCAGCAATAAATTTTTTACTGAGCGGCATAAAGAAAAGAAAAAATATGGTATTAAACCACTAAACATGAATATGAAGAGTTTTGCCTGTTTTAAAAAAAATAGTAATTTTTAAAAATAATCTATTAAGAAGCATATCTAGAAATTTGTAAATAGTACCCAAAAGGATTAAAAATAATATATATATATATATATATATATATATATATATATATATTTTTAAAATATAAATATCGACCTATATATATATTGTAATGGAATACGTATATATATATATATATATATAAATTGTAAATTAGTAAGAAAAACTACAGAAGAACTATAGTCTCAAAAGTATAAAACAACAAACATCTTGGATGTTGAAAGGAAAGTTGTTCCTGTAATAAGAAGAAAGTATAGAATGATTATTAAAAAGAAAGATAGCATCATGAAATGTGTTGAAGATTTCTGTAAAGAACAATATAGAAATAAAAAATGAGAATACAAAGTATCTCCTATAATTATTGCAGTGTCTAAATTGCTAAATAATTTAAATGGAGATGAAAAATTTAATTGAATCTATGAAGAAGGGAAGAACTTTAGAAAATGATGGAATTATCATTAATATTTTAAAAGAAGTAGGTGAAAGAATAGAAAAATTGGTGGCAAAGTTATGTACCAAATATCTGAATAATAAAGATATATAAAATAATTGGAAGAATATATTAGTAATATTAATATTTATGAATTGTGATAAAGGTGATATTAGAAACTGCAAGCCTATTATTAGTTCTATATAGAATCTTTACTAAGTTATTACAATTTGTCTACCATAAAATTTGAACTTTAATCAATCTAGCAATCAATTTGGATTTAAATGTGGTTTTAGCACAGTTAAAGTTATCCATTTATTGAGAGAAGTTATAGAAATGAACAATAAATATGAATTATCAATGCACTTTGGATTTGTAGATTATGAAAAAATATTTAATTTCATAAGCATTTCCATGGTTATTAAAGCTTTAGATCATCAAGATATAGATTGGGATATTATTATATTCTGGAGAATATTTATCAAAATGCAAGTGATTAAAATTACATGTCAATTTAAAAAAAATTAAAATTGGAAACTTTACAGCAGACTACAAAAAATATTTTGTGGATTTAATGAGAAGCTAA
Source organism: Epiperipatus broadwayi (assembly GCA_028023455.1). Taxonomy (NCBI): domain Eukaryota; kingdom Metazoa; phylum Onychophora; class Udeonychophora; order Euonychophora; family Peripatidae; genus Epiperipatus; species Epiperipatus broadwayi. The sequence goes on from JAQFVV010012417.1 coordinate 7,733,677, forward strand.
AAAAGTAAACATAAATGCAATTTATTTAAGTTATCTAAATTTTGTAGATGATGTAGTTGTTTCTGTAAATAATACTTCAGAACTTCAGGAAATGTTACAAGAGTTATCACATAAAAGAAAAAAAGGAGTATTAAAGATAAATGCTAAAAACTAATTAATGTTCAGTGGATTTTCTCAGAAGAGAGTTTAATAATAATGATTTAGAAGATAATAATAACTACAAAAACTTTGGTAAGATTTATTAATAGAAATGAAAACATAATAAATAAAATTAATCATAGAAATAAGCTTCTATGAAATGCTTTTGGTAGAAATAGGTTAATATTATGTCTATTTATTTTGAAAAGAAGGTTTTAATAGACATGTTTTGCTACTTTCTACTTAAGGGTCTGGGATTTAGACACTCAACAGAAGAGAAATTGTGGACTTTAGACCACTCACTAAAGTATGGACAAATGTATATTAGATGTAACAAGAGAAAATAGAAAATGAAATAAATGAGAGAACAAAAAGTTATCACTGAATCATTTAATGAATTAAGAGATTAAACTAGAGGTAGGCTGAACTTATTATCATATACGATAAGTATAAATGGATAGTTAATATTTTAAATTGATTTCAAGAGCTTGTAAACGATATAAAAAAGAGAGTATATATAAATGAGGTGATTCGATCAAAATAATGTTTGTTGGTATGTTACAGAGAAAAGAGGCTAAGGATAGATTTAGAGAAACCATCCTGCAGTGGATTGATAATGATTGAAAATAATGAAGATATGTCAAGAATTATAAATCCTTTTTGATAATAATCTTAATACTCTATTATAATTAACTACTGAAAAGTTAAAATGAGAATATGCACACAATTGTGAAAGTCTAATTCTTTCAGCTATACAAAAACTCAAATTTCATTTTTTTACAATTTAGTTAATCACAAATTAATCTTATACATTTTATAATTTTTATATATGCACATATTTAATTATAATATATAAATACTCGATATATAATAAATCAGCATGTGTGGAGTATAATTTATTATTTTTAGGATTTATATATTCAACTACACATGTTCTTGAACAATACGAATTTGTCAATAGTACATTTAAAACTTTTCAAAATAATCAAATTACTAGATAAAACTTTTTAATAAATGATTTTTATTTAATTAAATACAATTAAAAATAATTACTATTATTAATTTTTTCAAATTCTTTCATCTTAAATTAAAAGAACTACTTACTACAAGATCAAATATAGTTGTGTAGAACATAAAATATGTAATTATAATTAGTTTCAACTGAAGCTGCTCTTTTATCTTAAAAACTTTTGTAATTGGCCTTGTAATTTACACAGATAAATTATTCTTTATTTTTCTGAGAAGAAAATACTTTAGTAACTTTATAAAAAAAAGTTCACAAAGTAACGTTTAAATACAAGATGGAAAGGGTCACTTTAAATGAATCTTCTCTTTTCAGAACAATATTATTTTTAAATTCAGAAATTTTATTGTTTTTTTTTTTTTTTATTCCTAAGCTTACTTTTTATAAAGTTAATTGTCATATTTATTAATTTTTGATTACACCACAAAACGCACATAAAATTTGTAATTTACTTTAATATATATATATGTGTGTGTGTGTGTGCATTATTGTAACTACTGTTATGACATAAATCATAAGTTCAGTAACTGCAGAGGTATTACAGCCACCAATCAATGAAAAAGGCTTCATTATATTATATTTTTGCTTCTACGATCAGTTTATCAAAAGTCATGTGACTAACTTAGTTTGATCTGGCCTTTACTCTCTATAATAATAACCAGAAAACCATTTATTAACTGGATGATTATCTACATTGACTATAGGCCAATTCCAAAAAAGAAAAAAACTAAACCTGGTCATGTTCTCACAAAATACCAAAGTTTCATCTGGCCTGTATTCAAATCCAACTCAAAAATTCAAAAAAAAAGATGCATTAACATCTACATTATGATGCTCTTTTATTATTACATTTTCATTATTATCAGTAACAATCTTCTGACTGGGTTTTAAACAACTGCCACATATTATTTATAGCTTGTGATAATTTTATGTCCTGCACAAGTATCCATTGACACATTTCTACATCTGTATATATAATAATCAATTATCCAATGTTACATACCAGGTACATGTAATAATGTCAATTATACAATGTTAGATATTATTAGACCAATTGCTGCAACATGATTTATTATCTTTTTTACCATGTCTCACTAATGGCATATTTCTCATTGTAATAAAGACATTCATATTGCTAATGAAGTGGTCAGATCTATGTTTGATCTGAGCTTCATGAGATCCCACCTTTAACCTAGTTCAAACCCTGTCACTAACAGTGAATATTTCTGAATGTAATGAGACTTTATACTATCTTCAATATACATTAACTTTAATTAAAACTGAAGCTATTATTTAAAACTTTATGATGATTATCATATGTTTAATTCTATGAATATTATTAATTACTTCATGATAAAATATTCATGAAAATATATATACACTTTAACTATTTTGATTAGGTGTGTGTTATTTGCAGATAGTTAAATATATGTTCATTATAAAATTTCATTATATCGGAATGTTTTATTTTATATTTTACAATTTTGTTCAAATATTCATGATTAAAAGTTACATTCCTTCGATAAGCTTTCAGATCGTCCTTTCCCAAAGACAATAGGGAATCTTTTATTAATTAGTTAAAATGATAAGTTAAAACTTTAAGGACAGTTCTAAATTAAAATTGTTGGTCAGATTTTACAAATTCATTTTCTAAATAGAAAATGAATTCAAAGTTAATGGATTTGAAAGTCTTATAGGAGCAATGGATTGGAAATCAATTAGAGAAAATGTTGGTTAGTAATAATGTAAAAGCTTTAGCCCTAAGGCATTAAAATCAGAATGGGTGGGAAACTGTAGGAAAGAGTATAAATACCCCAGAAAAGTTTCTATAAGGGAGACATTACTATTAATTTAAGAGGACTTGCCACCAAAAACTATGTCCTTTTTAATTTTTAATTTTAATAGTATTTTCAGCATGGTATGTGGCTAACTTTGGGAATCTGATTGCTAGATCCTGGAGTTCTCCAATAAATCTTCAAAATGTTGCTGCTAGATAGAACATTTCAATACCGATCATAAGTTGCCTAAACTCCAAAAGGAAACTAATCCATAAATGAACTCTACATGAATCAAGTGCACACCTATATTGTCTCCTAAATCCATCCTGAATCAATGAGCAAGCCATGGAAGGACTGGTAACCTTTTATTTTATAAACTGCAACTTTCTGGTCTGTTCATGAATTACATTTCAAATCATGATTTAAGTTAACTACTGCCTGAAATTTTTCTATTTACTTTATAATGTGTTAAATTTTGTTATAGTAATCCTCTATTCTCTTATATCACTAGTCTTAAAATTAATATCTCATTAAATTTCTTTCTCCTACTATGGCAGTTTGTTTTAATCAATTTTAATTGTATTTATTTTAATAATTATTAATGTCATTTATTTGTGATATTATGCAAATAATACTTTCAACTCGATAATAATATCCTTTGTTTAAACTTAACCTAAGAAAATAATATTGCATTAAATTTTATAGCCTAAGTATTGCCCGTTAGAACTAAATTAATAACGTTTCTATTAATTATCAAGTTGAAAGATTTATTTAATGTTTGATATTATTTTACCAACAGCTGATAAGTATTATTAGCTTAATTTATAACCACCATGCTCCAGACTAGTTTATTTAATTTACACAAAAGTATCTATTCATATTGATTACATTTATTAATGTTTTACAAAAGTTAATAAGGAAAATAAAATAAATATATTCTAATTTAAATCTCATATTTTATATTTGTGCTTAGGGAGGGTATGATATAAAGGGTATTATCATTATAATTATATAATTGCGTTTAAGCACATTCATTCCGAGTAAGTTTGATTTTAATCTGATATGATCAGGTCATTATGTTAAGCATCTATTATATAATTTGGGCTTTATTAATCAAATATGATGATTATTATATCATTATCATTCAGAATATTGCTTACATGAGCCACCCTCTTGCTTCTTGGGTTTGTCATTTCAGTGATGTTATTTGATATTTTAAATATAGAAAGAAATCACTTCCTCACTCACTCATTGCTTTATTAGAACACCAAAGATTTGTGGCTGAGTCCCTATCTGGCTTTTCTCATGTTCCATGGATTATTTGTAGGGCAGAAAGGACTTGTTGAATACAAACCACCCTTAGGCTTCTTGAATCACCAACAAAACCATTTTATGTCATATTTGTTTTGCTGCTCATAATGTGTTAGTACCATTTCATTACTTAGTTCAAATAAAAACCCATTCTTTTGTTTTATAAATCATAATGAATTGATTTCATTAAAATCAAACCATTTTATATTTATCGATAATTTAAATAATTTTCTTTGCTGTCCATGAACTGAGTTATGGATGTGTGGAAAAATAAATCTCACCTTCTTCTTACATAAAATTAGAAGCATATTTTCTTTTCCAAATAAAATACCAAACAATGAATAATATAGGTAATTCATTTGGCACAAATGCTATAGATATCTTTACTTACACAGGTCTGTTTTGTCAGGGCATAGACAAATATATATATATATATATATATATATATATCTTAAGTACTTATGTATTAATTATTGGCATATGAGTACAACTACCATTATTTATTGTACATTGTAGTTTCACGCTCCAAAAACTAGAGATAATTTATAATAATCATCATAATTATTTGAACAAATATTTGCTTGTTATTAAATATTTTATGTAACATACTTGGTTTGACTGTTTATTATTTATTAATTAGTTTTAAATATTCATGCTCACTGTTTGTATTGAGAACCCAAACATACATATATTAATTTATTCAGAAATATCCGTAGTCATTTTATAATGCATTAGTTAGAGTCAGATAAGTGGTCTCATTAATTGTCATATCCATTGAGCTAATTCATGGTGCATAGTTTTATGTGCCATCAATATGTGTTGTCCATTAAGTTTTGATCTGAGCTAGTGAATTGGGTTCAAATTCTGTTTGGTCTTTGATATAATTCTTTGGTTTGACTGAGTTTGAAGTCCAGTTTTATGGGTTTCAGTTCAGTGGAGAATATCTTTTGACTGGTACACTACTGGTTATTCTCCTTCTTAAACATTTATGAACATACCATGATAAAAATAAGAAAATTTTAAGTAGAGATATTTGTGTCATAAAAATCAAAGTGATCAAATATCCATTATCTTCATGTTGATGAATGATTCAAAAGAGCAAAAAACTAAGTCTTCTTTGTCCTTTATATGAATGCTAAGGCCAACAGTCAGTCCCAATGTCATAATCTAATCTATGTTTTTATATTTAACCACAATTTATATCATAAATGAAATGACTTCATCTTGTTGAATATTTATTTTACCAGTTTTTAATTTACATTTGTCTTTTTCTAATCTGGTTTTATATAATCAGTGCACAAGTTAAATAAGCATAATGTCAATAATGTTAGGAAAAACTCTTTTGTCAATGTAAAAACTATTCATTACATCCTTTTCTGTTTAATTCTAACTTCTAATACCTTTCAGAGATTTTTCATAAAAAAATATTGAGATGTTCTAATGCAAATATTTTTCTGAGAATATATTGAAATGGTTGTGTCCCATGGAATACAACCACGTAGTAGTGTGTATGCAAATAAATGTATATATAAATTGAAAGGGAAAGTAGAAATAAAAACAGACAAAAAGTTTTTATAAATACTTTCTATATTACACTGAAATAACAAATAAGGATTAAACAATTTTGAATTTAATATTGTTTATTATAAACATTTAAAAAGGTCTAATTAATATTTTATTAATTCTGATTTTGAAATTAAACAAGCATGTTTTTATGTCACAACAGATATACTGATATTTATAAAATTCCACTATCTATTTTGATTAGCAATATTTTTAAATTAATGCTTGTATAACATTTTGATAAAATTCCAAAAAGTTGTTTTTCAAAGAATTAAGTTGAATTGAAAATGTGTTATTTCTTTTTCAAACAAGATAGGGGAAATTTACTTTTAATTACTGTGTTTTTAAATTCTAGACAGACTATAAAAAGGTTGAAAAAAGAGATTAGGGGAGTTTCTTAAGTTTTGCAGATTATGACAGAGTTACCATGAAGTTATAACTGAAGGCAATAGAGTGCAAATCTAACTGTTGTTACTAGTTCAGTACAGAAGAGTTTCAATTCACATGGAAGTAAATGTTGTGTAGTACTGGTATGCCTGAATCTATCAAATTCTAGAGTAAGGAAGCTCATTGTAGGCCAACTGTTACCATATTATACCATTCCTGAAAATGACAATAAGACAATCTACTGTTTAGAAGGGACCAGCTTACCCAGATAGTCCATCAGCTTGCTGAAGAATTAGTTTATACATATACTGTTTTATCTATATGCCAAGAACAGATAAAGGTAGTGCGTTATATATAATTAAAATTACCCTATATCCAAAATTCAACCAGATTAGCCAAAAAATAATTAAAACACACCCAAAGGTTTCACTACTACAAGCAGACTTCTCAAGTGTAAAGAACTATAAAAACTACATGATATGTATAATATTACATTATCCACAAATTCATTTACTTCCCATTCTTCCTTAATATTAAAAGAACTCTTAAATAAGTTAATTGATTCAGAATAATAAATTTTCAATAATAAAGATTCTTTAATTCTTCTTTTGATTTCATTTCTCTCACAGAAGACAACCTTAGCTTCATCAAAGTTAATAGTGTGGCCTGTATCTTTTTTTAAAATTTTGATGAAGCTAAAGTTGTCTTCTTTGAGAGAAATGAAATTAAAATAAGAATTAAAGAATCTTTATTGTTGAAAATGTATTATTCTGAAGCAATTAACTTATTTAAGAGTACTTTTAATATTAAGGGTGAATTGAAGTAAATGGATCTAATATTATATATATGGTGTAGTTTTTGTAGTTCTTTACACTTGAGAAGTCTGCTTGTAGCAATGAAACCTTTGGTTGTGTTTTAACTATTTTTTCTTGGCTAATTTGGTTGAATTTTGGATTTGGGGTAATTTTAATTATTTATTGACTAGTTTAACTTTATGCTTGTAATGTTTGCATTATATTTGTATATATAAAGTACAGCTTGTGAGTTATTTTAAATAATTTCTTTAGAGAAAATGACAGTTGTAATTTTTTTTAAATTACACAATTTTTTTTAAGTAAATAACATTATTCAACATAAAAGATCCATTTCCAGTATATTTTATTAAAAATAGAAAGATTAGGAAATAAAAGAACTTACCGGAGTATGTTTAAAAATATTTATAATTAATCAAGAGTAACCTGTTAAAAAGAGAACTTTTATGAAGGACTGTCAAAAGAGTAAATGTTTTTTTAAAGAAAACCTTTACTTATGAAAAAAGTTAAGAGGCTAATTAATAGATTTAATGCATATTATCTATATTTTTTCTTATATACACATTTATGTGTGTATTTTTATATTATTAAAAATGAATTGCTTTTTTCTTGTCTTTGACAATTCAGACATGTTAATTTTTAAATTATTACATAGCATATCTGAGTGCATATGTATATATATGCATTTTGTTTTTTGACATTGAATTAATTGTGTATTGAGAAAATATAATATAGTTTATTAGGTTTATTTTTTTATAAACATCAACGTGTGCACACATTTCAATGTACACACACATATATGTTAAATCAGTCATTATTTATGTACATTAAAGTGTGATAGCTTATTTTTTTATCATTACATGACAATTCCCATATGTTACAGAATGTGTGTGTGTGTTTATGTGGATGAGTATCATGTAGGTACATATATGTTAAAATTAATTATATATTTTTTTATCATTATATGACAATTTGAATATGTTCTTAAATTATTACATTGTATATGTAGTTATAATTTTTTTTATATAAATACTGTGATGGTGGCCAAGAGGTCAGCACAGCTGCCTTACAAGCAGTTGTCTCAGGTTTGCAGGTTCGCTTACTGGCCGATGCTTTGACACATAAAATACAAATATTACAATATTTATCAAAAAAAATTATAACTATTATATTGTATGTCTGTGAGCTGATGTATATATATGTGTGTTTTATGTAAACCCATTATGAAGTATCTGTAAATCATAATATGATAGCTAATTGTATTAATCAAAATCAGAAGACTTAATTTTTGTGTATAGTAGTTATTCAACAGACCTTAATTTTATTTTTATTGTTATTAATAAATTGATATTTCATTGTTAAAGCTATTCCAATAAATTTATTTAATCCTAAAATATAAATTATCATATGTTCTACTATATCTTTTGTTCACAATAACAGTTATAGAACTTTTGTTCTTGAGTTAGATTCATGCACAATGGTTTGTTATATAAAAGTTTATATTTAGTGTTTATGGACATCCAGTTGATGATCTTGAATTGGCATGAAGGGGATATCCTTTAAAGTCCCTACACTATATTTTATTCAGTTTAGTATTTATTAGAAACTAAGTTTGTAGTTGGCCAGTACATTAATGGTATTAAGTGGCCAGAGCATTGATGATGATTAGTATGTTTTAGTATCTCAGCATTATTTTTTTATTGTTCTATTCTTATGGATGAACATTTAAGTTTGCATCTAAATTATGGTTTAAATAATCTGCCCCAAGCTTGCAAGGAATATATAATTAGTTTGGTATATAGTAGATCCATTTCAAATCCAGTCACAAGATGGATAGATTTATTTTTATCATTGATCATTTATGATGATGGATGTTTATTACTTCTGGGTAATGCTGGTAAACTTATAATTAACTTAGTTATAGTTGGTCTGTGTTGATCTCTCATACTCATTCCCTTTATTTTTAATTTTATATTTAAATTTTATTTGGGATGACAATGATTTTTCATCATCTCAGGTTCATCCCCAGAGTATGTACTGTAACAATATAATAAGTTACTATAGTCATCAGAATCAAAAGTTTTTGTTATAAGCTTTAAAATGTATGTTGATTTAATTAGGAATTCTCTGGCCTCTTTATTTATTTAAACCCAACAGCTAGCAACTATTTTTAAAACCATCTTATATATCTGGTACTTCTTTTTAAATACAAAAATCTAATATGTGTTGAGTGATTTTCAGCATAATTTTATTTGCATTTGATATAAAAATACAATACTTTGATCATTTTTGTAGCTAATCACATAAAAAAGCCCTAGTTGTTGTTTTAGTCATAAATAAATAATATTGAATGCTATGTAGTGTAAAATTAAAACAATATTGTTCTAAAATATACATTTACTGTACTTCATATGTGTATAGTACATTTAATTTAATAATCGTGTATATAGATTAAAACAACAACAAAATATTTAATAAAAAAAAACTGTGCAGTATAATTTTTAATATATATATATATTTAATGGGCACGGGACGATCGAAAAGCTCCAACTTCCCTTTCACTTATATATGTAATGGGGAATTCTTATTATTCAAAATCGTCCACCTTCCGCTACCTCAAGCAGAGAGAAATATGGAAACAGACGAGACGATTTCCGTACTTGACCGAATCTGTACGCTATACGGATATAACCTCCAGATTATTTTTCCCGATCAACTTTCTCCCGGCTGCTGTAAGATATTACAGTTACAGTGCTTGGCTAATTTATAAATTTTACAGGATAAAATCCTGCACCATCAATGTTTCACGTGTTAATCTCATAACTAAAAGAATGCAAAAAATGAAATAATATTCCCCCCCCCCCCTAGTATTAGACTATTTTGGGGAGTGGCGAAGAACGAGACAAGACAGATTTAAATAAATTAATATATTTTTACTACTAACAAATAATTCGATAATAAAAGATATAAGAAACATTAACATAAAATTAAACATATTATATTCTATAGTGCTATAAGGAAACAAATACTTGAAATTCTTATAAATAAATACTTGAAATCATTATAAATGCTGTCACATTTATAACTCGTTAGCCTAGCTGTCTATCAAAAGAATGTCATTATCATTCATGAAAGGCATTTGGCCATTGTCTATGGAATTTATGTGCACATTTGACGATATATAAAATAATATTTAAGTTACCTAGGGTTTAGTCTTTGAGTTCATTCCGACATGTTGTCGACCGTCACGTGGATTATCCACTTCTTTAGGAGGGACGGTCGTAGCTGATATTTGGCGGGATGTAGCTTCTTGGTTAATAAGGCATGGAGGACGAGGCATCACAGGTCGGGCCACTACAGGAGTCCATAGGCAGGCGTTACTACCGTAGCTGTTACATTATTGCAGAACCATTGGTACAGAAGTCCAGATTGACCGCGATCATGATGGCCTTAGCCGGTCATACTATGTGAGCTATCGACGGTAAAAGTCATGTTGGTTAGCTATATCGGCTGATTCTTGGAGCCGCGATTCTTTCACCTTGTCGACTCGAAGTCTCAAGCTCTAATCTCTCATCTTATCTCCTTAGCTCTCCACCTAATTTTCTCCTTTTTTTTTTCTTAATTAAAACATTCCAATGGTCTTTGTCCTTTAGATTCTTTGTTTCCACTTGTTGTTGACACCTCCCATGCTATGCCTTCGGCCATGTGTAACTTTATTTTATATGATTTGATAGCACTATGTACATTTTATTTATTTCCTTATTTTTCTTTGATTACTTACACAAATTTTAACGCATGTTTTTCTTTATTTCTTATTTACATTTTAATAATCATTTCTTTTTTTATCTAATTCTTGCTTTAACTCTACTCCATAAAATCCGCATTTCGTTTATCGTCAAATGTGTACTTTGAAGCCCAGATTCTTATCTTTTCGAACATATTAATTTTCTAGGTTTTTCTTTCCGCGCTATCGAAGTTTTTTCTTTTTCCCTTTTTTTTTTTTTTTTAAACTTTACTTTTCCTAAATCATATTTTACTACATGTTTTATTTATGTTTCTTTACTGCTTTAACTTTCCTACCGTATGCTGGTAGTATTATAATTTAATATTTACTTTTATCAAAATTCGGACTTTGACTAGCAAAAGATAACGATCTTGTTAACTCTAGTTCCCTCTCTTTCTCTTTGTTGTGCTAATTTTCAACATTTCTTGGTTTTGTTAATTTCCAAGCTCGTTTTTTCTTTCTTATTTCTTTCTTTCCAACCCTAACATTTCTAATTTGTGGATGTTTTATAGGTACATGTGTGACCACAGTATGTGTGCTCATCACATTACACCATCCCCCCCATTAAAATTTTTTTTGCATAAAAAAAAATTTAACCTTATGCCTGGAAATCTAAGTGCTCCCAACTATTGTTCGAACTCCCTTTTTTTTTTCATTATTGCTACTATGATGTGGTGATGAGGTTAATCTATAGAGAGGCGACCAGGTAAATTATATCCCTTTCTTTGCTGAACCAAGCAGTATAGCCAAACCAATTTAATCCTAACATACCATGCATGCATTTAATTTCTGCCGCTACTCGTATCTACAGGTTCGAATCCACAGGATATCTCTGTGACCCGATTACACCTGTTCATACATCACATTTCTGCAATAAGGCACCTCTAAGTGCCAACTCCGGACACTATTATTGAGGTGGCTTGGGAGACTGGCATCTTTCCGTCCAGCTCATTTATGAGCCCAGCGTATTTCTGCAAGCTCTATATTCATACCAAAAGGGTTCTTTCCCCATAGACTGGTCTCTGGACCATTGACTCACGATATATGTGCTTAATATCTAACTGGAAATATTAATCCAGTGAGTCATTGTGATACTGGGATCTCTGTCCCTGTGTTCTCTGTGTGATAATACTTGATGCACCGCAGAACACACAAGCATGGCAAAGAAATAGGCAAAACCAAGTACTGCTAATAAGATCAAGCTACAAATATCTAAGCCTACTTTCCCTCAACCTCAATCTACAACCCCATCCTGCCAATTAAGTTATCCTTTATCATTTTATCCTAAAGTCCCTCATACTGTTTGGCCATCTATTGGCTCGTCATTTCTTTATATCGTTAGTTTCTGTATGCCCATCCATTCTCCATGATTCGAGGTCCATGTCCATTTCTGAATGTGTCATCATCTAGTCCTCCTTTTTTTTTTTATTTATTATTTTGGGATCACTCTTACGTTTTATCTGGTGGTTGTCTTCCTCTGTTGATATCACCTCTTTCTCCTCTGGGATGCGGATGTTGCTCTTGAGGTCCATGACTCACTGTCATGTCATATGGATGCTTATATTCTGTCTCCTCTCTCTGTCATCCATTTCCTTGCCTCCTCGGGTTCCATTCCCTAGAATATCCTTGTTCTTCTTGCCAACATCTTTCCCCAGGATCCCATTCATTTCTTATTCTAGGTGCTTCTTTTACACATGGTTCTGATGGCGATTCATCGTTCTGTTGGTTGTCCCTAGTGGTGTCCAGCGCACTGAGCATCTCCGCCACCTGGTCCACCGTTTTCCTCTCTGTACCGATGAGAGTACGTTCAATGTCCTTTGGAAACCCGGACCTAATTATATGGAGTATTTGCATCTCTGATAACGGGTTTGCCATTATTAGTCGTAATCTAGCCACCTGTCAACGGAAGAATGTTACGAATGACTCCTCCGGTCCCCATCAGTGCTGTTTTATTTGATGCAACATATGCTCCTGGAGCTCCTCACTCCAATAACTGCTCTTCAACATTCTCTGGTATGCTGCAAATGTAATGGGCTTCTGGAATAGTGAATTCCACCAGACTTGAGACTCACCCTGCAGATGGCTGCAAGTGACTGCTATCTTGGCTTCTTCACTTACTCTACTGAATTGGAAGTACCGTTCCAGGCTGCTCAAGTGTTCCATTGGGCTTTCTCCAGGGTTACCATTGAAAATTTGTACTTCAGGAAGTGGTGGAAACCCACAGGATAGTCCATGTAATTTCCAGATTCTCTGATTCTGTCTTCTCCATTAGTTCTTGGTTCTCGGCCCTCTATATTTGCCTTAATGCTGCTATTGGCTGTACTCTTTACACATTCTTCCATTCTTGTGTTTAAGCTGGCTACTACTTTTGCCACTTGACCTAAACTCTCCTGCATGCTCATCATCACTCTTTGACTCTTCTCTAACTACATCCATCTCTTCATCTAATGGTCTTATCTCCCTTTCTGGATGTCCTATATCCTTTTCCCAATCACAATCTCCTAATTCTCTAACTCTCTCCTCAACCATTTCAGATTTCGCATATCCACATGGCCCTATACTCCTTTGTTCCTCCATCCCCATCTCTGGATGAAATCCAGCCCATGTATCATTAGACTTTGATTGCTGGATGATCTCATTTTTTACTTCTTCCTTGAATGCAGCCATTCTTTTCTGGCTATCGATTTCGACCTTGATCATCCATTCTTCTCTTCTCTCCTGTCTGTTCATGTATTCTTCCATGAGTTGCTGTTGATCAATCCTCATTTGCCTTAGCATATCCATGATATCATTATTACTTATTTTACCCGGTGCTTTCATCTCTTTATCTTCATTCCCTTCTCTCACTTCCTTTCCTTGAACATCCATTTTATCTTGGGATCTCGTATGCATAAATATACTGTTCTTTAACCCTTAATCTATGTTTTTAATATTGTTTTACTAAACCCTTCTGGCTATATTTATATAACGAAATTTTTTTTTTTATTGGTCCTCTGCTTTCCTTTTACTTTGATTAACGATTTAATATTTGTGATTTATCAGTTAGCGTTTAGATCGCTAGCCAATCCAAACATTTGTACTCCGGTTCCTCTTCTTGTTCGCCTGCCCTAGATTTGCCCAACTGCCCGTCCACCTTGATGATTGTCCTCGTTTTTGTCTACTCATCTACCTCTGACTCGCTTTAATTAATTCAATGCTGCATGTTTATATATATATATATTTTTAAAATCTTAACTCACTACTACATCGATATATCTAAAGAAATTCATTTTGACTGTGTTTCCAGACGCATGTACGTATGACATATATATTTCTAATATTTCATTATAAACTTCCCTTATTTTACGGTCGTTTTAGAATAAAATCATACACATATATTTCTTCACTGGGATAATCTCCCTCGCTACACATAAAAAACGTTTTTTGTAAATTATATTCCTTTCACTATCTTAAAATCATACGTATATCTTTTTTTTTCCCCAACACGACTTATACTACAGGGCAGTAATCATTTGACATTATGATTTCTTTATTCTTTATAACTTGACTAATTATTATCTGAGATTATCCTTCACTATTCACTTCAATAACTTTCATAATACTAAAAAAAAATTTCCCCCTCGCTACTCTTTGTACACATTTGACGTGAAAAGGCTCGTATGGAGTATTATAAAAAAAACTTATCCCCTTCGCCTTCGCTCCTCGCCAATTTAACTTGCAACGCTAAATTTATATGTTTGAAAACACATATATTAACCAATTTTTATTTTAGAAAATATTATATTATATAACTATTCAACACGTGATTGTTAATTGGGCAGAAGTTTCAAATCCCGGACTGGCCCCCAAAATATGTAACGGGCACGGGACGATCGAAAAGCTCCAACTTTCCTTTCACTTATATATGTAATGGGGAATTCTTATTATTCAAAATCGTCCACCTTCCGCTACCTCAAGCAGAGAGAAATATGGAAACAGACGAGACGATTTCCATACTTGACCGAATCTGTACGCTATATGGATATAACCTTCAGATTATTTTTCCCGATCAACTTTCTCCCGGCTGCTGTAAGATATTACAGTTACAGTGCTTGGCTAATTTATAAATTTTACAGGATAAAACCCTGCACCATCAACGTTTCACGTGTTAATCTCATAACTAAAAGAATGCAAAAAATGAAATAATATTTCTCCCCCCTAGTATTAGACTATTTTGGGGAGTGGCGAAGAACGAGACAAGACAGATTTAAATAAATTAATATATTTTTACTACTAACAAATAATTCGATAATAAAAGATATAAGAAACATTAACATAAAATTAAACATATTATATTCTATAGTGCTATAAGGAAACAAATACTTGAAATTCTTATAAATAAATACTTGAAATCATTATAAATGCTGTCATGTTTATAACTCGTTAGCCTAGCTGTCTATCAAAAGAATGTCATTACCATTCATGAAAGGCATTTGGCCATTGTCTATGGAATTTATGTGCACATTTGACGATATATAAAATAATATTTAAGTTACCTAGGGTTTAGTCTTTGAGTTCATTCCGATGTGTTGTCGACCGTCACGTGGATTATCCACTTCTTTAGGAGGGACGGTTGTAGCTGATATTTGGCGGGATGTAGCTTCTTGGTTAATAAGGCATGGAGGACGAGGCATCACAGGTCAGGCCATTACAGGAGTCCATAGGCAGGCGTTATTACCGTAGCTGTTACATTATTGCAGAACCATTGGTACAGAAGTCCAGATTGACCACGATCATGATGGGCTTAGCCGGTCATACTATGTGAGCTATCGATGGTAAAAGTCATGTTGGTTAGCTATATCGGCTGATTCTTGGAGCCGCGATTCTTTCACCTCGTCGACTTGAAGTCTCAAGCTCTAATCTCTCATCTTATCTCCTTAGCTCTCCACCTAATTTTCTCTTTTTTTTTTAATTAAAACATTCCAATGGTCTTTGTCCTTTAGATTCTTTGTTTCCACTTGTTGTTGACACCTCCCATGCTATGCCTTCGGCCATGTGTAACTTTATTTTATATGATTTGATAGCACTACGTACAATTTTATTTATTTCCTTATTTTTCTTTGATTACTTACACAAATTTTAACGCATGTTTTTCTTTATTTCTTATTTACATTTTAATAATCATTTCTTTTTTTATCTAATTCTTGCTTTAACTCTACTCCATAAAACCCGCATTTCGTTTATTGTCAAATGTGTACTTTGAAGCCCAGATTCTTATCTTTTCGAACATATTAATTTTCTAGGTTTTTCTTTCCGCGCTATCAAAATTTTTTCTTTTTCCCTTTTTTTTTTTTTTTTAAACTTTACTTTTCCTAAATCATATTTTACTACATGTTTTATTTATGTTTCTTTACTGCTTTAACTTTCCTACCGTATGCTGGTAGTATTATAATTTAATATTTACTTTTATCAAAATTCGGACTTTGACT
Source organism: Epiperipatus broadwayi (assembly GCA_028023455.1). NCBI lineage: Eukaryota > Metazoa > Onychophora > Udeonychophora > Euonychophora > Peripatidae > Epiperipatus > Epiperipatus broadwayi. Next base: position 7,749,942 of record JAQFVV010012417.1, read on the forward strand.
AGCAAAAGATAACGATCTTGTTAACTCTAGTTCCCTCTCTTTCTCTTTGTTGTGCTAATTTTCAACATTTCTTGGTTTTGTTAATTTCCAAGCTCGTTTTTTCTTTCTTATTTATTTCTTTCTTTCCAACCCTAACATTTCTAATTTATGGATGTTTTGTAGGTACATGTGTGACCACAGTATGTGCGCTCATCACAATATATATATATATGCTTATTTACTAATAATAGAAATATAAAAAAATATATACACACATTAACACATCAACAAATAATTTAGAAAATGTAAAACACTGTATAATATGCTTAAACACATATGTGTAATGTAATGATTTATATATATGCGATACAGAACTAAGATTCAAATATTTAATAAATTTAAATTGTAACGTAATATCCCATAAAAATAATGATATTTTTTCAGTAAAGAAAATATATATATTCAAGAGTAGATAAGAGTTGAGCATAATTAATTAACCAAAAAATTAAGAATTATTTGTTCTCCATTTAACTTAATAGTATTGATGACCTTTTGTGTATGGAGGAAAGAAAGATAAAGAGTTAAGTATGTATGCATGTACAATTTTAGATTAATTATCTATACAATTCTCCAAATATTTTATAATCTTATGAAATAATAGTATTATTTTTTTTTTCGGTTCAATATTTTTTTTTAAAATTATTTATAGCAAAAAAAGTTTCATTTTTGTAGCAAACACCTCCCCCCCCCCCCCCATTTCTTGAAATATTACAAAAAGTCATGTTAAAATTGTTGCATGTCTAACTAATTATTTGAAGAATCAAAAAATCTAATTTTAGCTAATATATTAGAAATGTTCTAAAAAAAAAAATTAAGAATATTACATTTCTACTTTTTAATATAAAAAAAAATGCCCGAAAATAACTATCTGGGAAGAAGATAATAATTATGAAATAATTTTTATTTTAGATTCTTTTTTGAAACCTTCTATGTTATATAATTTTATTACTAAATACTAATAATAACTAATTTGCAGTGTGACTTAAAACAAAACCCACACACCAATTACAAACCTTAATAAAATTGATTTTAAAATAAAAAAATTTTTTATTGTTCATGATGTAAGGAATCCATTTTTATCACTATAAAAAGGAAATGCCTAAGAATTCTCATATGTGGAATAAGTAACTCTTTAAAAGCAAGTTTATTAAAAGCAAAGTTAACATTCCATTATAACATTTTAAAAAATAAAATGAATATCAATAAAATTTATTTAGTGCTGGATTTATTTTTTTTAAATGTTACTCAATCATGGCTAAAATAAAACATTTAAATTAACTACATATCTGTTTTCATTAAAATAAAAATTACATAAATCAAGAAAACTTATTTTAGAATACAGTAGAAATCAAAATAATGGAAATATAAAGGAATCTCTAATAAAAAAAATTTAAATAATACTTCAGCTTAAATTCATAAAAATAAAGATATGAAAGGAATTTTACTTAAATATTTCAGTGGTAGCAGGCTACATTGAAAACTGTAATTAGCCAATAAATACATTTAAGAAGACATTAACAGATTTAAAAAGGATCCCAGAAGCTGTAGAATGATATTTAAGAAAAATAAAAGTTTAATATTCATGTATATGTTATTGTAAAATTATTGTGGAATTTCATGTGAGATGTATTTATATTTGCATTGTTATAAAATAATGTAATGCATAATGACATAAATATATATTTTTATGTAAAAGAACATTGTATGCATGAAGTAATATTAGAGTATATGTATATGGACTTTAATATTAACTTAATATCTTTTTTAAGTTATAATTTTCATTTATTATTTTTATTTATTTGTATCTAAAAAGAAATAGTCATTGTACCAGATTATGATTATAATGAATGTTAGTTTTGTTATTTAAAGTTTGAATAATATTCTTAAGTAACTTTGTCCCTGGAAATTGAAAGTATGGATTTATTTTCATCACTTTCATGTTATTTTTTCTAAATATTTGAATTATTTATCTCTTAAAAGAAGGTGTTTCAAAATGAGTTTATTTCTAGTCCCTCTTTTTATTATATGTTTGTGTTATAAAAATTTTTTTTTTTAATTTCATAATCTAAATATTTGGTTTTGCATCCAAATTGTATCTCATCCATAATAGTTGATATTTCTTATTGATTGAGTGCATCAAGGATAGATTATTAACTGAGGAATTTTACTTGCTGGCACTTGTGCAGAAGTAATATAATTATTATAATGTGTTATAGAAATAGGGAATATTTTGGAAGTGAAATTTAATAGCATTAGATATATGCTTAAACACCTTTATTAAATCTATTTGATTCCATTTATTAAGAGAAAAAGAGTTTGTAGATTATAATTAAGTATGGAGATTTAAGCAGAATGTGTATGATATGAACCTGGAGGAAGTTTCATTATATCCTCATAATCAGCCATCCACCCTCTTTCTCTCTCTTTCTCTTTCTCTCTCTCTCTCTCTCTCTCTCTCTCTCTCTCTCTCTCTCTCTCTCTCTCTCTCTCTCTCTCTCTCTCTCTCTCTCTCTCTCTCTCTCTCTCTCTCTCTCTCTCTCTCTCTCTCTCTCTCTCTCTCTCTCTCTCTCTCTCTCTCTCTCTCTCTCTCTCTCTCTCTTTTTTTATATATATTTGTCATACTAACTGGTGGTTCTAAAATTATTACTATTAGTCCCAGAGAACTCATAAAATTTATTTAATATTATGAATTGCATGATTATTTATTTATCTATAAGTTAATTTGGTTTTTCAACTAGGATTATCTGTTATAGTGTTTAAATCAAGAGTATTAATTTTATGGAATACTACCTCATCTAGTGTGATTCTAATAATGTCCAGTTAGATCCATTGTAATGATAAGAGATGGTGGTGAAGGAAATAGCAGCATATGAAATTAAATTACAATTGATTTGTATAAATCTAAACTTTCAGATCTAAATTCAGCTTTTCAGACATGAATTTGAATAAACCATCAATTATTAGATGTTGACTTATTTAAATAATTTGCATTAAAAGTATCCATGCACACATTGAATATATATTTTTAAATACAGTATTGCTCATAGAACACTATAATCTAATTTTAATGCTTAATTAATTAGTGAAAGAAATTCAAAATATTTAATTTAAATATTCAGCAACATTCATTTTATTATTATTTTTGCCATATTGAAATCATAATAATTACTCAGTGAAATGCTTTCCTTATGCTCATTGCAACAAAGCAGCTGATGTTATTTAGAGTTAGGTTACATTTTATTTATTTTTTTATTTTCAAGATCTGCCAAAAACTTTCTTTTAGCCTGATTTTTGGCTCTCAACCCCCTTAATTCTAATACCATTATTTTAAAAATAAATAATAGTGCATTTTATTAATATATCTTTGTGTTGGATAGACTATAAATTATTATTGTAAATTAGTTGATCTTAAAATGCAATAACAGTATATTTTTTTATTTTGTGAACAATTTTATTTTTAAAGCTTCGTAAAAAAATAATTTTAAAATGTGCTTCTATTTATACACATGTATATTTTAATTACATATCCACTGTAAAGTTTGGGAACGAAATGAGTATCACAACAAATCAGTCTTGCATTGTTAGCCGAGAGGTATCGCAGCCGTCATGCAAGCAAGTAGTTGGTTGCAGACGGTTGTGGGTTCGCGTCCCGGCCGATGCTATGACACATGGAAAAAAAAAAAATCAAATGTTTATTCAGGAACATGCAAACCTAGCAAACGACAAGTGATTTCGAAGAAATATCACTCACGTGATAATCAGGGAATGAAGTTGATTTGACACTTAAAATATGGCCATATAGTAACGTTTTTGTAAACAATGCATTAGACGTAGCTTCATAATATAATGTTCAGTTAAAAAGTTGTCTATATACAGTGAATGAAGAATTTATCTTATCTTGATTTTTAATCTTTGTAGTTAATTAGTCTGAAAAAAAAAAAAACATTGTAAACATGGAATTAAGTTTGAATTCAGTGCACTAAAACTGTATAAAGTGAAAATTAATGGAATTTTCTTTTAATAACGATATAATCACCATAGTGTAAATCCGATAATATTTATAAGAATGAAAAAATAATGATATCTATATATTATAAGCAAACACATCATAAAATCAATCGGATGAAAATGTTTATTAATTTAAATTTTAACGACCCCCCCCCCACCTCTTATGACTAAACTGCAAATGATTTGCACTTTTAATTATCACAAAAGAATGCACTCTTTTAAATGTCTGTGTCTGAATGTTATCTGGAAGCGGTTATTGTTTTTGATATCTTTTTTTTCTGAATGACTAATCTTGCTAAAGAAATAAAATTTTTCGTCCTCTTAATTAGCAAATTTTTATCTAATATATGAAATCACTTTTATTTCAATAATTAAATTTTTGTTTTTCACCAACAAAAAAACTTTTATTTATATTACCAGATGGTTTGCTTTTAAGACTATAAATGATGATTAAACGTAATGAATGCTAATCTTAGATGAATAACATTGATTAAATTAAAAGCAATCAACAAAGAATGCATGCCGACAAAGAATGCATGCACAAACTTAACTATATTGTATCTACAGAAAAGACGACAGTCTCACTTTTATAGAATTAATGCCTTCTATTAATATCACATAAGTCAAAACTCACATACTTCAAAACTAGATTCTTGCAGATCTAAGATCATCTAATTCTAGGTAGAAAAAACGCAGTGCATCAGAATGGTAAAATCTGTGGATAGCAAATAAAGTATAATTATGATTAATTCATATATAAGCGAATATCCAAATTATGTTTGTTTTAAATAGCAAAAAAAAACTGGCAGACATAGTAACTATTACACTTCAACAGTTTTAATGAATTAAGATTTATAAAATTTGGTTAAAACTAATTTATTTATTTTTTTATTACAATTTCTAATGATAAACTTACTTTTTTTTTGCAATATTTTTTTTTTGTCTAAAAGATACAGCAAATAATAAAGAAAAAATTAGCTTCCAATTAAATTATAGGCAGCTAATTATTGAAAAAGCCAAATAAAGAGATTAAAACTTTACTGCTTTAATTATATAATGATTTAATATATAAGTTAGTTTACTGTATGAGTTTTAGTCTTTAAATATGTAAATAAGATGCTTATACCAGACCAATTAAAAAATGTCAAACTAATTGATACATATTAAAAATAATAATCTAATCTGTACTTTGGTATTATTCCTGCTATGATGTATTACTCTGATGATGTTTTTGTCCAGTAATATTTATTCAATTTATGATTCATGATGTCATGGCAACTAAATCCTGGCATGACTAATTCATGCCAACTTTTCACATACATACTGGCACCAATTTGTAAAATATGTTGACCTGTGAGATTTTGTGCTATCACTATGACTTTTTTTTCATACGCAATATAAATGTATTGCATCATTTGTAAGTAATAGGTTCTTTTAAATTGAAAAATACATCTAGAGATAAAAAATCTATATATGAGTTTTTTATTTTTATTTTTTTGTTAAATGTTTATATACATTTACAAGTTAAAGTTTTTATACATGTTTTTTTTTTTTTAATATTTATAATATAAGGTTAAAGTTACAGTTTGCCATTTTTAAATAAACATACAACTTTATGTTACAGTTCACCATTTATTTATTGTTTATGTTAAAAAATAATGAAATTAAAACTTTGTTACAACTCACCATTTAAAAAAATTTTCAGGGCTCTTTTTTATATTTCTCTCTTTTCCTATAATGAATAAATCTCTCCATCATTGAAAATTATATGTTTGGTTTTTTTTTAGATTTGTAGTTTGGTATTACATGTGGAATATGATTGTGCAAAGCACTGTACTATGCCAGAAAGGAGAAGGATGGATTTGATGACACAAAATGCCATAATAAAAAGACACAACCCACAATTATTTACTTTATTTAGTATTGTCATTTTTTTAGATTTAAACTTTTATATCACACATACTTTGATGTATTCAGTGATGTGTTATTCTAAGTTTGCAATATATTTAAAATAATCTTTCATGGGATCTGCAGACAAATTTTATCAATTAAGTTTGTCCTCACATTTCTTGGAGGTGTTATTTTAAACATATCGCAAACTTAGAATAATACGTCCCCAGAGTAAAATATCTTAGTAGGAATAATAACAAAGTACTATCTCATCTTATAATCATCAAGGTCATCCAAAAATAATAATGTAAGTTCATGTAACTAATAATATAATTTACATTTCTTTTTTAATCTTCAGAGAAAGGTTTTCTGGTGAACTTTTTGAACTCTTGACTTCAAATTATTCTAGAACTCTCTGCTTAAATTTTGATTTTTTTGAATTTAAATGGATTGATTTGTGCACTAATCTACAGTTTGTTTACAATATTCTACCACCTTACTTAATGCTTGCTTAACTAATTAATTAATTAATTAATTGTCTAGTTTGAGCAAATATATTATACTCTTACTTATAAATATTTGGTAAGCTATCTCTCTCAATTCTGTAGGCTGGGTTATAACCATTATGTTATAGAAGCTCTGACCCATTGTTCTAAAAAGAGTGTTTATTGCTCAGCAACTGAAACTGCTTATAATTTCACTAAATGTCTGTTTTTCACTGAGTTTATTGAAAGCAAATGTTAACAAATATGTTGAGCATTTTCTTATTAACTACAAAAAAATATGAAATTATATTTTTAAAACATAATTTTTAAGATTTCAAATTTTATGCAAAAATTGAGATTTTTTATTTTTTTGTAAAATACTATTTCAAATTAATATAAAGTACGATGTTATTATATATTCCAAAATAAAAGCTTTTCATGTATTGCAGAAGCTATTACTTTCACTATGCTGGTCCATTATCTATAACTCTAAAAGATAACTTTAATTAAATTAAATACAGTTTAAATAGTTAATTGTTTTTACTGTATATCAAAAAAATAAAAATTAAAAATAACTCCTGACGTTTGGCATATAAATTTAAATAATAAAATGAGACAATATTTACATAGCTAAAAACCATTATATATAATTACAACCACAGTGTAATTTTAATAGAAAATTTATTAGAGGCAGTTCTATTAAAAAGAGTGAGTAAGATTGGGGCTATGATACAGAAAATAAAAAGGACAAATTTAAAAATAATTGTGTAAACCAATCTGTGAACTATAAATACAATTCTAGTTATATCTCACACTCTTTCTTTAGTCTCTTAATATGACTTCTTACAATGGGCTTATAACTTCTTTTTTTTTTTTTGTAGTTGATGGTTTCTTTTTGAAATACTTCAAAATCTTTCTTTATTTATCCCCAGATGTATTATTTCAATAAAAGTAATCAATATTGTGTCTGTTCTGAGTATCACAATGATTAAAATTTAAATGTAGTCTATTTTCCTTATGAAATCATGCTCAAATTAACTGTAAAATACTTTATTAAGAATTCTGATATTTTAAATTCATTTCACATATCCAATAAAATGAAGGTATGCCTTATCAATATTAGATTTAATACCATCTCAGCCAACAAAATGATAGATATGCAGATTGGTTTTATTATCTTGTTGTAATATTTTCAGAATATTATGAATCATATTTAAATGCAAATTTTCCAGTGCCTATATATTATATGAATAAAATGGTTTTATATTTTATTTCCATAGAATAAATTTAGAAGAATGACTGCCCTATATTCATTTAAGTTAATTGATATCAGTATGATGAAATGCAGAAATATCGATACTGTGCTGTACTTTAGTATACAAACTTTTTTAAATCACAAAGTTATTGTTATACAGTATTTAAATTGACTCATGTTTTCAAGCTAAAGTTTTCTGAAAATTTTTCTCTCCATCTATTATAACAATATACATATACACCATTACATCACTTTCAAATAAAAGTGGGAAAGATCTGTAAATATAATCACCTTCAAGTAGAAATATATATTAAAAAAAAATAATAATAAAATTCTTATTTAAGTTAATATATATATATATATATATATATATATATATATATATATATATATATATATATATATATATATATACTTATATATATAATGCACAAACGGCAAACTAATTATATAATTATTTTAAAAAATCTAAAACAAGATTGATTTAAATGTAAAAGAATTAAAAGAAACTGTTAATTAATTATTTTTAATGAAAATGATTTTCGAAATAGCAAACAAGGTTTTGGGCATTTAACTGATATGAGCGATCAATTAAAAAAATACTAGTGATAAAATTTTGAGTTCCTGCTCTAAAGAAAGCTGGCCAATAACGATGGAAATGAACACATGGTCCACAGAGAAAAGTGATCATTGCCAATAAGAACAGTGCCAAGCCAGGCAAGATCGATCCTGGAATTTGATGATAAGAAATTAAAAAATGACATAAAAAGTAAAAAAAAAAGACAACTTTTTCTAGATCTGGATTGTTCTTGCTGATTGTGTGTTATTTAAACATATGTGTATTGTGGATCTCTAAAATGTAAGGATCATGCAATAAATTACATTTTCCATATTAGCACCAGATAAAATAGTTTCCAGAGTAATGGTTCTCAGAAAGCAGCAAATGATGGACTTGTTTTCCCAAGAACAATATTCATATGAGATGGAAGGATCTTTGAGTAAAGTTTTGTTCTTTTATATTGCTATTGTTGATTACTAATTATTTAAACATATTTACATGTATTGCAGACCTCCAAATCTAGAGATTATGCAATAAGTTTGCATTTTCCTTGTATTTGCACCAGGTGAGGTGGCCTCCAGGGTGATGGTTTCCAGAAAGCAAAAATGATTGACTTGTCTTCCCAAAAACAATATTAATATTAAATGGAATTTGAATGAAGTTGTGTGACACATCCAAGATCTACAAAAATAAAATTCAGTAATCTAAAGCCATGAAAAGTATGAACTTTTGTTTTAAATAAAATATAAACTTTAATTAATTAATACAAACTTTTCAAGTATTAATTTTAAGCATCACCTCACTTTTAAAAATCTCTTGTTATACTTTTAAAAATCTCTTGTTATACTGTTCTTTAGATATTTACTACTGTCATTCCATTCTCATTAATTTAATTTAAATTAATTATTTAAAATTAGGTGTAAATGGCTGTGTAGATTTATAAGATTATGTTAGTTTAAGTGGGTTAATTTTGGGCTATTTGTTTTGTAATTGAATTGGTGTTGGTGGAGGATGTACAGATGTTTTATGTCAATGAAATCTGAGGAGATACATTGGATTCTTATTCCCTTGTACTGCATTGGCATATGGGGCATAGTACCAAACTGAATGCATGGTCCAAAAGTGTAGATATCATGAGGCCAATGTTGTAGACATATTTCCTATCTCATTGATCTTCTTACACTCTGATTAGAACAGTAAGCCAGCAAAATTTGCTATCCCCATTTATATAGTATTTCTTTTATATATATTTCCAAATGATTACTTTACCAGACAGATGCACATTCCTGTCAGCATGTTTTTTTATGCTAACATCTTCATTTTTGCATTGATCACATCAGTATATTAGTAAGATGGCATTGAGTTAGCCGCAAACTTTTAGCCTGGAGTAAAAGAATTGGAGTTAATTATATGCAAATTCTATGTAGCATATTTGTGCTTAGCAAAATATTAAAACTTAAATCTATTAAATGTATCCAAATATATTTAATTGTTAACTTAATTTCCAGAATATTGTTTTTATGTGTGTGTGTGTGTGTAATAATAATGTTGTGAAGTTTTGGGCAGTAATTTATTTTTATATATTTTAAAATCAAGAATTAGAGATTTTAAATATACAGTGTGATATTTTAAACCAGATTCTCTGTGAATTAGTGACTGGAGCTTTCAGTTAGATAAAAGTTGAACCTCACTTGTATGTAGCTGCTGCTTTTAGAAATTTTCTATGTTCAAATAATCTAGTGGCACTCTGGCATGGCAAATAGGGTTGTGAGGTTGAATTATACTGTTATGGATCTTAAATTTGCTGAAATACAAGATCTAAAAACATTTTAGAACTTTCTGTAGATCATGCTTGGAAATTATGGAAATAGTACATTCATCAATATACTATAAATCCAGAAGTCAAGAACATGAACTTCTTGCTTTTGCTTTTAATTGGTTCCAATTAAAAACTCCATTATTAATATTACAATATGAATAAAAATCATTTAAATTTATGTTGATTGTTGAAACTGCTTTTCTAAAATTGCAACTTTCAAGTATATATAAATCTACTTTGTTATTATTATTTTTTGCCAAGTCTGATTAAAATAAAGTATTTAGGTATAATTGCTGATATTTGTTCATGGTCATGTGATTTTCTTAAAGTAACTTAAAGAACATCTCAATTAGAATGAATCCTGTGTATTTTAGAGATTAACATGCTGTACTGTACTGATATATATATCTAATACCAAATATCAGAAATGAACGCTGTAATATTAGGTCTATATACATATCTATTAAAGATATACCCATTATTTCCCATGCCCACACCTAATCTAGATTATTGCATCTAACTATTTTAAGTTTTAGCATAACCATAGTATACTTACAGGTAATATGGTCCTAATTATAACTAACTTTCTCTATATTGTTGCTTTTAATAGTTTAAATTTGTTTTTATTAGGTGCCAGAATTCTATTTAGATATTAGTATTAAATCGACAATTAAGGTAAGTTCCACCCCACTCCTTTTGCCACATCCTACCAAAGCTCTTTCTATAATGTGAATGAACAAATCACCCATATATTAACTTATCCCTATAATCTTTGTATAAACTAATGCAAGTATACTATATTCTCTCTTTTCTCTTTTTTTTTTTTATGAGCATATTCAATAAAAGCAAAACAACAAAAAATATATTATCATAGCAAAATTATTTATTGGATTCATTAATCATATAAATAGTTCATTATGGTTCATTAAAGTATGTTTTCCTTTCTCCTGGTTTATGTGAAACATGAATATTCTATAAAGTTATTTCAATAAGCATGTAAGTTCAAAAATCTAATTTTTTACTGGTAAGATTGTTTAGTAGAATTTTAGCAGAATCATTCTTTGGTAATATATTGTAACATTTATTTATATACGTTGCAAATATATTGGCATTTGGTAGAAGCTAAAAAATAAAAGAAAATTTAGATTTTTTTTGACTAATTTTTTTTTTTAAAAAAATAACGTACAATGAAAGTTAAATTATTCTTTCGTTTTTTTTTTATGTAATTAAAAATAAAAGTTAGAATTGGAGAGAACAAAAGACACAAATTACCAATCTAGATAAGAGAAAGTAAAAATATTTCATCTAATTAAAGATGGCAGAATTATGCTGAAAAAAATAGACTTTGTAACATAAATTTTATAAAGAATATATAAGATTATCAACGGATATTTTGACAAACAAAAGATATGTGCAGAAGTCGGAAAACTGGGCCTCTAGAGAGTATATAAAAGGCAGAAATGAGTTTGAAGGACATCTTGTTCATTGGTTTCTCTAGTTGGTCTTGGATAACAATAATATATCCAAGATCGGTCTATGCTGAAGTAATTCGGCATGTCGGAGTGAACCGGAGCTTCTGAAGACATCGTGCCTGAAGATGTATACCAGAAAAGCTTTCGAGATCGACTAGGAGAATGGACCACAAGATCAAATAATAACTAAAAGGCTGAGTTCATTCTACCCAAAAAAAACTATGCATAGTTATCTACTACTGAATTCCCAAAACTTACCGTTAAGTAATGCTTCATTACTCCTGATTGTGACAAAATTAAGCATTTGCAAACAAGTCTTAAAATAATCCCGATAGAGACTTTCGTTTTTTCTGTACAAAAGACTTGTTTATACAGAACTTTTTAATTAATTATTTTATTTTATTGATTGCATCCTATTTGAATTAATATGTGTTCTCTCTAATTTACTTGATAAGTAATTTATTTCAAATGTTTTTTTTTATCTATTAGAATAAAAATATTTCTAATACCAATTTTCATTTGTGCGTTATTAATAATAGTTATTATTTTTTGATTATTAAATCTATTAGTAGTTTAATAAGATTTAAAAATGTAATTTACCTTTGCCAATATGTTTGAATAAGCCCAGGAATAATAATCTTAAAAAAATAATTCTCGTTACGGTATGATGTAATACCGATTAGTTTAAAAGTATTTTTTATTTATTTGTGAGATGTTATATGACGATTTCAGCGAATTCTTAGGAATTCTGGCACCCAGATTAAATAAATTAAAAGATGATTTTATCAATAGCACAATTCTCAACAATTAATAGGCCGAGTTGATCAGGAAATATAGCTATGTTTTTAGAATAGAAATATAACTTTCTTCTTTTTTGACATAGCTTGATCAACTCATGCGCAGTTTATATTAGTGTGTAGAGGCCTAACAAAATGAAAAACGTTATAATGGCGCCCAACGTGGGGCTTCGATTTAACAACTACAACCTGGATAAGTTGTAATGATAAAGAACGTTACAACGATGACCCAAAGAAACTCACAGCCAGAAAATAAATAGTAATTTTTAAAAAAAAAAAAAATTATATAAACTAACGAACTAATTAAACCCTGATTATTAAAATATAAAAAAATTTTTTTTTAATATGACTTCCAGAAAGAAAAAATGTATGTATATTTTTTTTGATATGTCTAAAATAAAACACGATCATGGCTGATGTAGACATAAGTCACAAGTATTTGAATGGGTAGGCGGTTACTGAAGAGGGGAAAAACATAACCCCATGTCCTAGTATGCAGTATATTAACATAAGACCATCTTTATATGCCCATCAGACTATTTCTAGCAGGGATCCCAATAAAGGGGAAGGCAGACCAAGTTGCCACGAGCCTGTAAGACTCAAAACGATGAGCAATGCTCGTTAGTGCTTATAACTTGGGCTTCTTATCGTTACTATTACACTTAAGCGGAAAGGACACAGATGAATGTTGAAATATTTTCCATTCCTGCCGTGTTAGACCTAAAAGTGGGCATTAAAGCCGAACATCACTTGTTGAATGAGTCTACGGAATATATCAGCACGCTACTACAAAAAAAAAAAAAAAAACACGAATATGAATTTAAAAAACTTAAGAATAAAATTAGTGTAAACCCCTATTTTATTCTCATCTCCTGGCACTGGTGGTATTGTAACATTTATTTATATACGTTGCAAATATATTGGCATTTGGTAGAAGCTAAAAAATAAAAGTAAATTTAGATTTTTTTTTTTTTGACTAATTTTTTTTTTAAAAAAATAACGTACAATGAAAGTTAAATTATTCTTTCGTTTTTTTTTTTTGTAATTAGAAATAAAAGTTAGAATTGGAGAGAACAAAAGACACAAATTACCAATCTAGATAAGAGAAAGTAAAAATATTTCAACTAATTAAAGATGGCAGAATTATGCTGAAAAAAATAGAGACTTTGTAACATAAATTTTATAAAGAATATATAAGATTATCAACGGATATTTTGACAAACAAAAAATATGTGCAGAAGTCGGAAAACTGGGCCTCTAGAGAGTATAAAAGGCAGAGATCAGTTTGAAGGACATCTTGTTCGTTGATTTCTCTAGTTGGTCTTGGATAACAATAATATATCCAAGATCGCTCTATGCTGAAGTAATTCGGCATGTCGGAGTGAACCGGAGCTTCTGAAGACATCGTGCCTGAAGATGTATACCAGAAAAGCTTTCAAGACCGACTAGGAGAATGGACCACAAGATCAAATAATAACCAAAAGGCCGAGCTCATTCTACCCAAAAAAAACTATGCATAGTTATCTACTACTGAATTCCCAAAACTTACCGATAAGTAATGCTTCATTACTCCTGATTGTGACAAAATTAAGCGTTTGCAAACAAGTCTTAAAATAATCCCGATAGAGACTTTCGTTTTTTCTGTACAAGAGACTTTTGTTTATACAGAACTTTTTAATTAATTATTTTATTTTATTGATTGCATCCTATTTGAATTAATATGTGTTCTCTCTAATTTACTTGATAAGTAATTTATTTCAAATATTTTTTTTTATCTATTAGAATAAAAATATTTCTAATACCAATTTTCATTTGTGCATTATTAATAATAGTTATTATTTTTTGATTATTAAATCTATTAGTAGTTTAATAAGATTTAAAAATGTAATTTACCTTTGCCAATATGTTTGAATAAGCCCAGGAATAATAATCTTAAAAAAATAATTCTCGTTACGGTATGATGTAATACCGATTAGTTTAAAAGTTTTTTTTTTTATTTGTGAGATGTTATATGATGATTTCAGCAAATTCTTAGGAATTCTGGTGCCCAGATTAAATAAATTAAAAGCTGATTTCATCAATAGCACAATTCTCAACAATTAATAGGCCGAGTTGATCAGGAAATATAGCTATGTTTTTAGAATAGAAATATAACTTTCTTCTTTTTTGACATAGCTTGATCAACTCACGCGCAGTTTATATTAGCATGTAGAGGCCTAACAAAATGGAAAACATTATAATATATAATCCTCAGGTTTTCTTCATGATCTGTATTTTAGGTTTCAGCTTTGATGTGAGGTTTTTATTTTACATGGATGGCAACTTTACTCTTCTAAATCATTGTATGTTCGAGGGAACAGAATGATCAGTGATGTACAGGCATTCTAGCTGCCCATCTGAATATCACTGGCTATCACAGGATAGTTTAACATCTTGTGAAAAATCTGAAGAACAAAAGGCACTTCTTTATCTATATCCATTCCTTTTATATTTTTCTAAAAACTCATTGTGCATGAACATTGAATACCACTCGCATTTCTTCTTTAAACTTTTATTTTCTTTAGAATTTTATTTTCAAAGTTGTTTTTTTTTTTGTAGTTACCACAGACATATTTTAATTACCAATCTCTCCTTTGCAGAATTTCTATCAATATTTATAATCAGTATTCACTTTTATTATTTAAACTTGCTCTTTTTTAATTGAAAGAAAAGAAAAAAAAACACAATATGTATTGCCTCAATGAAAAGAAATTTTCTAAGTTTAATCCAATAAAATATTTATTCTATACATTCATTTGTATCTATATCAAATATACTTTTATTTTATTTTATTTTTTTCTTTAAATTCATTTCAGCAAAATCTTCAAATTCAACTGCCAACACATCTTTCTTTCATGGTTGCAGTACTTATATATTAGACATACTACCTGTGTGTTGATGACAGAATGCAATACTTTTCTCCATTGGGGAGGAGGGTGCAAAGTAAGAATGCCATATTAAAAAATCAAATTCTTAACAATATGAAGAGTGTAAATTTGTACACAAAAATAATAAATGCATTATGATACTAAATAAAAACAGGTAGTTGTACCTTTTTAATATGTGTATCTGCCATCACAAATACCTTTCCCATTCCACTTGAAGAAAAATACAACATTCTGGCATTGTAAATACAGGCAGCAGGTCTAATACATAAGTACCTAACATACTTCTATGGATCACAGACCAATCCTGTCACTTCCTATTCTCAAACTTCATGCAAACTCCCAAACAAAAAAATCTTTTGATTATTTTATTTTTTATTTCTTAGAGTGCAACAGAAGTTTCAACGCATTCATTTTAATTTATAAACACCTTGTATATAAAATTATATTTCACTCACATTCTTGATTAAAGTGTCAAAATTTAAATATTATAAATAAATAATGAGATGGAAAAAAAAGAACCAAATAATGTAACAGAAATAAACAGTATTAAAGAAGAAGATGAATAATATGAATTTACCACACTTAAAACATATAAAGTAAAAAAAGAAGATTAAAAATATTAATGAGTTGCAGAAAAAAGATCTTTATTAAATCAATTAAAAATAAAAATAAAACAAATGAATGATCATAATCTTAGATAAAAAATATTTGTCTAGGAATAGAAAAAAAATAGATGTAGAAAAAATTAAATAAAATTAATTATCTTTAACAATAGGCATTACATAAATTTGGAGATTATAACAAAAAATAATGAATAATATTTCTATAGTGTAATTAATTTTCACTATATCACTCTCACACAAGGTAGAAACTGGTTTCCACTTTTAACAGGCTTGTGGAAGGATATAATTGTAAAATATGACCAAAGACATGTGAAAAAGATCTATGATCCACAAGATGCACATTTCATGCTGAACCAGCACTCATCAGTTGATCCAGACCACAATTTTTTATACATATCTTTATCATTGTTCAAGATAGATAGATAGATAGATAGATAGATAGATAGATAGATAGATAGATAGATAGATAGATAGATAGATAGATAGATAGATAGATAGATAGATAGATAGATAGATAGATAGATAGATAGATAGATAGATAGATAGATAGGTAGGTAGGTAGGTAGGTAGGTAGGTAGGTAGGTAGGTAGGTAGGTAGGTAGGTAGGTAGGTAGGTAGGTAGGTAGGTAGGTAGGTAGGTAGGTAGGTAGGTAGGTAGGTAGGTAGGTAGGTAGGTAGGTAGGTAGGTAGGTAGGTAGGTAGGTAGGTAGGTAGGTAGGTAGGTAGGTAGGTAGGTAGGTAGGTAGGTAGGTAGGTAGGTAGGTAGGTAGGTAGGTAGGTAGGTAGATAGATAGATAGATAGATAGATAGATAGATAGATAGATAGATAGATAGATAGATAGATAGATAGATAGATAGATAGATAGATAGATAGATAGATAGATAGATAAAATTATTACAGTCTATTTGATAAGTATCACTGAGGGCAACACATTTGTCACTTATCAAATAAACTGTAGTAATTTGCAACCTATATATATATACTGAATAATATTAAAGATATATGTAAGAAATTGTGGTTTGTATCAACTAATGAGTGCTGGTTCAGCATGAAATGTGAATAATGGAATCATATATCTTTTTCACCTGTCTTTGGTCATATGTTTGTGATTACATCCCTCCACAATGTGTTAAAAGTGAATAGAAACCAGTCCCTATCATGCGTGAAAATGGTATAGTGAAAATTACACTACAGAAATATTATTCATTATTGGATAATTTCTAGGCTAATGAATGACTAATAAAAATTATTAATATAACAAAAAATAGTTATAAGAAATAGGTCCCAAATAGAACTTAATAAATGTGATTTGAGTAAATAAAAGTACAATAGATAATTTATTGTTTAAACATGGTTTAATATATTTTTAAAAACCGAGTAGCATATATTAATTATTTATTCAAGTAACTATGTTTTGGATAGAATGTAACAATTAAATTGTCCAAACAATGTTTTTCATCTACCTTAATCTTTCAACGAATGCTTGTTCAACAGAACAGTCATTTTTACCTACTGAGTCAAACTATTTTAAATCAAAAAATAATATAACAATAAAAATAAATTTCTATGATGAAATATATTTTCATTAATTAATTTTACATTTTGCTGATCTCCATTTTATGTTTTAATTATATTTTGCAAAATAATAAACTGTTTCATTTTATGAAAGTTGATATCTTTTAATAAGGATTTTAATTTGACTTACTTTTTTATAATTTAAGTATTATCGTCGTAGGAGGGGCGGGGGATCCTAAAATAATTTTTCACAGAGATAATTGCATATGCTTGAGTAACCGAATATTAGTTAATTTGTTTTTATAATTTATAATATTCCAAGTAGATTTTTAAGGTCAGTGCTTTTATTTCTCAGAACCTTCTAAATTTGATGTAATATTTTACAAATATTTACATTAAAAGCTAAACAAGCAGAAAATTATTGTACAAACTTTTAGAAATTTATTTAACACGATTATGCAATAAATATATACATATATACTATCACTTTCAGCTCTTTTTTCTCCTCTGCTTCATGATAATTCCCTATATATTTACCAAATATTATACATTACACCACTGCTCTTCCTCCAAATTCACAACTTTTCAATTTTACTTTACTATATTTTATTGATAAATTTTTTAGATACTTTACATTTAAAATTTTTTATAATCTTTCTAGGATTAGTTTTTTTACTACATCAATTCCCCATTAAAGCTTCAACTTCTATATTTTTGTCTGTATTTTCATTCTCCTGCTTTCAATCTAAAATTCCTACATATAAAACTTGATGAGCCTTTAAATTATTTTGAAGTTTTTAAAGTGTTTTTGTTATAAGCAACAAATTATTATAATTATATATAAATATTGCAATTATGTACCAAAAATATCTTTCTTTAAAGTGTGTCAAGATTATGCACTCTTTTGATTATTTCTTTTATTTTACTAATATTTCTTAAAATGAATGGATATTGATTATCCCATAGTCAATCCTGAAAGTAGCAAATTATCAAGTGAATTAGGTGAAATTCTGTGTTGAATTAAGAAAATTGTGAAATCACATATCAATACTATTAATATTATTAATTCTGGATGCTTTATGAGAAATAGTCATTTCAGAATCATAGAAATAAAGATCATTGGCTTTCAATATAAAAACAATCATATGTTATTGGCAACATTGGAACAACTAATGTGACAAATATACTATAGATAATTTTTTCCAACTCAAAAATGCAACAAAATTATCTCGAACTAAGTATTAAAGGTATATCAAAATCAAAAATCAAAATCCTTTACAAACTAATTATATATTATAACATGCAGACATTCATCATTCTAATAATGTGGACTTTTTAAAAATCTCTGGCTTTACATTGACTCTTGATAGAATGTGGTACTAAGTATGGTTTGGCTACTTTTAATTCAAGCTTCTAGTAATGCAAATGATTGTATTAAAAATAATTTAAATAATATACCAATTAACATTAGATCAAATTATTTTTATATATGCAATGTTTACAAACTTCCCAATCTGAATTTGTTCTATCTCATCTTCCAGCTCTTTCTTTATGTATTTATAAAAAAAAATCAATAGTCATAGTAGTCTTTGGGAATATGCAATCAAACAAATTTTCAAATTTTAGAATGGATGAGCTTAAGCAGCATGCATGAATTTTACAATGTCTTATAAGAAGGAATTTTCTATGCAGGTAGATTAAACATCTGATTTACATTTTATTCAGAAAAAAAAATCCATCTAAATCCAAGATAAAAGTTTAAAAAGCTAACTAGAATCTAAATATGGGATATCTTGGAGGAAATATTAATAATCATCATCCACTTTTTTTATGATTGATTTAACACTCTCATCACCTCTCATCACCACAGCTGACTTATAAAAGTCCTTCTTTCAAAGATATTAGAATCAATTTATTCCAGAATGGGATAAAACCAAAAATGAATTTTATTTGTCAGCTAAAAATGTTATGGATAAATTTATAAAAATTTTTAGTGCTATTGAAAAAAAAATGTGGAAAGATCACAGAAAAACAAATTGAAATAGATTATCACTTTTATGTAGGTTTAGTGAGTGTAGAAACATCTCTAAAAGACCTATTGATATTAAAGTGTCCAATAATTTAATATTAGCCTTTTAAATTATAATTATGTAAACTAATAAAGTTTTAAATATTTTAAAATTGTAAATCCAAATCAAATAATTTATAACTATAATTAGCATATAACAAAAATCATTAAAATACATAATTGTTGATCTATTGGTTTAATTTAAATAATATAAAAAAAAATTTAAAGCAAAAATACAATTTTCTTTTTCACAAGTTAATAAAATCAGTAAATAGTGAGGTAGGTAGGTGGATGGGTTGGTAGGTGGATAGGGACACAGGTAGATGATAGGTAGATGGTAAATAGGTTAGGTAGGTAGGTGGTAGGTAGGTAGGTAAATAGATAGGTGGGTAGGTAGGTAGATAGATGGGTAGGTGGGTAGGTAGGTAGTTAGGTGGTTAGATAAGTAGGCATGTAGGTAGTTAGGTAGGTAGGTGGGTAGGTAGCTGGGTAGGTTAGGTAAATAGATAAATAGATAGGCAAGTTGATAAGTAGGTAGATAGGTAGGTAGGTAGCTGGGTAGATAAATAGACAGAGGCAGACAGACAGATAGATAGATAGATAGATAGATAGATAGATAGATAGATAGATAGATAGATAGATAGATAGATAGATAGATAGATAGATAGATAGATAGATGGATAGATGGATAGATGATAGATAGATAGATAGATAGATAGATAGATAGATAGATAGATAGATAGATAGATAGATAGATAGATAGATAGATAGATAGATAGATAGATAGATAGATAGATAGATAGATAGATAGATAGATAGATAGATAGATAGATAGATATTTCTCAGAATTAAACTACACACATGTATTTAATGAACTCATATTTTGGGCAGGGGAAAAATGCAAATTACTACTTTATAATGCATTTTAATAGAATCAATTTTATCAGATAATTCAAATCATATGATATTTTACAAAGTCCATTGTTGATACCTTTTTTTATTATTTAATTATTATTGTACTAATTTAATTTATAAGCACGCTTTAATGGCAAGTAGTTATATAAACATAATATTCAAATAAATATGATCTTAAAATAATAATGATTTTTATTGGTTATAAATTATAAAATTGTTTAAATTGAAGATATACTTGTAATTTCAATATTAAAGATTAAATATATCTTATTAATATTTATCGATACATGACTCCTTAAACTGTGTTATAGCAGTCTTTTTATTTAGATATTGCACATAATCATAATACTTTTTAAACCAGTAATTACAGACGCAGTTACTTGACAAGATTGCTTCAATCAAAATAAATTATGGAAGTCATTCACATTTTTTCAAAGGTATCTATTTAAATAAAACTTTATTTAATAAATAATATGAGAGATATAATTGAGAAATATATACTAGATCTGGAGCATAAATATAAAGAATATAATAATGTAGTTTAAAAATTTATACATTAAATATTATTTATATATTTTTAATAAATAATATAAACATTAAAATGTATAACTTATTTAAAAATATATAATTTCCAACTCTAAAAATCATTACTATTTGCAAATAATATATTTAACTGTATAAGTAAATATTGTAACTGAATAAGTCTGTTAGCAGCTCGAATTAGTTACATTATAAAGCTGCAAAGTAAAAAAAAAAAAGTGTACAAATTGTTGTGTGTGAATGTCTTCTTAATAGATATAACATATGTCTCATTTAACCTAGAGACATAAAAGAGATTTTCTTAATAATGTTATGAAATATTTGTATAAAGGAGGTGTATTATGTACAATTGAAAACAATAAGATTATAACTCATATTATGTAAAGGAAGAAAGAAAAATAGTTTTGATGCATGCAAAAATTTGAATTGTGTAGTTTATAAAAATATAAAGTATTTTGTGATATTTCCTGAGTCGACTTCTGAAGTTTGCTAAAACCAACCTTCAACTGCTTTAATCATGTCACGAGGAAAGAAATGGACTGTGGCATAAGACCTACTGGATACCCTATCTAATATCACCAATGCCAAAGGAGGACAACTACCATCCTGAATGAATTCATAAAGATTTATTCATACATGTAGTAAAAAAACAATATCTACAAAAAACTATGATTTCAAACATTTTGAATTTTACTCTTGGTAAGATTGTTTCAGTATAATTATTCTAAGACCTTATGTTTAAAATATCTCTAATAATTATTATTTTTATTATCTTTAATACTTTATATTATATTTGTTATGCTTAATAGTAAATATATAATCAACAATTTTATTTATCTATTGCTAATAAATTGTTAACTTATTATTATTAATCAATTTAGTATGTGTACACTATTAACATCCATTATACTATTAATATCTACAACTCGTAGAAATCATGCAATTCTCTGTGAAACATGCAGGAATATCAGTAATAATTTATAAATAATGATGATGAGGTATTACTAAGTTTTCCAGAAATAAACTTTCTATTTAGAAGATTTGGTGCCTTAAAGTTTTATTTTTATTTATTTATTAAACTAGAAAAATAAATTTAAATACTTTTGGAGTAATGGTAATTAGTTTAACTGTCAGGGCTAGGTTATAAGTCATCAGCATTATTATCACAAATGTTTGGTTAAAATTATTGTATATATTTGAATTTAATCAGTTTTTATTCAAATGTGCATTAACCATTTTATAAATACTTATTTTTGCTCATATAATTTTATGTTATATTTGGAGCTTTTGAAAATTACCATTATAATATAATTTTTAAAAAATATAGTGATAAAGATTGTATTTTTTGATATAAAAGAGCTTCTTTCAGCAGCATTTTATTATCTCCTCAGTGTAACAGATTTATTATTATGAATGTCTATAGACTATTACTCAAAGAAATGTCTAGATACTTTTTCCCCCTTTTTCTACCTGCTACTTTCTCTACTCATAAATCTATTATCTACATTATACCATAATGAATAAACTAATAATATGCATTTTTAGCAATGCCAAAAAACTAAATGTAATGATTTTTTTCTATTTAGAGCTTACACTGTTTATCATTAATATTATTTGTATACATATTTACATATTCCTTACAGCCACATACATATGTATGATATATGCATATTTATTTATAAATGAAGTTCTTAATTATAATATTCAGCTGTTAATACATACATAATTATATAATTAGAACATTACATGCAAATATATTATTTAATTTTTTATTCAGATTTAAATGACCAATTATTAATTAATTGTATATATGTTTTCTATATAGTATATTCATACTTTTTTCTTAATTATATTTAATATACTTAATTTCATAAATGATTCTTCTATTTGAATTTTTAATGTAGTGTAATTATTTAATATTTGATTATTTCTTTTTTTATCCATGTGTTAAATGGTAAATATGAAGTCCTAATTTTTTTTTTATTATTAATTGCTTTATTAAGTCATTTTATTTCTGATTTCCTATGTGTTTTTAGTAAACTATATCATAACTTTCACAATTAATTTTATGAGTTATATATCTTTTATTTATTTCATTAATTTTTATTTTAAAATCAGATATTTTTTCAAGGTTTTATTATTTAACCATCAAATTGTTAAGTCTTTATATGTATGTATAAATTCAAATAAAAGAAAAGAGTGTGAACTATGTTTAAATATAATAAAGAAAAAACTATGAATAAAGTGAAGCTATGATATGCATTATACGAATAGATATTTAATTATATATTATTCAAAATATGTAAATAATAGACATTCGCAGTATGGTAGCAACTATTTGTTTTCAACATGAGTCATTTTCAATAAATTTATTAGATTTTATGTATTAATAATGTTGAAAAATTGTCCATTATATTCTCTTCCCCCAAGTTTGATATAATATAATTTTTATTTAATAAGGCAATTTACAAATACAAAGATAGAAACTACAAAATTTAAAAGGATTCATAAAGTATATTTTTAAAATGATAAAAATTATTGATTTCATAAATATTCTTGCATTGTGACAGAAAACAGTCTATATAAAGAGTTTAGCTGAGAATCTAAAATGGTTTCTTCAAGCTATTCAGTTACAAGTAGTAATTGATTGTATAGATTCTAAAGACAATACAGATTTAAAAACATCAAAACTAGTAAAGAGGCAATGTCTGCTAATAATAAGACTAGTACTAAGTTTCATAGAATTAAAAAATTACTAAATAAAAATAACATTATTTAGAATAAGAGATAAAATTGGGTT
Source organism: Epiperipatus broadwayi (assembly GCA_028023455.1). Taxonomy (NCBI): domain Eukaryota; kingdom Metazoa; phylum Onychophora; class Udeonychophora; order Euonychophora; family Peripatidae; genus Epiperipatus; species Epiperipatus broadwayi. Next base: position 7,773,655 of record JAQFVV010012417.1, read on the forward strand.
GTTTTGATATATCAACAGCTTCAGAAAATGAATAGTCTGACACTTTGTTATCCATTTTATTTTTGAAAAAAAATACTGAAGTATTTTTTTTTCATTATTATTTTTTTAAGTGAATGTAAAGAAACATATATATATATATATATATATATATATATATATTTGAAGCTGGAAATATAGTACACATTTCTGCTTCACCTAATGCCAATGTCATCGGCACTAGTTTGGATTTGAACCCAACCTTTTATATTAACTGACACCCACCTCATAATAGGTGGTAGCATAATTATAACCAATATTATAATCTTTTATCTAATTAATTTGTATTTTATAATTAACTAACCTTTTATAATAGTTTATTTATTTTATAATATTTGTAAAACTGTATATTATGTTTATTTTATTAAATTGGCATTGATATGTAATTGAATCCTAGAGATCTATAAAATGTTACAAATAATTTACATTCTTTTATTAAAGTTCATTTTTCTTAAATTAATCAGTTGGTAACATTTTATATTTATCTTTTGATAAATGTACATTAAAGGATCAATTATGTAAACAGTGTAATATTTGTAAGAAATATTTTGTAAATTTCTATTTAAGTTTATGTCAAATATTAAATTTGAAAGTCATTGTACCAAATTCCTAAAATTTTTCTGAATAAAATTTACATTTTTGTTAATCTAAATCTTAATTAAATAGGCTTTGTTAATATAATGACTGATAAACTGAATATGCTTGTTGCTGTTTTCTTTTAATTAGCAAATGAACCCTTGGGGCATGTTTAATGCAGGATGATAGATTTCCCCCCAAAGCAGGCACCAACCTTAGAGAACCACTTAGAACAATTGCAATTAGCAGTTGTCACTGTAGATTGAATTCTATAAATAAAGCCAGATTAAATAAATAGTGGAAATTTTTGATAAGAATGGATTAATATTTGAAGAACAGTTCACTGAAGAGAGTAGTTTAGATTTATAGTACATCCTAACTAAAGAAATGACAGGGTGAAAAGATCGGCTGTTGCTTTCTGGAGCTCTGTTTCCACCAGCTCATCAATGCCATTCCAGTGCTTTAAACATCTAGCTGGAGACTGCATTGTGTCAAGGAAGCCTGCTAAATGATCTGACTGTATAACTTCCTGCTTCAAACCATGGAATGTCTACCAATTGATTCTGAGGTAACATCCAATTTGCTGCAAGCTAGTTTTCCAAATCGATATTAATTTATATTATATATATATCTGTAATGTTTATACAACTTAATTTTAAAATGCATCTTTTAATTTTTTCTCTTAAATTTAAAATATCAATTCTTATAAAAATCTCACATTATTTTGATGCGGCAAATTAAATGAATTTTTGTTGGTTTATTTAGAATATTTGACTTACTGAAATTGCCAAGTATAAAACTCAATGAGAAACTAACTTTAAATCCTCTCCCTCTTATTTTCTCCAGTTAAAAATCATCACAGGAGACTTAATTCTGTTAAATTAATTAATTAAAGAAAGCTCATTTAGTTTTGTACCTCATATTATAAATTTATGTTTAAATGATTGAAATTATTTTAAAAGTATCTTATTATTACCTCCAATTTAAAATTGCCCTTGTAATTATTGTATTTTATTAAATCAGTTAAGTAAAATCTATTACGATTTCTGTAAAACAAATATCTTGAAAGAAAATCATTGAAAGCATTCTATCAGTAGATGTTTCATACATATATATTTTTATTTGTCAGAAAATAGTAAAAAATTCGACGTATAATTTATTATGCTGTATATTGTCAAACTTCACCAAAAGTGAATTTGATATCCAATGCTCTGTCTATGTTAGTTAAAAGACAGTCTTATTTGTAATTACCGATGATAAACTATTTAATAAGTTAATAAATGAAATATTTGGAAAGTGTGGAAAACAATTTATATTCTAAATTTTAATTCTTGCCTTCCCTTTTTATATTATGTTTTATGATTCATTCATTAATGGCCTAGGGTTTCTGGAGACTTTCTATTATGTCAGGGAGCCGATTATTTTAATTAGGAATTAAGTTATTATTTTCGTTAGTGATACACTATCTGTATAAGTCTAAGGCATTATGTATTTATAGCTACAACCATTCATTTATTATTAGTATTTTGCTTTGCTACTTACTCCTCAGGACCTTTGGAAATTTAAATATGACCAATCCAATCTTTCACTTTCCCTCAAAGTAGATATAGTTCATACCAAGGGATCTTTTTTCAGGCATTGCCATTAAGATGTGTATGGGAAATCTAGCACATCAAAAATATTATTATTATTATTATTCAGAGACATGTTTCAGCTGGAAGTCCAGCATTTCTCAACATCTACCTGTATATACTAGGGATTTCTTTTAGCAAAGCCACCTAGAGGTTCGTAACAGACCTCATTTATTCTTTTGTTATGATCTATAATTGCATACTGCCTTCATCATCATTTTATATCTTTATTTAGCAAACTTGAAATGCTCTCTGCCATGATGGCACATCTTTCACAAACCAATCCCATTAATTAGTTAAATATGATTATCTAATTTATTTAAAATGAACTATCTTGCTTTCCACACTCATTATAGAAAACTGATTTAAATGTAATAGTGTTTTAAATGCACATCTTGAATGGCTTCTAATATATATATATATAGATTTATTTGTAATCTCTTAAAGAGGGCTAATAATATTTTATTGCTGATTGGTTCTTGGCAGACCAATTAACAAACTTTTACTTTTTTATTAAATGCCTTGCATTTAGCTGCATCAAAACAAATTCAATAAAAATAACCTAGTTGTATAAACAAAACCCAACTTATTTTGTAACTAAATTTCTTAATAAATTCCTGTAATATTATTATTTTAAATAAGCTTAGTTTGCAATTACTCTATTTATTTATAATATTTCTTCAATTTAAATTCACTTCTTTGTAATGTTGCCAGAAAGAATTATAATTATTATGGTTCAAACCATTAGTAATCGATATCAAATCACATCTGTACCATTCTGCAATTCACTAAATCATTAAACCTGTTATTAGTTTGAGTCTCTTTGTGAACCATGACCTCAAGCTGGGATGGAATAAAATCAAGCACTGCTCGTGTCATCACAAACATTATCCATTGGTCAGAGAGGCAATAGTTCAGGGAAATAGGTTCGGATTCACCCTTGCCTTGACACCTATATCTTGTGCAAGGTTGGATTCAAGATACTTTTGCTTGGATTATTGGTCTTGTTGAATGAATACACGATTTTGACTATTTTAGTTTGTTAATAACATTATTATATTATTAAAATTTCATTTATGCTAAAATATTAAATTAGTATATGAATACATATAAAAAGCATATGTGTTATATATGTGTGTACTTAAAAGTACTGTATAGTTACAGAATAGTGTAATAAATTATTATGTATTGCACTATAAATAAATTTTATAAACAATGCAGTAATTATTATTTACAATACATGAAATATGCTAAGGGGCTTACAAAATATAATAGATATTGTGGATTCATGGTATATATAAAAGATTTATACAATTAATTAACAATCATTTATTTAAATGTAAATGAAAAATTATCTTTGTATTGAAACAGTAAGGTCTGCTTTGCAGATCTTCGTTTCACCTTTTCTCACCTACTTCCTACCCTCATACCTTAGTTTGAACCCCAATCTATCGTAGTGTGTCTGTAATACACTTATATACCGAAAATCCCGCCTAATTTTAAACCACGAGCACAATGCTCATATTATATATATAACTTATTCCCAAATAAAATAAAATATTATGAATTATGTATTTGTTCACATAATTTACATTTATTAAAAAGTAAGTTATATAAGTCGTAATTGTGCACACACTATGATATCCATTTTAAAACATATCAAAATTATAAATTGTTAGTTATTTTGTTTGGATCTATTTACAAATATATTACCGTCGTAATATATTTTGATTTAAAATAAAATTCCTTTAGTAAATATTCGTTTAGTAGATAGATTCAAATATTACAATTTAAAATAAAATAATTTTCGTTTTATTTGATAAAAATCATCCCAAATATTTCTGTTAACATAAATGAGGGACAATAGTTTAATTATATAAGTTTATCTAAAAACAGCAGCTGTCCACTTAAGTTTTCTTTAATTAGTAGCAGCAATTTTAATTAAATCTAGTTTGTAATTCGAATGTCGACGGGGAAGTTAACAAAAGAAATTAATTAATGTTGAATTCCTTTAGACATTCGGATAGATTTAATTACAGCAGATAAGTCCAATAATTTTGTACGCCCCAGGACAAATCTATTGTTAAATTTTACTATAAAAAGGATGTTTTTCTTTTGTTCTCCATTCTAAGCTATTCTAAGCTCTGAAAGGTCTAAGCTTTTAAAGAATTCTGAGTTGTCTAAAAGTTTCTGAGTTGTTCTAAAATTCTAATAATTTGCTACCCTTGACATGTCCGAGTAGAGGCGTTTAAGATGGCTATGTCCCATCGGAATAGCCAGCCACTGCTCCATACCATCAAAAATTTATCACACGGATCCCGGAACTGCTGCTGCCGCTGCCAAATATGAACATTCCAGATTTTGCTGCTGAATTATAAAACCTGCCGAACATCTACCTGCAAATGCTTCTCCAGAGGTAACCTAAATTAACCCAAGAGCTCTTGTGATCACTAACTAACATGCTATAGCTATTTAACATTGTTTTCTTATATTTCACAACTTCATTATGTATTTCTTTCATGTAGTTAAATATACTCAACATTTTGCTCTATCCTTGGGTTAATATTTTCTATTTATAAAGCTTTCTTTTATTTTATTATGATAATGTGTCAGAATCGTCTTTGACCGAGTGAACTATTCCCTCTATTGAAAATAAGACGCCGCTATTAAGGCATATTTTAAATTTATAATTTTCCAATTTTATTGTCTTGCAAATCACTCGTTCGAAGGCGATTCTTTTCTTTAATGTAATATAATCACATAGTTTAAAATCTACATGCTATTGATTTTAATCTAATATAAGAGTATGTGCGAAGTCAATGATTTAAATGTGTCCCAAATGCATGATTGCGTATATAAACCTATACTTACTTTTCAAACCCGCAAGCATGCATTTTCCTATTTTAATTACCGTGTTCTACTTTCATTATAAAGTTCGTCATTGACGTCGAGAATGTGCGGACCCTTTTAAATGAATTTTGGGAATTTTATTGGGCATTTCTCTTAATCCGAGTAAAACCCATTTAGTATGTTTTTATATACACTAGTCCCATATTGCTGGTACATGAATTGGTTGTTGAGACCGCTTTGTTTTATTTTCCAAGGATTCTTTACATGGCTAAGGCCGTTCTCTCCATGCTTGCGGTTTTCCAGGCAGAGGGTGTTCACAAATGGAACCCCTGGGAATTAAACGCAATCGTTACACAGTCGCTAAGTTTCGGCTGTTCCGTCAAAATACTTTCCTACGGGTTAGCGGCGAGATGCCCTCCGTAATTATTCCGGATCTTCATATTGTTTCATTTTATATTTATTTTACAAAGCATCCGTGACTTAAATGAGTCACACCCTCCAACTTTATAAATTCACTATCAGCAATACTGACCTCCCAATACAAATCTATTATTATTCTCAAATAAATGCTTTGATCCCATTCCCACGTTTGCTTAGTAAGCTTTAGTCCGTTACTATTCTCGAAATCAATAAATATTTTAGAACATTTAATTTACAATATTGTCTTAAACTTGTCTATTTACTCAAAGTACCTCGCACATGTTCCTATCTTGTCAAGCACATTATCGTAATGCTATTAGCCCAAGGAATAGAATATATCACTCTGTTTTAAAATCTTTTGTCATTGCTGAAATATAAATGCCAACAATTATTTAATACGCGTCCCTGTCTCATATAAGCAGACAGTGGCGTTATATATATATTTATCTAAATAAATTGTGTGAAATTATTTTATACTAAATTTTATCTCCTATTTTATTTGATTCCTATCACTGTCTCGGTCTATATATACATATTTTCTGCATTTCTTTTGTAAATCCATAGACATTAATTAGCCACCCAAACTTATCTTAGTATAGAGTCTTTTGTTTCTCCCTGACCACCAGGCACCGGTAAAGGGTTATACTAGTTGTAGCATCAGATGCATTATCATGCAGGTGGCGCTGTGAAATTTGAACTTTAGATTCGAACTTAGTATATCTAGAAGGCAACCCCTCCTAGAATGTTCAGTTTAGTGTCTGGAGTTTGAATTATGCAGTGTGTTAGTGAGGTAGACAATTCTGACCATTACAGTATAAAGTTCTACAATAGGGCTTCTCAAATGGAATGACGGAATCCCATTTTACCAGGATCTTGAAATAAAAAATTATTCTATTATCCCAGGATAATAAACCAAATTTCCTAGGAATTTCTGATTCTTATTGAGATTTTTTTTTATTTTTTAAAGATATCAAAAATATCCGCATTCAAACTTTTAGTATATGTATTTACTCTACTTTTTTGGTAGTAATAATGAATTTAAATCAAAATTAGAAAAATGCAATACATGTGCCACAGATAAAGAATTTACCATACAAGTTCAAATATATTGTACTGTAGTTTATGATTTACAAACTTTTCAGTATAAGCCTATTGTTATGAAACTCATTTTTCACTCTATTTTTTTTTTTTTAATATGAATTTGTAAACAAAAATGTGCAGGGTTATGAAATTTGACTTTATTAAATTCAAACTCAGAGAATTCTCTTATTTGTAGTTATTTTTGGTAAATAATAAATGATTTAAAAAAAGGAACTATCAAAATGAATCATCCTAAATTGAAATTCAATTGAACAATAATAAAAAAATTCCTCTTCTATATATGTATTGAAACAGAAAAGTAAGGCAATATCTTAGAAGACAATTTATGAAAGTATTAAAATAATTAGTGCAGCAAAATTATAACTATATATAAAACATATTTGTATAGAGACAGCTATTGTATTAGAAATATATATTTAAATTCTGTTGCTCTGCACATAGTTTAGAATGGTGGTAAGTTGTAGCATAAAGTCCTCAGATCAATTTTAGTTTACGTTCAAACTTCTTATGAATACTCCCAGCTTTAATAAATTCATTTGATAAATAATAGCTTTATTTTTTTAAATAAATAATATTTAGATTAATAAATTGAAATAATTTTTGAAATAAAATAACAATGAAGAGAAAAAAGAATGTTGAAAGAATTTTGGTAGATTATGTTTTTAAAAAATATTACAATTTTTAAAAAAAAATTAAAAATTTTTTAAAATAATATTTTTAAAACATATATCTATATATAAATTTGTATTTGTATATTGGACTATTTCCATTATCTAATATTAAGTATTAAATGTCTTTAGAAAAATTTAACTTTATCTAAATATTCCAATTACATTTAACTGTTGGTAATAGCACACAGATTAATATTTAACACAATGTTTCAAGTGGTATTATTCTCCTCTTTTCTTCAGGTCTTGTTGGATGACCAGTGACAGTACTAGAATGGGGATCAAACCTGAGCTTTTAGATTCTTGAATATTGAATTTTAAGGTAACGCATAATTTGGTTAAAGTATTACCTTAAAATTTAATATTCAAGAATCTAAGGATTCAGGTTCAATACCCATGCTAATATTGTCACTGGTCAGATCAGCAATACTTGAGGAAGAGAAAAAAATAATACATCTCAAAACATTGGGTGTATGTGTGTATATATATATACTAACTTGTGTTCTATTACTAACAGTTGAATGTAATTGGAATTTTTAAATAAAGTTAATTTTTTCTAAAAACATTCACTACTTAGTATTAGATGATGGAATAGTCCAATATATAAATACAACTAAAATGCCATCATCACAAACCTTGAGGAAAATACATTATATATAACATCAAGTAATATATAATTTTGTAGAATTCTTCTAGTGGATATATATATATATATATATATATATATATATAGGTTATATATATATATATATATATATATATATATATTGTTAAAAGGAGGTTGCCATAACAACATTTGAGATTGTTGATTGTTATTGATATTGACATTGTCTAAGTGTTGACTGGTTTTTAATTTTTATATATAAAGTTATATTAAAAACTATAACTGCTTAAAGATTTTCTTCTCATAAGAAATCAAGTGTTTAACATGTAATTTTTATATTATTTAAATTTATTTTTTGTGCAATAATTCAACTATTATTAATTTTCTTCTTTTTTTGAGCTAGCGTAATATCTGGCAATTAATGAATATATTCACAAAAAAAGTTTTTTTTTTTTTAAGAAATTAGCTTTATTACTGCCTAGTATGCTTTTAATATATTCAATATAACATATTATATTCCATGAATATGATATATTGAAAGCATGTTAGGTAGTAATAAAGCTAAATATTAAAAAAAAATACTACCTTTTCTGGGAGTATATTTGTTAATTACCAGATATTATTTGCAATAAACATATTTCCTCTAATAATAATGTATAAACATTCTTTAATCCCTATTATTAGTCACCACTTACCCTGAACATCTTATGCTATAAAGCAAAAGATTCTTGATTGTTGATTGACAAAATTGTAAGGAGGGGATGACTGGTTCGTCAAATGAATAGAATTATTGCATGCAATATGTCACTTTGACATTCAAACATTAATTAACCAATCAACTTTCAATAAACTCCATTTTCTATTTTATAGAGCCATCTCTCTAATATATATTTTTATTTTTTACCTTTTGTTCAAACAACTTTAACAGTTTCTTTTTTCTAAATGTTACTTAACATCTTTTCCCCTTTTATTAATCTATAGTGACATTAATAACTTCAATCTTGTTCTTTGATTTTTAATTTTTGACAGTTTTTTTTTATATTTGATTTATCGAAAAATACCCCCCCCCCTTCCGTCCCTGCATTATTATTTACTCAATATATCTAAACTATTCATATTTTAAAAACCTTTAATAATTTTTTCATTTTTCTTCCTTTTCAATCGTTTTTGCTTCATATAAAGCTACATTACATTAAACTTTTTTTTTTAACTATAAATTTATTGACCTGAAAAATAATGCACTCTTTTTAACAAAATCTTTTTAAATATTCAATTCCCCTTTTTTCTTTTTACCACTATCTTTTATGATAAAAAAATATTTATATTTTATATAAAATATGTTTTGAGATAATATGTAATACATTTGACAATAATATATACATGTAAAAATATAACATATATTATTTTGTATGGATTACATTGAGTGAATGAATTCTTTAGTAATGGCATTGTGTTTATTAGTGGCGAATTAGCGTTATTAACTTAGCTTAAATTAATTTGTTTTATAGATTTAATGTCATGATAACGTAGTACTCATGACATATAACAATTCTATGTCATCCTGATGACAGCATAGAATTTTACATCATCATCAGAATCACACCTTTAATTCTATGAAAATGAATATATCATAAATTGAAAGAATTCAGGAGACACAGCTTTTTTATATTCCCTCAGGTATATAGTAGTAGAAGTATTATGTTAAATGCTATACCAGACAAATGAGTAAAAAAAATTAAAGAGGTTTTTTTTAAAAAAAATCCAGTCTGTAAAAAGCTCTTACTATCTAATTGAAATTTTACTTGCATGGAATCAATATGGTTTTTAGGTTGCCAAAAAAAAAACAACAACAACATTGTGTAATAAGGTTTCATCTGTATTCTTATATAATTTACTTTATCTAACAAATGCATAGAACTTGTAAATATTGAGGACAATTATTATAAATGTATTATTTAGGTATTTACTAAAGATGGTTCAAAAATATTCCAATGTTGTATTTAAATTATTACTTGGCTGATTTCAATATCTAACAATTTTATGAAAAATCACAATTTAAAAGAAAATATTGTTATACATTTTATACTCTTAATGGGTAACACAGAGATTGTGACAAATCCATTTGACAAAGAAGGTCAAATTGCAATGCAAGCTGTTTAGGATTGAGATTGCTTTGGTTATTGAAGTTGAATTGAGGATTCTGGTATATCAATGAAGGATCTACCACTGTTATAGTTTGCAAATATTCCAAATTTATTTACATGAGATACAATTAATCATGATAATTGAATGGTTCATCAATGTTATGTTTTAGCATTGGAAGTGACAAAGATCAGCTCTCAAAAACCATTAGCTCTCAAATCTATAACTCTATCACTGCATTAACCTATATTGGTTAGTGGAATTTCATAAAATTCTAAATGGCAGAAAGTATAGAGTTTCACTTCTGATGTATACAGAACAGCTTCACTTATTTTCGGAAATGGATGGTTTGTGATTGAACACCTGGGTTCCAGTTTACTACAATGCCCTCACTATTCCTGCACTTGAAGAAAATAAATTCATTGTGTTTCAGAATAACAATTATTTACATCTTTTAATGTCATATGATAAGTATTTTTTTATAGTTTTATGTTCTTTTCATTTTAATATAATTCATCAAATTGGAAAGTGAATATTAGAAGAGAATTCAGGATTCGTATACTTGACATCAACAATCTGTTGTTTGAAATAGTTGGAGATGCATAAATAAGTTTCCTAAAAATTTTAAAAATGTCTCACTCTGTGTCAAAATATTTTTTTAACCTTGGATCTCATTCTCAGTTAATTACCAGACATTGTTTACACTAAAAACAAGAGGCTAATATTCCTATAGCTTACTTAATGAGACTTTAATAAAACACATATAATCAATTCATAATCTAGAAACTGATTATTCATACCCTCTTTTAATGTGGATTAAATTTATAATGAGAGACCTTAAATTTTCAAACTATTCAGACTTTATTATTTTATTATCAGTTACAATTTATCCAAATACATTTTTTATTTAGTTTTAAAAAATCTTTATACAACTGAGTCTCATTTTATGCAGTAGATAGGTTCCTCAGAAAAGAAATCGCACAAAAATAAACTTAACTTACCTTGAAAAATGGGGAATAGGTTCTGTAATTTTCAGAAATCGGCATAAAAGCAAAGTTACAAGAAAAAATTACTTTAAAATTGGCATTAGAAAAATAAAGAAATAAAGTATGACTAATAAAAAATTTCAAATATTTGAAAAAAAAAAATACAAGACAAACTTTTTTTACTTTTTTAATTAACTACAGTATTTAATTTTACATTTCTTTGTACATTCTTTAATCATTACCACTATTTGACAATATGCATTTATTTGTCAACTGGTAAGAAATCATATTCATGTTGTGATGTACAACTAGTGCCACTTTCAGTTTTGTGCTGTGTTAATGGTTTTCTGTTTCTATATTAAAAAAATGAGATCGCAATCAAAACAAAAAGATTATACATTATCATTAGAAAGATTATTTTCAGTTTATAAAATCAATAAAATCGTTGTTATTATTTATTTTAAAAATCTAAAAAAATATTTATTTCTGTTATATCCAACAAAATACGTTTTAAAAGTTTAAATTTTTTAAATATTTATTGCGATATTTTTATACATACATATAAATCTATTATTATTATTTATTCATTAGTATAAGTAAGTTATTTACATAAAAGCTAAGATTCTAAATACAGCTTCAGGCCATATTCATGTTAGCTGCTAATATAACGTTATATTTTTGAGGAAAAAAAGTATTTCAAATCAAAATAAGTTATTAATAATTTAAATTTCTTGATATCTAATAAATATAGTGAAATATGAAAGATATTAAGAAAAAACATGAATTGCATAACTTCAAAACTGCATTAAAATAATCCGCATAAAACAAGACCCAGGTGTATATATAATATTCTTGAATTATAGGTGAATTGAGATTCATTTTGCCTGATTGATAGTAGGACATGAGTTCCTACAAGATATTAACTTTATATGTATCTACAAGTTGTTAATATTATTTATATGATAGCTGAAATCATATAATCCAAAATAAATTAAAATAAACAATTCCAAAAAATCTGGTTACCCCGGCCAATATATTGCAATCATTAGGCTTAAACATCAAAGCAATTCTTCCATTCTAAATAAAATATTTATATAATATGCCTTCTATATATTTAAATGTTTTCAAAACTATGGGAGCAAAAAAAATAATTGTTTAATTATCTCAAAACTAGTTTAAATCTGAATGTCAGTATCAAAATTAAACATTTTAAATGTATTTTTCTTTATATTGAAAAATATAGAAAAAAATGTAACATGTTTGTCTATGATTCGTATATATTGTAGTGTGATTAAAGTGATGTATACAATAGATTACAATCGTAACCAGTTAAGAAAAACTACAAATGCGATTTTTCTTGGATATATTTCATTAATTTGAAAATCTACAATTCTATAAAAATCAATAACAAACAATAAATAAATATATGTATGAAACTCAAAAATGTGTTGTATGACAACAATACTATATAAAAACTGAAGGAGAGGTTCTGGATATTTTCCTTATACTTTAAATAGAATATGTGATGATTAAAAAAATGTGATCAAATAAAAATTGATCTTTATTTATTCACTAATGTAGTTTTTAAATAATTAAACCAACATAAAAATCTATTATATTTAAATCCATCTGAATGAATATCCCTGGGTTAAATCTTGAATAAAAGAAAAATAAATATTTAAACACTAGAAAACATCTGGGTTGTAAATTGATCTATATCATCAGATAAGAGTTTAAATAAAAATAACAAAAATGAATCTCTCCAATCTTTTATTATATGAATGGTTAATCATAGATTAATATATATATATTATTGGATCCCATCTTTTAAAATAAAATATTAAGAAAATGTTACACATTTTTATTTAAATAAAAAATATATATGCACATACCACAAGTGAACAGTGTGTTTTCCTTTTACCCACTGGTCCATCATAGTACTGGTTTCTTATTTCTGATCCCAATGCAAAGAAACAATTTCTCTTAAGTAGAGAAGACAAGCATGAATGATAATGATCGGGATTTGAATTCAATGACTTTTGCTTTTAAATTCTGATTTTTTCTTTCAAGCATACAAACATATCCAACTTTGTAAAATAACAGATACTTGGGTGATTCAAGACTACACATCACTGGCTTTATTTTCCTTTTTCATTGGTAATAATATATAAAGAGAATTCTTTCATTGACAAAATTCAGTTATAACCAAATGAGTAACAAATATTAGCATTTTTCCAAATTAAGAAAGTGAAATTTAGGTTGCTTAATATCACATTGAAGTTGTATTAATCAATCTTATAAAATCCATTAATCAGAAATATGATATCCATATACACATCATGGGGTTTGTATTCATCACAAATACATAGATGAAATCCTAGATTTTAAAAACAGAATATTTTATAGCTTACTTTTAATACAATGAAATCTGCTGGTATTTTTTAATTTTTTGATACATTTTACCATTTCCCCTAGAATTTCATCAACAAATACCTCAATTGAATGGACAGACAATTGATTTTTTTATTCTTCCATGATTTTAGAAATCAATTGGTTTTAAAAATAAAATTATTAATTTTTAAAGATGAAAATAAAGTGTCCATCTGAGTAATGATAAAAGTTACATTCTCATTTAAGTGTTTCAGTTCTATTTATAACATATCTCTGCTGACATTAATGTTACCATGACAACTGTTCAATATTACTCAAAAATAATTTGTTGATATAAGAAAATTGTTCAACAATTTTGCTTCCTATTGCTAAATAAAATGAAAGTTTTAAAATATTGGATACAGAGAAAAAAAAATCCTGTTTTACAATTTCAATATTATTTTTCATTTTTCAATCAAAAATAAGGAATTCATTTTATATTTTCAATGCCTTTTAATAAATATATATATATATTTTTTAATAATCTACTCCAATAAACAAACATATATGGAATATGAAACATTTACTTTTGTGATAGGTAAGTTGCTATGGTGAATGTAGTAACAGAAATTGAAATATGTAATAATTTAGTAATAATGATTTTATTCAAGTGATCTTTTTATGATTCACTTAATTATTTTTCAGAATTTATTTATTTATTCACTTATTTGTATATATTTTTTAAAATTTATTACAACCAATTTATGTTTTGATGTTTATATTAATAATAAATAAGAATGTTGTTTCAATAGTATAGTTGCCATAGTTAGCTGGTTAACACTAATACTTCAACACCTCCATTATTCATAAATCAAGTGAAATGGAATTTAAATAATATCAATAAACTTTATTTTTTAAATATTATGACATACAGCACTAATGTAGGCACTTACAATATATGTATATATTCTTAATAAAATTTGAACAACTTGAAACATCTTCTCATAAGACTTCTAAGAAATCTGTCAGTGAATGATAAAACCATAAATAGATTGCTTTTATCTGATTCATACTGATAATTAATTTCACTTCTAGTAACTGGATTTTTCAGGGACAGTAGAAAGCAATACCATTTGTCTATTATTTGTGTTTTTTACCTCTAGCCTGCTCTCACTTCAGAATAGTTGACCAGAAAAAACATTCACTCTATGCTTTACTGCTTCTCTCTCTACACATTACAATTTGAATGCAAAATTTCAAATCTGAAAATTATATTTTTATTTTGTTTGTAGATGTTATCTGTTATCATGTCATTTGTGATATTAAGAAATTCAGGTTGGGATCATTAGAAGTAGTTAGGATGAAGAGACTACTATATAGCTAGCTTTTGTAACTGTATGTTGTTTATACTTTCTTTACTGCCAAAGAAATTATCTTCATATATAAATTGCTAGTTGATAAAGTATCTTCAGAATCCAAGAGTCTAGAAATTAGAAAAGAATCATTATTGCTTGAATCAGTAATGAAATCTTTTTTTTTTTCAAACTAAAAATTTAATGCAGTTTTTTATCATAAAATCAAATAAGCAAAATGGAAAAAAAATTAAATGTTGTTATTTAGATAAAAGTTCAAATTTTATCTTAATAAAATATTGCACATAGATTTTGAAAAAAAAAAGAAAGAGAATGACATAATTCACACATATATAGTCCACTAAGTTTTTTTGCAATACAAAATGAAATGAAAGAAACTTATAAATATTAGAAATGAGCAGTGTTTGTGCAATTGTTAAATCAACATGAATATGCATAATGTTTGATCACAGTGTTTGAAACAATTATTGTTTGTTCCTAATTTCTTGCAAGGTCTATCTGTTGATGGAGCCACCATACAAATACCAAACTCAAGAAAATAAACTAATTAATAAATTCTTTTTTATTCATAAGAAATGAAAACTAATCAAAAATAAATATATATTTGAAAATGTGGAAATAATAGATTTATTTTTAAAAAAAAACAACAACAACTAAAGTTAATAAATTTCAAAACATACAATGGTTTAAAAACAAATAATATGTTTAGAAAACATGAAAATAATATAAGTTATTTAGAAAACAAACTTATGAAAAGGAATTAAATTAGCAAAAAGAACAAAGGCAATTTCATAATAATACCAATTACAAAAACCAAAATGTTTAAAAATGTGAAATAATAGGTTTTATTTATAAAACAATTTTTAGGAAAAGAAGTGGTGAAGGCAAACACAATTCTACAATAAATTGAATTACAAAATCAAAAAGCAGAATGCAAAAATAGATTAATAAAATCCCTAAGAAATTCAAATCCAAAAAGCATTAGTCTCTACATGGTTTATGTAAATAAAGCCTGGCAAAAAGTTACGTTGGTGGCCGAGTGGTCAGCACAGCTGCCTTACAAGCAGTTATCCTGGGTCTGTGGGTTCGCTTCCTGGCCCATGCTTTGACACATGAAAAAAAAACTTACATTTAGGTCAAAAAGGGCATGAAGTTAAATCATGACAAATCTATATATAAAAAAGTAATTCTATGAAAAGAGAAAAAAATTAATTATGTTTATTTCAAAAACCACATAAAAGTAAAAATATTTATTTAATAAAATTGTAGGTATGCTGAAACTGTCACTATTTTCATGCTGTACTGTTGAGTGACATGACAATGGCTGACTATGTGTAATTCATCATAGCTTTACACTTTTAAACAAATAATATTTTTAAATCACTTGTGTAATCTCTGCCAAAATTTTGTTAAAAGATTTCTAGTGTCAAATGGATGCAGTAAAGAGATAGGATTAGCAGACAATTCACAAGTAGTCATGTTCCTTGTGCTCCTAAATGTCAATTGTAACATTTTCCAAACAGTGTTTTCCATGGAGACTGACACCTTTTTAGACTTTTTTATCATCAATTACTTTCTTATCATGTTATTTATTGAACATATTTGTTTTGTAATGATTATGGATTGATTTGGTTTGTAACTAGATTATCAGATTTGCTTTCAAGATATATTTCTCTATTGTTTAATTTTATTTACTTTTTGATATAAATGCATTTTTATATGTGAACTTTTTATAGTGTGTGCATGAAGATTGATAACTTTTGTGGTTTCAGTTTCTTTGGATTTATTGCCATTATTTATTTTATTACATGCTATACTGTTTGTATTTTGCGTTTATTATTTTCACAATAAATTATCTTTTTTTTTCATGTTTTCAAACTTATTTTTGTTTTTTGCTCATTGTCTCTTTGCAAAGTGGTTTTTAAATAAATTATATTATTTTTATGTTTTCAATTATAGTATATTATTTATTCTTTTTTTACAAATAAAAAAGGAACTTATTGATTAGTTTATTCTGAATAACTTTGGTATGTGTATGGCAAATATACCAATGGGTAGAACAAACACACAACTGGTACTCTTTATTTGATCATTATACCATCTAAATATCAAATTTTTATATTAATAGTTTGTTATTTCTATTATCACATTTTGTGTATTATTTGTTTATTTAAGTATCATGCTTATATATTTGAACCAATTGTTTATTATATGGCTTTTAAACTGAAAATTAAATGATTATTTCAACCTTAAATGATTTGATTTATCCTGCAGACTAAATTTGTTTAAACAGCATTTGTGTTGCAATGTATTACAATACACCATTATGTCCAGAATTGTATAATAAGCATTATGTTAGATCATAATTTTCACTGGTTGTTCAATCAAAATGTTTGAATTCCAGAAGTAAGCTTCCTGATATTTTTTATGCTTGTTATAAATATTTTTATAATGCTTTTATTATTATATATTATCATATCCATTATCTTTATTTTTACTTAACCATATTTTGAAAACAACAAAGAAAATGTAGGAGTTATAATAAATAAAAAAATTCAGTTTTCTAGTTTTTAGTTTATTAGTGTAATAGTTGTGTGTGATGATTATAAAACATCACAAATGAAAAGCTGATATAATTTTTTTCAGTAAAATATCATAAATTTACTAATTTAATACTATTTATATTTTATAATTGATTAATTATTTTTATAATAAAAAGAATTAGAATAAAAGTGCAGCAGTACTATAGAATATTTTATTTTTGAGAGAATATTCAATTATTTTCCAATTAATTGTACTATAACATGGATTGTCACTATGATTGCCACAAATACACAGTTCATTGAGATATATATTTTGTTTTGGTTCCAGTTTTTCATAATTTCATGTTATTTCTATACAACAGGTGTAATTAGAAGATAAAAATCGCTTTAAAGTGCAGGTGACAAATTACGCAATTTGGTAAGAAATTTTTATATCTTGTGTTAGTAAAGACAGAAAAGTCGTTTTTCTAAAGCTAATAAATATCATTGCTTCAAGGATAATTTCATTATTTTAAAAGATATTTTTAATAACAAATACAAAATTTATTTTATTTTTAGAAATATATTACGTTTTTTGAAATATTGTAAATGTATATGATAAAAAAAAAAATAAAAAAATATGTCAAGCGTTGGTGGCCGAGTGGTTAGCACAGCTGCCTTACAAGCAGTTGTCCCGGAGTTCGCTTCCGAAAAAAATAAAAAAATATGTCAAGCGTTGGTGGCCGAATGGTTTAGCACAGCTGCCTTACAAGCAGTTGTCCCGGAGTTCGCTTCCGGTTAACGCTTTGACACATAATATATATATAATTTTATGCTATGTTAATAGTGAAAGAAATGTAAGATTTTTTTTTTTTAATTTTCAAAATGCTATCACTATATTTCAAAATAGTTTCATTATTTTTATTATTTTTAAATTATGTTTGAATAATAAATACACTAAATTTAATTTTCGTTTGTCACAAATGCTATTCAAACTGAAGACCATATATATGTAAAATTAACTGCTTAATTTAAGCCTCTTAATAATATTTAATTATATGTCAAAAAGTTAATGAGAAAAAGCAAATCTCCTTACTTTTACAATTAATTTTGGCAATATTTAAATTTTATGTAAAATCATCATTTTGATTGTTGAACAATATTTTCAAAGGTTATGTTTCACTTCTTGTTTAATAATAGATCTTTAACGAAGACCATTGATCAATTGAATTATCAACTTTACACAATAAAATTTACATATCATTAAATTTAAGCGTAAAAGAGAGGTAATTTTCTTGATATTGAATGAATTACAAAATTACATGAAATGAAAATAATCTTGAAATAATAAGTTTAATGAGTAACTTTTAAAAACATTTTATTGTATGAAATCACTTAGAAGAAAGAAAATGTAATGTCATTTAGTCCTTAACCAATTTACTTGTTCATTTATAAAAGAAAATGGAATGTTATTTCATTTATGCCCTGTGCAGTTTGGCATAATCGGTGAAGCATCCAACTTGGGATTGAGAAGTCTGACAATTGATTCCCACACTCACAATTCTGATGATCGAACATCTTGTGAACTTCCAAGCAATAAAGCCATATGCAAATTTTTTTATTTATTTCATTTATTAACAAAAAAAAAAGAATGGTATCTTTTTTAAAAAAGATTTATTTATTAATCATAAAGATATTAATTATAGTTTATCTATTAATTAATTAATTTCGTTGAACTCTTAATACGTATATTTGTTAATAAAATTGTATGTCAAAAATGATCGCATTATATTAATACAGCTGTGTTAAAAGGACATAATAAATGCTTTATTTTAAATTTTGATAACCATGGCAATGTCACACACATATATAACCAACTTTTAATATATGAATTTTTTTCTGAAGTACGGACTTTTCTATACCTGCACTCCAATATGTAATACATAGTGGGTTTGAACTCAGACTTTCACACGACCCTCAACTATCCATGCTATCTCACACTGCTGACACACTTGTTCACACACATGTTCAACACATGTATGATCAAGTGTGTCAGCAGTATGAGATAGCATGGAGAGGTAGATAACTTTTGTATATTATTTATGTGGTGTAGCATAAATTTATGTAATAGATGAATAATCCATTAATAATGAAAGTAATGAATGAAAAATATCGCAGTGTAATATCTATACTATAAAGTACATAATGAACAACAGTTCTATATTATTTTTAATTACCAAAATTCCATTTGAATTTTTGAACTCCCTCTAATATTGTTATAATTGCTACCATACTTAAAACATTAACTTCAATATATGTTTGCGTAGATGTACAAGTTAGAACGATTTTTATAAAAGAATATGCTGTTATATGTTGCTGATACTGTGGAAGTAAAGTTAAAGGCATTAATTACTCAATAGTATAAACATATTATTTTTTATTGTATGTGACAAATATTAATTCAATTTTATTTAGTCTTAATATTTATTTTAATTCTATTCTCTTTTTTAAAAAATCATATGCTTTTGAGAAAAAGCTGTCAAAATGCTAAAAATTAAATTCTTTCTTGATTGACAGCTTAATTCTATAAGATTGTTTGGTCACCTCTGATGATTTAAGAGATATATTTTGGGGATATGTAATGTATATCTTGATTTTTAAAGTAATAAAAATATTTGTTTAGTAAGATAATATAAAATAATACAAAACATTCTTATTAAAATAAAAAGTTTATTTTTCTTTAAATTAAATTTTTAAACATAGTGCAATTGAAGTAATTATCTTTTAATGAAAGATAATAAACAAAAATAATCAATTTAATTCTAAAAATTAAAAAAAAAATTTATCTTGCAAGTTTATCAGAGGTTAACTTTTATTTTTAGTTATGAATTAAAAAAAATTATAAATGAAAAGATTTTGTAAATGTGAATATGTATGTAATAAGTTCTCTGCAAGAATAAAATATTTTGTGTATTGTACTGCCTGCTTTACCTTAATACAATTTATTATAGCTACAGATCATCTTTTTATCATTAAAGTGTACAAGTATACATAATTTATTGCATTACTGAATTTTTGATTTCCAGAATTTGTACAATGTGCTTGTGAAAGAATTGTTTAAACTATAATTCCAATTTTAATTAGAAAATTAAAAGAAAACAAGTTAGACTTAAAATAATTTTTACATATGTATCATCATAAACATAAAAATTATTATGTAATCTCCAACAATAACATCAATAGTTATTTTCCAAAAAATATAAAGGCATAATAATAATAACAACTACAATACTACTTATTATAGAATAGCCACTGGAAGAGGTGCTAAAATTATAAGGCAGCCATGTCATAAAATAACAAAATCGACATTTTTTTCTTTTATAAAGTGAATGAAATATATAGGGTATATGAGCACAGACTTTCACACGACCCATCACTCTCCACTCTATCTCATAACACTGATACGCTTGAACACATATATGTCGAAAAGATAAATAATTACCAATACACGTATTTCCTGCTAAACCAGCAATCATCAGTTGGTCCAGATTACCATCTTTACACATATATGCTATGAAGATTAGCTATCTTAATATATATATGAGTACTTATAGCATATGTGTGTAAAGGTGGTAATCTGAACCAATTGATGATTTCTGGTTTAGCATGAAATACGTATATTATAATTATTTATCTTTTCTACATATATGTGTTCAAGTATATTAGTGTTATGAGATAGAGTGGAGAGTGGTGGGTCATGAGAAAGTCTGTGCTCATATACCCTTTATATGATATATATATATATATATATATATATATAGACATAGGTATATAAAAAGCCTGTGTTTTAATTATTATAAAATGAATAAAGCAAAAAAAAATTTTTTTTATCAATTTATTAATATCTCAACTACAAAATAATGTTTAGGAAAAACTCCAAAACTACTGCTCAAGTAAAAGGTAAAGTTCAACATAACATTCATTAAATTATAGTGAATGGCCATAAGTAATTGCACCTTAATAAAAATCTGTCATATGTAGAAAAAACTAAAATCACAAAATATGAGTCAAAGCAGGACACCAGCATGAAAAGATTATTCAAAACCAAACCCAGAGCTAACTCAAAATTTCATCAATCCACAGAACATGATCTCAAATTATATATTTTTCTATCAATCCAGACCAACCATAGTAAAAAATAACATTAATTTGAATAGTGAAAGCCTTAAATCATAAAGCTTTTTAAGTCTACCATACTCAGAGATCTTTTTCCTCATTTAAATATTTTTTTTACAAATCATTTTATAATTTTAGCAGCAACAGACAAATACTGTTTATTCTAAAATTCCTCAAAGTGTTACTTTCTTTTCATCTTCTCAACTTCTAGCATTGGCCAGGGATTTACACAAGAGAATTGTCATCACTAAACCTACTCACCACAGGCTTGCTCAAACTTATCACCATATTTATACCCAGTTGAAAGTTAACCTTGCCTTTAAAAAAGAAGAATTTGCCTAACTCAATAGCATACCTGGACTAGAGCATACAGGGCAAGGCTATTCATCCACATCAAAGGTTTCCATGGCACTTCAAACTGACAAAGGTATATGTACTGATCAGAACATGATTCACCCATACCTTCAAACCACTCACACATCTAATTGGATCACCAGAAACTACCATGATTTTCAGACCAGCCCGTTTACTGCCAAACTTGCCACCATTCATAACTCTTGTCATCCAGGGCCTTATGGAATTTCTGCTTTTGTCTTTAGCCACTTCATCCATTTCACCACACTATATGTGTGTGATCTTGCTGACTTCCTGTCCTAAAGAATATATGATGTCAAATGTCTGTAATCCATTACAATAGTGCCTTTCACTAAAAAAACCAAATCCCATATCAAGCCTATCCAATCTTTGGTTCTTCTCCATGAATCCTTAACCATAGAATTGCTTTAAAGAGTTGTTATGAATTGTGCATCCTTCTATTATTATCACCCTCCTAGTTTGCCAAAAAGGCTCATCTACTACATAGGCAGCACTTATTTTTATTTTAATCCTCAACTAGGTTAAAAAAAGTGATCTCATTGTAATCCATTTCAACATACAAGCAGCATTTAATTCCACCCCCATCAACATACTCATTCAAGATGTTCACTAGTACCACACACTTTCTTATATCAAATCATCAACCTGATGCTGAGTTGTGAGGTCTACATCACCCTCAGTGACATAAATTTTTTATCTCCACCTAGTTCATCCCACAGGGGTTGTCACTCAGCTTATTATTTTTATGCTGTACATAAACCAGTTTTTATTACTAATACAGAATAAAATCACCAGAGTTCAAATATCATGCACATAGCAGTAGATTTCTTGTATAGACTATATGGATGATATTACCATCTTCCTGCTTTCTTAGAAACTACTACCAATATTTACAAAGCATTTTCAGTGATCATACATCTGCCTGAAAGTTTCAATTCAATCTCAGTATAACTGCTGTATGTTTTCTATTCACTAAAAAAACCATGCATTCAAAGGTTTCAAGGAAAACCCATTTCATTTCTAGGTTTTCCATTCCAAAAATTCTCACTAAGTATGAGGCAGGTAATACAAACCAGGCTCTAAGAAAGTGTACTCAAAATCACCAATTCACTTTCTAAGGCACACTTCTCTCTGTAATCCAAAATTCATCTAAATAATATTATCAAAATTACATACTATTCCCCAATTATCAAATTCACAAAGACATTTATTTCTTCCATCAATTCTATCTGCAATATATTACTCTGGAATCAGAAGATGGTATTGATCTCAGTCAAACAATTTGGCAGTCCATTCAAAATGGTCTAGGTCTGCACAATATAAAGGTGTTCCACATGCAGAAAGCCATCAACTTAATGACTAGAATCACCAACAAATTCCAATCTGTCCAGTGCCTGCTCAAAGTCTTACATACTGATAACCATCCCCTCAATCTATATCTTATAGATCTTATTTTCCCAACATTAACCAAAATCAACTGATCAGCTTCTCCAACAACTCCAAGTAAACTTATTGGCAAATCTATAACCTACTTCACCCACAATTCAGTAATGATCACCACTCTCCACACTTGGTATTAATAACTATTATCTTCTCTGACAATTTATAAAATTGCCACTGGAGTCAAAGTTTGTTGACTTCCTAGTTCATCTTAAACTTTCTGCTCTCCAAACATGTGGTTTTCTACACTATTGTTACCTTTACAAAACTCAATTTGTTCTGTGGACTAAGCCATGCAGCCAAAAAAATAATACCCCTTCAATGACTTCCAACTACTCAACTCCATATAACAAGTGATGTTTAACATATATTGAAGACCTCTATCTTCATACAGCATATAACTTAGCCCTTCCAAAGATCATATGTCCCCAAAGTGCATGCAGTTACCTTTATCCTATTTTACTTCTGGTGCACCCATTGCATCTTCAGGTTTGGACACAATCCACATTTAACAACAAATTACTACAGTTAAAATATGAGATTGCAACATATCACTCCCCTCTCAGACACTGTCAAGCCCACAAGGCAATTCCTTAAAAAAAGCTAACCTGCTTCTCCAGAATAAGCATATGCTCAATCTTATTACTAACAGTCACCAAACCTCATTCATTCCAGAGTTCTATCATACACAATGAGGTTTTTTTGTTACTCAGCATCCTCACCACATCAAGCCATCACAGAAAAAAGTGCTATGACTGATGTCCTTGGTCATTTTGTAAAAGATTGTTATCTTGATTCTTCTCATTATGCTTCTCATAAACTGAGAAGTATAATATGAAGAATGAAGCTAACAGTCTTTTGCAAAACACAGAAACAGAATTTGTGTTTATGTTGCATGTTTGTATGATAATCATTGTTACAAACCCAATTAAATCATTCAAAAATTAGAATTGTTACTATTTGTGCAAGTTTGTACATTTTATTTCAATATTTTTAACAAAAAGTTTGATAAGTTTGAGAAGCATCAAAAGCCACATTGTTAAATGTTAGTTATAGAATTATGGCAAGGAGAGAAAGAATAAGAAAATGGCAAGAAAATGATAGAAGTGTACTTGGTTCTCATGCCTTAGATGAACTCTGTTGAAGAAGTAAATTTAAGGTTAAATTCTTTATTCCTATACTAGATGCACTTAAAACAATTAAAGAAGATCTACTGTGTATAGTGATGTTATACAAATTTTTTTCTTTCTTCTTAATCTAACAGCATCTAATTAAGAAATTCACTGAGTAATAAAATATTGATTGAAGCATACTCCCTAAGCATTGAACTAATTTACTGATAAAGGTTTGCAGTTTCACTTGTATATGATATGAAAATTATAAGCATATAGAAGACCACTCTCTGTTTCATACAGATTTTTATCAATTTATATATAGGGAAAAATATGCAGATAGTATACTCTAATGTGGAAGGAATATTGTAGCTAATTTTAACTTAATAATCACTAGCAGCTCAGAAAAAAGATTTTTTTCATGAATCAGAAGAATTTAAATTGAATTAAAAATGATTACGTTTCATAAATATGACAAAGCTAGACTAATTTTGATAAACTATTGGATTAATGTATTATGAGAAAGGTTAGAAAAAAACTATTTTAGTTTTAGTGTATTTTATATTTTTTTCATATATATTTTAAAACCAACTGTTTAGTGACAACAAAATACTATCTAAAACTGTTTCTGCCAAATAGTCATAATTATCTTATTTACACGTCACAGGCAATAAAAAATTTAAACTATTTTATTTTTTATAATATAACAGTAAACTTACAACATTATTCCTATTTATTTCACAAAATCTTTACAATGTTTACTTATTGCAAAAGTTTTTTACAGGATTAATTTTAACTTTTGTAACGTAATTTTAAAAAATAACTACAGTATTTAAGAACAACTTATATCATTTAAAGAAAAAATTATGAATTGTGGAATTTTATTCAAATTGTTAAAAACATTCTTCCATCTTCACAATAGCAACATTCTCCATACAATATTACCACCTAGTGCAAGCCATAATAATCAATGGATGATAGAAAGTTAGTGCATCAATGGTGATTATGTGTTGTTATCATTCTGGTAATTTGAGAGAGGTTAGTCTCAGGCTCCTTTTATCTGAATATGGAATACTGCAGATATATAATAATGACTGCTTTTTAAAGCTATTTTATCTTTATATTAATTTATATGTTTGGTTTACATATTTACTGGCAGATTTTTGATCTTAAATTTCTAGTGTATTAATAATGAAATTATAACATGCATGATTTTAAAAAGAAGAAAAATATTCTTAATCCTCATGGAAAATAAGGTTCATCTCAGTTACATTGTGCTGCAATTTTAAACCTCATAATTTCATTTAAAAGTAATTTTTCTTATTTAGACCTTTTGTATTGCACCAGTCAAAACATGTTGATCCATCTAACATGAGCTGGAACTCAATGAAACGTACTTCAAACTCAGACAAGCCTGAGATTTAGATCAAGGACCAACCTGAATTCAAACCCATTCACAAGCCCCAGATTGAATACCTAATAAATAACATAATAGTGTTGGCACACGAGAATTAATTCTTAAGTCCAGCCCACTAGCAGAATGAAGAGACAATGAGACATCTATTAACTATGACTTAACTAAAATATGTATACTCATGGTTGAACATATGGAAGTGGAGAAAAGGGAATTTGAACAACTCAAACAAGTTAGATAATAAAAAAATATAGTTTAATATAATGACAAATTATTTACATTAAGATGTGCGAAAAATGAGCAAGTGATCTACTAAATAGTAGATAATTACATATTTGGATTTACACTGATGATTCTCATATGCTCTTTTATTAACTAAATAATATATATACATTAACACACATCTTTCATGGGTACAGTATTAAGATGCCAATCAATTATTAGAAAAGATTTTCATAAAATTGCTTTTAACGCTTTGGTTTATACTTCTGAAACATGGTGCCTAACATAATTTCGGGGAGCATTCCAGGATTCAATATATATATATATATATATATATATATAAGAAAACTATGTTCACATCATTATGGTTATAAGAAAACTATGTTCACATCATTATGGTTGTGAAAATAAAGTAAAACACATTTGAAAAGTACATTGAATCATATGACAAAATATTTAATAAAAATTCTTTTAATTAGCACTGGTAAGAAGAATGCTTTATTTTTCCCTAGGCCAATACTCTTAAATACAGAAATAATGAATTACAGTGGTGAGAATGTATAATAAAATGAAAATAATATTAGTAAGGAATCTAGATAGTAATATTTGGAGCTTACATATATATTTGAGTAGAGCATAATTTTAATATTACAGCACTAAAATTAGATCATAAGCAAAATAAATAATAATATGAGTAAGTGGTGGTACTGACAATGGCAGAGAAATCAAAGATAAGGTCATGCTTCTGGATAAAAATTGAAATCTAAGACCCCCTTCTTGGCAGTGCTTAGAGAAAAGTGGATAGGCATAGCATGTGCCAGGATTGTACTGGATTCACTAATGCCAGAGGCCCTTTTATACAGAATAAGTGGATAGCATAGTGTGTGCCAGACATACTGAAATCACCTCCAAAGGCTTTTTATATGAATTAAGTCCCAGGAAGGTTAACTAATGACATTGACTAAGATTTACTGCTTTCAAAATAAATGACCCTCATTTGAATGCCATAATTTATATAAATACTATGTTATGCCACTATAATATATATAGGATTTCATTTAATAAAATATATATTAAAATTTGATACCCTCCTTTTTCTGCCATTTAAAATAATTCAATCTCACCTTCATGTATTTTGATAACTAGGATATTTAAACATTTGGTATTTTAAGAGTCTGGCAAAATAAAATAAAAACTAGCAGTTATATATAAAAAACAAATAAGTCACCCTTTCAGAATTGAATAATATTTTAAACAATTTCAGAGCATTAATTAGCTTGCATTCTGAATTCACCCCAGGTAGAATTCAGAGTTACAAAAAATAACAAATTTTTATACTAAAACAAAATGTTGACTCGTAAAAAAAATCTGGTGAGTGTAATGCATTGTTTTGAGGGGACATTAATAATCTTATTTCATGAAGGTTTACTTAAAAGAGGAAAGAAAAGATTTTAAGAAATTCAGCTCATCAGGTTGCTTGAGAATGGTATGTTAATAATAAAAGCATACATATAAAATCAAGCAATAAATAACTATAAATAAATAACTACACCAAATTTAAAGAAAGTTAGAGCATATGAGATGGAATAAGATTTATAAAATTCTTTGAAAGCAATTTACATTTATATTTTAGTAAGATACAAAGTTAATAAATAATATATTAGGAGAAATCTTAATAGTGTTTGAGACTAGTTAGGGAAGCTAGATTTAGTTTCAATGGTGGTGATTTGAAATAATTTACTTTGTACCATTTAAGAGTCCATTTTTCCAAATATGGCATTTAATGGATCCATATGAGTTCCTCTTGGGAACAATCAGCTTCTATTCAACATTCCAGAGTTCATTTTTTAAGCTGTCTTTCATTTCAGGGCAGCAGAATATTATGGCAACAGAAGATGATCCCAGAAAGGTTTGGGAAGGTGATGGGCTTTCTATCAAATTATCATTTTTATATTTCAAAGCAGCATGAAGTTTGTTTACTGCTCAGTTCTCTCAATAGTAGATAATCTGTTGATATTCAGAATTAGCCCATTTTATACTCCTGCCCAGGTATTTGATGAATGCTTTCAATTTCTTTTCTCTGGCCTAAACATAATCTTTAATTCAACAGAAATTTTAAGTTTTCTTTGTCCATTGTTTTTGAAAATGCAATCATGATAACATTCCAAAAATATATTCAAATCTATTTCCAGATAGGAAATAGATTTGACAAAAATGTTTATAATAAAAAGTACAATCGTTAATCTTAATCCCCATTTTATTTTAAGTAAAAACTTTAATTAAAAATTCCTTCCCCAGACTAAAACAATATTATATTTTCAACCCGTTAATTATTTTTGGACAATTAATGGTTGCATCTTCCATCTTGGATTTTATAAAATATAGTTTAATAGGAAAAACAATTTAAAAAGAAAAAGTTTTAAAATGACGTATAATAAAATATTTTTAAAAAATCAATATTTTGTTAGCATTTTTGCTTCTATAGTATATATATCTGAGCCACACCTATGTATTTTTAATATGAAGAAAATAATTAATAAAAATGAATTATTAATAAAAAAGAATGTTATTTAAAAGTTAAAATTTTATAACTTTTTGGCACGCATCTCAAATATATACATAAAATCTATATACATGACTAAAGGAGCGGGATGGGATATAGGGTTTAAGCACAGGTGAGTAGATAGAACCATGAAGCTCAAACTTAAGCTAATATTGACTGCTTCAGTATCCCGTATTGTAAAACACTATCCAAATTTATCTTATTTTTTTAACCATTTTATTAACTGGCTTTTTTTTTTGACTGACAATTTGTGTATTGTTTGAATTTTGCCATTTCTATTGTTTCTCTAGGCAGATTACTTTCTCTATAGCTTAGACAGATTATGTGAATGAGTTGGGTATTTACCTGTCACCTGGAACATACTTTCTATAAGCTATAAACTCCATTTACAATTTAAAAAAGCTATAATAATGTTCTAGATGTTTCAGCAAAAAATCATGATCAAAGTTTTCTTTCACTACAGAAAATTATTTCTAAAACTGTTTTCAAAATTAATTGATTGTGTTTATTTAAAAAATATTTTTCAGATTAATTTTTATTCAGATAAATGTTTTTGCTATACTCAAAAACTACTTACATCTGCTCATATATTATTGCCGCTATTATCGGCCATTGACAAATCTTTCATTTTACTTTGAAATTCTTTACTAATAAAATCTGGAATAGAATCTAAAGATAAAAAAAAAAATCCTATTCATAAGTTTATTATCATCAATTTGTTAACTTCCAAGTCTTTGTTTTCTTTTTTAAAAGCTTTGTCAAGCTTATTACAAAAAAAAAAAAAAATGCTTGTATTAATTATTTTTTTTAAAAAAAGTGATTAAAAAACTGAATATTGCGACGATGTTTGTGAAAATAAATTGAAATTCGTTTATAAAATTAAAACGTTTCAGGCACAACTATATTTTCTTACACTTTTAAAATATATATAAAAGCTTTTTTTTTTAATGGAAAAAGAAAACAGCGAGTTATTTTATTAAATTACATTTAAAATATACAATTATATTATAATGGGAGAAAAAATTGACGAAATTAAATTTTTGTAAAAGTTAACACTTGGAGTATCAAATGTCAATAATTATTTTTTATAGGCACACTGCGCGAATATATATTACAAGCCCACAAATATATATACTATTTTGACTGAATAAGAAAATCCAATTATTTTTTTATGAATTCTGAATTTTGTGTGTATAGAATTTTCACAAAATTTTAAATTCTTATAATTTTCAACTGCTAGAATAAAATTATAGTATCTATAAATATTTTAAATTTAAAATGATAACAATACAAATAACAATCAATGATTTTACAAATTGCTGGTTTTTTTTAATCGTATTCTTCACATCAAATCTACTGTTTCACAACTATCAAACAAACCATCTTTTGTCATGATGAATATATTTTAAGAACAATCCTCACTTAGGTATGAGCACCATCCTGATTCTCCGTGCCTGTGATGACAGCTCAAAATAAATATTGATAAAAAAAACAGACCAAAATGCAATGTGTTATCAATTGGTCATAATACTCCATTGCCTAACTACTTTAACTTTATGACATAAATAAACATCAGTTCAAAGAAATTGTATTACACAAATTATAAATAATAAAAATAAATATTAAATTAAATATTTTGGCATACATATAAAAAGAAAACATTTTAAAATTTATGCAAAGTTCATAAAATTTCAAATTTCAAAATGAATTTAACAATCATTTAGTATAAGAAAAGAGCTTGGCATTTCTTATTATGAGTTGAAATTTGATAGTTTAGTATGACTATCCATTGCTACAATTTAGCAATTCTCTTTTTTATTTATTTTGGGTTAGAGCTCTGTGTCATAGAAGCACAATGTTTTATACTTGTTATGGAGGATTCTTGAATTTACATAGCTTCTGTTTTTAAATGTAGGTAATGTAGTTATATTTATCACAAGATTACACAGATTTTGAAAGATCTGGGTTTTCCACCATGTTTGGTTTAAATAGATATTGCTTAGCTTATAGTTGGTTAGTTGTTATCTGAGACCATTTTTATTGAAGTCAGCTTTATGTCTATGGTAGAACTTAGAGCTAGAAATGGATTAGAAATCTTCCTAGTTCATTTAAAAGAAGATTAATATTTAAAATGATGTTGCTTGTAAGTGCTTTCTGAAACATGATGATGACAAAGACAAAAAAAAAAAATAAGATGAATTAATTATTTTGTCAGATTATAGTAAATTTCAATCCCCAATAATGTTAATTCTTTTAATTTATGTTAAAAAAGCTATTGTTACAAATATTCCATTTCTGGAAATTAATAAATTTTTATAACAAAAAAATCATAGACCAAGTAAAATTTAGTTATAGATTATATATATCAAAATTATAATTATTGTATTGGAATTAATTAGTTTTTTGAAATTGATACCATAAGAACAATATATACAATACAATTTGTTTCTAATGTCCTCATTTTAATTACTCAATGTTAAAATTAATTATAATTATCATAATGAAATAAATTGTTTTGCTGAACCTGACAACATAAGAACAATGTATGCAATACTGTATATCTCACAACTTTTTTGATTTCATTTACTCAATGTTAATCAAACCAAATATTTCCCTTCTAATTTTACTTTTCATTATTAACATATATTGTCCCAATTTACATAAAGCTTTCAAAAATCAAAATGCAACTTACTTTTGTTATAAGTCTATGAAATAAATCAAAAGGTAATTTACATTTTCTATTTTTAAAAAAAAATCTAATTAACCTACTTTTCATTAATATGCCAAAAAATTATAACTTATAAAACATGAAATACAGCATATTATTTTTACAAATAATAGGATTTTAGTTTTTTTCTTATCAGAAATTCTTTGTTCGCTGCTGTTGATCACTTGAAGGTTTTTTTATTTAAAAGTAATATAAACTCCATAATCTTATTAATATTGTTTTTAGTAGTTATTACATATTTAAGTAGTATTGCACTTGTGTTCACCAAAAACTAGCTTAAGATTTTTTTTAATACATTGTTTCTTAACTAAAAGATAAAGAACATGGATTAATTTAAATTGGCTAGATGATTACAAATATATTAAATTTAAAAATAAAGTACAATTGTTATATAACAGTGTTTCCCAGCCTGTGGTACATGTACCACTGGTGTTACGCGAGTTGCTGCTTGGTGGTACACGAAAAATAATCAATAATGGCGGACATAAAAAAAAAATTAAATTATAAAAATATAGAAACATTTTTTCCTATAATTCATAAAAATTATTTTAATTAATAATATTATACAGTAAAGTTGTTAATATGTACAGTTGATAATGATCTTTAATGTTAATGATAAAATTGAAAGTATGATTAAGAAATTAGATTTTTGGAAATAGTAATATATATAAGTATCGAAAACAATCAACTAGAAGTATTCGAAACTCTACATATTTTTTTGTTTGAAAATAAGGTTAGTCTGTCTCAAAATATATGAGAAAATATAATTAGCACATTTAACAGGATTAAAATTGTCTTTCATGGAATATTTTCCAAAACCCGAAAACACAAATGATAATTGGATTTCAAACCCCTTCTATGCAGAAAATTTAGAAAAAGCTACATCATTATCAATAAAGGATAAAGAAAATTTAATAGAATTATCATGTGACAGGACTTTACAAGTAAAATTCAAATGACACAATCTAATTAATTTTTGGTTAAACATTAAAAAATATGAACAACTTTCTGAGAAAGCTCTTAAATTATTATTACCATTTACTAGTACGGAATTAATAGGAAGAGCTTTTTCTTCATATATTTTTTAAAAAATAAGTATCGAAACAGATTGAATGCAGCTGTAGACTTAAGGGTATACCGCGCATCTTTTGAACTAAATTTCAAACAATTATGTTGTTTCAAACAAGCACAAAGATCTCATTAAATTTATTTTATAAACATATTTGATTATGATATGAAAATATACTAATTGGTTTTTTATAGTTTTGTGTTTTTATTAAAACCATTTATTAGTTAGTAAACGAAATATGACAAAATAGTAGATAAATAATGAGTTGGATCAAGGCAAATCAATCTAAATTATTTAATTTGAAAGAATGTATCAGGAAAGGATCGTACCCAGAAATTAGACTCATTAATTCTTGATCATCTATTGTGGATTACTAGAAGTAAGCTAGTATTTAATCATCAAAATTTTAATCCTATTAACTTCATGCTGAACAATATAAAGGAAAAAAAACAAGAGATAGCCTGATAACCTCTGAGGTTATTTTTACCATGACTTGGGACATGCTGGATTTATCCTCTCCATGGCCCAACCAATAGCAAGATGCTCCAAAAAAAAGAAAAAAGACTCAAATTCGGGAAAACCAAATGAAGGAATGAGAAAACACTTTGAACAAAATATGTACATTGTACCAAATACCCTTAATGTAATAATGTAATCTTTAATAAATTATTTTGGAAAAAATATGAAACTTTGAACAAACACATACATATAAATATGTTACAGTGCATTTATAATTTCAGTGAGTTTATAATCTGGCATGATATTTAGGCATGTTTCAATGTAATTTGTCTCATTATGTGATGTGAATACATACATGGTCACCCTATAATATTTATAATACAAATAAAATAACACACTCGCAATAACAAATTTCATAAAATACAATCATTTTTACGAAGTGGTACAATTTAATGTGATGTACTACCAAGTGGTATACGAGCCAAAAAAGGTTGGGAAACACTGTTATATAATATTACCTTCATGATTAGTATGCTTGTTGATAATTGATGTCATTTATTGCTTGAATGTGTCAGTGGGAATTTTGAGTGAGTTATAAAATTCAAAATGGTGTCAAACGCATACTATATTGGTACCAGTCACTTTTTATAATAATGATCTAGATGTATAAAATTTAGATAGTATTCCCATTAGGGAATTTTATACCCATGATTTAAAGAACTAACTTACTCATTCTCTCATTCCAGTTATATACTGTTATGATTTGAAATATTGTTGTTGTTTTTTTTTATATTATTGCAATTTGGATGTTGCAATTTGTTGGGTAATTTGAAGTATTGACTTCTCACCTTGTGTACTTTTACTATATATATATATATTTTAAAGAAATGTGCTTATAATTGCTTTTTCAAATGTATATATTTATTAAAAAAGATCATGTGTTTTCAAAATCTACTACAGATGAAGTTATTTTTTATTTGTTATTGAAATACATTATTATTATTATTATTATTATTATTATTATTATTATTATTATTATTATTATTATTATTATTATTATTATTATTATTATATTAATAATAATAATAATAATAATAATAATAATAATAATAATAATAATAATAATAATAATAATAATAATAATAATAATAATAATATTTATAAAAATCAAAAATTTTGAATCATTTGTATATACATTACAATTTATAAAATATTATATAAAAATACCTTAGATATAAGAGCAAAATATTTGAATTCTAATATTTTTGGTAAGTTAAGCATCATATCTTTCAAAGTCTACAATAGAAAAAGTCTGAGTTTTTTTTTTTTTAAATCTACAATATAAAAAGAAATTTCTTTTTGTTGAAATATTTTTTAGGAAAAAAAAATCATAAATAATTATTATATAATTTAATTGTTATGATGAATAAAAAAATACCCATAACTATGTTTACACATATTCTCTTCCAAAGTGTACGAGGGTTATCAGAGAGAGTCCAAGGAAAATCAAATATGTCATTAATTAAAATTGCCACCTACATAAAAATTTCACAAACTAATATCTGAATACTACTACTACATGCATGTGCTAAAATTTAAAAAAACAACAACAATATTACATTGCATTCTGCTAATATAATGTTAATGTAAGCATCATAATTTTAAGGATGTATTGTGAACAAAAATCAAGTGGCAAAACAGTGAAACCTTCCATTGAATTTTTAGTAAAAATTAATATTTAATCTAAATTATTTTTATCTGTCTATTGTCTTTGCTTTAATTTACTTAAAAGATTTTAAAAATGCTTTATATTTTCGTTTATAAATAGATTAAACTTGTTGATTTTGTTTTTAAAAAAACCTTTTTTATATATTTAAAGAAAACCTATTTCTGTAAATTCAAAATAAAAAAAATCTCCATTTTAAATTAGTTTTAAAATATTCTTTATTGCAAATAAAATATTACATTTGTATTACATGATATCTATTTGAAGGTGCTATGCAGAAATCAGGACATTACATAATGTATTTTTAGATCCTAAAGAGACTTAATAAATATAAAATCCAACAAAAATGTTGAATATCTATATGAATTTACAAAATTAGCATTTTACATGAGCTAATATATAATATAAAGGTATTTTTAAAGGTCTAATAATTGCAATAGTGTTGGTGGCTTGACTAAACTTCATGTAGCTGAAAAGATGTTAGGTAGAGTGGGTGCTTTGTCTCTATTCTTTATTTTAGTTAGTTTATTATGAAAAAGTAAGTGAAACTTCAGACATATCAGATTAAAACAAAAATGACTTCTTAAAAAACTAGAGAATAAAAAATATAAGTGTAGTTATTTGTATGTTCGGTAAAATCTCTCTACTTATACTGTTTATTAAATGAATAAGAGAAGGGATTTGAGATCTAGTAATTGAAACTATCTTGCTCCAGTATGTTTATACTACCGGACAATAATTAATAAAATACTCTATAGTTTCTTCTTCCTTGTGACATAATGAAAATATTGAATCTATGATTACAAAAAATTTATTGTTTCTTGACTAGAAATATATTAATAAAAAAATGCTCAAGGTTGATTTTAAATTTAAAAAAATATATTTTAGCTCCAAATACAAAAATTTAAATATTTGAATTATATTACAAATTTAAGCCTAGATCATAATGGGTTAATTAATTCTTTTTTATGTATTATTATTACATATCAGCTGCAGAAAGGAGTTTGCTGTTAATTGAAAGGAGACCATTTAATTCCTATTGGAGGCCTTAAAGGAACCAAGCAGGCAAAATTTCTAATGTCTATTCCATATATTCTTGTCATATCACCATGTGATTATTCATGTAGTATTTGAACATGGATGGGCTGCTTACTAATATGCATTAGACAGAATAGTGAGATTATTGGTTTTTTATTTCTGAAACACCATAGACTTTCTTCTCAGTTGCCTGATAAGACAGAATGAATATGTGTGTAAAATATTTTTTTTCTAATGTATATATACAATCATGACAAACAAAAATAAATAATGGCCCTTATTTCCAGGTTGAATGTAAAGTCACCAGTCAAGGCAGCAGTTGGTGGCTGAAAATAGAGGGTGCTAAGAATCCCCTGATTGTGGACTCAGGTTGCCATTTGATGATGATTTTTTATTTAGGTATTTACAACTTCAGATCATTTTCCAGTGAAGGATGATTGCAAGAATTGAAAGAATTGTCTTATATTAAATGGGATATTATTGGTCTTTGTGAAGTTAGAAGAAAAGATGAAGATACAATAGATTTAAAAAGTGGACATGTACTGTACTACAAAGGCACAAATATTGAAAGTGAAAGTGGAGTAGGATTCATTATAAACAAAAAGTGCAATTATGGAGATTGATGGTGTATTGGACAGAGTGTCAAGATTAATTATTAACCTTAATAGCAGATACCAAATGTAGACAATTCAGGTTTATGCCCCAACAAGTTTTCATAGTGATGAAGTAGTAAAAAAAATTTATATGGATGTGCAAAGGCTGTTGATTAGACTAAACAACATTTTAAAATTGTTATGGGAGACTTTAATGATAGAATTGGTAAACAGATGGAAGCTGAAAGTGCTATAGGTAAATTTGATTATGGTAATATAAATGAGAGAGAACATAGAGACTTGTGGGTTTGCAGAAAAAAATCTTTATATTATAAATTATTTTTATGAGAAAAATGTTAAAAGAATATGGACATAGAACTATCCAAATGAAGGTACAGCAGAATTAGATTATATTCTGGCTAACAGAAAATACATATTTCAAGATTGTAATGTCCTTAATAAATTCAACACAGAAAGTGATTATCAATTAATAAAATATAAGATACATGTTAATGCAGAACTAGAGTCATAAAAATTATTTAAAAAAACTAATGTGTACAGTTAATATTCCTAAACTTCAGAAACATTCTAATGAATTTAAATTAAAACTTGCAAATCATTTTCAAGTATTAGTAGATTTTGAACATGTCTTCAGATTTGAATAAAATTAATAGAAAAATAACTGATACACTTTTAAAAATTGCAACAAAGATAGCTGATAAAAGAAAGCAGCAATTAATCAATAAAATTTCTACTGGAACTAGAGAATTTGTGAAGAAAGGAAGGAACATGAAGATATACAAAAATGATGCATTAAGAAGGATTCTTGAATTTTGTAAAATGGTGCAAAAATGAGTTCATATAATATAAGAAAATATAATTGTGAACTAGCAAAGAAAGCTGTAGAATAGAATAAAAGTCCTAAGAGTGTAAACAATATTTTGGTATTAGTAGGAAATTTATATCTGCAATAAAAAAAAAGATGGAACTATTACTAAAAAAAGAGATGACATCATGAAATGTGTAGAAGAATTCTATCAAAAATTATATAGTAATAAAGAACAAGTAACTCCTACATCTATTATATCTTCTGAATTGCTCAGGATTTTAAATGAAAAAGAGAGATATGCAATTAAATTTATGAAGAAGCTAAAAGTTCCAGGTAATGATGGAATTATAATTGATATATTAAAAAAAAACAGGTGAAGAAATAGAAATTTTTTTAGAAAAGTTATATACCAAATGTCTAAATGATAAAAATATACCGGATGATTGGAAGAATACAGTATTAGTATTAATATTTTTAAATAGTAATAAAGATATTAAAAATTACAGACCAATCAACATTTTATCAATTTTATACAACATTTTTACCAACTCATCTGCAGAGAACATTGAATTTCAATCAACCAAAAAAAAGAAGCTGAATTTAAAAGTGGTTTTAGTACAGTAGATCATATCCAAGTGTTGAGAGAAATTATAGAAAGGATCAATGAATATGAGTTGCCATTATGCTTTGGATTGTAAATCATGAAAAATCAGTTGATTCTATAAGCATTTCTTCAGTGATTAAAGCATTGGATCATCAAGGCACAGACCCAGATATTGTCATATTCTGAAGAATATTTATAAAAATGCAATAGTGATAGTTAGATTACATAATAATATTAGGAAGGTTAACATTGAAAAGAGTGGAAGACAGGGTGACTCCATATCTACAAAACATTTTACATCCATGCTGCAAAAAGTATTTTGTGGATTAAAATGGGAAGCTAAAGGAGTAAAAGTAAATTAAGATTGTTTAAGTCATTTAGATTTTTCAGATGTAATTATTTGTTCAAATAATACTTTAGAGATTTAGGAAATGTTGCAAGAGTTATCAGATGGAAGTAAGAAAGTAGGACTAAAGGTAAATATTAAAAAGATTAAAGTAATGTTTAATGGTTTTTCTCAAAAGATGAAAATAAAGATTGATTATGATGAGTTAGAAGAAGTTAACAACTACAAATATCTTGGTCAGATTATTACTACAGATGGAAACTTAATGGATGAAATTAATCATAGAATTAAAATTGGTTGGAATGCTTTTGGTAGTAATAATATTAAAAGAAAATATGCCTATGTGTTAGAAAATGAAGGTTTTTAGTAAATGTGTTTTATCAGTTATTATTGATCTGAGACTTGGACATTTAATAAAAGAGCAATATAGAGACTTCAGAACACTCAAAAACATATGAAGAGATGCATGTTAGTATTAACAAGAAGAGATTGAAAACTCAATATATGGGTAAGAGAACAAACAGGTATTACTGATATTGTTGACAAAATTAAAAGACTGAAGTGAAGTTGGGCTTGACATATTTCTAGAATAGATAATGATAAATGAACAATTGGGGTCTTAAACTGGATTCCACGAGATTGTAAATGACCCAGATAGAGACCACATATGAGATGGATACATGAAATAAGAAACTGTGCAGGAATAATGTGAAAAAGACAGGCTAGAGATCAGAGATAGATTGAACTTGGAAAGACCTTCATTCTGCAATGGGTTGACAATGATTGATAATGATGATGATTATCCCAGTATTTAATTTTGATTGCAAATAATTTTTGATTTGATGTAGTGTATTTATCTATCAAGGTCATTAATCTTTTAACATAAATGTTTGGATAGGTGGTGGTGTGTCCGATGATTTAATCAGGATAGTGCTTCAGTGAAAAATATTATATAAACCTAGTGATCTCATTAACTGCTCTTTGAAGATAATACATTATGATACAGCATAATTAAAGAACAATATGTTTGGCATGTTTTTGCATTGATTTGGTAATAACTGATACTATTTTCTTGTTCCAGGTCAATTTATTGCTTAGTAAATTTATTTTTTTCATAAAGGATGTATTGTAATTGATGGTAGGCATATAATAAAAGGTTTTTGTTTCTGAGAAGATAAAAATATTGATAAGAAATACTTTTGCCTGCATGGATAAATATGTTTTAGATAATGAGTTAATTGTGTTTTCTATAGAGGTGAGAACTTTGGATTTTAGCTTTTGCAGAAAGATATTCAACAAAAGCTTCCTAAATAAAATAAATGGATTGTGATCCAGGCTTTTCTGAAGAGGTAAAACAGTCATGATCAGCCTCAAAGGCACTCAGCAACCAAGAAATCTAAATGGTCTTGCTTTTCACTCCATTCAGACATTGATTTATCAAAAAACTCCACACACAACTTGGTAGCATCATACGGTTTTAACACAATTCTCCAAAAAGCTCTGCTTCAAAAGGTAACACCCACCGACCAACTTCCACCAGGCAGACAAACATGGATTACTAGACTCACAAGTCTTATCAAATAGCACTGCCCAATAATGGACTCCACATTCAATTCTAAAATCTCATTATGGCAAGCATACACAATCCTCCATCCAGTCTTACATCCTATAATCAACACACTTTATTACAATAATCAGAAACTGGTATCCAACTTTAAAAGATGGAGTCTAGAGGCTAAATAGACTATCTACAAATCACTTCCTTTTTTACAAACGAGGTTACAACAACATAGATCCTACTTGCAGAATTTGCATGAATGGTGATGAGACATCATATTACCTCTTCTCACAATGTACAGGACTCAGAGTGATCCAAGAAATCATACTCTCCAACACCAAGATATATTTCCAACTGATTTCATCTCTGAAGGATAGTATCAATACTAAAACCTACCCAATAATACATCTCAATATTTTTGAACTACACCATATAGGTTACACATTGTAAACTAATCATGGAACACCCACAACCTCTTATAACACAGGTTTTTTTCAAAACAATGATTAAAATCCAGAAGAGAGACCAACTTCCAGCATCATCAAAAGAATTTGAAGATACTTGAACATTATATAATATGCCAAACTAACAACAAGGGGGGAAAGGGGGGTAACAATCAGATAACAAATATGTGAAAGATTTAATGTTCACACCATCTTGCACAACATAGATAGACTCAACAGAACTCCAAATGGAAATAAAAAGATAGTTAGAACAACAATGTAAACCTCATATGTTTGGTTAGACATCACTGTATACATTAGAAATAATAAATTATTATTGAAACTAAATGGGGAAACCTAAGAATTTATGAGATAAGACAGTGAAAGGAGAGTTTCTTTGTTATCTGAGAGAATTTTCTACAAAAAAAAATTTTCTTTGTTGAATTTATATTTTTCTGTATAAGTGCTTAGAATAACAATTATTGGTATATATTTTTTCATGGTAATAAGATGATTAAATAGTTTGTATATGCTATATAATTGTTTGATTTCCAAAAGAGCTATAAATTGGTCATAGTTTATTTTGTATGGTAATATAAGTCAGAAAAACAAGTGAATTTAAATGAAAACTCTGTGACATAGAATGGTGCAGAGAGAAACTGAAAGAGGTTTGACCATTTAATGTAATGGGAATTTGTCTGTTTTTGAATAAATTTGCTAATATGTAGAGAATAGAAGTAGATAAATTATTTTCTTTAAGGATCTGTAGGAACTTGTTGATAGAGACTGATTCAAAGAATGTAGTGATATCAAGTTGTATGCAATAGGTCCTGAATTTTTAGAATGTCTGTTATCATCTATAGTCATTTTAGAAAGTGCAGCAACAGCTGAGTAGCCCCCTTTTTTGGAAAATTTAAAAATTGATATATGGGGGGAAATAAGAGATTCAATTTTATCTTTTATTAATAATATTCATTAAAAATTATACATATGTTTATGCATATAGATATATTCACAGTAGTTGATTCCAACATAAAATCTTATTATCTAAAACATTTAGCTAGATTTGTTATTTTTCTAGCTTTAATTTAATATACAATATTAACTAACCCTCTCTTTCATTGATTACATAAAATTTACAAGAAATAAATATCTACATCTATTTTAATATATATATATACACACACAAACTAACTAGAGGAAAAATAAAAATAATAAAAACACAGAATTACTTCTATAAAAAGCTTTAATATTTCAACCAGTAGACTGTTTTTCCATCAGTCTATTGATTGAAATATAAAGCTTTTTTATAGAAGTAATTCTGTGTTTTTATATATATATATTGTGCCATATACAATATATATATATATATATATATATATTGTGCCATTACAATTTAGTCATTAGTTAAATTTATAGTAATGTGCATGTAAGAAAATGTAAAACAAAAATCATCATCACATTTTTATCTAAAAAGGAAGCTGTAGGGCACCCAAGTTTAAACCCTACAAGATCAAGTTCTAAAAGCTTTAGACAGAA
The DNA here is from genome assembly GCA_028023455.1 of Epiperipatus broadwayi. Taxonomy (NCBI): domain Eukaryota; kingdom Metazoa; phylum Onychophora; class Udeonychophora; order Euonychophora; family Peripatidae; genus Epiperipatus; species Epiperipatus broadwayi. The sequence continues at coordinate 7,815,168 of JAQFVV010012417.1, forward strand.
AGAGAGTGGTCAACAATTATATTCTTTATTTGTTTGTGTGTTGATAGAAAGGTAATACACACATTTAAACTATTCAATATTTAATTTTTCTGTTAAAAAGCAGTTATAATGCATATGTATAGGCAGTGTGTGTTATAAAAGCTATTTAGTTAGTCACTTTTAAATTACACATATTAACTTTCTTTAAAACTAACCTATGCTTGATCAATTTTAAAATCTTATTCTATACTTCTATTTTGCTTTTCTATAATTGTAATTTGGATTTAAAAGCTAAGGATTTAATTTTAAATATTAGGGTTATAATTTCCAAACTAGTATTTATATTATTTTGATGGACAGTTTATGAATGATTTGAAATGATAAAAGTATGTGTGTACATTACATACAGAATTTTACATTTATTATATATTGAAAGGAAGAAGGGTTAAATCTGTCAAATTATTTTTTTTTACAATTTTGTGTTAAGGGAGAAAATCTGTTGAATCAGATATATATTTTTGTAGCAATTTTGTTTTTGTAAATGATTGCTTGTCATTTTGGAGTTTAAGCTTGGTGGGAACTCTAATTTTGAAATTGTCTCATCTTAAGATCAAAAGAAAGAAGCTCCAATTTTAGATATTACAGATATACGTGAGGAAAAGGGATTAAGACTTTTTTTTTCAAGACAAAAGTTTGTCTGAAAACCAGGTGTGTGATTTTTTTTAATGTTCCTAAAAAAGATTGCACTTTCCAACAAAAAACGAATTGGTCAAAAATAGCAAGTCACACTATCACTCTAATTGGGTGAGTTGACTCAAAAATCGGATATAAAAGCAGTCTGGAAAATCGGTTGGGGGATTATTATTATTATTATGGTATACAGAGACTTTTAAAAATATTGAAGTGGAAAGACAGGCGTTTCAACTCTACCAAAATTCCCAATTTCAAGTCATTTTTTTTTTATATATTGAATTTTGGAGGTTAAACATATAAGAATGGCGGGGTAGAGAATTTTTATATGTGTCTCATCTTTTACCTGACCATTGCAGAGCCGCAGATCATATAGGAAAGAAAAGATGTCTTGTCTGAAAAATAATATTCTACCCCTTTCAACTGACCAAGAGAAATAAGATGTTTTTAAATAGAAAAAAGAAAATATTCACCTGCATTTAAAATCAGAAGAAAAGAGTAATCTACTGATAAATATTAAATCATCAAGTCCAATTAATTGTTCCAGTAACTGAGTTTAAACCCAGAAAATTTATAAATGTGAAAACAACTGCTGTACCTCATCCACTAAAAGAATCATGCTTGACATGAAGAGAAGAAAAATTAATATAATGATTTCCAAATTGTCCACTAAAGCAAATAACCTCAATAGGATCGTCATCATCAGACAATTATACAACTCAAGAAAGAGATTGTTCCAAAGTAAAATGGAAATGGTAGCTGCAGAAATATAGACATTATACAAGATAAGTTTGAGCCCTTGGAAGTTCGCCACAAAACAAAGGATCGGTAATATGACTTTTTATATCTATTTTCTTTATGATATCAGAGTCTTAATAAACTTTTAGCAATAAAGTGGTATATTTTATTTAAAGAACTTTAAAGAAAATTCAGATCGATTAAAACCAATAATTTCTTACTAATAATAACCTTGAGCTTCATAAATGATTTTGAATGTATCAAAATTATTTGTTTATTAATTTACAGTTATGAAATATTAACGTGTAAAATAATTTTTTTGTATTATTATTTTGGTTTTAAATAATATTTTGGTTTTTACGAGGTAAACACACACATACATATTAATACTTTATCTGTGTATAATTGTGAGTGAATGTGAAGGAATAAGCAGTATTAAAATATTAAATTATTTTGTCTTAAGAAAGTATAGGTTTCAGAGTGTAGAAGGGAGAGGGAGAAAAATGATTTAAAACTTGTTCTTGCTCTTTCACTTCTATTAACATTTTTTTTTTATCATTCTGCTTGACACGTTAGATTATCAGGTATGTGTGCCAATGAGTGAATATTTTTTTTTATGAAATACTTTTCTTGTGGATGGAACATTTTAACAAATCAGTTACCCAATTTAATATCATATACATTTGATGGGAAAGGGGGAAGAATGTGAAATTAATCTGAAGATTGCAATATAATCAATTATTATTATTATTCATATCAATTTTCATGTTTATCTATAAATTTTCATGTAGATATTAGTAATACATTAATAAATATTAGTTTATTTTGTTAAATGAGGCATATATATTTCATTAAGAGTAGTCTTTATTAAGTGTGATCATTCATCATCAAGGTGAATATTAGTTATTTAAGTTCCAATTAGATATACTAAAATTAAGCAATAGTTATGAATTTCTTTATAAAAATTAGGTTTATAATTAGGCTTAATCCTAAAGCTGTGGTTGAAACCATTATCATTATCATTGTCATTATCATCATCATCATCATCACGCTGTAATTAATGAGCTGTTTAAATGTTTAAAGGCCATAAATAAATATTGATTTCATAGTATTTAGTGATTTCTTAGTAATATTATAACCACCATCCCACCATCTATTTTATGCAAGGATGAGTGAATTGCCATCCTAAGTTAATAGTAATCTGAGCTAGTAAAACTTATAAAAAAATATTGAAACGCATTTATTATGTTAAGATCTGGGAAATGATTTATGTCTAATGAATTTTATATACTCCACTTTGATTTAAAGATGTTTTATGTTTACCCAAATATTAGTGCATACAGTGATATGGATCTAATCTTTCATTTTTATTAGAAATAAAGTACCAAAAAGGGATTCAAACCCAGTACATGTGAAAAGGTTAGTAGATATAACTGTGTCTAGATTCAGATAATCTAGTGGCGCCTTGCTAGACCATATTCACTTGGTATTTGTTTAAATATGCACTTAACATCAAACCAAGAAATGAAAGTGAGTAAAATCTACAGTTGTATATATTGAGATTTGATTGAGTTACCAGTGTACTCACTCACTTGATTTCCATATACCTGAGTTATAGTAGTTCGTTCCTAATAATTTGTTTATGATTATTGATATTGTGATATCTTGAGAAACCTAATTATAGAAATATGTTTAATTTATTCCTACTCATCATTTTAATATTTATGACCTTATGGCTATATAGCTACTATCCAGGAGTATGTTTCATTTAATCCAATGCCCCTTAATATGATTGATAACTCAGTCTGATCTTTTTGTTTAATAGCTTATGCTCAGCAAGTTACAATGTTTAATTCTTTTCTCTTTGATATAAAATTTTTATTACAATTCTTTTTCGTTTATTAAGCTAAATAATATTTATATTTGAATCTTTTCTTAATTATTTAATATACTTTATTTGGTTACAATTATAATCCAAATGATCAATTTAAATTTAAGTTACAATATATATATATATATATATATATATATATATATATAAATTGTAACTTGGTTATATATATATATGGTTATATATATATATATATATATATATAACCAAGTGGGGAAGTAGATCAAATAGGAAACAAAATCTACTATGAATTTTTACTCTTTAATAAAATAGAAACTTGTGAAAGCAAAATTGTAAAACTTACTTTTATACAAAAGAAAAAATATGATACAATTATTTATTATACATTCGATCTACTCCACTGCAATTTAAGTATTGCTCCACACTAGTCCCCTTAAGCAGAGAAGCATAATACCCAGAGGATACCTGTGACCAAGCTGGATCTATATATGATACATAATGATGACCACATTTCAAGGCCACAGATCTTCTCTGCTGCAAAATTCAACACCTATCATTCAAAGCACTTTTTTGTTTCAGAGAAACTCCAGGCTCTGAATAATAGTAAACTAATTTAGTGCCCAAGAAATCCCAACTAGCTCAATCAAAAAGATAATATAATAAACTGCTGCTCTAACTTCTCTGCTAAATTGCTTTCTAGTAGTATAATTAAAAGAAATGGACTGACAAATACTAATCTGTAGAATAATTTATTTTAAATAAAATGTTTAATTGAATTTGTAAATTAATTTTATAAATTTTTAATTAAATATAAACAATGATTTATAATATCTCAGGTACACACATATTATAATAGGACATATAATAGTAATGTAATATAAATGTAAAGCATTAAAACAAGTACAAGCATTCAAACATGCACATAAGTAGTTCATTTTATGCATGCTACAAAGTTCACTTCTTTTATTGACTCTGGAGGCTTCATAGATTGTAATAGCTACTGAAATTAATATCAGAATTGGAATAAAAAAATGTTATTACCTATAGGATTTTTGAATGTGGTCGCTTCAAATTATTTACTGCTACATGTGTGTTTTACCAACCAGTTGGATTTTAGGCTTCTTTTGAGATTCTAATGATTGCTATTCTGTGCTACTTCTATATCAGGTAGTTAGACATTCCTGGTGGCTTCCAATTATTAAACAGGCATTGCTTCTATCAGGCAGACTGCTGATGTTCTATTGGACTGAGACTGGAGTTCATCGCATGTGCTGAACTGCTTAGCACTGCATCATATTCATTGGAAAAAATCTAATAGGTGTTTGACTTAAGATACATGAATGAATGACTCTAGATATATGTATGACTGACTGATGAAATTTTCAGCACTATTTATATGATGACCTTGTTGTCATTTCTTTAATTACTTTTTGAATTCATCCACTGCTTTGATTAAATTCTTAAAATGCCTTTTAATTAATTCTGATGTTTATAGATTTTAATTAGTAGCCATTGCTAATTTCATTCTTTTGTAACTTATTAGTATATGCAATCTTGGAGGAAAATTTTACTTAATGCTTTCATTTATTCTTAATATTTAACTTTCATTTTTATTATTTATTTATTTTTTTAACATGCACACATTTTACTATTTCTTTATGTTTACAATCAATTCCTTATTTATGCACATGTATCTATTTTATGTTTTAAAAAAATGGAAAGAGATTTTTTTTTTAGTTTTTAAGATTTCTTTTTTCTTCTTTAAATTAAATGAAAAGAGAGTATTATTAACTTCATGTAAAAGATTTATTTCTAGACCCCTATGGTTTTAACTTTTCTAAGCCAAATTCTCTTCCCTGGATTACTCTTAAACTTTCTGATTTTTTATTTTTTACTATTACTTTTCAAACTATTAAAACTTATACGAATGAATGATGTTTGCCTTTTGGTGATCTGTGCTTATACAAAGAAACTCTTTAAATTTTTATAGACAACATCTCTCTCAACTTATTCTGACTTACACATTATTTATTTATTAAAACCTTCATTTCCTTTTACAAAACTAATTTTACAGTGGTTTTATTTATTAGAATTTTAATTTTAAAATCTTTACATTGTTTATGAAATTTTTATTAATAATTTTAGACAAACTTATTATAACATGTACCTTGCTTAGCGGTACAATATATATATATATATATATATATATATATATATATATATACTGTACCGCTAATCATTACTATATATATATATATATATATAGTAATGATCAGTCTATAAAGTAACTGTGAGTAATTATGAATAATAATAATTATTAAAAGTAAATCATTCAATAAACAAATAAACCAATGTATTATGATAATTAATGTATGATTAAAATAACATACATTTCAACAAATAAAAGATAGTTTGTTTCTCATATTGGTAACACAAAATTAAAATTAATAAATTGATAAGTGGGAGAAATGCTTATGATACATTCAACAAATCATATAATCAAATATAATTTTATGAGACTACCTGTATCTGTCTTACTACAAAGAGTTCATGTTTACCTTTTAAATAAATTTCATAACTGTATAAGATTCTTTTTTTTTTAATTTATTTCATAGAATAAATTTACATGTATCGTTTAAAAAACATGTGCTTCTTACATATATTAACAATAAGATTAATTAGAATTAGGCAAAATCATTTTGGAAACTTTGTGTTCTCACTTAAGAATAAAACAAGGGCCCAGATAAAAGATAGTTTTATACATTACAATAACAGTATTGCCCCAAAATAAGACCTAACCAAAGCATATTTTTCAGATGCTTTTAATACAAGCCCTAGCTCAAATATAAGCCTTAGTTAAGATCACCAGCCAGATAAATGGTCAATGGATATGTTGGATTATAAAGTAATGAATGTATAAATAAATAATGTTATTAACATTAATGCTTTAAATAATTGGTAATATACATTATATGGTTCTTTAGTATTTTGCCATTGAAAATTTTTGTCAAATGTAATTCTACCTGTATGGAAAACGAATTTATTTATCACAAGTCAGTATATCAGATAACTTATAATTGGTAACTTTTAAATGTTGAAAATAAAATAAAAATTAATTTGATTTCTTAAACATTTTTTTTTCCTTTTAAAATACTTTATTAAAATAATGAAAGTAATAGAAATGGCAATTAGTAAATATAAAGAGGATAAAGAAATAGAAATACCTATAATGAAGTTGAAACAAATTATGGAAATATGTTGCAAAGAGATAAAATTTGAAATTAATGGAGAATATTTGTAAGCAGAAAAAAGGGTTATTGATAGGAGGGACATTGAGTAGCATATTAAACAATATATATATGGAAGAATTGGAAAAAGTAATGATGAATGAGAAGTATAGACCAACAATGTTAAAAAGATATGTGGATGATTGTTAAATTTTAATAAAAGTGAAAGGTAAATAGATAGGTATTTAGAAAAAATTAATAAATTGGATGAGAATATAAAATTTACAGTAGAGAAGAGAACAAATAATAAGCTGTTATATTTGGATATATTATTAAAGAAATCATATGAGAAGGGAAAATGTAGAATAAAAACATTATTATATAAGAAAATAAATATGGATAATAATATAATGAATTGGAATTCTAATGTGGATAATAAATATAAAATAAGTAATATTAGTTCAAGAATATATAGAGCTATTAATTATTGTTCAAATCAAGAAGTGTATAAAAAATAGGTACAATTAACAGTTAAAGAGTTTAAAGAAAATGAATATCTAGAGAAAATAATAGAGAAAAGTGTAAAAATATTAGAAAAAAATATAAAGGAGAAAATAAAGAAGAAGAGAAGGGAAAATGTAAGAAAGATAGCATAAAAAAGGATAAATATATAGGTGTTAAAACATATAGTAAAGAGCATTGATAAAATTATTAAAAAAGTAATAAAAAATATAATAATGTAATTAAATATAAGATAGTAAATAAAAAAAGGAGAAATGTAATGGATATATTAGATAATAAATATATTAAAGGAATAGAAAAGCATATAAATGGAGTATAATGATAAAAAATTAAAAGAAGCTATATTAATTAAGAAGATAAAACCAAATTTAAGTAGAGATGGGAGGAAGGCGTTATTTTTATAGGAATATTAATAATAATAGAGAAAATGTATATATATTAAGTTTTGTAAAATAAAAAGTCAAAATTTAAAAAGAGGATAAAAAGTTAAAGAAATTGATAATAGAGGAAGTTGTATTAAAGGAGTATATGAAAAAGAGGCTACGGATTTAAAAAAAAAAAAGAGTCAATTATAAATTTAAAAAGAAAGAAGAAGGTTATACAAAAAGTGAGTAAAATAAATAGTAAATTATAAATGAGAATAAAGAATAAAGGTAGGAATAGGAATAAAAATTATTAATAAAAGAATAAGTATAGATAAATATTAAAAAGGAGGAAAGGAATTAGACTTATAGGTATTAAAAATAAAATTAAGAGGTGATAAAAATATATTAGAGAGTAATGTAGAATGATAGATAGGAAGAAAAGATAAAAAATAGAAGGAGAATAGAAATAGTAAAAAAATAATGAAAAAATAATAATTAGAAAAAAGGAAGTATATAGGGATATAAATAAAATATGATTATAAATAATGTAAAATATGTATTTTATATGTATATAAAATAATGGCTATATGATAATTATATGTTTAAATGTTGTAGCTCTGATGAAGAATGCAGGACAGTTGAAGCTGTTAGAAAATTAATGGAATTATATAAAAAAAATTGCATTAGAGTATATATGTAGAGATCTATAAAAAGTAATATATATGAATATATGAAGGAATGCAAAAAAAGTTAAGGAGAAGATATAAGAATAATACTTGTAAGTGATTTTAATAATCAAAGTTTTGCTTAAGTTAAATCATCAGTCTTTCTCCTAACAAAAAAAGAATTTAAAAAGAATACCCAAGCAGGGCTATTACAAGTAATTTGGAAAGTATATACACATTTGATAATGGATGAACATAATTGTGTCATATATGAATTGTCATAATTCAATATGCCTTATGTTGTAATAAATGTACTTAATGTGCACATGTGAAACACAAAAACATTTTCTGAATTTTTGTGCTTGCATTTTTTTATTGCTTTTGTGTAAACAAACCATTTTTAACTGAAATCATTTTTGTTAATTATTTCTGTCTCATTAGTCTCCATGGTAAATTTAAATGGAATAAAATCCTGATCACCAGTTTAAAAAAAATATAGCTATTTTGGTGAGTACAATAAAGGAATTGTGGGGATTCCCAGGGTAAGAATTCTATAACTTTCTGTAAAGAGAAGAAGTAATTAAATAAATGTACATTTTTATACATGAAAAACTAAAACCTTCCCTACATAATAAACTCTATGGTGTCTTTTGGAGCAAAATTAATGTAAGACCCCACCTTATTTTCAGGGAAACACAGTATTATTAAAATTCATTATTTTTAAACCAACTAGAATTTTAAGTAACTGATTTAATTCTTCAATGGTAGATGTCATTCACATACTTTCAGATAAAGATTAGAAAACATAGATTAAACTTGAAGAAATCTTTACCCTGTTATAGATATATAATAGTTGAAGATGATGATGATAATAGATATAAAAAATAAAAATATTAATTTCGTTTTTATTTTAAAATCTACAGATGTAGATAAAATTATAGAAAGATACTTCATTATTTAATAAGAAATAGAAACATTTATCTTTCAGTTAATTTATCAGATATCGTGTGTTATTTCATTAAATTTATTATTTGAAGAACATAAAAATATTTTTAAAAAGAAAATAACAGAAATAAATTAAATTGACTGCTAGATGGATTACATATCAAACATTTCTTTAACTCATCATTAATGATATAATATAAAGTGTTGGGATTAAATAATGTGACAACTTGTTCAAATTACAACTCTTTAATTACAACTGTTTGTGATTAAGCTAATCCTTTTCACAGCAGTGGTTACACATGCAACATTCCAATTAATGCTTTAAAAACACTACATGTTTAATAAGGTGTTTAATCTTATCAAGATGATTCTTTCAAATAATAGTCAGAAAATATTAAATCCAGAAAAACGAACCAATCCCTTATGACTACAGAATTATTCTGAAAATGTTTCCAAACATTAATAAAGCATTAAGTTTTTCATATTTCATTTCAAAAATACTTTAATTAGAAAGATAACTTTTACACGATCTTTTGGGAAAATATATATGTGTATCAGAAATGAATCATCTTAAGAAATAGTTAAACTAAAGCTGTCTGCATTGATTTTAAACAAAACAAGTTAAAGACATTTAAACATATCATATTTTTATTCGTTTTCAATATATTAATTATATATCAACTTTTTAAAAATTGGTTTATTATTGGAGGAGGGAGGGACATTTATATGTGATTCAGTGTTAACTTTGATTTTACAAACGAGATCCGTTCCAGAAATATATAACTTTCTTAATGAAGATATTATTGGAAATACTTTTCAAAGGCTGAAAGAATTTATTTTTAATACGACATGCATAGTATTTTCAACATTTCATTTAAGTAGCAGAGTAAGACTTCATAATCTGAATATAATCTTTTTATAACAAAAGATTGATATACATTCCTACCAAATGCAATTTAGAAGTAACTCTAAATCCAACATATTTTTATTTATTGATCTATAATTAGATTTAAAATAGTTTTTAGGAATAACTGACTTTCTTAAAAAACTGATTGGCACTAGGTGAGTTTATGATTTATTTTATAGACAGCTTCTTTTAATTCTAGCATATTTTATTAGTAAATCTATTACTTTATTAGGAGAAAAAGTATTCATGCTAAACTTTTATAGACTCAATTAAATATTATCATGAGAATTGTGATACTAATATATAGTGGATTTCCATTTTTTCATCTTACCTTTCAAAAGAATACAGAAGAGAAGTTGGCTCAATAGAAAATGTATAAAAATTGTTAAATAGATTGAATTTTCCAATAATTAAAGATATACTTTTATCATTTAAGACTCATCTCAAATCAAGCTCCCCTTTGTGGATAATCAATCAAAAATTTACAAAGAATTATGACATAATTATAACAAATTTGAACACAGACTTTCAAGCTCCATTCAGCTCTCCACTCTTATACAACAATACACATGACAACACACATATAAAAAAGATAAATGATCTCCAATATGCATATTTTGTGTTGTTCCAGAACTCATAAGTTGGTCCAGATTAGTATCTCCCACACACATATATAATCAGTGCTCAGTTTATATTAATATAGCAAATCTTCAAACTTTAATGGATAAGCTTCAGTCTACTCGACCTTCCAACTTTTCAGCTATCCACACCATTGAAAATCTGATGATGGAATGCCCAAATCTCTTGTTAATACCAATATTATTGTCATGCACATATTAACTTTTAAGTCACTCTGACCCCTCATATATAGAAATTAAAGTCAACATGGCATGACAATAATATTGACATCAACAAGAGATTTGGGCATTCAATCATCAGATTTTAATGGTATGGATGGCAGAAGAGTTGAAGCATAGAGTAGATTGAAACCTGTCAATTAAAGTTTGAAGATTTATATTTTAATATAAACCAAACCCTGATAATATATATATATATATATATGGAAGATGGGTTCTGGTTTTACATGACATACATGTAATGAAGTTTATTTATCTTTTTCAGGATAAGGGTGGACATGTGTATTGGTTGTATGAGATAGAGTGAATAGCTGAAGAGAGTTTAAAAGTCCATGTTTAAAATCCTTATAATTATATCTAAATTCCAAGTATATATAAAAAATATCTACTTGTATTGGGATATTAAAGAATTATGATATAAAAAATATACTTCTTATGCAGTTCCAAATACCTTTCTTTTTTCCAGATCCAACAGTATATATCTTCCCAAATAATCATGATATCTCATTGATAGACTCAAAACAAATAATGGTCATTGAGTCCATCTGCTTCATAAATTGGAATTTAACATTAATTTTTTTTATATAGATATGGACAAATACAAATAATGACTGTAAATCTATGATTACAGTGACTGAATTGATGGACTTAATAAATCCAGTGAGTTCGACTCCTGGTTGAAATCTTTGTAAGTTTTTTGTGATATTGTATTAATAGATAAATCTCCTAAAATAAAAATGCATAATATAATTAAAATAAACAATAAACTTAATCACACCAATGGAAATTATTATTGTAAGCGAAGAAAAGATACTGAATATATTATAATATTTTATTTATTGTTTTAACTTTTATTTTGTGACAGACATATCAGAAAATAGTTCAAAATTTAATTTTTCTTTATAATTAAACTATTGAACAATTTGAATTTTTATGCTATCCATCTATAAGTCTAATAAATATTTATCTGAAGTCAGTTTTCTTTTCTTAAAATATTTAATAATTTGTTTTCCTTCTGTGGAAATAACATACTGTGTATACATGACGTATTTAGTTACACACACACACACACACACACACACACACATATATATATATATATATATATATTGTAACACACACATATATATATATATATATATATATTGTAACCTAGTGTTATTGACACTTGGTTTATTTAGCATTATTTCCACAGGAAAACAATGCTATCCTTTTCTAGGAAATAAAAAGGCAAAATAATAATAATATTAAGTGATTAATAAAATATGCTATTTACTCACTTTAACGTGTTTTAAGCAAATAACTAAAAAATTTGGTAATCCAATGTCATTTTGAAGAAGAGCATGAATAATTTAATTAAAATATTAACAATAAGAGCAATTTAATATAGTATAAAAGCACATATTATAAACAGTAATTGATTTTGGATGGGTAGAGGGGGAGAGTAGATGAGTATCTTATCATAAAGCACAATAACTTCTGGTAATTTTTAAATTAATTTAGATAATAATGTATACAGAAATATACACCACTAATAAGCATTGTTAGTTAAAGATATTTATTATTTTTCATTATTTGTCAAATTACTTTGTAATTTGTTTAAATCATATGGAAAAATATATGACTGTAATAAGTTTTTTTTTTTCCTTTTTTTTTTGTTTATGTTATAATTAAATGATTATTTTTCTGTAAGAGGTCGCTAAAAGAAGACCGCCAAATTTTGAAGAAAGTTTAGTCTGACTCTAGTTTTACAAGGAGGAAGCAGTACTGAAATTCGGTAACAAATTTTTTATTATTTTTTTATTGCAGAAATAAATATAAGTCCAGTAAATTTTTCATAATATCATGCGGGGCTAATCCTATTTGATAAGATATTCTGTTTTCTGTTGCCATCTACCTATTTAAAGCTTTTTATACGCAAAAATATACTATCGTATGCTAAAGTTCAAAATGACCGTATTGACTACAGCAATCACGGAAAATGTCATTATATTGAAAATAAGTAATATAAGTAATTTCCAGGAAATAATCAATGATTTGTTAACTTTACCTTATTTAATTATCTTTTCGTGGTATAAAAGAAAAATTATAATTAAAAGACATATTATAAAAGCCAAGGAAAGTTGACTAGAAAATTTCGCGCTCTTTCTAAAAGAAATTGTCTGCTTTGAAAATAATGTAAGTTCCCCACGCTAAAATATGTTTTATTCACTGAAAATTATCTAAAAATAATATTAATGATCAATGATATTTACTTATGCACCTGTATATTTTTTAAAAAGAAAATAGAAATTTTCTCAAGGCAAATATCGGAAAATTTGTATGTGTGCATTTTACGAAGAATTCCTTATTAAAGACAAATTACAATTCCTAGAGTAGGAATAAAAACTACAAACATTAGTGACTTAATTATAACCATAATATAATATGTTATATTATACATCAACGGGAGTCGTTAAAACTTTATATCCACGTAAGTCAGCTGCAGTCGTTATAATAATAGTATTTTGAAAAATTCGCGCATTAGTTTTATTCCTAAGCCAGCTAGCTAAAAATGATACGTATCGCCAATAGTAAAAAGAAAAGAATTGTATATGTGATCGTCTATCGTCAAATATTCGTCATGTTAAAATATGTATTGTTTTCTTGGATCCCAAAATTATATCAGTTAATTCAAGGAAGAGTTAACATCCAATGCTGCTATGTTTTTCTTTGCCTAATTTATTAATTGCACCAGAATGGAGGCAACTTTTATATAAATGAAATAATAAAATGTGTTTTTTATTTTAAATTTGCTTCGTGAACTATGAACGGATCAAGTTCTTCATCTAGATAAATTGCCCAACGGAAAAACATTTTTCTAGTGAGATAATAAGCACTTGTTAAGTAATGATTTTTTTCTAATTTGTAAAATTATGTGTATTTTTTTTTATCAACAGGTGAAAGGCTGTATAGTCAAGTAATATTTAAATGACCTTGTAATCATAAAGGTATGTTTTCATGTAATTATTCTAGGTTAAATTTATATTTGACATGGAAAAAAAAAATTTTTTTTATAAATTGTGTTTACTTATGATATGCAATTATGGGTATAAATTTATATGTTAGATACGTAAAAGAAGAAAAATTCAGATAATTAATAGGTAAAATATCTAGTTAAAATTATCAGAAGTAATTAAAGAGAAGTGCTATACAGGATATTACTTATTTAAAGTTTGAAACAAATTTATACTATGTTAATTGCGGAACTTATTCCCAATTATTCTTTATTAACGCATTCACTTAATTTAGTTCAAGATACTATACTACAAATTACTTGTTTGGCAAAGGTGAAAATTATTATGTTTTATTCTGTGATATCCATTGATTTCAGACGTTGATCTAAGTATACCCTGGAACATAAATTGTGTAATTAGTGTATTTGCTTGTCTTGCCCCGATATAGCATCGGTATATGCTTAAGATTCGCATAAGTAATAATTGTAATGTATCTATTTTGTGGGATGGAAAATGATCACCCCAAAAGCTTTATTTTCCATGAGGGGAATAGATAAATCTAGTATTCGGGTATGTTTATAACCCAAGTGATCGCTTCTCAGAGTTAGGACGATCAGTAATTTATATCGTATTTAGTGTATTTCATTCGTTAAAATCCCAGGAGAGGATTATATTTGGTGTGTGTTCCTATTATGCCCAAGTAAGAGGCAAGGACCCACCAAACTATGTTAATGTAGTAGTTAACTCTACAGACCTTCGGTGTTATTCCGTATTCCTCATGAGAAAATAGAGATAATTCCACCACGGAAGGTGTTAATTATTGTGTTTGTTTAGAAAGTTATGGCAAGATAACGGGTATATTGGAGGTTAATTCCTCAAGATCCATTTAGTAAAAATAGCGTGCTAGTATATATGATCAATGTCTGGATTGTGCGGCGGAATAGTGCTGGTAATCCACACGTAAGTCAGTGGAGAGAGTAAGTTTAAAATTGCGTGATTTAGAAATTTTTATTTGCCAATGGAGGGTTCAAATACTAGGTTTAATTCGGGTTAATGATTAAGTAGCACTCACAATATAACTTATACTGAGGAATACAATGTGTATAACAACTTCAGTTGTTATTAAGGTAAATATTAAAATAATAAGTGTAACTTCTGATAAATAACCCATAAATTATAATAAGTTATCTAAATAAAAACTATCATTTAATTAAAGATATGATAATAAAAATCGTTTGTACGCATTGCCTAGAATCAGATTATTTTTATTTTAAAACAAATAGTTAGTTAATAAAGTTAAGCAGCCGTTCATATAAGATACACTAAACGGATGAGTTGATGTATCGATAATAATATTTATTTTGTTATATTCAATTTGCATAAATGTAAAAAGAAGATGAAGAAGTAGTTCGAATCCAGGTCTAAAAGTATAGACGAATTAATGTTAGTTATATTTTGTTTTATCCATATGGGATCGAATAAATTGTATATGTTTGTTTATTATGTTAATCATAAAGGATAGTTTTGTTAAACTGTAATAATAAATTATAATCTTGTTCAAATTTAATAATAAATTATAGTCTTGTTACAAGTTGTTTTGAGTCATTTTTCTTGTGTGCTAAATAAAAGTGTATTGGCATAATACTTGCAATACTTTTCTTGAGTCCAAAATCATTTATGAAATCTTAAATTCAATACACCATATAGACAATTGTAAGCAGATCAAAATATTTCATTATATTTTTAATTTAATAAGAATTATTTATGGAATTGAAAACTTCAGACCAAGACATTTTATTTTATGTGTGTGTAAAATCACTTTATTCCCAAACTAGTAGGTTTTGGTTGCACATTGTTTCGTACACATTTAAGTGAAGTGTCTAAGTAATAAATCTTAGTTAAATTATTGTGTTGTCATGGATAATGGAAGGACACAAAAGCACCCTTGTCTTTTTATCATTCCGACTGAGATTCTGGATTAAAAGGGCTGTATTATTCAAAATTATGCATTGTTATTGAATATAGTTATCATCTCGTTAAATATTATAATAGTTGATATGTGGATGAAGACACCTGGAATTTAAATAAGGTAAATGTTTCCTATAGCCGACCAGAATGTCAGTCATATGCGACAACACAATACTGCCGAGCATTTTTCTTTAAAAATAACAGAGAACCCTGAGATTAGTGTCATTATTATTAAGTGCTCTTAAATTAAGAATTGATTCATTATGATCAATATTACAAGCGTGGCATGGCTTAAGAGATTGAAACATCTAATTGTATAATAACAAAAATATTGAGATCATATTGGCAAATTAATGAATGTTTTGTTTTAGTCAGTAATATTAACAATGACATGAAATCATCATCATCATTGTCGAACAGTGCAAGTACTTACAGCTCAGAGAATGTGTTTTGGATAGAGAAAAAATGTTAGTTTATTCTAAATTTTCTTTTAAAATTTATTTTATTAATGATAATTTTTTTTTTATTCTATTTCTGTCTGAACTGCATATCGCTGTAGCTGAGTTATTATAACTAACCTAACGTCGAGCTATATTAGGTAAAATATAGGGTTTGCTACCCGAATCATAGACGGAAGCGATTAGGCTTCCGAATTGATTTCATAGAAGTGAAGTGAAGTCGTTTTATTAGGTTAGAATATATATATTAAGACGCGTCGTCAGATCTCAAAATACATATATATATACATAACGTGGTAAATAAGCAGTGGAGCAATAAAGAATTAAAATGGTAATTTTAAGTTGTATTTTTAAACTCGTATTTTAAAAAGTTCGATCATCGGTATATAACATACACATATATGCGAGTATATAACCTTTTGTAACGAAAATTGATGTAATTTAAAATATATATACATATATAAAAGAACTAAGAAAAAAATGACTTATCTTTATACAAGATTATTTTTCTGTCTTTCCAGACAATACTTAATGTAAAAAATGATTTTTTTTTTTTAATTACCATAACATTAGGAATGTAATATTCTTGCAGTAGATCAAATTCCATGCATCAATTTGTATGAAAAATAATTAGTGATTAGTAATGCTAGCTTATCTAGAGTTATTTTAATTAAAGTCAGATCCTAGAAGTTTTTTTTTAGAAAAACTGATATTCAAACAAGGAAACTGGATACAGATAAAAGCACCAAAATTTATTGTAAAAGATTCATTCATTCATTCATTCATTCTCTCTCTCTCTCTCTCTCTCTCTCTCTCTCTCTCTCTCTCTCTCTCTCTCTCTCTCTCTCTCTCTCTCTCTCTCTCTCTCTCTCTCTCTCTCTCTCTCTCTCTCTCTCTCTCTCTCTCTCTCTCTCTCTCTCTCTCTCTCTCTCTCTCTCTCTCTCTCTCTCTCTCTCTCTCTCTCTCTCTCTCTCTCTCTCTCTCTCTCTCTCTCTCTCTCTCTCTCTCTCTCTCTCTCTCTCTCTCTCTCTCTCTCTCTCTCTCTCTCTCTCTCTCTCTCTCTCTCTCTCTCTCTCTCTCTCTCTCTCTCTCTCTCTCTCTCTCTCTCTCTCTCTCTCTCTCTCTCTCTCTCTCTCTCTCTCTCTCTCTCTCTCTCTCTCTCTCTCTCTTATTAAATGTTTCCAGACCTTATTGCTTGTGCTGCAAATAAGAAAATTTGGCAGTGATTCCTGGCAGTAGCAGTTGCTAAGTTAGACATGCCAGTTAAAGAAGAAAAAAAACCACTACCAAATGAAAAGACAAACCATTTCAGTTGCTGTATCTCTCATTATGTGTGGCTAAGGTTTTATTCCATGGTGATCTTCTGTCTTCAGGCATAACTCCATTCCAGCATGATATAAGCAAATAACAGCACTGATCAACAACTCCACACCAAAGTTTCTCTCATAACTTAAACTCTAAATGAAAGAAACAAACTACATACATCATCAAGCAAACATACATATGTATTCAATTGGACCATTGCTGCACAAAGTTTGTTAATATATGAGAACTTTAATCATACTCAGTAAACCAGGCATTATTAATCTTTACTTATAGAAACTTGTAATTTTTAAGATAAAATAATTATTACTAGATTTATTATTAGTTGATCTATTGATTTTGATGTAATTTAATTTTGACATATTTTAATTATTTTTTTTATATGGATGTGTTGTTTGATTAAATGACAAAAAGAAATTTAACTGTAGTTAATATAATATTTGATGATTTTATTACAATGTTTATTTGAATTCCCAAAACATTGAAATATTATACAAGTATAAATATTTCCATGGGATAAATTTTAATTGTTTATAACTGTTGGAGCATAAACTTTATTATAATTTCTTCCTATTTAGTTATAGTTATCATTATTAGTGTAATAAAGAAATATTATAGTTCTCCAGATATAATTATTATATAAATGTACAGGTAATAATTTTATAAATTGTTGGAGCATAAACTTTATTATAATTTCTTCCTATTTAGTTATAGTTATTATTATTAGTGTAATAAAGAAATATTATAGTTCTCCAGATATAATTATTATATAAATGTACGGGTAATAATTTTATAAATTTTATTATTTTTGATATTGTGTCTAATTAAATATATGATTTACATTTGGACTAGGTTGTATTAGTGTAACTAATTTTTAAACTTAGGTAAAATTTGATGTATTGAATTTATTATACGTTTTATTGATCCCTAAGTTTCAGTCTCAAATTTATAAGGAGATAATTATTCTTAGTTAGATAATTAATTTTATAATTAATATTTTATGCATAGCTCCTATATGTTTGTATTATTTGTTTAAAATGCTATAGTATGCAATAAGGCATCCTAATAATATGAATTATATTTTGTTAGAAGAGTTTTACTTCTAATGAATTATTAAGTCTATAAATAATGTAGAAGCTTAACAAATGAATACAGTAAATGATATGGTATATTTTAAATATTATTTAGGAGTGCTAAGCAAATAATTTCATTTGTTTAAAAGAATGAAAGACTTACCCAGTATTACTATGCGAATTTGATTAATTATTGGAACAAAGTAAGAGGGTTGATTAATTATTAAAATAAAGTAATTAAGGACAGCCTAAAACATTTATTATTATGATTATTATTATTACCCTCCTGTACTTAAATTGGGGATTTGTTTAAATAATATGAAACTTACTCCAATGGATATTAATGTCTTTGCAACATTATATACACACTTTCATATCCCAAAGTTAGATTAATTAGATTTAGAAAACAATCATCAGTATTTATTGGTTGTTTTATAGAATTTGTATAATTACTTACGTTTGTTATTATTGGTTTAATATAGGGTATATGAGCACAGACTTTCACACCACCCACCTCTCTCCACTCTATCTAATAACACTGATACACCTAAACACATATATGCTGAAAAGATAAATAATCACCAATATACGTATTTCATGCTAAACCAGCAATCATCAGTTGGTCCAGACTATCATCTTTACACACATATATAGTATAAGTGCTCAGATATATATTAAGATAGACTATCCTCATAGTTTAATGGACAGGCTTCAATCCACTCCACACTCCAACTCTTCAACCGTCCATCCAATTGAAAATCTGATGATGGAATGCTCAAAGGCCACCCTGAGGCTGAGATTATTGTCACACCCATGTTGACCTAAGGTCAATCTGAACCCCACATGTACAGGACATAATCCATTTAATACATATGCAAGGATGGGCAGACATCTCTACAATGTAATAACTGAAACACAGGCTTGTTATATACCTGTGGCTATATATATGTAATATAGGGTATATGAGCACAGACTTTTACACCACCCACCTCTCTCCACTCTATCTAATAACACTGATACACCTAAACACATATATGCTGAAAAGATAAATAATCACCAATATACATATTTCATGCTAAACCAGCAATCATCAGTTGGTCCAGACTATCATCTTTACACACATATATAGTATAAGTGCTCAGATATATATTAAGATAGACTATCCTCATAGTTTAATGGACAGGCTTCAATCCACTCCACACTCCAACTCTTCAACCGTCCATCCAATTGAAAACTGATGATGGAATGTTCAAAGGCCACCCTGAGGCCGAGATTATTGTCACACCCATGTTGACCTAAGGTCAATCTGAACCCCACATGTACAGGACATAATCCATTTAATACATATGCAAGGATGGGCAGACATCTCTATAATGTATACCTGTGGCTATATATATGTAATATAGGGTATATGAGCACAGACTTTCACACCACCCACCTCTCTCCACTCTATCTAATAACACTGATACACCTAAACACATATATGCTGAAAAGATAAATAATCACCAATATACATATTTCATGCTAAACCAGCAATCATATGTGTTTAGGTGTATCAGTGTTATTAGATAGAGTGGAGAGAGGTGGGTGGTGTGAAAGTCTGTGCTCATATACCCTATATTACATATATATAGCCACAGATATATAACAAGCCTGTGTTTCAGTTACTATATTATAGAGATGTCTGCCCATCCTTGCATATGTATTAAATGGATTATGTCCTGTACATGTGGGGTTCAGATTGACCTTAGTTCAACATGGGTGTGACAATAATCTCGGCCTCAGGGTGGCCTTTGAGCATTCCATCATCAGATTTTCAATTGGATGGACGGTTGAAGAGTGGAGTGTGGAGTGGATTGAAACCTGTCCATTAAACTATGAGGATAGTCTATCTTAATATATATCTGAGCACTTATACTATATATGTGTGTAAAGATGATAGTCTGGACCAACTGGTGATTGCTGGTTTAGCATGAATTACGTATATTGGTGATTATTTATCTTTTCAGCATATATGTGTTTAGGTGTATCAGTGTTATTAGATAGAGTGGAGAGAGGTGGGTGGTGTGAAAGTCTGTGCTCATATACCCTATATTACATATATATAGCCACAGGTATATAACAAGCCTGTGTTTCAGTTATTATTTGTTTATAATTTATTTTATAATAAAGCAATTATTAATTTTAATACTTCTATTTTGTCATTATTGAAAAAAATATCGTCACTGCATATTTATGAAAGAAAGATAATATTTTAAGATATTAGATTATACATAAATCTATTTAGACTGAATACATCATTGTTATCTGAATATGAAGATATAGGATAAGATGATGTACATAAAATTCCCTTTTATATTCATCATATCCTAAGTTAATGAATAAACTTTACATCCATACATTTATTTTTCTTATTTTATTATAAATGATTATAATTGATTCATAATTCTGCTAAACTATTAGTTGACATTATTTTTAAAATTTCTAACCTTGTATTAAACACAGATTAATTTATACTTAATTAGTTCTTTGAGTAAGAAATATTTTATTTAAAAAGTTTACTTAAAATATATTTAAGGGAAGTAGCACACATATACAGAAATACCATGAAAGATTTATTTATTTCAAATTTTACATATTATTAAAGTATGAAATAGTATTAACGTTTATTTTATGTGGCAATAGAATATATGTGCACTGCAAGTTACTTTGTTTAAACGCATTTCCACATAGAATATTTGTCTCAATTTGTCCTTTGGTTTTGGGTATCGGAAAATCTTGAGAAGCTCTTATTACCGCTTTATAGATTAGAAATTTTGGCTTTCAGATGAATGACTCTCACTCTCAAGTCTGCTAACAAGCAACGGGCATTTTATTTAGGTTATAATATATACAAATAAATTTGCTTAAAACTCTTTAACTTCTTATTTATACATTATTCTAAAGAGAAATCAGGACTGGTACGAAATTTAGAAAACCAAATAACCCTTTAGAAATTCATACTTTTAAAAAAGTGTTCAGACAGCTAAAAAACAGTAATTTCTTTAGTAACATAGGTAATAACAATGCTTTTATAAAAATATTGCTTAAAATTCCAACATTTCGTCAGTCTGTTTGGATTTTATAATAATAAAATTTAAAAAATAGCATCCGCTTTTAAAAAGCTAAAATTTTAATAAAAGGAAAATAGAAATACTTTTAAAAATCGCTTTGTATGAATATCATTTACTTAGTATTACAAATATGTAAAATTAAGAGCGTGCTAATAGCTCTAAACAAGCTTTTTTTTTTTTTTATTTATGATAAATGCTACTACAAGAGAAGGCATTCAAATCATTTTTATTTTAAATGGTCCCCATCCCCAGACCGGTTTCGACCTATGGGTCTCTTCAGTGAGGAGTTGGGACATTAGATCTAAAAAACCAACTCAAGCAAAGCATTTATCTAAAAGATAATTGTCAGAAGAAGATCTGAAACTTTTAGACATCTACATGTCTTTAAAGTCAGCTCTCCAACTGAAAAAATCATATGGGACTGAACTTAATTCAGATACTCCATATATTAGTAGGCTTAGCTCTTTAATTTAGCTAAAGCCACAACAGCAAAATAATAATAGTAATAGTAACAACTAATATATGGAGTATCTGAATTAAGTTCAGTCCCATATGATTTTTTCAGTTGGAGAGCTGACTTTAAAGACATGTAGATGTCTAAAAGTTTCAGATCTTCTTCTGACAATTATCTTTTAGATAAATGCTTTGCTTGAGTTGGTTTTTTAGATCTAATGTCCCAACTCTTCACTGAAGAGACCCATAGGTCGAAACCGGTCTGGGGATGGGGACCATTTAAAATAAAAATGATTTGAATGCCTTCTCTTGTAGTAGCATTTATCATAAATAAAAAAAAAAAAAAAAAGCTTGTTTAGAGCTATTAGCACGCTCTTAATTTTACATATTTGTAAGTGCAAGCTATATATAAGTCATGTGACATCTGACTTGTTACTATTACTATTAGTATTACAAAGTATAATAAATAAATTTCTAAGAATAGATGTATTTTGGATGATGTTAGTCTAATATGAAAGCTATCTTGCTTTCATTTCTACTACATTTGTTTTTAAAAAGTGCGCTCATGATCATTGCTGTTTTTAAAAAAATAAACGAATATATTCTCGATTATAGTCTACATACTGACTACATTGCTGATATTTTCTTCGAAGACATCATTTTTCTTATATATGTAAGTAATATTCATTAAGGCTGTAGCCTCAAGCACATGCATATAAAAATGTAATAGTAGGGACCGACCTGTAGAGGTCCCTACTATCACATTTTTATATGCATGTGCTTGAGGCTACAGCCTTAATGAATATTACTTACGTAATCAATGTGCGTTTAAATAAACTTATATATGTAAACAAGAGTTCTATAAGTATGATTTTCTAAAGATTAATTCAATTATAGCATTAAGATCTGTCAAAGAAAATTCTCTCTATTTTTATTATTCTCCTAAATTCAGTAAAGCTTTTTTTGATTTAAAAAAAAAAACAAATGTATATATGCATGTGTATACTCAACATGATTTAGTAAAATGATGAATTCAAAAGCTAAAATTTTCTGATTCAAAGCTCAACCTGTTACTTTTGGTGCTGGGAGATCATGTGATTTTTCCAAACCAAGAACTAGGTACTTTAATGAATTACATATATATATGTGTGTGTGTGTTCTTAAAAAGGATCTTATTTTCTTGGTAAGAAAAACGTTTGTTAATTAAAAAAATGTTGGTGCTATTATTCGCATTACAAAAGCATTCATGCATTGGTGGTCGAGAGGTCAGCGCGAAAGTCTTGCACTTGCAGGCAGTTGCCCGGGTTGCGGGTTCGCGTTCCGGCCGATGCTATGACACTTAAAAAAAAAAAAAGCATTGATATCAAATATTTTATATTTTATTTCGCTACTAAGCTTTAAAAATCTCAGCCTCTGATTAGATGTAAAAGTTGAAAGATAAAGGTTCAGGAGATTGATATCTAATTGAAAAAAGTAAAAAAAAAAACCATTTATTTGATTGAAGTGAGCATTATGTTAAATCTTCCAATTTAATACTCACCTGTCTTTGACTTCCCAAACTGCTGACCATGTGATAAATAAATAATTCTTACTAATATTTTATTAATAATTAATCTATTTTCTTGTTTTTTTATTGCATCTATTCCATAATTTTGTTTTATTTGTTAATTATTAAAAAGAATTCATTAAATACTTAACTTTTCATCACATGAGTAAATGGTCTGTTTTGTATCATGAGGTGTTTTTTTTTTTTTTATGGTAACTTTTCGTTTATTTATTTAACTTTCCTAATGTATTTTGGTAATATCATATACCATGAGTATAATTTGTTGCATTTCTAGATTTATTTTATTTATATTTTTTATCAACACATTTGCTAAGCAAATGGAGAACTATTTTAACTCTTACAAACAAATACTTTTTTTTTTTTTAAATAACGTTTTCATTTTTAAATATTTGATGATTTTATATTTATTTATCAGCTTCCAGAAAACCAATTAAAATTGGGCATTAGAAATATTTGCGGGTATATTATCCTTGCTATTATAATTTTTCTTAATATGCACTTTATAGTAATTTAGAGTTTTTGTTTATCTTAAATGATTTTAAAATTATAACTGCTTCATATAAACTCTATTTCTATAATTTAAAAAAACCTTGTTATAATTGCCTTTTTTTTTCTTTACATAATTATTCCATTTCATTTTAAATTTAACTATAAGATGTATAATTTTTTTTATAAGAAAAGAAAAATACTTCTGAAGAAAATTACTAAATAACTGAAAATATAAATTAATTGAATTTAATAAACCATTGTATATAGATGTTAAATTATCAGAGACTTTGTTAATATTTATTAATTAAACAACAAAAATGGTCTATTTCCTTTTTATTTTCAAATAGATCTACGAATAATATATATTTTTTTCACATTTTTCTTTTCAAATTTTATAAAATTGTATTATTATAACTTTGACTTGACGTTTCAATCATTTCATAAGGTCAACATCAATAGATAATAACACTGTCTAAAATATGACAAAGATGATAATAAAAGTAATGAATGAAAAATGAAATACATATTTTATCTGATATTTGAATGTATACAATTGTAAACATAAGCTATATGAAATAAATGCTTATTTACATATGATTAAGTTTCAGTTGGAATGACGTTTAGTAAATTCTAGACAATTTCACCCACATCATTTATTCAGACATCGTATATAGTAATTTAAAGTGATGGTTCCATCCTCACGCTTTACTTGCCAGTACTTCAGATTTGCTCATATATAAGCATTTGAGTCGTAGTAAATACTATATCTTGTATTGGTGAGAAAGCATTCATTTATTATTAACACTCACAAAGCGTGTGCATAATTAGCTTAAAAGGCTGATATTTGAATGTATATAATCAACAAATAGAAAATCATTATATATAAATAGTGTTAGTTTACGTATTTATATATAATATTTAAATACAAGTATATTGCCTGTACTGAAAATGTAATTAGAAGGGATTTGAAATCAGACTTTCAAACTCCCTACAGCTATCCACTCCATTTTGTACAACTGATATGCATGACCACATACATGTAAAAAGATAAATGATCTCCAATTTACATATTTCATTCTCAACCAGCACTTATCAGTTGGTTCAAATTATCATCTCTCACACATATATATAAACAGTGCTCAGTTTATTTTAAGACAGCAAAACTTCAAACTTTAATGGATAGGAAGGGTCAGAGTGACTTAAAGTCAACATGGGTATGGCAATAATATTGGCATCAATAAGGGATTTGAACATTCCATCATCAGATTTTCAATGATAAGGATGGCAAAGAGTTGGAGAGTGGAGAGAATTGAAGCCTGTCCATTAAAGTTTGAAGATTTGCTATCTTAATACAAACTGAGCACTGACTATATATGTGGGTGGAAATAATGATCAGGATCAATTGATGAGTGCTGATTCAGTGTGAAATATGTATACTGGAGATCATTTATCTCTTTCACATTTATGTGATCATGTGTATCAGTTGTGTAGGATAAAATGGATAGCTATAGGAATCTTGAAAGTCTGAGTTCAAATCCATTCTAATTATATTTATAAATAATGATTTACCATTTACTGATTTTATATATATATTTTTCTTTGATCTGTTATTATTTTAATCATCTTTTTGATTCAGTGTTGTATTGGAGTGTCACACATGGAGTTCATGATCCACAGATCACAGTTCTTTCACTGTCATATTCAATACTCAAACTTCGTATAAACACTCAAGCAATAAGTCATTGATAAATATGTAATGTTTGAGAAAAAAATTGTTGGAAAAAAAAATTGAGTATGATAAAAAAAAAAGGCAGACTCAGATTATAAATAAGTGATAGCATAATCATAAAAACAATTGGTATGTTTTTTAACATAATAGATGTAGTATTACTATAAAGGTTTGTCTTTATTATAATAAACAGCATCAAAATTACTAAATAATACTTTTTTTAGCAAAATATCATCAATTCTAGATCTAAATAAAAAACAACTTTTATGAAAATTCAAGCATTAGTCACTGGAACTTAAATATTTTATTTTTCTCCTTAAATTAAACATGTGGTAAATACCAACTTTAAAGTTCTTTAAATATCAAAGAAGCCATAAAACCAATACTATATACAGATTATACCACAGAGAAGAGAAATATCAAAAGAAATTTCTATTTGAGTACATTAGTTTAAACTCTACCAGAATTTATATCAACTCAATTTACAAATAAAAAAAAAAGAATACTATTACTAATGCAATCATAGAATATTTTTCACAGGGAATCTGCAATACCACTTTTATACTATATGAACATGGTACACAAAGTGCTTTTACAATTATAATTACATTACTAGAAGACAATCTAACATTTAGAAATAAACTTGATCAAATAAGAATAAGAGACACAAATTCATCTACAATATGTGTTTGAAAATAGTTGTTCTCTCATATTACAGTATTCCAATTTATAGTGAGATGTATTTTTTTATATGTGGATGCATTTTAGCAGTGACTACAAAACCAATGTAATTGACAATCATTTATCAGTGTAATTAACATTTATTTACAATGTAAACAAATATATTCTATGTATTGTTTGTAATTTTCTTGAATAAAATCCCACTTGAAATATAAATAATACTTTAGTTTCTTGAGCATTTTTTTAATGGAAAAAGAAGACTTCATTTATTTTATAAAATTAATTGCAGTGGCATTTTAAGCAGTCTAATATTGATTACTTTTCTTAGTAAGACAACTTTCAAAGTAAAATATAATTGAAAGATACAACTATAATATTTTAGAAAAAGTTAAAAGACAACATTACAAAATGTAAAATAAACAAAGGGATCACGAAGTCATTTTTAAGTTTTTATTTTACTATCTTTTAATTTTTTTATTTCTGGAGTTAAAATATCCATAATATTTACAAATGTTGTGCTAAAAAAACGAAAGAAATTTAAAAATATATAAATAATAGTATTGGAATAAAATAGGAACTTCAAATGAAACGCACTAAAGCTAATAGAAAAATAGTGACAAAGTAAAAAGAATTATATAAAAATATAATTTAAAAGTCATTAAAAATACTAAATATTAAAATACATTATAATTTATCAATTAAAATATTAGATTAAATAATAGTTATGAAAGTACTGTCTGACTAAATCTAGCAATGTGTGTGCACATATATATGTATATTTTATGTTGCATAAATAAAGTCTATATATTTGTTGTAATTATAGTCAGACAGGAATCGAATAAAATCCCCCAAGTTGGAGGCAGTCTAGAAAATTAACATATGCAAAACATGCAGTTGAATTTGCATTAAACTAATATATGCTAATGTATGTAGATTTATGCAGATTATTCTAGTGATATAAAAACTATAAGTTTATCTAAAGTGTGTGCATATGAGCAAAGAAGGAGAAGAGGCAGAACACACAAGCACTGTCAATGTACACAAAGTGTGCATGTGAAATAGTCTAAATTCCACTGTAAGATTATTGATTTGTGCATGTGCAGAATAAATCTGTACATAGAAATTATGTTGTTCATTATCCAAGAAGAATAGTAATTTTATTTAACTTTGTATTAATATACATATAATCATTAAAATCAGTCAAAACTTAAACAAATCCCAATATCAATAACAATCACCAATCTCAACCTGTTGTCAAGGCAACCTCTTTTTAACAATAAAGGTGGAATCCCACCTTTACCTAGTGTTCAATATATTTTATATAGACACTAAAGAGCACAATTTGATCACAGAGACTAACTTTATTGATATAAAAAACTTTAAATAAATCTTAAACAGGTAAATATAACCTGTTCTGAATACTGACTAATAAATAGTCAATTATAATAATATAAATTGCAATTATAATTTTCAAATTGCACCCAAAGTATTATTTAAATAATAAGTTTTATAATGTTCATGGGTTTATAAGAAATCATTAAAATCAGCAACATGTAAATAATTCCAATATCAAGAACAATCAACAATCTCATCTGTTGTCAAGGCAACCTTTTAACAATAAAGATGGAATCCTACATTTATTTATGGTCCAATATATATATATATGTTTTGTCTGAGTTGATAAACTCATGTTGTTAAGTTTTAAATTTCATGTTGAGTTTTTCTTATAATAAAATTTATCAATGTATGGTATTGTCAATAATATTCCTGAATATTAAATAATGAAATAATTAATTCCTTCATAATTATATGCTAAACCATATCAAAAACTAATTTATCCTTTATTTTTTGAAGGAATTTGCTTCATAATTACCATTTAATCCAAAAATTTAATTGGAAAAATATTATTAAACTACAATTTATATTTACTGCTATTATTTTAATTTATTCATAAAAATGCACATTATAAATAATTAAAGGCATAAGTAATATTATCAAGCATTTCTAATGTTCAATTTTATGTAGTTGCTGGAAAGATGATGCTTTTAAGAGATTCTCTATTTGCTTAGTAAATAAGATGACAAAAAATATAAATGAAAAAATAATACAATATGAGAAAGAAACAAATTATTGTAGAATAGATAAGTAAAGCCAAGCAATAAATTAAATAAAAGGTTTCCAAAAAAAGATAAATATTTAATAAATTTAGATTAATAAATAAAAAAACAAAAAATGATAAAATTATTGAAGTTTGATTGATTTAATAAAATAAATAACAATGAGCATTAGAAAACCATTATGCCTTCATAAGTCATGCTTACTTCTGACAACTTTTCAAAATTTATAAATTCATTAAATATTTAGTACTGCTCTCATAATTAATTAAATGGCAACTACATCTAGCATTTGTGTATGTCTTACTTTAAATAGAAAATTAGAAATGATTAAATTAAATAACAAGGCATGTCTATGACTGATATAAGCTAAAAAACATATGGTTCATCAAATACTTAATATTATTATGATCAGTAAAAAAAAAATTCTAAAAAAAAAATCGGAAAAAATTATATGTGTAAACACTAAAACAGTTAGGCAATGGATTAGCTTTATTGTATTCATAAATAATATTCAACAATACAGAATGAAGTTCAAACCAACCATAGCATTTTGTAATATCAAGTCATTACGCAGAACAATGCTTTAAACTTGTCTAATACTATAAAAGTTAATAGAGAAGTGAAGCTGCTGATAAGATTTTCCATAATTATTCAAGTCTACTTTTTTTTATTTATAACAGTCATTAGAGAATTACCTCCTACACATGTGGTGTATAAATTTATAATGCTTGAGGAATACCCTCATTTTTAAAACAGAAGAAAAAGTCTTTGAAAAGGTAAGATAAATTCCCCTATCTTTTTTATGTAAACATATATGTATAGGCAAATCTAAAATGATATATGTTTCTAATATCATACCCCAAAATAAACTGAATAGTGTTAACGAGAAAATTTCAGGATGTTTCCTGCTCAAATTATCCAACATCATATAAAAAAATTAGTAGACCAAACAACTTATTTTTAAATTTTGACGAATGGCTCTACATTGAAAAAAAAAAGATTCTATCTAGAAAATTCTTAGTTAAAGAAGAAAAATGTTATCTGGATTTAAAGCTGCAAAGGGTAGCCTTATTTTCATGTTAAGATTATTATTGAAAATGATTTGAAGTTAAAGCTTTAATGAACTAATTATTTGGTGAGCCAATTCTAGCTCACAGCTATGTTAGCTATAGATATGCTTTGTTTACTTAGTTTAATCATTTTTATTTTGCCATTTAAATAAAGACATTTACAAGTATTAGTTGTAAATACCACTTAATTAATACTTATCACAATTGTATGTGCTGGCATCAAGTTCTTTCTTAATCTCAGATCTGAAACTTGACTAATATAATAATAATTGCTATGGGTGTTATCTTTATGGATGACAATTAAATTCTCTTTTTCAAAAAATAGTCTAGTGCAAAATTATTGAGGGAAAGCAAATTATCTTCCCCTTATTCTTAAATATCTATCTAATATTTTATAAGATCTTATGCTTTGTTTTGGGTGTTGTATAATATAAAAAAAAATATGTTTTTAGTTTATGATTATCATTTATTTGATGTAATTTTTTGCTTCCAGTCAATAACTTTCTGTAAATTGTCCTTGCAAATGCAGACAGATATAATACAGTGGATGTCTTTGCTTTCTCTAATTTGTAAAATATTTCTTTTGTAAAAACATAAGCATTTTAAAAAAAAAAAAAAATAACCACTTTAACCTCAATATTAAGTTAAATCAAATATGTCCATGGATTCTGATTAGTTAATAAGTACATGGTATTTTTTTACCATGATGGCTTATGAAGCATGATAAATATTAATACTGATAGGTTTTTTCTAGCAATTCATTTTATATTCCTGGGTTAGTAATTGTAAAAGATATAGAATTCCTATGGCAAACAGTAGAAAATATATGAATATTTTTGGAGGCTTATGCAGAATTTATAAAATTATGAGAAAAATAATGGTAATAAATGTCAAAAAAAAAAAAGATTATTTTTTTAAAGCAGATAACTAAGTTTAATTACTTAGGAATCACTTTGAGTACCCAAAACCATAAGTGAGATATAACATTTACAAATGATAGCAAAATTTTTTTAAAAAAAAGGATTTGTAAGACATTAATATTGTTTTCATGTAACAGGTTTGATGTAGTAATAATTTTATAGAAGAGAGCAGATGTGCTGGGTTTAATATATGGAAGTATGCATTAAGTATGCATAAAAAATATTAAACACCCTGGAAAAAAATTCAGAGAGGTGAAAAAATGTACTTTGAATTTGTTGCCAAAAATGAAGCAGTTGCTTAAAGGAACAGTTCTTTTCATTCTATTCCCAAACTATTTATGATAACTTAAGTAATCAATGACTATTAACTGATATTATAATATCCATATTCCTAGACTAATTTCTGGCTTGTAATTTTCTTCAATAAAAAAATTATATATTTAAGGCTATACCTGATATAGTTTTGCATCTTTAATTCTTTTATTTTCTCAGGCCAATAATCTGAAATCTAAGAAGATTAAGTATTGACTTTAAATACATTTGATAGTAGAGGCCAGTAATTATATATTTTAGTGACTTCACTTTTAAGTTATCACTGGTTATTTTTCATCATAGAACTATAAAAGGAAATAGGCTTAATAATGTGGAAGAGCATTAGGTTAAAAGTAGGAAACTCATCTGGAAATAAGAATATAATAATGTGCATTGATTACTCAATCTTAGAATAGATGGCTCTGAGCAAAAGAGGATAGCTCTGGATAGCATATGTTAAAAGTGAGCAATTCAGGGCAAAATGGAACAATCAATTATTTATATGAACAATGAAAAAAAGATGAATCTGCAACATGCAATTTATGAAGAGTAACAAAAATGTGTTTAACTGGGTTTTAATAAAAGGAAAAGCAGAAATGGCTAAGAAGATATAATAGGATGAGCAGGAATAGCTAGTAAGATGTGCTTAAAAAATGAATAAAGATTTTGTATTGTTTTATCTTAAATGCCACAGTAATAAAAGTTTAGTTCAAAAGAATATTATTATTAATAAAAGATAAAAATATATAGAGATGAATAGCAGCTGTGGGAAGTAAAAAAAGTTTGAATATACAGTATTTAAAACAGTGGCAAATTCTCCATACAGTAATTCCACCAGGTTCAAGTTATAGTAATCAATGGATGCTAATTTTGGGCATCAAAATCACTATCTAGTGCCTGCTCATCAAAAATTCCCAGATTAGTTTCTAGTTTGCGGCCTTCATTAATGAGGGTCTAGGTGCAGTGCTTTCAGATCCAAGGTTCCTAACTGATAAAAGCCATAGGCTAGAAACTAGTCTAGGGATATTTAATGAGTAGGCACTAGATAAAGATTTTGATGCTCAGACCTTGCAGCATCCATTGATTACTATGGCTAGCACTGGGTGGCACTACTGTGTGGAGAATGTTACTGTTTTAAGAGCTTGTGTAAGCTTAGGAAATGGTGATCATGTGATGTTTGAATGCTTTAATATACAATAAAGCATTCAAACATCATATGATCACAATTTCCTATGCTTTTACAAGCTAAGTTATTAAGAGCAATCATAAAAGTAAAAAAAGTAGTTCATTGTTTAAGGTTTGAACAAGGGCATTGGCAGTAAGAACATATTTCAAATATAGAATAATTTAATAGATATGTTTGTAATGAATGTGCCTAATTGACCAAAGAAGTTCAGTTTCATTACATTTCCATGAAAGCTAAAGAACTATAGAAGTCTAGAAGCATCAATCATTTTTACTTCCTGGGACCCTTATTCATAATCTTATATTAGTCTATAGTAAAATCAATTACTATACATCATTTTATTTAAATTGGTAAATGTTTGTTATTTTTAAAAAAGGAGAGATTAAACTTTGGTATTTCAATAATTATATATTTTTTCTCTTAATTTTTCTACTCCACTGCTATCATCTATTATGTTTGAATAATCAATAGATACTAGATGATAGTGATTTTCTTTAAAATCCATATTTAGTATTAGTATACCCCAAATTAGCTTCTGACTTAGGGCCTTCGTCATTAAGAAGTTTGGATCAGAATTCAATGCACCTGAATTTTTCGATCTATTGCACCTTCCATCTAGAAGTCATTTTTCACTCCTTTTTTTTTTTTTTTACTGTGAAGCTATCACCTAATTTCAAAAAATTTTAATGTTTTGAATTTAACCCAACTTTTTTTACTTAGATATATAGTGGTAATGCCAGTTTAATGATTATATATTTTTGTATCCTGTTTTTATATTTGCTATTGTTAATTTTTAATATAATTACTAAAATAAATTTACACTCATTATCATTTTTAATATTAACCGAAATTGTAAAAGCTTTCATTCACAAATCAAGATAAAAATTTTATGGTAGTTGCAAAAGTTTGAATCTGAAACTACTATCAGCAAACAAATAATCGGACAGTAATGACTATTCTTCTAAAGGTTTTCCAATTTTTATTTATGGTAAACCTGCTGTGAAAGTTTAAGAATGTGGAGACTTAAAAGAGGTCTAATTATTAACTGACTTTAATCCTGATCTTTAACTGAATGTTTACTTAGATAAACTTTCTTTTTAATGAGTCCTTATCAATACAATTTGCCCAAACCTTGATCCTGTTCCAAGTAAGAAAGCTATTAGTCTCATTAATTTTGCTTTTCTTCAGAATTACTTCCTCTTATCAGCAAATTTGTGAATTAATTAATGTTTCATGATGTAATAAATAAAAAGAAGGTAGGTTTAAAGACATGTTATTTTGCAAAAGCAAAAAAGTAAAACTTTGAAATTACTCAGACTTTAATTTAGATGTTTTTATTTTTGGTATGTGTGTGTATACAAGTTATTATTAATTTTATACCATGCTGTGGGAGGGGGGTAAATGTTTTCTCATCACATTTCTTGCAACGTGTACGTGAAAACAACTGACTTTAAATCAGGGGCGTTTAAAACACTGCATGCGGGTCATATGCGTGCGACCCGCCTAGAGTTTTCGAATGAATAAAAATAATTTGAATGAAATGTTTATTAGATATCTTAATTCTATCACTAATCGATAATTTTGATGATGATTATAAATAATCATTATATTTTCTTTATAGTTTCAATATAAACTTTTATAAACATATATTTTTCGATGCAATCTCCGATAAATATTTAATTTTTATGCACCCTATGCTTACTTAAGGTTAGGTATCCCTGGTTTAAGTGATAATAATTAACATTAATTTATAATGGTGGTACTGTGCTAAGATGATTTTCTTTTCCAGATTTAAACCAGTTTTTTTGATCCACAAATTCTCTTAATTATCTCATTTCAGTGAATGTTTTTAATCTATCTGTTTTATATATATCTTGTAATCGTTTATAGTTTAGAAGGATTAATTGTTCATCTTTTGTCGACTCTCCAAGAAACATGTTCAACCCATCTCTATTTTAACTTCTTAATATTTTAATTACGTCTGTGACATTTGTTTGTTTTCTGATATGATTATTTAATTCTAAGAATTTTTTTTTTTATATTGTACTTCAATATCTGGTCTGAAATCTTTATATTGTTTTTTTTTTATTTATTTATTTATTTATGGTCAAAATCTTATAACTATACATATGATAGAATATATCTATTAAAATGTTTCTTTTTTTGGCATATAAGCATAGTGTCTTTTAATATTAAACTATTTCTATCAAAAGCATTCCATTCAAATTAAATTTATGATTAAATTCATTCAGTGTGTTTCTATAGACAATATCAGTTGAATGCATTATCGTTTTTCATATTACTTTCAAAATGCCTCATTATTGTTTATTTTCTATTTTTTTAAACATATTTAATTTCTTTCCCTTTCATCATTCTTTCTGGTTATAATGTTTTTATGATAATATTATTTAGCTTCTTTCATTTATTCCTCCCATTTTTCTTTAACTTCTAAAGTTGTAGATTTAGTCTAGGCATATTCTTTCTTTCTGAATACAGAAATTAATTTCAATTTTATTGCATCATAGCAATAATTCAATTTGTTTTGCATTCATTTTTATCTAAGCATTATATGTGTTAGTATGTACAATAAACAATTTGTTGGTAACTTTTACCATTAATTTCAATTTAAAAATGCCAGCCTTTCTTGCATGGTAAAATACTCTAAATTAATTTATGTATTTTTATTAAGCATAACTCTCTTATATAAAATCTAAACCAAGTAATAATTTTTTCAAGCTAACTAAATGCCATTTCATTCCATGATAATTTTTAAAAACTATTATTTTTGTTAATAATTCAAATTTACATTTATTAACAATAAAATATAAAATGTGCTAAAATGCACAAACACACAAAGCTGAAGACAAAGAAATAGTAATATAGTTTGATACAAACTAAATATCTGTATCTAGGTATGTGGTTAAGCACTTTCGAGGGCCAGTGTCCTTATATTCATAGCTATCTTGTAAATAAATAAATTAAGAGCAATGCAAATTTATGCAAATGTGATAGTTATGTATTCCATTTCCTGGAGATCTTATAACAAGAGTCTTTTCTGTTTATCAAGTTGTTATCCCTAGCAATAAAGTAAGCCTCTTTTATCTTTCTCTTGAGATTGTTCCACTCTCTGCAAATAACCACTGGATCTTTAGGTTGACAATGAATATGAGAACCCTGGCCCTCGAAAGTGCTTAATTACATACCTAGATACAGATATCTAGTTTGTATCAATCTGTATTAATATTTCTTTGTCTTCAGCTTTGTGTGTTCATGCGTTTTAGTGCATTTTATATTTTATACTTTGAAATAATTAGCCACAAAGTCTAAACTCTTTGCTTAATTACATAATAACGTAATAACTCTTTGCTTATTTCATTTATTAACAATGAAATTTCAATTTCCATTAAAAATGGATTCCTGAATATATTTAATTATCTATAATAATAAATCATAGACAAATGCTATTAGCAAACAAAAGGATCCAGTTATCTTCTTGATTAAATCAATCTGTAGATATTTCACCAAAGCATTATTAGATGGTGCCTGCCAGTAAGATTTTAAATGATTTGCTATATCATGGAATTATGGTATGGATTGATTTCCATTACTATGAACATTTTTAATTTAACAACTTCACTTAAGTAAATAAAATTATAAAGTATTATTTTGATTTATTGTTTCAATTACTGCAATATAAAAATTTCAAACTCTTACAAAAAAAAAAATACATACTCTGAATTTTAACATATTAAATTGTTATTATTATGATAAGAGGGGGAGATTTATTGTTAAAATCCAAAAAATTTACAAATCTAAAAAATTCCTAAAACTAAGGATTTTAGAGTAACAGATAAATACTAATTAACCAAATCTATTTTTGTAGGTAAAGAAAAATATCATTCTATGCTATATTATGTATATTATATTGTGTACAATGTTAGTATATATGAGATAGCAGATTTTGATTTATAAAAATTAAAGATTTAAAAGTTATATAAGATGAGTTTCATATCTTTTGTATCATTTCTTGTAAATAAAACAATCTTTATACTGGATAAGTTAGTTTCTAATATTTGTTTTGCTTTTGTAGCAATAAAATGATTCATTAATATTGGTAACAAACAATTCTATGATTTTCAGTAGATTATTTAAACATGTAAAATGAATGATCAATACAAAATCTTTCTTAAAAAATATTTTAATGTGAACTTGAATATGCCTTCATATGACAGCAACTCCCACTTACATTATAAACATGATCCCAAAGACATTCTAAAGAAGTCCAATACTGATTGCAATTTTGAGAAGATGTAGCAAAGAACAGAATATATCACAATCCAACATAATGGTGAAGTAGTTAGAAAGAATAGTTTGTTGCTGATCATGAAATATCAAATAAATAAAATCATTGAATAGCATGCTGATTTTGTAAATGTATTTGTGGAGATGAATTGGTTTGTATACCACAATAAAATCAATCTCTATCATATATTTTTAAGTCATTATACTCCCCCTCTATTTTTGGAGATTGGTTGGTCATCATTTGTGAATAGCTACAGCTTCTGGTGATTTTAAAAAATAAATATGATATAATCATAAATAAATAAAGACTGTATAGAGAAAAGCTTTGATAAAGTTTTTTTTTTTAATTTTTTAAAGAGTATATCTTAGCCAACTTTCAACTATTACAAATCACAGACATAGCCTAAATTGGAAAATGGTAGTGAGTGTATATATATATGCTGTTATTGCTAATTTACAAAAAATTTAAATATGAAAATTAATTAGGGAGAATAGGCCATTTTTTGAGAGGAGCATGTATGATTCTTTTCCATAACAAAATCTTAAACAGATTAATATTTTAAAAAAACTTACATTTTGTTATAAAAAAAAGTACATCTGACTTGAAAACAAATTTAATAATTACTGTTGAAAACTATGGATTTCCACCCCAGTGTTAAAAAAAGTGTATACATTAGTTCCTCTATGTGCAAAGTCCTCAAAATTGACAAAATTTTTCAGTTCAAACTATTAAACTCATGTGATAGAAGAACTGATCAGTATTAAAATAACTCTTAAAAAGATAATCCTGATCCATATAATTAACTCCACTATAACAGACAGTTACATATTCATTAAAAAACAAATATTGATAAATGTGATGTTGAAGTATCTTATCTTAAAGCTGAAGATAACAAATTTTAAATATATCAAAAAACAAAGTATCAATTTACCATTTAAGATGTATAAAGCATTATTTATAGGTCTGTGGTACACTTTTACAAATATGGAAAAAAATTAAAAATATTTCTTATATTATCTATTTACAAAGCAAGTAAGTGTGGTCCTTTTCAATTGGATTTAAAAAATAACATTGATCATAGTGGATGGAGATTTTAGTGTTTGACATCTTTAGCTCATCTGATAAGTGATAGCTATTTATAAAATGTACACATAGTGAGGGGTGGGAGTGTCCGTTCTGAATTGCAATATGGTAGAGTTCATGAATGATGTACTTATAAAAGCTAAAAATAAAAAAAACTTGAAAAAGTATATTGAAAACATTTGCTTGAAACGACATCACTCAACAGTTAGATCATAAAAATATCATTGATCAATTTGCTGCATCGAAAACCAGAAAAGTACTTTTATAAAGATTATTTTTTTAGGCAGTTTAGATTATTAAGTTGTCATTTTTTAAAAATTTAGAAATTAATACTTGCAATTTATAAACAAATTGAAAAATTTTAATGAGATTTTTTTATTTCCGTATTTGATATTACATGAGATCCCAAATCTCATATATACTTTGGAATTTCCAAATGCTTAATTCACCATTGCTGAAGACACATGCAATTCAATTTGGATTGATAAGAGGACAGATTATTATAAAAAAACCATATTGATAATCTTTAAAATAAAATCCTAATGAAAAGATATTTTAAACAAAATTAACTTTAATTCTTTGTCTATTAGACAAATTATAACTAAAAAAAATACAGTTAAGAAAATGCAATGTAATGCTTATATTCTGACTTGATCTTTATAGCACTGATATATTTACATATTGAGATAATCCTGTCTCAAATGATGAAGATGATTAAATTTAAGAATTCGATTATACATGATAGTGAAATGATATATATATGAAATTACATTGTATTAAATTTTCTTTTTGAATTTAGGAATGCGTGCTTTACATTTTTATAAATAAAATATGCTAATTCTATGTTTGTTTAAAGGTTTGCAATATTGACATTTTAGTTACAGTTACATGTTGGATGATTTCCATTATCTAATTGAATTGTGAAATGTTTTTTTTAAAATTCAAACTATTTATAATTTTTCAAATGCATTCGACTGTTAATAATAATACACAATTAGATATAGAATGTAATGTTTCAAATGGTATTATTCTCTCCTCTTTAGGGGTCATTGGTTAATGACGTTTAACATGAAAATTAAACTGATGACTCTTATATTTATGAATTTAAAGATGATGCTCTAACCAACTATATTGTTCTCAAAAACAATATAGGTTAATGGTTTTCAAAATAATATGAATTATCATTTTTAATTGACTTATATAGTTGTCATTGTCAAGTGAACAATTTCTTTAAATTTTTTATTCTTTATTTTTTCTTTTCAAATTCTTGCCTTTTTCTTATTGATCATATATTTATTGGTATATGCATAATCTGCTACTTTAGATAAATTTTTCTTTTCCTCTATGCTATTTGCTTTAAATTCTTTTAATCATTTTATGATGGCAGGCTTTACTGATACGTGTACTTTCATTTTCACACTGATTAATTAATTATAGTAATTATATAAATACGCACGGAGAAATAATTATTGTTTAATTTGTTTTCTTTTTAAGGGCTAATATTTATAAACTTGTTTTTGTAAGCAGATCTATTTTTAAGTCTTAAGACTAATTATCTCTTATTATATTTAATTAATCAATCTCTATGCTTGTGAAATCGAATGCAATATATTAACTCTTGTGCAAACAGAAAATATATTTATAACTTTTTTTTATATAAGAAAAATTAAAAGCACATAAGAAGTTTTAAAACAATTTTTAAACAGATAGAGTTGACTTAATTTTTATAAAAAGAAAAACTAACAAAAGGAATTAACACTAGCAATAAGCTCTTGTGTGGATGAGCCCTGCAGTTTAATATTACAGCTATAGGTATTTATGTTTTTTAAAATGATGCTTATTATTAAAAAAAAAAAACCCTGTTGAACTTATTTGTAAAGATTTGCTTCTCTGAATTACTAAATAATAGTGACTAATTCATTTTTAAAAAAAGT
The DNA here is from genome assembly GCA_028023455.1 of Epiperipatus broadwayi. Classification (NCBI taxonomy): domain Eukaryota; kingdom Metazoa; phylum Onychophora; class Udeonychophora; order Euonychophora; family Peripatidae; genus Epiperipatus; species Epiperipatus broadwayi. The sequence continues at coordinate 7,854,690 of JAQFVV010012417.1, forward strand.
TATATAAAGATAAACAAACAAGAATTCCATCAACAATTTGTTATTAAACTTGGAATTATCTTCCATAGTGAGATGAGAAATTCTTATTGCATTTTTTGAAATACTTATATTGGTGATTATTTATCTTTTCTACATGTGTGTGGTCACATGTGTCAGTTGTATGAAATAATGGATAGTTGAAGGGTGCTTGAAAATCTAAGTTCAAATCCCCTATACTTACAATTAAGCTCCCAGGTTTGTGAAGAGAGCCTGGTTTTTAAATATTTACACATCAAGCTTGTATCCTGCCCATCTCTCTTCTATGCATTTAAATGAATAAGGTCCTATACATGAGGGATCAGAGTGACTTGAGGTCAACATGGGTATGGCAATAATATTAGCATCAGCATGGAATTTGGGTTTTCATCATCAGATTTTCAATGATATGGACGGCTGAAAAGTTGGAGGTTGGAGTAGATTAAAGCCTTCTATTAAAGTATGAATATTTGCCATCTTAATATAAAACTGAGCGCTGATTATATATGTGTGTGGGAGATGATAATCTGGACCAACTGATGATTGCTGGTTTAGCATGAAATACATATATTGGTGATTATTTATCTTTTCTACATGTGTGTGGTCATGTATATCAGTTGTATGAGATAGTGTGGATAGTTGAAGGGTGCTTGAAAATCTAAGTTCAAATCCCCTATATTTACAATTAAGCTCCCAGGTTTGTGAAGAGTGCCTGGTTTTCAAATATTTACATTAATCATATAATAAAGGAAAAAAAGTCTATAAAGTCACATATTTTCTAATTCAAATACCCAAATCTGGACAGACAATAAAAGTTATATTTTTTCACTATTAACACTTTTATAAAAGATTTTGGGGATTTGAATTGAGACTTTCAAGCACCTACCAACTATCCACACTATCTTATACAACTGATATACATGACCACACACATGTAGAAAAGGTGAATAATCACCAATACATGTATTTCATGCTAAACCAGCACTCATCAGTTGGTCCAGATTATCCTCTCCCATATATATATATATTGAAACAGACAGATCGAAGAATCGATCTTAGTTTCATGGTTGTCATTTAAGAACAGTAATTCTAAACCACTATTTACCCGCAATGAGACTTTTTCTATTCCAAGCCACATAGATTTTAAGTTATTTATTTTGTGTTTGTTTAAAAAGAATTTAATGTAAAGAGTATGAGTATAAATGTCACAAATCATGATAAATAATATTCGTGTGTGTGTGGTTTGTGGATTTATATTAGCTCAATTTAAAAGTTTCAATTGCGTGTATATTTTCTTTAAATTTTAATTTTGCAAATTATACAAAGTCATTTAAAAATGCTGATCAAAAGTCACATTCCTTTGATCAGTATTTTTAATCAAAATCTTACTTGTACAAATGTATAGAATAATTAATTTGTACTTCGATAAATTAAGATAATGAATTTATATTTTTGTATTCACGAATTCCGATGTAATTGTTTTGTCAATTTAGAATCATGTATTAAATTTAAAAATAAATGAGAAACGTAGAACTCTTATCAAGAAAGGCAAATGCTATTGTATAGTCAAAAATTAGATATTGCTGGAGGCCGAAATCAAAGGAGGCGGAGTTATGAACAAAAACTAGGCAGAAAGGTCAACCGTAGCCATCTTAAATATAATATAGACACTCTAACTTTTGACTTGGCTGTGTTTGGATCGTCTCAAACTACAGCAAAGTAGTTGTTCCAGAGAAATCACTTGAACCGTTATTAAGAAGTTGCCCGGTAAACTGAAATCATGATGGGCTAAGTCCAAGAAGCTGATTCCTGTTCTGCCAATTTAAATCTTTCATACTGCTGATCTGTAATGTTTTCCGTGCTTCCAGTCTTCCAAATTCACACATTTAAATTAACCATGCCGTTCTAAGAAATTCAAAATGCACGCCTACGTTCTTCATACATATCACCGCAAGAAGAAAAGCCGGATGAAGAAAGAATGGTAACTTTTGTTACATGAACTTTTTAACTTTCCTCTCAGTAATAATTTTAAATCTAATCTGTTAACCTAATTAATTGCATGTAAATTTCTTGTTTTCCATTTGAAAATGTTATCCAAAAACCTGTCAGTAAATTTCTTCTCTAATATTTCTGTGCTCTAGTCTTTAGATGATAATTATTAATATTTGTGCCTACTAATAATCCATTTGTGAATACATTTATATTTTTACTATTACTTATTTTACAAACAAACGATGCCAATAATAATATTTCTCAACTCTAATTAAAGTCAGTAAAGTTTATCTCATAAAATTTATTATATTCATTTTAAAAGTAATTTTCTTTTATCGAACTAAAAATTGTTTCATTTATGTCGAGTTGAGAGATATTCAAGTATTTTTATTGTTTCTTTTACTTTGTCATGATATTTTAATCTACACTCCAAATCTCAAATACTTAAAATAGTCTAAAATTTTATTATATTTTTTATATATTATTACGGAGTAATAATAATAAGTGAATATTTTATTGCTATTATTACCTTCCGAACAATCTGGGGAGTTATGGGTTTCAGAGTGAAATTAATTAATTGTTACTTTTGCGATTGTTTGATTTCGCCATGTTATTATTGAATAGTTATATCAGGCTGTTGCGTAAAACATGTTACGGATAGATAAAATGGTTTATATAATCTCGTTTTAAAATCCACTTCTGATCACTCTTCCTCGATGTTACGGTGGCAATGCCTTTACCTTCGCCTAAGTTGGCGTCTCGTTACTACCAGATGGAGAGAAAGAAATTCTTCTCTAGGTAATCTCTTGGATCACCGGGGTTCGAAAATGATCCCGGCTGGTTGTAGTGTCTCGGATCTACTTGGGGGCATTAAGACTTGTCAAAGTACAAGCCGCCCAGTATTCCATCCATGCACCGCAAGTTATTATTGTAGTGTACCTTAATCCTTGCAACCATCAGTACATCAGTATTATATATTATATTTTTATATAAAACCACCTCCCATTTATCCGTATATGCAATGGTTTGAATCTATTAAATAAAACAACTTAATATAAGCTAGTAGTTAAATATTCAAGTGCTCCAATTACTCTGATTCTCATATCAACCTGTACAACCATTTAAAAACATAAATATTGGCATGAGTTTGTTAATCAGTACAAACCGATTATTGATGACTAGCAGCAATTTATTATAAAATACATATGAGAGATTTACCGTACCTGTAAATAATATTATTCAATGCTTTCAATACTTTATTAAAAATTTATCTAACCTAATTTTGTCTCTTGCATTACTACTCTCGATATCTAGTCAATCACCTGCTGTCTGTATCGACAACTTAAATATATACATTAAATTATTAGCCGTGCCAATATCCCGACTATAAGGTATCTATGAAATAGCTGATTGTAGGTAATTTAGTCTGTGTTTTCGATGAGCTAGTAAAGGGAAAACCCCGTACTGTTGTAATATTGTCATCGGTGGGTCATGCCAGGGTTTTGGGTTTGAATTTAGTTTGCATTTTGGAATTTATTCCTAGACGTGGACTGGGTTTGAATTCAGATTACTGTGTGTGATTAAGCATGGTGATTTTTACCAGTACAATATATATATATCAAAATATTAATAAATAACAAACTAACCAAAGGAAATACATATAAAAACAAAAAAAGACTTATAAATCCAATAAATAATATAATATTTCAACCAGAGGACTGGTTTTCATCAGAAAAAAAAAATACACAGTAAAATATATATATATATATAATCAGTGCTCAATTTATATTAAGATAACAAATCATCACACTTTAATGGACAGGCTTCAATTTACTCCAGCCTCCAACTTTTCAGTTATCCATACCATTAAAAATATGATAGTGGTTCCAATCCCTCTTCTATGTATTTAAATGGATAAGGTCCTATAAAAGAGCAGTCAGAGTGACTTCCAGTCAACATGGGCATGGTAATAATGTTGGCATCAGCATGGGATGTGGGCTAACCACCATCAGATTTTCAATGATATGGATGGCTGAAAAGTTGGAGGTTGGAGTAGATTAAAGCCTTCTATTAAAGTATGAATATTTGCCATCAATATAAAACTGAGCGCTGATTATATATATCTGGGGGGGATGATAATCTGGACCAACTGATGATTGCTGGTTTAGCATGAAATATATATATTGGTGATTATTTATCTTTTCTACATGTGTGTGGTCATGTGTATCAGTTGTATGAGATAGTGTGGATAGTTGAAGGTCTGCTTGAAAATATGAGTTCAAATCCCCTATATTTACAATTAAGCTCCCAGGTTTATGAAGAGTGCCTGGTTTTCAAATATTTACATTAATCATATAATAAAGGGAAAAAAGTCTAGAAAATCACATATTTTCTAATTCAAATACCAAAATCTGGACAGACAATAAAAGTTATATTTTTTCACTATTAATACTTTTATAAAAGATTTTGGGGATTCGAATTCAGACTTTCAAGCATCTACCAACTATCCACACTATCTCATACAACTGATATACATGCCCACACACAGTAGAAAAGATGAATAATCACCATTACATGTATTTCATGCTAAACCAGCACTCATCAGTTGGTCCAGATTATCATCTCCCCCCCACACACATATATATAATCAGTGCTCAATTTATATTAAGATAGCAAATCATCACACTTTAATGGACAGGCTTCAACCTACTCCTGCCTCCAACTTTTCAGCTCTCCCTATCATTGAAAATCTGATGGTGGTTGTCATCCCTCTTCTATGTATTTAAATGGATAAGGTCCTATAAAAGAGTGGTCAGAGTGACTTCCAATCAACATGGGCATGGTAATAATGTTGGCATCAGCATGGGATGTGGGCTAACCACCATCAGATTTTCAATGATATGGATGCCTGAAAAGTTGGAGGTTGGAGTAGATTGAAGCCTGTCCATTAAAGTGTGAGAATTTGCTAACTTAATATAAACTCGGCACTGATTATTTATATGTGTGGGAGATGATAATCTGGACCAACTGATGAGTACTGGTTTAGCATGAAATACATATATTGGTGATTATTTATCTTTTCTACATGTGTGTGGTCATGTATATTAGTTGTATAAGATAGTGTGGATAGTTGGTGCTTGAAAGTCTGAGTTTCTATATTTACAATTAAGCTCCAGGTTTGTGAAGAGTGCTTGGTTTTCAAATATTTATAAAAGTTTTCAGTAAAATATAAGCTCTTAATTTTATATGCATTAATTATAAATAAATGTTGGGTTATTTCTATTATTTAAATGTTTTTAGAAAAATTCACACTATATTTTTTGAAAGACATTCATCTGTTACTAGTAACTTGCAGGTTAGTATTAAAAAAAACTCATTTTGAATGACATTATTCCTTTTCCTTTGGTTATCAATAGCCTAACCTGGGATAGAACTTCCATGGAATTTAACTGACATTTAGATTCATAAATAGTAAATATAAAATCACCTTTTAACAAATTAAACTATTCTTCAAAGATTTTGACAAAGAATTCTAGTTGATTAGGATGTCACTTTAAATTTATTATTCATGAATCTAAAGATTACATGCTAATATTGTCAGGCCAAGAACAGCTGAAAAAAAGAACAATGTTATTTAAAATATTGTGTTCTATACTAATCTGAACATTAAAATTTAAATTAAACATATCTCAATGTATGTGTAAACAAAAGAAGTAAATCAACCTCACCCAATGTGCTTTTAAATCATAGCCTGGGGAAGGATGATTTACTCCCTTTGTTTACATAATCTGTAAATACAATTTGTACACCTTACTTCAAACACATTCTAGCAAAAAAAAAAACAGGTTTTGACTCTCCTTCAGTATTTCTCAGAGCTATAATATAATGATAAAATAAATATATAAATAATATAATAAACAAATATAAACAATGAAATTTAAAAAAATATATTTAAAAGAAAACATCCTAAAATACAATATATATGAATAGTTGTCAAATATCTTATTCAAGCCTAAGATTGCAATGAAGATATAATATGTCTTAGAACATTTTCTTATGCAAATTACACTATGATATAAATACTAACACAACATAAAGCAGTAGTCAGCACCATATAATGGTTAAGTCAGTTCTTATTGCACCTCAGGGAATGAAGCTCTTTTTACTAAATTTTTAATTTTTTAAATTTTACTGATTACATTTGTTTATTATATTATTTATTCTTATACCATAGCTCTGAGGAAGACTTCAGGACAATCCAAACATCAAGTTGTGTGTATGCATATAATAAATATTTTTGCTATGAAGTGTTTGAAGTAAGGTGTACAAATTGCATTTATATAAAATAATATGGCAAAGTAAAGTAAGAGAATTTGTGATTAATCTGTATGTTATTATAACAGCTGAATGTATTTGGAAAAATATAAATAAAGTTTAATTTTTTCTAAAAGCTTTTAACAATTAAAGTCAACATATAAATATAAGCAAAAGATTAAAACCACAAATTTTCAAAGATTTCTTTTGTTATAATTCGTTTAAATATTTTTTATGCTTCTTTGTAATAAAGATATATTTATTTCACCAAATATTTTTAAAAATGTAAATCTATTTAATCTTGCTATTATTGAAATCTGAAATATTAATATAATGTTAAGCCAGTTACATTAATATTAGTATTCAGATTATGACGTTATCTTTTAATGACATTCTGATAAGAATTTTTAAAAAAAATTTAATCAAAGTTCCATATGATTTCTTAATTTTCATAAATTACAAATGGCCAACTTATGTACAGTTTTATTTCATTAATTAATTATTATTTGTGTTAAAATCATAATTTTTTCTAAAATTTTCTAATAACCCAAAATAGTGATTACATCAGTAGTTATTGTAATCTCAGATTTCTCCATTGTGAATGAGAATTTGTAAAATATATGGGTGTGTAATTTGTTAGTTGACTGATGTATTTATTAATTAACTTTGTGTACTTGTTGTACTTTATTGTTTTTATAAAATATAAAACTGATCCTAATAAAAAATGAGGTAATCAGGTATTAATCATGCTCACCTGTTCATGACTCTATATATTCATATGTCAGTTTGATATTTTGAAAACCAATTCCTATGAAACAATTTGTAATATGTTTTAAAAAATAAAAAACAAGTGCATAGTATATCAAAGTAAACTTCCTAATAAATACTTAATAATAATTTTGAAAAAAATAAATAATTACTGAGAATAAAAATTTATATAAAAAAATACCCTATACTCACATTAACTTTATATAAATTCATATAAGTCTGTCAATACATTTTACTATATCCATAACTGACTCAAATAGATATGAGTTATCAAGACTAAATAAACATTAATTTTGTTTATAAATTCAATTCTTTGTTAAACCAAAAATATTAATAAATTTAGTCACATTATCATTAATTTTTTTCATAAAGATACAATATTATACAAATGTAATTAAATTATAATCAACACAATCCACATATTTCAAAAATTTAAGTATATTTTTTATCATATTTCTCATTCCTATATAAACTATTCCATTATTCAGAGTACATATTTTAAGTCAACCCCATAATATTAAGAGAAGCATATAATAGATCTTTTATTATTATTATTATTATTATTATTATTATTATTATTATTATTATTATTATTATTATTATTATTATTATTATTATTATTATTATTATTATTATTATTATTATTATTATTATTATTATTATTATTATTATAAGCGCCACCTGGATACAAATCTAGTAGCAGGTAAGCAAAGAACCTTCTTAGCTTTTTGTTACTAAAAGGCAGATTTATTTGCTAATAGCTAATAAAAATGTCCAATAAAACAAATTAAACCTCTCAAATAATTTTTTACATTGAAAAAGAGTAAAAAAAACAGAGAAATTCAAAGGTTTTTTTTATCAAAAGTCCATACCTAATGCTAATAGGCAAACGCATAGCTAAAAGCTAGCGGATCTAATACCTAATGCAAAAATCTCAGGCAAATTAAATATTGTAATAAAAGTAGAAAATAAATCAAACCTACAAAACTCAATAATTTTGAGAATAACTGAATTGTATTGGTTATATATATATATATATTGTAACGTTTATTTATATACGTTGCAAATATATTGGCATTTGGTAGAAGCTAAAAAAATAAAAGTTGATTTAGATTTTTTTTTGACTAATTTTTTTTTTAAAAAATAACGTACAATGAAAGTTAAATTATTCTTTCGGTTTTTTTTTATGTAATTAGAAATAAAAGTTAGAACTGGAGAGAACAAAAGACACAAATTACCAATCTAGATAAGAGAAAGTAAAAATATTTCAACTAATTAAAGATGGCAGAATTATGCTGAAAAAAATAGAGACTTTGTAACATAAATTTTATAAAGAATATATAAGATTATCAACGGATATTTGGACAAACAAAAGATATGCACAGAAGTCGGAAAACTGGGCCTCTAGAGAGTATAAAAGGCAGAGATCAGTTTGAAGGACATCTTGTTCATTGGTTTCTCTAGTTGGTCTTGGATAACAATAATATATCCAAGATCGCTCTACGCTGAAGTAATTCGGCATGTCGGAGTGAACCGGAGCTTCTGAAGACATCATGCCTGAAGATGTATACCAGAAAAGCTTTCGTGACCGACTAGGAGAATGGACCACAAGATCAAATAATAACCAAAAGGCCGAGCTCATTCTACCCAAAAAACTATGCATAGTTATCTACTACTGAATTCACAAAACTTACCAGTAAGTAATGCTTCATTACTCCTGATTGTGACAAAATTAAGCGTTTGCAAACAAGTCTTAAAATAATCCCGATAGAGACTTTCGTTTTTTCTGTACAAGAGACTTTTGTTTATACAGAACTTTTTAATTAATTATTTTATTTTATTGATTGTGTCCCATTTGAATTAATATGTGTTCTCTCTAATTTACTTGATAAGTAATTTATTTCAAGTATTTTTTTTTTATCTATTAGAATAAAAATATTTCTAATATCAATTTTCATTTGTGCGTTATTAATAATAGTTGTTTTTTTTTTTTAGTATTAAATTTATTATTAGTTTAGTGGGATTTAAAATGGAATTTACCTTGTCAATATATTTAAACAAGCCCAGGAATAATAATCAAAAAGGAGAAAATAGTTCTCGTTATGGTATGATGCAATACCGATTAGTTTAAAAGCATTTTTTTTCTGTTTAGTTTACGAGTTACAATATGTTTGACGCAGTCCCAGTGGGTCTAACGACTCTGGCGCCCTCAAGTAGAAATTAAAAACTGGTTCTGCTCACGATTGTACTCGGTAATAGTTCTAGGCTGAAGTTGATCAGGAAAAATAGCTGTGTTGAGAATAGAAATACAACTTTCTTTTTTCTTTTGATACGGCTTGATTAACTCATGCTCAAATATAAATTTGAGGTATATAGGGGCCTAGTAATACGAAAAACGTTATAATATATATATATATTAGTGTTTGTTTTGGAAAAATAATTGAAAAACTTAGGTCTATCACATGACATGAGAAAGGCATATGCTTCTATAGCAAAAAAAACCCAAGATAATGTAATCCTAGCAAAAGGTCCTAGGTTCAGGAAAACAACAGAAGATGATCTGGAAAACTTGAATCTAATGGATCAAAATAAAAATGATCCCCTCCCCTCAAATTGAATGGACTGATAAAATGCTGGAACAAATTGGAGAGAAATTTAACAAAACAATACCTCGATCACTACTTCTGACATTTTAATGTTTCTTCATCGACAAATCAATGGTACTAGCTGTAACAGATAGTCTTTGCGCACTATACAGTTTCCCCAAATCTCTTCTAATAGAAACACTGCATGAAAATAATATACTTGAATCGGTACAATGCAAAGGTGACCATCCAAATAGCAAATGAGAATAAGTATAAAAATATCTCCGGAATTTTAAAAAATACATATTTTGGCTGCAATATAGATTTCCAAAAAATGATCAATCCATTCAGAAAAGTCATTTTTTTCCAGCAGAAATACATTAAAGAAGCAGCAATTCCTATGCTAACCAATAGCTTTGAATTCAAAATTAAATTAAATCAACAAATAGACTCAGAAAATATCCACATGCATATAATCAATGAAGAAGCTACACTATATATTTATGTCAGAGGGATTAAACCAGGATGCTTCCATTGTGGAAGAAGAGGACATATTGCAATGGAATGCAATGAACAAGCACAGCAAAACAAAAACAACAATACATCAAAAAATTCCGGAAACATTACAGAAAGCGAAGACCCAAATAACTAACTAGATTAATTAAATTACCCTACACTACAAAACACCTAGGAAAATAACATTTAATGAAAATGAAAGAGTTAGCAATCCAGTAAACAATATAACAACCAGAGAAATCAAAACAAATCTGTTAAAGCAAAATCAAAGCAGTAAAAACCTGCCCAATTTAAATAGAATGGAGGAAAAAGAAAATGAGAGCCTACCAAAAAAGCTTAAAGGAAAAACAAATGAAAATGATGAGCAATCAGAAAGCAAAATAATAAATAAAATGACCACAGAAATCATGGATAAAATAACTCAGTACTATCCAATGCTGAAAAGCACATGAATAGAAAACAGAAAAAAATACAAAAAACAAACAAAAAAAAAAAAAAGCAAGAGAAAGTAAGAAATTTAAAATGAACAAGGAAGAAGATAACCAGATTAATTTAACAGAAGAAACCATAGCAGGAGAAATGGAAATAGAACTAACCACACCAGAAGCAAAAAAATTTAAAAAAAACAACCACCATACTATAGCATACATATCCAAACACAAACAGAATCACCACAGGAAAAAAACACAAACAAAAAAGGCAGAATAAACAAAGGACCAAATAAAAAGTTTCCTCACAATATAAATTAAATTCAATGAAAATTAAGATAGGGGCAATAAATGTTCAAGGATTAAACTCGAAAACAAAAATACAAGAAATCAATCACTGGATACAACAACTCCAACCCACCATATTAGGACTCGTAGACACAAAAATTTATAATAAATTGTAGATAAATCCAGCACAACTTATGAGTAAAATGGGTTTGTGCACATGCTCTAGAGACACACTAATGCCATCAAGTGGCACTGGAATATTTATTAGCCAAAAAAAGTCCCTTTACAACATTTAAAATAGTATACATAGACGCGAATCTATTAATAACCATGTTCAATAATAAAAATTTCTCAATAAATATTATATTTGTATACATACCACCAGGGCCAACTGTAATTAACAGAATAATAACAAAAATTAACTCAATCTTCTCAAACAATCCCTACCTAACTATTCTTACAGGAGATTTTAACAAGAGTTATAAAAAATTTATTACAAAATGGATACACCAGTTAACAATTCCACTCATGAGTGCAGAAGGTTTTCTACCACCTAACTCTATATCTTTTTATAACAATAGATACTGAACTTTAATAGATCTAATGTTTTATTCCCCAATGCTGCATCATTCAACAGAACTTACACTTTCCCCAACCTCTATTTCAGACCACACTGCACATATAATAATGCTAAATATAATACACACTGTAGCACAATAATTAATTTGCAGAAAATGATCAGGATCCTACCACCAGATAACACTATGGAGTCATTCTTCTCAAAAATTTATATGATAATAAATAAAATAAATCAGCTAGAATTAGACCCGATATCCAGATACATAACGTACACCAACATGCTTTCATTTAATATAAACCATATCACACAAAAATCAATCCCTCCCTCCAGATTAATCACATTAGCAGATGAAATACATAAAAGAATCAGTCTGTCTAAATCGGTTTAACATAATCAAACAAACATAATAAAACTCACCCAGCTCTATAAACAGACTTGCAATAAATTAAAACAATATCTAAGCATAAAAAAGAAAAAAACTTGTCTAGCACAGCTGCACACTTGGACACATGGATATATTAGGTGGTCTTTGGGATATCCATCCACAAATAAAGTTCCCAAGGCACTGGAATCGGAAAGTAAGACTACAGCAAGATTTAACATGATTACAATTATATATAGCCATTTCAAAACAAAGCTAACTAAGCATGCACAATTCACACCCACAGAAGATTATTTTGGAACAACTGAAGATGAGATGCCATTTAAAATTGAGGATTTTAAGGTAATGTTAGCATCAATCCCTGCCACATGTGATCCAGGACCTCCAGGCATTCCACAGTTCATACTTGCACATCTTAGCCAAATTACAAATACATACCTGTGTCAACTGGCAAATCAAATATCATAAAAAATATATAGCATACAGGGATTATACAAGATATCAATGGTACCATTCATGAAAAAACAAAAACCTATTACCAAGATCACCAACTTAAGAACTATCTCAATGGAGCCTTTATGAATTAAACTGCTAGAAAAAGTAATAAAGGTGAAAATTGAACCATTCATACTGACAAAAATATCACAACATCAATATGCAAAGAAAGGCTCATCCACAGGTCAGGCATCACTAATCTTTAAAATTATAATTAACTCAGCAAGAAGAAGAAATATGCTCTAATTGCAGTACAACTAGATTTTGAAAGCGCTTTCGACTCAGTACCAATAAAAATCTTACTAAACCAACTAAAGAAAACACAAATACCATAATCAAAATATTGATACACAACATATCACACTTAACAGAAGAACCTCATCATCATTCTTTCCCACTCAATCAATACCACAAGGTTCACCACTGAGTACACTACCTACTGTTCACATTGCACATAAACTGTTTATTAAAAAAAATTGAAAAAACTACAGGGAGTGTTAATACCAAATACCAAAAGATACTTTCCTTGTATAGCTTATATGGATGATATTACTATATTATTAACATCAAAAAAGCAACTACAAGCACTACAAAACATCATAGAAGATTATACAAAAAAATTCAAACTTAAAATCAATATCAATAAGTCAGCTGCTTGGACAATTTTACAGGAAAAATAAACAAACAAATTTATCAAGGAAAGTCCAGCAATTTTCTAAGTTTCCCAATTTATCTGGGAATAAATCAAATGAAAACAAAAATACAAAACAAATTCAAAGTGGATGCAGAAAAAAATCACAGAATCATTATCCAGATCATATCTATCAATATACACAAAAGTATCACTATTCAATCAATTCATAATATCAAAAATAAACTATTACTTACCAATAATCAGTTTCACAAAACCATTTATAGCCTCAATTAATTCATTTTGTAACAAACTACTATGGAACAGGAAAGTAGTTGCCATTTCAATAAAGCAACTTAACCAACCAACAAAATGGAATGGTCTGGGACTTCACTCAATATCAGTGTTTTAGACACAAAAAACAAGAAATCTGCTAATAGCCATAATCAAAAGATTTCCAGATATTGAACCAATATTGGAAATCACATCCACAGATCACCCACCACCTACAAACAATTATATCTTTATGTTGCTTAAAAGTATTGAGGGCATCAAAAATAAAGTAACACTGAAAAGTCCTATAAAATATATACATATTGGCAAATACATGATTTCTTAACACAAAAACAACCTGAGAATAAACAAATATCTGTACTAGGAATTGATAACAGCCAATTACTTAAAAAAATTAGGAAATGGTACTTGGAATCAAAATTTTATAATTAAAGTCAATTTAAAAGCATTACCTACAAGTCACTTTATAAGATACAAAAAATTCTACATAAATGTAGATCCCTTGTGCATGCTGTGTCACAGGGATGAGGAAACACAGGACCAGTTTATATATAACTGTTCAGGACTTGAAAAAGTAAGACAGATGATGGTTAGTTGATACAGGAAAAATGGAACCACAATAGATGAGATACTACAAACATTAAAAAATAATGAAATACCAACCGTAAGGGCAGCAACTTTCATCTTATATGCAATCTGGTGTATCAGATGCCCTTTTACACAGGAGAACAACATAAGAAAGCACCCTAACACCTATAGAAACAAATTGCGAAAAATAAGGGAAAGAGACAGCACTATTGCACCACCTGACATCTTTGCAGCAATGTAGTCTCTTTTTAAAATACAGGCTGCTTTGTAATAAAAGATATAATAGAAAAAGGAAAAAGCAAACATAAAATTCAGTGTTGAAAAAATGATACAAGCAAGAAACAATGGGATGGAACATGAAGAGTCAAATACCAGGAAAAATCTGAAATGCAAAGAGACTCTAATCAAACATACAGACTGTAATGTAATAACTATGTAAACCTATGTATAACACTATGTATAATCAACAACCAATGTAACCATTTGTTTTTTTAATAAAGTTACCTTTGAAACATCATCATCATCATTATCATAATAATAATAATAATATAAAATTTTGATTAACATGCAATAGCTATATTTGGTATTACATAGTACTATACATTTTTAAATGGTTTAATTTCATATATATATTTTTTAATTACATAGGAATTTAATTTTATCTTTCTAAATATGTCTCTTTTATATAAAAAAACACATTGGTTTGAATTTAGCTTTAGTTTAAATTTTATACTCTATTTAGTTTTAGTGGTATCTCGTACCACTTGAAATCTAGATAATTGTAAATTTAAATCATCTTTTATAAAAAAATTACTTTATTTTTTTACTTTTTAAAATAATAAAATTTATAAGAAATAAATTTATTTCATTATAGCAAGTGATTATAAGAAAGCACTGAATTGATTATAAAAAGCTAACAACTGAATTCAGTTAAATAAAAGTAATTATATTTCTTTATTTTTGTGATTTTATATATATATATTATGTGTCAAAGCGTTGGCTGGAAGTGAACACTGGGACAACTGCTTGTAAGGTGGCTGTGCTAATCACTCAAACACCAATGCTTGACTATTTCTTTATTTTTTTTTATGTAAATAATTTTACATTTATTGTAAAAATGTTTTTATTAAAAAAAATTTGAAATGATATATATATATATATATATATATATATCATTATATATATATATATATATATATATAACAAATGCATATCTTAGACATGGTATAAAATACCAGTTGTAGTGATTGTGTTACAAAACCATATTGTAGCTATTTTGGGTTAAAATATCTTGATTGTAAAAGCTACTTTTTAAATGGATGAAATTGTATTTTCTCATGGTTGTAAGAGATTCTTTTTTAAAAAATGCTTTTTTATATAAACAAAATAATTTGCAATAAATTTTTAATGCATGTGAATTTTTTTTCCCAATATTAAACAGATTGCAACATTGTCTTTATTCAGTGTTTTAAATACAGATAAATACAAAAAAACACCTTAGTATTAATTACTAATTTCTGAAAAAACCCTGGTTTTATTTTGAGTTAAATATAAAAAAAACCCAATTATGGTTGAAGAAAACAATTAATGTTGGCCTTTTTATTGCACAGCAAATAAGTGTTTATTATAAAATTCTTTATATATATATTATTTTTCTATAAACTTCTGTTTTTATGTTTGCAAAATTAGTTATTTTTAAATTAAAATATCTAAGAAATTAATATATTAAATCTATAATTGTGTTAATAATGAAACTATTAGTTTTATTAAATAGCAGAGAGGTTGAGTGATGGATTTGGAAATAAGTAAGAGTAGCAAAATTCAATTTGGCCAATTGAATAAAATTGCAGTGCTCAATCAGCCATTTGAATGGGGAGATATCACAACATCGTGAACAATTGATTGTATAATATTTATGATTTTAAAATCTATTTATTAATTAAAGTTTATATTGCCGAAGAAAGAAGTTAAAAAGTATCTGCATTTTTATCTTTTTTAAAATAAAAAAAGACTGCAAAAACTCAGAGAATTGGGCAAAAAAATGTCAAGAATAACAAGTAAATAGATGCTCTATCCCTAGTTTTTAATAATAAGTATTCAAAGTTTCAAAATTCATAATAAAATACTAATGGTATAAATCTTCTGTTTCATATTATATAATTCATTAGTCAACTTTTTCATTACATACTTGTGGATGGAAATATCTATAAACAGACACCAAATCTTTTAAAAGATAAAACATATTGATATTTATTTACAGTAAATATATTTTATAAAAGTGTGTGTATATATATATATTGTAACCTAAGGAACTTACCAAAGGGTGGTAGAACACAAGAAACCTTCAATAAAGCCCCCATGTTGGTCACTGAAAAACCAACCATGTAACTGAAACAACAATAAGGTATCTGACTAACTAACAGTGATTCGATCTAAAGTTACACACACAGGCACCATATGGCATGGATTTTTACCTCCTCATCCCAAGTATGAGTTCTCTTGTAGATAATATCATAGTTAAATATAATGATTAAAATATAATATTTTTTTATCTTAATTGTTAAGATATTTTGACTTCAAATATAGGTTCTTTTTATTCTTAATTATCTCATGTTTTATTGTCAAGTGTTGTTAGCCAAGAGGTCATCGCAGCTGCTTGCAAGCAAGTAGTTGGTTGCAGATGGTTGTGGGTTCACGTCCTGGCCAATGCTATGACATATGAAAAAATATATATATCTTATATTTTAGAAATAATATATTTATTTTAAATATAAATTCTTTGGCAAGTTTAAAATATCACATCTTATATTTTAAAATATCTTAATATTAAATATGAGTTCTTTTGCAAGTTTAAGATATCTTGATCTCAGGTTCAAATTCAGAATAAAATGCATTTGGAACAAAATATTAGTGGTAATTCTTTAACTTCTTAATAAAAATATGATGATTATTATTTAAGCTAAACAACATTTGACATTTCTTTTAGTTTATTTTGGGATCTTAATATTTTAAGACAGTAGAAATGAAATTACATGATAACAGAATACTCAAATACTCAAGTAATATATAACTGATAATTTAAAAATATTTCTAAATATTTTACAATTATTAAAATATAATTATTTTACTTCTACTGATCATAAAACACAGAAATCTTATATTTTCTGATGCAAATATGAATAAGCAATATCAAAATAATATAGAAGGCAGTAAGGCCATCTTTTATGCTGCTGGCTACACAATAAGTATATTTGAAAAAAAGCAAATAATATAACATTTATCTTCTAAGAATGCAGGTAAAATAATTATTAAGAAAAATGAATGTATAAATACTATGTAATCATCAAAATATACTCTTAAAATAATTATTAATGCAAATCTTATTAAAATAGATTTTCTGACAAATAGATGTACTTATGCAATGATATTATAATGGCAATAAGACAAAAATATATTTAATTAATAATAAAATATTTATTTACAAAATATAATAATCCATGTAATAAAAATATTTATTTACAATAATTATTATTATTATTATTATTTCTTTTTATTTACTATTTACAATTTACAGATATTATTAACTAATACACTGGTGTACTTTTCTTAAAACCATTTCTACAATTTTATCATATTTGAGATATTTATTACCCAATAATTTTTTTTATTCACAAAATACAATCTTTATTTACAAACCCAGTACCCATAATGTAAAACAATATACATCTATGCCTTTGTCCAGGCTACTAGGAGATATTAAATACTATAGTTAATCAAAAATAACATTAAAAAATCAGTGTGGAGATGTTTAATAAATATTAATACAATAGCAACAAATATTGTGTAATATAGAACACATATAATATGAACAATACCTCTATTGGGGTGAGGAAATAACAATGCTCAATACTAATCATATATTTGAAGTTAAAAAAAATTATAGTAGAGCTAATAATAAATTGTAAAGCTGAACATACCTGTGAATATACACAGAAATGTCTTGTGGATGAGGGAAATATAAACTAGTAAAAATAAGACCAAACATCTAATACTATGTACAAGTGGTGCTGATGAATGAACAAGCTGCACTTTCCATCATGGATGGCTAAATACATATAAAAGTAATATAACATATAGTTAAAATTGCCTCAAAATACTATTAATAATAAAAGGTATACAGCTGCTAATAATAATAATAATAATAACAACAACAAGAACAACAACAACACTTTGTCAACAAAACGAATTGATAGGTGAAGAATTTCTTGTCCCGAAGCATATATCAGAGGAGAATAAAAATAATAGTATTAGCGACAGTGAAATAATAACTCCACAATCAATTGAGCTTGAAAATGATATAATAAATCCTGCAGCAGATATTATAAACCCATCCCCCCTTAGCAAAACATCTCCGGACATAATGGAGACTCTTGCGATCTATCCAGCTGAAGTAGTACCTGCCACTCCTCAATTTAAAAGAAAACCAGGCCGTCCTCCAAAAAAATTAAAAAAGTAAAGATTTTGGAATATGAAAGTAGCGACAGCGAAATGTCTCCTGCAGCATCTGAAACTAAGAAAGCTATAACCACTCGATATCAAAAAAATTATGATAACATATCATTATCAACAGAAGAAGATAGTCCCATGGAAGAGATAAGCGGCAATTATACCAATATTGATAATAGTATATATAAAAAAAACAATAGCAATAAAGCAAATGAGACCATGTGATACAATTAAAAATCCAGTACACAATCATATATAGTAAAATTGTCTTTTTTAATTTGTCAATATGAGTTTTTGCTCGCATTTATTATTGATTTTTTTTTATATACAATTGAGAACTGATATAGACTTGTTTAATATATAGAATAAACACACACTAAAAGAAACTTAATATAGGAGTTTTTAATATCAGAGGGTTAAACTCTCTTGAAAAAATTGATCTTCTTACTAAATGGTATGACTTTGTTAAGCCACACATACTTGGTGTTATAGAAACAAAAATTTACAATGGATCGCAAATTAATCCATCAAATAAACTAAATAGCAAAGGATTTATGGCTTTTTCAAATACATCTGATACACCATCAGCAGGAACAGGAATCATCATCGATAAAAACTGCCCATTCAACTCTTTTAAAATATTATATATTGACGCGCACATACTAATTATCACTTTTCACCACAAAGCTATAACACTAAACATTGCAATTGTATATATCCCTCCAGGCCCCATCATTATAAATAGATTAATCCTAATTCTGAACTCCAAATTTGTGAACACAGCACATCTAGTATTATTTATAGGGGACTTTAACATGTCATGCGAAAAATTTACCAATAAATGGCCTTATCATCTGTCATTTCCCATGATGAGTGGGAGAGGATTTTTGCCAGAGAGAGCTGTATCATTTAATAATGGAAGATTTTCATCATTGATTGATCTAGTCTTCTATTCCCCACCATTGCATAACATGATGAACATTTTTCTAAAGTACTCCCCTCTATCTGATCATGCCGCAGTCATAGTATCGCTGGAACTTAATTTCAATATCAGATCAACAATAATTACTGGAAGAACAATCAGAATTCTTCTTCCATCATGCACTCCAGAATTACTTTTTTCAGAAATATATATCTATTTGCATAAGATAAAAAGTATACAAATGGACGCAGTCCAAGCATGGCACGCATTTGTCAATATATTATCATTTAATATTAACCATCTTACCAGGACCACACCATCCCCAGCTAAACTTTTAAACCTTATGGATGACACTTATAAAAAAATTATTACAACATCACAATCTAACTATGATCACCCCAGATTAGTAGCACTAAAAAAAACATATCAATCAATTTCAGAACAGCTTAAAGAATATATTGCCACAAAAAAACAAAAGTATACTTAAACAAGCCTCACATCTTAATTAGAAATTACATCAGATGAGCATTAGGTCACCCCTCTCCAGTTTGAGTACCATCAGCCATAAAAATACAATCACATACTGTTTGTGGAGATTTCATGTTGGAGCAATTATTTTCATTTTTTAAAGAGAAATTTCAAAAAAATCCTTCTTTAGATACATCACAACTTTTATACAGTAGACCAGAAAAAGAAATTCAATTTGCTCTTAATGATTTTGTATAAAAATAGAGTCAATGCCAGATTCATGCCATCCTGGAATAGATGGGATTCCCAAGTTCGTATATTCTCATCTTAATAAATTACAGCTCAGTATATGTCTAACCTTACTAATTTTTTAACTAAAGACATATATAGAATACCAGGTCTTTATCAAATATCGCTTGTACCATTTATGAAAAAAAAAAGAAATGGTTTCATCAATAACAAACTTATGTCCAATTTCAATGTCCTCCCTTGGAATAAAAATTATAGAACCAGTAATTAAAGACAAAATAGATCCATATATTATACTGAAACTATCAAAAATGCAATTTGCTAAAAAGGAATCTTCAACTGGACAGGCAGCTTTTCTATTCAAATCAACTATAGAAACAATAAGAAACAACAAAAAATAAAGTCCTATAGTTGTTCAACTAGACATAGAAGCAACATTTGACACAATGCCAATAAATACATTACTGAAAACTCTAGAACAATACACAGTACCAAAAGCCTACCTAAATCTACCTTGCTAACCTATTAATAAACCGTGAAATATACATTACTCTAAATGGAAAAACTTCACCACCAATAGTACCTCATCAATCCATCCCACAAGGATCCCTTCTTAGTGCCTTGTTATTTACTGCCTACATAAATCCCCTAATTAAAATCATAGAGAATGAATTACCTGGAATTTATGTACCCTGCTTAAATACTAACATCTCACGTATAGCTTACATGGATGATCTTGCAATTTTTTTGACATCTCAAAAACACATTCCCAAACTTCTAAAGATACTTTCCAATTATACAAATGAATATAAATTAGCATTTAACATGGAGAAATCTTGTACCTGGCAAATTTTCACTGGCATCAGTATAACAAAACATTTTAAATGTAAACCTAATCCATTTCTTGGTTTCATTTCTATCTGCATCATTCACCAATGATACTACTTATATAAAAAAATCTTGTAAATAAAGTAGAAAGTATAGTCAATTCACTAACAAAAACCTACCTTTCACTGTACACAAAAATAGCACTTTTTAATATGTTAATCATGACAAAAATCACTTATTACACTCCAACAATACTTTATACTAAGGCATTCACTAATAAAATAAACTCACTTTGTAGAAAACTCCTGTGGGGAAAAAAGTAATCTCAATATCAGTAAAACAGCTAAGAAATTCACTCTCACAAAATGGTCTGGGACTTCATTTAATTTACACCTTCAGAATCCAAAAAACGCTAAACATAATCTCTGCATGTGTACAAAAATTCCCATATCTACAAATAGCCTGTAAAATCACCCCCACAGATAAACCACCTCCTTTACAAGGATTCCTGAAGACACTACTTGCACCATTACTATCTATAAAAAAACTTGAATTTTAATCCACCTCAAAATAAATTTAAGTACTGGGAAATACATTTGCTTTTACACCCATCACAAATTGATGAAAAAACTGTACTTAATATTACCAATAGACAACTATGCCATAAATTTAAATTATGGTCACTTGAACCAAAATATTTTGATTTTCTTTTTGAAATTAACCTTGACTCTCTACCCACACAGCATTTTTTGAAATATAGAAGGAACTGCAAAATGTAGACAATTTATGTAACCTCTGCCATAGAGACTCATAAACACAGGATCATATTTTTTTCTCATGTCTAGGACTAAATAGCATCCATTCAATAATAAATACACTATTCAAAAATAAAAGAATAAATATGGAATGCCTATTTGCCTCATTAATAAAAGGAGTTTTTTCTGAAATAAGAATCAGTGTATTCATTATCTATGCTTTATGGTGTACAAGGTGTAAATTCATGTACAATAATAATCCAAGAAGGCACCCAAACACATTCAAAAATAAACTGGATAGTATACATGAAAGAGATAAAAGAATAACAAATCACACAACATTTATTAACACCTGGTCTTTATTGCAGTTACCATCAAACTTATAAAAAATAGGAAGTCACAAAAGATTTAGAAATGTGAAATGAAAAAGTTACATCTTGCCACCATTGAAAAAACATTATATGTTAGTGAACTTTTATACCTCTGCCAGCTTTACAAACAATTGACTGTCTGTATAATAATCAAGGATAATGTGTAAAAAAAATTGTGTAACCTTTTTTAAGTTATTGAATAAAGTCCTTTGAAAGATGATGATGATGATGATGATGATGGTAATAATAATAATAATAATAATAATAATAATAATAATAATAATAATAACAACAATAATAAACATGAATAATTTTTCATCTTGCACCTACATACAAAAAATCACATAATTCATTAACTCAGCTTAAGATTATATTATACCAACAAGCTTATTATTGCATATTGGTAATAACAGTTTATGTATAAACTACTTAAAATTCTCATACCCATAGTAATATTTATAACACTTTCTTTCATAAAATACTTTTCATAAATATACAAAAGGCTGTTATACATCTGGGTACAATCATTTATAATTTTAAATACTCATTCAGAAAAACTTCTGCATAATAAAACCAACAGATAAAATAAAAACATCTACTGTATATCTTACCAATTTCACTTCTGGATCACCATTCACACAAACATATTTATAATATAATAACTAATAATAATCATAATATAATACATATAAGCTAATGACTATAATAATTCTATATATAAAAATATGTATACATGATAACTATAATACCATTTTTAGATATTAACAGTCATTTCCTTTGTATAAGGAATACTATTTCTTTTCAGTCTTTTTTCTCTTCTTGTAGTGATATATGAACACATTATCCTTTAATAAAGAAGAGAAAACACATACATATACAGAAATATTTTGAAGAAAAAGTTCACAATAATTTCACACATGTAAAATAATAATTGCTGATGGTAAATGATTTAATTGCAAACAGTTTCTGTCAAAACACATTTTTAACAGCAATAAAATCAGGGGAGCAATGAACAGAATGATAATTCTTTATCCAAATTGCTCTTTATAAAGTTTTATCCTTACAAATTGACTATAGTAAATTTATGTTACATTTATTCCTTTTCAAATATAATAACAATATACTTAAAACAGTCAGTAATTTAAAAGCAAAATATTTAAATAAATGAATAAGTAAATTTGAGATAAATAGTTAAAATAAAACAAACTGGATATAGTCTTTCATTATGATAATTAAAAATTTAGATTTCATACATGTCTTTATGATAACTTTATAATTTTTAAATAATTGTCAATACTTATTTTTATAGCTTTAATAATCTTATAGAAATTCATTATTCTATATCTGAGCTTGACATATGTAGATTAATTATTTAGTAGCAAATAATTAGTATTAATGACTAATTAAAAGTTAGTTAAAATATGCTGGAGATAAGTTCAGAATTTAAATTAATTTTACATAACAATGAAACAATATACTTTTCCATATGTATTTTTTCCTTTGGCTTCTTTGTAAAGAATATTAGAATTTTCTTTAGTATCTCTAGAATTGTTGTTTAATAATTCAACTGAATATATGCTTTTAGGAAAAACACTGCATGGATAACTTATTGGTTTTTTATTCTGTCTTGAAGATGATAAACAATAAAACTTTAACATTGACTTAAAATAAATAGTCAAATAAAAACAAAGCAATTTACTTCAAAACTAAAATAAAATTTTAAATGAAGTGATATGTGAAGAAATAGAAGTATTTACATTTTTAATTGTATCTATTTTATGCTAATGTTTGTTTTTCCACCCATATACCAAGATCAATACTGCATTGCCTCATTATTAAACCAATGAGTTACAAGTCTGATTATAATATTTAATTAATAATCATTATTGACTTTTAATTAATCTGATCTTGAACTCTGTACTTTAAATCCAGACAATTTAGTCAAATGACATCTAGATGATTAATGAACTTGTTAATTAACAATTTTTATCAACTCTAAATAATTATCAAATCAATTATTTAATAAAATTATTAACTGATTTTTTTAAAATTAAACATTATTTTTATTCAAATACTCTTTCTCTTGCATTATTTAAAAGCTTATTTTTTAAAATAATTTTAAAATTGATTGACTGTACCCATTTTTAAAATACATTTATTACTTTTAGTAGGGCTTTTTTAACTTTCAATATTTCATGTGCATGCTCCAAACATTCACACAAACATGCACATTAATATAACATTTTTTTTAATACAATGAAAATAAATTAACTATTGACTGACATTTAAGACTAATTTAAAAATCAGGGTTACCCTCAGCCAGTTATATTTACTATTTTAAAATTCTACTTCAAAATACTTTCATATAAATTGGTATTTAATAAATCATAACTTACTTTTAAAATTATTTATTTTAAAAATCAACAACTAAAATCCAAACAAAATTAACTAATCATTTTAGACAGCATAGAACATTATCTATTAAATCTATTTGAAACATATTAAGCTCTAGATTAACTCTTCTTTATTTAAAATAAATTTTCAAGCAAATATTAAACAATCTAAGGTAATTTTTTAAATACTGCTAACTAATTAGGCTAAGTGAATTACTTTAATTTACACTATTGAAACATACAATTTAAGATTTTTATTATAACAAAGACAAAGAAATATATTATAATCATATATAATTTAAAAATTTTTGTTAATGCTTTAAACATATATCTAACCCAAATAATTAAATATATGGTTGCAATATATATCAAACATCTGCCTGTGGTTTATAATATCATTTTGGACTATTTCTATTATCTGGTTGAAGTTTTAAATATTTTTAGAAAAATTTAAACTTTATTTATACATTTCTAAACAATAAATAAATAATCAAACAAAATAAGATTGAAATAAACAACTATTAATAACTATAATATTTATCAAACTGACTTTATCAAAGCAGATTCAAAAAATATTATAATAGTTGTTAATAGTTGTTTACTTCAATATTATTTTGATTGATTGTTTATTTATGTATTTGTGGCATTATGGACAAAGAAATTGTATTAGACCTTTGACTATTATAGTTATTTTTAAACAGATTTGACTATTAATAATAATATGCAGTTAGTATGGAACACATTGTTTAATATCGTATTACTCTCTCATGTCACTGCTCTTATCTGAGATAGCTAGCATGGAAATTAACTTGGTGATGTTTACATTTGTGAATTCTTTATGTAGTACAACAGTTTAACAAATAGGCCATTCTGTGTGTTATTACTAACAGTTAAATGTGTGTAGAAGGTTATAAATGAGAGTTGAATTTATCTACAAACATTTAATAATTCAGCTTGATGATGAAAATAGACTAACTTATGTACTGTTTGTGTGACTTTTATTATAATCTAGTTTAAAGGTTTTATATATATAGTTAATAATTCAATAAAATGGTGGAAATAATAAAAGTGTGAATATATATTAAAACAACATATGTATATACTTATTTATATATGGGCACGCGTATACACATGTGTATATATTATTTTCTTTTTTGAAGATATTTACTATAAAATATATTTTGTAATAAAATTAGGGCAATTTATGCACTAATTTTATTAACTCCGTCTTTAAACGTCCCTTTTTTCTATTACGTAAACAAGACAAGTACTGCCTGATTTTCACTATTATAAACTTGTACAATTTTGAAAATCAAAATTTGATTATTTTTGACAAGATTAAATTTTTATGGCCAGCTGAAATCAATTAGCTGCAGTATGCTATAGTTTCACAAGTATTTTTAGAATTTCATCATTTCCAAGTAGAAAAATTTATAACTTTATTTGAAAACTGAAATTGAATCACATGTTAACATCTGTGAATCAATACATTAATATTTTGTCACAAATTAAATTTACTAGTTGACTATCCTTGTATATATATATTTAATCATTTTTAAAAGTCTTAGAATTAATGTATTTTAAAAAAGAGAATTTTTAAATTAAAAATTTTAAATTTCATTTTTTTTCTCTTTTGAGAAACTTAAACGACAAGTGTGTTGTAAAAATACAAAATAACTGAATACTGATTATTCCATTGGTGGAGAAATTGCCCAGGAACATGAATAAAACATTGAAATTAACCTACTTGATTTCTCAATTCTTATTGTCAATATTTTTAAATTCCAATGACTTCACAATATGCCAAATGTAATCAAAACTGTTTACATTCATATATTCAAATATTACCCTTGGTGCTTTCACTGTGAAAAATAATAAATAGCAGAAAGGTAAAAATTTAAATAACTGTCACAATAATAAATATTAAATATGTCAAAATAAACATTAAAAAAATAAATTAAAATACTAAAAAAAATTTGACATTTGGCAGTACAGTATAAAATCCAAGTAATCCAAATTATTAATAAAGTAACAATAGAATAATATTTATAAGTGCAAAAATATATACATCACATACATTTTGCACATACATGCATAGTACTGTTGTTTACATAGTTTTTGAATTATTCATTATTATTTTTTTTAAGATTAAAAAGATATTGTATACATATCTTATTATCACATCATCAGTATAAATCTCCTATATCTTTAAAGCAATGATATGCTATTAGAAATTTAAACAAATATTAAAAATTATTAACTTTAATATAAGTGCTTAGCATATAACTATACCTGATTTTTTTTTTGAAAAGTTATTATAAAAATTTGCAAAGAATATTATATATAATAGCAAAATAAAAATAATACTATAAAGAAAATTCTCTGTACAAGCATACTATTTTTTTCACTTTAAAATTACAAAAAAAAAAAGTGGTGATATAATGTTGAATATACACTTTGAATTCCCCATATTTACTTGCAAGTGGCTATTCCTGATTGACTGATATTGTACATCGAATTCTGAACATTTATTTACTATTAAAAAAAAGTACCAATTAGTTTTATTTCCTCTTGAATTTTTGTGTTTATTTTAAAAGACCCTTCCCCTTTCGGTGATAATAGTACCAATTATTTAATAACATTTAGCTTTTTTTTTTAAAAAAAAATGTTTTAAATAATATTTAAGTAAATGTTATAAACAAATAAGCAAACGATTTAAATGGCTACTTTTTAGAAACAACAACAACAAAAAAAAAACTATCATAAACTAATTAAGGACTGGCTGAACAAATCCTTCCAAAAATATCAAAACTGAACATGATCCTTACATTAATTCAATGCTAACTGTTGAGATGTTTAATTTTTAAATATTATTTTAAAAAAGTATACATATTAATCTGTTTGTTATTTTGTTGCTATTTTTAGATGGATATATTTAAAATTAAATTTAAAAAAGTTTCTTAAATATATCATGCTAAAAGAATAAAATACAATAAAGAAAATGTGAACAGCCCCTTCTTACTTGTGTCTAAATTAAAAAAGGGACTGCAATGACAAATGCTAGATTTATTATATTAATCCTATAATAGTGACAAGTCACTTGGATATGGCTTGAATACAAGTCTCATGTGTAATATTTTTAAATCTGAAATATTTTAAAATAAAAAAATGTCAAATGTTATTGAGGTTTTGCTTTATTGTGAATAGTAAATTTAATTGCACTGTTAACCTTCTATTTTTTAAAAATATATATACAGGATGCACCCAGCCTTATAAAGGTCAAAAGTTTTTTTTTTGATTGGCTGCTTTAACAATTTTTCTTAAAGATCTAATGTATAAATTAAACAAAAGATTTTAAATGTAAGAATTGTATTCTGGTCTGAAAGACTGTCATTATGGCAGAATACAAAAACTCTGGGCATTCAAATTTTTTTTAATGATTTAATGTAAATTAAACAAAACATTTTAATATTATATAAATAAGTTTCCAAATTTTAATAAAGTTAAATTAAAATTTACATTTTTAAATATACCCATTATATTTGATGTTAAAATGCAAATATATATTTACTGGAGTGCCCTCTAAATAAAAAAAATATTTTTTTTTGTTTTCAATTATTTGATAGCATCATGGCTAATCATAGGGTTATTAATAGTTACTGTTTATGAATGTCAGAATACAAAAATGCCAGCCATTTTTGTAATATTTTTTTAATCGGTTGCTTTAACAATTTTTTTTAAAGATTTAATGTAAATGTTTTTTTATTAAACAATGCTAAGTATGTCCTTCATGTGAACTATACTAGAAGATTGACAGACCAGGAGAAAATGGAGCACCTTAATGCCAAATTATGAATCAGTGTTTGTGGCTGTACTGCAGCTGATTGTGAACCTTTAACATAAGCACTCATACTGATTTTTTTTCTCACCATTTTTTATTTAGGAGCAGAATTACTTCCTTCACATAAATGTAATGGGTGTAAATGTGACTTTGGATGATTCATACATTCACAAATCAGAGAACAGAGAAAATATATAAAAATACTAGTTCCAAATTTTAACAAGAATACTATCCAAGTTACTTTCAAATGTAAGCACTTCTCAAACCAAATCAAAGATATCATTTTTTATATTATTTTCATGTTTAGGCAATGTCGATCTATCTATTCTAGGATTACTTTTCAAATTTAATAGCTTTTGTTTCATGGTTTTTCTTCTCCACATCATTCCAGCAAATGTCCACTTTGGATATAATTTAGGACTCTGTTTCATCTTCAACTTTTTTAGTGATATCAATAATATCAATTTTTTTCTTCTTCACTACAATTGTGCATCAATTATTTACATCTTTGTAGTAAATTATATGCTCACTTTTAAATTTGTCTATTTGCATCTTCTAACTTTATAAAATATAACAATAACCCATTTAATGTAATATTTCTTTCAATTCAACCAATCTTTCTTTACATACCCAGGGAATATATATATAATTATTTTTTTCAGTTTAGTAAATATAATTATAAATCTTCATGACAAAAATTCCCTTAATTTGCATTTGTTGAAGAATTAAAGTCTTGTGTATGTGTACTTTTTGTTTATTTTAAATATAAGTTTTCTTTGTGAATCCAAACAAGATATATTATTTTTACAATAATGATTTATAATTATATATATACAGAATAACTTCTCTCAATACCTACATATGATCTACTACACTATACTAAAACCACTTTTAAATCCAGTTTGTTCTCTTGGTTGGTGGAAATCCAATGTTCTCTGTAGACAAGTATGAATTATCTTGATAAACATTTTGTATAAAACTGCTAAAAGGCTGATAGGTCTGCAATTTCTAATATCTTCTTTATCACTTTTTTTAAATATTAATATTAATACTGCATTCTTACAATCATGTGATACATCTTTATCATTTAGACATTCCAGTATATAACTTTGCTAAAAAAAAATTCTATTTCTTCACCTGCTTTTTTTAATATATTAATTATAATTCCATCATTACCTGGAATCTTTCCTTTCTTTATAAATTTAATTATGCGTCTCACTTCTTTATTTAAAATTCTAAGCAATTTGGAAGATATAATAGATATAGGAGGTACTTGTTCTTTATTAGTATCTAATTCTTGATAGAAGTATTTTACCCATTTCATGATGTCATCTCTCTTTTTAGTAATAATTTCATCTTTTTTTCTTATTGCAGATATACATTTCCTACCAATACCAAAATGTTGTTTTACACTCTTGAGACTTTTATTCTCTTCTATTGCTTTCCTTTCTAGTTCATAGTTATACTTTCTTATATCATTTTCAACTCTTTTCTGCACCATTTTACAAAATTCAAGATATTCAATCCTTTTTAATGCATCAGTTTTGTATATTTTCATATTCATTCTTTTCTTCATAAATTCTCTAGTCTCAGTAGAAATTTTATTGGTTAATTGCTGCTTTTTTCTACCAGCTATCTTTGTTGCAGTTTTTAAAAGTGTATCAGTTATTTTTTTATTAATTTCATTCAAATCTGAATCATGTTCAAAATCTACTAATACTTGAAACCGATTTGTAAGTTCTAATTTAAATTTGTTAGAATGTTTTGAAGATTAGGAATATCAACTGTAAATATTGTTTTGCTTAATAATTTTTGTCTCTCTAGTTTTGCGTTAACATGTATCTTACAGATATTGAGAAAAGTTATAGAAAGGACAAATGAATATGAATTGCCATTATGCTTTGGATTTTTAGATTATGAAAAGGCATTTGATTCTATAAACATTTCTTCAGTGATTAAAGCATTGGATCATCAAGGTATAAATCCAGGATATTGTCATATTTTAAAGAATATAAAAATGCAACAGCAACAATTAGATTACATAATGATATTGGGAAAGTCAACATTGAGAAAGGTGTAAGACAAGGTGACTGCAAATCTCCAAAACTTTTTACAGCAGTGTTGCAAAAAATATTTTGTGGATTAAAATGGGAAGCTAAAGGAGTGAAAGTAAATGGAGATTATTTAAATCATTTAAATTTTGCAGATGATTTAGTTGTTTTTGCAAATAATGCTTTAGAGTGGCAGAAAATGTTGCAGGAG
The DNA here is from genome assembly GCA_028023455.1 of Epiperipatus broadwayi. Lineage (NCBI taxonomy): Eukaryota > Metazoa > Onychophora > Udeonychophora > Euonychophora > Peripatidae > Epiperipatus > Epiperipatus broadwayi. Next base: position 7,885,161 of record JAQFVV010012417.1, read on the forward strand.
TTATCAGATGAAAAAAGAAAGTAGGACTAAAGATAAATGTTAAAAAGACTAAAGTAATGTTCAATGGATTTTCTCAAAATATGAAATAAGGATTGATTATGATGAGTGAGAAGTAATTAACAACTACAAATACCTTGGTCAGATTATTAATACAGATGGAAACATAATAGATGAAATTAATCATAGAATTAAACTTGGTTTGAGTGTTTTTGGTAGCAATAACTTGATACTAAAATAAAATATGCCTATGTGTTTGAAAAGGAAGGTTTTTAATAAATGTGTTTTACTAGTTCTTACTTATGAATCTGAGATTTGGATAATTAATAGAAGAGCAATATAGAGACTTCAGATGGAGAGTTGCATGTTAGGAGTAACAAAAAGAAATCAATAACACAATATATGGGTAAGAAAGCAAACAGGTGTTACTGACATCATTGAAAAAATTAAAAGACTGAAGTAAAGCAGGGTTGGACATATTGCTAGAAGAGATGATAATAGATGGACAACTAAAATCTTAAATGGGATTCCAAGATATTTTGAAAGACCCAGAAAGAGACCACATGTGAGATGGATGGATGAAATAAGAAAGTGTGCAGGGGTGATGCGAAAAAAAAAAAGCAAAGATCAGAGAAGATGGATTAAACTTGGCGAGATCTTCATCCTGCAGTGAGTTGATAATGGTTGTTGCTGCTGCTGATGATATACAGAATATAAACAAATGTGCATTTGGACAATATATATAAATCAAACCAGTTGCAATTGCTAGCTGAAGTTCAAGCATAACATATCAGTATTGCTGAATGCTAAATTATTTCAGCAGCACTACATGTGAGACAAACATAAAGTTTGAATAAAGCAGCATAAATGAAAGATACCTATGCTGCATTATTCAGGCTTTACATTTGCCTCACATATAATAATTCTGAAATAAATATTGATATATTATATATACAAATCAATTAACTATTGCAATTACGATTTATTTTCAATCATGTTTGTTATAAAAGTATGAGTTTAACATCAAGTGTAAAAATTTATCATGCTAACTTTTCATGATATCCGATCATGAGGAGAACAAGGGGTTTAAAATAGCCAAACATTCATATAAAAATGATCATTTGTCTTTATATTTTTAAATCAGACTATCAGTTTTATGTGGATGTTCATTTGTTCCAAGCCAATCTGCTTGTCCAGCTATATATGTTTGACACTAAGTTAGTGAATATACATTTTAGCGACTTTAGAATTAAATACATAACCAAAACTTCATATGATTTTCCTAGATTACATGTAACATTTAAAATGATAATAGTAATTTGCCATTCATTACTATATTTTAAATTAGATAGGAAAGCAAGTAATCAATGATAAAACCTAAATAGATAGTCAAATATTTTGTTTTGATTTAATACTTTCAAGCCAGTGGCTATAGCATAATAGAAGTTGGATGATGAATAGATATGCGCAATTCAATACTCCATACTAATGAAAGATGATAGCCATATTAGTTAGTACTACTATCTAGTGATTATTGATGCTTACACAGATTACTCTAAAGTAGAGTGATATAGAATAAATTACTAGTATTAATGTAACTGTTAAATGTAAGCTAGGAAAGTTATATACACTTCGTTTTAAAATACAGAAATGATTGTACTGCAAATAAAACGAGTAATTTTTATTTGGTATTTTATCAAGTTCATGATAATAAGAAAAAGTCTTAATGTGAGATGGGATTATGGATCAAAAACATTTTGAAATAAGTGTGTATAGTTTATTTGTGAGTCAGGAGTAAATAATCTTTTAAGAATAATTGATTTAAATATTTATAGGCGTAGGTGTAATATTATAAAAAAATATACACAATGTTTTGTGTTGATTTATAGCTTTAAATTATTTATAAAGAGAAAGGCTTTAATCTTTTTCACAAGTGCTTCTTTAAACGTTTATAATAGCCAAACAATAGTAAAAAAAAAAAAAACTACATTGTTTGGCTATTATAAATGTTTAAAGCATTATTAATTAAAAAGTGAAATTTTTAAAAAAATATATATATAATTTCTCCTTTTCTCAACATTGCCAATTTCTTCCCTTTATTTTTTTTCTTCTTCGTTTATCAGAGACACTATCATATGTAACCTTTAATAATCTATCCAATAGATGTTTATGACCATTTCATTATTTTAATATTATCTTCTCTTTTTGAATCCATATTTTAAAATCCTCTTGTTCATTTTCCTGAATATCATTTCTGTTTCTAATTTCATATTTCTTGGTAGTACCACCCTGATTGCCCAATAATTTTTCTTTCAGGTGGTTATATCCACTTCAGAAAATGAATATGAAAAATCAATAAAATTATCATGATTCAACAATTAGAAAGTCCAATGTTTTTTCCCTGGTAAAGAAGTCTTCACATTTCAAAAGGCTATTTAAAAAGTGTTTTCTTTCTTTAAAGATACTATGATAGTTATTATGATAGCATATAATTCAGTGAATAATAATATTCTCAGAATCCAAATGATGATAAGAGAGATATAAATAAAAAGATGGATAAATTTTTTAAGCATTATTCATTGAAAATTTTAAAAAAAATATTCTAAAAAATATCTCTGATTTTCCAAATATAAAATTTGTAATTTTTTTTCTTGAACATAGTTTAAAATTAGAAAAATAAAAAAAAAAGTTTTAGATGCAGAGAATTTAGTAAGTAAAGAATATTAAAAATTGAAATCAATTACAATATTCATTCCAAATATAAAAAACTACACATTGATTGTGTAATATAATATTCAGTTAGAAAAAATTAAGTAATATAGATTATACACCTTTTAATATATATAATGCTTTATTTTTCTTATACCAACCAACAGATGTTTTTCATCAAAAAATCGTATTTAAAAAAAAGTTAATATTAAAACACAAGAAATATTTTTCTTTTTTAAAAATACTATTAAATCTTAAACAACAGTTCTACAGCTGATATTATTCAAATAAAGATTAAACTTTGCATTAATGTCTGACTGGTCAATTAATTGCGTGAATCTATTTATTATTAATTAAAATATGTATTATTCTAAATGACAAAGATTTACATGTATAGATTAAAGACGGCAGAAAATATATAAAAAAAATCGATAGATGATGCTAATTTTTTATAAAGCAGAATTATCTATTGTACACATTATGCCACATTACGATAATTAAATTTTTTATCTTGAGATAAAGCAAAGACACTCAGCTGATAATCAGGATTCATCGATAGCAATGAATACTTTATCATCAATAATAAATTATTTAAGTTTACTAACAATGATTTTATTCATGCTCTCTAATAAAAAATTTCATAATCTTTCATGTTGCAATGTTTGATTGGTCTTTCATCAAACATTGCCTTTGAAAGATTGTTAAAAAATTCTATAGAAGGTATAAGTAAAATTAACATTAGTAAATATTATATGATATATATCATAACATATTATGTGCATTACTCATTAATAATAGACTTTAATTTTAAAATTACATATACATATTATGATAATAATAAACAAAACATGATAAAAAAATAAAAGATAGTAGAGTATGGCATAGTTTGTAACCTATATATATGTACAGATATATGTGTTTATTTGGGAATCACAAATATTAATATATATATATATGAACAAAAATAATAAAACAAAAAATAAAGTACAGTACAACAGACCAATGTACGTTTTTTATAACTAATAAAACAGAATTACATTTTGAGAAAAAATAAAGCTAGAAAAATCTAAGTTAGAAATTATCTTCTACATCTATTATAAGCTTAAGTAACAATTACTTACCATATAGTAGTGCAGTTTAATCCCCATACTCAATTGTTTTTTGACTTTTGCTTTTATCAAGGTCTTGAGAATGAAGATTACATTGCACTACCAAATAACCATTGATTATTAAAATCTTGTAGTAGATGGCAGTACAGAAGTAAAAAAAAATAGATTGCAACTGTGTATCCTGTAGTAAACTAAAAAATAATATAGAGTCATGTTGGTTATAATATTAACATTAGTAATTGATAGGTATCGGAGTGATCCCTGACTCTAGGCTTATATGACTGTTAATCTGATAAATATAATAACACTGTGGCACTGGGGATTATTATTTAATAAATAAATAATATAAACCTAAAAATATAATATTATACATACATATTAACAAATTATTTATAGCTTAATTGTTTACAGATTTGAGGGCATACTAAAATAATAATGAAAACCAGTGCAACCTGTTCAAGTCTCTAAACTTGCTTTGGCATGTCTGGAGACAAGTCTCTCCATGATAGAAGCCATCAAAGCCAACTCATGATGATGTCCAGCACTGTGTTGCTGCAAGTCTATCTGCATACATATAGCTTTCATGAGCAAATGTTTTTGGCTCCTTCTTGCAGACCAATTGCTCAATTTCAGTTAATTATTAGAATTCATGTTCTAATTGACTGTTCCATTCAGATCCTTTTGACATTGTGTAATAATATTTAATTGTTTATATGATAGGAATGCAAACTTGACACACACATGTACATACTTTTTTTTGTCAGAATTTCTCAATTTCAATTTTTATCTCATTTGTAAATAAACATTTTCAATTAAATTCTCATTAAGTGGTCTCTAATTTATCAGTCATTCCTTTTCCACTCATCAATTGATCACCATACACATACATTTTCTTGATCACCATACACACACACATTTTCTTGTATCTAAGATAAATTCACCATTGAAGATAGTTGATTGCAATATTCTCCCTGGGTTCAAATTCTGAGGCATATGTGGAATCTAAAACAGGGGTGAAGAATGGATGAATTAGTCCAAATTGTGTCTAGAAACCTAGAGCTAATCTATTGGAAGTAGACATGATCATTGGTTAGTTACATCATCATACCAGTCTTGGCATCCTACCCAAAGATCCTAAATCTGTCCATAGTTAGATGCATTCCATCCTTCTGGTGATAGAAAAGAGAAATTATGTAGAAATGGACAGTAGCACAGAAGAGGTAGTGGGGGAAGTAAGTAATGAAGAAAAGGTGGAAAGTGAAGTAATTGGTGGGGGGGTGTCTAGAAATGGGGGAGATTTTAAAGAAAACCCATGGCATGCAGAGAACAGTCAAAGGTAGTAGGTGAATGTAGATTAGAAAAGGAATTGCAGGGAAAAAAGATAACATTGAGGTCTGAAAGAGATTATTGAAAACAGTAGCACAGAGGAAGATGCAAGGAGGAAGTGAGTGCTAGACAGTATATGGAATGAGTGGACATGGAAAGACCAGCAACCATTGAAGTACCATCCCAATAAATACAAGAGCCAGTGGGAGAGATCAAGGAAAATCTAAAAAATTGATTGGCTGATATGGCAGAAATACTAATGCAAGTAGCTACCACTATACAGAGAAACCAACAAAATATGGACTAATTTTAAAAAAAAATGCAAAAATTGATAGGTCAAATATCAAAAAAGGCTTTGAAATCAAAGTAAAGAATGAAGTTTAGAGGTGAAAATCAGAGATAGAGAGTGGAAAAGGCCTTGTGGCCCTAGAGAAAAAATAGATGAGAGAAACAAAAAATGGAAGCGAGGATTATGCAAAATAGATTAGAGCTGGAGGAAAGAGATAAATGGGCAAATAATAGACTGCAGAAAGAGTTAGAGACATTGTAAATAGATTGCCAACAAAATTATGAGGAGATACATATTAAGTCTACAGGGTTCTTAGGAGAGCATCAGAAAAAACTTATACAAACATTGAAGGGGGACTTCGTACTTATCCAGGATAATGTAGCAAAACAGGAGGCACTCATCCAGGATGCAATATCACAGGTCTACAGTGGCCTAGAAGAGGGTTAAAGATATCAGTAGCAAGAGAACATTCTCAAAGACCTTCAAGTGTTGCATAAGGAGATACAAAAGTTACAACACTTTCAAGGACCTACAAGTGTTCTTTACAGAAGTTATGAGATAAAAAAAACATTATCCAAGAAAACAAAGTAGCCACTAAAGAGAGGACCAAAATAATCAAGGACCTCCAGAGGCTATCTGAAGTAAAGGAAGGCAGAAGAACTTTAGGATTTAATTTAGGTATTGTAGGCCAGTTTGAAGTCAGGAAATAACCCACAGAGAATTAAACTTAGACATAACAATTAACCAGGAACATATCAACAGAGTAAGAGGCAATAAGTGATAATGCTCATAGAAGTTTTAGAGATGACAAGTGAGTTCAAAACAGAACTCTGAGAGCATAGATAACCAAACAGTCAAGCCAGAAAAGATATACCCAAGTCAAGGGGGCAAGGCAGAGAATTAAAACCTTATAGGACCATCCAAACCAGTACCAAACATCCTTACATAAATGGCTAAATTCATTCAGGTCAAGGCTTTCAAAGGGAATATCAGAGAAAAAACCCCAAGGTCTCCCTCAAGAGCCTGCAAGAACTATTTAGGTTTTAGAAATTTTGATCAGCAGACCAAGTCACTCTCACCATACATTATTTACAGGGATATGTCAGATCTTGGTGGGACTGTCATGATGATAAACCATCTACCTTTGATTTAATAGTCAGCATCTCTCCTGAAAACTTTCTGGATTGTGAAGCACCAGGATGGAATCTACCACACTATTCTCAGAGGTATATAGTTCCATAACCAAAGAAATGCATACTCATTTTTGTGACACAAGTGACCGATATGCAGTCATTACCAGAATTCCCCTTTACTGACAAGTAGATGATTCGAACCTTGCAGCAAATTATGCTGAAGGTGTTGATGGTCAGTTGCTGGATAAGAATGAACCATAGAGATGGCTAGATTCATGATGAACATTGATTACAACCCCTTGTGTAAAGAATCACCAGAAAAAGTATACAGGATAGTTCAGCCAAAGTGTCAGGCAATTGCCACAAAAAACTATCAAACACTTCTGGAAGTCAAGACAGGAGGAACAAACCCAGGGTCAAAAGACCATACCAGAGAAAAGCACTTTTCAACTCCAGGAGTAAAGCTGGTCCATGGGCAGGCATGGTGTCCAATATTCTAGTGACTGTAAAGACTGTGACTGGTGTGTAAATTGGCATGCACCTTATAATGAGGCTCAAGATTAGGAAAGTGATGGTGACTGCATTGATTGGCACTGGTAGACAGGTAGCATTTGCATCAAAGAAGTAGATCTCCAAATTGGTAAAACAAGGACCGTCATTGTTTAAGTCTCCAGTGGATACAACCAAGATGACCCTAGCCAATGGGAGGATGATAAAAATATATCAAGTCTGCTTGGATTTTGAATGAAGTAAAAATACCTTGACCACCCATTCTTATTGATTAAGGGGTTAATCCAAGATGTAGTCCTCAGTGCTGATTTTCTGAGATAGCACAAATACCAGATTGACTATGGAATAATGTAGTGTCACTTGACCAAGAATAAATTAAGCTGGGAGAACTAAATACTTGCCAGGATGTTCAAAGAGGACAAGAGTTCATCACAAAGACCACATCTGAAGCAAAGGGAGGTGTTGAAGAAAAGAATAAAGTCAAGTAGTACTTTCCTTTGTGCAGAGCAAACAAAAGGAGGACAGAGATCTCTTCCGAATATGCAACCAGTTGTGGAATCTGGTCACATAACCAAGCAATAGGTACATCAGGAATATTGGTCTTTCTGCAGTGTAAACAAATGTCCAAAGGAGCCCAAGTATGAGAATACAAGGTATTGGTCAGAAGGTGAAGATCTGGCCCTGAATTTGATCCAGGACCATATTGGGGTTGCTTCCTGTGGGAGCCTCGAAAGAATTAAAGCCCATATATGAGTATGGAGGATTATGAAGGTGATTTTTTATTGAATTGGGAAATCCCCTTTACAGGCAGTGAGTATGTCTGAATGTTGGGATATTGGCTCCTCACCCCAAAACTGCCTGGACAAGCAACATTAACTGCTGTAAATGAACTCCCAGATTCTATTTAAATCAGGTAAAATGTACCTATGGATCTTTTTCCCTCCCCAAATTTGTAAATTTGTTTATTTCCTTATAAGATAACCTGTATTCAATTTGATAACTAATTATTTTTGCATATAAAATGTTTATTAATTACTCATATGTAGGGATAGTAATTTTTATTTTTATGTATTGGTTGCACCTCATAAATTTCAGTGGAAAAGTTGATGGGGTTACAGTGATAATATCCATCAAGCAAGGGTACCATTTAAAACCTGTAAATTTCAGAATTTAATTCATTATTGCAGATTAAAAGTACAAGTAAAATTATTTTATTTTGTTGTTTGTAAGTTTAGAGCTATAAAATGAACTATTTGTCACATATCTTGTTTCACCTACTATGTTCCATAGTCAGACCTACACTAGCTTTAAACCCCATCAAGTACATGTGTATTTACATATATGTATAATAATTAAAGGTACATCTAAATAAACATCATTATATATCAGAAATATATGTGAGTATAAGTTGTAACATATAATAATAAACTTAGTAAGGTTGCAGCACAATTATATTTTTAAGTCTTTAATTTATTACAAAATTTATCTGTATCAATTTAACGCACTGTTTGGTTTAAGAATCCCACATATAAGTATAATTTCATGGGTGCACATATATAATGAAATGTTTACACAACAAAAGAAATCATGCTACATGCATCTGTTTAAAATTGTGTGTAGGTTAAATGTTAATTTTAAAAATGACAAATTTTAATGTACACCTTGGTAATAGCAAACACAATCATGCAGCACTATTTTCTATTCACTTGGGTATTGCCTTTGCTTTACTAAGTTCAATGTATCTGTTTAAAAGATCTACCAACAAAAGAGCCAAATTTTATAATTTTAAATAAGTTATAAACCTAATGGGTTTGATGGTGCAAACCTGGCTTGTAGGCAATGTAATTGAGGGCTAAAATTTTAGTATATAAAACATATTTTGGCAATAAGAAGTTCTACATTATAATTCAAGCAAGTTGCCACAGGAAGCTATGCCCATCAGAATTTTGATACGAGTGGCTGAGAAGACCCCCAATTCACTGTTTTCCTATGGAAGAATAGCAATCTCCAACCCATTCTGCATGCTGCCACAGCAATCATCATTGCTTAAAGAATGGAGATGTTCAACTACCAACTGCTGCCATGGAAGGATATCACAGAAGAGCAATCTATGCCAGTACCTATACCAATGCTGGTCAACTCAGCCTAGAAGATTGGTAATATTTCTTCACTGCAGAGCTCCATAAATCTTATTTCTAATAAATTTCTTAAGCTAGCTATTTGTAATGAATGTTCAAAAATTATTAATTCTCAATTAATTAAAATTCTGTAAAATAAAGTGTCTAAATATAACCATAATAATCTTGCCTATAAATATAAAGGTAATTTTAAAATAACTTTCCTTTAAATGTAATAACTGTAATCAGTTATTATTTAACCTTTTTTATTCTGAGGCTACACCTATATTTTTCTGTTTTGATTATTTTATTTTAATTCTATGTTTCTAATATGCCATAATTCAAAGTAGAGAACAATTAATTTAATAAACCTTCAGAGAGACGATTAGAAGCTCTCAAGTCTTCATTGCTTTTTAACCAATAGTAATCTCACATTTGAAACCTATTTTAAAAAATAACAGATCGCTACATGCTCATTGTTATCTATATTTAATTAGTTAATAAGTATTGGTTTTAAATTTATTAAGGTTTGCAAATTATTTCTTAGTTAAATAATGGCATTATATTTCTTAGTTAGATAACAGCCTGGGATGCTTACTCCTCTCAAGTTTATTATAAGAAATATGTACAGATTCCATATTTTTAAATTAGATTGCTATTAATTAACCATTTCTTAGCATCATTATGATATGCTATTTTGAGAACTGGGTCAAGGTAGTTTTGGCAGAATGAAACTCGATATTTATGCACATTTTTGTTTTAAATACATATTAGTATTATTCAAGCATTGTAAATGTTTACTAAACATAGAACATGTATTTACACCTTGCCATTCTTTCTTAAATGGAATCAGAGTGACAAACCACCCCATTATTTAATTTGGATAACCATATTTCTAAAACTGAAACACAAGGGTCCTGAACTATATTCAAAGCTGCTCAGACATACTGAACTAAATGATTCTTATTGCAATAACAAGTTTATGTGGTGCAAAGGGATATATACTGAATCCTGTGAATAATTGCACATTCATACTGTGATCTTTAATTTAATATTTTAGCATCATAGTCTCAGAAGCCCATCTACAATAACCAGTTCATTCTGCCTTATTATTAAACTTCAGCATTAGTCTGATCATGGAATATGATTTACCTAGAGAATCAGTATTGCACCTATTTATTGTCCATAAATAATACATTAGAATGAATAAACATTTCATTTGTATCATCATGGTAATATTAAGCTTATCAGTAGCAAGCCTTGAGAATAGTTTGGCATATCATATAGGAATGAATCATAGATCTCAGATAATTAATTATATAAATTGCATTATCTTTAAGATGAGAGACCATTGTACTATTATCTGTCTCATCATTGTCGTCACACTTGTGTGCATAACTCCCACCATCAATGCAAATATTTATTTTATTTTTATTAATCTGTTGATTCTTATTTATTAAATATATTAAAATAATTAATGTTTAATGTGTTACTCACAACCCACTCCCAATCACACCAATCTTTATTAATATATTTATGAATTACTTTAAATCATAAAGCATTGAGTAGCTTATTTAGTTAATTTATTAATTGTTCCCTGGAGTCTCATGTTTCTCCCATTACTACACCAGCACATGAAACAATTGATACCGAGTGTAACCACAGATATGTAGTTCATAGAGTATTAAATTACAAAGTTCAGTTAAAAGTAACTTGTAGTTGGTCAAATTCAAGATCTCACCATCTCATTCCAATCAACATTGTTTTGCCTGAACTCTGGATTTTGTTATGTGAATGCATAAATTTGACCTTTACACTGTTTAATATTTTTTAATATATTTGCTTTAAGGCAATTTCTCTTCTGATACTTGGTAGAATATATATAAGAATTGGGAGCTCTGGCAAATAAATAGAATTGAGGATGTCAGTAATATTTTGCATCATAACATGTAATTGAATATCTAGAAATTTAAGTGTGAGATTCTTTTTTCAAATGGGCACAATATTTTCTAATGGAATATGTTAATGCTAAGGAAGTTGTTGAAAAGTTACTTAGATTACAACCCAAGCATTGCCATCATTTCTAAAAATGGTTCTTCTTAAAATTAATAAATGAGAAAAATACATTAGGCTATGATTCAAGATCACCCCTAAGTAGGATGTGGTGGGATCATCTATTACAAAAGATTATATTCAGATTACCAAATGTTACCTGTTGTTTAAATAAAAAATTGAATGTACTATCTTTATTGAATTAGGAATAAAACCTGAGTCTTTCAATTTTTTCATATCTTTATTGGACTTTTCTATTGCAGTAAAAAATCTCCGTTGAGAAATCAATGCAATATTTTCATCATAAAATAATTTCATTCTTACTATATCTGCAAGATCACTGATAAATATATTAAATAAAATAGAACAGAGAACAGAATCTTGTAGCAATCCATTTTGTAAAATTATATATAACATCAAACCTCCACTCTTTTACACTTTTAGCAAAATAAATTTATTAATTTGATAACAGTTTTCACTGTTCCCATCAGTCTTCGTCAGATCTACAAATTTAAACATTACATAAATACAATCATATTTTATAAATTTATACATATAATTTTACAATTGAACTATTTTTACTTTATATTATATTCAATAATTTAATCCTTTTAACCTTAATATTATTTTATTTTATCATTATTTTGACCTCTTATTATTTATTATTATTACTAGTATATTTATTTTTATACCCTTTCTATTATATTTTATTATATTAATAAATCACTTTTCACCCTTTACTATTATATCAACTCCTATCCAATATATATTTTTATTTTATAATCTTACAATTTAATCCCCTAATTATTTTACCTTACCCAACCCATTAAATTTTTCTTTTCTACATAATCTTACTGTAACATTTTTTAACTTTTATAAATCAAAACATAATTAAATATATAATTACTTTCATATTACTATTAAATCTCTTTATATCATAATTTATTTTAATTCTTCCATTTCTTATTTTACTTTTAAATTTTTATATTATTATAAAGATGAAGAGAAATAGTAAAGTATAAAATTATGGATAGTTAGTGTGTTTGATGTATAGTTAGTGTGTTTGATGTACAATAGAGGGAGCTATATTATTATAAAAAAGAATAAGAAAGTAGAAAGGATTACGGGATAAAAAATGGAAGAAGTAAAGGAGTGAGAAATAAGGTAAGAATTTAAATTAAAATTATAAATAGGTAGGGTTGAATAAAAAATAGGATAAAAATAGAATTAAAAGATATATAAATAAGGAGTGAAAGAGAAGGTAGAGATAAAATTAGATAAAAATAAGATATTATAATTGGATAAAAGTTAACAAAGGTTGGAGATATTTATAGTAATATAAAAATTTAAAAGTAAAATAAGAAATGGAAGAATTGAAATAAATTATGATGTAAAGAGATTTAGTAGTAATATGAAAGTAATTATATATTTAATTATGTTTTGATTTATAAAAGTTACAAAATTTTACAGTAAGATTATGTAGAAAAGAAAAATTTAATGGGTTGGGTAAGGTAAAATAATTAGTGGATTAAATTGTAAGATTATAAAATAAAAATACATATTGAATAGGAGTTAATATAATAGTAAAGGGTGAAAAGTGATTTATTTATAGTAAAATATAATAGAAAGGGTATAAAAATAAATATACTAGTAATAATAATGTAAAAATAATGGTAAAATAAAATATTAAGGTTAAAAGGATTAAATTATTGAATATAATATAATGTAAAAATAGTTAAATTGTAAAATTATATGTATAAATTTATAAAATACAATTGTATTTATGTAATGTTTAAATTTGTAGATCTGATGAAGACTGCTGGGAACAGTTGAAACTGTTATCAAATTAATAAATATATTTTGCTAAAAGTGTAAAAGAGTGGTTTGATGTTATATAGTGTATAAAGAAAGCAAAGCTAAGAAAGAAGAGGAGGAAGAGTCTAGAGGATTATATTAAAATTATATATACATATATAATAATTTAGAATCACTTAAAAAAATTTTATTGGAGAGCATTTTGCCAAATTAATTAATGGTTTTTCTGCTTTTAAAAAATTAAAAACTTTTAGAAGACCGTTTTCCAAAACAGAAACATAAGCTGAGGTTAGATCAATAAAGATAACATCAGATTTTAATTTACTTTAAAGTGGTTTTTGATATGTTATTAAAATTATTGAGCATAACAGCTTCTTGCTGATATACACCCAGTCTATTGGTAAAATTCTTGATTCTTTCAAAAACTTGTTTAGACACATAATAATGAGATTGGGCAACAATTTTTTTTGATCATTGTTAGCTTTGTTTGGTTTTAAGATTTCTATATTTCAAATGAATAGTTTGAAATACTTTCTGTATAATGAATAATTCAACCAATCACACTTTGGCATTAGATTCTAAATTTTTCAGAAACTCTAGAAGTATATTATCTGCTCCTGGCACTTTTCCTGATTTAAGATTATCTAGGGAAAGTTCAATTTCACCAATATCCACAGGTTTTATCATATCATTATTCTAGAAACAATACAAAAAACACTTGCATTTCTGCTCTAGTGATGCTTTTCATCATTCTATCAATCTTGAGTTTAAAAATCTGATATATGAGATTGACATCTTGATTAACAGTGACAATAGTGTCTCTTTTAGAGGTACATTTACATCTATCAAGCTCATGCAAAGGTTCCCAGGTCTTACAACTAAATTTTATAAAACTTTGTTTCTCCATGGTATCTTTTCATTTTTCTCTTGCAGCATCATTTAGTGACTTTGTAAATGCGTTAGCAATTTTATGATCTTTGGTAGATAACATTTGATATAGAGAGCACTGGTGGTTTTAATCCAATCTGTAATGAATTGCTTGTAATATCCATAAGGGATGGATTCTCTGGCATGTGTTATTAAGAGTTTGTTAAACACACCATAGTAAGAGAATTGGAAAGATTTTATTAATATTTTGCCCAAGGTATCCAATATATTGATGCCAGTTAACTTTTCTTAAATTATATCTCAGAATAGGACAGCTTTTAACTATAGGAATGCAGATTCTATGAGTGGTTAGACTTTATTTATATTGGATATGAATAAAATGGTTTAATATCATATCAGTAGGTCAGCAGATAATGAGGAGCTGTTTTTTTGTCAAAATTGTGGAATGTTTCTCCTTGCTTAGCTTCACACATATGTGCTTGTTAATTAATTCCATTCATTCTATAAGTTGACAACCTGCTTGAACTCATTTGCATAACTCCAACAGCTACTATGAGTATGAAAAACTCACTATAAATACAAAGGCTATAGTAAGATCTAAAAGCAGAGGATAGAACCAGTTTGTATTTGGGGGTTTGTAAATGTTACATATATTAAATATCTATCTGAATGGTCATTTGAACTATCTTCAATAGAAGTTGTTTGCTTTACAAGATAATTTGAAACCAAAACAGCCACACCATGTTAACAATGCATTCTATCATTGACCAATGTAAATCCAGGAATTTTCAAAAGTTATGCATTATTAAAGAATGATGACTTCTCTTAAAGTGGTTACATGACATTGTGCTGAACATGGATGATAGCCTTTCTATTGCCTAAGCTGCAGATAATGTGCACTAGTATGTGAAAAGTAATGACTCCATATGAAAACTAGACTTTATCCTAATGGACTCCTGGTTAAGATAGAACATTATGAAATTACCTACAATTTTAACCCATTATTTTTTGTCCAGATAAAAAGTAACTCTCTTCCATTTTATTTAATTTTTTGGATAATTGTTAAGTAAATCAGTGAACTTTGAGACAACAGATTAAAATAAACCCCATTGTAAACAAATAATTTATTCTTTAAATAACTTGAAAATAAGCTGTTTAAAATCTGCATGATTTAATTCTTTTTAAATATATCATTAACTCAATAAAATCAAATAAATCAAAAATATTGATACCCCCACCCAACCAATAATCTATGTATATAAGTAAATAGTTTAGATTGCGCTTTACGCAATAAAATTTTTTGCAGATTAAAAATTTTTTTTTACAGAATTTCATTTTAGTTTATTATATTTACAAACTCTTTGAATTTCTAAGTAAATTTTCAGAGTTTAGAAAAATAAATACATATTATTTGTTGTAATTTTATTAGAACTTTAAAAATTAATAATGTATTTTTAGATAACACATTAAATGTAATAGATATTTATTTATGTCAGACATAAAAGTCTTATAATTTTTCTATCAGCAAGGGGAATAAACTAAATAAAATTTTATAAACGCTATTAAATATCATTATTAATAAATATATTTTCTATACATTTTGTCAAATATTTCAAGAATCATATGAAATAAGTTAATCATCTATTGATAAATTAAAATTCCACACTTAATCATAATTTAAATAAATTAAATTTTAATACAATGACTTTTCTATATGAATCTTAGTATTTTAAAGTACTTTACTAAAGTTTATAATGAACTTTTAAATTTGCAATGTTAGAATAAATTATTGCGAGAAAGTATCAAGAAGGAAATGCCACTACTATTAATCAAGAGTTATTGCTTGGTTGTAATAAATAATTTCCTAATGATTCAACCTGTCTTAGGAACTTAACACTCATAATTGCATATTATAAAGTATTCATATAAGCTTGTGTATTGATTTATAAATACTTTCTTAAATAAAAAAATGTTTAAATGTTATTTTATATTTTATTATTTCTCCATATATAAAATACATAGAACACTATTGATGCTAAGAAATATCAGTAAATGAATGGTTCTGGAATAGAATAAATAAAGTGGATTACTGTTCCTACTATTTTATTTCATATAACAAATTCTGATTTAAAGTTTTTCTAATTCTACAAATAAACTAAAAGAAAAAGATCCCTGAATTAAAAAAAATTATTATTGCAGAATGAATATAAAACATTTGAAAATTGATACTATTCCAAAAGCCACTATAATAAAAACAAAAAATAAGTAGCGTTACACCCCTACCTCAAGTTTTTATTTCAAATGCCTCATATTTTACATCAGCAATAACAATGCTCCCTCTCATACCTTCATATAACAGTGGGGTATGGGTATACTGTTGTCCTGAAACTCAATTCAAATGTTTACAGAAAGCTTTTCAGTTAACTGAATCAAATGACTAGATTGATAAAAGTGATAACATATAAATCATAGCTTAACTTATGACACTTTTCTTGCATTTGTTTGGCAAAAAGAATCCAAAATGCTTTTTTAAAAAATCTCTTAGTCTCTGGGATTTGCTTATCAATAGAAGTAACTCATTCAATAATGATCTGGAAAATATTTTTGCTTTAGAGAACATTACTTTTCAATAATAATTAGAACAAAAATTTGTATCTCTTTTACTTTTTATACATTGTGACAAATAAAACTATCTTAATATCAGATAATACATCTTCATAATTCATGTAGTACAAAAAAAATTCAAACAAGTTTGAAGCTATTTTTATTATTATATATTTTTTCTAAATCACTTTTGTCTTTAATATAAAAATAAATAAATAAACTTAAAACACACTTGCTCTAACATATTGTAACAAGAAGGGGTGGGTGGAAGAAGGAAAGTGAACCTGGAGTGATGGATAAATCGTCATCAACCCCAAGCACAAAATATACATACAAATAATTTAAAAGAGTATCTATAAGTAATATAATATTCTATAAGAGTATGAGACTAGAGAATCTCTGAGAACATTAAAGCATACATCAATCATATATATCAACCAGCATTATAATAAGTCAAAGTAAGTATAGTTCAAAATACCATTCATCATCATTAATAGGTATAAACAAATTAGCACAATAAATCAGAATAAAAATCAACAGACCATCTTGTGGCTGGATTGAAAAAGGGTCTTTTTTAGACCAGGCTAACTATTGAGCCTTTGCCAGCTTGGGCAATTATTTAAACATAACTTGGATGCACCATTTAAGTGCCCATCCATTAAAATACACAAGCAGAAAATCTAAACAACAATGCTGGGACATTTAAAACATGTTGATCATCATCAATGCTTAGGCCACTTGTATTGGCCAATTATAAACTTAACTCCTAATAAGGCTAAACTAAAATAAAAGATAATAGTGTGTGGACTTTAAAGAGTATTCTCTTTTGCACCAACCAGGATGATGATTGATCATCTCTGGATGCCCCAAAGCACTAAATACACATCCCCAATCATATATTCATCCTGTGCACCAACCTAGCTCAGAAAACATAAAGCTCTATTACTGTATGTGAACAAGAGATGATGGAATACAATTTTAACAATTAAATAAGTTTATTAATAACAATAAAAAAATAAAGATATTTAAAGATAATTAAAAAAAAAAGGTATTTAAGGTCTTATAGGATAAAGCTCTGATTTTGAAAAGTATACAAAATTACATACACAACTAAAGTTACATCAATTGCATTATTTCTTAATTAGTTTCTATAACGCATATATATATCCGTACACAGATGTGCATTTTATAATATATGATGAAGACATTTCAATTAAACATAAAATAATTATTACATTTGTGATTTCTATAATTACTATACAAAATTCAAATTGTTACATTGATTTACATATATGTGC
The DNA here is from genome assembly GCA_028023455.1 of Epiperipatus broadwayi. Classification (NCBI taxonomy): domain Eukaryota; kingdom Metazoa; phylum Onychophora; class Udeonychophora; order Euonychophora; family Peripatidae; genus Epiperipatus; species Epiperipatus broadwayi. The sequence continues at coordinate 7,903,008 of JAQFVV010012417.1, forward strand.
ACACAGACATGCAATTTATAATATACAATTAATATTCACTAACAAAAAAAATGATTATAATTTTACATATATGAGTGTACATGTACATACGCACACTGGGTTTTACCTATTTAAACTTGTTACAATAATAATTATTTTTTTATAATCCATTTGGAAAACATAAATTTCACACATATGTGTGTATAAACAAAATATAGATATAATTTAAAATTAGTTTCAATTTAAAAGTCCTCTCTTTTTTTTTAATAAACAAAAGATAATATTGTTTTATAGAATCAAAATATATATATATTTTTAAAATGTCTTTCTGCTTGATTAGTTAATGATGATGAAGTAGGCAGGGTGAGGTAGGAAAAGTGAATACATGAACAGCAGCTCCCTATGCCATGATAAGTAGATAGCCAAGCATGGACTATCAAACACACAATGCTCCATGACATCATGAGAAAATACCTCATTTTTAAGCACTGCCCCTTCTAAGTACCCAGACAGATCAACCTTAAAGAGTAGTATCCAGAAAAAAAAATTAAAAGGCATTGAGCCAACTGAAACTTAAGGGTATAAATGAGGTCTATTCATAAAACCCAAGCCTATTCATGAGGCCTATATATATATTCACTACTGGACTACTCTGGGACTTCACATCTAGATCTAGACAGTGCCCAGCCTATACTTCAGAGCATCATGAACACACTGCATCCAGATAGCCCTGTTCAACTATACACCCACCATAAACATAAAAAGTACAAATTCATGCATCACTTTCAAAATGTAATTTTACTAAAGAAATTATTTAAAAGTTTGTTATCATATATAACTTTACTCACCACAGCTGTATATATTTTATCTGTTCTTCTCTGCCTTTAGATAGTCAGCATCTATATAATTTATTTAGCAAGCTGGTTTGTTTGGTCCATTAGAAAAATATAATCCATGTTTGTTGTCATCATCAGGTAAAAGTATGCAATCCATGTAAAATCTTGATTTATAATTGATCTCTGCTCTATCTAAGATTATTCCAGGAAATCAGCTGTCTTGGTTTGATAGATTTCAGGCTATGAATTTCAGCATAAAAAATGGGTCATTTTCTTCATGTGAATTCAAACTCCTGCTAAAGAAAACAATCTACTATCTTGCCTTCAGCTACATCTGTTTATGGTAACTGACTTCCAACTCTCTGCTACAGCCAACAACATACTGCTCTCTTCAAAATCATTATTCAAACTCTGCAGTGGTCTAGTTGGCCACTGCATAAAATATTAAAAACTCTTTTAACTCTTACAAAACTGCCAGCAGAACTGTTCTTTTTAAAATCACTATCCAGACTTTCTCTTCAAAAATCATTACCCAGACTATGCAGTGGCCCAGTTGGCCACTGCTTAAAATACTTCAACCAGACTCCTCTGGTCAACTCTTACAAACCACAAGCAAAAACTAACTGATATTTTTTTTATCAGTCTTATATAACTTTGGGTAGGTCATGTGACAAAAACACAGTAGCTGGAAATTTTTATCAAAGTGTGATTTTCATGTTTTTACTTTAATTTTTGGAATTTTACCACAGGTGTGATAATCCTTTAGAATTTTTAATCTACAAAGATTTTTAACTACATAGTAGAAATGCAAACAAGCATTAATTAAAAAAGATACTTTATACAAGTATTAATTAAGAGTTTAGAAAATAAATTATGCTTGCTTTTTTTTGTTAATTTCAAAATCAGAATTACAAATATTATTTATCAGACCTTTTTAAATATTTAATTTTACAATAAAATATTACTTTAAGCCCAGAGTTATTTAACCCTTCATTTACTTTTTTTTTTTTTATTTCAACGAATATAGAAAATATCTATTATAATTTTTGTCAATGTTTATTTCTAGTTTTCCTTTCAACTTTATATATATATATTTACGCACACACACTATATTAGTGTGTTCTATGTAATCCAATTGGTTACAATATATTTTGCAAATAATACTAATACGAGATAAAAAAAGGTACTGATACATTTGACCATCCATCCCGCTTGATGGCATTGTTCCTACACCAAAACACATCAATATGTTACTGGGCCATTATATTTTCTTTCATATATTAACAATCAAACAATACACAGATGGTTTTAAATTATATTTTTTCATATATTAACATTTTCTTCGTATATTAACAACCAAACAATACACAATTGTTTTGCAAGCGGCATGGACGAGAAATAAGGTTTCATGACACAGTTCTCGAATGGCTTGTGTTCACTTTATGATCACACCTTTGGACAAGTCCAATGCTGTGGCCTAACATGCCACTGTGATCTCATCCCTGCTCCAGTTGTAGATCACCCATAATACTTTCACCAAGTCTATTTTGCATCCATTGAACTAGGTGCCATTGCGAACAGAACACTGTCAACAGCACGAAGTTGAATTGCATTTCATTTCATGTCCTGCATTTCCTTATAACCATATTATACCCACAGATAAAGGTCTTCTCTGTTGGTAGAACTCATTTCTCTTGCAGGAAGGCCACAGCAGACAATTTGATATTTGGCAATAGCAACAGTTTGAAAGCAGACCATTCTTCAGTGTCAAACATTTTTTCTGTCTCGCAAGGTGTGCAACTTTCATGTGATGTCTGCTGAATTGTGCTTTCACGTCCACACTTCCTACATTTGTTGGGGTTGGGTAGGGTGTCAGAATTTATAGGACATCCTAATACTTCCTGTAGGTTTACCAAGAATTCTGGTCTGCATATTGTGGAGTTTTCATGTGCTCACACTATAACATGATATGGTAGTGATCTGTTAATTGTCAAGCAACATGTACCAGCCCAAACTGATATGGTAGGGTTTTTGTGAATTATGAGAGCAATTGATTGCAAAACATACTGCAGGCCATACTGACACTACGAGTAGACTGTGTTAACTGCGAGAACAATTAATCACAAAACATGCTGCAAAAGAATCAATTGCTGATAACAATTGAGAAGTTGGGCCTGCTGAATGGTATTTTTACCTGCTTTTGGCTAGCAATAATGCCATTAAGCGGGATAGATGGTCAAATGTATCAGTACCATAAAAACTTTTTTCAAATTGTTTTTAAACACTTTTATTGAAGTTAGATTCTCTGTTTGTTTAGATAAAATTTAAAAATCAATATTTAATATATTTATATCCAATAGAATTCATTCAAATTGTATTATAAATTCTGACACTGCAGTATGACAAATATTTTAGGTAAGTTCCCCAATTTCTTTACAGTAGAAGAGTTGGCAGATCAAATATTTTCAACAGCTGCTTTACTAAGCAGTTGCCCGGGTTAGCGGGTTTACTTCCGTGATGATGCTATGACACATGAGAAAAAAAAATCAAATACACTGATATCAATTCAATAAGTTTTCATTAATGCATGTAAGAAGGCAATATATATGAATATATTTAATAAAAAAAAGCTTATAGTAAAAGTATTTATAGAATTCTTTTGAAACAAAACAAATTCTAATTTCTCTTGATCATATAAGTTTATTTTTTTTAAAAAGTATATAATTTTTTTCTTTTAATTAAAAAAGTTGATTTTTTAAAAAAAATGCTTTCAAGACAAACAAAACAATATTGTAAACAATCTTTAATATACATAATTTTACTTTCAAATATTAAGCTGATAATTTGGAATAATTGCAAAAAATATTTGGATGTTAAAAACTTACAAATAATATACATATTTATATTAAATTACATTTTTTTGAGAAAAGTTTAAATCTCTTGAAATAAATATTTATTACTGCAAAGTAAAAAGCCTTAAACTAGTTTTCTTCAATCCACAATTGGGTTTTTTATATTTAATTAGGAACAAAGTGTGTTGGTGGGGGGAGGTGTCCACAAATTAATTAATTAGAATTTTTTATAATTAATTAATTTTTGCCCCTTTCCACACTTTTCTTTCAAGTTAAATATAAAAACTCTAATTGTGGGTTGAAAAAAACAACTATTTTCAACTTTTTAGTTTGCAGTAAATAAAAGCATTTATTGTAATTAGAGAGACTTCAACTCAAATTCTCAAGCTCCTTTGCAGCTATGCACTCCATCTTATACACTTGATCATGTATATGTGAAAAAAATAAGTGATCTCCAATTAAGCAGTACTCATCAATAAATTCAGATGACCATCTCCCCTACATATATACAGTCAGTGCTCAGTTTATATTAAGGTAGCAAATCATCAAACTGTTTTTTAAATATACTATTAAGAAATCTTTCTTAAAATAAAAAATTCCGATTGAAACAAGTGCCAAAAAGTTGTTTAAGTAATTCTTAAAATAAATAAAATCATTTTATAATAAAATTAATTTAATAATAGATGTTTTTAAATATTGTTGTTAAACCAGATATTGTATATTTAGTTGAAGATTTATATAGAATTATTCATCCTATTATTTTTTTAAAAAAATTGCTCTATGACTGTATAACATCTTACATAATAAACGCCAAAGAATATTAAATAAAATAGGCAAAATTGTATAGCACTGTATCTTGCTACTTAAATTTGGATTAAAATAGATGTTAAGCGTTGCCAGATATCATACATGACGTTCAGTCTCATAATTCTTGTTATTATAATTTTTCTCGATTTTTATATCCTGCCAACTTAAGTATTTAATTATAAGCATACACAACATTTAGATAAATTTCTAGTAGTTAGTTGCTTCAAATATCGGTATTCAAATATTACCCATTGTTTAAATATTGTCTATATAATGAAAGTAATTAGTTTGTTGTTTTTTAATTTCATATTACTTTAGAAAAAAGTTTTTTCTATTTTTTTTTTTTAAGTACTAGCGTAATGTTTCTATGGCAATGCGAACGTAAAAAGTGATACTAACTTGATAAGAAATTTATAAATGTTTTCTTTAATCTTTAAACACTATTATAAAAATGATTGGATTTGACAAACAACGATCTATTTCGAAATATCTGCCTGTGACACGAGGAACCTGAGAGAAGTAAACCAAGTTATGAAATGACTTAATATAACATAATGCAATAATTGAGTAAATTAATAAAAAGAAAACTTTTCTTTCAGACAAGTCAAATAACTAAAAGGTTACAAAAACAAGTAAGAAAATTAAGAGAATGTGGTGGTGGGGGGAGGGGGATGTCACATAAATCACAAATATTTGTTTAACATCTTCTGTTTATAAAATTTTACAAAGAGTATAGAAATGTAATATATATGAGGAAATAATTTCTACTAATTATAGTAAATGGGTATTTACTAATATTAATTAGTAAATACTCATTTTTAATTATTAATTTAAACATGCATACACAATAGTATGACTTGTTAAAAAAAAGGCAAACCAATTCATTTACATTAATTTTTGATTAACATATATATTTTTCTAATTCTTAAATATATTTATTTTACGAACAATTCTAATAGTTAAATAATATGTTAATACTAAAGAAACAGACAGAACACAATAATCCCATTCAATTAACCAAATTGATTTTTTTATTGCGGCATACAATAAGTAGAAGAACCGTCAACTCTTAAATCAATTTAGAATTAGGCTTCACTTAAATAATAGAAGTTGTTACCCTCAATATATATCTATTATAAAAATATGGATTTTTTTTTTCCAGTTAACTAACATACAGCCCAATAGTTCCAAACTTATTTTAAATCATGGGATCACTTTTATTTTGATACAAATTTTTGGATAAATAAAACAATTCAAAAATGATTTATTGAAATATAAAGCAGATTTAGAAAGGAGAATCAAATATTAATGAGGATTAAACTGTTTTTTCAAAATTTGGTTTGTGAACAACTGAATTCTGTGTGTCAGTAGTGACATTCAACTTACTTCTGTATTTTGCTTTTGTCAAAATGTAAACATCTTCCACACAAATATGTGGATAGAATGGTAATAAACAGCTTTTTTTTTTGGGGGGGGGTACTCTTCTTTTAACAAATTTCATTAAATTTAACCCCTATTTGACTAAATAATGTCAGATTGAAGATATTTGTATTTTGAAGAAAAAAGTCCCTATGGTTTTTCTTTAATACCGAAAAGATTTTAATAAAATATTTATTTGATGCTAGAGTTGTTTTTTGGTAAAAATAATTTTAAATTTTCATCAATTTCTTTTAAAAAGATATAGTTGGAAATGGATCCATATTATTTTTACAGTAGACATGATTTATTATTATAAACTTCATTGGGTTGAAAATATTTACATTTTAATCCTTAAAGAGAGAAATATCATTCGATTTTGTGAATATTAATAAACAATTTTCCTTATGCACAAAATGTTTCCAAGAGATCGGCCAACAGAAAATTGTCAGTGTAAGAATATGGTCCTATTCTAAATGTGATAAAAATTCTGACATGCAATAATTTCATTTTGTATTAACAAAGTTGTATGTTGGCTGCTTGTATCTCCATATATAATTTTGAATAATCTTACTTTCACAAAGTTAATAATTTTCAATGCTTTATCTAAAATACATTTAAAGATGTTTCACAAATGTTTGTAATTGATTTCACACTATTGCTATATAGTAGGTACACATATTTCTCCCAAATTATACCTAGCCATCATAAAATTATCGATACATTTAAATGTCATTTTTCACGTTGCATTGGTTTGTAAATTTTCAGAGTAATATATCTTCTTTAATAAAATTATTGTTGTAATAACAAATGAAAACTAATAATGTTGACAAAATCATAATGTCTGCTGCCTCATCTAATTATAAAGAGGACTCACTATAAGTTCTTGCTCAATATTCTCAGGTCATACTATGAATTCTGCTGTAAACTATATTATTTGAAAACTTTTTTTTTTTTTTATCAATTTGTTAACAGAATTTCAGATCAAATATACACTAAACACCTTTGATGCATGGTTTATACAATTTCATAAATTGTGTTTACTTTACCTATGAGTGCAGAAACTATTATCTGATATTTTTAATAAAAAAATGTTTAATTTTGTAAACAGCTTCAGGTGTTCTTTCAAAAATGTAATAAATTTAATTTTACATTTTGAAAAGATCACTTCCAAATATCTGTACAACATATCTGTTGCTAATTAAGTATTTGATAAGATCTTAGTGAATAAGATGCCAGAAACCTCTGAAATAGCTGTGGTCAAGAATGTGTCACCCAAGTATGTTATTACTACTTCAATCTGTATTTTTATTAGCCTGTTTGATATAAGAAGCATGTGAACTGCTCACTACACTTTATTTTAACAAATTACTTTTCTCAATCAATGATCCATGTTATTTCAAGATAAATACATTTATAATATTATATCAATTTCATTTTATTTTTACATATAAAGTACAAGGGAATTTATCATATTTTTTCACAACAAAGATTGAATAATTGCAGAACATAAAAAAATTTCCTAGTGCTTCAAGTATTAGTAGATTGTAAAAATATATAATTCACAAAGCAAAAATATAGAAAATTGCTTGCTCATAAACACACAATAGTATAAAAATAAAGAGTAATTTTTATATTTTAGATAAATGGACCATTTTAAAAAAATGGATGCCCAATTTATTAATAAAAATTGCATAATTTTTATTAAAGTTAAATAATCATTTTATAATAAAATTTATAGATATTAATTTTGATATAATACAATTTTTTCTACTGTAGTATGTCTTCACTATTATCAAGCTTTTAAAAATTGAGATAGTTTAAATTTAAAAATTTATCAAAAAAAATTATGTATTGCTCACTATTTAGAGACTTTATATCCAGTGAATATTTAAAGAACACTGAAGAGATGAAAGCAAGAATCACAACTAGGTATCATTCAAATACTAAATTAACACAGAAAAGAGATAGCATTATGGAATTAATAGAATAACAATTATTTCTCTAGATTGAAAACCTCTATTGGTTGTACATACCTGATTATCTTTTGTTAAGGGAAAGACTTTACTAAGAATTTATATAAAACATAACAGAAGTTTTTCTATATGCTATTTTAAAAATCATTATAAATTTAAAAGTTTATGAAGAAAGCACAAGTGTTAAGATTGGTGTAATAAAATTTCCCTCATAATTTGCAAAAACAAAAACAAAAAAAGGCAATTCACAAAACACTACTGATCTTGACAGTTGTATTCTATCTATCTCTTTATAAATGATTTTATCAGGGAATATGACTTAACTAGTAAGTAAAAGAATCAAACGCAAGTATTTAATTCATTCATCCACCACTAAATTTAGGAATTAAATTTCCCACAAATTTGAGCACCACAGATATTTTCTCTCTCTATAGAATATTTATTTTGAAAAATGCATTTAAATACATTTGTTAAAACTCAAAAGTAATTTTGTTGTGGAACTTAAAATTTTTATTGGTAAAACTTTTAGTGTTCAACATAACATAAATTGGAAATCACTGCTACAGCTAATTCAATTAAGACAAGAGTTGGCAAACTGCAGCTTGCGAGCCATCTGCACCTCTTTAATACCAATCTCATGGCCCTTTTTATCATAATAAATAAACACATTTTTTATTTAATTGTAATTATTGTATATGATGAATATTTAAATATTAGAAATTTGTGACTAAATCAAATTGTCAAATGTAATTTTTTGTTTGTTCATTTTCATTAGTGTATGCAGATTCTATTACTAAAATAAATATTCAAATATATTCACAGTGATTCAGGAATTCATATTTTTCATTAACTATTTTTCACCTTTTTCCTTGCAGCTCTTTAATTAGAAGAAGGGGTATGGTATTTAATCAAAATGGCTCATGTTAAAAAGTTTGCCAAACCCTGAGCTAAAGGACAAACAATCAAGTCTATTAACATATTTCCATTTAATGTTATTTTGTGGATTTTAAATATATGGACTATTTTACCTTTAACTTTACATAAATGCATGGTTTACTATAATAATATACAAGATTATTCTTTTTTTTTTCTCAAAGTAACCTTTATTAATAAAAGACTACAAAAATTTTGAGTACAATTACCCATTGAGGATTACACAGTGATTCAACGTAACAAGGTAAAATGTACATATGTTCAAAAACAATTACATCCATAAAAATTGCTGTAATGTGATTAATGTGTATCTGTATGTGGATCCACCTGGCCCGGCCATCGAGAAGTTAACCATCACCCAATGGTCCCACCCCTGGGGCCCCGAAGCGAAGACTCAAATGCTTCAGCTGAATGGGTGGAGTACAGCATTGTAAATGAAATTAAAACAAAATAACATTTATCTTCTTCAAGATTAACAATAAGCAAGTCAACAATAGCAAATAGCTATATGCTTGCAAATTTTATTTTACTAAGAGAAATTATTATTTCTGTTTAGATTTATTAATACTTGATTCACCATTACAGTGATCTTTTTTTTTTTCAGGTTTGTCTAAAGTTTTTGAGTTTTTTTAGTATTTTACAATAATATATTTTTTAAAATCATCATCAGATAAAATAATCAGAATAAACAATATTGTGAGCTAATATACACCACAGTATCTGAGAATGATATATAAATTTTGCTTTAAAAATCAAAAATATTTTTTAGGCATATAAATATATTAACTTCAATATATATTTTATTTATTATTTACATATTTTCTTTTTCAAATTTTTGGACTTTGTAGAGATCAAAGACAAGTTTCTTGTTATCCACTCAGAAAGTAGAACCAATAGTCTCTCCTTGAAATAAAATTTCATTTCATTATAAATTCCTGATTAATAAGATGTCAACAGAATGAAATTAGATATCTGCAATCATACATCTTAACTCTAACAAAGCTAACAAGATGATTCTTAGGATGGCAAATTAAAGAATGATACTGTATTGGCAGAAAACTGTCAAACTTAAATTAAAAAAAAATCGAAAATTATTTAAATTAAACCTTAAAGACATGTAAATCCAAATAAAAAAGATATCAACACAAAGTAATAAATCATTAATTCCTAAATATATTGATAATTCACCAAACATATCTAATACAGTGTGGTTATTTTAGTTTGAATTAATCTAGCAAAACAAACATTCACTGCTAGTAGTTAAATAATGTAAAAATGTACCAAAGGATAAATAATCTGATTAATCAGTATTTACAATTTCCTAAATTAAATTAGCTCCAAATCTTACAACTCCTATATTCACATTTTAATTTGCAGTTGAGGTCAAAACATATTATTATCTTTTAGTATAGATGACTTTAAATATGCATAAGGTTATAATATTGAAAACAAGAAAGCATTTTGTTTTTGTGACTTTGTTTATGAACCTTCTAATATTAAATTATTTTCCTTACATCTAGTACAAACCAAGTTAAATATACTTAAAATTCATAAAAAGATAGTTATGAAATATGAATAGAATCTTTTTTATTTTCTCTTGCAGTGAAATATTTAACAAACTTACAACAGCTGCATCCATTTCTGAAAAAAAAAAACAGTCCTTTTTAATAAAAATATATCTATCAATAACTAGAAATTGCTGACAAATTTATTAAAATATTTTAATAATACAAGAAAAATATATAGAGAGATTGAATTGAAAGATGAGTTTAGATCAGTTGTTCCCTTTTTTTTGGTCATGACTTTACCTAAACATCTCTAAAATCCTGTTGCTCCATCTCCACACAATGACATATAATTCTTGTTCAAAAAGTGAACTATTCACATAAAGAGAGTCTAAAAGAGCAATAACAAAAGGACAGCAGAAGTACAATAGTTTTAAGCAACTTAACATTCTCCAATAAATAAATGGAGAAGCTGGGAGTAAAGATTATCTAAACAGAAAACATTGAGAAGAACTCACAAAATGAGAAAAATTTAAAAAACATTCTTAATTTACGAATAAGATATAAAACCAATTAGCAGGCTTTCAAATTCACTATTAATAATTAAAAAAATCAGTTAATAACATTCTTGAATTGCTCCAATTAAAAATCAAATTGCCCTCCTGTGGGGCATGTGCTCCACATAGGAAATCACCGGTTTAGATGAATGCATTAGTATTGCTAAAATTATCACTACCACATCTTATGAGAAAACTAATCTTATCTGAATTCTAAGATCAAGACTATCAGAATTAGAGAACAATTCATTGAATCAATTATATAATTCACTTTTACATTGTTTCTTTATTCTGAATCTGACTATCAAGCAGTAACACACGTTTTATATATACAAATCTATATATTGTATATAACGTAATTGCATCAGGAATAAAACATTATTTCAAACTGTAAAGGAGAAAAGAAATACTATGTTGAAAATGTTAAGATTAGAAAAATGCTGTCAATGGCAACTATTAGCATCAAATAATATTTTTTTTAACAACCTCAAAACAATCTTGAGTCAAGATAAATAATTAATCTTCAATGTACAATTTATAATTACTCATTAATTCGAATGAGCAAAAATATTTAATGGTTATTTGCCACCAATTTATATAAACTGAAATGAATATCAGTTATTTTAATTACATGAAAAAAAGTTAGCAAATTATTGCCAATAACATTATATGTACTACTGCTTAAAAGCTTTCTAGAATGATGAATATATTTTTCACAACTTGAAATATGCACACACATGGATTTTCCTTCTCAATAGGATATTGATTTCTCATAACATAGATGTTTTAAAGGCACACTACATAAAACAATATGACTCAAAGAAACACTAATATATTACTAAGATATTACTTCAGAAACTAACAAGAACATATTTAATAAAATATCTCATTGCAATGCAATATAACAAAAAAAAAAAACATTCATTAATACTAAACTGATAGTTTTAAAGTTTATGAAAACCAAAAATCATATTGAAAATCCTGAACTCAAACTAAGAACTTAGTTCTATTATGCTAAATATTCAAAGCATAGTCTGGTAGTAAACTTCCAAATGAATAATAAAAAAAACAATATAATTTAGATAAACCTCAAATTTTTGCTAAAAATAATTACCAAGCATGTTAAACACAATCTACATTTTGATTATAACTTATTTAATGGAAAAAAATCTAACATGTAGCATATAATTGTTAATTTAGCTTGAATAAGATTTAGTATTATTTAACAAAGATATAATTATGAAGCTATAAGTTTATTAAAAATTAGTCATATAGTGGTATAAAAAAAAACCTTGAAAAGTTGATACTTGTAGTTGCACTTAAATGATATTGATAATTCACAAGATTGTCAGAAAATTGAATAATCGATTAAAAACATCAGAAAAATATTTTTCAAAATAACCTCATTTTATTTTCTAAAGTCAATACATGTTATGGTCCCTTTTTTTCTTACAATTCTTTAATTTTAGAATGGATGAAGAAATTTTTCCAAAAATGAACAGGCATATATGCATCATTTACTCATCAAAGGTCTCACTTTTATATCTTTTTAAAGCTGCACACATTTCCATTACCAAAGAAAATTTTTCAAGATCTCTTTTTTTGAAAGATAATTAATTTATTGTAATATTAATCCTATCATATGAAAGATGTGAAATAGCATTTTCTTCATTGAAAATCTCAAAATAAAACAATTTAAAATTATTTTATAATGGCAACTGAACTAATCCTTAAAGATATTATTTTTTTTGTGTACATGACAAAGAACACAGTCATGACGTAGTTCTGTAGAATAGTTTATTATCATTATCACTTTCAAATATTACAGATCCACTGCAAATTAAACCAGTTTTTCCTATTCATAACATTTCTTCTTCACAGCACAACAAACATACCTCTTCCATCTATCTCAATATATGGTCACTTTGGAGGTATTTTGTGTTGAAATACAATTTAAAATTTCAACTTCCTATATTATTATCATTTCTTTTAGAAATATTTCCAGACTAGTTTCATTTCAGTCTCTTAATATTTTCAATGATACATGCTTGTTTTCTCATCAATGTTTGTGATCCCTTCTTGTTATTTTTAGCATCTATTTCACTATGCTTCATTCAGTAGTTTAAATACTCTATATTGCTCTTCTATTTAAATTCCAAAACTCATATCCAAATGTAAGAACTGATAATTTATTAAAACCATTTTCAAATACATAGGCATACTCCCATTTAATATTATTTTCACCCAAAGGATTCTATTTACATTTAAGTCAATTTCATCTATTATGTGTCCATTTGTATTAAAAATCAGGCCAATATTTTGTAGTTATTACTTATTCTAATTCATCATTACATTCACTCAACAATCTTGAAGCTTTGAAGCATTATTTGCAAAATCTAGATAATTTGAGTATTTTTCAGAATATGGTAACATCCTGTATCAATATCTTAATGGTTCATATATTTTTAATAACTGTAGAAATGTTTATAGAATCAAATACATTTTCAAAATTTACAAATCTAAAGCATATATTGCAATTTAATCGTTTTTTTCTATAATACTTGGATGCAATCTAATGTAATAAAATTATGTTTAAACAAGTTTGTTCTATAGGTTGGTTTAATTTCAAAATATGCTGGAGTCAAGTCATAATTATTTTGACAAAGATCTTACATAGAACTGATAAGTTTGTAATTCCAAAAAATATATTTTCATAAATATCAATATCACAATTATATTCTTCCAATCATCTTTATTATCATTGATATATTTGGTGCATAGTTTTGCCAACAATTCATCATTTCTTCACTTGTTTCTTTTAAAATCTGAATAATAATCATATTATTTTCTAGAGCTTTTCCATTCTTCACAATTTAATCTCATCTCTTTTAAATTGCTTAGCAATTCAGAAGATAATTAAATATATTATAATATTTATTTATTTTGCAATAATTGTTTGATTTTATTTAGTTTGAAATTAAATCTAAGACTTTGGTGATGTCAATATACTTCATTCCAAATTTATTATCTATCTTTTTTTTATTGGATTAGATAAAAACAATAACAGATGAAGCATTATTGTTGGTAAAAAAACAACAACCAAGAATTACGACTTTTTTTTTCATTCTTGTTAAGATATTGCAATACATTTTTTAAAATATGAAGTCAAGCGTTGGTAGCCGAGAGGTCAGCGCAGCTGCCTTGCAAGCAAGCAGTTGCTTGCAGACAGTCAGTTGTCGTGGCTTCGCTTACCGGCTGATGATTTGACATATGGAAAAGAAAAATATGTAAGTCAATCTTCAAATAATTATTTTTTGACCATAAACTTTTTTTCAAAGATTTCCAAATAAAATACTAGACATAAAAAAATTTGAAATTTTTTTACTAACAATAAAATCATAAAAATATTTTTAAAAAATTATAACATTTTATATATAATTAATTTATTATTTAGTTGTAATTAGATTTTATAAAAATTTATTTACTAAAGCATTTTTCAATGATGAACCAAGAGCACAGAGACTAAACTCTCCATACAGTAATGCCACTCAGTGCAAGCCAGAGTAATCTATGGATGCAAAAAGTTTGTGCATAAAATCCCCATCTAATACCTATTCATCCAATATCCCCAGACTAGTTTCTAATTTGTGGCTTTCATCAGTGAATGGCACTACTGTATGGAGAGTTTAGCCTCTGTGTAAACAGTTTGTGTACGCATAAAGAATGGTGATCATGTTATGTTTAGTTTATAGTAATAATATTTATTATATCATTAAAAAAAAAAAACTATCCATGTGGGGGAAGTTAGTGGGGATTTTGATTTGTTAACAAAGAGCAGATAAAGTGACAATTACAAGAATGATAGAGCCGAGGCAGAATAACATCATTTCTATGATGTTGATTTCAGGATAAAAAAAAAACTGATGAGATTCAGGAACTTGATAAAAACAGAGATAATATAACCATATTTCAATGTATCAAAAAAAATTTTCTTAAGATATAGGGAAAATTAGAAGCTTTCTATCCACTGAGATAAATTACACAATTTCAAGTACAGCAAATTCCAAATCACAAAGAAAAAATGGAAAAGCAGATAGGTTTGCTATTGAGCATGTCACATTTATTTTTACAAAATGTTTTTTAAAAGAACTGATATTCCAAACAATTAAAAAATTTATTATTATTATTATATAGTCAAATGGCTATATTATTAAAGAGTTTATAAAAAGTTCAATTGCTGGAACTGACAGAACTAGGTGCAATCGTGGACCGTAAACTCCAGAATCTGCCACTCTACTACCACTGCACCAAGTACACATGACTTATTATTATATGATAAAGGTTATAGAGAGTTAAAATTTAGCTTATTATTACTAGAACTTAAATACTGTCTATTACTTTTATATGTTACAATTTTTTTACAAAAACCTCTATATAGCTAGCATTGAAGATTTTTAAAAGTTACCTGTTAAAGAGAATATATTCAGAAATGGCAGTTTGAAGACATAATAAATACAACTTGTTTTAAAAAATATATATATTTATTGACATAATGATTCTACATAAAAATTAGTTATAATTAATGCTTTAATCATATACAGTAATAAAAAAGGCTTAAAAAATAAATTTCAGAGAGAAAAAATCAAAATTGCTTTCTGCTAGTGTAAAAGCAAAATTTAAGAGTAAAAGGGGGAGGGGGGCACTTATAATGTTGTCCTATAATATAATAACTAGCCACATACATAAGAATTGAATCTATCAGATATTATCTAAAATAACACTTTACAAAAATAAATCATCTAGATTTTACATTCTGTCTAAACAGAAATCAACATGCAGATCTTAATTTTTATCAATAGCTTTCTTTGTTTGTTGCTTGAAAAAAAAAACTAAAAAAAAAAGTCAAGGAAATCTTTATTGATTTTGACAAATTTACAGCTGTCTTTCAGCTTGAATTAAATGTTAATAATTTTGTATTGTTCCAAGAGCCAGAAAGCTTGCCAGGTTTAATCAAACACAATTACAAAACTATGCCTTTATTGAGTAAACAGTTATAAAAGCAATAAATGAGTTTTTAGTTTTGTTTTAGAATCTTTATTATATCAGAAAGATATATAATTTGAAATCTGATTATATACATGGCGAGTTAAATAGCTAATACATATTAAGTTTTGATTAAAGAACAGAAACAACAGATAAATAGCTTACTATACAAAATTGATAAGTTCAGAGACACCTCTGGGCACAAAGCATGCAAGAATCAGATAAACAAAAGATGAATTATTGTTGAAAAGTGTTTTATTCTCAAAATAGATTTTAGAAGTAATATGTATTTGCCTATTTATAAATAATGGAATTTTGGATTTAAATCATTACAAAGCTTTAATATTGTTTGAAATTATATAAGTATATAAAATTGCATTTTCAAATATGAATTTTAGGGTATATGAGCACATACTTTCACACCACTCTATCTCATATCAGTGATACACTTGAACACATATATGTCGAAAAGATAAATCATCAGTTGGTCCAGATTATCATCTCCACACATATATGCAATAAGTACTCAGATATATATTAAGATAGCCAATCTTCATACTTTAATAAAGTATATATCTGAGCACTCATTGCATATATGTGTCATGATAATCTGGACCAACTGATGATTGTTGGTTTAGCATGAAATACTTATATTGGTGATTATTTATCTTTTCGACATATATGTGTTCAAGTGTATCAGTGATATGAAATAGAGTGGTGTGAAAGTCTGTGCTCATATATCATATATATTACATATATTGATATAGGTATATAATAAGCCTCTATTTCAGCTATTAAATGTGAATTTTATAAATATATCATTTCAATAAAAATCAAATGTGATTTAAAACATGCTGATTTTGAACATGCAATGATTATATTTTCTGTTGCTAATACAAGAACATATAGATTAATTAAAAGTTTCAGAATATTTTTTTTTTTTGTAAATATATGTAATAAAAAATGTATTGCTTATATCTCTTTTCTATAGGACAGTGCTCTAGTGATATTTTGTTAAATGTAAACTGCAAAAAAAGAGAAGTGATGTACAAATCAATATGACTTTCAGTTTTTATTTCTATCATTTTTGTCAACATTTCTTGCAAATATAGTATTTGTTTAGTTATTAAAAATACTTTCGTATTCTGTAGCATGGCTAATAGTTAACATCTACCTAAACAAAAATTTAATTTATGTGAAAATATTAAGCAAGAAGTCAGGGAAAATTTCACTTATATAAGTAGACCATAACATTTATTTTTTGCATGGTATCTGATGAATTATAATTAAAGATATGTAAATTAATTAATCTTGAAAATCTTTTTCAGTAAAACAACATACAATTTAAATATCTAAAAATTGATTTGGGTGAATAAAGTGGTAATTAAAGAAATCAATACTTGTTAAACTATTTAAATCAATCAGAACATTAATATATAAAATAAGTAAGAGTAGAGTAAAAAAAAAAAAAAAGAAATGTGAGTGGAATATTTTTTAAAATAAAAAATCTTATAATCAGTGTATGTGCATTAATTTATAATTATGATACATTAAAATGAACATTGAAAAATAAAGTTTATAGAAATCATAAGAAAATATCAATAAAATCTATTGAAAATAATAAAAAAAGGAAAAAGAGATTTGATTTAGACTAGGCATAATGATGTTATTGTAAAAAAGCCCAAGTTTAAATGAAGATGACTAAGCACATAATAAAAAGAACTAATAATTTTTGAGAAATTCATCAATGGGAATTTAAAGAATATTATATAACAAAACATTTGTTTTCTTAAACAACTATATGAGTAAATTGTTTAAAAAGTGTGTCGTTCACTAGATGGTGGAGGTAGAAACACAACCTAGCATTTCTACTGATAATTTAAATAACATATTTATTCTATAAAAGTTTTTTTTTGTTAATTGAAAAACCTAATAATTATAAATTAAGAATTTTGACTTCTCTCACAAAAGAAGAGGGATATAACATGGATTTCAATTTTACCATAGATCATCTTGAACAACAGCAAGCAGCCATTTGCATTTCCAATGAATCTCATTGAAGCAAAATTCAACAAAAAACAGAACCAGTAAAAAATGATTTCGTGAGTAAAATCCATGGTATAAAGAAAATGCTAATCACTGGGAATCCCAATACCAAATTTCAGAAATTCCAAAAAACTAAAGTACAGGAGGGATCATTGTAACACAGGATAGCCCTTCTTCACAAGCCATCATTGATAAAATTTCTCATAATTTATTAGTCTCCAAGCTTAATCAGAAGAAATCTCAAATTAAACCAAATTCCATGAACGAAAACATTAATAAGAATAATATACCACCCCTTATGAACCCTACCCTAAATTCTAAAAATGATACAGGCAATAGTAGATGCATTGGGGAAAGATCGTTTTAATTGATTTCACAGAATTAGAAACCAATAAAATTAAAAATCTACATAACACTAATGATAACATCAACATAATTACAACTAATATTAATAACCATAATAAAACAACTAATGATGAAGAGCATATAAGGGTAGACCCCCCCCATTCACCAGACTGGCTGATTTGGGTCCAGCAAGTGATATTTTCATACTCTGGAGAAATACCAACAGACAGAACATTTACAATTGCAAGGATTACCGAGAATCAACAGGACATCTTCAATGTTTGAGGCCATTGGCTTCCCAACCCAACCCTGCCATAAATAAGTTACTCGATGCAAATCTTAATCAACAGATGTTATACAATCTTGTCAACAGATTAATGTGACTATACACCCACAGCTGCACCAGTCTTTTCTTGACTATAGCAGTGGCAAGGCCCTTATTCTTGCTGTCACAAATCTCAATTGTGAGCTTTCCAATTTTTCTGTGGAAGAATTCTGCTGTGACCTTTCAAAAAAGAAATTTCGCAATAGTGTATACAAATTGTTAAATCATCCCATCAGCAAATATTTGATTGTTGAATTCCACAATATATCCCAAAGACACATTTTTCAAAAGTCAGTCAAGTTTATTGGAGATGAAGTTCTTTGTATAATTAATATGGATAGACCAACAATATTCAATGGCCAAATCTGAAACTGCTACCTCAAGTTTACAGAAGTTGATCTTCAGCGGCTGCTAAGACCATATGGTACAGTTTCAAAGTTCCAGTATCTCATGGAAAGGGCTGAAACTCCAATCCTGACAAACATGGCAGTATTTACTATCATGCTCAATAAAGGAATCACTCCAACTACTATTCACCTTGCAGAATGTGCCCCTCTTATTATCCCCTTTAGAGGGGTACTGCCAGTGTTAGTAAATTAAAGACCAAGCCTGCCCAGCCTGGATTTGCCAATATTGCAATATGAAAAGGACAAGGCTGCACAACTGCAAACCACTTGCAATTCCTAATAATACTCACTTAATTCCCCCCTGAAATGGTTATTTTGAAAAATAACCTTCTGAATGAGTATACATAAAACAATGTAAACAGCCTCAACCTGCTGAAACCTTCTGGCACTGCTGATGTTGAGAACAGTTCAATAACTATTGCTTCTATCCACTCCTCTAGAAGCAGTAGTTCATCCCCAAGATCGGATACTATGATTACTGAAAGCCATCACTCCAACAGGAAAAAAAAAGTAAAAGGGGAAGTCCAAAAGGGCCAACAATGGCCAATGTGGATTCTTGGTTTGATGAGCAGGGGAAAAGTCCAGTGACTCTAGTAAGAGGTCATCAGAGCATGAATTACCTAATAAAAAAAGGAAAAAATGATAGCTGACTTGGCAACTGATATAAACAAAGACCCTGATATATCACCCAAAGACAGTAGTATGGAGGTAATTCAAGGGGATGGCACCTAGGAATAGCCCAATCTGAGCAGTGTAGACCATCAAAGTGGAGTTGATTGGGAAAGCCCACTCTGGTGGTGCAAATCACAAAATGGATGCTAGGGATGACAAAACCATAACCAAGTCAGTGCAGAAGAAATGAGTAGTGAATTTAGATTCCCTCCAATTTCTCAACCATCAATACACTTTTATAATCTACATTAATCCTCTATTAATTAGACTTGAACAAGACCTCCCTTGAATATTCATATCTGCCCTCAATAGATCAATCCCTCACATAGCATACATGGTCAAACTGGCTATTTTTCTCTCATCACAAAAACTAATTACAAAGCTTGCCAAAATACTGTTCTTTTCCTTCTAAATTGGGACTGACCTTTAATTTAAATAAATCCTCA
Source organism: Epiperipatus broadwayi (assembly GCA_028023455.1). Lineage (NCBI taxonomy): Eukaryota > Metazoa > Onychophora > Udeonychophora > Euonychophora > Peripatidae > Epiperipatus > Epiperipatus broadwayi. The sequence goes on from JAQFVV010012417.1 coordinate 7,923,153, forward strand.
GCATGGAAGATATCCTCTGGGAATACTGTCTCCTCTTCTTTTAGTGCCAAGCCCCCAAAATTTCTGGGTTTCTCAATCTAAAACTTACCCCTTGCAATGAGAAGAATCATACAGGACTCTTCCTCTCGATCCAAAAAACCATTGATTCGTTATCCAAAGTTTGTCACTATATGCAAAAACTTCATTGCTCAATATCCAGGTGTTCCCAATGCTCTCTTATTTCATGCCAATTAAGATTCATCAAAAAGATAAATTCATTATGTGCAAGACTTGTGAAAAGGCAAAACTGTGGTCATCAGACTGAGTGGCTTTCATAGGCACATAAAACTCAATGGGCTATTGTTGCACTCTGTTGTAGCCTTTTGTTTCCAGCATACACCTAACACCATCCTTAACTTATCTCACCGCTTTCCAGAAGCATCATGTTTTACATGTCTGTCCTACTGACATCCCTCCTTCTTGGTGTAAGTTCGTTCTCATCTTTATTATTAAATATTGCAAAATTTATCCCTCTACCTAATCAGGTTAACTCACAGAAAATTAAGTATTGGGATTCATACCATCTAATTAATGAAGAAACCACCCCAATCCCATCACTGCTAACTCTTCCCAATTATTAAAAAGTTTAAACAGTGGCATCTGGAGTCAAAATTTTTTCAATGTTTTTGATTAAAATGAACCTGAATGCTCTGCCCATGACATTTTCTGGTCTTTCATAGAGGGTCCTCATGCTCAGACCCAGTCTGCCCTTTATGTAAACAGGATGATGACACCATGATACATATTCTGAGCCATTGTGCCTTGCTCCAATGAAAGAGACTTTATCGTATCCATATACAAAAGTAGAATGCCTCTCCTCACTCACTGATTTCTAGCATGTACAATGGGATCTTCCCATCCATAAGAATCATAACCTTTCTGCTGTTTGCCTATTGGTCCCACCTTGGTTGACTGAAAGAAATTACTTCTAGCAAAACTTCAGGCCATCAGAAACAGAGATAAAAAAACAGCTTCAACATACACCTTACAATGCTACATGGGCCTTGTAACAAAGGACAATTTGTGATTGAACAGTTCATTTTTTATCCCCAGACTGTACATATTGAAACAGTCAATCTTACGTTTCATCCTTTTTTTTGTCATATGTATATAAAGTATACGTATATTTCTGAGAAACATCTATAAAAGTTACAAATATAAATTTTAAATAAAAATTCTTTAATTACTTTGATATTAATGTCACTAGATGTGATTCAGATATATACGTATATTAACAGAGTTTTTATATATTTATATTTATAAGTGCAAACAAATATTGTAAATAATTTTGTATTTTTTTCATTGATTATATCTTATTTATTTTGTAATTATTTTTCGTTGTAAAATACATAAAAATTCAAGATGGAAGATGCAATCGCCGACTGTCCAAGAATAATTAAAGGGGTGGGAACACTACTTTGTTTCATGAGTAAAAAGGAATTTTTAAATTAAAATAAAATTTAAAACAAAGCTAATTGATTTTAGTTAGCTATTAACATTTTTATCTAATCTATTTCTAATCTGGAAATAGATTTGAATCTATTTTTGGACAGTTATCTAACAATTGCATCTCCACTAACAATAGAGGAAATATTTTCTGTAAATTAAAGATTAATTAAGAGTTAAGAAGTATAATTAAAAACATTATTTGATTAACTCAAAGTTTGTATAAATAGACCCAAAAATTTATTGAGTCAGAGTTGGGTCAATAGTCACTAGTTGACTCAACATGTTTAATTTTTGAGGGCCTCAGTCGCTTTCCCATCTTCAGCTCCACTCTTCACCATGCAGAGATGTAACTCCTACCACTCAAGAGTGCTCGTGCCGTCAAAGAATGCCACTTGCCACAGAAGATTCATCAGTACCTCATAGAATCCTGAGGTAACCAGCCCAAAGTCATTATAATCGTTTTACCTAAATTCTAACTTATAGATCTTTAAAATTAACATTTTCTATATATTTTGAATCTCTTTTAACTTGCTAATCGGCAAGCATGTTAAACTAATTATTTCCTTAGTATCGATTCACTATAACCTAATCTAATCTTATAAAACTTTTCATACAACTCACGCTTTTTCTTATCCTTATAATTTAGTGGTTATGATTTATTTTTAATATTTTTCATTTAATTTTATTTGTAAATGCTAATCAAATCCAGACTTGCAAACTTCTATATCCATCTGTTGAATAGAAAAGGGGGATTAATGAGTTATTTATTTCTAAATAGTTCGTAAGACTGAGTTTTTCTTGTAAAATGAATATATGCTTTTTTAAAAATATATATTTTACTGTAAAATTATATAAAATGTATAAATACTTTGCAATCTGGGGCGGATATTGGTGTCTGTTAGTTTTATTAATTTCTTTATTCATCATCACCAAAAAGGCTGGTGAACAAATTCTATTTTGTTGTTCGCACTTTTAAGTGCATGAATTTTATTTTTTATATATTTAAAACAAAATAATATTGATTCAAGAAGGGGGAGAAATGCACACTTCATTAATTATAGTTTAACTTATGATAAATGACTTTATCTTACATGGGTAATTATTTTAGCATATCATTACGTATTTGTTAAACCATTTGAGATTAGTATTTAAATTCAATGACTTTATATTCTTATGATAGTGTTGCTGGCATATATCAATTAATAAGCCACAGAGGGCTTTAATCTGATTCACCTGTATCTAATTCCAGGGAGTCACAATCATTTTCATTCTCCTCCTCCAAATATATATTTATATACTGCTTTGATTCGCCTGTACCTCATTCCAGGGATTCAAAGTCTTCCGTTATTATTATTCTCATTTTTAACAGAAGTCTATTTCTGGAACAAGTCGGTCAGTGTAGTTGAAGCTCTGCATGGACTTACTGTAAACCTGATCCATAGCAACTTCCTATCTACTTTTCCTCTTTTGGTATCACTTTAGCATGAAGCAGAGGATGCCATTTTTCTCTCTCACTGACAATGCTAGTACCACAATTTCTTATAATTCATTTTTCTTTTAGCCTGTTTGATAAAATAAATTGTAATGTGATAATGAAACGTTTTTCTCTTTAAATATTTTTCGTTGGAGTTTTAGATCCAACTTCTCATGAAGCTGCCCTCCCCTTTATTGAAATAAGCATTTTCCAATATCTGATAGTTAAATGTCGAAAATGTTATATTTTGATCCCAATGTATCTCCATTTTAGTGTTGTAAATTAAGTCTATAAATTAAAATAAAGTTATGTATCCAATGCCAAGCGCATTCTATTAAAGCCATCCAAACAGCGAAACTCTATTATCATCATATCTTTATATGTGTTTTAATGTATAAATATCTACCAATCACCCAGATAAATTTGTTTTTGTAACATTGAATAAAAACCTATTTTAAATATATGTTCAGTATTGTAACTGCTACACTAAATTGATATCTATTAAAAGAAAATAATTGTATAAGGATTGTCAAAGATTTGTAACCAAAATAATAGTTTAAATGCGTGATGTTGATTATACATATATAAAATCTTGAATTTTTGTCAAAATAAATATTTGTTTTAAAACTTAATCCAGTTGTTGGAATCTCATTAATATATTTATTTATATATGTTTTTAACTTATATCCTGGGTTCACTCAATCTCTCATCAACTGAGTTCTCATGCAAAACGATGTAGCACCGGGCCCGGAAATAATTAATTTATGTAGTATCACCATAGGTGTTGATAGTAGTGTTATAGATTTGGGTAATAGGCAAACAGGTTAGAATTCATGATTGCTCATCTGTGTATCTCGGGCATGATTGGATTCGGGGTACTTTTGCTTAGATTCTAAATCTTGTTTGATGGACATACATTTTCAACTGGTACAGTATTGGGTTATATAGCCTTTTTTTACTTTCTGTTAACAGCATAACTCTGTTACTGCAATAATGTAATTCTTTGAGCTCACAATAATTTCTTAATGAAAAAAAAAGTGTGTGTGTGTGTGAAATGGGGGGAGAACCAATTAAATTTGCAAATCATCTAGTGATGACATTTATTAAATTCATTTTTTCTTATAATAAACAACAATAATTTATATTTCTAAATTCATATATCAAGAAAAACATTTTTTTTTTTTACAACAGTGAAATTTCTTAATTGGGTAATATTCTTTTTATGTCCACATATTTCTTTAGACAGTTGCAATACAGTATATGAAATATAATTGATTTAACAACTATACATTATTAATTTAACAAATACAAAATATTGTCATTAATGTTTTACTGTTAAGTCAGTTATATTACATGTGCATATATATATATATATGCATGCCAGCAGACACATTTATTAATAAAAATTAGAACTATCTCTTTATGATCAATAACATCAAAACTTAAATCTGATTTATCAACTATTAAAATCCAAACCAGACTAAAATAAATGTAGGGTTTACAATTAAAAAGTAGCTGGTTAAGATTAATGTGAAAGGTAGAAATTGTTCTAATAAAACAATCAAAATATAATAATAGAAATATCGAATATTTTATTTTCATATATATATATTAGTCATAGAGAGAAATAATGATGAGTTAGCATTGTGTCACCCTCTCAATACAGTTTATTCTAGCATCTCAATATTTAGTATGCAAATGAATTCTGGAATATATTACCTAAAATTCTACTAGTAATTTTTAGACTTTGATCATCAAAAAAAAAAAGAAAGAAAGAAAAACTGCCTAGTATTTTTTGGTCAAAATGATATGAAGGAAGAATGACTCTATTTTAGGACAAAGTAATATACATAATATAAAATTTAAATTTGATATATATATAAAGATTAACCATAAATTTACTCATATGAAAATCTTTAATAATTTTTTTACAATAAAAGTTATTTTAAAAATGGGTGACAGTAATCAAGGCTATGATTCAAATGATTTTGTTTTCTTACTTTGAAAGAGAACATTATTAAGCATAAAAAAAAGTAATAAAACAAAAGGTATATACATATATATTCCCAATGTAATTACTAGTAAAAATCACATGAATGTTTACAGAATCTGGATTATTGAATCACTTACTGAATTAGGCATGACAATATTTAATTTAAATAAAAATTTCTTGCCAAGTTGTTAATTTCTGCAAACTGTTTTAAGGAGAATTCTGAGAGTGAATTATCATGAATTTATATTATAATAATACATTTTGCTAGATATTTATAAAAATCAAAAAATATCAAATAAATCAATTTGTAAACTGATTTTTAATAAAAATTACAAATAAAATCAAATTTAAATTTTAACATGGTTAATACACATTAAACCAATTAAAAGGTTAATAAGAATAACTTAATTTTACATTATTTATAATGCTATACATATAGATTACAAATAATTAATATTTATTGCAAAACATTAAATGTAAAATGACTAATTTTAGTTTTCTGTACTTTGTATAATAATCCGTGAGTGCAATTACTTCCAAAATCATGAGTTAAGAAGTATTACAGATGTATTGTATATAAGTAAATAAAAACAAAATTTTACAATAAGTACAGTACTTAAAAAAAAGCTACTAAACACTATGAATAATTGATATATAATTAAAAAAAATTGACTAGAGATGAATAATATTTAAAAATAAAAAAAAACAATATAACACATATAGACAGATGTATCTCATCATGCAACATGGTTGTTCTGTTTGTAAATCCAATTTGTTTTTATACTAAAAATTGTAAATAATATTAAATAGTAATAATATGCATTGTCTAAACAGTTTTTTTTTTTGTCATAGTTATAGTGTAGTGATACTGGTACCAAAGCAATCATTTTGTTTTGATCATAATGCATAATTTGTCTTACCTCTTCATATGAAAACAGTATATATTAGATATGTACTGTACAGTTATACTAATGAAGTGGAATTAGTTTGATATGTGTATTGTACAATTTTATATTAATATATTAAAGAATAATTTCCTTTTTTTTAGAAAATAAGTTATTTTGAATTTTTGAAGATATGATTGTAATAATTTTTACAAATGAAATTTAAAAACATTATTTTCAGCTTAAATACCCCTGGGTCTCGTATTACGCGATAGATAGGTTCCTCAGAAAACACGCACAAACAAAATCGCGCAAAAATAGACGTAACTTACATTGAAAAAGGGGGGATGCGGTCTGATTTTTCAAAATTTGCGTAAAAGCACTTTAAAATCCGCGCAAAAAAAAAAATAAGGAAATAAAATATGACTAATAAAAAATTTCAAATTTGAAAAAAATTGATACAAGACAAACTCTTTTTTAACTATAATATTATTCAAAATAATATATTTTTATGCATAATTTTACATTTTTTTATACACGTTTTAATTATTATGATTTTCTGGTGACAACGTAATTAGTAATTAATCTTTGAGATGATGATTTTATTAATTGTTTACGAAGCTCGTAATATCCAGACTTCCAACCATTTAGCTCTCATTGGAATTTAAGAGCATGTTAATGATTAGTGTCATTAATAAGAAAATAATAATTGAATACGTTCTTTTTTAAAAAGCAAAAACAGAATGTGATTTAAAATGCAAAATTAACATGCACAATGTTGGAACAAGTTTACATTTGTATACATAAAATGTGGAAATCATAATTTTAATTTCAGTATTGCATAAAATCTTACTATTATAAAGCACTGAAAATATTGAAATTACTAAGATGAAAGTCAAATTCCAATAATGTGCTATTACTTTCAATATAATGTAAGTGTGCAAAATTTATTATTTAAAGTAATAGCGCATTATCGGAAATCGATTTCCGGTGAAACACGAATCGCGTAACTTCAAAATCGTGTTAAATAAATCCGCGTAAAAAGAGACCCAGGTGTATACAGTATAAAGTCAAATATTTTCATAAAATAAAATGGCAGTGAACCCATTTTCATTTTATTATTTATTAACCTTTTTGTTTTGTAATTATAAAATGGGTTTGAAATTTAATTAAAAAGTAAAAAAAAAATTATTGTTAGATAACCAAAAATATTTCTTTATATATACATAAAGCTTTTTTTTTTAAAAAAAAAAAAAAAACAAGAACAAACTCTATAAAAGTTTTGTTATATATAGGACTATTTTCATCATCTAATATTAAATATTTTTAGAAAAAATTTAAACTTTCTAAATATATTTAATTGCTAATAATAGCACACAAGTTATACATAACATAGTATTTTGGGTGTTCGTTTTTCTTCAGATATTGACCAATGACAATATTAGCATGAGATTTGAAGCTGGACGTTTAGATACATGAATGGTCCAGGTTCAATTCCCATGCTAATACTGTTCTGGTCAGGCCAGCAATATCTGAAGAAGAGAGAATACTGTTGAAACATTGTATTATATACTCATGCTAATACTATATATTTAAGCTGAAAGTATTTGGAAAGTTTAAATTTTTTCTAAAGATATTTAATATTGAATCAATGAAATAATCCAAATTGTAACTAATATTAAAATGCCATCATCACAAATCTTCAGACAAGCATCAAAAAGTTTCTTTCTTGATTAATATACATATATTTCAAATATTAGAAATCAATTTTTTTTTAAATTTAACACATATATAATTAATATCTACAACAAAAAAATGTCATAAACAAATAGAAGTTTTTAAATTTTATGAGAAACAATTGACATCAGACATGCCTAGCATAATTTCTAAACTCAATCGCCATATTCGTAGTATGATTATTAAAACTAAACTGGAATGTTATTAGAAATTGTTATTATAAAGGAGTATTCTAGCAGGGATTCAGATAAACAATACAAGCCCGCAAAATGATGATTACCATGTATTAAATTGCTTTAATTCAAATTCATTATATATATTTATAAACTATTTTAATATTAGTTTTCAATAGTTTCTAATTAAAACTAATACCCAAAGAACAAGATCAATGATATGAAAAAAGCAAATATAATCTATGTCAAAGGATACAGTAAAACAACATATCCATAAATTTACTATAGAGAAACAAGATCTAATTTACAAGTAATGTTCATTAACATACTTATCAATAAAGATCAAAGATAAATCCCACAAATAAGAATATTTCAGTTATATGTAAGCAGATTACATCTACCCACAAAAAATTAACATTGTCTATAAGAAAATAGAAAAAAAAAAGAAGAAATGCTAAGTAATTGCCATATATCATTAAACAAAGGGCATTCAACTGGAATTCTATTTGCAATCCAAATTTTTAAATATCTAAGTTGTTTTTGATATATATTCTCTACAGCAGTGGTCTTCAACCTTTTCACACCTGTGGACGGTAAAAGTAAGGATAAGATTTCATGGACCAGCAGAAGTTTACAGATAAATTTTTATTTGGGGGGGTGGGGGTGAGAAATACATTGTCAACACTGAGACAAAAGATAGACGCCAAAGTTATTTTTTGTTTGTTTTTATTTTTAAAAAAAGGTAACAGAAATTGGTTTTAAAAATAAAAGTTTTAGTATTTTAACGTATACAAATAAAGCCTAAAAAAATATTGCCTTATAGGCCAAAAAAAAGTGGGCGTATTTTTAAACAAAAAAAAAAAAGAAAACGAAACTTGAAAAAGTCAAAAGTTTTGATCTTACTATATTTTGGGGTGGTGGAGGTGTATTGAGAAATACATTGCAAAAGTTAGAAACGGAACTTATTTTTTGGTTTTTATTTTTAAAAAAATGTAATAAAAATTGATTTCCAAATAAAAAGTTAAAGCCAAAAAAAAAAATAGCCTTATAGCAAAAAAAAAAAAACACTAAAAATGAAATATTAAAAGAGAGAGTAGAAAAAAATTTAAGAGATCAAAAAAAGTCACGTTACATTTTATTGTTTTAACAACACTGACAAGCAGCCGTGATTGGCTATCAAAAGACAACTGGAGTTTGTGTAATAAAAAACTTTCTACCCCCCCCCCCCATAAACATCTGTGATAAATAGAAAAACAAATTAATTTATGTAGGATTGATTAGATTTTGTGGTATTTTTGTTCTGTTTTCTTTTTTTTTAATAAATGTGATGAAAAAATAAATAAAAATTGTTCATATTAATTAAAAGTTTAAAATCTTATTATTTTGTTATTATAAGCTTTCTTGCAGTCTAGCTGCGGACCGACAGACAACTTCTGCGGCCTGGTACTGGGCCGCGGCCCGGTGGTTGAAGACCACTGCTCTACAGAATGAAAAGCCTTCATTATTTGTTTATAATGAGTTGTGTCAAGGATATTTCTGATCTAGTACAAAAGATAAGTTTTATTTTTATTCAAAAGATTTGTGTAAAATTCTAAAAAGAATTGGTAGAAATACTTTTTGACTTTTCTTTAGAAATACTTTCATTTTAAAAAAAGTTGCAAGTTTAGGTGAAAAAAGAAATTGGCCACTTTTACAGTGACAATTGTAAAAAAAAATATTTTATCATTAAAATAAATAAAACAAACAAAAATATTCTAAATCTGTCATTTGCCAAAGTTTCACTTTGCTTCCATCCCCTACTCTATGTACATATTATTGGGATAGTTCTTTTAAAAAAACTGATGAATAGGAGTATAATATGGCATCACCTGAAGAATATTTTGCCATATTTAATGAGTATTATAATGATATAAAATTTTATAATGCATTTCTAAATAAGAGATAATTATTATTGTTTATTATAAGAAGTTAGAATAAATTATAATTTAAATGGCAATCTCTGTTAAACTATCACCAATAATTTAATCAGGTGTTGCCATTAATAAAAATTTCCTAATGCGATGTGTTTACATTGGACTGCTGCAAAAATATATATATGGATATTTTAAGAGTAAATGTTATTATGAAAAATACCAATTTTATTATTACTTATAATATTTAAAAATCCATTTAAACAAAAGAAAAAATATAAATGTCAGATCAAAGTTTTTTATATTATTAATGTGATCTCAAATCAAACATATAAAACTCAAAACTAACTATCCCTATACCGATTTCCAGGTAAAATAAGTAAATCTTAGTTTGGTCAATTTAATAAAATTACTGTGCATAATCTGTCACTTTGATCTCAAATGTTATATTTTATTTTAACCCCCCCGGCGCCCCCCCCCCCCCCCCTCCCCCCCCCCACCCCCCTCCCGCGGGGGGGGCGCCACCCCCCCCCGCCAACAACGCAAGACTCTCAAGCAACCAAATAGCATAATTTATTTTATGTTTTTTTTTTTTATAAATGCATTATGGGTGTGTATAAATCATTTATATTTTTCTTTATTATTGTCAGTTCTATTTCTTAAAAATCTTATCTATGCACAATTTCATTTCTTTTTACTTTTGGTATACCTTTTGGCATAGCAATTTTACCTATTACATATATATGACAGAAGATTTAAATTCAAATGAAATTTATTTTCAAGTAGTTGAGCATTGTCTAAGCAATCTTATGACCCCCCCCCTTCCGATATATGACATATAATCTAGCTAACTATCTGTAAATAGATATTTAGCTAGTCTTAACTAATCCTTAAAAAAATTTAGATTGATTAAATGAGTTTTAATATGCTTGTTGACAAGATTAAACACAAATATAATATTAGAGTTTTCATTCCTAGTGAAAGAGTTAAAGTAGCATGAGTTCTATTTTATAATACAATTTTAATATAAACAGATTTTTATGCACATATGTCCTATATTAAGAAAATTACAGAACATATTTAGTAAATAAAAATATGACTATAAATTTTGTAAACATTTTCATTTATTTTAAGGAAATAATAAACAACTGCAGTTTAGAAAAGTTTCGTTATTTATATAAATGTTAATTATTTATTGTATTCACATTTATACTTTATGCTTTCTTTAAATATTATTCTTATCAAATATGTAATACTAAGAATCCTTTAAACGAACTTGGAAATAACACTGACCATTTTGTCATATCAATGACATTCTATTTTGTCAAGTAAAAGAAAATTCCACTTTTGCTAGTACATTTAAATGACTCTTTGAGAGTCTAGCTTGTGAATGATTTAGTAATATATTTAAACTTGTTTGTTCTGTATATAGGTTTATACATTCACTGTCTATATGTATGTTGATGTGTTCACATAAGCATGAAAATATTAACTAATTAAAATAGAAAACTATAATATTTCTGAGAAGAATAACAAAATCATACTTAATATCCAATATTTGACTTTGTATATATTAGTAGATAGATGGATGATGTGACTAGTTGATTAATCATTTGCCAGCATTTATGCTGTGTTTTTATTTATTTTCTTTCTGAAATAACTATTGATTTAATTTTTACTTGCCTGCAAAAATGTTTTTGAACTTCATGAAACTAACCTAAGTTTAAATTATTTGGGGCCTGGCCAATCAATTTTGGTAATCTTAAAAATTGTATATTTTAAAATTGGAAAGACTTATTTAAAATGGTGTCTGAATAAAGCAATGGGTGTAATATGTATTAATATAATAGCTCATTTTAGTGCCAATTTCAATTTCATACTTGAATTTCATATGAGATCAGTCTTGAAACTAATTTATTAATTTTTTAGTTTCAGTAATAGTTTTTTTTTTCTAACTTAAAATTTTATTTTATTTTGTTGAAAAGACAGTTTTTTTCTTTTGAAGTTTGAAAGCAAACATAATATTAGTAAAAATGTTGATGTATGAATTATGGATATCATTTCAAAAATAAATTGATTTTCCTGTAAATCTTATTTTGCAGCAAGACTGACATTGCAAGTATTCTTCAGAAGATGACATTATTACAATAGTTTTCTATTAGACATTAAATGTTTGCATTCGATTGGCATAAATGCACTATTCTTCACATTTTTGTATTTCTTTACAATACATATGCCCATTCATAAGGAATTTTAGAAACCCAGAGAACAGTTAGAAGGTATTTATTTTGACAATACTAATATTAATAATAAATTTCTTTTATTCAATTATAACTGTTATTGGACAGTGTGCCAAATATTTGGAATATTGTTTCTGATGTATATAGACGCATATGGATTTTTTTTATAAACATAAGTATATATATATACACACACACAAAATAGATACTCAGAATTTAATATTTATAATTACTTTTAAACTATTATATATATTTATTTTAATATTGGTGTATTTTTTAATTATACTAACCACTAACATATAAATGCACAATATATATCACCTTTAACAGTAGCAATTCACTCTACATGATCTCTATTCCAAACTCTCAATGGAAACATGAACAATCACTGAAAAATAGGCAACAGTGCTAACCAAATTCTAAACCATCTTGCTCAGGCTTGAATGCAGTGGAGTAAATTGTTGCAATAATTCAGATATTAAATGTAAGTTAGAAAAATCAAAGGATTTTTTTAATATACACTATATATATAAATCACTTATCATAGCTCTCATACTTAAATAATAGCAATCTATTATCAAGGCAATACTATAATTAGGTAATAAATGGAGAACCTTATCTATGATCTTAAATAGTTTGCAAATGAGAGCAATGATTGAAATTAAATCTGCCTAGAAGTTTTTTAAATTAAACTTCTATACTATAGGCAGACAGTTAATTTTTGCCTATTGTACTGAACTATTATTTAAAAAAAAAAAAATTTCTAGGCAAATTTAGTATCAATCTCTTTCAGTCACTGGTTTCATTTTTTACAATCTATTTAAGATTATAAATAAGGTTAATGAGTGATTTTCATTTATTACCTAATTGTAGTGATGCCTTGAAAAAGACCTGTTATTGGTTTATTTAAGCATGAGGACTGTGATATGTGATTTACATATGGAAATCAGATAGCTGTTAGTATTTACGGTTGGTTATATTTACATAATTTTATATTAATTTATTTGAAAAGTTATAAAAATGATTATTTATTAATCTATCTTCAATTAATTAATTATTGCCTATTGAATGAAGTTTATTATTAAAAAAAAACTTCTTGGCAGATTTATTTTCACTCACTGCTTTTATTTCAATCTATTTAAAATCCATAAGGTAAATAAGTGTTTTTCACTGTGTTAGCAAATTGCAGTGTTGCCATAATCATTTAGCTATTGACACTTATTTGCATACTCATATACATAATATTCAGCCATTAAATTGTTTTCCATTGACAAATATCGTCTATTGATAGGTTGTCATTTTTTAAAATATATTTTCATATTTTTTTTGGAGTTATCACTTGCAATTTGCATTTATTTTTGCTTATTGAATTGTAAAAGCCTGGGTTTATCATTAGCTCTAATTTTTTAATAAATAAAGGAACATATAATCAATATTATATACTAATATCTCACAGAATTACAGTTATTAAATTAGAGATTATAAAAGATTTTCAGTATGGTCATCTAACATAGTGTACATTATATAAACATGAGTGAGTGTGCATTATATATACACGAGTGAGTGTATATATAATGACTAAGCAATATGCTTGAAAGAAATACACAACCAACAAATTAATTGTTTTTCTGAATTGCAACCATAATCTCGCAAGCTATTGATCTAGTGAAAAATGTAATAGAGTGACCTTGTTCATTATTCACATATATTTTGGATACTAAACTTCCTATACTATTAGGTGAGCTGAATGTTTAAATATCTGAATTACCTTACCAGAAATGATATTCTGGCTTTTTATTTAATTACGAAATACTATGTAATCTTGACATTTAAATAAAAAACCAGGCTCTCATTTCTAGTAAGAAAATTAAGGTATTAAAATACCTAATTCATCAGATGATTGGAAAGTTTTTCCCAAGAAATATATAATGAAAGAGGTCAATCAGTAGTCTTTTTCCATTAGGTCCATAGCTTAAGAATTTTGGAAAGTGCTGTAAAGTAATTTGATTGATTACAAATATACAGCAGTGAATTTAAACTTTGCAGTCTTGGATGGAGTTATGAGATACTTTGATTTTATATATATATAACTTATTTCACATATACATCTTTTTTATTTATGTAAACTTTTTATGCTTTTTCAAGTAATATTGATATTATGTAATCAGCTTGTCACTCTTAACTGAGTTTTGTAATTACTCATTTAAATTAACAAATTTTTATATAAAATATTGCAAGCAACTGTTACAATAACGTATAGAAGTAAAACAAAATTTATTTTCATATTGTTTGATTATAGTATCCCCTGACTACAAAGTCTGCTTTACAATTTAATATACAGATATAAATATAAAGTTCATTTCTCAGAAAACTTAATATTGATAATGCCCAATAATCATTTTTCAGATAACCCATGATATTAGTGCTTAAATAATTCAATTTAAAAGGCCATTAATATAGTTCAATTAAAGTTATAAATAACAAAACAATCACAGATTCATTTTCACCACAGTTGATTAAACCAAAAAGTGAAATAAATTATTTTATTTATTTTATTATAAAAGAATAATTTGTCTTGAAACTTTATATCCACATATAAACTAAAACTTTAAAAAATGCCTTCACTTTGTTTTGAAAACTGTTTTAGCAGCTACTGGTTTTCCATTTACCAACACAACAGGTCCAGTATAGTATCTCCAGAAAATGCTAGAACCTCTTTTCAACTGATTCTGAAATAATAATAATGAAAAAAAAAGTAGATTAGATTTTTTTTATTATAGAAAATTGCTACAATATACATTTGTTACAAATTCTATTAATCTGTAGTAAAGCAAACAAATATAATAATAATGTTAATCATTATGTTATTAATCAATGTTTAGTTGTTAAGTACTATCTTAAAATTTTAAACTTAGTCTCTAAGCTAAGACACATTAATAAAACATTTTGACTTGCAATGTATTTCTGCCTAAAATGATTTTAGTATTACTGTGTTTTCTCCAAAATAGGACCTAGCCCAAAAACAAGCCCTAGCATGATTTTTCAGGATGCTCATAATATAAGCTCTATGCCAAATATAAGCCCTAGTTAATGAGCCACATAGATGGATTTTGTTCATCTATTGAAACACATGATAGACATATTGAATTATAAAGTAATTAATGTATAAATAAATAATATTACTGGCATTAATGTTTTAAATAAATGGTAATATAAAATATATTTAAGTATTTGTAAATATCCAAGTAATGTCTTTGGATGACAGATAAATGCCTATATATAAGTACCACAAAACTTAGTGGCAATTGTGTAGTAGACTGTTTTCACTGGAAGTATCTACTCTCTGAAAATTTCATCTATGTCAAGAAATAGGTAGCTGCATTTGTGTGCAGTCCTAGTCCATCACTGCCAACTTTGTATTTATTCTTTCAATGGCTTTAGCTGATAGGTTCTTAAAAACTGCAGCATACCTCACATATTCATTGATTCCCAAGAATGATACAAATATTACCAGACAAAGTTGCTATGCCATAATGCAATTTTGCTACAATTTTATGAGTGTAATGACACCCGAGGCCTATTATGAGTAACTGAGAAAGTGTTTACAATGTAAGCAGTTGATAATGAATGGCATGGTTGCGTCTTATGAATCTTCATAATTCAATACACCATGTGTTGTAATGATGTACTTAATGCACTTATGCAAAATGTAGAAATATTTGCTGAATTTTTACACCTGCATTTTTTCGTCACTTTTATATGGACAATTATTCTTAATTGTGATTATTTTTGTCATGATTCCTCGCATGTAAGTTTTTTACGACACTTAATTTAATGGTAGATTTTAAAAAGATTAATATTTTGATCCCAGACAAGATGAGTGCTAAAATAAAAAGCTGTTCCATCAAGAACAAGAGAGAAATCATGGAGAACTTCCGGAGAAAGAATCTTCTTATGGCTTTCTGTAAAGTGAAGAAGTTGGATCTCTGAATGGTTTCAAAATGGTGAGCAGAGTTCAATAACCTCAGTCAATAGGCAGACAAAGAAGCACAAGTGTGGATCAGGTCTGCAATCATTATTTCCTGATCAGGAAGAAGATGGCACGACTGTATTAGAATAAATTTATATTTTTGTACTTGAATAAATGTAGATTTTTGCATACAAAAAAATAAGACATCCTTGGAAAATAAGCCCTAAGACATTTTTTGAAGCAAAAATTAATATAAAACCCAGTCTTATTTTTTGGGAAAACATGGGTATTAAATCCTATGATTATTAGAATCAAAAATACTGAAAAAAATACACATGTAGATGTATAAAATTAATCATTTAAAATTTTCTAAAACAATAACAAAATCATTTTTCAATAAAGTTAGGAAAACATTTGGACTTTTAAAATACAGTAATATAGGCTTGAAAATCCCAAAGTGTCACAGCTAGTAAAATCAGTTCATTTACTGATTATACTTTTAATTTCAAACTAAAATTTTTACATAAGTCTCATCTTCTTTCTTCTAACAATGAAAATAGATCTATAGTATTTCACTTATCTTGCTTATATTCTTTTCTTTGTTTTTATTTTTATATTTTCTTTCTGTTTCATCATATTTATATTGTGAATGATAGTGTCAATTGATCACATATCATTGCAAACTGCATAGAAGAAAGCACTCACAAAACACTCCTGTGTGACACACTAAAAAGTAATGAACAATATGGCAAAGCAGAATAGTGCTATAGTACCAAAGTATATCAAGTGGGGGGAGGGGAGTTAAAGCTGCAAGTCTAGAAAGTACGAGCTATGATTTAATAGTCATGATGAAAATGAAATTATTATATCTTGACATCTTTACTAAGTGGGTTTAAACCAGAAAAGTAAAAAAATGAAGAAGAAATTATATGGCTTTCATTGTAAAAAAAGTTTATTTTGTCAGCTATATTAATATCTAATATGTTTAATTACACATTCATAATTTATTATAAAATGAATTTGTAAAAATATTTAAAAGCAAATGTTCAAGAATATTTAAGATGTAATCAATGAACAAAATGAAGTAACTGCTTTAGTTGATGTGCCCCATGAAGACTGTTACACTTTTTCTTGATGTCTTTAAAAAAATTGCTCTTCAGAAAAAGGAGTTGTAGATTAAATTCAACAATATATGTTAGTTGTAAGGTATGTGTTTAAAACAAATTCAAAATTCACTCATATTGAAAACTAATATAAATAAAAATAGACAATATTTAATCTTCAAAAATAATTTAAAATATATCATATAAAAGAAATTTAATAATTTTATATTTATGATATGGATATTGCAAAACTTATCACTAAAAAGAAACCTGTAAATGATTTACTGACATCATTCCAATATTGTGGATATGCATTCAACATTA
Organism: Epiperipatus broadwayi; assembly: GCA_028023455.1. Lineage (NCBI taxonomy): Eukaryota > Metazoa > Onychophora > Udeonychophora > Euonychophora > Peripatidae > Epiperipatus > Epiperipatus broadwayi. Next base: position 7,940,449 of record JAQFVV010012417.1, read on the forward strand.
CTATAATACAGAACCTATGCTATAAATTTCAAGTACTGAATAAATAAATAAATGGGAAAATTTTATGATCAAATAAAAGCAAAATTAGATGAAACTTGGAAATATTTTAATGATTAATGACTTTAGAAAGAAAAATATTGTTATTCTGTATGAAGTTGAAAGCATTAGATTAATTAATAAGCTTTTGTAAATGAAGCAATCTTTTTGTTGCTAAAATATTTTTTTCAGTAGCCAAAATGCTAAATGGACATCAATGGGGTTCATAAGAACCAAATTGAATGCATTCTCAGGAATCATTAATTGCAAAATAATTTTTAAAACAAAACAAAAACTTGGATATTAGAAGATTGTGGGATCATGTATTTATTTAGTTGTAAATTTAGTATGAATTTGAAAAAAGAACTGCAAGCCAGTCCAATGTCCAAGTTATAATAAAGAGAGCATTTCTATTTCTTGTATAAATAACATCAAAAATCAATTTGAAATTTTTGGATACAATTTAAGCTGAACCAGATGATCTGTAGATGAAAGCTAAAGAAATAAAAATGAATCAGGAATAAAAACTAGCAAAATCAAAATGGATATTAGATAATGCAGTGATAATTGCAAAGAAAAAAAGCTAAAACTAAAAAGATAAAAAATAAAAGTCTTGAATTAAATAAAAAATTCTATAGAGTACCCAGAAAATACAAAAAAAAAATATAATATTTACAAGAATCTTGGAAAATAGAAACAAGCTTGGAAAAATAAAACCAATCTTTTAGGCGATTCATGAAATCTAATAAAGTTTTCAATATACAAAAGTTATAACTAAACTAACCAATATCAAACAGATATAGAAAGAATATATTATGTGACTAAGGTCACTGAAATTGATGTCAATGTATCAGAATTTTTAAAAAAAGTGAAACATCAATAAAAATAAAACAAACAAAAAAACCTAATTCAAATTAAGCCAATTAATTTGGAAAGTTATTGGCTAAACTACAATGAGAGAGGGGAGGATTAATATTTATTCCTACATCAAAATAAAAAGTACTGACAAAATGTAAAAACTATTATATTCTATCTCAAATAACACATGCAAATGTTAAAATTCTGAAAATCATTAATCACAAATTTACAGTAAAAAGATGTACATGATGGTTTCAGAAAAGGTTGATAGCATTAAAGATATCGATGCTGATGGAAAATGGATAATAGAAAGGACAAGAAAATACCTCATAAGCATGTGTTAGATTGATTACAATAAGATCTTTATGACAATACTAAATTTAGAATATTCTTAGGAAAATAGATGTACCACATCATTTCATTGTTCTTATGAGAAATCTCAGTATGAGAATAGAAAATTAAAATAGGCTGTAATGAAAAGATAGGTTTTGTAATTACAATGAGTTAGACAGACGGCATATTGTTATTACATTTAACTTGTAAAATAAATATGTAAGAGGAGAATCTGATTGGATAAAAAAAAAATATGGACTGAGAATTAATAAAAACCATTGACATTACTTAATCATACCATACCTAAAAAAAAAAAAACAACTGAAAATATAGAAAAGTCCAAGACTCATTATAAAATAAGGACAGGAACAAATATAAAATTATATCTAAAGATTATGACTATAAGATCAGCAGCTGATTTTAAAATTGATAATAAAGATAGAAGTAATTGTGATTTTTAGATGTAGGGATATTTTTTTAAAAACTAAGACCACAATTGTTCAAACTATGATATTTATTGTGACACTCTATATGATATGAAGATGGGACAGTGAAAAAAAAATAGTACTGATACTTTTAAAACTGTGATGTTAATAAAGAGTTTTGAGAAATCCATGAATAGAAAAAAAAGCAAAGAAATAGATCAAACTGAAATTGTCTTATGAATTTTATCATTTAGATGATCTAATTCATTAAAATATATATGTTTGAAAAGATTTTAATGAAAGAAAAAGATACACTGATGTGGTGAATGAATCATCATTATAATAATAATATACATTTAAGCAATTTGAAAAATCAAGCAGATGATAGGACAATAAAGAGGAATGTTCACCAGAAGATGTTAATTTGACAACATTTAATAATCAGAATTTCTAACATATCACTTTAAATTTTTTTAAAAAAAAAATTCAGTAAATAGATCATATTTAACATAACGAAAATTTTAGTGCCTTTAAATTATTTTAATTTATCTGTCTTCAATAATTAAGAAATATCGCTACACTTACACAGCAATATGTCAGAAGCATTTTATTATAATTACATCTATTATGTGTTTTATTTCGATTTCTTTTAAATAAAAAAAAACACCCATACATATAAACAGTAGTTGACTATTAACCTTTCAGTAATTGAGAAATATTGCTCTTCTTGTACAACAATGTCATTAGCACACATCTACTATACATATATTATTTAATTTCTTTTTAAATAAAAAACATACATATAATATATGATAACATTAAATGTCTTTACATTCTTAGAAAATAATATATGTTAGTATCTGCTAAGATACTGGGAATACTGAATGCCTTTCAATTTCTAAACTTTCAGCTGCATCATTTATATGATAATCAGAAGTAATTGCACAAAGTAATGATATATAGATATACATTTACATTTATGTATTTTAAAAAAATAACAAAAATATTTTTCCAAATTAAAAGCTTTATACAGTTTTTACTCCAAATAAGAGCGATTGGTCTCCATATATCATTAAACTATGATTAGTAAAATTAAAATGAAGCATGCAAAATAAATAAATAAACAAAAAGTACATTTTAATATTTATTTTTGATGCATTTTAGGTTATGTTATCAATATTTTTTGTTTTTATAATTATTTAATGAATAAACTTTTATTATTTATTTTTGCTGAGTTATTTAAAAAACATTAAACAAAAACCAATGGTCCATTATTATTTTTTGTATGCAAAGCCTAATTAAACAAAAATCAGATTAAAAATATATATGGACAGTTGATTACAGCAGGTTTAATCATAGAAGTGAATACATTTTTTTATTTAAACTAAAATTGTTTATATTTATGAGAAGCATTTTTGCCTGGGGAGAAATAAAAATTTATATTGGTACAAGAATATTAAATAAAATTTGTTAATTATGTTGTATTTTAGGCATCAAACATATTTTTCAATGAATTTTTAATTCACTTTATTTCTGTGCAGATTAAAATTTTATTTTAACTTAGTCCACAAAAATCCTCTTTAATTATCTTCAGTATGTCAGAAATTCTATTACAGATTGTAGTACAAAGATAGTAAATAAAAATTAAATATAAGAAAATCATATTTCCTACTTATTTTAATTGTGCTTCATCACTGTATGTTATCTAAATTTGTTTTTAATTACATAATGAATAAAAAGCTTATACAGTACTGTTTTTTTCATAAGATGAATCCCCCATTTTATATTTACTAGAAGTACAACAATATTTTCATGTTAGTCTTGCATGATATCAATTCTCATAATGGACATTAAAAAAAAAAGATGTCTAAAAATTTCAAATATCAATATTGTATTATGGTTGTATTTAATATTTTCAATGTTTTTTTCTAAATATATGGTATTAATATTGTCTTTAATTTATAAGATACTCTTTACAATAACTTCATATGTAGATCGAAATCACAGATGAATGTTTAATAGCTCAATCAACTTTTTCCTTATCCTACTGTTCTCAAAAAGTTTTTCTAAATTATATAAATAAGGCACCAGAGACCAAATCTAACAATTATGTATAATTAGATTACTATTACCAATGGTGCTAAATTATACTGTTCATAGTGATCATTATAGTATGTTTAAATCTGTTTAATAATTACATGAATTAAAAACAAGGCACATACACAAATTATTGTAAAAGTATCAACTGCCAGGAAATGGTATAATAATGAATTAATTATCTGATTGGATAGTTTAGAAGAAAAAAAATTAAAACTACAAAAGTAACCCTTATAACATATATATATATGCACACACTGCCCCAATATTTTTATAAAAATATTGAATTTTAATATAAATACTTAACATTGCAAAATAATGATAATAATATAGCAAAAATTCTATTCAAGAAATAGATATTAATTACAAGCTATCTAAAATTTAATTTTAGTCAACAATATCTATTAATAACAAAAATTGAAATACTCTAAACTTAAAATTGCCTAGCACCTTCAAAAGCAAACCATTTTCTATCCTTTTATTCTCTCTTTTCTTTTCAATAGCTAAAAGCTGTATATATTGATTTCTTTAGAGAGAAAAGGTTCCATGTAATTTTTCTGGATTTTCAAACAATAATACTGACAGTTTCTGAGGATGTCACAAACAAGAAGAGACTACTACAGGGAAATAGAAAAATGGCTTTCAGCCAAAAAAAAAAAAAAAAAAACCTGAATGAAAAGCTTTTCTACTTTGAAAACTACCATGGTTACAATTTAATTTTGATTAAAAAGCAAAAAAAATAATAACAACACAACTACTTTCAACAGAAAACTAATAATTTGTTTTGGAAATTTTTTCTTTCTTTTTGAAATTGCATTCTGATTAGTATCTTATAAATACTAAATGTGCATGTATGTGTGTTCATACACATATTTTGTTAATCTTATCATCGTATTATATGTTCAATCATAATCAGTTCATTGCAGAATGAAATTATATCGAGTTTAATCCAGTTTATTTCATGAATAGATTCTCTTCTCTATATTATTTCAAAAAATGTATTTATTCATTCATCTCATATACGGATTTTCTCTAAGTGATTTATAATCTCTTGGGGGGGCTTAATTTAAAAACTTCAACAGTCCACCTATAGGAATATCTTCTACCAATATATCCAGTCCAAACTCACTTGTATCTATTAATTCTTTCCGTGATATTGAAGACAACTGTTACATCCATATACTTCACTTTTGAATTCTTCTTCACACACATACAACTTACCATACTTCATTATATGGTATGAAGTTTTTATATTGCTCTTTAATTAAATATCCATAACTAAGATCTGTAAGTAAGCACTGATAAAGCATAATTATTAAAACCTTCCATTTCAAGTACATATGACATATATCTTTTAAACACCAAGTAATTTATATCAAAAGAACCAACTCTCAACTCAAGTTTAACTATAAATAACTTTATCCATTATATTTCAAAATATTTTATAACACAATTAAGATTTTTATAGTAGTTACAATTTTATTATTTCATTTATTTTTTTTCTTTTTGAAATAGTAAAATTGCAACTACTATAAAAATCTTAATTGTATTATAAAATATTTTGATATATAATGGATAAAGTTAATTACAGTTAAACACTCAACTCAAGTTTAACTATAAATAATTTTATCCATTATATTTCAAAATATTTTATAACACAATTAAGATTTTTATAGTAGTTACAATTTTATTATTTCATTACTATTATTTTTTTCTTTTTGAAATAGTAAAATTGCAACTACTATAAAAATCTTAATTGTATTATAAAATATTTTGATATATAATGGATAAAGTTAATTACAGTTAAACTTGAGTTGAGTGTTAGTTCTTTTGGTAGAAATTACTTGATGTTTAAAAGATATATGTCATATGTACTTGAAATGGAAGGTTTTAATAATTATGCTTTATCAGTGCTTACTTACAGATCTTAGTTATGGACATTTAATTAAAGAGCAATATAAAAATTTCATATCATATAGTGAAGTATGATAAGTTATATGTGTGTGAAGGAGAATTCAAAAGTGAAGTATATAGATGAGAAAACAGTTGTCTTCAATATCATGGAAAGAATTTAGAGATACAAGTGAGTTTGGTCTGGACATATTGGTAGAAGATATTCCTATAGGTGGACTGTTGAAGTTTTGAAATTAAGTCCCCCAAGAGATTATAAATGATTTAGAGAAAATTCGTATATGAGATGAATGAATAAAGACATTTACCGAAATAATGTAAAGAAGATAATCTATTCATCAAATAAACTGGATTAAACTCAGATATACTTTCATTCTGCAATGAACTGATTATGATTAAACATATATGGATGGTAAGATTAAAAAAATATTTGTATGAACACCCATACATGCACATTTAGTATTTATAAGATACTAATCAGAATGCAATTTCTAAAAGAAAAAAAAAGAAAAAATATTGATAACATAACATAAAATGCATCAAAAATAAAATTTAAAATGTACTTTATGTTTGTTTATTTATTTTACATGCTTCATTTTAATTTTACTAATCATGATTTAATGATATATGGAGACCAATTGCTCTTATTTGGAGTAAAAACTGTATAAAGCTTTTTATCTAGAAAAATATTTTTGTTATTTTTTTTAAATACATAAATGTAAATGTATATCTATATATCATTACTTTGTGCTATTACTTCTGATTATCATATAAATGATGCGGCTGAAAGTTTAGAAATTGATAGACATTCAGTATTCCCAGTATCTTAGCAGATGCTAACATATATTATTTTCTAAGAATGTAAAGACATTTAATGTTATCATATTTATATGTATGTTTTTTATTTAAAAAGTAATTTAAATAATGTATGTATGGTAGATGTAATTAAAATAAATTACTAATGACATTGTTGTACAAGAATAGCAGTATTTCTCAATTACTGAAAGGTAAATGGTTAACTACTGTCTATAAAAATGCTCTGATTATATTTGATAGATCACTATATTGTTTATCAAATTTCCATTATCAATGCTGGAATTGAAAAGAAAGTGGAATAGTAAAAAAAAAAAAAAGAGAGAGAAAAAGAAAATGCACTTCAGAATGAAGAGAATGTTAGATTTTTTGGTTACCCCAAATGATATCTCCATCACTAAAGAAATACCTGGAGAGAAGTAAAGTTTCATTTATGGGGGTAAAAAATGGCCTTTTCCCTGATGACACAGAACTATTTAAAGAATAAATAATTTAAGAAGAAAATAAACTGTAAAATGATAAACTTTAAAAAGGATGATAATATCAAAATAATTAAAAAAACAAAGAAAACAAATTTAGATAAAATTCATTGCAAATTGAAAAAGTATCAGTTTGCTAGAACTATTGACAGATAAATAGAAAAATAAATATGAAATATATAATAAGAGTACAAATAATATCTTGAGTAAAAAAAAAGAATAATTATGTTAAATTCTGCAGAGATTGAGAGAAATTTTCTGTCAAAGTTTGTGCAGATGTGATCAAATTCTAATGATGGATGAGAATTTGGTCATGAAGATGAGAGACGCTTTGCTGACATGTGACCTTTTGGAGTGTATATATATCTCAGGTCCTGCTGTCTCAATACATTTTTCAAGTCTTCTATTCACTCATATGTAAAACTCAAAGGAAACAAGGTGGTGGACAAATGTTTATTGAGTTTATCAGCCCCTAAGATTCAAAAGAGAGCAAGACTTAACTTTCAAATATCTATTTATTAGCCTTTAAGACTCAAAAATAAGCAAAACTTCATATATTGGTATTATATTTGATTATTTGTGACACATGGGTAGCTGAACAGTATTAAAACTGAGGTACTTCTTCTAGTGTTCATGCTTCATTGTACATCTTTATGTCCTATGGTTGATTTTTTTATATATTCTAGAATTGTGAGCTCCTAATCATTCTTTTGATAGTTGAAGTCAGTCAATTATCTGAGCAGTGAAATCAGGACATATATATTCTGTTTATTAACATATTATTATATGGCAAAGCAATATTTATAAAAATGACTAAAATATAAAAATAGTTAGTTAAAATTTTGCAGTAAACATAGTAATGATAAATGAAAATGTATCCTGTTTTATTTTAAAAGTTGAGAATTATAACAGAACAAATTTGATTGCAGCTTGAACTAGGGTTTTTATAAAGCTGCATGATTAAGAAAGCTTAATAAACATATAATTTAGACCAATTTAAGAAATTAAAAGGAAATAAATCTACTAGTGTTAAATATTTAGTGAAAAATATTTTGTAAAATTATAATCTAAAAAATGACAATTCATATTATGTAAGACAGAAAAATTAGTTTTAGTACATGCAAATGAATTTGATTTGCATAATTCAAGACATATTTTGTGATCCTTTCAGATTTGTCTGCTTGATGAGGATTTAAAAAATAATTTGCCCTTTCTTGCAGTAAATTGAATGGCCAATCTAAATACAATATTAAAAATTATAAAGCATTGAAATTGAGAAAGTTACACAACAAATTTCAATTTGGTCATAATCTTTCTTTCAACTGTTACTGTAAATAAATAAAAAATATTTTTTAAATTATTTAATCCTTTGTAAAATAATTATAAAATGTAAAAATATTTATGCAAAAAACATTTCAATATGAATAAACACAGACTTGATTATGCGTTAGGTGCTAAAAAAAGAAGAAAATAACATGTTGTGAGTATTTGAAATATAAATAGGCTTGAAAAAAAAATTATAGTAATCTAGTCTAAGCCTTGGCAGAAGAAGAAAGCAGTGCAGAATGATTCCATTAAGAAAAGAAAAATCGCTGGTTAAAAATCTTCTGAATAGTTTCAAATAGTTGTACCTTGCTGACTATTTTAAAGCATTTTCCAAAACTCTACACATTTCAAAAAGTATGACAACATTAGTTAACAGAAGACTATTTAACATGACTGGCTAGAAAACTGAAACCACACCAGATCCCAACATTGAAGTTGCTAAAATGCAACATTGCCTGCTTTAAAAAAGAAACCATGCTGGGGAATTCATCTACAGTATCTACAGTCACTGATACCTGAAGAGAATAATTACAATCACAATTGGAATGATAAAGACTATCAATAAAGATGTACACATATATAGTAAACTTATGATATCTGCAAAATACCATGATTTAAAAGTTTGAAAATTTAAGCATTTGGTAAGATCTTATCTTTAAAGTTAACTATAAGGCTTTAAATTTTAATATTTATAATTATTATTATTTTTCTTCTTTTCAACATTTTGTATTGTATTTAACTAATACCATTTGCAAAAGTATAAGCAATAATTTCATATTTTATTTATTTATTGTAAATAAATTAACATTTAAAAAAACAATTTAATTGATTTTTGCTTTAATATCTTCTAACCTTGAGAAATCATGCAATCTTCTGGGGGGCATGCAGGGATAATAGTAATAATTTAAAATGATGATGACTGGCAATATTAAGATTTCCAGATGTAAGCTTTCTATTTAAAAAGCTGGAATATCTGAAGATTGATTTTAAATTGAATTTAGAAAAAGAAATCAAAAATACTTTTGGAAAAATTACACTTAACCTTAGTGCTAGGTTATATGATCATCATCCATTAAAATATTGGTTAGATTAAGTAAACATTTGATTTTAACTACTTTATTTAAAATGTATATACTCTTATTTGAATTTATATTAAACTAATTTGTTACATTACTTTTACCCCTTCTTTATACCATTACAATATATATAGTCAATTTCAGTTAAATGTACTCAAAATGAATTTGCAGAATTTTATCTCATTTATAATGACATTTAAATTATAAAAGTATAAATATTTATATATATAATAATTGTTTAAATATAACTTAAACTATTGCAATTATTTATTTGTTTTATTTGATTATAAAATGAAGTCTTTTTTAAAAAATGATTCTAAACAAACATTCTTGGCATTTTCCATAGTTAAGTTCAGTCAGCTGTAGCTGTGCACAACCCAGGAAAAGATAAAAGACTTGAGAACTGATGTAGGCCACAAACTGTGATAAGAATTTTGAAAAATGAGGTAAAAGTACTTAATAAACCAAGAGAGAATAAGGAACATGTAATACAATGACCTACAATGATAAAAGTGTCTAATAACAAAACAATCAAAAGAAAGAGCCTCTAAATTTGTCACTTCAGAAATGCTTTTGGGAATTTGGTAAATTTAAGTGAAATGTAACATTAAATTATAATTTAAACTACAAAATAATTGGTAATAAATATCAAAAAGATAGTTTATTATTTGTATTTCTCTATTTTTTTAGGCACACAAATATGTGTACAATGCAAGCACTTAAAAAAATATTTATATGTTACATGATATTACATCAATGCTCATATCAGGACTGATAAGAGGGGGAAAAACTTCTATATAAATCACATTGTAACATGCAAAAGGGATCTGAACCCATAAAATTTCAAGGTAAAAGCAAATGTTCTACGTGGAAATACATTTACCAAACTAACTTGCAATGCATATATGTTACATCAAATAAATGTTAATGCTATTTTATACTTTAACAATACTGTATTTAAAATGAATAAATTTCCCAGAGTATTCAGTATACATGTTCTACTACTCTTAATAAATTTTTAAGTAAATATTTTCTAATATAATGTTTATTACAAAAATAACTAATTAAGTATAAATTGATTTGTGTTTAAACTAAGGCTAGCAATTTTAAATATAATGTTGACTAAGGATTATGAATCAATTTTAATCATTTATCTTAGAATACGATAATGTAAAAGGATACTTTATATACATCATCTTAGCCTATACTTTTGTATTTCAGATAGTAACAATAATAAAAATGTATCCAATCCAAATAGATTTATATGTAATCTAATATCTTAAAATATATGATTTTTATTTCATAAATATGCAATGACGATGTTTCTTTAATAACAACAATCTCTAGTTTCGAAAATGATTAGTAATAATCATTAGTGTATTTATCTGAAATGGATGACATCAAAGTTGTGAGTGGAGGGAGTTTGACAATGGTAAATGAAAATGTAACAAAAGAGAAGTATTAAAAAATTAACAATTGCTTTATCATACAATATAAAATAAATTATAAAACGAATAATAACAAATGTAATTAAATATATATATTAAAATATCTAATAAATATTAATATTTGTTTTTTTTTTTAAGTCTAATTGCCGATATGAAAGTATATGATCATATGGTGATGCAAAGACATTAACATTTAATTGGAGTAGGTTGCATATTTTAACAAATCCTCGGTTTAAATACTGGAGGATAATAATAATCACAATAGTAAATGTTTTGTGTTGTCCTTACATACTTTGTTCCAATAACTAAGCAATTATTAATCAACCTCACTTAATAACACTTGAGGTTTTCCACTCTTCTAAAACAAACAAGTGAAGTTACTGCTTAGCAATCCTAAATGATATTTAAAACATATAGCTTATTTTTTATACTTTAAGATCCTTTACTGGATTCATTTGAAGACTTAATCATTAGAAGTAAAACTCTACTAACAAAAGTATAATTCATATCATTAGGATACCTTATTGTATACTATAGCATAAAATATTTCTTATAGACCTAATTATCTAACAAAGGACGATTAACTCCTTTTAAATTTGAGGTTGAAACTTAAGAACCCATAAAACATATAATAATTTCAATATAGCAAAATTTTATCCAAGTTTAAAAATTAGCTGCACTCATAGAAACTAGGCCTAATGTAAATCATATACTTAATCATATTCCATATCATAAATAGTAAAATTAATAAAACTGTTACCTGTATATTTATATAATAATATCTGGAGAACTTTTATATTTCTTTATTACACTAACAATAATAATTAACTAAATAAGAAGCAATTCTAATAAAGTTCACTAAGTAATCCATCAGTTTATACTCCAATGGTCATAATGATTTAAAATTTATCCCAATGAAATATTTTTAATAAAAACATAAAAGTTGATATTAAGCATAATTAAATTTCCATTTGTAATTTCATCCTTACTGGAACATAATATCAAGATTAATAAATTCCATTAAGCACATTTGTTAATACAATGTGAATTATATTTAACACATTACTCATTCTTAGGCTTGCCAATAAATTTGATTTTTATAATATTCAATATATGCATGGGTAATCCATAATCCATTAGCAATATTAAAATATTTGGCTATTATAGAGGTTAATCATAGTTTACTACATGAAGCAATTAAATCTATTTGAAAAGACATTATAACTTTATATCCAATAGATTTGCATTCAACACTTCTTTCATTTGAAGGATTTTATAAATCCGTTAGTTTATAGTAATCCAGGTCATATGTATTATATATGTGACCAAGCAAAAAGATTACAATCCATAAACATGTTTAATTCCATTGATTTTAATTAAAGTTGAGCATTTATTTCACAAGCAACAAAGTTTACAGCAATATATTTGATTGAAAATTATTACTTAAAAATTTTTCTTTCAATAATTTATGGTGAGATAATCCATAACGCAGACAAAATATTCATATTTTTTGAAGTGAAGAGAAAGTTGTTTCACAATTATTTCAATAAAATACAAGTGACTTGATTGAAGTTGATAAATGTAATTTTATAAATATATCTACTATTTACCATTACTTTAAAATGAAAAGACTACCAGTTTAATTCTCATTAGATAATATTCTATGAGTAAAATTATCACATTTCCATTATCAATAAATGAGATTTTCTTGAAATAATAAACAGTGATAGTTTCTTATCTATTTGTTGTTGTCTTAGTCCAATGAGAATACATTTTTGTCAAGCTAATGCAAAATGCATAAACTGGGTTAGTCTACTCAACCATGATGATTTTGAATGCAATAAATTTTTGTGAAGACTGGCTGGTCTTTCCAAACATTGGTATTTATACATGCCGATCAGCTGATGTCTGGATTGTATCATATTTCCTATTATGCACTGGGATTTCCTTATTTTTCTGGGAAAATTTGGAGAAATTACCAAGATTACTAAAATGCACTTTGAATTTGATGAATGCAGTAATTTTTATGGATGTTATTCAAAATGAAGAGAAAAATAATTTCATAGTCATTTATTCAAAACAAATAAATTATAAAACCTGAAAGTTCTGATATTTTTTTAAAACTACTTTTAAATTGACGTTTTGATAAATTATATTATTAAATAAATTATTCTTTTAAATTAAACATCTAAATCAATTTTTCTAAATCTAAAATACATAAAATTTCATGCTTACATACAAAATATAAGAACTATTTGATCTATTCCTTAAGTAAAATGTAATCTTAAATGTAATTACTTTCTTTTAAAATATTCTGTGTTGTAATGTCAGAATTCAATATTTTATTCCATATTTCTTCATAAAATATTTGTTTTAAGTGTGTTTGTATCTCTGTTTATACAATTTGATACCATTTCCCCCTCTATCAACAATAATAACAAATATACAAATGTACATATTTTTATATAAGCATTGATTAGAAAATCTGCTTTGGAAAACATTTTAAAATCTTTTATAAAATTATATTTTTTCTTAAGCATTAATCTGACTTTTAGACTTGATATTGATTATATTATTTACTATTTAATCAATGATAGTGATTAATATATTTGCTTAACTATAAAAATAGCCAATAAAATTTTTAGTTTTTTGTTATATTAGATAATTACAGTCATAACTGTAAGATTACAATATATATATATAGATTATGGTACAAAGATTTTTGTTACAGTGTAATAATAAATTTAGATTTCATAATTTTTTGTTATTAAGCTACAATCAACCAGTAGATTAAGGCATTTATTTTCTATTTAATTCATAAAGGATGCCATATGTAAATAAATTAATATTGCTGACCTATGACTGTACATAATTGGCAGAAACAACAACAACAAAATAAAAATAACCAATTGTAATGACACACTAAATGTACAAATGATTTCTACTACATGATTTAATTATTTTATCTGCTTAAGTCACACATATAAACTGAGTGCATTTTATTCTGCAGTTATCTAATCACTATACTTAGTTTAATCTTTTTAACATTATATATGTTTATTGTTGTAATAAAATTACATGAATATAATATATACATATTTTATATAAGAAGCATGAAATGTTTTGATCTCAAATCTGAATTTTATTTTACATACATTTCAGTATATAATCATTGGAACTATTCTTCTGCACCCTTCAAAATCAATGGTCAAAAATTTGCTGTATTATTTATTTTCGATTATTTTTTTTACTTTTGAGAATAATAATATTAAACATAGAAGAGTGTCTAAAAATACAATATATCTGTTATTTATTTTTTATTATGGCAAGGTTCTTTCAATGAAATATAGAAGTGGAGATATAAATTCACATCAAGCTCAAAGTATAATTATACAAATTAAAAAAAAGCCACAGTCCAATAATGTGATCAGAAATTGAGACATATGTCAATCATTAAAGAAGACTTAACATCTTAACTATAGATTTTTTTTTATGATCACTTTCATTCTATTCACATACAAATAATTCATGCATGCTGTAGAAGATATAATAAAGCAAATAGCTTTTTCACTTTAAAACTTATACAATACATGTATTTTAAAGCAGTGAAAAGAAAAATATTTTTAACACCAAATAAAACACTCCATGTAAGTTAAAAAATTTCTACATGCATGTGAAAAATTTAACTTGTACACATGTGCATTAAAAGCACAATTGTCATGCTTGTACAACACATCCATAAATAATATATTAAAATTTGTAATGAAATGCAGTTTTATTTAAAGATTTATATATATTCAATGCAGACATTGTAAAATAATCCAAGAAAGAAGTATTTATTTGCCTTTTAAGTACTTTAATAACTCAGTAATGCCATAGTAAGATCTATTTACATGTTACACCTAATGTGCCTTATTTGTTTTTGATTGTAAAAATTCTACAAATGAGAGATTTGTACTAGTAAAATTAAAAGTAGCACAATGTATGTTTTTTTTTTTCCATCTAAATAGATTACATGGTCACAAAAGATTTACATTTTATCAGAAAAAAAATATAATGATTAAAATCTTCAAATTACATATATGTTTTATTTTTGTTATGAGATTCAATATTTTGTATGTTTCCTTCTTGGTTCTTAGATAGCTATATAAGTTCTCATTTATCAATCCGGATTAATAAAAAGAAATAAACGCTTACATTTCTGATAATCACATGAGAGGCTGCTATTAAAAAATTTTTGTCCTTTGACAGGTTACTTTTGTAATCTTTAAAGAAAACTAATTAGTCTTTGATAAACAATTTTGATTTGTACAACTAGTTTTGCCTGTTTGAAATGAAGTTATTTAATAATATAACTGGAAATAAATTTCACATTTTTGAAGAAATTTCATTTGTACAACCATAAAATTATCATAAAAATAGTAGTATTTTTTTGAAAAAATAAAGAATCCCATAAGATAAATGTAAACTTTAACAATCTTTTAAATGCTTATTAAAATATGCAAAGATTTATATAAAAATTCCTGTGTAATATTTATGAAAGTTCGTTTTGGGAAAATGAATGACAAAAACTTGTTATACCTACAAATGAAAATACTATTAGCAATAGATAAAAATAAAGTTGCATCATATAGATAAAGAATATATTTTCTTTAATATACTTGTTACTCACAGTTTTTCATTAGCATGGAGTAATTAAATTTAAAATTAGTCATTTTTGTGACAGTATAATAAAAAAATCAATGCACTTTATGCATTCAGGTATTACATCATCTTGTAGCTAAATTCTCTTTTTTTTATTTGACATGCTCCAATAAAAGCATGGTTTATAGTTTTTACTTATTAGATTTTTTTGTAAAAGGTATATATTTTTTAAAAAAAATTCTAATTTTACTTATTATATTTTTACATTATTTCAATACAAAAACTATTTTTAATTATATTTTGAAATATTAGTTTGATACAAAAAATAAGTTTTTTCATGCAATGTTTATATGTACACATATGTATGTGCACATGAGCAAATCGACCAAATTAATTAATTACTGCATTTTGTTTTTTCATTTTTATAAATGTCATATACTTGAAAGCAAATTATTAATAATTAATATTTATTTTGTTTAAAAAAAAACCTAAAAGAATGTAAAAAGAACCAGATCTGAAATTCTGTGAAATGACAGGATTTCGATTTTCAGAGGAAAAAAGGACTGGTAAGTATAATTATATATATATATTGTTGTTGCTTAGTGTAGAATATGTTTAAAATATTGAAAATGTTTTAATTTTAAATGAACATAATTAAATGTACAATTCATGAATAAATTTAAATTAATATATTTTAAAATGTTTAAATTATTTTTTTAAAATTTTATGCTAGTTATTATATTTTCTTAGCTTTATTTTTTTTTTTTATAATATGTTAATTTTATGAAGTATTTAATATATATATATTAATGGTGTATTATTAAGTTACAGTGAAAATTTCATATTAAAAACAGGCAAAACTCTCCATACAGTAGTGCCACTCAGTGCAAGGTGATCATGTGATGTAAAATTGCATGTTCAGTAGAAGCATAAAAATGTTAATAGGGCATTTTCATAATTGGTTTTAAGACCCAACACAAACTTGTTATAAATAAAGTTGAATTACAATCTCATCTTTTTATTAAATTACAAATGATCACTTTGGGAGTACTGGAATCCATCAAAAAAAAAAAAAAAAAAAAGAATTATGAAACAGGATATCAGAAAAACATAATAAGTCCAAATTAAAATTGCACTGACTTTTAAATTAATATTTAAATGTTTAAATGATTATGAAACTTTTAATAAATATCTATATTTTGGGATAAAATAGAGATGTAATATCCAATATTTCATTGCTATTAGTATTATAAAAAAATTCATGCAACTTTCCTAATCATTTCTATGATTTTTTTTTAATATTAATTGTATTATTCCATTCTTATTATAATTATTTCTAAAACATATATAATCTTAATTCAGAACATACTAAGCAATTATATATATAAAATTACTGTACATCATGATTAATTAATATATATCTCTATTAGTAATTAATTTTTACATATACAGTATTCAATTCCCATTTATTTTTTTATCATCCTAATTAAAGAATTTTGCACTCCCATCTCATGACTAAAATTAATTTACCTATCATATACACCTGGGTCTCGTTTTACACGGTAGATAGGTTCCTCAGAAAACACGCGCAAACAAAATCGTGCAAAAATAGACGTAACTTACATTGAAAAAGGGGGGGGTGCGGTCTGTGATTTTTCAAAATTCGCGTAAAAGCAAAGCACCAATGTAAAATTACTTTAAAATTCGCGCAAAAAAAAAAAAATAAGGAAGTAAAATATGACTAATAAAAAATTTCAAATTTGAAAAAAATTGATACAAGACAAACTTTTTTTAAGTATAATATTTAATTTTATTCAAAATAATATATTTTTATGCATAATTTACAGTACAGTAATTTGCATTTTTTTATACACGTTTTAATTATTATGATTTTCTGGTGACAACGTAATTAGTAATTATTCTTTGAGACGATGATTTTATTAATTGTTTACGAAGCTCACGATATCCAGACATACAACCATTTAGCTCTCATTGGAATTTAAGAGCACGTTAATGATTAGTGTCATTAATAAGAAAATAATAATTGATTACGTTCTTTTTTAAAAAGCAAAAATAGAATGTGATTTAAAATACAAAATTAACACGCACAATGTTTGAACAAATTTACATTATAATCTTGCAAAATTTAATATGTGTATACATAAAATGTGGAAATCATGATTTTAATTTCATTATTGCATAAAATCTTACTATTATAAAGCACTGAAAATATTGAAATTACTAAGATGAAAGTCGAATTCCAATAATGTGCTATTACTTTCAATATAACGTAAGTGCGCGAAATTTATTATTTAAAGTAATAGTGCATTATCGGAAATCGACTTCCAGTGAAACACGAATCACGTAACTTCAAAATCGTGTTAAATAAGTCCGCGTAAAAAGAGACCCAGGTGTATAATACTTTTTAAATAAATAAAGCTTTACTCTTAAATAATTCTATATTAGTCAGACTTTGATAGTTTTTAAAATTTTTTCATTACTGATTTATTTCATCCCTAAAATTATCCCTTGTTCCTACTGAATTAATTTTTTATGACTTAAATTAATACCTTAAGTAAATTTTTTTGTCTTGTTTAAAATTATTAGAATATTTCAAATTAATATTATAATATTAATGTTAATTAAATTTTAATATGGATTATTTAAAAGATGCTGTATAAAAATGAGACTGTTTGATTTACTCATCTTTGAAAATTTTAATATTTCAAATAATTATTATAATAACACCAATACTAATTGATTTTTAAATACAGATGCAGTATAAAAACTTAATTAGTTTTTTCCTCTATCCCTTTCAAAGACGTACTATTCCAAATTATCTTCACCAGAAATTTCTATTGTAAATTCGTTCTGCCTCTTTAAAGTTTTTTACTTAATAATTTAATAAGCTTATTTTATTGTACTCAATTCATAATCAAAAAGCTTAAAAGTATTTTGATCAAAACAATAGTTAGGTTGTGTGACCATCTTTGCAATTATTTCTCTATACTAGTAAAAATAATGTACTTCACAGTAAAAAAAAAAAGATATAAAGCCAATATTAAATTATTGAATTCATTGTGTGAACAATAAAATAATCTAGATATTAAAATGTAATACAATTGTTAATTACATTTCATTTTATTATAATGTATGAGATAAGATTTTAAAAATGTATAATTTATATAAACAGTACCGCTATGAATATGAGGCAAAAGGCCTTGAAAGCGCTTAGCTTGTAATAATTTCTGTGTATCTTTATAGCTTCTCATTCAAGTGTGTCATACGCTTTGTTAATTTTTGTATATAAAATAATTATGAATAACAAATAAATTAAAAACTGATATAGTTTTTATGAAAGATACCTAATTTCTAAAAGTATTGTATGACTCATTTTTAAGACCATGAAATAGATGATTCAACATATAGTTCATTAATCACAATAACCAATTCACTTATTAGTTCAAATCTAACACCAGCTTTATATCTGAAGGTTCATTCTTAGTGACAAATCATTTTTAAACTTAAATTATATTAAAAAAAGTACAGCAAATGCTAATAACATTTTATGTTAACTGTATCAGGTTCATCAAGGATTCAGTGGCAATCAATATTGTGATGATCGAATGACTTGTGCCTTTGAAAGCAATTTCCTATAAAATATTTCTTAAGACAAATTGAAAAGTAATAAAAAATAAAAAATATTAACATAATCATTATGCTAGGTTACATATGTTAACAAATAAAACATATCTTCATCTGATTGAAATTTCCTCATCTACTTATCTCCTGAGTATTATAATATATAATAAGAGGACTGTTTTTACTATTGCTCATCACTTTCATAAAATATTCTATGTAATAAGCTTATCAAAATGCTTACTTTCTGTAAATTGTATATGCTTGAGATAAATGCAGTGATGTTGTTTAATTCAATAGTAAAGTGGTGAATTGTAAAGCTAAATATCCATGTATGACACTTCTGCTGTTTGGTCATATTATAATCTCCCAAGAAACAAATCACTTTACAATTTATTTGACAACATTTTTTAAAGTAGTATAGCCCTTATTTTTAAATTTACACTTAATGAAATCATAAAGGAGCATTGTAAGTGACCATGATTCTACAAATATAATAAATTATTTGAATCTCTTCTCACCTTTTGTAATCTATTTTAGCTTAACTTAAACTTATACACTATTCCTACAAATCTTTTGTATAATATATATATATTATCAGGCCCAATTTGTATAGATCTCTAAAATATTATTATTCGAAATATATTTATATAGCAGACCCTACATATGTGAAGCATCAGAAATAATAGTTTGAGCTTTAATCCAATATATTTTAACTATTCAGTTCATTTTTCTACTAGTGAGTTAAAACACCCAAGATAATATCTATTTAAATTTGTGATAGCCTGACATTCTAAACTACCAGTTTTTACTTTAGATTCCTTTTATTACAATTAAAACTACATGACATCATTTTGAAGAAAAAAACAACTAATAATTTTAAAACTTTAAATTAATACTAAATAATAGAGAAGCAAGAAATTGATATCAATAAAAATAACATTATATATCATGAAACTCTAAACTCTTTTTCATTTTTAAGTCTAAATTTTATTTTAAATTATAAATAGTTTTTAATTCTAAGGCAGTATATAACTTGCTTATACTGAATGTTTCTTACTATATGTAAAAAGAGGGATTTGAACTCAAGAATTTTTTAGTTTATTTGTCCTCTACATGAAATAAATATAATCAGAATCATGTATCATTTCCACATGTGTATCGGTTGAAGTGGAGTACGACTGAAAAATCCTGATTTCAAATTCCTCTACTTAAATGCTTTTACTATGCTGCATAGTCGTTCTTTATTTTGTTAATCTGCATATTGACTTGTCAGTAATTTACAAAATAAAATTAATAATGCTTTTTTTAAAACTCTCACTTTATTATCTAATTGCAAAAACTTGAAAAGTCTGAGGAATCTGTGCGTTTAACAGAACAGAAATGTTCCAATAATTTAAATATAATATAAGCATTAATAAAAGTTAAAAACTTTATTTCATAAATTATTCAAAAGATTTATGGTAGTTAAAGATTCTTTATGTCAATTTAATACTTCAATAATAAGATAATAAATATTCTCAGGAGAATTATTTTACTGACAATATAAAAACAATTTATAAACAAAAATTAACTTGTCTTACCTGTGCACTAAGGCTGTTCCAACAATCTAATGAATTAGCATAAATTGGCATATTAGGTGGTAATGCTGCTACAAGCCTAAAATTAAATAAAAAAAATATTCATTTTAATTCCTCTCTTTCAATGTATAATAATACAAACACACAACTATGCATAGAAAAAGTATAATACTGTAATAGGTAAAAATATATGTAGCAGAGCAAAACACTATTTTTTTTCTCGAGATTAGCCTATCTATTTACAATATATATATTTAATCATTTAAACAAAGTAACTTGTTATAAGATTTTAAATAAGTTATATCATAATAAAATTAAAAAATTAGTAATTGTAAAAAAAAAAAATAATAATAATAAGAAGAAGAATAATAATAAGAAGAAGATAATCATTTTATATAGCTCGATGTTTTTTATAAATAAATAAATAATAATAATAATAATAATAATAATAATAATAATAATAATAATAATAATAATAATAATAATAATAATAATAATAATAATAATAATAATAATTGTTTGTGATAATGATAGCATTTTACTTGTAGTGAGATGATTATCTTTTAAAATATATTCAAGTATTAGCATGAATCACAACTTTCCAGTGATAAATTCTTATCTCTTCACGTATTACTGGCCTGACCAGTAACACTAATCAACTAAGCTATTCTGTAAAAGACAATACTGGCCTGACCAGTAACACTAATCAACTAAGCTATTCTGTAAAAGACAATAATCAAGTAAAAGTTGTATATATTTATCCATGAGAGTTCTTCTCATTTCTCCATTTTTTTCTTTTTAAGGGAAAGTTTAACGAAACGTTTGCAAACATCACACTAATTAGACTTTTGTCGTTATTTATCATTGTCATACATGCAGCTTTTTACTTGATTCCTCTCTGCCCAAGTATCTTTATTAGTACATGCATCAACTACTATTTTAGATATATTTATCTTTTCCTCTAATCATTTTAAATCTTTTAAAATTAGCTAGTTCATCAAAAATGATTTAAAAAAAAACAATGATTAGAGACAAAAAGTTAGATGCCAATAAATACATATGTTTAATTGGGAAAAGCCCAAAAATATTTTGTAGAAAAGAAATAGTGATTTTTTTTTATTAAGTTGCTTGCATGGCAACAGCAAATAACACCAAAAGTCAACTTAAACACGATAATCCATAATGTTTTGAAATCATTTATTAACCATGCCTTTACACTTCATTGTTAAGAATATCAAATTTTTTCAAATTGTTGCCTTTGGTAGCATGACCTAGTTGACTAAGATAAGTTTCAATATATAAATATTATTGGTTCAATTTTCATGCTAGCTGCCACTGGTCAAACCACAAACACCTGAAGAAGGGAAAATAATACATGACTTGTATTTATTATTAAAAATTGAATGTGTAGCATTTCACAATCCATCAGAAACAGATTTATCATTATTCATATGTCAGCTTCTTTTTTTGATCCCATAGTCAGAGCCATAAAAATATATGTTACACATAATATTTTATTATTTCTTATACTTCAGAAATATAATCACTGTATCTACTGTTGTTGTTTTTTTTTTAGTTTAAAAAGAATTTTAACATTTTCAGAAATAAGTGAAGCAGCAAAATTTGTTATGAGCAACTAAATGCCAAAATAAAGAGTCAATTTAACCTTTTTTTAAAAAAACTTTTTATAATAAATGATAATGATTCATCATCATTTTCAACTATTATTGATTTACTGCAAGACGAAGATATCTTTTAAGTTTAACCTACTGTTTCTAATCCATAGCCTCTCTTTTCCATACCACATCAACAAATTATTTCATCCATCTATATATCATCTTTTTCTAGATCACTTAAAATCTCTTGAGATTCAGTTTAGGAATTGAGTTGTTGCCTATTACTATTTTTTGTTTTACTTTTCTAGAATATTTTTAACCCAGTACTATTTCAATTTGTTTGTTCTTTCATCTAAATATTTTGGCCTCAACCTTTCTCATTATTCCCCATGTATATCTATCCATACTTCACTGAGTAGTTTGAAGTCTGCATAAATTTTTCTGTGATATCAAAATATCATATTCATAAATAAAAAGTGATAAAAGAGACCTATTAAAAATCTTTCATTTCAAATATATAAGGATATTTCCTCTCCATCCAAATTTAATTTCATGATTAATTTATTCCATTAAATTTCCATCTACATTAATAATCTGACCAAGGACTTGTTAATATCTTCTATTTCATGATTATCTGCAAATTATTTTCTTCTTAGGAGAAATACATCAAATATTATTTTAGGCTTTTTAGTTGTTGTCTATAATCCTACTTTCATACTTTTATTCTTACAACACTTCTGAAGTTCAAGCATTATTTATTAAAACACTATGTGCAAAATTTAGATGATCTAAATAATCTTCACATAATTTTATTTCATTAGATTCCCATGTTAATCCTTAATATAATTCTTATAAAGCTGCTGCAAAAATTTTTAGAAATATGAAATCATCCTGTTATATACTGATATCAATGTCATATATAATCTGATTACTGCTGTTGTATTTTGCTAAATATTTTTCAAAATATGACAATATTCCAGATCTACACTTTTTTAATCCAAAGCTTTAAACACTGTGGAAATGCTTATAGAATCAAATGCCTTTTCATAATCTACAAATCCAAAGCATGAGAGAAATTCACATTCATTGAACCTTTCTATAGCTTCTCTTAAATACTTGGAGATGATCCACTATGCTAAAAATACTTCTATTTTTATAATTTACTGATTCTAGCCAAAATGTGCTGAGAATGAGTTGTATTTATTTTGCTAAAAATATATATATAGAATTGACAGAAAGTTGATAGGTCCTGTAAATTATAATATTTTCTTTATCACCTTTCTTAAATATCAATAGTGTACATCTTTATCATTTAGACATTTGGTATATAATTTTGACAACAATTTTTCTATTTTTTCACTTGCTTTTTTTGAAATATCAATAATAATTCCATCAATGCCTGGAACCTTTTCCTTCTTCATAAATTTAATTGCATATATCATCATTTCATATAAAATGCTAGTAATTGGAATGGTAATTTAGTTTTTTGTTCTTTGTTATTGAATAATACCTTTGACAGATCAAAAATATTTAAAAAGGTATAAATAGAGTTTGAACTTTACATAAACCATTTAACAAATCAAATAGTTAATGGAGGAAATAGCCAACATATATCTACAAGACAAAATAGTGCATTGCAAGGCAAAGAACTCTCCAACAACACTTTTAAGAAGTACAGTCTAAGAAAAACATTACTTACCAGTTTAAATAAATGCCATGTAGAGAGGTTTTATATAGTTAATTCCTTATTTCATCTCTAGTTAAAATATCGAAATTTCATTTTACTGACAAATTATTGAAGTTTATCTGACATTGCTATAAGAGATTACCTATAAAAAAATATTAATCCAGTCTATAATTTAAAAATACTTTCAAGTTTCACTCAGCCTTGATCCAAATTCCAAATCACTGACATAATGGATGGATGACTCAAACTACTACATTCCCTTTTTTGATGTCTCACTGAAGTAGTGCCAGCAGCTAACTAGTATCCATTAAATGGTTTTGAGTTCATATGATATAAAACTAAAAAATATGTTTAGAATGATTTTACTTCTAACTATAATATGTAGATGCTAGAAAAGTCAATTCAAAAAGTTAAATATTGCAACTTTATGAAAATATATTTAGAGTGCATATATATTCAACTTTGAGAAATTGGAAAATACAACTTGACATGTAATTTATTTATTTATAATATCAAATATTTGTTTAAATATTATCTCAATGCTTATGTTCAGCTTTTATTTGAATATGTTTGTTTTTAGTAGAAAATTAGTCAAATGAAAATTTTCTGATAATAAACAAGAATAGCTACTATTAGTAACAAACATTTACTTCCAAGAATGTCACTATTATTTTTTTGTTGCCTTTTATAAGTAAAATTTTAATATTTTTAAAAACAATACCATTGCCCAAATGTATCCCCCCCCTCCCCAAGAAAATTTGTTTTAATGGTAGAAATTTAATGGATATATATATTTTTAATTAAAATGTATTTTTTTAAAACCCTGGAACCTAAAAATGTAGTCACTTGTTTTAATTACTTCTTATTTCTCCTTATTACACTTTTTCTTTATTTGCAAACTTGATATATTATTTTTAAAATTGGTTTTTGTTTTTAAACTTCAAGTTTTTATTATTATTTTTTTGTCTAAAACATCAAGATTTAACGAAAAAAATTGAAAACAAATTAAAAACCCCAAAAGCAGTTCTCAATAATTACTAACATATGCTATCACAAAGACTTTGGTTGAAAATTAAAGAGGCTTTCAGTTCTTGTAGAATTATAGAAAAAAGAAAATTCTTTTTTTAGGGAGACATATTAAAATAATATAAAGATAAATTATTTACATTTTTTTATTAAATTTTGAATACAAAGTGAAATAATATATTCATCTTTATATAATAATAATAATATATTATAACAATGCAACAGATAGAATTGAATCAACATCATATTCAAACATCATAACACTCTCCATTTTATTTACATACATTATTGCAATTTATAACATCTAAAAAACTACTATATAGTAAATCTTACGATTTTGCGCTGTATGTTTGTAATTTAGACTCAGTGAGTTAAATGTGAAGATATTTAAAGCTTCACGCTTTCAAACCTAAATGCTTCAGACTGGCTTAGATATATAGAAAGACAAGTAGAGAAGAGGGTGGACTGCTCTTTTCTTGTAAAATTCTTTCTCATGTGTTTACGGTTTGATCGCTATTCAGACAGCCATCAAAACATCTGGTTGCTGTCAGATAAGTATTATAATTATAATAAGTGCGAGAGGTTTGCAGCCTTTCAATTTAATTTCAAAACAGTCTGCACTTCATAAAATAAATATTATTTGCATAACAGGATAAAGATTTCTTCAACTTTAATATAACTGACAGAGATTGTTTTCCTTCCCCATATTTCTCCAGCAAAATTTCTTATTTGTCTATCACACATGGTCACTTTCTAAATATTATATTTACAATATTTTGGGATTTAGTTTAAAATTTCAAAATATTAGTTATTGTTATCTATTCCAGCAACATGTCCAGATTAGCTTCATTTTAGTCTTGAGTTTTCCAATGATGTGAGTGATACCTATTTGCTTTCTCATATAATTTGGTTTCAATATCTCATTGTTACACCCAATCTATATCTCTCTATACTTTATTATGTAGTCTGAATTTTCTGTACTGCTCTTCTATCAAATATCCAGAAATCAGATTCATAAGTACTGGTAAGACTATTATAAACAATTTTGGAGAATACACACACTTATCAATGTTAATTTCTTAGTATCACCATGTCTTCTAATCAATTCTAGTACATTTTAATAAATATTATTCAGTATTAACATCATTTTAGATCTACTTTAAGACTTTAATCACCACAAACTCGAATCAAATATATAAATCCAATGCATAAAGGTAATTTAAAATTCATTGACTCTTTCTATAATATCTTTTTATGGCATTGTATCCAATTTGAAATCCAGCTTGTTTTTTTAGTTAGCTTAAGACTCTTTGATTACTCTTGGAGACCCTAAAAAACTAAGCAAAACAATCTTATGTCTGCCCTATATATTCTTGTCATTGCACTACTATTATCATGTAACAATTCACAAGGCAAATAATCATGCATGAGTTGAATTGCATTTTATTATAATACAAGAGCAAAAAGACATTATTATATTTCTTGTAAAATGGCAGTTATTAAAACAGTCAGGTTTTCTTGAAGGGAAAACAAATGTGCGTGTATATATGCTTTTTCATATTTAGTTATGACAGATAAAAATAAATTATGATTCTCATATTGCAAAGACTCTAAAGGTGGCATTTAAAAAACCATGGACTGTTAAAGGCACTATGTTGCAGGCTTACACTCCCATTTGATAATGATTTTTTATTTGGCCATTTATAACTATTATATTATTTTCAAGTGAAGGAAGATTGCATAAACTGAAAAAGCTGACTAATATTAAATGTTGGACAATTGGTTTGTGAATTAAAATAAAAAGTAAAAATAGGATTGATTTTGAAAATTTGTTATATATTTTACTGAAAATAATGAAAGTCCAAATGAAGTAGAACTCATTATAAATAAAAGATGAAAGAGTATTGTATAACTTGATGATATATCAAATTAAGTGATAAAATTAGTTATTTAACTGAATGGAAAACCCCAAATGCAATTTGTTGATTTATGCTTCAAGAATTAGAAGATTTTTGTATGGATATAGAGAATGCTTTTGGTCAGAACAAACAATATTTTCATATGAGAAATTTTAATGCAAGAATTGAAAATTATTAAAAGAATGATAGTGCTGTGAGTACATTTAGATATGGATTCAGAAATAAGGCTATAGGCTTGTGGAATTTGCTCAGTTCATGAACAACTTTTGTTTAAACAAACATAGTAACATTTAATATATAAAAAAATAGCTTTCATCTCCATCCATAATTTTATCATCAATTAATCTCAAGCATTTTGTATGAGTGTATTAACTTTAATTAAACTCTGCTCTAATATCCTCAGATGTTTTTGCATACATTTCAAATATCCAAATAATAATATTATTTTTTTAAATAATTTCATTTAATAATCCATTGTAATGATACTCTGCCACTATTATTTTACATTAGAATCATTCACAGATGCTTTTGCAAAAGTGCATCAAATTTCAAATGTACCATTTCTAACTTTTGAAAAAAATCTTATATTTGTCCCTTTCAAACTAAATACCTGATTGATATGATGTGTTCTACTTTGCCATGCTAAATATCTGGTTAGAAATCTCAAATACTTTAATGTAAACTATTCCTAATATTCCATTTGTTTTGAAAATCAGATACTAAATATCTTTTTAAACTCTAACTCCTTCAAAAAAGAACAGCATTCTGCAATACATTGTTTTCAGGCTTGCCTCACTTCATAACACTATATTGAGTTAATGCTCTCCCCTCCAATGCTTTTAGGTTTAAAACTCATATGATATCATACTTCTAAATCATTGTTCATCAATAACTGCATTGATGAAAACTGATCAGCCAAAAATTAATCAGTGAATTTGAATATGGCACTGCAATTAATGACCAGTGATTGTTCAAGCTACACTACTATGTATCTCTGAAGTACAAAAAATAATCAATTATTCCTCCTAATGTAGATGGTGAAAGTAATCTGGGAAAGTTGTGATAACTTATTTGTGAACATTTAATCATCACATGGTAACATAAAAATACCCTTATAGTATTTTAACCTTATCAGAAAGTACTTTTGTTTATTGAGCTATGTAGTAAACAGAAATGTGCCATTAAATTTCCCTCCCCCCTTCCCGCTTAAAAACTAGATAAACTTTCTTTACACAGGTATGTAATAAGCCTGTGTGTTTTATCTATTACATAGTAGAGATGTCTGCCCATCCCTTGTATATGTATTAAATGGATTGTGTCCTGTACATGAGGGGTCAGATTGGCCTTAGGTCAACATGAGTGTGACAAGAATCTCAGCCTCAGGGTGGCCTTTGAGCATTCCATCATCAGATTTTCAATTGGATGGATGGTTGAAGAGTTGGAGTAGATTGAAGCCTGTCCATTAAAGTATGAGGTTTGGCTATCTTAATATATATCTGAGCACATATAGCATATATGTGTAGAGATGGTAATCTGGACCAACTGATAATTGCTGGTTTAGCATGAAATACCTATATTGGTGATTATTTATCTTTTCGACATATATGTGTTCAAGTGTTATGAGATAGTGTGGAGAGTGGTGGGTCATGTGAAAGTCTGTGCTCATATACCCTATATATCACACATATAGACACAGGTATATAATAAGTCTGTATGTTTCAGCTGATAAACCTTCTTTATATATATATTTTTAGCAGTTTCTGATTTGGGTTAGTATATGAAAGACCTGGCATTATTAATGAAAGATGTTACCTGAGACATGGTCTAATAATTTTTAATTTTTCATAATTTACAATTTAAAATTTGCTATTAAGCAGATTTAAAAAGATGTACTGCATATAAAATCAGATGTTACATATAATCACATCCATTTAAAGGTAGGACAAACTTTTAATACTAGCTATACATAAAAAATTGAATGTACATTCTAATTACGATTATATTCAATATTTTGAATAAAAATAGAGAAAATATATTATGTAAAAGTATTGATTAGGATAAAAAGCTTTCTTTAAAAACATGTAATTTAGCAATTCATAAGATAAGTAATGAATCAATGATTCATCAAATGTTCCATTTTTCATCCTGGAAAAAAAAAAATCAATACAATTATTAATAAAAATTAGATATAGAAGATATTTAATTGCTACAATAATTTTTCTACTAAAAAAAAAAAACAAGAAACAAAACGGGGATGGTGGCATAATCTTACACATGCCCAAGTCTCTGGTATATCACTATTTCGATTTTCTGATCAAACTAAATTTGGGAGTAATTTTTTTTTTAATCAGCAAAAAGATTTAGTGGTGTCCTAGAGAGACTTTGCAATCATAAAATTATATTGATTTCTGACTTCCTTCTTGCTCAATGATGAAACTATCTATATATAAATACATTTCACGGGATGCAATTACCAAGTCTATTCTATCTGTAATGAATGCTTAGTAATGAGCAAAAATAGAAAGGCATCCATGGGAAGGTTTTGATTTTCAAATTCTATTTCCAATCTTATCATAGTCTTGTTTCTAAGCCTCATCTAAGAATAAACTTTTTTTCAATAACTGTTCCTTTGCCACACATTAACAGATAGTCAATAACTTAGCTGATTACAACAAATCACAGACACTTTTTCTTTCTCACTGATAACGCTGAATCAATCAGTTATAAAGCCTATCATCTTCACAAAAAAAAAAATCAACAGGTTTCAATTCCCTTCCTCAATTTCAATCACTTTATTTTTTTTTTTTGCAAAAATAGACATGTAACAAAAATGTTTTGAAAACTGATCTAATTCAAATAGAAAAAAAACAACCCTTCTTTCAAGAGGAGAATATTGGTGGCGTTTTAAACTTAGGAATATTTTTCTACATCACATTTATTTTAAATGTATACATTTATTTATTATTATTTACTAAAGTCCTTGTGGTAAGTGATCTGAAATTGATCCGAACACTGTTATAGTATATGAAAAATTCCAAATAAGTTCAAGATTTTTCAAGTAATTAGCTTACAGCTCTCAAGTAATCATCTAGAGATATACTGAAAGTATTTGCTCTTCTAATACAAACATTAAATTGCTACTCCAGGGAGGAGGGGTATTTAAACTTTAAGTTTAGATTGCTTTAAAATGTAAAGATAATCTTACCACTACTCATTATAATAATGAAAGTATATATACGCATACAATTATAGCTTTACAAATATTAGCAAACATTGCTCCTCCCAAAACTAGGGAAAATATTCAGGGAAGGGGGGGTATTTAAACTTTAAGTTTAGACTGCTTTAAAATGTAAAGATAATCTTACCACTACTCATTATAATAATGAAAGTATATATACGCATACAATTATAGCTTTACAAATATTAGCAAACATTTTCATGCTTAACCATATATACACCTGGGTCTCTTTTTACATGGACTTATTTAACACGATTTTGAAGTTACGCGATTCGTGTTTCACCGGAAGTCGAACTCCGATATTGTGCTATTACTTTAAATAATAAATTTCGCGCACTTACGTTATATTGAAAGTAATAGCACATTACTGAAATTCGACTTTCAACTTAGTAATTTCAATATTTTCAGTGCTTTATAATAGTAAGATTTTATGCAATAATGAAATTAAAATCATGATTTCCACATTTTATGTATACACCCATTAAATTTTACAAGATTATAATGTAAATTTGTTCAAACATTGTGCGTGTTAATTTTGCATTTTAAATCACATTCTGTTTTTGGTTTTTAAAAAAGAACGTAATTTTATTTTTAAAAGGTGAGTAATAGCAGTGGGCACAATTAAAATTGAAAATTAAAGACAAAAATAAGAATTTAATTTTTAGTTGTTAGATTAATTACTAATTACGTTGTCACCAGAAAACCATTAATTAACACAACATGAGAGTGATGTTGGCGCTAGTTGTATTTCATCTTGTGAAGAATCTGATTTTTTTATCAGTTTGCAAACAAACCTGTTTACCGACAAATAGCGATAATAATTAAAACGTGTATAAAAAAATATAAATTACGGTAAATTATGCATAAAAATATATTGTTTTGAATAAAATTAAATATTATAGTTAAAAAAAGTTTGTCTTGTATCAATTTTTTTCAAATTTGAAATTTTTTATTAGTCATATTTTATTTCCTTATTTTTTTTTTTTTGCGCAAATTTTAAAGTAATTTTCCGTTGGTGATTTGCTTTTATGCGATTTTTGAAAAATCACAGTCCGTATCCCCCCCCGTTTCAAGGTAAGTTACATCTATTTTTGCATGATTTCGTTTGCATGTGTTTTCTGAGGAACCTATTTATCGCGTAAAACGAGACCCAGGTGTATATAGGTAAAATACAAACCGAAATCATCAGTTTCATGAATTATTTTGGATTTAAGGAGTTTTTTTAGTTTTCAATAATAGATCTTAATCTTGTCATTGAAAATTCCACCAACCGCCGCCGCCGCCACCACCACCACTACTACAACAGCAACAACAACCACAACAATAATAGGAGCGCCACCTGGTTACACACAAACTTGCAGGAAAGCAAAAAGTCTCCTAGTAATTTAAGATTAACTCGCTACAAAAGTGTTTTTTTTTCTTTAAAGATTTAAAAAATATTCAGTTCAATGTTAACCAGAGGGTTTTAAGAAATGTGGTTTTTCTAAAAAAATTAGTAAACAATGGAAAAAATCAGCAAAAGCTACGTGTATTATAATAAATCTCTAGAATGGTGGATAGTCAACAATTCAAATACATTTAATTGTTAATTATTTAGAAGCAAATAGATAAAAAGAAAAAAGAATAGAAGGAAACATAGTGAAAAAGTTAATAAGAGTTGCAAAAAAAAAATGAAGAAAAAATTGTTAAAAAAAAAGATTACCTTGTTGAAAATTTACTCACTAAACTATAAAATGTCGAGTGCCCAGTCACTTGATTAAGGGAGCTGGTTCTTTGCAAAACATAAGAAAGACGTACACAACAATAGCCAAAACTTACCAAAATAATGTAAACCTGGGGGAAAATCCTAGATTTAGAAAGATTACATCAGATGATCTTAAATATTTGGATCTGGTAAATTAGACTACCAAAATAATGTAAACCTGGGGAAAATTCTAGATTTAGAAAGATTACATCAGATGATCTTAAAGATTTGGATCTGGTAAATTAGACTGAAACTGAGCCCCCCCCTCACACAATGGACAGATGAAATGTTTGAACAGATTGGGGAGAGGTTGAATAACATGATACCCAGAACATTTTTTGTAACATTCAAAAGATTTTTTACTGAGAAATCAATAGTGTTGGCAGTAACAGACAATCACTGCACTCTCTACCATTTACCCAAGGCACTCCTAATTGAAGCGTTAAATAAAAATAATTTACTGGAGACAGTACAATGCATAGGCGACCATCCTAATAGAAGATATGTAACACTTGAGTTTTATGAAGCTACACAAAGAGATCAATGTAAAAATTACACTAAAACTCTTGGAAATTTTGCCATCATATGAGTTGATGAATCCAAATACAAGAATATCACCAGAGTGATAAAAAATGCCTACTTTGGATATAACTTGGACGATTTCCAAAGAATGATGAATTCCTTGGAAAAAGTTAATTATTTTCAACAAATATACCATAAAAAAACAGCAGTACTCATATTCACAAATAATTTTGAATATAAGGTCAAGTTACACAAAGAAATAGACCCAGAAAACATCCCAACACACATAACAGACCAAGAAGCCATGCTATGGTTATATATCCAAGGACTAAAGCCACGTTGTTTCGCCTGTGGCAAAAGAGGCCACATAAAAACACAATGCAATGAAGAAGTAAATCTAGTGGAAAAGAATAACCACCCCTCGTGAAGATTAGAAGAGACTCCAGATAGCACACATGAACCCAGGCATCAGGAAAATATAATTTCCCCCCACTCAAGGCAATAAAATTTGACAATTAAAGCAAATAAAAATGAAACTATAGACCATCCCCCAAGCACGCCAATGTAATTGACAAAACAAACACAAATGAGGAAGATGAAAACCACGATCCCCAGGTAAAAACACTTAATGATAAATTAATAGAAAATGAAACTTCGTACCTACAAAAAGAAATGAAAGGAATGCCAAATGGAGATGATAATCAAGCAGAGCACACAATTATAAACACAATGACAACTGAAATAATGGATAACATCACACAATGCTTTCCAGTAATTGAAAACACACCTTTGGAAAGCAAAAGAAAACAACCAAACCCAAAGAAAACTAAAGAAAAAAAAAGATTAAAACAAACGATCTGGAAAATAGCCAATTAAATTCAATAAATCAACTAATAGATGAAAATATGGAAATGGAGTCAACCTCTCAATGTTCAAAAGAATTTGAAAATGTCAGAGATAGTGGCTCGATTAAACGTATATTTACAGAACCAACCAACAGCACCAACCCTGCTTCAAGCAAAATAAACTTACAAAAGGAAATGAAACTCACACACCTCAGTAAAATTGCGCACTCCCTCTACAACATTAAATAATATGAAAATCAAAATAGCGGTACTTAACGTCCAAGGTTTAAACTCAACAAAAAAATACAAATTAATAAATGGATACATTCAATGCAACACAGCATACTGGATCTACTAGAAACAAAAATATATAACATATCCCAAATCAACCCAGCTACATATATGAGTAAACTTGTTTTTTGCGCATGCTCAAGGGACACATCAGCAGCATCAAGTGACACAAGTATATTTATCAGCCAAGCATGCCCTTTCACATCATTTAAAATAATTTTCATAGACTCCAATCTGCTGATAACTACATTTAATCACAGAAGCTTTTCAATTAACATCATATTTGTATACATTCTCCCTGGTCCTATTGTTATTAACATAATAATTTTAATCATTAACTCAGTTAGCATCCAATCCCTATCCCATTATACTTGCTGGAGATTTCAATATGAGCTACCAAAAGTTTGTTGCAAAATGGATAAATCAACTTGCAATATCGCTTATGAATGGCGAGAGTTTTTTCCCACCAAACTCAGTATCTTTTTATAACAACCGCCACAGCACTATCATAGATCTTATGTTCTATTCACCAATGCTACATCATTCAATCGAAGTCTGTCTCCTGTCTTGTTTCTGATCCTACAGCACAAATAATAAAATTAAATTTAAACACATACCACAACAGAATCACTATCATACAAAAGACAATAAGGATCTTACTACCAGTCAATACTCCAGAATCCCTCTTTTTCGAAACAAATATCATGGTAAATAAGCTCAATCAGACACAACTTGACCCAATCTCTAAATATTTAACATATACACACATTCTCACATTTAATATCAATCATGTTACTCAAAAATCACCCCCCCCTCTAAATTAATCATGTTAGCAGATGAGTTACACAAAAGAATCTTCATGTCAAAACCAGTCACTCACAACCAAGCAAACATAATTAAGCTAACACAGTTATATAATCAAACACACAATAAACTAAAGCAATATCTAGCAATAAGAAAAAGAATTTGTCTAACACATCAACACACATGGACCCGCAGATACATTCGATGGGCATTAGGTTATCCATCCA
Organism: Epiperipatus broadwayi; assembly: GCA_028023455.1. Lineage (NCBI taxonomy): Eukaryota > Metazoa > Onychophora > Udeonychophora > Euonychophora > Peripatidae > Epiperipatus > Epiperipatus broadwayi. The sequence continues at coordinate 7,975,033 of JAQFVV010012417.1, forward strand.
CGAATAGTTCCCATGGCACTAGAATGGGATGGAAAAGTCACAGCTGGACATAATATGATACAACCAATATATCAGCACTTCAAAGAAAAATTAATAAAGCATAACCAATTCAAAGCCTCAGAAATTTTTTTTGGAAAACCAAAAACAGAGACACTTTTTGAAATAGCAGATTTTGCACTCATTCTAGCATCAACCCCAGGTACATGCCATCCAGGACCATCAGGAATCCCACAATAATGTATTGTCACATCTCAGTTGATTCACAAACACATACCTGTGCTAGCTTGCAAATCAACTATCACAAAAGCTATACAATATACAAGGGTTATATTTGGTTTCAATGGTCCCCTTCATTAAAAAGAAGCACCAATTGCACAGTCTCCAATCTGCGTCCAATCTCAATGGAGCCTTTAGGATTAAAAATTCTGGAAAAAGTTTTAAAAGAAAAAAAATGAACCATATATAATAAAACTAATATCACAACATCACTATGCAAAAAGGGCCCATCAACAGGTCAAGCAGCACTAATATGCACAACAATCATTAACTCAGTAATTAAAAGGAAAAAAAAACATGCCCCAATGGCTGTGCAATTAGATTTTGAAAGCACTTTTGATTCAGTACCAATCAAACCACTGTTAATTCAACTAAAAAAAAGCAGAAATACTGCACACAATCATCAATCTGCTACTAAACAGAGAAATTCACATCACATTCAATGGTAGATCTTCATTATCTTTCTACCCCAGCCAATCAATCCCACAAAGGATCTCTACTCAGCACATTATTACTTACATTATATTTAAACCCCCTGTTAGAGCAAATTAAAAAAAAAAAAATCCAAGGAATTCCAATTCCAAATACCAACACATATATACCATGTATAGCTTACATGGATAATGCCACAGTATTTCTAAAATCAAAGAAGCAATTCCCTATACTGGAGAAAATCATAAAAGAATATACAGCAAAGTTTGGGTTAAAAATCAACAACAAATCAGCTACATGGGCAATATTTACAGATAAATTAAACATATGAATACATCAAAGAAAACCTAGTATGTTTCTGGGTTTCCCTTTCCATTTGGGCATGAATCAAATGAGAAAGAAAATGCAAAACAAACTTAAAGTAGAAGCAGAAAGAATCACTGAATCACTCTCCAAATCCTATTTCTCACTCTACTCAAAATATCTTTATACAATCAGCTTATTATGACAAAAATCAACTACTATCTGTCAATAATAAATTTTACAAAATCATTTATTTCAGCAATTAACTCACTATGCAACAAGATACTATGGAAAAGAAAAGTTGTAGCCATCTCAATCATTTAAACCATCTACAAAATGGAATGGTCTTGGACTGCATGCAATACCAGTGTTTCACACCCACAAAAACAATAAATCTGCTCATAGCCATATTTAGACGTTTTCCAGAGATACAGGGAATAATAGAAATCACACCCATTGATCGGCCTCCCTCCACATATAACTATATCTCTACCCTGCTTTCTGGTTGTGAACCAATAAGAAACAATATAACACTAAAAAACACAAGTAAATATACATATTAGCAAATACAAAATCCAATATTTCCAGACCAACAAGCCAATAACCAGCCCACAGTACTGGGAATAAATAATGGCCAACTGTTAAGAAAGTTCAAAAGATGGTGCTTGGGACCAAAATTTTATCATTTTATTATCAAACTTAACCCGAATGCATTACCAACAACCCACTTTATTCGGTACAAGAGATTTTACATAAATGTTGATCCACTGTGTACACTATGTCACAGAAATAAAGAAACAAACACATTTTCTATATGATTGTCGAACCCTAGAAAAAGTATGACAAAAGATGCTGAACAACTACAGACAAAACAGGACAATAAGTAAAATAGACCCATACAAAAAAAATACAATACCAATAATATGTGCAGCCATATTCAGCTTATATGCATATTGGTACACCCACTGCACATTCACATTTGGAAACAATCTAAGAAAACACTCCAACACCTACTACAACAAACTTAATTAGTACTCCAAAAAAATAAACTTAAAAAATGAGATAAGCTAACACAACCCCTTTGATGGCCAATCAATGTAACAATGAATCTTTGCTACCTGCTTAAACAAGATAACTTTCAGAGGCTAAATCAAAATTAAAAGAAACTTTTTCATATAAGTACATGTAACCCTACTGTAACCAATTGATACTAAATAAAGTTTGCTTTGCTTTGAAGAAGGATGCTGTTGCTGCTGATGATAATAATAATAAAAACAACAACCACTGATAGCTCACTGGTAATTAGACTTAATTTTTTCTTTAATTTTATTTGCAAATGTGTGTACAAACTAATTTATTTTCGGTAAAAAGTTAAAAATCACATTTGAAATTTTATCAGATACTTTTTCACAATTTTTATGCCACATACTATCATCATCATCAACCACTATCAATCCACTGCAGAATAAAAGTCTCTCCAAGTTCAATCCATCTTCTCCATTCTTTAGCTTCTCTTCTCCACATCACTCTTGCACACTTTCTTATTTCATCCATCCATCTCACATGTTGTCTCTTTCTGGGTCTTTTACAATATCTTGGAATCCAGTTTAAGATTTCAATTGTCCATCTATTATCATCTCTTCTAGCAATATGCCCATCCCAACTCCACTTCCGTCTTTTAATTTTTTCAATGATGTCAGTAACACCTGTTTGTTCTCTTACCCATTTTCGATCTCTTCTTATTACCCTTAACATGGATCTCTCCATACTTCTTTGAGTGGTCTGAAGTCTCTGTATTGCTCTTCTATTAAGTGTCCAAGTCTCAGATCCATAAGTAAGAACTGGTAAAACACATTTATTAAAAACCTTCCTTTTCAAACACATAGGCATATTTTCCTTTTAGTATCAAGTTATTTCTACCAAAAGCACTCCAACCAAGTTTAATTCTATGATTAATTTCATCCATTAAGTTTCCATCTGTATTAATAATCTGACCAAGGTAATGGTAGCTGTTAATTTATTCGAACTCATCAAAATCAATCTTTATTTTCATATTTTGAGAAAATCCATTGAATATTACTTTAGTCTTTTTAACATTTATCTTCAGTCCTACTTTCATCTGATAACTCCTGCAACATTTCCTGCAGCTCTAAAGCATTATTTGCAAAACAACTACATCAACTGAAAAATGTAAATGATTTAAATAATCTCCATTTACTTCCACTCCTTTGGCTTCCCATTTTAATCCACAAAATACTTCTTGCAGCACTGCTATAAAAAGTTTTGGAGATATGGAGTCACCCTGTCTTACACCCTTCTCAATGTTGACTTTCCTAGTATCATTATGTAATCTAATTGTTGTTGTTGCATTTTTATAAATATTCTTTAAAATATGACAATATCCTGAATCTATACCTTGATGATCCAATGCTTTAATCACTGATGAAATGTTTATAGAATCAAATGTCTTTTCATAACCTACAAATTCAAAGCATAATGGCAACTCACATTCATTTGTCCTTTTTATAACTTCTCTCAATACCTGGATATGATCTACTGTATTAAAACCACTTTTAAATCCAGCTTGTTCTCTTGGTTGGTGAAAATACAATGTTCTCTGTAGACAAGTTGTAATTATCTTGGTAAAATTTTTGTATAAAACTGATAAAAGGCTGATAGGTCTGTAATTTCTAATATCTTCTTTATCACCTTTTTAAAATATTAATATTAATACTGCATTCTTCCAATCATCTGGTAGATCTTTATCAGCTTTAATAAGTAATAATAGATGCTTAATAAATTCCTAGCCTAGGTTATTCTATCCAATATTCCTAAACTAGTTTTCAACTAATGGATTTCATCAGTGAGGAGTTTTGGATGCACCTGGACCTTTAGAATCTAATGCACCGTTTTTCCACCTGTCATCATGTATCTGTTTTTTCTTATTAATAATTAAATTCGATTGAGATTAGTGATTTCTCTCTTCCTTCAAGTTATTGCAAAACTGAGATTACATGTAAATAGTAAGAATTTAACAAATACTTTTTGTATATAAAAGATACCAACTGTATAAGCATATAACGCTCTACATTTTACATTATCTAAGGCAATTAAGCAGTTTGTTTAATTGAAAAAGTTTCTAAGAATGAATTACCACATTCAGAATCATTTAAAAGGGAGAGCAATTAAAACAAAATATAAATAAAGACTCTTAGCTAATTTTTAGAAAACAATCTGATAATAAATAATTACATTTGATAACAAGACTGCTTTGCTTTTAAAAAATAGTAGCAAAAGACAGACCTTTCATTTTTATGAAAGCAAACATTAATACTTTTTAAATGCTAACAAGATTGTCCATAGTTGCTGAAATACTTTCAAGATAATATAAAATAGATATTCTCATATTTAGAGCTCAATGGACATTCATTAACATTTTCATAATTAAAAATGACAGCTTCATCAACTAAAACAAAATTCAGCAAATTCTTAATTTACTTTACTAACAAATATACCTATTATTGCCTTTATCTTATAGATATGATGCCAAATACAACATCATCCTGATAAAGCATTTACAATTTTAAAATAATTATAAATATTTGAAATTATCAATACTTTAATTATACAATTGTTTCAAAAAATCGTTTACTAAATTATTCTTTTCATGAAGTCATTCATTCTCACCACTTTTACATAAAATATGTCTTTCTTTTACGAAAAAAAAAGGCAAAACATCGTACAAATCAGAAATTATATTTTTCAGATGATTAAAAATGTCTTCAACACATTCCCTTCCCCATAGTAATAATAAATATATATAATCAGGTTAGCATAATGGAAATTCATTTTCCATTCTCGGCAAAACAGCTGGTATTACCCCATGTTTCCCAGAGCTTTAATTAGTAACAATAACAAAGGTAGATTGCCGTAGTTTATAATATATTAATAAATTAACGAAACATCAAATTAATTGAAGCAATATCCGTTTAACTATCCTTCAAATTTTAATGCTGTTTTGCTTTCACTTTACCCTCTAGAAAAAATAATAATAAAATGTTAAATCTTAATCCAGAGCAAAGCACACTGTGAACAGAAATCATTCTGATTCACAAAGATTAAAATTTAAAAATGCAAGCGGCAGTTATGACAAATAAAAGCTAAGAAAGGATTCGAAATAAAATTTAATCCATCAGAAAAAAAGCAGTTATTTGTTCAGTAAAAATAAAACTTTTCCCATAATACATATGCAATTCTCTAATTTAAAATACAGTAACGTAACTAATACGAAACAAAACAAGACTATACATATGGGGTTCTGGGTTTTAGGGATTCCATTTACTATTAAAATTAAAAAATGATAAATAATTAGTCTACAAGAATGACGATTAATTGATAATATTTATTTAGTATTACCAATCAGTTTTGTTATTCTCTTATATATATTCAAAATCATTAAATTAAAAAGAGCTTTTTTAAAAAAAAAATAATTGGGAAAAAACATTTTCAGTGCTTAATAAATTTTAAGCTTAAGTCATTTAACACTTTATAATATATACCTCCTTAACATATACAGTGGTTTACAATTTTCTAAATCACTTTTTCCATTCTGCATTTCAACAAAATAAAAATAAAATGTAAACACAATTTCGTAGATAATATTAACAAATATTTTTAGAAGTATTATCATACTTTTATAAAGAAAAGAAAGTTAAATAGATTTTATTACCAGATAAAATAACTTTTTGTTTTTGTTAGTATGGTCATAAGATAACATTTCCAACGATTAACAATCCATTGCAAGATGAAGTAATCTTTTAGAGTAAATTCCAGTAAGTCCAACACAATAAATCTTTCCCAAGTAACTCTAAATTGTTTTTATCACCAATCTTGAAATCGATTCCATTCTCATTCTTTGAAATATTTTAAATGCAAACCAGTATACATTATTTTTGATTTTCTCAGTAATGACAATGATACTTGATTTGTTTTATTCATTCATATACTTTAGTTTGATCATTCCTTGTTAATTCTAAAGTATACATCAATTTATATTGTTTGACCGAGATTTGTAATGGTGGCATATTATATGCTGAACTATTTCCATTATCTAGTTTAAGTGTTGCATGTTTTTAGAAAAAATGAAACTTTATTATACTTTTCCAAATACATTCACCTATAACAAAAATTTTCTCAAAAACATCTGTCAAACTAGATGAGAATAATTTAATATATAATTGTATCTATTCATATTCTTTAGGTGATATACAGACTTTGTATTCTTCTAATATGTTCAAATTTTAAATTCATAGGTAGGTACTGATAGAATACACTTATTAACTTTTTTTTCTTTTTAGGCATCTAAATATATTAATTTATTTAAATGATTTATTTTAAAAAAACATTTATCCAAGCAAAATTATATGATTAATTTAATGTATTATGTTTCATATGATATTATAATTATTAACTTCAAATCTTTAATAATAATCTTTTTTTTTCCATTTTGAAAATTGGTTACAATTATTAAAAATTAAAATCGCTAATTTGGACCTTCATATTGTCATATTATAGAAGTGTTAATTTCTCTGAAAAAATATATTAAAGATATAAGTAAATTTATTCTTGGTTTCACTAAAAACAAAATATATGACTGATTTTCTAACAGTGATTTTTTAAATAGTTTATTTGATTAAAAGGAAATGTGGCATTTTCTATTTGGAAAAATAATAAATTACATGTGAAGTTGCATAATATAAAAATTGAAAAATAGAATTTCCATGGCTGACAAGAAGGCTTAAAAATGATTGGAGAATTAAAACAGCAAAGGGGATAGACATTCAATTATTGAGATCATTCTAGATCTTTTTCTATGCATTAAAAGTGATATAGGAAGTTGAGATTCACTATCATAATCCTATTAAATCCAGCAATAGCAGTCTCATATTATGACAATGACATTTTGAAAAAATAAAAGGAATATCTGAATGATACAAAAATAGAAATAATGATTATTTTAATGATAAACATATATTGTCTATTGATTTAGATTTGGATAAAAATATCTTGTTTACTGATATTAAAACAGCTCTTTATAATCTTAAAAATGGAATGATTGCAGTTCCTGATGAAATATAGTTCCAATTTTTTTTAAAAAAAAAAAAAAAAAAAGAGGGAATAAACAACATTACAGAAATTATTATAGAATATCGCTATCATCAAATACAGCAAAGATAGTTTCAAAGATATTGTTAAACAGGTTATTTCCAACAATAAATAAATGACTACCCAAGACTCAAATGTTTTTTAAAGAATCAAGAATTCCCATAGAGGTAGTTTTTGTTTTTTGATAATTTTTTTTTTGATAATTTTTTTTGTTGCTATGCAAATACAACAAATGTATCAGAAATAAAAGAGTGATTTTTATATTGCTTTTATTGACTTGGTTAAGACATTTAACACAATTAATCAAATACATCTATGCCACAAGTTGAAATTAATTGTTTGTCTATCAAAATATATTCATATTATACATCTATATGATGAAATGATAAGAAGTATTATTACTATAGATGGAAAATTTGATGCATTTGAAATGAAAATCAGTATTAAACAAGGATGTGTATTTACTCTAATATTGTTTCAATTTTCATGACAGGAGTCTTTAGAACAGTTTGCAGGCAGCTTAATGAAGCAGGACTCAAAATAAAAATTAGAACATCAACTTCTTGCATTCTGGATTTATAATATAATGATGATTATGCTATTTTTTCTAATTCAAAAGATGACCTACAAAATGTATTTAATATTTTGAATGACAATCGGCACTTATGTACTAGTCCTGCAACATAGAGGAGATGGTATGCCTTTTCACATCTGTGATAAATGTATAACCTTGTGATCATGTCAAATAAACCCTGCAATGTCATCCAATCTCGTCTCAAAATGTGTTTTTTTTTTGTGATATTTTGACCCTTTCAGTTATTATCTAGATTTCGTTCTGATATCTTCAGTGCTGTGTGAATTGCATTTTAAAACTATTTTTACTTCATTTGTACTCGTAGTTTTCATTCAACGATTTTTATTTCATTTGTATTCATAGTTTTAAGTGAGTACATGTACTTTTCATTTTGATTTCATTTTCATAATTTCCTGATTAATAGTTCAGTTCTTTTTTTAAATAGTAAATTTGGAATCTACCCACACTGAAATGAATGCTGTTTTAGATTTTCAAGAAAACATAAAATTGGAGGCCCTAACAAAGTCATCAAAACTGACAAGAACCTTTCACAAAAAGTAAAAATCAAGCTGGACAAATTGTTCCTGAACAGTGGATGTCTGGTTGCTTGTGCAGGGAGAATGACAAGTGTTTTATCATGACAATTATTGATAGAACAGCAGCAACTCTCATGGAAGCTGTCAAACAAAATGAGAAAGAGGGATCAATGATTTATTTCGATGGTCTATAAAAGTGCTGAATGTGCCAGTTACGATCATTTTTGTGTGAGCTATAAATACAATCATGTGTTAAGTAATGAGAATTTTGGAAAAAATAAAAATTTTACTTTTAGTCTCCATTTTGAAAAAAAAAAATTATACACTTAAAATAAAGTAGAACAGACAAATTAATTGTTTCATTGCAATAATTTCTGCTATATATTAGACAGTAAGTTACCGTATGTGTATATTTTAGGGTTTTTGTAAAATTTTACGGTATTTTGTAATTTAGTGATTGTTTTGTCTTTATTTAGAGTAACATTTGGGAATTATATAATGGTGTGTCATATTTTAGATTTTTTATGTCAAATCAATATTTTCAGTATTATTAAAAATGTACTTTTTAAGATTGATTTTTTGGTGAAATTCATATTTTTAGTATGGTTAGAAATTAATATTCTGAGTCATATTTTATATTCTTTGTGTGAAACTCATATTTTTAATATTGTCAAAAATGTTCTTTTTACAATTCATTTTTGAGTGAAATACAAATTAATATTCTGTGTCACATTTTATAATTTTTGTTTGAAATTAATGTTTTTAATATTGTTAGATTTAGTCTGGTGCAATTTCTATCACTTATTAGAATTGCTATGCCTTTTCACATATGTATTCAGACTGACGATAACATTGTAAATCTTGCAAAAAAAATATGTACATGTGAACTGATTTGATGAATTTATCATTTCCAAGCATACATATTATTTGATCAGATTACAGGATTAGAAAGTTATCAGTGAAGTGATACGACTGTGAAAAGGCATTGCAAGTCTAATATGTGTTTTCAGGACTAATACGTAAGTACAAAAATTCTTATTCAATGATGAAAGTAAAATCATTTAGCTTGGATGATTGTCAATTTGAAATGTGAACCAAATTTAAATATCTTGATAATTTTATAAAAATTATTCCAGCTAAATTAGTTGTTATTCTACCTAATTTGTTGCCTAAAATAGAGAAATTTACTACCAATACAACATAAAAGCATTACAAAAATTTTATTTAAGGATGTACCATAAAATGTTAAAAATACAATAGCAAGATCATAAAATCAATCAATATGTTCTTCACTTTGCTAGATATCATACAGAAACCATTATTATAAAATGACCCTTTTGCTGGATTAGACATAAAATAAACAAACAAATAGAAGACATTCTAAAAGAATGTTTCATGGAAAATTTGAGCATGGTTTTTGTAGGAGAGGTAGATCCTGTTTTCAATTATAAGGATTATTTCAGACATTCTACAGAATTATAATGTTGATTGTTTTAGTTGGGAAGATATGGCAGAGAATGGAGAGTTACAATTAAACACAATGTCTAAGTATTTCAGAAAAAAAAGTTTACTGCAGGAGTTAAAAAATTGCATTGCAGAATATCAAATAAACAGAAATAATCCATATGTGGATTTATTTGTGATTCACAGATTGTTTTGTATAATGATTGCACAATATATTTATAGTTTTTTTTATTAGAATTTGTATGCCCATATTTTATTTAGAAGTTTCTGCTCATAATTGATGTTAACCTCTAATAATTATATATAACTTTATTTTAAAATGTTTAAAAAAATATAAATATACAAAATAGGAACTTTGCCTAAATATTGTTAATGCAATTTCTTATGAATATATGATTTCATTTTTCATGAATCCATTCTCTTTCTCTGAAACCAATTATTGGAACTAATGATGAAAATAAGGCTCTGTAGTTTAGTGCGGCATTGGAGTGATGGATTTTGGAGTTAAAGATGCAAAAATCAGAATTCCATTTCTGTTACTTCTGGTGTTTAAACTTCCTAGGAATTTCTGAACAACAAACTATTTGATTATTTTTTTTACTTCTAAAATATGCATTTGATGATAATTTTGATTAAGAATATTTAAAGTTCAAATTTATTTATTAAATACATAACTCATATGAAATTAAAAAGAAAGTTTCACCTTTTTAACATATGCACCTTATTGATTTTATAATAAATTAATGCTGTTATGTTGAGTACAGAGAAAACTCTCAAACCCAAACACAAGATAGAGAATTTATAAAGATAAGAATAGCCATCTTATCTTTAATCTAAATACTGATTTATATAGGCCAGAATAAAATCTTCACTCTCTCAAACCAAGATACTTCAAATTGGCGTATATAAATCAGAATTTAGGTTAAAGATAAGATTGCCACTAATCTTTATAAAGTCTCTATCTTGTATTTGGATTTGAATTTCCTCTATAGTCAACATGACAGTGTTGAGTTATTATAAAACTGGTAAGGCACATATGTTAAAAAGAATAAATTCTTTCTCTTTTAATTAAGAATATTTGTAAGAATTATCAATAAAATCTGAATACTAATAATATAGATCATTTACATATTCAAAGTAACATTTTATCAAATTTTACTGATTAAGCATTTGGCATTTTATTATAAGAATATGATTGATGAACTCAGAGGATATAAATTAATTGCAAACACAATGTCAACCTATTACTTTAAAATGAACTAAAGCTAATTAGGGCATTACAACTGACATTATGTACAATGGATAGTAGGTATACTAATATCTATCACTAGAGGTTGCCATTAGATCTCTAGCCTAGAAATTTATAATTTACTAGTGAGAATACCAAGTATAAATGCCTCAGCTGTAACATCACTTAGATATTTAAAATATTGCCTCTAGATTGAATAGAGCTGAGATTCTTGGCAAATAGCAATTGGCAGAGGAGACAACAGAAAAAAAACACTAAAACAAATTTAACAATCAACAAAACAAAGTTTATAATATAATGCAGTATAGTATAATATAGTTCAATTATAAAGTTCACATACCATAGTTTAAATATGACAAGATACATATATGACAAGGGTCACATTTAACAGTTTGAAAATGACAAGGTTAAATATGATAGACTTTGAATAGTAATTAACTCTTTTCATTAAAGCATTTAAAGTATTTGATATCTGGTAATTTAAATATTATACTTCCTCAAAAATTTATTTATAATATTGGAATATCTGACGTTTAATAATTATTCTGATCTATCCAAGATGTGTGCACATATATATTTCATTTTTGCATTAAACAAATAACCACAATAATAAAGCAATCTTAATCCACACACACAGGCCATTACAAAATTAGCCCAATACACTGTGCATTTGATCCAATCATTAAAAAATATTGAATGGCAATAAATAATTCTCTTAATCACCCACATTATGAAGCAAAAATATATACAATCATGGCAACGAGTATCTCAAAGAGGAATAATAATAAATATCATGGGGGGGGGACATAATAAATTCACATGGTGGATAAATATCCAGGATCACTATTTACAATTCAGTTATACTAATTCTTTTAATTTCAGAAATGTGTGGCACAAACAGAGTAAACAAGTAAAACTTCTAACAAATTTAATCAGCTTATCAACGATTTAAAAGTTACATGCACATCAAGTCAAGCATATATATATATATTAATGATTTTGTAAAATCTTCAGAGGCATTAAATTAATTATTAAATATAAACTATAAAATATTAAATATATATATATATCTTTTCAACACTTTTTTTCTCTGCTAAAAACTTTTCTTTAAATAATCACAGAAGTTTTATAAAATAATTCATAAATAAAAGTTTATCTTAAGTTCAAGGGAAAAGATAATGAAAGTGGATATTATTTTCCGAAAAAGTTGAGTTTTACATAGATGTATTTATGTGTAGAAATGGACTTCCTTAATAGTTTCAATATGAAGTTTCTTTATTTACCATTTTTGATCTTGTAGAGAGTTTGTCCTGAAAATTTTCTTTATTATTGAGAAATGCATTTGTTGAACTGCAGATATGAAGAGAGCAGTTGCATGTTCTTGACTCAAAGTCAGCAAGCAAAGTTGGACATTCAACAGCTATAGGCTACATATTGAAGTAGTAAAGTTCAATTTTGGGTGGCACTTTAGCTGCTCATCATTATTAATTTGACTACTAATATAGGTTCAGAATCCATTAATCTAAATGGGCAAAGGCCACAATCACAAGAAAAAGCTGGCTCAATTACAAATAGAAGCAGAATAAATTCTATAATTCTGAGCTGGTTTTTTTTATATCATTCACTTTTTTTAAAAATTAACAAGTCAATTTACTAAATTTTTAATTAACAAATCCACTTGTTTACCAATAATTTTTTTAATTACCAAAAGGAGTGATTATCTGTTTACATTTTTAAAATTAGATAAGCCGGTGTTTATCTTTATTCATTCAGTTTACCAAAAATTCCTTAATTAATTAAGCCAATAATTATTTATATTCAATCAATTTATCAAACTTTTTTTTTAATTAGATAAATCTGTATGTCTACAGATAACACTTTTTTTACCCTTTGAGCCCGAAGCGTCCCTGCGAGCCCCTGAACAAAAATTTAGACTTTCAACTGAGTTTGCGTGGAATCGGTTCTCAGATCATTCGATCTGCCATCTTGTTACGGTTAAAATGAGCTATAACTTTTATTTTTACGATAAAATTAGGATTTTTTATGAAAGTTTTTGTAAAATACAATCTTTAAATTTTTTATTTTTATTTTGTTTTTTAGATTTAATGCCCGTAAATATGATTCATGGTCCATTGAACTTGTTTTACAGTGTAATAACTACTTTCAATTATGTAAGGGCTTTTATAAGCCCTCTTAGTAGAAATAAATTCTTTTGTAAAAAAAAGTTAAAAGCTTAAAAATAAAAAAAAAGATTATATCAAAAAAGTATAAGGATTACTGTTCAAATTATTTTTAATAATAATGACTTTTGATGCCTTCATAATTGGATTCAAATTTGAAACTGATGCTAACATTTAGACAGGATTCTGTGAATATTCGTTTTATTATTATTAATTATTGTTTTCTATAATTAAATATAATTAAAAGTAATATATTATAACGATCAGAATCGTCTATCTCGCTAACACACTGCAGAATTCAAACCCCAAACATGAAACTGAACATTCTAGGAGGGGTTGCCTTCTAGATATACACCTGGGTCTCATTTTACGTGATAGATAGGTTCCTCAGAAAACATGCGCAAACGAAATCGTGCAAAAATAGACGTAACTTACATTGAAAAAGAGGGGGGTGCGGTCTGTGATTTTTCAAAATTTGCGTAAAAGCAAAGCACCAATGTAAAATTACTTTAAAATTCGCGCAAATATGACTAATAAAAAATTTCAAATTTGAAAAAAATTGATACAAGACAAACTTCTTAAACTATAATATTTAATTTTATTCAAAATAATATATTTTTATGCATAATTTACAGTACAGTAATTGACATTTTTTTATACACATTTTAATTATTATAGCTATTTGCCAAAAAACATGTTCGTTTGCAAACAACTAGCGCCAACTTCACACTCATGTTGTGACTGGTTTTCTGGTGACAACGTCATTAGTAATTAATCTTTGAGACAATGATTTTATTAATTGTTTATGAAACTAACAACTAAAAATTAAATTCTTATTTTTGTCTTTAATTTTCAATTCCGTTTAAAAATCAAATTTCAAGTTGCCGTAAGTAATTTTTAAATTGTTAATTACAATTAAAAATCAGATTTTAATTTTTAATTGTCAAATTTAATTGTGCCCACTGCTATTACTGACCTTTTAAAAATAAACTTGCGGACACTAAATGATTAATAATTGATTAAACGTTCTTTTTTAAAAAGCAAAAACAGAATGTGATTTAAAATGCAAAATTAACACGCACAATGTTTGAACAAATTTACGTTATAATCTTGTAAAATTTAATGTGTGTATACATATGTGGAAGTCATGATTTTAATTTCATTATTGCATAAAATCTTACTATTATAAAGTACTGAAAATATTGAAATTACTAAGTTGAAAGTCGAATTCCAATAATGTGCTATTACTTTCAATATAACGTAAGTGCGCAAAATTTATTATTTAAAGTAATAGCGCAATATCGGAGTTCGACTTCCAGTGAAACATGAATCGGGTAACTTCAAAATCATGTTAAATAAGTCCACGTAAAAAGAGATCTGGGTGTACTAAGTTCGAATCTAAAGTCCAAATTTCACAGCGCCACCTATGAGATAATGCATCTGATGCTACTACTAGTATAACCTTTTACCGGTGCCTGGTGGTCAGGGAGAAACAAAAGACTATACTAAAATAAGTTTGGGTTGCTAATTAACGTCTATGAATGTACAAAAGAAATGTAGAAAATAGATATATAGACCGAGACAGTGATAGGAATCAATAAAATACAAGATCAAAATTAGTTTTAAATGATTTCAAAGATTTATTAATATAAAAATATATATATAATGCCACTGTCTGCTTATATGAGACAGGGACACTTACTAAATAATTGTTGGCATTACATTCCATTAAATGACAAAAAGTTTTTAAAGAAAATATATTCTATCCCTTGGGCTAATAGTATTACGATAATGTGCTTAAAAGAGATGAAAACATGTGCAAGGTCCTTTGAGAAATTATAAAAGTTTAATAAAATATTTGAAAATTAAGTGTTATAGAATATTTATTGATTTCGAGAATAGCATGGACAAAAGCTTACTAAGCAATAAAGTGGGAATGTGATCAAGGCATTTATTTTAAAATTATAATTAAAGTTACATTGGGAGGTCGGTATTGCTAATAATGAATTTATTAAAGGATGGAGGTTGTGATAATTTAATCACGGATGCTTTGTAAAAATAAATATATAAATAAAACAATAGTGAATATTTGAAATGTCTATGGAGGGCATCTCGCCGCTGACCCGTAGGAATGTGTTGTCACGGCCAGCCGAAGCTTGGACTCATCTACAACTTAGCAGCTGGGTGACGGCTGTGTCTAATTCCCAGGTGTGACATTTGAGTACACACTTTGCCTGGGAACCGCAGGAAACAAAAAGGGAACGGACTTGGCCATTTAAAATCCTTGGAAAGAAAAACAAAGGGTCTCAACAAACAATTCATTTATCAGCAATACTAGATTAATGTATATAAAACCTACAAGATGGATTCACTTAGAATGGGAAAAATGCCCAATCAAATTCCCAGAAATTCATGTAAAAGGCTCCGCACATTATCGACGTCAATGACAAACTTTGAAATTAAAGTACAATACAGTATTTAAAAATAGGAAAATGCATGCTTGCGGGTTTGAAAAGAAAGTATAGATTTATTTATGCAATCATGCATTTGTGGCACATTTTAATCATTGACCTCGCACATACTCTCATATTAGGTTAAAATCAATAAAATGTAGATTTTAAACTATTTGATTATTATATATATATATATTAAAAAAGATTAGAATAGCCCTTGACAAGTGATTTGCAAGATGATAAAATTGGGAATTATTTATAAATTTAAAATATGCCTTACTAACGGCGTCTTCCTTTCAACAAAGGAATAATTCACTCGGTCAAAGACTATTCTGACACATTATCATAATAAAATAACAGAAAGATTAATAAATAGAAAATATTAACCCATGAATAGAGAGCAAAACAGTTGATTATATTAGAACACGTTAAAGGAATACATAATAAAGGCAAATGAAATTAAAAAAAACAATTTAAAATAGCTATAGCAAGTTAATTAGGAATCACAAGAGCTCTTGGGTTAATTTGGGTTACCTATGGAGAAGCATTTGTGGGGTAGATTGGTGGTCGGCAGGTTTTATACAATTTAGCAGCAAAATCTGGAATTGTTCATATTTTTGGCAGCAGCAGCAGTTCCGGAGTTCCTTATGTGATAGCTTTCGATGGCCTAGAGCAGCGGCCAGCCATTCTCAAGAGGAAAATAACCTTCTTGCCGGCTCTACTCCATCATTTCAAGGTTAACAATTTTGAAGGTTGGGTGATTCATAGGTGAAACTGTAAATATGGTCAATTAATTTGGAGATGAAAACTCGGCTTCAAATTTAAGTTCGCAGGCACATAGCTAAAATCTCAAGAACCTATTCTTTTGAAATCTTGATCAAAGAATATTTTTACTAGAATATTTTCATAAAATAATTACACTAGAATCATTTCATTAGCAAATCACTAGAATGGAGAACAAAAGAAAACCCTCCTTTTTATAATAGAATTGAACAATACAACTGCCCTGGAGCATCACAAAAATATTTAGGACTTTGCTTACTTATCAGCTGTAATTAATCCTATCCGAATGTCTAAAGGAATTCAACAAAATTTTAATTAATTTCTATTGTTAATTTCCTTGTCGACATTCGAATTACAAACTTGATTTAATTAAAATTACTTTTATTAATTGAAAGAAAACCTTAAGTGGACATCTGCTGTATTTTTAGATAATAATTAAAACTATTGTTCCTACCAGCCCTCATTTATTTATCAGAAAATATATGGTGTGATTTTAAATTCAAAAGAAAATTATTTTACTTTTTAAATTTCAATATTTGAATCTATTTACTAAACGAATATGAATTTTATTTTAAATCAAAAATATATTACGACTGTAATATATTTTTGTAAATAGATTCAAACAAAATAATTTTAACTAACAATTTATAATTTTATCATACGTTTTAAAATACATATCATAGTGTGTGTGCAATTACGACTTATATAACCTACTTTTAAATAAATCTAAATTATGTGAACATACACATAATTAATAACATTTTATTGATTTGGGAATGAGTTATACTTATATATAACACGAGAGTTGTACTCGTGGTTTAAAATTGGGTAGGATTTTTGGCATATAAGTGCATTGCAGATACACTACGATAGATCGGGGTTCAAACTAAGGTATGAGGGTAGGAAATAGGTGAGAAAAGGTGAAACGAAGATCTGCAAAGCAGATCTTACTGTTTCAATATATATATATATATGATATAATACAGGTGAAATAATATAAAAAACGTTTATCTTAATATTTTTCTGACATAGTTTTAGAACTCTCTTTTTATAAAAACGATAAACTTTTAGATAAAAAGCACATTTGAAATGTAGAATCTTTTACCTCAATTTGTTTTATGACCTACTTTTTATTACTTTTTTTTTATATATAAATATAGATATAATATGTATATGATATAATACAGGTGAAATAATATAAAAACGTTTTTTTTTTTAATTATTTTTCTCACCTAGTTTATAACTATTTATTATATATATACACATACAAAACAATATATATACAATAGAATTATATATATATGCAAAAAAGAATATATATACGATAGAATTTGATATATACTGTCCCCATCTGAATGGGCACAAGGAATTGAGATGCTTTGTATCTGCATTGAATAGTTATATTGTGTTTAAAAAAAAATGAAATAGGCTTAGAATTTTAAAATTTTTTGCTGGAAATTGTTTAAAGCTTAGATATGGATTGCTTATTCAGTTGATTTACCACTTTATAAGTATTCATTATTATTATTGTGGTTAATGAAGTATTTAATGTAAGGAAGAGGGGTTGTTTATTAATGGAATTGATATATTTTGTCAGAAAGCTGCAGTTATTTTATGTTATTGTAGTATAGGTTGAATGGTTTCAAAATCCTTTATTCATTAATACTTATCCTTTTGTCAACATTAGCAGCCATTTCAATTATATTTAGTTAAGATAGTTTAATATTTAGGTTGCAATACAAGTGCATGCATGTATGACTCTGCATCATTTTCATTTCATTTTCATCTTTTAGTAACATTAAGCAATAGTACATTTACCTGAAGACATTTAAGGTACAGAAATTATCTTTAAGAATTTAACAAATATATTTCTTTTCAATGATTAATGGGTATTTGGATAGGTTAATCATTTTATAAATTATTCATCATTTTGTTTAACAGTTAATTAATATTCACGTCTTTCAAGTTTGTAAAAGCTATTTATTTTATTATTATTATTTTTTGTCTTGATTTAATTCTAAAAAACAAAATGATTTTTTTTAAGAAAAGATTTTTTTGAATATGTAATTAGCTTGGGTGCAAAAACGTGGGAGGTAACCTTGGAAAGGGAAATGACCTTTTGCTAAAAAAAAAAAAAAAAAGAAAAGTCTATTTAACAGATAGTTTCCAGTAGAAAATTGCTCATTGTTTGCTATAAGTGCAGCCAGTAAAATTGCTCTTCCCTGCTGTAGCAAATTTTTTTTTTTCTTGAAGTCAAATTAATTTTATAAAGAAATTTTGGAATAGACTGTTATAAGAAATTCATTATGGAAAGATCTTTAATTAACATGCTGTGCTAAGAAATTCAAGAAAGTACATTAGTTTTTCATTTCTCTCCTTAATTTTAAACAATTGAATTAACCAACTCATAATTATTAATATTTAAAGATGTATATCGTTAGTGTTAAGATGGCATTACTTTATTTATCTATAATTAAGAAAGAAGATAAAGTGCATGAACATTATTGTTATATAATTAATCCACGTGTGTCTTCTAATATATCTTGGAAACCTATGCAGGACTGTTTTTCAGAATTTATTTGGATTTTTCACTCTCTTCTGTATTATGCTTTTATGAAAATTAAATGCAAACTTAAGGATATGTGTATTATGATATATATCATGCCATACTTAAATTAATTACAAAAAGTGACATTATTTATGTATTTGGTGTTTCTAAAAATAATGTGTTTAATAAAAGAAATAAAATGTGAAATAGTTCACATAATCAAAGGAAACTCCTCATTAAATATTCACTTAAATTGGATGGAAGGACTGAACTGCGGTGCAATTTCTGTTCTCTTCGATAAAAGTGCACTATAATAATGAAGTATTAATTGTGGAATTACTAATGAATCATGGTATCTTAATTGGAAATATTTAAAAATAAACTATGCATATAATAGATTATAAAGTGTCAAATGCTATTCAAGAAAACTACTAAGAATAATTGCGTACTTAATTTAAAATTGCTACAGAATGAATGGAATAATTATTGTTCAACTGTAGCTAAAAATGTCATATTTTCGTCATAATAAAAGAGAAATTGATTCCTTATATGTGATATAGTAAACTCAAATAGCTCGGCTATGAACATTGGAGGTGCTAAGTCAGATTTAAGTTATGATTATAATTTTTTAGTTGTCCTGCAGAAATTCATTTTTATGTTTAAATTCAGTTTGGAATCCATCCCATATCATTTCATAAACCCGGAGTAAAACTTTGCAAGCGAACTTTTATTTTAAGTCACAAAACAAATAACTTTTGTTTCTTTATTTTTTTTATTGCTTGTCATTACTAATGTATATTATAGATAGGTAGGCATACTTATTATTATGTTTTATTTGTAATTTGGGTTATTATGATCTCCTAGATCATCTCAGAATGCATATTCACGAGAGCAGTGGATACGTTGGTAAAAATTGATTTTATAAAAATATGTCGTTTTCTTTTACAAAGGTAAAGAAAAGAAATATATATATATATTTATTATATCGTTAGAGAGAGGTTTACATTTATTTTATATGTTTTATTATTTCAAAATGAGTTTTGGCTTTAAAATCAACGAACATATAACTGAAATAGTTTGCTAAATATGATAAGGAAAGTTCATTCGTAATAATTATAACTATTAAATTTTAAAAGTAACTTAAAGTTTATTCTGAATTAAAAGTAATACCTTAATGCATTATTTATTTACCGTGTTATCTGCATAGTAGATAACTTAGAATTAATTTTTTTTTGTATATATTCTTATCCGTGTGTGTGTGTCTATTTTGCACAATTATAACATTTGTTTAATAAAGTTCAGTTTGTGAATATTTTATGTATAAATTTCGGATGTGTCGTATTCTATAGAATTAAACGGATTAGTATGTTATCTGTGTGTATTTATCTGCCAGCGTGTAAATATAATGTTAGACATGTAGAAGAGCTTTGTGAATGGAAAATAATCTGATTGCGTTCTAATATTTTTTTGTAGGGATAAAAGATTTTGCTTATTTAGTATGTTTTAATAATTTCCATGAGTAGAGTCTAGTTTATATTATGCGCATATTATGAAATGGTATTCAGGAAGTATGTGATGTTTTTCTTAGAGTCTTGGTGATGAGGAAGAGGTTCCCCACCAACAGTGTATTTAAAATTAGATGGATTATTGTAGAAGTATTAAGTAAAGAATTTATTTACTCCTCATGTGAATTTCCCTCGGAACGTGTAGTCTGTATAATCATGAAAATATAGCTCCGTGTTATTTAAAAAGTGGCCAGATAAATAGCTAAGTCAAATTCTTGATGTAATATTAGTATCTTATTTTATTGATGGTTTACAACATTGTCCGAAATGAAGTAATTATTTAATATTTCCTTGATGAATGGATAGTTTGTAGAAAAGATTGTTTTCTATTATTGTTGCTTGACACATGCACACACACGCGTAATATGAATAATGTCATGAATATAAAGGTTTAAAGTTATTGAAATTAAATTGTGAAATAAATATTTTGAAGCACATTACATTCATTTAAATAGAAGTATAGAGTTATTGAAATTAAAATGGGAATTAAATATTTTAAAACACAGTATATTTATTCAATACAGAATCGTAAATCATCAAATCATCAGAATGAATATGATTTTTTATTTGCTATGCATGAAGGGTATATGTAATTAAAATGATTGTTTCATTAGTTAGAAAAAGTTGCTTTATTGATGGCCAAATATAGTTAATTTGATTTATTTTATTAGTCAATAGTAATATCCTCTCAAAATATTTAGTGTGCCAATAATATAATATATTATTTGGTCAATGTTATGCTTAATTATGCTTAAATGAAACATTTAAGCAAAGTGAATATTCGAAGTCAGAATATTAGAGTTCTATTGTTAATTTGCTTTCAAAGGGTATAAATAATGTTCTATAATGCAGACAGTCCCAAACTGATGCTCAAAGTTTATTGAATAATTTGTAATCTGTGAGACAAGTAGTCCTACTGTAAAAATATCATGTTAAACAAAATTTTTTTTATTGTAATAAATGATTTGTTTTAATTATTTAAAATCTTAAAAACTATGTCTTGAGTTATTCTTGTGTACATTCGTGTTTCCATTTCCACATTTCATAAATCTATTATAAAATAGATATGTTATATTATAGTTATAATAGCAAATTTTCTGGTGTCTGACAATGTTGTTTTTCTTAATCCAAACATTATAAGGAACATTGCCACTGGATAAACATATTAGAAAGATTGCCAAGTTAGTATATTTGTTAGATGATGATATGAGACTAAAATACCCTATTTCTGTCATGATCTTATTATTGAAACACAGTAGAATATTTTAGTCAATTTGTTTCATTACATTTTATCATACTTTAGAATTATAATTTATGGGCCAATGTATTTTATTTAATTCAATTGTGTTTGTTAAATTCCCTGAAATCTTATTGTTTATTTCTTGATTGGCATTAAAGTAGATGTTTAGATTATGATATGCCAAGTCATAGAATTGTTCAGTAATATAATTATAGCCAGCTGATATATGTTGTATTTGGATGAAGGAAGAAATTAAGTTGAAAGAATACTTTAATAGATTGTACAAATAAATATTGTGATTCTTTATCACGCAATTAATTAATAAAAAGGATTTACATTATATTTAATGTTTTGTAATATTTCTTCTTTCATTTACTTATAATCATGTATCTTTTGAACTTCCTATAGCCTCCCGCTGAGCTGAGCTGAACATAGACTTAATTGAAGAGTCTCAATAATAATTTTGTATCATATATCTTGTTATATTGTTCTATTCATTAATAGAACTGGCGCCTGGGCATTTCGCTCATGTAATGTATATGAGTGGTGTTGGGAGTGTAGGTTATAATACATATAGAAAACAATATATATATATACGATAGAATTTTAGACAATACATTTGAATAATATAAAAACATGCACATCCACACTCATCATATACAGAGACATCCACTCTCATATTTCATCTCCCACACACATATATAATCAGTGCTCATAATAAATTTGTTTATTTTGATATTTATTGATTTTTCTTGTTCATTTTATCTTGGAGAAATTTTTGCTTGATATTTATTTTTTGAGTACATTTTATTTAGTTGAAAAGAATACACATTTTAGGTCACACGCCATTTTTCACTAATATAATATAATAAAAGTAATATATAATAATATTATACTATACTATACATTACTATATAATTTACTAAAGTCCTCAACATCTTATAAATTATTTCTGTTATTTTTCCCCCCACTAAAAACCAAACATATTTCTAACAGATACCTGCATGCAAGGATAACCAAACATTTCTAGCATACACTCTGTTATAAAAGTAGAACATGTAGGGTGGCTGGTAAAAATGGAACTTACCAATCGCACAGTTTTTGTAATTTTTGCATAGAAAAATTATCTCAGGTAAGACATATTATATATCATTTTTTTCAGCATTTTGAGACGCATGTGATGAAGCTGTCTATGAAATTGTAATTTTAAGTCATACCTTTCAAAATTGAGAATTTGTGAACCAATGTAAAAATAAATATGTTTAAAAATGTAAAAAATCTCCTTTTTTAATTATTTTTTTTTGGTAATGACTATTTTATCAGCTTTATTACATTCTTTCATATTTGCACTTTCTAAATATATATATATATATTTATTGTAATAAATTAGAAATTTCATTTAAAATTATATGTCCTGTAATTTTTTTTTGACATTCAAAATGGCCGTTCAGGTCTTTAAGGGTTAAATATTAAACAAAATCCAACATTTTCTAAAAGTTTTAATTGATTAAAAAAAAAAGAAATAATTAAGAAAAGTTTTATGGATTATAATTAAGTGTTGTTCCTATAATATAAATTTTAACCAGAATTGAATAATTTTAGTCACAAAGAGTTTCTTTTTTTTTAACAAACTAAAATAAAATCAACTAAACTTAATTGTAAACACAGACCTTTATCAATGTGTGTATATATAATATAAACATAGATAAAATAAACTTAAAGAGCTGAAATTTACTTACACTTTGCCAAACACAAAATGTCTAAAATATCTTAGATATTGAGATAGCAGAGCTACAATCTGAATATATATTATAATAATTTTAATAACCCCCTACATAAATAATGGCTATTAGATATAATTCTCAAGTGCTTATATATATTAGTCATTTTGACAAACTTGCAAATAATGCCCATCCTCACATATTTATTAATTTACCATAAATTAATTTACTATCTAATTTACTAATTAGACAAAAAATGGACTGACTTTTATTTAACTTCTGACACTCAAAGAAGTCAAAGTTTATATTAGCAGCAATTTTCATAAAGTATTGATCAAACCAGCTTACAAAATAACATTTAAAATATAAATTCTAATAATCCCTCATAAATAAACCATAACTATTAGCTTTTTTATTGTTGATTCCAGACAGGATGCAGAGAGGTGCTGCCAATTCCATTTTGTTCAGTCCAGCATTGTTACATGATGATTTTTATTTTAATAATAATATTTCAATATGATTTACAACTAATTAACAACTAAACTTTAGGGAAATATTATTTACACTTTAGCTTTCATTTTTAAATAAATCTAAGCAAGGCTGCATTAAAATTTTAATTTGCTGAGGACATGGTACATAGTAATGGGACTATCTGAAAATTTGTTTTTACATTTTAACTATATTTCATTTCTTTCAATGATATTTTTATTAATAAAATTAATTTGTATACATATTGATGCTTTTTTTAAAGGTTAAAACAGCTTTTGTGGCAAAGAACGAAAAATGAATGAAAATTTGAGGTGCAGGTGTTCTTCTCCCAATATAAATTAAAAATTTAATACATATATTTTGATGTTTAGTGTATAACAGGTAAGCTTTGGAGATGATACTAATAATTCTTCCCACTTTAAATTGCCTTTCTGTGCTATTTTTAAAAATATTCTTCCAGTTTTATCATTCAACTGATTCTAAAAAATACAATAAATATAAAAGTGATGTATTAATTAAAAAAAATAATTTGAAGAAAGCACTTTCCAATTGGTGGCAATCTTAAAGTAATTTAGTCCAGCCTCTATGTATCTGATGGGATTAGTTCTTTGTCATTCAGTTTTGAGAGCATTTATGAGATTACTTTGAGAATATTTTTTGAATAGCAAAAAAATTGATTTTTTTTTTTTTGCATAGTTTATTAAAGATTCATGATTATTTTTCTTAGTAATTATAAAAAAAAAGTATACATAATTACACTTTTACTTTACATATATAAGTTTTATTTAAAAAAAAAACAAATTGTAGTATAATGATAACAAAGAAAACCATGATGAGTATGCTGCCCATGTCTTGTGAAACTGATCACTATGTTGCTTGAATGGCTGCTTTCCTGCTCACTATCGAATGACAAAAAAGTCCTTAAAGTTCAAATATATTTTTAGAATGCTTTTCATTGGTAAACATATATTTCTAACAAATGAAGTCCAATTTTTTGAATTCTAATATAGAATAAAGGTTTATTTTATATTAAAATCAAATGTTGAACATCGACAAAAATTAGCAGCAGGACTGCCCTGCATGGTTTGGTACAGTTGGTACAGTGTCCAACTTGACTTGGGAAGTCTCAGGATCGACTGGACTTTTTATAAACTCCTGAACAATAAAGCTGTTAGCATAATAATAATAATAAAACTGGAAAGACTAACAATAGAAAAAGAGTAATAAATTATTTTACTTTTTAAAATATATTTACTTACTTTTAAAATATCAATTACTATAGAAAATAATTTATTTTGAAGTTAAATACAATTGATGTTAAGCATTGTTAGCCAAGAGGTCAGCCTCCTGACTGATGCTATGACATATGGAAAAAAAATACAAATTGAAGGTTACATATTGTAACGTTTATTTATATATGTTGCAAATATATTGGCATTTGGTAAAAGCTAAAAATAATAAAAGTAGATTTAGATTTTTTTTTTGACTAAATTTTAAAAAAAAAAAATAACGTACAATGAAAGTTAAATTATTCTTTCGTTTTTTTTTTTTATGTAATTAGAAATAAAAGTTAGAATTGGAGAGAACAAAAGACACAAATTACCAATCTAGATAAGAGAAAGTAAAAATATTTCAACTAATTAAAGATGGCAGAATTATGCTGAAAAAAATAAAGACTTTGTAACATAAATTTTATAAAGAATATATAAGATTATCAATGTATATTTCCACAAACAAAAGATATGCGCAGAAGTCTGAAAACTGGACCTCTAGTATAAAAAGGAGGGCTTCGGTTGGAAGAACGTCTTGGTTTAGCTGATATTCTTTTGGTTGGTTTTGGATTAAAGAATCCAGACCACTCTACGATGAAAAAGTTATTCATACGAGAGTAGACTGGAGCTTTAGCTGACATCGTTACATATGGACACCAGAGAAGCTTACGTGACTAGCCTATGGAACCAGCACCAAGATCAACTAATAATCAAAGGCCGTGAGCTCAATTTAACCCCGAAAAACTATGCATAGTTATCTACAACCAGCGTGAATTCACTAAAACTTACCGGTAAGACTACTTATTCCTGATTGTGACAAAATTAAGCATTTGTAAACAAGTCTTAAAATAATCCCGATATAGACATAAATTTTCTTATTAAAGAGACTTTCGTTTAAATAATTTTATACAAGATCTTGGAAATGAATTGTAATAAGTGAACATTATTAAATTACTTTATCCAACTGTTTTTTATAAATTGATTCATGTTCTCTCCAATTTAGTTAATTCATAATTTAACTTACAAATATTTTTAGTTTGTTGGAATAAAAGAGATTTTACTTTTATCAACCTTTTTCATTGTGCATTATTAATAATAGTTATTAATTATTATTAAATTTATTAATATTATTTTAGTGATGTTTAAATATATAATTTACCTTTGCCAATGTGTTTAATAAATTCCAGGAATAATAATATTTTAAAAAAATAATTCTCGTTACGGTATGATGCAATACCGATTAGTTTAAAAGTATTTTCTTTTTTTTATTTGCGAGACGTGCTGGCGACAGATTTCAGCAGTCTCTTTAGAATAAAAGGACATGGCACCCATATTGAATAAATTAAAAGCTGATTTCGTCAATAGCATAATTCTCAACAATTAATAGGCCGAGTTTGATCAGGAAATATAGTTATGTTTTTTAGAAATAGAAATACAACTTTCTTCTTTTTGACATAACTTGATCAACTCGCGCGCAGTTTATATTAGCGTGTAGAGGCCTAGCAAAATGGAAAACGTTATAATATATAGAAAATTAAAACTAACATTTTAAAACTTTTCACAGAAATTAATTGTAATCAATTAACTTCAGTGAAAAAGTAAAATTGAAAATGATCATTCTTTAACAGTATGTTAAAATGACTTTAGTAATCCTGATTTCTGAATTGTTATTCAGAGATTGTTCTCTATTAATTTGTTTTATATATATAAAAATTAAACAAAAAACTCTGGAATAACCCCTATAATATTCAATACAGCTATATAAATAAATAAATAAATAATAGCTATAGCCAGCTTATAACGAGTATGCCATACTGAGTACCATAAACAGTTAAAATCTCACCAGCCAAACAACATTAACATTCCCATGTTAATGGCCAATTTACCATAATTTATATATATTGACACAATTGTATTATTTATTTAATAAGTTATATGATATATTTATAAAATATGACTTTTTGATTTTTCCTTTCTTCAAATTGTTTTCCATATGTAAAATAAAAAGCAATGTCAAAGCAAAACTTCTATTACAAATAACAGAATGTTCTGCAAATACAGATTTAAATCTAATCCATCAGAATATCACAATTTATTATACAAAAGTTCATGTTCATGAAGTCTCTTTCTCAATCCACATTTTGACTCACCAATATAATTGGACCTGCATTGGCACGCTACTTTATAAAAAATATTACATTTCTTGATTTTATCAACAGTACCCTTTTCATTAATAATTAATCAACCAATATTTGGTATAACATTAAATGCAACATTAAAATGAAAAAACCCACAACAATGATGCAATCAAATTCCACATTCTATTACTTATATACAGTAATGAAATCCATATGTATACATTTATATAATATATATGATCAAATTAAAACATGATTTTAAATATATGTAATAAATTTAAGATCACCCTGATGTATCTTATGTAAATAACGCCTAACGTTTCCAAGATTTTTACAAGCTTTTTGATATGATCAATGCTAGTTATATGTAAGAGACAAAGGGACACATCAGTTACATACAATTGATATTATAATTATCTATTGTGATTTAACACTCACTCCGCTAGCTGATGTTATTTGAGAAATATTTTTATATATAATCTTGGATTAAAAATTGATTAAATTACAATGATTAAAAGATATTGCTTATTTAGTTACATAAAATTGACATTGTAATTATCTATCCTTAAATATTTGATGCTTGGTCATTTATTTGCAGTTTTTTAAAATGAATAGAAATAATTCAGTCCTTTAAATTTAAATATCTTTACATTCAAATGAGTTTGTCATAAATAACTTTACTGATTTTACATTTACTCTTCTGGTTCTTGTAGTGCAAATTAACTTTCCATATAAAATCTTAGCTGCATTTTGAGATGCAGTCATTTTCTTACTGAAAAAAATTGATTGAATTGTCATCACTAGAGGGTAGCACAATTGTTTATATTGACAGAAAGAATCTTGACTGCATCGCTGTGCTGACATGGCTGACTTATTCCACAAGATAAGTTAAAGTTTATATATTTTTTGAATATTATCTGGAAAAAAAATTGTTGCTACAGAATTTTTCTGCTTAGTGCATGGATTGAAAAGAAAATTGGAGTGAAGGGAGATAGATTTAACTGGATTTGAAATGATCAGGAAAAATACTGCTAATGTTTGGAAAGTGTTTTGAAATGCCATTATAATTATAAAAGAAAAAAATAATTTTTTTGTGTATGTGTTTACTGCAAGAAGGCT
Organism: Epiperipatus broadwayi; assembly: GCA_028023455.1. Classification (NCBI taxonomy): domain Eukaryota; kingdom Metazoa; phylum Onychophora; class Udeonychophora; order Euonychophora; family Peripatidae; genus Epiperipatus; species Epiperipatus broadwayi. The sequence goes on from JAQFVV010012417.1 coordinate 8,003,539, forward strand.
TTAAAACCAAGTTATACATAAGATTAGTAAGTTTTTTAGTAAGTTTGATACTAAAGGATCTTTCAGCTTAAGAAAGAGAGTGATTTATTTGAGAAAAAAGATAATGTTTGAGGGGTAAGATTAAGTTAGTTGATCACCATTAAAAAAGTTTTTGTCCTTTTCTACAAAGAGGTTTGAAGAGTAGTAGAAAAAGCATAAATTTAAATATAGAATAGGGAACTTGAAAAATAAGAAACATGGATTGCATTTGCATCCCATAGTGTATATATAATGGCCAGAAGGAAATTAGGTGTGCTGTGATAGAGTGTACTGTAAATGATAAGATCTATCATTTGAAATGCTTAAATAAGATTAGGAAAAATGTAACAGGTGTATGGTTATGTAGACTATGTGTAAATGTGATAAAAAAGATGAAAAAAAGGTTTCTAAGTGTAGATAATTTATAGATAAAGTCAGAAAAAATAGTGCAAAATGTAATTAAGGAAGACAGAATAGAGTATGTACTTAGTGGAGTGACAAGATATGGATGACAAAATAAGTAATGCAATGGAGATGATTAGCCAAAGAATAGATAAGATAGATGAAGAGGTAAAGGATGTAGAAACAAAATTAAAATCATTAGACATGAAGTGTGAGCAGATTAATGAATAGAAACAATAAGAAAAAACTAGATAAGGAAGTTCAGAAGGTGAAAGAGAATGTTACGAATAAAGTAGAGAAAGTTAACTATGCAGCAGTATTGATAGGTTATTTGCTATTTAGAGGACATGGAGGTATAATTGCAAGGGAAAATAGAAACAGATATGTAAGAATATGTTTACCTAGAGTTAGAATTAGCAATGTTACAGATAAGGTAAAGAAACAAGGGAATAGAGATGTTTATGTTAAGGAAGGGACAAAAAATTTGTCAACGCCATTGGAGAGAGTAATGGATGAGTACATAGAATTGATTAGTAATTTGATTAAAGGAAGAGTATGAATAGTTGGATTATTATCAAAATTTGACAATAGGTATATATTAAATAAGGCATGTTCTATAAATAACATTGAAAAAATTATGCGAGAGAAATAATGTTATGTTTGTGAATGTGTGGGATTTTTTTATTAGTAAGAGGGAGTTGTATAGTAAAGATGGATTGCACTTAGTAAAACAAAGAAATAAATTTATTAGGGAATTTGATTTATAAAAAATATTATAGTTTGGGAAACTTATAAAAGGGGGAAGGGTTTTAAATTGGGATGGTCAAGTTTTCATATGAGAGATGCAAAAAGTAAAATGAAAATGTTTGGTAGATTGCAGTTTATGGATAATAAAAGAATAGCTAAAATAGTATTTAACTAGGTTATGAGTAAAGGGCAGGTAACAAGATGGGTGAGAAAGGTAATGCAGTATGCAAAAGATTTGGATAAAGAATTTATATCAGTATATTTGTATAAAAGATGGGATGATTGTGTTAAGAGGATTGTTGAGTGTTGTAGTAGTAAGAAATGGGATAAAAGAATAGATTTATTAATAAAGAATAGGGAGTTAGAGAGATGGAGAAATAGTATGGAGAGTAAAAAGAGTTTAAATATATATAGAAATAAACAGAATATTAGTGTGAGTTAATATATGATAATAGTAAGGAAAGTAGTTTATTATTTAAGGCTCGAACGGGATCTTTAGCTATAAGAGAATAAACATGTAAATGGAAAAAAATGGGTGATTTATTTTGTAAATTATGTAAGGAAGAAATATAAAATATTAGACATTTGTTAATTGAATGTAAATGCTTGAAAACAGAAAGGGTACATATAATGAAGTTATGAAAGGATAAATATGAAAAAAGTGATTATACAGAAAGTGAATTATTGGTTTTTATGCTGGGTTTGGGAAAAGATAAAGGGGATTTAGATATAAAGGTTATAGAGTTGACAAAGATTATGTTGTGGAAATGGGATGGAGCAGAATATGGGAAAATTTAGAGTGGGGAATGGAAAAAAAAGTGGTTAACAGGTTTATCTGGGCATAATTGCTGAGATATTCTTGACTTTGTTTTTTTTTTTGATGTGATACATCACATCAAAAAAAAAAATAGACGGGATGTAAGAAATGAACAAAGGGTAGCTGATTTAGATGTTAATGTAGATGTGGAGAGAGAATAGGTCTGTAAAATTAATGATAAGCAAGTTACTTACAAATGTAATAAAGATCACGCCAATCCCCCCCCCCTCCAACACAAACATTGATTTATTTCACGTCATAAGCTTAAACTTGTCTTCAAAATATATATGCATTCAATTTTAAACATATTTTAAGTTTGAAAATACTAACATTATAAATGAATTATATTTATTTATCCAGAATGAGTCAAAAACTATGCATAAATTACAATCAATTATTATTATTTTTCTTGATTTAAATTGCTAAAAAATGTCTATAATTATCCACTAATTCTAAAAAATATTAATGTAAATTATAACATGACAAACTATTATATTTTTTCTTATGTCATAACTTTTTGACTCATTCTTTGTATCTACAAATGTCCATGTAGCTATTTAATAAAATCTAAAGCAATTAGAAAACAAAGAATATATATATAAAAAAAATCAAATACCTTTATAAAAACTATTTGTTATTAGTTTCCTTTATTAATAAGGAAGATTTATTAAGTCATTGCCCTATTTTAGTTATTTATTATAATCATTAAAATGGATAATAAACATTAAACAATATATATTTTGTAATTATGAATGGTAGCATAATACCTGAACATTAAATCTAAAATTAACCTTTTCTTGTCATTTATCATTGACAGTTTTGATATTTCAAAATTAACTTATATTCCTAAAAACAAACTAACAGATGGGCAAGACTATATTTAACGTGGTTGGTTTAAATTTAAAAACAAATTCATAAATGTGAGAGCAGCTGTTGTTTAGCAACTAACTTGTGAACATTCTATCCTAAGTATTGATTTAGTTTTCAATCTAACAGGAATTTTCAATTAGCATAAAGATAAATATATATCAAATATTGCATCTACAAGATGCAAATGATCATCTATTACATATATATAAAGTATTCACACTTTTTAAAGTATTATGAGCTATTATTTGCTAAGGTGCTTTTGATAGTATTTGATCAAACTGGACTATTAAATAAATAACTGAATATATTTAATTCAAGTAATAGTAACTATTATAGATAATCTAATCCCTGAATTCTATGATGCCCATGACCAGAAAGCTTTAATAATTAAATTTGCTTGCCAAAATTGACTTGATGAATGTATATATATATAAACGCATATGAGATAGAGTGGTAAGTGGTGGGTTATGTGAAAGTCTGTGCTCAAATACCTTATATATTACATATATTGATACAGGTATATAATAAGCCTGTATTGCAGTTATTACCTAATAGAGATGTCTGACCATCCCTTTATATGTATTAAATGGATTATTTCCTGTACATGAGGGGTCAGATTGACTTTAGTTCAACATGGGTGTGACAAAAATCTCAGCCTCAGTGTGGCCTTTGAGCATTCCATCATCAGATTTTCAATTGGATGGACAGTTGAAGAGTTGGAGTGTGGAGTGGACTGAAGCCTGTCCATTAAAGTATAAAGATTGGCTATCTTAATATATATCTGAGCACTTATTGCATATATGTGTAGAGATGATAATCTGGACCAACTGATGATTGCTGGTTTAGACGAGATGGAAGCTTCTACTAAAACAAAGCAAAATTTTTGCAGAATATAATAATAGTCGATGACCTGCTTTCCAACCCCTGGAAATAAGATTGGGAACCATGAAGCAGTAATTGGATAACTGACGATACACCAACTGTAACCTGAATATCATCATAAGCCAAGCCAATTTTCCATGATTAAAACTGCCGGTGGAAGCATCTGGATTTAGGAATTTTACTAAATCTACCCTAAAAGGAAAACCAGGCTGAGATAACTCTAATATTTATTTGAATTCACAGATGGACTATGGAGTTGTCATTTAGTAGCAGTACACCTGCCATTTCAATCTCAGCTGCCCAGATGTAATCTAATAGAATCCAGATTAACCTGATGAAGAAGGACTCACCCATCTGTACTTTAGTGAAATGAAGCCCTAGCCATCCTGTTTAGTGGTTGTATGGTCCGTTTAGACATTTAAACCTGAAGGGAATCAAGAAACCAAAATAAGTGTCTATTTCTTATTATTAATTTCTTTATTTAGTTATATAGTTCTTTTATTATCTTATTTAGTTTATTATTATTATTATTATATTATTAATAATAATAATATCATGTTAATTTTACTAACTTACTTACAACATTAAGAGGTACTTATATGTATGTCTAACTCGAGTATTTAGTTATATAGTTCTTTTATTATTTTATTTAGTTTATTATTATTATTATATTAATAATAATAATAATAATAATAATATCATGTTAATTTTACTAACTTACTTACAACATTAAGAGGTACTTATATGTATGTCTAACTCGAGATCCGCTATGTGCAGGATCCACTCTTTTTTTTTTTTTGCTGTTTCCATTAAATCACGACTTTGATACCTTAATGTTGTGTATCTATATATGTTCATGTAACTTAGAAATCATCATTAGGCATCCATAATAAAGAGACGTAGATGAGATCGTGTAAGATATAACAATGAGCACGTGAATATAGACGTGCACATACTTTTGAAAGTTGTTTTATTGAGAACACTAAATTTTAGGCATGCTTGTAAAATCTCGATTTATATATATATATATTTTTGTTGTTTAATTTTCTTATTTCTTTATTCACAAGTTGGGGGGAGAAAACCTAGACCACACCCATTATGTAATCAGTCTAATTCTTCAAATTAGATTATTTTAATAAATCTACTTTACCTTGCATATATATCCAAACTTTTCTTTTAAAACATTTTATAATTTTTTTTTGTTGTTGTTTGTCTTCATATCGTTTATATTTGTACTTGGAGATGGGAAATGGAGGAAAATAAATATTACTTTCTTTCGTATTTAAATTGTTTATTGAATAACTTATTTGTGTAGTCAATCATTTATTTGTAGCATATAATTGATAGGGGTATATAATCCTATAACCGAACCACTTACTATAAAAGTAACCTGAGATAAGGAAAGAAACAAAACAATGAGCTAGCTACCGGGATAACTTTATTGGGGGTTAAATTGTGGTCTTATGCTTATGTTCAATTTTAAATTAAGATAAAAATATTTATATAGGTCATCGATATTTGCATACTCTCACGGGAAAGAAAGAAAAAATTTCTTTGGCATGGATGGCGCATAAAGGCTGTAGAGTAACATTTCAACACTTTTAAATGTATGCGGGGAAAAAAGGCCAGCATTTAGATAATTGGACAAGAGGGATAATTTAACAAGGGAGGGTCTGGGTTGACCTGTTTAGGTCAAGTCTCCCTCCTCTAGTAATTCAATTAAGGAATACTTCAATATATTTATCTATCAGTATTCCTGAGGGGAATTATTATTGGCCCTTAGCTCTATCACATGCGTTACTTCATGCTCAGGGCGTATGTAGGTTGAGTAGAAGGCTGGACTGGTATAATATATATGCTATTATGGCTCCTACAAATTATTTTGTATACTAATCCTACTTTACTTTATTATTCTCTCTCTTCACACTTGATATCTATTTTTCCAATGAGTTACTATTCTTCCAAGCAATTCTTATATTCTCATTCACCTTCTCTTTCCCTAAAATCTTACATACATCTTTATAATAAGGTATTGAATGCATTTATTATTGACTCATCCATCTTTATTTCTATTTTCCTTTCCACATAATTTACTTTATCTTTACTCTTACTATTAAAAATTCTTCTAATATCTTTTCTATTATATCCCATTTTTACATAAGCATTTTCTATATTTATTTTTTGATCAATAGATTCTCTTTTACCTATTGTAAGTCTATCATTCTTTATTTTAAACACCTTTATAACAGCCACTTTCTGCGACCAAAACTGGTATGAACTAGGATCAATTATTCCTCTAATTAGTACATCTGTAATATACTGTTTTATCTCTATTTCATTTTCCTTATTTCTATTTAAATAAATATCTAAATATTTTAAACCTTTTTCTTCTTTTTCCATTGTAAACTTAATTTTATACTTATTAATGAACGTTGAATAAGTGAGTTATTATCGTCAGTGTTTATAAATAATTTGGATGAAAAGATAAGAAAATATATAAAAAATAAAGAAATAATTAAACATTGTAAGTATGTGGATGTGTATTAAGAACATTTAATGAATTGAATAATATGTATAAAATTAAGTTTACAATGAAAAAAGAAGAAAAAGATTTAAAATATTTAGATATTTATTTAAATAGAAATAAGGGATGTAGAAATTAGAGGAATAATTGATCCTAGTTCATACCAGCCTTGGTCGCAGAAAATGGCAGTTTTAAAGGGGCTTAAAATAAAGAATGATAGATTTACAATAAGTAAAAAGGAATCTAACAAAAAATAAATATAGCAAATGATTATGTAAAAATGGGATATAATAAAAAAGATATTAGAAGAGTCTTGAATAGTAAGAGTAAAGGTAAAGTAAATTATAGGGAAAGAAAAAAGGAAAATAGAAATAAAGATGGATAGGTCAATAATAAATGGATATCAATATCTTATTATAAAGATGTATATAAGATGTTAGGAAAAGAAAAGTTGAATGAGAATGTAAGAATTGCTTGGAAGAATAGTAAATCATTGGAAAAATGGATATCAAATGTGAAGAGAGAGAACAATAAAGTAAAATAGGATTATTATACAAAATAATTTGTAGGAGCTGCAATAAGATATATATAGATCAAACAGGCAAAACAGCAACTGAAAGGGGAAATGAGCATAATAGGGCTATTGATAAGAAGAATATGAATTTAGGACCATATGTTCATTACTTAAATACTAATCAAAGAATGAGATGTATTGAAGATATGGAAGTTATAACATGTTAAAGATTATAATAGAAGGAAATATGAGACAGTATACATTCAGGAAAATATGAGTAAATGTGTTAATTTAGTTAAAGGACCTGTAAAGTTGAACAGTAAATGGGCATTAAAGGATAACTGGCAAATTTAATATATGTTTAATTTGGTTTCTTGTTTGTAAGCTAATATATATGCTATATGTAAATAATTAATTAATTAGAGATAAGATTTTATTGGTAAGTATGGTTATTAGTAACATACGAAAAATTATATATAATTTAGTTTAAAGTAAAAAGTATATATAATTAATTCAATAGTTTGTGTAAAGTAGTCTATTTAACTGTAGTTAATGTGGTTTTATTTATTATATAAAATTAATATGTATATATAAACAAAAAAGAGGGAAATTTATATATATATGTAAATAGGTTTTATGATTATATAAAATGTTTATGTAAAAAGAACATTAGCGGGAAGATATAAAGATATTGTGATTGTATTAGAAATATATATTTTGAAAAGGCTCTAATATAGGGTGAAAACTATTCAATAAAGAAAATATTTATTTTTATATAGTTGTTTATTTCAATTGTGTTGGAATCATTATTATATAAACTATATATGTCCATGCTCTTTTTCAAAGGGGCATTATGAAAATGTGCTTGCTGTATCCTTTATATTTAAAATTCATTAAAATAACTCATTATCAATTTTATCAAATATTTTTAATAGAAGATATTACATCTTATTTTTATATAAGCAATAATTAATAACAATAAAAAATTACATTTAAATAACCGATGAGTGAAAAATGCATTTGTAGATTGGATGTAACAGTCTCTACACCGAGATCTTATATTTTGGCCTATTTTCTAGTAGATAATAAACATTTTTTTTCTTTTGAAAATATGAAAATAAAGTAATCATTTATATGTTTTAATTGATTTAAAATTAAACAAATTTAGTATAACATTTTACAAACTTTTAGACTTTTGACATTTGCTAATTTCAGCTGAATTTAAGGTATGGAGACTCATGATTAACTTATATTGAAGTTTCAATTGAAGTTAAGTAGAAATATTTGTGTAAACTTTTAACTGCACATCATGTAACTTTACTTACCTAAATTTCAAAATTTTTACCTTGGCATACATAATAGAATTAAAATCTTGAGGATAAAATTTCTGAATTTTGCAAAAAAAATGTAATAAAAAATGCAGAATAAGTGAAAAAAGATCTTTAGTCTCTATTTACACATTTTTGATAGCAATTTCAAGCTAAATTAAGAAATATCACCTGACTGTTAAAATCCAACTATTTCTTATAAAATTTTCTCAACAATTCATTAATGGACTATAAGAAAATGATATCCATTAATTCATTTTCAATTTATTCTCTCATTAGTTAAAATAATCAATAATTTTAAATTTTACCAAATGCTTTTAGAATTTTATCACCCTTTCTAAAAACCAAGAACAAACACATTTTATGAGTTTTATTTTTGCTGACTTTTTGTCTATTGAAGCAACTGCCTTTTAAACTTTATGACCCAAAAAATTAAAATACTTTTAAAAAAAAAACTAAAATTTTTTTTTATAATAGAGCTATAATTTAGTACAAACAAGTACAAGCATGCACCAATATTTTTTCAAGATAAATTAAATTTGTAAATCACAACTATTATCAATTTAAAACTGGAAAATTATTCAAATTTATAAACATTATAAAATATATTGTCATGTTCTACTTCTTTAAATTTTTCTTGCATATTTATAAATATCTGTTTCTGGATTAAAATTTCTAGTACTACCAAAACTTAAACTAAGGTGTGTCATGAAATGCCATTTCAATATACATATAAAAATTATGCTAAATTATTTTTTTATAAACATACACAGATTACTTTATCGAAAAGTCATATATGTTGGGGAGGTAGTGTCTTGTTATAAAACAAAAATCAAAAAGAAAAAATATACCTTGGGAGGGTTACTGATTATGCAAAAATTATAAAATTATCTTTTTATTGAAAATATAGTGAAACAGACCTAAAGATCCACCGGTTTCACCTACTATAGTCATAGTAATATATTTATTTGTACGTATTTCACTCCAAATTGCGTGTATTACTTTAATTCAGAACTCGGAACTTGTGCTCTTAATAATTCTAGAGTACGTGCCTGTATATGTACCTATTTCATTGCAATATATATGCCAGTAAAGGTAATATATATGCACGTATAGCCCTCCATTTATTAAAACTGTGTAAACCTAACAGTATGTGCAGTTAGAATTTACATATAGAATTATATTTAAACTTTGGTAAAAAATCACTTATTTAAAATTTAGTCTTAATAGTCTTTTAAAATTATTTAAAGTTTATTCTTTGTTAGAAATATAGATGGCAAAGTTGTTTACAAGTTAATATTTGCTCAAAATTATATTTTAGAAAGATTGACCAGATTGGCATTAATTACAATTATTTCAAGTTTATTCTTTGTTAAAAGTATAGATGGAAAAGTTGTTTACAAGTTAATATTTGCTCAAAATTACATTTTAGTTAAAGATTGACCAGATTGGCATTACTTAAAATTATTTCAAGTTTATTCTTTGTTAGAAGTACAGACAGTAAAGTTGTTTACGAGTTAATATTTGCTCAAAATTATATTTTAGTTAAAGATTGACCAGGTTAGCATTTCTTAAAATTATTTTATGTTTTTGTTTAAAACTGCAAACTGTGAAGTTGTTTATGAGTTTTAGCATTTGACCAAAATAATATTTTAACTTAATTAGCCTTATAGCTAAAAAATCAATTTAAAAATCAGCCAGTCGTAAATTTTGACTTGATCATTTGGAAAGGCCCAAGGGAAAGTTTTTTACTCACAGTTTTAGGTGTGGTAAAATATAATTAAGAGCACGAGGTTCGAAGCAGTAAACAAGTGACATAGTTAATGGAACAAAGAAAGAGGGAGGTGCTGAAAATAGCTATAAAGCTTACAGTTTTCATAGTAATAAAAAAAAATATAATTATAATAAAAAAGGAGAACAAACATATACGTAACTTTATGTAATTTGTCCGTTAACATCGTGAGGAGACTGAGTTCGAGTATTATATAGAAAACACTTAAAGTTGCTAAGATGAGAACCATTGGCTAGTGATAGATAGAGTTGCCGTTTATCTTCCACTAGAGCTATTCTACCAATGGTAATAACATCAACTATCTTACACCAAAGAAGCATCACTAACCACCCTGCAAGTATAAGTCAGCAGCCTTGATAATAATGAAGCTGTATCTAGAAGCTGCCTCAGCAATAAGGAAGCAGTATCTAAGAGGCCAGCTTAGACACAAGCAATCTGTATCTAATAAGCCGCATTAAAATGGTGAAGCCATATCTACTAAACTGCATCAGAAAGAAAGAAGCCATATTCGCATCTGTCAAAGGAGAATAGGAATCATGCTCAGAGAAGCTGCCCATCCTTGAACGTTTACTAGAATCCAGACTAAAGAAGTCTCCTTTTATTAGTATAGCAAGCAGTTCGGTCCAAAGAACTGGTTATTTGGTAATAAATCTTTACGAGCACACTTTTGAGACACCCTCATTCTACTAGCATATTTGGTATGCCGTAGAATCCGAAGTTGCACTGCTCCATCAGTTCCGCCCACTTTATTAAATAACCTCGGCTTTGATCCGAATCAGAATCTGAATTAACTTGATTAATTTGTATCGCAAATTAGATGTAAATTTAAGGATAAGTAATATACATCCCAGTTAGTATGATTGTCCTCGTTTTTGTTAAGTCCTTGGCGTATATTTTGGCATAGATCACTACATACATTTTGTATAATATTTGTTCACCATTATTTAATTAAAGGTTAATCCGCCACTGTAACTTTGTTTTTATCATATATAAAAAGCTGAAATAAGAATCCCTTGATAAATATAAACATTCACTTGCATGTGAAGAAATTTTGTACATTCTGTTTCTTTGCTCTTTAATTTGTATAATAAATTCATCTGTATTGCCCATCATAAAGCTAAAATATTACTTTTGTAAAGTAACATTCACCTGTGCGTGAATAATTTATATACCTTGGTTTTATAGTTTGTTATTTTGTATCATACCTTTACACATATTTCCCATTGTGTAAAGCTCAATTATTAATCTTACTCACCTGCATGTGACTGATTTCTACATCCTTTTGTTTTATTACTTATGAATTTATATATTAAATTTTCTAAACTATATCACATCTATGTCTCAGTCCTTTCTCATTGTCTTTATGAATCACTAGTTAAGTCATTTAGTATTAGTTAGGGAGGATAAATCTCATGCTCTACCATTTTGCTATTGTCGGAACATGGTCAAGAAAATGTCTAGTGTAGCCTCAGGCAGGTCATTCACTAGGGGAATTTAGAAGCACGGGTAAAAGAAGGCATGTATGATTAGACATAGGATGTCACCACCCCAACTTGGTCAGCCTATTTCTCTTTCTCCCGGACTCTCAGTCTGTTGAACAAATGTACAAACCTGACTGTTATAATAGTAACACTAAATCAATATATATATATATATATACACATATTTATAATACATAAGCATATCTATGTATATATATTTGTAATACTTTTATTTTTGTTCTTTCCAAACAGTAAGCTATCCAAATCTTCAATCATGAATTGAAATCTATAAAACTCTCTATGGATCATGTTTAATAAATTAGAATTCTAACAAATTTATATGATCACGATAGTCATATAAAAATTTTACACCACTGTAAAAATACAATATTATTAATCAATTGCTTAGTTGCATATTAAAAGTTCAAACTTTACATTATTTTGCAAATAAATACACAGCATTTTTCAATATATATTTTTTTGCTGTTCTAAACCTCTTAAACATTCATAAATTCCTAAAAATAACCAAAAAGAAAGAAAAATATATACTCAGATCCTTTTTGAACTATTCCTGTAAATTAGCAAATCAAAAGTTTCTGATAAAATTCTATTTAAAATTTATAAAGTTAGTAAAATTGATAAGATTGTTTAGTTATTCACTTTACAATCAAAAACATCAAATATTTGATGAAGATTTATTTATGTAAAAAAAAAAAACATTCTCCAAAATATTTCAAATTACAGATGATGATGATCTGAGAAAAAATTATAAAAAATGAAGAAAAAAAAATCTATATAAGCAAAAATTGGGTTTAGGTTTATATGAGACAGATAAACAAGATGTAATGTTAATATATCTAAAATGGTGAAAATAAAGAACAATATTTTTGAAAATGGCAAAATATTGTGATGGATTAGAAAAATACAAAAATATAAAGAACTAATGAATATAACAAAAAATAATCAAAGACCATTTCAAGCTTTAAAGATAGTATGTGATGAAGCATGATACTTGTCCACTTTTGATAAAATCATGATCACCTTGATAACCCTGTGGATTGCCCAAGTTCATAAATTGCAGCTGCAGCTTTATTACTACCAATGCTTGCATTTCTTATGAACATATATATCCCTTTGACATAAGAAGAAATTATTAGCAAATTGGGGGGGGGGGTGTACAGATATGATAAAAATGATTCAGTAATGATCATTTAATTCATATCACAAGTTTAGCAATTCCTAAAAGGTTAGCTTTTGTGAATGTATTTTAAATAAAATAAAAAAATGAAAACACTGTTTTTACAAACTATTTTTCACTTACATGATATTACTACATCAAAAAGTAAAATAATTTAAACAAAATATATACAATAAAATGTGAATCAGATAGTTAAAAATTACCAAGTTACACTATTTTCTTTCAGGTAGGCAGTTCCAGCTAGCTATCCAATTACTGACTTGGAAAATGAGTATCTAGCTATTTATGCTACATAGAAAAATAAAATATGTAAAAACTTTTATCATCCAGTAGTGATTAGATTGGTGTTTTCTTCTTTCATTATTCCTCTGCAGAGAGAGATTAGTGAGGTTTTTGTCCTGCTATGTGCTATTTAAAGCTGTTTTATCTTTATTGTACTGTAAAAACAAGAACAATAGTTTTTTCTCTTAAAAAAAAAAAATGTTTACTTAAAATTAAATGCAATTAATTTCTCTCTAGTCACATGTTTTCTTTTGAATTTCAGTTTATCTCATTTTATTTCTTTTGAAAAAAAAAGTTAATTAAAACTGGCATTTATTATGCTGTTAAATTAATGTCTGTGACAAAAAATTAATTATTTTTGAAGGAAAAAAACATTGGTAGCAAATGCTGTAAACAATATTTAGAAAGATTAAAACAAAATATAAGTTACATATATATTTTTTTCAGCTTTTTATAAGAAATGTTAATAAACTGTATTGGTTAATTTCACTAATTTCTTTTCCTTGCCCACTTAAATAAAATTCATTATAGGCAAATGAATTTTGTATTTTACAATATCATTAAGTAATTCATTTAACAACTTATCTTTCTCGCTATCTATCATCTACTAAATTAATTTAAATATAAAAGATATATAATAAAAAAAAAACACCCCTAAACAAAACAGCCTTTATGGTAGAATAGTTAACATATATATCTTCATTTATTTGACAGGTAAAACAATTTTTTTTTCACAGTTAGTTGAAGATTTTCAAGCAAGCTTAGGTTCATTCTGCTTAAATAAATACATACTATTTTTCAATTTTATTAATTTCACAATTTAATTGAAAGATTCTTTATTTTTAATGTTATTAAAAACTTTTACACAAAAATCAGATAAATAAATCAATGTTGTAAAGGACACCAATATTCATGAATAAACATTGTTATAATGGAATGAAATATGAAAAAGTGGTGATGGTAAACTATAATGATAATCAAGTGAGGTCATAATGCCATTCTATTTAGTTGAATACATTTTCCATGGATGAAGTATATATTAAAAAAAATTGCTTCAAGACAGTAAAAATAAAGATTTATACTAGATAAATGTTATTTCTTATTAGATGTATTATCGGCTAGTATAGTTTGTACATACAATGCTTGCATCTAGCAGCATGGAGAGAATTTGATCAATAAGATCATTATTATTTTCAATATGCAGGCTCAACAATATGTTGATACAAATGTTCAACATTCTTTATTTTGATGTAGATGTACACAGCCATTGCAAAATCCACCTCAATGCCAAGAATATCTTATGCAGAGTAATTTTCTCTTTAATAAAAAAACAAAATTACTTGAACTTAATTTTGATAGTACATCAGTCAAACTGAAGAGCCTCTAAAACTTAATTATATAAACATGTTATCGATGTAAATGCAATTACCATTGCTACTGTACAATGAAAGTTTCTCCAAGTTTAATAAAGTTACTCTGATCTCTAGCTTCTTCACAACATCAACAATTTCTCTTATTTCACCCATTCATCTCACATATGAATTTCTTTCTAGGTCTTTTACAACCTTTTGGGGATCTAATTTCAGTTTCAATTATCCATCGATTTTTATTTCTTCTAGTAATATGCCCAGCCCAGTTCCATTTCAGTCTCTTAATTCTTTCAGTAATGTCAGTGCAACCTGTATGTTTTCTCACTCAAGTATTTTGTTTTTGATCTTTTTTGTTACTCCTAAAATACATCTCTCCATATTTCATGAAGTCAACTGAAATCTCAGATCTATAAGTCAGAAATGGCAAAACACATCTATTAAAAATCTTCCTTATATTACATTATTTCTACTAAAAATATTCCATTCAGTTTAATTCCATGATTAATTTCATCAATTATATTTCCATCTGTATTATGAATCTGTCCAAGTATTTTTAGTTATTGACTTCTAATTCACAATTATGAATCTTTATTTTCTTCTTCTCAGAAAATCCATTGAACATTAATCTTTTTTAGCATTTGTCTTTAGCCTATTCTATTACTTTCATTTGATGGCTTTTGTAACATTTCTTAATGCTCTGAAGCATTATTTGCAAAAACACAACAACTACATCATCTGTAAGATCTAGATAACCTAAATAATCTCCATTTACATTTACTCCCTTAGTTTCCCATTTTAATCTACAAAAAACCTAATATAATAAGCTTTTGAATATATGAAATTACACTAAAACACACATTTCTCAATATTAATCTTTTTAGTATTACCATGCAATCTAATCCTTACTGTTATATTTTGATAAATGTTCTTCAGAATAAGACAATATTCTATGTCTTGATGATCCAATGCTTTAATTATTATAAAATGCCTTAATTATTTACTTCATTAAAAATTAATTACATATATTTACTAGCTTCATTATCTGTGCATACAGCACATATATATAGTAATTTAATTATTATAGAAATGCTTATTATACAACCAAATGCCTTTTCATAATCTACAAATGCAAAATGTAATAGCAACTCATATTCATTGGATTTTATAACTTTTCTTAATACTTGGATAGGATTCACTGTATTAATATCACTTTTAAATCCAGTTTGTTCCTTTAGATGGTTAGAATCCAAAATTCTCTGGAGACAAGTTGTAATTATTTTGATAAAGATTTTGTTTAAAACTTATAAAAAAGTAAAAGACCTGCAATTTATAATATATTCTTTATCACCTTTCTTAAATATCAATATTACTACTGTATTCTTCCAATCACCTAGTATATCTATATCATTTAAACATTTGATATATAACTTTGTTAACATTTTTTCTATTTCTTTACCTGCTTCCTTTAAAATATCAATTGTAATTTCATTTCCTGAAGCTTTTTTACCCCTTTATAGCTTTAATTGTATTCATTCAAAATGTTGGACAATTCAGAATAGATAATAACTATAAGAGATAGTTCATTTTTTTGATCCTTATACATATATAATTCTTTATAGAACACTTTTACACATTTATTGATGTCATTTCTCTTTTTAGTAATATTTCTATCCTTTTTTCTTATTGCAGAAATAATTTTACTCCAACACCAATACTATTTTAAATTTTGAGATTTTTATTCTCTTCTATAACAATCCTTTCCAATTCACAATTATATCTTTTTATATCATTAACTTTTTTTTTTCATTATTTTATAAAACTCTCAATATTCAATTTTTCTTAATGTAACATTTTTAAAAAATTTCATATTCCTTAGTTTCTTTTTTGTATTTTCTTGCCTCAGTAGAAAATTTACTAATAAATTGTTGCTTTTTTTTTATACCAGCTATCTTTCTTACAGTTCTTACTGATTTCAATCAAATCTGAACCATTTTCAAAATCTATTAATATTTTAAAACAATTGGTAAATTCTAAATAAAATTCTACTGTTAATACTGATTTTCTTAATATTTATCAACACAAATTTTATATCTTATTAATTGATGATCACTTACTGAGTATAATCTATTAAGAACTTTATAATCTTGAAATATAGTTTTTGTGTTAGTCAAAATATAATTCAATTCTATTTTACCTTCATTTGGGTAAAAAAAGGAATTCATAATAAAGTTTTTATTTTTCTGCAAACTTCACAAGACTGAGACCTCGCTCATTTTTATCATTATAACCAAATTTACGCCAGCACTTTTATCAGTCAATCATTTACCAATTCTACCAATTAAAGTCTGCCATAGTGAATTCCACCCCACTTGTGCTTTCAATGTTCATATCTTTGTAGTAAAGCACATACCCTCTTTTTAAATCAATTATCTCTTTTTATAATAACTTCACAAAGTTAAATAATGTCCATTTAATATTAGACAATTTCTCCAATTCATGCAATCTATCTTCATTTGGAATTGACTTGCAGTTGTGGGTATTTAAATAAAATATTGTCATTGAAAGGTAGCTTGAGTCTGTAGCCAAGATATTCTTAACACCCTCCATTTTTGGCCACCAACCACTGCTTTGGCTGGCAACACATCTTGATATTAAGGGTCATAATTTAATTTTGTATATATGGTTTTAAATATCTATTTAAAAAAAGATGATAACTTTCACACACATATTTATTTTGACTGATATTTCAATCATAAACTATCAGCAAACTATGAAGAAATATCACAATGTTTCTTAATCTTAAATTCAGAGATAAAAAGCCAATAAACTCATCATGCTACCATGCTGGCTGATGCATGTTGGTGAGAAGACCATCCAAGTTCATTTATTATATGAATAATCATGTAATAATAATATTGCAATAACATAATGTAAGTTAGGAATTTATCCTGCATTATTTTAATTGCTTTAAGACTTCAAAGAGGAATGAAAGGATCTCCTTTCATTTACTTCCTTCCTTTGAAATATATAATTATGAAAACATTAAATAAATATATTTTCTGACAAATATTTTAAAAAATTTAAGCTGAATTTTTATTTTTGAATGCACTCAAAAATGTTATTTGACAAAGTCTCCTAAAAATGATTAAAACATAAAAATCTTACACATATAAAAGCATAATCTTCTTTAATGTGACAAATCAAAATGCTAAAAATGAAAGGTTATAGAGCATTTTATGAACACATGTATAGGCCATGAACTATGTTATATTTTGTTTCAAACTCCCTCACGTTCAATATATAAAGTGTATAATAGCTCATGTTTTGTTGATAAACAGTGATTAAAAAAGAATTATAAATGTACAGTACTTTTCAACATGCACATATGCTTTTTTTTTTATATCTATAATAGTAAAATAAATTAGGTTTACAGTATAAACAAAATTTTAAGAACAATAATATAGTTTATTAATAATAAGAAGACATATTTACATATATTTTACTGAGTGTGTGTTCATTCATGTATGCATTGAAGCAATAAGAGTAAGAAAGAAAAATTAACTACTGCATTTGTAATTTTAAAATAAAATAAATAGCAAAAACTTTTCTCGTAGAAACATAATAAATTAATATCTTTATCAAAAATTACCACATCTCTATTTTAATATTTTAAAATCAATATTAACTTTAAGTATATTCTAAACACTCAGAAAATATTTTATTACACAAAATACTACAAATTAATTTAGGAAAGAATAATAAAGAAAGAATAAAGTGTATCTGCCTTTAACATAAACTGAAGCAATTTTATTAATATACATACTCAGAGAAGGAAAAATGGCTGCCGAATATTGTAAAATCTCCAAATTTTAATGTTTTTTTTTTTTTCTTGCTTACATCTTTCTTTGGATAGCATTAGTCATATAGTTAGATATAATATAATTCACAGCTCCACTGTATTACATCAATCAATGGCATTTATTAAAGCATTTTCATTAATTATTTTAGCTCTTCTACAATTAGCATTTAGAATTTTGCTTTTTTGTCCAGATAAGAAAACTGACACAAAGACTTGTTTCCCAAATATGTAGAAAATCTTTAGTCACTTGAAGATTGAAGTTATTGTGCAATTAACTTACATAGCTTTTCATATAAATAAATAATTTGAATTGTTGATATTACCATTAAAATTACTTAATTCCTTATAAATAATTTCTTTAAAAAAAATTTAATTTTTTTCTTAATGAGACTAATGCAGGGATATTAAAAACTATATCATTTCATGTTGTGTTTTTCTTGAAGGTTTGTTGTGATCATGGTGTTTTAGTTGTATTTATATGTTGGACTATTTCCATCATCTAATATGAGTATTGAATGTCTGGAAAAATTTAACTTTATTTAAATATTCCAAATACAGTCAATTATAGTAACAGCACACAGGTTAGTATATACACAATGTTTCAAGAGTTATTATTCTTACCTCTTCTTCAGTTGTTTCTGGCCTGACCAGTGACAGTACTAGCATGGGAATCGAACCTGACCCATAGATTCTTGAGTATTGAATTTTAAGATAACATTTTAATCAACTAGTACTGTCACTGGTCAGGCCAGCAGCACCTGAAGAAGAGGGGGAAAATAATCTCTCAAAACATTGTGCATATACAAACCTGTGTGCTATTACTAACAGTTGAATGTATTTGGAATATTTAAATAAATTAAATTTTTCTAAAAACATTTAATACTTATATTAGATGATGGAAATAGTCCAACATATAAATACATCATTTCATTGTTCTAGTATTTTTTTTCTCCCAGCATATATGTTAAATTTCAATGTACAGACATATTTTAAACTAAAGTGATTTTTTAAAACCATTTTATCCTGCATATTCATTATACTACAAAATTTTACATTTTTTATTCTGTCTCTTATGACCTCTCTTCCTTCCGTCAAATTATATGAATTTTAAAATAACTCATGTGTAGAAGATTTGCAATGAATTGCAGTGTTCTATAACAGATTAAAAAGAATTAAACAGAATTGGCTTATTAATGAAATATAAAATATTATGTTATCAAAAAATATAAATTTAACTGATTTAATTTTACAAAAAATAAAAGAATTCTGACAGCTTAAAAAAAAATCAATATTGTATATGAAAATTTCACTTTAACTGATAACATAAGAAGCCTGCTATTACCAAGAATATAAATATTGTCCCAAGTTGAAAATTGATTTTCTAAGCAAACTACCATTTTTTTTTAATGCTGCTAAATGATATAAAAAAGAATTATCAATCATTTAAATCTTTATTTTCATAATTTTCATATTTTTTTTAATTCAAAACATTTTTTTTTTTTTACTTAAAAAGTAAAATAAATACTGTTATTAGATAGCCTCATCCCTCTAAAAAAAATACACAGTATATAAATGTATTTTTTTTTTTTGTGAGTACAATAATCTTTAAAAGCTTTTTAATGATTACAATTTTAAATAATAATAATATATAGACATCCTTTATAATAATAGACTTCAATATACCAGATGTGTTTAATTTTTATTCTTAACAAAATGTTTTAATTTCAAATATGGTAATTTTATATAAGGCTATATATCTGTTGCTTCAAAATCAGCTGACTCAATAATCTATGGTTCAAAAAATATTTTAAAAAAAATGAGGCATTAATACAAATCAAAATTTTAATTTCCTAAATTTACAATGCAAAAATTGACACCGTGATTACTAAGAAGTACAAAAATAATAGTCATGGTTGTCTCTACTTTATAAGCATGTCTGCTTGATAGTTACAAGCTCATTCTGTATTATCAATTTTTATTGCAAGAACGGAATGAATGCTTCCATAGAAGAATTCACAAAAAAGTTCAAAAGCTTTAACTAAAATTCAATTCAATTTTAAAAATTCACTAAAATATGTACATATTCAACCTCACAAAAATGATCCAACAAGTTGCACATACAATAGTCTAGTAAGAACAATAAGTACACTAGTGTATATAAATTATTTTGCCAAATGTAAAAAAAAAAATTTCTAAACTATTTTGCTAAACATAAAAAAAGAAAAATGAACTATTCAAACTCATCAGTTTTTGTTTGGAATTTCTTTTGATTTTCATTTTTTTTTACCAATAGTTGAATTATTTTTATATAAGGCAAATAATGAATTTGACCATTGCATTATTTCTTGATTATAAGTTCAAACAATGCTAAAATGTAATTAATAGTTAAAACTTAAGAATGTTAAAAGCATTTAAAAAATAAAAATATCTTGATAATGTATTCTCTATACTTAAACTAGTCACAGTCTGATTTACAGTAAGAGAATTCCAGATTTTTCTAGATTTATGTAATATATATATATATATATATATATATATATATATATATTAGCTATTATGTAAAAATAGTTGTGGCAAATAAAATAAAAACATTAAAATGTGTATTTGGCTTCTCCTTAAACGAAGTCAAGAATATCTCAGCAACTATACCCAGATAAACCTGTTAGCCACTTTATTTTCCATTCCCCACTCTAAGTCTTCCCATATTCTGCCCCACCCCATTTCCACAACATAATCTTTGTCAACTCTATGGCCTTTAAATCTAAATCCCCCTTATCTTTTCGCAAACCCAGCTTAAAAACTAATAACTCACTTTCTATATAGTCACTTTGTTCATACCTATTCTTCCATAACTTCATTATCTCTACCCTTTCTGCTTTCAAGCATTTACATTCAATCAATAGGTGCCTAATATTTTCTATACCTTCCTTACATAATTTGCATGCTAAATCACCCACAGTTTTCAATTTACATGTATATTTTCTTGTTGCTAAAGATCCCGTTCGAGCCTTAATAAACTACTTTCCTTACTATTATCATAAATTAACTCGCTTCCAATATTCCATTTACTTCTATATATATTTAAACTCTTCTTACCCTCCATACTACTTCTCCATCTCTCCAACTCCCTATTTTTTATTAATGCTTCTATTCTTTTATCCCATTCCTTACCACTATAACACTCAACAATCCTCCTAACACAATCATCCCATCTTTTATACAAGTATACCAATATAAATTCTTTATCCAAATCTTTTGCATACCGCATTACCTTTCTCACCCATCTTGTTACCTGCCCTTTACTCATAACCCAATTAAACACTATTTTGGCTATTCTTTTACTATCCATAAACTGCAACCTACCAAACATTTTCATTTTACTTTTTGCATCTCTCATATAGAAACTTGACCATCCCATTTCTCCTTGAATTGCTCTCCTTTGCTGTCCACACCTCTGCATCTAATGCATGTCTTTCTACTTCCCTTTGCACTTTCTCTAAATAATCTAAAATCCTTTTACTAGCACATAATGCAGCATTATTATATGTTAACCCTGCTACTGCAACTCCCTTCCATACAATTCTAGCTACATCATATTTATTATATGAAAATACTGTTAGTTTCTTTACCAAACCCTTTCTTTTCTTTGCTTCATTTACCAATTTTTTCTCCCATTCATCC
Organism: Epiperipatus broadwayi; assembly: GCA_028023455.1. Taxonomy (NCBI): domain Eukaryota; kingdom Metazoa; phylum Onychophora; class Udeonychophora; order Euonychophora; family Peripatidae; genus Epiperipatus; species Epiperipatus broadwayi. The sequence goes on from JAQFVV010012417.1 coordinate 8,025,304, forward strand.
AAGCAATTTTCCTGATTACATAAGATGATTCCCAAATACCTATATCTATCAGCCACACTTAATTTTATATCCCCCAATAAAAAATCTACATACTCTCTTTCCCCAGTATTAACCATCATTATATTTGATTTTTCTTCACTAAATTTAATCCCCATCTCTTTACCCACCCTTGCACATGTCCTCAACATAATATCCATATCTTCTCTTCTTTCTGCACATAAAAAGATATCATCCGCAAAAAAAAAGACCCGACAAAGTATATACTCATTTGCCACCTATTAACGGTATCTCTACCCCTCTTCCTAGTCTTTCTATTGCTTTCTCCATTTCACTCAAAAATAACAAAAACAAAATCGGTGACATAGGGCATCCTTGCCTTAATCCCACCCCATTTTTAACTTTAACTGATTCTATATCCCCTAATTGCTAAGTATAATAATTATTTTCATATAATTTCTTAATAATATTTACTAAAGCTTCATCCATTCCCAAATTGGCTCATCTTACCCGTAATCTACTTCTATTTACTCTATCATATGCTTTCTCTATATCTATAAAACTCATATATAACAATCTACCTGAATTCCTACTCATCTCTATAAGTTGTGTAACTACAAACAAACTATCTCCTATACACCTATCTGACCTAAAACCTCCTTGCATTTCCCCCACTACCTTATTCTCTTCCATCCATTTTACAACTCTTCCAGCTACCATATATGCGGAAACTTTATATAAAACTGATGTTACCGCTATCAGTCTATAATTATTTAACTTTATATGATCTTTACCCTTTCCTTTAAATAATAATCTTATTCTTGTATTACTCCAACTATCCGAAAAAACTGTTTTCTGTGCCATCTTATTAAAACATGATAATAACTTTGCTTTTGCTCTATGCCCTAAATTCATTACCATCTCTGCTGCCCATCCATCTAAACCTCTCGCCTTTCCACTTTTCAATCTCCTCCCTGCCTCATTCAGTTCATTTTTTGTGAACCTAATATTACCATTACTAACTGCTTTCATGTTTTCTATCACTAATTCCTTCACATCTAACATCTTTTCTATATCCATTACATATCTATTTAAGATTTTCTCTAGCTCACCTCTAGAGCTACATTCTATTCCCTCATCATCTATTAATACTATCTCTCTTTCCCCTACATTTCTCCTTTTAATGTAATTCCAAATTTTTTTACTCCCATCTCTTCCACTTTTATTAATATCCTCCAACAATTTACTATTTAACTTCATCCTCTCTCTATAATTATCTATTTTAGCTAGCTTCTTCTTTTCTAAGTACTTTCCCCATTTAGCATTAATATCACTTTCACTTTCTTTATTCTTAATAGCACCCTTATATTCTCTGCATGCTTCTTTCCTCTCTTTTACACTTTTACTAACTCTCATTTTTTTATTACTTTTATTCTTATGCATATTCTCGACTAAAATCCTATTTGCCACTTTTTCTATTTCACCACACCAGTCCTTATACTCATCCCCAACCAACTGCTCCACAGTTTCTTCAACTTTTATTTTATACTCTTCCAACTTATTCTTATCATTCACTCTCCATCCACATCTTTCACTATTATTTCTACCTTTATTTCTATCCTCCATCACATTACTAACCATTTCTATTACAATAAAGTTATGATCACTATTACATAGTCTCTCTTCATTATCAAACACCTTAATTTTCCGTATTTTATTCATTCCCTCTTTCTCTACCAATACATAATCTATTGTGTGAAATACATTATTCCTAGACCATGTGTATTGTCCCTCATACACATTTAATAAATTCCCAATGCTCAAATTTGCTCTTTGACAAAATTCCTTCAAAAACTGACAATTTTTATTATCTACATCATCAATTTCTTCAATATGTCCATTCATATCCCGTATAACCATTATTCTCTTCCCCTTTTCTTTAAAACTCTGTATATCCTTAACTAGGCATTCATATATACTATTGTTCCACTCCATTACAGTTTGACTATATCCAGTGGCGATATACACTACAGCCACCATCCATTCTTGTCTACCCAACCTTATTTCAAACCACAAATGCTCTTGACATTTAACAATATTTAAATATTTTTTCGATATAACACCTATACCACCACCCCTTTTTTCTTTTCTTTTCTGTTTATACCCTGCCATACTACCTCTTCCAAAACAGATTCTTCTTCTCTTAAATGAGTTTCCACTACTGCTAATACCTCAAGCCCTTCATTTTCAATTGCTTTATTTAATTCCAGTCACTTTTCTGGTCTCCTACCACCTTGCATATTCAAAAACCCAATTTTAACATTTTTTTCTTTCCTAACTACTCTTTTATAAATTCTTTTGATTCCTTCTTCTTCATTACGTTTATAACAAACTTTCTTACCACTAATCTTACAAAACCATTCCCTCTCCACATCTACACTTATATCTAAATCAACCACCTTTTGCTTATTTCTTATATCCCATCCATTCTTCTTCTTTTTGATAATATTACAATTTAAAAGCCCCCCCCCCCCCTTAAAAGTTTCCTGAATTATATTTTTTAAATATCAGACTCCCTAAAACTTCACTTCCTTGTTTTCCTATGTGCAAACCATCTTTACTATATAACTCTCTCTTTCCAATAAACCAATCCCGTACATCCACAAACACAACATTATTTCTCTCACACAATTTTTTCACTCTCTCATTTATAGAACATGCCCTATCTAACAAATGCCTCTTATCAAATCTTGGTAATAGTCTCACCACTCCTAGTCTTCCTTTAATCTCTCTCAAATTCCTAATCAATTCTACATACTCATCCATTACTTTCTCTGATGCCTATAACAAATTATTAGTCCCTACCATTACATATACATCTCTACTACCTTCTTTTTACTTTATCTGTCACATGCCTAATTTTTGCTCCAGGCAAACATACTCTAACATACCTGCTTCTATTTTCTCTTGCAATTATATCCCCACATTCTCTTATTAGTGAATTTCCTATCAATACTGTCTCGTAACCTTTTCTACCACCTTCTGGACCTCCTTATCCATTTCTTCCTTATCATTTCTACTCAATAATTCCTTTATCTTCTCACACTTCAAAAAAGATTATGTAGGGTGCTTCCATTCCAAAATAAGTCACATTTCATCACTGATACATACAGATCAATGTATAGACAGACATATGTGAATGGGCTCAATATCAATCTGTTACAACTACATTGGTATACATTATATTTTAATTATTTTTGTCATAAGTAAAGAATTGATTATCAGCTGTGTGGTATTATGGAGTACAGTGATAGTGCTGCTCTGCTTCAGCTTTAAATCACTCTTTTGTGACTATTTTTGGCTCTATTATTCTGGTATAAATTCATTTGATGATAAAAATGGAAATAAAAGTAAATAATGATTTAATAGTTAAAAAAAAAACTGAAGATATCAGTAATCTATAGAAGTTTACTTCAATCAAACTGATAAAAGCCTGGAACATGACTAATTGATAGATTCTTTGATCTTGATTATATACATAAACTTGAACTCTTTAATTGTTATTAGCAATGAGCAAAAAAAAAATGTATATTTTTGTACTTTGTTTACATATTTATGATTATTTTTACAAGATATTTCTATAATAATTATTTAAAAATAAATATATTCATATTTAAACCTATAAAAAGACAATTATGATCATTACTATATTTAAACCTATAAAAAGACAATTATGATCATTACACTTTGTCAAACATGCATGGAATTATAAAACTTTTGTAATATGTTAATAATTATGAATGCAATTTTAATATTTAGAACAGAATTTGATAGTTTTATAATGACGAAATAATAATTCATTCACATTTTAAAAATAAAATTCAATCAACAAAGATGTCATTAATTTATTGCTTTTTGCCTTTGGTGTAATTATCCAATAAGAAAAAAACTTGTTTTCATTATATATTTCGCTTTATTCTTCTTCTTCTATATTTGGAGAGTTCAAATACGATTTTTTTAGGATGTTTTTTATTTGTAAACTTATAATTTTAATAAATCAAGTATTATTTATTGATTCATAATACTAACTAAAGATTTTAATACCAAAATAAAATGTTGAATTATTAACTCAAATTTCCACTAGGAGAGGAAAATGATGGCAAAAACAATGAATTGTAAAAGAGTTAGAATTGTGTAATTTTTAAATTAAACTGTGTCATACAATAATATCTAATTATCCTAATAATTCAGTATACTGAATGGTTACTATACTAAATAGAGAGATTTGAATTTAGAATTTTCAGTCTATATTCATTCTCCATTCCAACAACTGATACACATGACCACACAAATATGAAAAAGATAAATGAAATCCAATATATGTATTTTGTATAGAACCACCACTCATCAGTTGGGCCAGATCGTAATTTCCCACCCATATATACAATCAGTGCTTGGCTTATATTAAGCTAGCAATTCCTTACACTTTAATTGACAGGCTTCAATCTTCTTACCCTTCCAACAACTATTGCATGAAATACTATACTGGGGATCATTGATCTTTTTCACATGAGTGTGGTCATGGGTATCGATTGTTTGAGATGGTCTGAAGAATGAATATAGACTGAAAATCCTAAGTTCAAATCACTCTATTTATTATACAATAATATCTGTATTTTATATGTATTAAATATATATATTATAACGGTCAGGTAGAAATTATTTCCTTATCTGCAATACCAGGGTACCATTAGGCTATTCGAACCTAGAGCCCTAGTCACTAGCACATGGAAAAGCTGAGTTTTATAATATAACATTTCAGACTTATTTTTAATTATCTATTTCAAAATATTGTTAATAAAGATAAACAATTTATTACACACATAACATATATTAAAACAGATTTGAGGATTAGATTCTTTATGTTAATATTATTAGATAGATTTAAATCCTGATACAGATGGATGAAATTTTATGTAATTTAATATCTTCATATTGTGTTATATGCAAATATAGAATACACATTTAAAGACTCTTAAATCATTCAACCTTAGGCCAAAAGTACACACTTAAACCAATGCTAGCTTACTGATATTCTGCACTAGTCGAACATGTATGTTCATCCAACAAGACTTAGAATCTGAGAAAAAGTTTCTCAAATCCAATCATGCCTGAGATACACAGGTCAGGAGCAATCGTGAATTCTAACTTATTTGCCCATTCCCCAAACCTAAGACATTATGAACAAACATCTCCAGTACTACAATGAGTTTATTCTTAATCCAAGTCCTGGAGACACAGCAGGGAAAGATGGTGATGACAAACCTGCTCATATATGTGTGAAATCTCAAGTAACCCAGTACAAGGACATAATAATGAAATATTATATTTAGTTTCCAATAAAATACTAATTTGATAAGAAAATAACAAATTCGAACACTTGGATAATATGATGTATAAATATATTTGGTGATTATATAAAAGATTATATACACATTGTAATGGTCCAGGTTTTCCATCAGAAGAGGGGGGAAGCATCTAACAACAGTGAGAAGTAGGGTCTTAATGTAGGATGCTGTGAATGATGCGATGAAGTAACTAACCAATGATCAATATCCACTTCCAATAGGCTAGCTCTTGGTTTACTCATTAAATTTGGATACAATTTAGGCTAGTTCATCTATCTCATCCCTTTTTCGGATTCCATTATGCCTTAGTATTCGAGCTCAGGAAGAATATCACTTTTGGCTCTCTTCAGGGATGAATGTATTTAAAGTAACAACTCAGTTTTAATGACCTAAGACACATCCAACCCTATTATAGGTAAGTGTAGTGATGCTCTATATGTGTGTGCTTATGTTCATGCTTAAACAATTAAATTAATGAGTAGATGTATGGATGAGTTTGATAAACCAGAGATCAAATTCATTTATAAAACAAAACGTATTAACAATTTTTATTACTAACAGATAAAAAAAATGAAAATATTGTTTACATACCAAAAGGTATGTTTAATTGTGTCTCACATGCTATCTCTACCATTTTGAAGAACAAAATATTCATTTAAACCAACCCATTCCCTATGGTAGAAATGAATACAGACACTCCCTATATATAAAATTAATAAGTATAGCTAAAATATATAAATAAAATGCAATAAACAAGAAAAAACTATTCTTTCTTTATCAAGAAGACCACGAAATTCAATAACTATTTACAGTTCACAATACTATTAATTCCACAATCTGCTTTCTACTGAAAAATCTTCCCTAAAGCTCCCCCACATTGACAGAAAAAAGACATTCACATGAGAGTGCTACTCTTACACACTGAAGAATTAAATGAAACAATTATTAGTTGAACATAAATAAACACATCAATTCTGTCTTGTCTTAGTGATTGCAAATTAATTTGGAAGAGTCAAAAAAAAATTCTTACCCTCAACCATATTACATGATGAAGATGATGAGCAGTAACTGAATTGCTATGGTGGGCATCAATCTAAATTTTATTTACAAAAAAAAATCCTTTTGTCAAGCGTTGTTAGCCGAGAGGTCATCGTATCCGCCTTGCAAGCAAGTAGTTGGTTGCAGACAGTTGTCGGTTTGCGTCCCGGCCGATGCTATGACATATGAGAAAAAAAATCCTTTTAATTTGGTAAATCATCACCCCTGCATTGATTTGCTTCCCTTGTAATGAACTCTCCCGATTGCAAAACACATTAAAGATTTCAAGTGTTGGAATAATAAGAGCAAAACATCGTGCTACATAAAATAATTGATTTATAAACAAAATAATAATAATAATAAAAAACATTATAAATAATTATAACCTTGATTTTGTTCGAAACTCCTGAATGTTTATAATTTAAATATCAGAGTCTTCATGGATGCAATCCGTTCTGATGACACTTCCACCATTTTCCGAATTCTCCGGTAACACTTGGACGAGGTCACTTCCATTTTTTTTTTGGCATTCACATTAGGCACTTTGAGGCATTACTTATGGAGATGAGCTACAGCATCACATCCTCTGGCAGTCCTCAGTCCTACGACAAGTTTGTTTAGAGAAAAAGAATTTAAATCTTCTTTAGATTAAGGTTGGTGTTGAACAATCTGCACAAATGAAAATCTTATTTCATTATTTCTTAGTGTGTGCTGATTATATATAGAACATTCCATTTCATTTTTTTTCAATTGCGCAGTTTTCTGTCTTGGATTGTTGCTATCACATTATCTAACTGCTAAAGCTTTTTGTTTTCTTTTCCATTTCAGTTGTTATCGATAATAAGTTTTTTTTTTTTAAGATCTTCAGTTCTTTGAAATCCTATGTTAAATGGATATTATTTTCAAACACATCATCCATTTTATTCCCGTTTGAAAAAATACATCAGTTGTTTTTTTTTTTTTTTGTTGCTACATCACTAGACAATTTTTTTTTTTTTAAGAAGGATGGAATTGAATTTTGGCTTGTCTTTTATGCTCGAGAACATTATCACTGTAGATGCCCATTGTTATGTGATCTATTAGATGTAGATATTATGTAACAAGATTCTATAATAAATTTATGTAGTAGAATTCAGTTGTCACTTTCCAACACTTGGTTACTAAAAAATTTACTCGATCCAAGATCATCACTATATCAACAAATTCAGTCTATTTTCGTGATGTCTACATATCAATAAACAGGTCACAATTGGTATATATACATAAACTCCACATGTGTGCATTTATATGTTTGTTCACCTATTAAAGTCAATATTAGGTATTCAGCCCATTACTTTAGCTCATGTTTTTCTTTTCTTTTGTTTAGCCTGCTATGGTGAACATATTGTTTAGCCTGCTATGGTGAACATATAAGGGTGGTTTGACATGGATTGTAAGGTATGCTTACAATGTATATTATTTATACAGAATTCACGCTAGAACAATTTCCTTATGATTATGCCCTTATCGGTGATCATTATGGGATGTCATGCTGATATATATAGGTAGAGTGCAGTTTGTTTATATGCCAATGATTAGTTAAACAAGTTTTACATAATAGTTTAAGAAAAAAAATGCTATTTTAAATGATATATGATTAATTAATGACCTTCACAATATAAATTTCCAACAAGAGACACTTTGTTGTCCGAATAAATTAATACGACATATATGTAAACAAGATATGATCGATGCTACTTCGATCACACAAGAAATCTACATGTATATAATCATGATACCAGGTAAATTGGTCTCTGACATCCATTACATTTATTAAATATTAAACAACAAAGTTATAAAACAATAAATTTGAATATGAGAATGCTTTCCTATTTATAAATTATAAAAATAAAGAGAATTCACTTATGCATGTGAGTCTCTCGTCTAAGGAAAATAGCTTAATGCAAGCTTTTCATGACATTCTAAATATAAATCCAATAATAAATAACCAAATACTTTAGTTAAATCATAGTGTTACAGCTTACAGATTAGTTTTAGGTTCAATTCTAAATTACTATAATAAATGGCAACAAGTATGAGGCAGCAAAAGGTAAGATTCGGTCAATTTTAGGCTGAGGAAACACTTCATCATTTATGTGAGAAAAAAGGTTTTGCCCGCTCTTTTGGCAGTGCTATACCTGGAGAGGGAGGAAGGTAGGGAGATGCGATGGGCCGGTTATCCCATCCCACACAGAGCTTCCGCTACCCTTTCCAAAGATGTCCTAAGGCGCATACAATGCCAGCTAAAATGTATATAAACAAAGATGGAGGATCCAGAGTTCTCGATTATCCCCAAAATATAAAGCAAATAGATAATGATGTTAACTGACCTATACTGGCAATGCTGTGAAACTATGATACGTCTTTAATGATGTCTAAATGATTAATGGCCTAAATATAAAGTTTTAATTGGGCATAATGGCATGACCTGAATACTAAACCAAATTAAATAACTTAAATCTAAAACTATATAATGGCCTTAATAATACACGGTTACATTTCCCTTCATTAAACGAGTCTCATATGCATTTGGAATCAATAAACATTATTTAATACTGTCACACTCAAGGCATTACACATAAATTATTGCATTTAAAAAGAAAGAGTGGCAGTCATTATTATTAAGAAATATTTTAACTGAAATTTAAGTAATAACGTTCTTAAATAATATTAGATTTGTACTCAATATATATATATACATATGGGAGTATTATAATAATAATCTGCCTGGAAACAGAAATGACATTATTTAATTAGTTTCCAACCCAGCGAGCAAGGGTATTAAAATAAATAATTTGAAATAATTAAAATATACCTGAAGTGCTTGGGATTTATAAGGCTAATGTAAAATATAGGCTCACAGAGTTGAGTTGACTTGGCATATAAATTACACATTTAATAAAAGCAAACAGTAAATAATTATAATAATAAAATTTTACCGCACGAAAATAAAATATAGGATTTAAAGCGTGAAATAGATGTGAGCATTTACATATAGATTTGATAGGATTATAGAGAGTCATAATAAGAATATGATTGATTACACGGCTAGTATATAAAAGATAAAAGAATTTAATTATACAGTTGTAGAGTTAAACAGATCTTAGTAATTAATATAGAAGATTAATGAAATCCTTAAGCAGTAGAGAAAAGTTACCTTCCTCTATAATAGCGTGCTGATTTGAAAGATCCATTCTTCTGCAAGCAATTTATACTGGAGCATGGGTGGTCCTTGGTTCATGAGAAATGGAGATAGCATTCTATTCTTAAATCATTTCAAAGAGCATTATAAGGCAGTCCATTTGTTAGTAGCAAAAACACAGAATCATAACATAGAGATCATCCTGAAAAGATCAGGAGAAGTCAGATGAAGTCTCTCTACTTGTTGATCATAATATTTAAATTTAAACTGGCATGGATTCAGCTTAACAACTGAATTTTAATTTTACTGACTGTTTTCTCTGATATCAAAATAAGGCCTATTTATACTCGGCTGGAGTTTTCTAGGAATGCTTTTAAAAAAATCAACCAAGGCAATGTGGATACAAACTTACCTCGTTTGATCTTAATCAGCAGGAAATAACTTTTTCTTTTGTGCAATAAAAGATGCAATAGACTGATAAATCCTCGAAGCTGTTTTAATTTTGATTTAAAATATTTAAACGAATTTATTTCAATAGAGCGATTTCTGTAAATTAAGTGAGTTTGCTGTTGTTTTTTAAATTTCCTCTCTAAAGGCACTTTGAGAACCTTCAAAATATTGTATCACCTACTGAAACTATTTTATGAAAATATGTAACGAAAAATATTAAATCGAATATATTAAAATATTTACATTACATATATATAGCCACCACATATATGTAAATGAATGCACATGTTATAACAACAATTATTTGGGAAATTTGACTATAATTTAATTTATAAAATGAAATATTTATAATACTTGACTAAATGGTTGTTTAGGATCAAGTAGAGTTACGTGGGGGTGCATGGTTGCTCTCTATATGATCTAGGCACATGAACAAATGGATTTGAATCCCATTTGGAGGTTAATCAAGTGATGGCACATGAAGCATAAATCTGGATTACAGATTCATTACTTCAATACTAACGTAATCAATGCAAAATGAAGATGTTAGCATAAAAAGCCATGTTCACAGGAATGTGCATCTTTAGCATGATATCATTAAAGAAATAATGATCCTCATCCAATACAAGAATATGCATCTGTCTGACAAGGTAATCATTTGGGAAATATATTAGATATGCTCTATAAAACAGGGCATAAAGGTCTTTGCAATCTTACTGTCCCAACCAGAGCATTAGAAGATCAATGGCATAGTAAAGACATATATGACCATCAGTGACATGGATGTCTACACTTTTGAGCCATCGCACTCATGTGAATGCTAAACCCTGTATGCTAACATGGCACAAGGGAATGAGAATCCAATGTGTCTCCCCTGATTACAATGTCATAAAACACCAATACATCCCTCCATCAACATTGATTCAATTACAAAACAATTAGCCCAAAATTAACCCTACATAATATAACTTAATCTTAACGAATCTATGTAGCCATCTACACTCAACTTTAAATTTAGTAATTTAGTTGAATAAAGATGGAAATGATTTATAGCAAACACATTATACATATAAAATATTAATAGATAATTTAGAGTTTCTTTTGCTTATCAGTTAAGATCTTATTTAGAAGTTGCATTTAGATTTACTAATTGGAAGTTTGTTTAAGTTAGCTATTTAAACATTCATATTGCATTCAAAAGTTTTATATTTCTCATGGGATTTCTTGATGAATCCTCTGGATTGTGGCATGTTTATTAAAATCTACCCTAGCTATCATGTTTTTAAAGATTGTTCTCCTTGAAGACGAAACTGCTGCTTGCCATTTTATTCAGGAACCGTCACTCTGGAGGCCATCTCAGTCAGCGCAAATAAGGGAAACGAAATCTATTGTGAGACCCCTACATTGTGGAGTCTGCAATACAGCTCTGAAATATTTCATCCCTACTCAATCAGTAATCAATTGATAATATTTTTTTTATATTCTTTCTTCTTTTTTTATAGTATTATGCATTCCTTATCACCAAATTTTCAGATCGATCGCTCCTGACATTGCTCCGATCTTATTGGTCATGATGGTTTTCCTTTCTGGATAGTGTGTTTGTTGATACCTTCATTGGCAAGTTTGCTCCAAAGCAGGAAACACCATAATCTTTTAATTTTTATCTCTTATCTGACTTTCAATCGTTTAAGTGCGCCAATGGTCTATTTGCTTTACATTATTACATTTTAACAGGAAAATCATTTCCATCCTACTAGTTTAAAAATAACTTTAAAATACATTAACAGCTTTTATTGTTCTTTTACGTTAAAATTCAATCTTTTGTTTTTTTAACTTTCCTTATTGCATTCTTTTAGCTTTAAATAATTTAATCAGACTACCATATGTGCCTTTTATATCTTGCTTTTATTTCAATTTTAATTTTTTTATATATATATCAATTTTATTTATAGATTTTTTTTTATATTTTCATTTAAAAATCATGTAATGGCGTATATGTCTATATATATATATATTGAATAGGGTGGGAGAAAATCACTATGATTATCTAAATTTAAAATCACAATCTTATTCTAGCTACACTTTTAATATTGCAGCAGACTGGCCCTTCAAGCGGAGAAAGTCTAATACAGAAGGTGGATGAGACCAACGGCACCTATAACCAGTCTAAGGCTATACAAAGTATAACCTGCAGCCACCTTTCCAGATTATAGAACTCCTTGGCTGCTAAATTCAAACCTTTGACAGCCAAAACATTTTTATTTGTTTTGAGGTAAAACCTCCGTCGCCAGTTAATCATAAGTTATATAATCAGCATGTCCAGATAACAGGTATACAATTTAGCGCTTGATACATCTCAAGCTAGCTCTTTTATTTATTTGTGGAAAACAAAAATTTAATACCCTTGCTAAATATTTATACTTAACTATACATTACTTACTAGTGGCGCAATTATAAAAAGAAAACTGACCAAACACTAATTAAGCAAACAATCAATTTACTTAAACATACTTTTAATTAAAACCTTTTATAATAGAACACAATAAAGAAAAAAAATTATAAATTTAAATATACACAACCGCATTAGAATATATTATAATAAGAATTCAAGAAACAACTTAAACACACTAAAAATATGTTATGAGAAATTTACATACACACACATATATTAAAATATAACTTCATGTAATAATTTTATGGAAGCACTTAAAGATTGCTGTGGCTATTAGAGTTCAATGAAGTCTTTTATTAAAACACAATTCAGTTTTATAAATGGGAATAATAAAGTTCATAGTTACCTAGGATTTTTGGCGAATTGCACTTACTTCAAGGAACACGACTCCTCACTTTCTCCTGTTATATTTATCACCAACTTGTTGGATTTTGGACTCCATTAATAGTTTTGCTCCTTGCTGACTTTTCACATTCACTGAGAGAGATATTCTTTGAAAATTCAGATCATAAGGTGGGCATGATTTCTAGATGAAGAACTTCTGCTATTCTAAAAAACCAGGACTGAAGACTGATTACATACTTTGATGACTGTCTAGCACTGCATGATACTAGGTGGTTCTTCAATAAATGTGAATACACATGCTCACATGCTGAAGACATCAATGGCCTTCGCTGTCTTCTCTTCTTTGGAAACTTTTACTCAGTAGCAATAACGAATATGACGGTACTATAATGTTAATCTTAATAATTATGAATGGATTGTCAGCCCTTTTATAGACTTCCTTCTTATTGTTTTCTAGTTATCACTATGATCTGATTTAATTAATTTACAATTTTATTAATCAATTTTCCGTTACGCTTTAATCTGCATTTTTTCTTAGATAAATCTAGCATTCTGATAAGATATAATCTTGAATCCTTTTCCTTTGTTTTTTTCACTTAATGTAATTAGAGTTATTATTCCCTTTCTTCAAGAAATCTTTAAGGAGATTTAAGTTTACAAGCTTTCTTTTCATATTTTGATTCAATTTTCATTTATATATATATATATTTCTAAATTCTTAAAAAGAGAGCTCTAGTTTTAACTTTTTACTTAGTTAATCCCCCCCCTTTTCCAAATCACTCTGTAACTATTAAAACTCATATATTTTTTTCTAAATAACAAGATAATGCAACACTTTATCTTTTGGTGATTTGCATTTCTTAAAAAAAAAAACTCTTTAAATATTTTATGAGTGATATTTCATTTATTAAAACTTTACTTATTTCTTTTGTAAAATTTAATCTGATTATTTACTAATAAATGATTCGGCAGTACACCTGGGTCTCGTTTTATGCGATAGATAGGTTCCTCAGAAAATGCGCACAAAAAAAGACTTAACTTATCTTGAAAAATGGGGGATAGGTGACTGTAATTTTCGAAAATCGCACAAAAGAAAAGCAACAATGTAAAATTACTTTAAAATTCGCATAAAAAAAAATATGAAAATAAAATATGACTAATAAAAAATTTCAAATTTGAAAAAAAATTGAAACAAGACAAACTTTTTTTACTTTTTTTATTAACTACAGTATTTTATTCAAAACAATATATTTTTATGCGTAATTTATATTTTTTTTCATACATGTACGGTATTTTAATCAACATCGCTATTTCATGATGTGATATGATGTGAGATACTGTAGCTTCCCCTTAAACGAAGTCAAGATGAAATACAACTAAAACATTTTCCAATCGCTGTTGATCCTTCCCATTTCGCTAAGCGATCTAAAATTGAAATTTTTGTTTCCAAAGAAATTCATTTTCTTGGAAGTTTTTTTTCTCTCCATTAGAGTAAACTAAAAGTTTAAAATAAAAATAAGAACTTAGACTTACAATAATAAAAAGACACCGACTCACCACTGTTGGGCAAAATTTAATTAAAATTAAATTCTTATTTTCGTCTTTAATTTTTTGATTTTCAATTCCGTTTAAAAATCAAATTTCATCGTTTCACATCACCTTAATTTCAGATCACGTTAAGTAATTTTTAAATTGTTAATTACAATTAAAAATCAGATTTTAATTGTCAAATTTATTTGTGTCCACTGCTGTTACTCACCTTTTAAAAATAAACTTGCGGACACTAAATGATTAATTGACTACATACTCTTTTTATAAAAAGCAAAAATAGAACGTGATTTAAAATGCAAAAATAACAACATACATAGTATTTTTCATCTATAACGTTTGAACAGATTTACATTATAGTCTTGTAAAATTTAATGTGTGTATATAAAATGGGGAAATTCTGATTTAAGTGAATAATGAACTTCTTTATTGCATAAAATCTATTACAGTACTATTATAAAGCACTGAAAACATTGAAATTATTAGATGGAAGCTGAACTCTGATAATGCGCTATTACTTTAAATATGACGTGAGTGCACGAAATTATAATATTTAAAGTAATAGTGCATTATCAGAGCTCGACTTCTGATCTAATAATTTTTATCACATAAAAGAAAACCGCATACAAAGATATTAAGAAGAAACATGAATCGCATAACTTCAAAATCACATTAAATAAATCAGCATATAACGAGACCCGGGTGTATTTTTATTTTTTAAAATTTCATTTTAAAATCTTAAATTAACCATAATTTTTCTTAAAAAATTATGAAATATGTAGCGCTATTCACTAGCGGTACAATACATATATTGTACCCTAACTTCTCGATATATGATATAATTTAAAATATGACTAGCTCAATTAAATTATTATGCTCAGCTAAAATATGTACAACTATCTTTAATATATTTTTATAATATTATAACTTATCAGATTTATTACAAACTTATCAAAAATTAATATAATTCAATATTAATTACTAATTAAATAAATATTTATTAAAATCATGAGACTGTGAAGTGAAGTTACAATTGGTAATTGGACTTACATTGAGTCAATGTCTCTCCAAGACACTATCTCAATGGCATAAGAATACTATTACTTCTAATTATATCATTACTAACTCTATAGCACTCTTATGACTTTTATAAATGAACTATCTTTAATAATAATAGATAAATAAATCTCAATCTTTTGTTAAGGAAATATAATTAAACGATCTCAGGTTCTTCTAATTATCTTAAAGTAATAATAATTCATGTAGATAGGAATGATAAGGGATTTAATATCAAACCTAAATACACCTAACTTATTCTAATAACAATAACCAACAATAAAAATCTTTAGTGTATAGCTTAATCTTATCTATTTTATTGTACTATTAATTATTAAGAAAATAAGTAAATCATATACATGTCTTACATTTCCATATAGTATCTTGATTTTAAAATAGACCAAAATCTTATAATTTAACAATCTGTGGCAATAAATAATATTATACTCTTATATTGTGCATTATAATTACTTTGTGACCATTGTAATATTATATGTTAATGTCAATCAATTTCTATAACTTATTTTAAGAAAATATTATGTTTCTTACTAAAAATAAAATAATAAATTCATATTGTGCAAATATTATGTACATTCAAATTATCTGTTGTCAAATGCTGTGGTGTAAAATAATGAATTCGACACACTTTTAAACAACTTAAACAAATTTATTTACATCAACTTAACAAATAACTTATTTACAATATTTACATTTACAAATGGAACTAAAGAAAATAAAACAAAAATAAGAAAAAATGATAATACCAGATTTTACACTGTTACTATTTCCATAATCATAAATAGATAATTTATACATTTTTTAAATGTTCTATCAATAACATTTAACCAAGTTCATGAATTTTAATTTTAACAAAACATCATTTGTTATCAATTAATATAAGAAAAGGTTTATGTGAAATATCATTCATGTAGCATATAAGTAAATAAACATACTTTAATAATTTAAATACTATTTCACTTAAGTCTTACTGTTATTTATATTATAATGTACTAGTATGTATTACATTTACAATTAATATCACTTAAAGATCAATTAATGTATAAACTGATATAACTTTGTAATATAATAACAATTATTGTTTATAACTATTTATTTCATTCCAATATAATGTCATACTACATGTCTTATCAAAATATGCAATACGTATATGTTCTTCTAAAATAATATTTTAAATTATTCAACAATTTCAAATTTTTATAAAGTATTATATTAAATAAAATTCTATGATTCTTTTTTTTAAATCATTACTTTTCTTCACTTGTTATTCTTATTCCTTCCTAATAAACTCCTATCTACAAAAGTCATTTTAACCTTATTTAATTTCAGAAAAAACAAATGACCAATTAATAAAAAAAATAATATTTATCCAAAATCTCATATACCTCATCATCTATATACGTTAAGCTTTCAATCAAAATATAAATTTCTATGTAAAATTAACTTACTTCTCTAATTAAAATAAAAAATAAAATATAGATTTTATATACTTCTTACTAACTTGAAAAGAAAAATAAATGACTTACACTAATAATAAATTTAATTCCTAATATTGTAACAGAAACATTGAAATTTATTCACGGAAGAATCATATAATTATTTCTAGGTTCTCATATTATGTTGTACTAAATTTACATCATCAATTTAAAGTATGCATATTCAAATAAAACTGCTATTATTAATCTTATGCGTGTATATTATTTAAATATTAATACATTCATTCAACAATCATATAACATTTGGTTGATCTAAAAAAAACATAGTAAATACATCAAATTATTATTATCACATAATTTTTTTACCATAAATGATACTTTAATGTACAGTCCG
This sequence comes from Epiperipatus broadwayi, assembly GCA_028023455.1. Taxonomy (NCBI): domain Eukaryota; kingdom Metazoa; phylum Onychophora; class Udeonychophora; order Euonychophora; family Peripatidae; genus Epiperipatus; species Epiperipatus broadwayi. Next base: position 8,042,627 of record JAQFVV010012417.1, read on the forward strand.
TCACACGATGTCCTCCAAGATTTCAGTTTTACAAAATAATTTCACATTTACACTCAACAATTATTCTTTAAAATATTACGTGTTGTATAATTATAAAATAAACTTTATGCAATAAAATGTTATATTAATATTTAGCTTTTAAAGAAAAAAAAATGTAAATGTACCTTTCCTATCTTTAATAAATCAATAATTAATTAAATATTTATGTTAGTTAATAAATAAAAAAAAATATATTACATAAAATCCAACGGTGTCTTCTTTTCACTATAATTGTTCTTTTTCCTCGGCACAAAGTTTCACCAAACATTACTTCCTTTTCCGGTACATCACGTGTTTTTTAAAAGTTTTATGAAATAAATGAAAACGTTCTTTTTTTTAAAAAAAAATAAAAATAAAAGTCAGTTCCACCATAAGAAGAAAATAATAATTAAAATAGTTTATATAATCCGGATTCTTTTCTTTAAATGAAAATTATTTTGAAGTTATTATTTTTAGTATTAGTCAATAATTTACAAAGTTCTTATTTAATTATTTTAATTGATTTGGATATCCACGTATATTTGCGCATTCCTTAACGAATATTTAGGTAAGACAAATTTAGATTCTTCTGTACATCCAGCGTTCAGATTTTAATAATATAATAATTTTATTTATAGGTATTTCTTTACCCATTAAATTTCCAATTTATTTGCCTTATAAAACTATCAAAATTTAGTCTTTTAAACCATAAAGACTTAACAAGGCAAATATTTAAACAATTACTGTTACTTATCATATCTTTATCAAGATATATACTTAAATTTATAATTTACAAATACTTTCTTCATAAAGAAGTATTTCTCATTCTTTTAAATATCTGTTTTATACAAATTAACTACGATCAGTTTTTTAAATTTATACCAGGTCCAACGTACTACTTTTATGCATCTAATAACTCTCCTAGTTAATCCAGCGTCTGTTAAATTTTTAGTATAAAGTCTCCAATACATTTTATCCTTATACGATGTTTCCATGACTATTTGATAGTAAATTGAGCTTTGATCGAGACGATAGGAAATTATAATTAAAATTAGCACTGCATGTTTGTCGGTAAACTTTTATAAATTATTTTAAAAAAAACTACTCTCTTATAATTTTAAAAACGATTTTGAGAGCGTCTATAATTACTTAGCTATTTCTAATAGCACACTTTACTTTTAGATTTTCAATCACTATCCCCCTCCGAACAATTCAACCTTGGTTTTATACCGGAAGAAACTCCTTACCTGATTGGTAAATTAAACAATCGACTTGCTAGCTTATTTACATATTTTACCAACAAGACAGAATTAAAAATAAATAATGACTTATTTAATATTTATTATTTATCACATTATTAAATTCTTAAATCAATCTTTATTGTTTATTTAAATCTATTAAACATTTTTTTTTTAAAATATACTTTCTTATTTTATTTCACTTTTAACTTTTATAAGATTATTTTTATAAACAAATTAAGTCTATTTTTATTCGTTATGTTTTAAACAGTATTTTAAAAATCAGATTTAATGTTTCACATTAATTATTTTTACTTTTATCTCATGATAACCAATATAATATTTATAAATTTTATAACAGAATTTTTAAAATAGCTTTGCAACTTTACTAAAAAACTCCCAAGCATGTGTGTATGTGTCTAACTAACATCTGTTTTACAACAGAGCTACAAACGCTTGTAATAATCTAAAAATAAACTAACAATTCATTTTTTAAAAATAAATATTTTTAAAATAAATAATATCTTATAACAATTTTTTAAAATAATAATTCGATATTGTTAAAATCAAATATTAATCTTCTATCATGTACTACTAATAATTAAAATATTTATATTCATTTATTAAATTTTAATCTTTATCAACAATAAATATATGCATTTAATTTTAACTTGTCTTTTAAAAACTTTAACTTTAAACAGTTATTTATTAAATTTATTAATGCAGTATTGCTTATGGCCAGTTTTCCCAACCATATACCATTATCATTCCCTATTAAAACGTCTCTCTCAACATCAGCACAATTTTTACATATCAAATATTCATAGATTACTTTAATTACATTTTTTAAAAGATTGTCATAAATAAAATCAACATCATATAGCTAAATATATCTTAAATTTAAAATTTTTTAAATAGATTGATACAATAATTTATGGAGACCCATACAAAAGGGCACAATATATATATATATATTGTGGTATCCTGTGGCACAAACACTATTAGTACATATATATGTAACGGTCAGATATGTGTAGTCAGCAAAACTAATTGTATGAACCAAACAATGATCACTATCTGTGTGTAACATCACTATAAACATTTTCCAAAACAATACAAAGTAGAACTTCATTATCTACACCTCCAAGACAATTTCCACATGACTACCACTTCCGATGCTGACATATATGCCCTTTTCTTATATCCTGCTAAGATCAGGGAGATATAAGAGACTCTTAAACTAAAAAATGCTAACTGTGGTAATTAAGACACAAATGCGAGAAGTGATGAGCATATAGATTTATTAGTAACAACTAAAACAAAAAATATAATAAAGCAATATTCATAAGTCTAGATTTAAAACTAATATTCTGTTGTGTTTTTTACAGGTTAAAAAATAAATAAATTAGTGACTACACAGCATAATCATCACTAGCTTACATACAAGAGGGACTAAGGCTTCATGTTTCACTAATCTCTAGGATGGGCATTTTACTATGATTAAACTATTAATTATTTCTTAATTAAGCAGAGTGAAACTAGGAGTAATTTATTTAACTATATTGAAATCACAATTATTAATATATGACCGCCATTGACTTAAGAATAGTGACTCATGACATGACTATAATATTAAAAATACATTAAAAAATACTGAATGCAGTGCTAGGATATGTATAAACAGAATTGTATCTGATGATGAAACAGAGATGGGGTATGCCTGCCTTGGTCAGGCCATATCCAGAACTTTCATCATATCAGAGGGTCATATAAAGCAGGAAAAGGCATCTGCTCATATAACTGGTAATAAACTTAATCATTATCATGCAGAAAAATCTGTCTGCATTGATAACAATGATAATAACAGCAAAGATTATCTGAGTATAAAGTATAAAAAGATACGTTTGCCTTGGTGTGACCGTATCTAGAAAACATTCAACAAATCCATTCCCATAAAGCAGGAATGATCATCTGCTTACAGAACAAATACACAAATTAATCACATAAAAAAAAAACAAGAAATAAAACAGCAAACTAAAGAAAGAACGAACAATAAGTAATTCTTAATTATGAAAGCCCAGAAATTACGATGATTATTATAAAGAAAACAAGCACGAGTAGCCACATTACATTATAAGTTTGCAAAAGTACTCATAAATAGCTTGCTCAGTGTATTAATGCCTAATTGGCTCATTCAATATAAATACTTAAAGACAATAAAAGAGTCTAACAATCCTTACTTAATTGAAGGTTCATCTTAAAAATTGTACTCATACATACCAAGAAATACATTATACGATAGCTCAAGAGATCTGTGATTGATATATAATTGTAATTAAAAATTTACTTAAAATGGTCCATAACTTATCAAGACTAACATAAATTAAATGACTATATATTTGTCCCTTTGAAAAATATAAATTAATTTTATTTTTAATATTGTTTTCAAATTAGCTCAACTTTTATATTTATTTAAAATCTGGTCTTTCGACCTTGATAATTGCTAAAAGAGTAAGGTTTTAATTGAAATGCATGTTAACCATTATGTTCTTTCTATATATGTGTGTGATATTGTGATTAAATTATAACTGACTTTGTGCTTCCAAAACTCAAGAAAATTATTTTTACCATTAATAAAGTTCTATAGCTGAAGTTGTAATGTATGTAGAGGAATGCTTAAGTTTACAGATTATACAATATAAATATTTCTTCTCTCTGGAAATGTGCACATAATTAGAAATAGGAATATAACCAGTACTAGGTTATATGCATGCATAAACCCTAATGCCACTTTATTTATTGTTGTTGTTGTATGAAAGTGATTGATTCCGTTGATCATCATTAACTATGTGATATTTAATCTACATTTAAGTAGATTGATAAGCATCATAACTACTCATAAGAAACTATTTTTTGTAAAACTCTAATATACATTATTATTATCAAAGCTTAGACTAAATCTTCAGGTAGAAGATATCAAAATAGTATTCTGCATAGTGGCAAATTGCAGCAAATAATAATCACAAAATCCTAAAACTTAAATACCTAAACTATCGGTATTTGTGAGTTTTCAAGTAAACCAAGACGGCAGCTGCTATTTTTGATAAATATACAGTTTCAAGAGCCTATAATCTACCGAAGATGTGCTAGTTGTTAAATTAAAACAAAATTAATAAATCTATTGTTAAATTTTTAAAAAAAAAAGGAATTCCTATAAATTTCATTAAGAAGCTATATTTCAATTCTTTTTTTTATACTTATATTATAACATGAGAAGCAACGAGATGCTCTTAACATTCTTGTACTATGGTTCAATTCAGTATGTTTCTTTTTGCCAGCAGTTTTTTTGGTAAATTGTCATACGGATAAAAATTTGGGACTTTCCTATCACAAAATATGATGCAGTGGATTATTTTCAAAGGTACGAGATCCTGCCCTCCTGGAAAGTGTGCGTTAATGGTCATGATATCATTACATGTTACTGACATGAATAAAGTGTAAATATTTATATATATTTCCCCCCATTTTTCCTGTTAATAGATTAATTGAAAAAAAAAGAGGAAAATAAACTTTTTAAATATTGTAATTAATTTTTTCGCACTGATTGCTTTTTTCAAAATAACAGCAATAAAAAATTGAATGTAAATACTAAATACGACCTTAGATTTACCAAAAATATGGGCTGCCATCTTGGTTTACTGGAAAATTCCCAAGAACCAAACAGTCTAGAATCTGGATACAACAGTGTCAGTAGATTAATCATGAGTTCTTCTGTGGTATCATCATTGATCCAAAAATTTGTCATACAATATGGATAAAATGAGAAATAATGTAGATTTTATATTTTAAAGCTGATTCATTTATACATTTAAAAAAAGCAAAACGATTACTTGACATTTGTCACACTGTATTATGTATTCTTTTTAATATAAAAATACAGAATAACTTTTTTTATATAGCTAAAGCCTAATGTATTGCCTCTGAAAAGGGTCTAGACAAAGATCCATTTTTAACAGTGTGCAATGGTTTTAACCCAAATACTTTTTGGAGTCAACAAACTTACAATCTAAAGCTAAACACATAAAAAGATCATTCTATATATATTTTTTTTTCTATATATTTTTAACATCCTTTCTATGCAAATCTGACAGCTGTGATAAATTTTAAAATATAATTCTTTTTTTTTTTTTTAAAAAAGTTGCATTTTCACTTTTTTTTATTTATTTAAAAAAACAACTAATATTTATTTTTTAAATGAAACTATATTTTCACAATGAATTACAAATTATCAAGACATTGATGATGTATCTTTAAAAGATGAGGAAGGAGAATAATTCTTAAAAACTGCCTAAAATGGAAATGAAACATTTGTGCTGACTTCTAACAATGCTCTGACAACTTGTCAATTCCACAGGATGATTATGGTAAATGTATTGAAAAATACAGGCAAGCAGAATAATGTGCTTACTTATAAAATGTGTTGTTTGGATTAACATATAAAACTGACAGCTAAAAGTCAAGCAGAACAGAGGTGGAAAAATACTTGACAACAATAGAGGAATATCAAAGATTATAACTGTTTTTCTTTATTTCCAAATCAGCTACAATGCAACCAAAAAATTATAAAACATTAAAAAATACGCGATTATACTCACACATACTTTTAAATATATAACGCATGTGAAATAATTTGACGAAAAGAATTTACTGTCTCCAAAGAATCGCTGGAAAAGGATACAGTGGTCAAATAATCAAAAATGCTGATCATGATCAATGGGAATTTCCACATTATTTTCGATTTAATTTTAGCAAAATTTCAACTTAATGTAAAATTTGTTGTAGATACACTATGACTTTAAAATACAAACTGCCAGTATAGTTTTCTCTCAATGGTTTTTATTATATTCTATTCAAATATTATTAGTTTCCCTCTAAAAAGACTGCTAATCAATTAAAATGTAAGGATATATTAAAAAACATTGACAAAAAAAAAAGTAATCTTGACAATTGATGGATCTATTTATATAACTTAATAATAATATTCAGTACAGCATTGGAAACAATTTAATGGAACTTAGTCAAAACATCTAAAAGAAAATCTCATCACTCTGCACTAAGCTAACTACAGTCACAGATGATGTAGTGCTACAGTATTCCCATTTTATTCTCATTAAGTTTGAAGTAGATAGTTCTAAAGTAAAATAAAAATATCTGTACTCAATATTGTTGTTGGTATTAATTACAGCATGATACTTTGATATTGTTATTCAAAAGTGAATCAATTAACTTTTATATTTATTATTAAAAAAAACGAGGAAGATGAGAATTTGTTAAAACATCTTGAGATTATATCATTTAAGAATTACTGTTTCTATTTATGAATTAATTCCATATAAAGGAGGCAATGGCATTTTTGAAATAAAGATCTAGTGAAAAATGACTTTTTAATTTTGAAATTAAATTTCTTTTTAATACATACAAAGAATGGTATACATTTGTGTAAATAAGCTTAAAACAATTGTGCATGTTCATGCATTATGTTTTTATGTCCATAAACATATTAAATGACAAGGTAAAATATTATTACAATCACAAGTAATAATAATTGTTCTTATCAGCAGTGGATTGCCATTATTTGTGACTCACTAACAAAATTATGTCTTAGAGCTAAATTATAAAGTAATGATTTTTTTATATTTATTACAATAACATTTTTAATGTGTAATTTTACTGATAATAAATATAAGTTTAATGTAACCAAATAAAACTAACCTTTAGAATATACAACTGGTATGTTATACTGTGCATAAAATTTCAAATGACTTAATTTAATTTTTAAAATTTATCAGATGTCTGTTCAGTATTTTCCTAGGTGTCTTATTTTATAAAAATCAAATTAGTTTGAATTTCCCCACTTGTTTTACTTTCAGCGGTATCTCATAGTATTTGTATTTTAAACAGTTGTAAATTTTTCTTGTCTATTGCAAATAATCACTATTTTCTTTCTACTTTTTAAGACAAACATTATAAAATTTATTGTAACTAATACTTACAATAATAAAAAGCAAATTTATTTCATTATAATTGATTGTAAGAAAGCAATCAATTGAATCCAGTTAAACAAAAGTAACTTTATTTCTCTATTTTGGGGATTTTATGGCAATATTTTAAAAAACAAATTTATACAAATATTTTAATACTTATTATAAATAATACTTATATTAAAACAAATTTGAAATATTTATATAAACCAAATACTCATCTTAGGAGTGGTAAGAAATACTGCTAGTAGCATTTACATTACTATGCTGGATTGTTTTTGTTGCGAGTTAACAATAGACAATTTTATGAAATTCATAAAAATATTTTTAAATAAAATAATGCTCTATGACTATATATAAATATATATATATTACATGACCAATTATATAAATGATCTAATGTCAGCTGATAATAAATGTAGGTTCAATATGTTTAAAAAAAACTTAAATTCTGAAATAGTGATTATGTTATGTTTAGTAATTTAAAGAGATGATAATTTTTTAAGTATTTTATATTAACAGTTAGTCAACTCAAAAGTGATTCATAAGGTAAAGTAAAAATATATTTATAATTAAAATTTATTTAATGATTTATTACATCAAAAATATAAGAAGTTTAAAAAAGCTAAACTTCTCTTCATTGAACCTAAGCAAATTGACTTTATTATCAAGCTTAACTTATCTTATCTTCCTACATCTTTTTTCCTTGTTACATCAAGAGGCTTTTGCAATATTTCATCATGTTAGCAACTGTGTGGCTTATATGATGAGACAATTTCACATATACTCTACATTTGTCCCACATTAAAAATCCATTAGAGATTTTATTGTATCTAATGTCTCTAACTTCGGGGATGCTTTATCAATCTTGAATGCACTAAAACTTGGTTCCTTTGCCACGATTAGATTGTCTATTTTTCTTTCATTCTCCACTTGGCTAACAAGATGTAAATTAATTTTTGGACATCCACATAATTTGGCTTTATCAGTTTTCATTGATTTTCTTCATCAAGCAAAGATCAGACATTCAAAGCTTTCTCCACCTTCTATGGACACATGGGTTAAGGTTCTTTCCCATCTTAATAATTTTCTGTTTCAAAATTTAGTACTTAACACTTTTTGAATTTTTTCATAAATATTATCAAAGACTTTTGTTCAGTTATTTAATTATTGTATACATGATTTATCCTATTTGTAATCTTTTTTTGATTAATAAATTTATTTAAAAAATATATATATAAGCTATATTATTTTGATAATTATGATATAAATATGCATAAAATATCAAATAATAATAATAAAAAAAGTCTACGTTAATTGATTGTGTGTGTCCGCATTTTTTTTTCTTTACATAAATCTCATTTTAAATATAATATGTTAGTATTGGACTTTAAGAACATGAAATATGAGTTGGTAGACAATTTAAAATTTATAATTTTGCATTTTTGTTATAGAGAAGAGATATTAAAATATAAATAAAAGGCTGAAGAAAGTAAATCAAATGTCTTTTTTACCAGTGGAGATACAGATTTCCAGGATTAAGCATATCAATTTAATAATAACTATCTATATAAAATCTTTAAAATTAAAAAAATATAAGTCTAGATTTATAGAATACTTGACCCATGACCAAACCAAAAATGAGGGTAAACTAAATGAAATGAAAATAGATATAATAGAATCCTTTATAATAAGATGGATGAATTGTGGTGACAAACAATGAAAAAGGTGCAAGATTCTTGCATTTTGAAGGTAAAAATAGTCATAATAGTGTAGATGTTATTTAGATTCAAAAACATGAAGGTTAAACGATTGTTATTTGTAAGATTTTGAAGGTAAAAATAGACATAATAGTGTAGATGTTATTTAGATTCAAAAACACGAAGGTTAAACGATTGTTATTTGTTAGACTTAAAAACACAACTAAAAAATATGATGGTTATTCAGTATACATATTAATTAGTAATCATGATGATGATTAAAAAAAACATTTATGTGAAAACTGAGAAAGTCAAAAGAAATGTTGCAGTAAAACAAAAGTTTGGAGTAAAAAATGAGAATGGTAAAAGATGGTAATAATAAGTATATAGTTTACTCCCATCCCTAAAAAAGATTTATACATGAAAAGCTTATAAATGATAATAGACTTCTATTAAATATTTTGATTCAAATCAGATTTAAAATCAATACTAATAGTTCATGTAAACATCCTGAAAAAGTTATAGATTTGTATCCCAATCTAACAGTAATAATGATAAGCTTATATATTAAAAAAAATAAAAGAACTACAAAAAAATTGAAATCTGACAAATTAAAAGAGCAGGATTAAAAAAAAAAAACTTCAGAGTTATTGAATAACAAAATAACTATAAATAAATAGTAATAGACTAAATGATTAAAAAAAAACTAAAGACTAAATGATTAAAAAAAAACTAAAATATAAAAATTACTTATTCAAGATAATGTAAAAGACGTTTAACTAAAAATAGTAGATACTGAAAAAAATACGAGAGTAAAATTGGTATGAAATTAGTGTATATAAATGAAATAATAAAAAGAAGAGGCAAAAAAAAAAGAAGTTTTGTAAAGTAAGAAGTATATATAGAATACTTAAAAGTGAATTAAAAGATGAATTAAAAAAAGGATTAGAAGAGAATATTTAGAAATAGAATGTAGAAAGATAGAGAATTTACAAAGATTATTTGAATTGATATACAGTATATTAAAATATTTTGATGAGAACAACAGATTTGCTAGGATGAAGTAGTGATTGAAGATAGAAATAGTAATTATTAACAAACAAAACAGATGCACTAAAAAGTGAAAAGAATATAAGATTAGTAAAATAAAATTAATAACACACAGATAAAATAGAAAAAGTTGTAGATTTTAAAAAGATTTGTAATATAGTTTATGCCTCAGGAGAATAGATAATGGATTTTGTATAAACAGTTATGATATCACTAGAAAAAAGACACAGTTCCATAAAAAATACAAGATTTTAAAATAATTAGCTTAATTTTGCATATACCTAAGATACTATTGTGAATCTTGAGAAGATGTATTTCCAATAGAATGAATACATAAAAAAATAGTTTTGATTTTTGAAAAGTAGAGATATAATTGATAAAAAATATTGTTGATATAATAATTAATTACTATGCTGCAGAATCAAATTAATTCGTAGCATTCATTATAGGAGTTCCACTATTTTTAAATTCATTTGGATCAACCAACATTATATGCATAAATATACACAAAAAATACTATTCTCATAATGCACACACAATGAAAAGTTGAATAGTTAAAAAAATCAGTTTAAAATATATTCATTCATATGCAATTGGAATACCTTTAATTATATTGATTCTACACTGTGCATGACATATAAAACAATAACTTTGCAATTCTACATTACTCTAAAAATTCATTTTCAAAACAAATGAAAACAAAAAAAAATACACCTTTTAAGGTCATGTCATTAGTATGTTAGTTCGATGAAACTTCAAAACCAAGCAGTCAAATACTACATTTTTATAAAGTAGTGATTGTGTGATGTTTAATTGGTTTAACATCAATCCTGCTTAATAGGATAATGGTGGCTATGGTTGTTAAAGAGCCAAAGACACGAAAATGTATAAGTACTGAATTGGATTAAGATCCATATGACTATATAAGCTATTGAGCTTAGAATCAAAATATTATTGTGTTTTCAATTTTATTCTCATAGTTTTGTAGTTAAGTGGAGATAAAAGATGACTGCTGGAGGGATGCATTAGATTCTAAGATCTAGGTGCAGTGCTCTCAGATACAAAGCTCCTCACTGACAAAGGCCACAAGTCGGAAACTAGTCTGGGGATATTGGATGAGTAGGTATTAGATAGGGATTTTTATGCACAAGTCTCCTGCCATCCACTGATTACTCTGGTTGGCACTGAGTGACACTACTGTACGGAGAGTTTTGCATGTTTTTATAAAGAAGTTTAATTTAACAACAAATTTAATATATCTTTGATTTATACAATATCCAGAAATAAAAAAAATGTAATTCTATATTAAAAGTTCATTTTCAAAATAAATGGGAACAGAATAAAATATGGTTACAGCTTCTAATATCAGAAGATTAACAGAATAAAATATGGTTACAGCTTCTAATATCAGAAGATTACTAAGACATCCCAAATGAAAAAGCAAAATCATGTAGCTAAAAGATATAATCTCTGTAATATATATTTATGAAGAATTTTATCATCTGAAAGCTGTATAAATAATGAGTAAAATTTTGAAAACCTAAATGAAAAGAATGGAAAAAATATGGTGACATTTTTATAGAAAATATGAATTGTTAAAAAAATCATATAAATTAATTTATAATTTATTTTTAAATTTTGCATGAAATATAAAAGCAAAAAGCAAAAAAACAAAGTCAGTAAAATTATGAACGCTTATTCGTAAAATCAGTTTCTGAAATAGAGGCAAAACTTTTATTACAAATTTTCTGACATATATATAACACAAAATTACTTCATAATCACATCAATATGTAATAATTTTTTTTTATTTAATTAATTTTTTAAAGCAATTTTATGTAAAAAATGCCAGTATATTACTACATTATTTTTGTTTGGGGGGTGGGGGTGGAGAATTAATATTATTGCATATTGGCATATTGTTTAAAAACAATATTCACTAGTAAATTACATTTAAATTTTATTCAATACTATTTAAGTTTACCTTATGAACATCAACTATAGAAGTACTTTAAAGCATTTTTCATTTTTACTGATGACTTTTACAAAGACCACAATTTTTGAACAATATAAACAAATGGCCCAACTTTTATTTCTATATTGAATTTCTTCCACGTAGCAATGCAAAATTTCTTTAAAATGAAATAATTATAAGAAATGAATATAATTTTTTTTTTTTAAAAAAAAAAACATAGTCACTTATAACTTATATTTAAACTATGCTAATGCATCTGTGCTTAATTTTTAAGATTTTTTCCATTTTGTTACTATAATTATATAATTGGTATAGGTAGGAGTGATCTTCATTTCTATGAATATAACAATCCAAATATTTTGATTCAAATACTGTGATTTTATTCATTTAGAAGGCTATAGGTAAATGCTTTGCTCCTTTGAATTCCCAATAACTGTCAACATACCATAATAGACATTTGAGAAACAATAGTTTTAACCCTAATAAACCACATTAATAATCTCAGTGACTCGAATTCCAAAGAAAACAGCGGTAAAAAACGTAATCCTAAAGTTAAAAATAACGTAAACGATAGCCTCAAAAATAACCAACTTGATTTCCTAACGGAGTCACCTAAAAATACAAATATGACAAATAATAACAAACTAAACAAAACAGTGAAAAAAGAGAAGGAAAAAATTTATATGCGAAAAAACATTGACATTGTGAGTTACGGCAAAAAAAGTGTCGAAATGGAAATTGCCGGTTGCGGCAAAACATTGCAGAACAGAAAAGTCATTGAAAAAGTGGAGACAATCTCAATTTTAAAAAAGGATAATATAGAACTTAATATAGACTACAACCTAGGGCAAAAACCAGATTTTTCTGACATTTCTGAAGAGAACCATGGCGAAAAACCCCGGGAACAGTGGCACCTGTAAAAATAATTATAATAAAGATATCATCGCAAAAACGTAATGAAAAGGATAATGAAGCTAAAAACAAAGATACAACATCAGAAAAAAAGTGCTAATCATGATTTGGATACTCAGAGAGTGTCAAAAGAAGTCAAATTATGAATCAACAACAGAAATTACCAAGTTTTTAGAAGATTCTAAGCCAAATAAGAGTTCCCTTGACCAAACTTCAGAGCTATTAAATACCCAAGACCAAGTTAAATGCAAAGATGAATTACAAAAGGAGATTTAAAACATAATAACAAATTACAAAAGGAGGTTTAAGACATAATAAGGACAATTACATATTCTTCACAAAGCCCCCAAACAAAACAATACTAACCAAAACCCAAATAATCCCACCTTTGTCAAACCTATATCTCTTACAAAATCAAAACCACCCACCTTTGGCCTCTCCACTCGCGAAGACAAAATACCACGAGAGATGGAACATAGGGGAAAATCAAATGACAAACACCATATGGACTATACTATCATGGAACAATGACAACTTTAATCCTGACTTTCCAGGATTAGAAAATAATTTAAATCAACAAGTCCAGAGAACAATACAGCATAACAAAAACAACACCAGACTTCTACACAAGAATCAACAGTCAATCTCTTATGTCAAAAGGCAGCTGCAGGGAATAGATCCTCTGGGATTGAGAAAATCAGCCCACATAATAATCTCAGACAGCAGAAAACATGTATTCCAAGATGATGCGGATTATGGACAATGATTACACGGAAAGTGCTGAAGAAAATTCAGGGAATCTTTTGATTAGAGAGCCAGTGACCACTGAAGACGGTTCATCCCACTACTCACTCATCAGAGACAGGTTTAACCAATCAATTCCAACCCTCCTGATGAGATCATTTCAGCCATACAAACATGATTGTACACTTATTCTAGCAACCATAGATAACAATATTTCATTTTATAAAAATTCCCGGTTCAAGCGCTCTTTGGTCATCAGCATTCAAAGTCCTATTTCATCCTAATGACCAGTATATTGGGGTCCAATTTACCAGTGCATTCACCAAAGAAGTCTTCAAGACAACACAAAAACACTCGCCGGCTGATACCTCATGACCGCCCAGCTGGATAGACCAATGTGTATTGGTGGAACAGTTAAAAACTGTGGTGTAAATTTCAGTAAGGCAGACATGCATCAAATGCTGGCCCCATACAGCAAATTAGTTTCATTTGGCTACTGGCTTTTATATAACATTGAGATGCAGATTTTCACAAATATTGTTCAGATTAAGTCCCCCTTGGCAAAGGAGTATTACCACTGGCAATTCCAGCAATGGTGGAGTATGGTGAGTCCCTACTAATTATTACCCTTCATGGGGTTTCCCCTCAGTGTTTTCATTGCTGTCAATGGGGGCACCTCATGAGCGTCCAGATAGGAAATACTTGCAGTGCAAAAGTACGTGGAAAAAATTCCACAGGTGTTACTCGGGTGGATCTCCACATAGGAAGATAGAACTCAATCAAGACTAGTGCTGAATTCCAGGCCCAATAACATAACAAATATGAAGGACTTACAAGAACCTACCCACACTTATGCAAGGCCCTCTTTCGTTATTTCCAAACAAGCAGAGGCAGAGATTGAAATGGCAGGACCCCTTCCTAGCTTAGCTATTCTGGAGAAACCAGAAGTTGGGATTACTGAGGAGAAACAAGGCCAAAAAGCCAGGCATTCGTGGTTATCCTGACTCCACCACCCCCTCACTGCAGTAAGGGAAAGAGGCCAAAGAGATCAATTTCCTTCTCCCACCACTTTAAGATCTCATGATGAAGCAGTCCTTAGGGGACCTCATGGAAATAAATGACCTTACAGGCATTGGGAACTCCCTCAAGGGGCAGAAAACCAGGATCAATTCCCCAATTTGGATCAACTTTCTTAATGACCCTGTACCTATTAATCTAAAAGATATGCCATTGAAAATGATGCCCATAAAAACAGATTCTTCAGATCAAATTATTCTTATTGAGGAAATTAGGGTCCTCATCCATGCTAATACACAGAAGGTGGGTACTCCCTGAAGGCCGAGTTGCAGGTGTTTGCAGGGCCCTAATGACCTTATGAAATAATCTGACATGACTGCACAGAAATGCAAGGGCAATAATGGTTCTCATTACATCATTGAACATTAGGAAACTGAACTCATCTGATAGGGCCTATGGCCTCTTACAGTGGTTCAAGCTCCACAAACCGGATGTTCTGTGCTTAGGTGAGACCAAATTACACCAACAAACTAGCCATATAATCATTAATCTTATGCAGTCCATTGGCTATTTTCGCTATTCCTTCTCCAACACAGCCTCAGGTGAGGTAGCAATCATCTTAAACAAAAAATTATTAATCACTTCAAAATTTTATCAATTAATTTGAATTGCCTTATCACAATAGTTCAATACAAAGGCTGGACATTCAATCTTGTGAACATATACCTTTCTAGACACCCCAAATAGTTTTAGATATGATTCACACAGTAAATTTTGCTTTAAGAACAAGTCTATTTCCCAACTGTAATTATTGGTGATTTTAATCATAGTTAAGAACAATTCCAAATGAAATACACCAACTATTTTAATCAACCCCTCATCAGTGGAAGGACTTTTTTAATGAGAGACTTTTCCTTTTATAACAGAACAACCCAGACTCTTATTGACCTTGTATTTATGTCATCCACGATTACCCCAATAAGGAAGGCCCATCTTCGGCTGGTCACTTTTACAGACCACCATGCCCTAGTGATAAAGATTGATCCAGTTGAAGGCAGACAACCAAAACATCACCTTTCTCGCACAACTAGGATGTTAGTTAAATTGAATATAGCCATTCAGTTAATATCTGAAGTATACATTTCCTTTAATAAAATCAGACTCATAGCCCTCCCAACAGTTAGGGCCTGGAAAATGTTCACAATAATACTTAATGACCTCATTAATCACTGTACTCAAAGAACGAGTGGCCACCCAGTTCACCTGATTAGTGAACTGCACCACATTGCAAATCAATTTAAATTCATGCCATATGAAGCTCAAATAATATCTCAAAATATGGAACTCAAAATAAAAATACCAGACCATTCAAAAGCAAGTTACAGAGAAAGCAAGTTGCAGAGTACTATCAATCAGGAGGGCTCACTAATTTTTACATCATCAGCACTACTGGAACAGGGGATACCTTATATGGGCCCTTGGCTCAGGCAGGAAATCTGGAGCCCCCGATTCGATTGAGATTGATGGAGACAAATACATCAGGACATCCATGCTGCTCAGGATTGGAGAGTATTACATCAAAAAGTTTAGAACACACAACCCATCTCCATGGTCCCACTGCTGATAAAGACAGTTGTGAGCCTCATTAAGGAGGACATACAGGAGAATATCATCATTCAGCTGTCCACTTGGTCGACTGCAGAAGCAGTCGGTTTCACCTCATAGTTGATCATATGCACAGTAGGAAGATGGCATAGCCAGTCATGGTGCAACTCGACTTCACCGGAGCTTTCAACTGCATCAGGGTTGAAGTGCTACTTGGTACCCTGGAGAAACTCCAAGTGCCTCACGCATATCTCCAAATGATTGAGAACCATTTGCAAAATCAAGAAGTATTTCTCCCTTTGGATGGTCGAGTGACTCCAGGATTTCAGCCCTGTATTTCCATACCACAGAGCTCACCACTAAGTGCACTCCTCTTCATGGTTTATATTAACCTAATTAATCCACTACTGTTGAGCAGCAAGGCAACCCTCCCAGGTATTGCCATTCCTTTGCTTAGAGAGAGCATTCGCCATGTATTCTATAGGGATGATGTGACAGTGTTTCTCTCTTCCCAGGATGAGGTTGGTAAACTAGAAGAATTCTTAGACCACTTTGCTTGTGAATTTTGTCTGAGGGTTAATGAAGTAAAATCAGCCATGTGGTCGATCAAAACCAAGAAACAAATCCAGGGGAGATTTAGGGCCCCCTCAGAAGTTTCTCAGGTTCCACATCACTTCTCTCCCCTCCATTATGAGAAAGGAGCTTGAGAACACCTTGCTCTCAAAGGTTAAAAAAACAGTAACCACATTATTTAGAGTCCACCTTTCTCTCTTGGGGAAAGTTGTGCTTGTAAATGCAATTGTCCTGCCAAAAATAACCTACTATCTAAATCGGCTGCTTTCCAACCAAAACCTTTATCCAAAAGGTAGAAACCCAATGTAGGAGATTGTGCTGGGGCAGGAGCACCTGTCATCAGCCTCAACCTCCTTCAGAAGCCCAAGTCACAAAATGAATTTGGGTTACCTTCAATTCCCCATTTTTAATACAACAGGCTCCAATGTCCTAGTGAAGCTGTTTCATGATAACCAGGAGATGGAATATCCACTTTCTCTTTTGGAAAAAGTTGCGCTTCTAAACACAATTGTCCTGCCAAAAATAACCTACTTTCTAGCTGGCTTCTCTCCAACCAAAATCTTTATCCAAAAGGTGGAAACCAGTGTAGTAGATTGTGCTGGAGAGGGGGGGAGAGCGCCTGTCATTAGCCTCAACCTCCTTCAGAAGCCCAAGTCACAAAATGGTCTTGGATTACACTCAATTTCCCTTTTTTAATACAATGGACTCACAATGTCCTAGTGAAGTTGTTTCATGGTAACCCGGAGATGGAATGTCTGCTTCCCATTTCCAGAGGTCGACCCAACTGACCGACCTCCCCCAAGAAAGGGAAAATTATGGCTTCAAGAGCAGATGTCTATGGTGATCAAAAATATTGTGGCCTCAGTTCCCTTTTCAAAAAAAAGTTGCATTATTGGGAAATTTATGGGCTAACACATGCCAATGATTTGAAAGTTGAAACCAGTCTTCCCATTGGAATTTTAAGGTTCACAAAACTGATGAAAAGGTGGAAGCTGGGACCCCTTCTTGGTGGACTTTTTAATTAAGATTATCCTTCGGGCCCTTCCCACCATGGCGTTCTTCTGTCACAAGTGAGGGTACAGGATTGACCTCATATGTCCGATATACAACAAAGAGGAAGAGACAGTTTCACACATTCTAGATAACTGTGAAACATGGAACAATCTATGATTCCAGGCTCTACAAAAAACCACAGACAAGGACATTGCAAATGTTGTGATAGCCAAGGTGATTAACAAAGGACTCTAGGGAACGATCAGACTGGCAATACACATTAACTTTGCCATCTGGTTGGTCAGAAACAAACTCAATTTTAAAAAAAGAAATAGACTACACCATTGAAGGGCTCTTTTATAACATACTTAGTGAGGCCAGAGACTATGACAAAAAACCTTCCAATCTTGGCTTTCTGAACAAACATGGGACAAATTAATTTGGAAAAATATTCCATCTTCTAGTTCCTCGCTACCAAAGACAATTAATAAAAGAAGAGACAGTGTCAAAATAAACTGAATAATCAAATTAAAACTATTGGAGGTTCTGCCTCACCAATTTCATTTCAATTAATCTTACAGACATATAATCAAATTAAAAATTCTTTGACTCGGCCTTTCTTTAGTTGACCAGGATTGTTTTTAAACTTTTGTAATAACGAACATTATCCTTTATTGAAATATCTACAAAAGTTAATTCCAAACCCTATTGGATAGGTGACCTGGATAATCAGGTTGACAGTTTGTAGTCACTGCGGATCTGGACCCCTTAAATTGACATAAAATCACTCCCATCAGATTAACATTGATCTGGTAAAATCATTAGTTCACCTTGTACTAGGACACTAAAAAAATGCTTGTTTTAATAACCAGTTGATTCGGTCCACCTTTAGTTGACCACGATTACCTGTAAACTTTGTAACCATATGTATTACCATATTGTCCTTTTTAATGTTAATTAGAGAACCTAATTCCAATTCCTATTGAATGTATGCACTGTGATCTGGGTGGGCAGGTTGACATTTTGTAGTCACTGTGCATTCGGATGTCTCATTGTTGGTTTGTAAACCCATTCACTCAACCTTGTTATTGGGGTATAAAAAAAATTGGGGGTTTTAAAACAACAATCCAAAGATTGTCAAGATCCAAGAGTTTTAAAATAACAGTATGCAATTGTATCTAATGAAATCCTCAAATATATAACTGTAGAACAAATTGTTTTGACAAAACTGCTAAAAAAAAAAAAAATTAGAAATGTGTGTCAGACAAACAAATTTATTCATGGTTTCTGACTTCTGTAACAAATATGAAAGCAAATAAGTGAAATCATTATATTTAAATTATTTAAAAATTTATTTAATGAATTAAAAAATTATTTAAGAAATGATTTTATACTGATAATGTATATATAATAATTGATTTAACTAGTATTTTATTATATACAATCAACTTGATTTGTTTGAAAATATATTTAAACTTAAATAAAATATTAAATTTAAAAATTGCAATCATATAAATTAGATTATCGCAACAATTACACTTTCATAAAATTTAAATATGTATTAAAGAAAAAATATTTATTTAATAAAGAGTAACAATATTATTGCTTCAATAATTGGAGTATGTGAATTTATATAATGCCACTATTTTTAATAAAATCATTATCAACATTTTATAGAATATATATTCGAGAAAATTATTTCTAATAAAAAATAAAAACTTTTCAATCCTAACTTTGCAATTTTTTTTTGTGCTTTTCTTTTTTTTTTTTTAATGAAATTTTTTTACAATTACATAGTATAAAAAATGTCTTTGCATATTTATAATATACAGAATTAATAAAGTAAAAAAACAAATAAATCAGGATCTTTTTTTTTAATCAAATAAAACAGAATAAATACTACATTTGTCCTCATGTCTCAAATAGATTTATTTTATGCTCAGGTGGACTCTAAGTTAAATTAAATCTTTTTTTTTTTTTATTATTCTTTACTATAATAACTTACTATAATAAATTATTTTTTGTATGGGACCATATACTGTTATTATTGCGTTCTTATGTATTTAGATTAAAATATAAACTAGAACTTACCCTGAATTATTTACAGCCATGATATTCCCAACTACAGCAAAAGGGTACATAAGAGCACTAGCCAAAAACTATAAATATATATATAAATACAAATATTACAAAGACATAAATATTTAATATACTATTTTTTAAACAAACACAAAATAATTAGCATAAATGAATTCAAGCTAATACATATTGAAATATATAAAAATATTTATTTGGATTAGTTTTAAGATTCAAGTTGATTATATATACATAAATATTTTCAAGTTTTTGTTTTTATCACATTTAAAAATGGCACACAATGATATAAACCAATTTATGAAGGGTACCCCCCCAAAAAAAAAAAAAAATCCAGAATTTTGAAATAAAAAATAGTGTATTTACTTTTACAAAATGAATGTACTTCAAAGTACTGACTATTTGATGCAAAGCACTAGTCTAAATGTATTTCCACTTTTTAAAGCAGTCCTGACACTTTTGCAAAATGATGCCTTTTAATACCTCTCATTTTTTTGTTACCTCTTCCAACCCTACAAAATGTTTTCCTTTGAGGCATTTTTTCATTTAGGGGAATAAAAAGAATCAGCATAGAGTGAGATTGGAGGAATATGGTAGATGAATAAGCTAGATCATGCTGTTTCTGGTTAAAAACTGTTTCACATTCAGCCTTTGAGTGATAGAGCATTGTCGTAAAGTCACTACTTTCCACAAATCAAAATATTTTCATCTCATTACCATATCACACAAATCTTTCAGAACATGTAAGTATACACCTGACCATTATGAAGGAATTCTGAGTAAACAATGTTTGCATCATAAAAAAAAAGTAGTGTCATCTTGACATTGAACTTCATTTTCTGGGCTTCTGTGGTACATGGTGAATTTGAACTCTTTCATCAAACCACTCATAAACTTGTGTTTTCATCAGAGCAGCATGCTTGTAAACTGTTTCAAGCACCTCTAGCTATATTTTCCCTTACAGAAAACAGAATTTCACAGTTCCAACTTTTCAACTATTATAGTGTATTCATCAAAAAATATATTGTATAGCACCATGACTTCATTCAATGGAGGCAGTTTGAAAACTGATGCACAATGGTCCCTGCAAGAGGCATCGAGAGGCAGAAGCATGGTACTATAATGAGTAGGCAGGTTCACTAAAGAATGTTTCTGGGATTACCCTTTTGTATCTTATTTTAAGTAGAAAAATATAAAACCTAGAAAATAATATTTTTTTAAAAAAAATCCAAAGCTAACAGAATGAATTCTAACGTATAATGATGCAATAATATCTTCCTCATTAAAAAAACAAAAACAAATAATAGTTTTAAAGAAAAGAAAAAAATTGCTTATGTAATCAATCATATTTACCTTAGAAATTTTACATTTTATAAATCACTTTTCTGTATTATAAAATGACATTTGACATTGGTCTTATTTTATATATATATATATAATTTATATTTTGATATCATTATTGTTATTATTATTTTTAAATAAACTTATAATACTACACTAATCTTGTCTACAGATTTTAAAATCTATTAAAAACTAGAATATTTTTTTTTACAGAAATACAAATTCTTTCCAATAGACAATTTGCATTTATATTTGACAGAAATACTTTGAAATATTAAATTCTCTTTGGCAATGATTCTATTGCTAGTGAATTAATTTAAAAGGAGACTTGGTAATCTGCTTAGCAGTGCAATAAATTGAATGTGGAACTTTATAAGCAATATAGATAGATATTCAAAGAAGGAAGTTCAACAATTCAAATAACTGGTAGATTAAAATTGCCAAGCAGATATAAATATTAGATAATTGTGATCAATGTAGATCATTTTTTTCAATGTATTGAAAGTAACATATGAATCTATACTAATCTTATTAAATGTATAAGTGGTACTCTTTTATATGATAATGACATTTTGAACAGGTAGAGAAATTATGTTCATCATCTTTTAAATAATAGTATAAGATTATAAATGGCAACTGTTAATGGCATATCCATCCTATCTACTTATTTAGATTTGGACAAAGATATCCAGCTAAATAAAGTTACAATAATTCTTTGTAATAAAAGCAGCAGCTCATGCTGACATATATGAAGAAATTTTAGTAATATGCTAGATTTAAAAAAAAATAGAAAATGTAAAAAACACTTGGATTCTTGAAGTTGTGCCTGATCTTGCTATGTATCTATTATTCCAATTTACAAAAATAAATAAAGATGATAAAAAAGCTGCATAATTTTATCATGGAATATTACTGTAACCCACTACAATAAAGATATTGTCAAGGATTCATAAAATTATTATTTCTAACCATAGATGAACGACTACCAGAAACTCAGTATGGTTTTAAAAAATAAAAAAAGTAAAGGAGTAATTTATATGTTGCTTTTATTAATTTTATCAAAGCATTTGAATCAATTAATCAAAGATATCACAGTTAATATATGAAATCAATTTCACTTTTATTTTTGAAATCAATTTTTATTATCTTTTTTAAAAAATAAAAACAACCAAAAAATAACTTTGGTCCCTATCTTTTTGTCTCAGTGAAGACAAAGTATTTCTTACCCCCCCCCCCCGCCCAAAAATTGAAATAAGATCAAAACTTTTGACTTTTTCAACTTTCGTTGTCTTTTTTTAAAAAAAGATGGTGACTATATGGCAATTTTTTTTTTTTTTGGCTTTATTTCTATTACATGATGTCTATTTTGCCATTTTTAAAAAAAATACTTTTCTTATTAATTACATTTTTTGATCATTTCAACACACCAGCACAAAAAATTACAATAACATCAAAACTTCAAACTTTTACACATTTTGTTTTATTTTTTCAGATTTCAAATACAGCGACTTTTTTTGTCTGTATGGTGATTTTAATTACACGATTTCTATTTTGCTCTTACTATTAATGACACTTTTTGATCCTTTTATTTTTTCCTACTACATCTTTAAAATTTTATTTTTAAAAATGGAATATCTTCGGTTGCAGGAGTCTGACTTACATCGGTAAATGGCACAATTTGTGCAACATTTTATCTGTCTCATATAATTTCTCGCAAAAGTGTGAGTTTTTGTATGAGCTCGGCCAAAACATGTTCGATCCTACCCTTTCCCAATATTTTGCAAATTCCATGTTGGGAAGGGAAGGGTGGGGATGGTGTGACAATTCTTAGTGAGTCAGACTGTGTGATTTAAGTAGAAATTAAATTACTCTGCTATGGAGATATCAAAACTTGTGGCCACTTCAAATCCAAACACCTTCAGACGATACGGTAATGATTAGTGAACTGTGCGAATACGCATAAAGTGTCACGAAGCACAAATCAGGCCGTAATATTTCAGTGCAAAACCATCGAACAGCCTGCAATGGCTAAGATAAACACAACTGTTTTCTTAGCCGTAAGTGTAGGCCACGGAAACATCATTTTTATGTGTTTTAACACATAAACAATGCCGTCAAGCAGCCATAACCGGCTATCAAATGACAACCACAAGAAGAGATTGAAAATGAAATACATGGCTGAGAGAACAATGTATTTCAGTTAAATTTTTTTGGAATTTTAATAAATTATAAATTATCTTGACCATCTAGTATTAATTGCTCTTAAATCTCTACCATTATAAATTTATATGTTTGCTTTAAAATTAGTTTATTTTTTTCTATCAATTATTTTACTAGACACAGTCTGATTTTCTTTATCAGTACTTTTTGTTTTGCAGCAGATATATGAAAACATTTCTCATCTAGTACCCATAAATATCACTCAAAATTATGTGAATCACAATTTTTGACAAAAAAAAACTTTACCTTTTCTAAACTTATGATATTTATTGGTGAATTACACAGATATAGAGTATAGCAACTTGTAATTTATCATCTTTTAAATTACAATAAAAACAAACAGAAGTACTTAAAAAATTAGTCTGCTTCTTAAAGATTTTTACTATAAGGTAGAACCGCCAAAGAATATTGAATAAATACTCTCAGATACTAAACTGAGCTAAACATTTTATTATATTTAAAACCTATTTATAATATATATTCATTAATCAAAATTTATTTGATTGAAAAAAAAAAAAAAATCTCCATATAGGCCATACTATAACTCTTTTCATCTCTAAAATTTTTTATTTATTTTTCTAAAAAATAAATGGTTATAATTAAAAATTATATAATTTTCTTAACTAATCATATATTTTATCATTACATTTATTAATTCTTTAATATATATACATAATTTTAGATTTATAAACATACATACTATTCTTCTGAAAATAGAAAAAAATATTTAATAACTGAAACACAGGCTTATTATATACCTGTGTCTATATATGTAATATATAGGGTATATGAGCACAGACTTTCACATGACCCACCACTCTCCACTCTTATCTCATAACACTGATACACTTGAACACATATATGTTGAAAAGATAAATAATCACCAATATACATATTTCATGCTAAACCAGCAATCATCAGTTGGTCCAGATTACTATCTCTACACACACATATGTTATAAGTGCTCAGATATATATTAAGATAGCGAATTCTCATACTTTAATGGACAGACTTCAATCTACTCCACACTCCAACTTTTCAACCATCCACCCAATTGAAAATCTGATGATGGAATGTTCAAAGGCTACCCTGAGGCCGAGATAATTGGATGGACGGTTGAAGAGTTGGAGTATGGAGTAGATTGAAGCCTGTCCATTAAAGTATGAGAATTGGCTATCTTAATATATATATATCTGAGCACTTATAGCATATATATGTAGAGATGGTAATCTGGACCAATTGATGATTGCTGGTTTAGCATGAAATACGTATATTAGTGATTATTTATCTTTTCAACATATGTGTTCAGGTGTATCAGTGTTATGAGATAGAGTGGAGAATGGTGGGTCATGTGAAAGTCTGTGCTCATATACCCTGTATATTACATATATAGACACAGATATATAATAAGCCCATTTCCGTTATTACATAGTAGAGATGTCTGCCCATCCCTTGTATATGTATTAAATGGATTATGTCCTATACATGAGGGGTCAGATTGACCTTAGGTCAACATGGGTGTGACAAGAATCTCAGCCTCAGGGTGGTCTTTGAGCATTCCATCATCAGATTTTCAATTGGATGGATGGTTGAACAATTGGAGTGTGGAGTAGATTGAAGCCTGTCCATCAAAGTATGAGAATTGGCTACCTTAATATATATCTGAGCACTTATAGCATATATGTGTAGAGATGGTAATCTGGACCAACTGATGATTGCTGGTTTAGCATGAAATACAAATATTGGTGATTATTTATCTTTTCAACATATACGTGTTCAAGTGTATCAGTGTTATGAGATAGAGTGGAGAGTGATGGGTCATGTGAAAGTCTGTGCTCATATACCCTATATATTAAAGAAATATTTAAGAATATACATGTATATTTAATTAGTAATAATAAAAATATTTTTAAACAAATTGTTTTCCAATTTCTGATATTTTTAATTACTGTTTTTCTAAACTGGCACGAATTGACTAAATGACTGCGCTATATATATATTGTAACGAGCACAGACGTTCGCTACATTGTTTTTTTATTTATTTATTAAACATGAAAGTAAATTAAAAAGTTCGCATTTAAAAATTTTCTTTAAGAATTAAAAATTGAAATTAAATATCATCTTAAACTCGTATATATAAATCGCACAGATAAAAAAAAAAAATTATTAAAATAAAACTTTATTAAAAATAGAAAGGTATTTTAAAAACAAAAGCCTAAAAAGATTTAGAGATAAAAATATATCTTTAATCTTGGAAAACACATTAATTAATCAGAAATGGAAATGATTGTTTTAATTAGTTAAACGTAAACCAGCCTTGGGCATTTAAATGTAAAAACATCGGTCACGTAGGAAAACAATAGAAACTGTTAGCAAATAAGCTATGGAATTGGACCGCAGCGAAAGGACCATCGCATCGGTGACGTAATGTAAATTCAATCCTTCACATTAATATAAAAAGGACAAGTTTGGAAATTATTGGTTAGTTAATGATTATTACGATGTGACTATATGTATTAGTACGGAGTTGGAGGTGAAGGGATTGAAAGAGGCGCTTTCAATTCCTTCAGCTGTTAAAGAAAAGGGAGTGAAACATCGTTTTCTACATTGAGGACCAACTAAATTAAAAAACCTCCGAATGAATAAATAAAACAACGGCTAAATGTATACCAATATCTTCAGGACGGCGTGGGATTCCCGTTCAAACTTACTAACGACAGATAAAGATGAACTGTTTAAAACCATAAGAACTTTACAATTAATGAACATTAAATTAAAAACTTTTCGTATTTAAAATAATTGCATTAGTTTCCTATCTGACTAAAGTAGTTAAAATGTTATTTGATGTATTTTTTATTTATTTGTTTAAAATCATTTCCATTTATTTAACTTTGTTCTTTAAGTTTATTTATGATTTCTGTTTTCCGATAAATTAAAATATATCAATGTTAAACTTAAGTCGGGCGTGAATGGCTGTATAGATTTGTAAAGTTATATTAGGGGAGGGTAATCTTAGGTTATTTATGTCGTTGTTAAATTGGGTCAATGGATTGGATATATTGATGTAGTTAGTAGATGTAGTCGGAGATTCGCTACTGGCAGAATCGTTTATATATACGCCGCACTCACCCGTTTGCCTATGGAAGGAATTATAAGACGGAGAACGCAGTTTCTTTCTATGGAGTTTTTATTTTTTTTATTGTTCTTCTCGTTAGATAGATGTAATATTCCTATCTGATGAGAGTCAATGTCTTTTCTTAATCTTTTTGGTGCTGCCGTATTTCGTATTACATTGAATACATTGATGTATCAGATGGATTGATGCCAGTTTGACTGCGAATTTTAGCCTAAGGTTAAATAGGGATATAATATTTTATTTTCAAATGCAAATCTACGTAGTATATTCATACTCGACCCTAAATAAAAATGCATTAAATTTAAGTTGTTTATAGACGCTTGCATGGATTGGTTAACGATGAGTTGTGTTTCGGGTTTTCATATTTGATCAAAATATATAGACATTCGATAAATAATGATACCTTACGGGGAGTATCTAAAATGTATTTATTCGGATGTCTTTTAAGTTATTGGTGACAATGCAAGTATCTTATGCTGAATACTAGAGGGTTTCTTATATTTCCCTATGCAATTGTCAGTAATCAATAATTTTGTATTTTGATCGTTTTATGTTTATTTTGAAATGTTTTTGACCGTTGAAATCTGTAACCGATCTATAGCAACATATAAAAACAAGCTTTTATAATCCCATCTGTGCGAACTTAATTAAAATGTAAACTTATAATATAATAGAAATTAAAATGTAAATTAAAATCTAAGGTAAAGTTAAAAATAATGTTAAATGTTAAAATGTAAAACTAATACTAAAAATAATTTTAAATCATATATATGTGTGCATAAATAAATGTTTGTGTGTTATTTACTGGCAGTGGCTTATTTTATTTTATTTTTTTATATATACTCTTAGATTATATTTTTAAATCTCTGCTATTCCACTGAGCTAGTGACATGGGCTAACGACCGGATGCAAAATAAAATAAAAAAATCTTTTTTTTTTTTTTTGACTTACGTATCTGCCTACTTTATAAATTTTCTAGGTTCAAATGCCTAGATGGCGCCCTGTAATGCAGTTTACGTTAAGTCACCTTCTCCAGATCGTTACAATATATATATATACACAGTACATAAAATATTTATCATTTTGAATAATGGCAATATATGTACATCATTTTGAAATATTAATTTGTTTTTTAGTTGAAGAGCAGATATCTATCTTACTAAAATATGGAATTGCTATTTAATATATGGATTATATTAGTTCCATATTTAACCCTTAGAGAAACAAGCTTGTAACTTCTAACTTTAAAATCATAATAATTTTAGCGTGCATTAAAAAAAAAGTACCACTGTAAGAATATATTTTTTAAAAATATATTAAAGATAAATTAACTGGAGAAGGAATAGTTATAATTTATTTCACAAAATATAAAAATCAATTAAACAAATTTAAAAAATATATTACTATTATCTTAAAATAAGAATAAGCTATGAATATTTGAGGAATAGGCAAAAAAAAAAAAAAACAGAAAAGCTTGGGTACAAGTGATATGGCATGTTGTGTGGTGCTTGATTTTCAATGATAATAATAATGATATTCATTGACATGCTCATACAAATATATACACATAGGCAAAATACGGCAACAAAACTAATACTATGAAAATTTATTAATTTGATTTGATATATCTTCATGTTCATAAGAGATAAAAATAAAGTAAATCTGTTTTCTTTCTGTGGTTTTTATATATAAATATTTAGCACTAAACATTTGAGTTTTATGTAATAGATATGAACTAATATAAAAATAATTAATGCTTCCCATGTTTTATAATATTATAAATATTGTACCTTATGATAAATTTTATGAATTCCTTTTATAAATTCATTTTTTTATTGGAATATAAAGTATATTATAAATTCAATTTATCTTTGAAAATATTAAAACTCTATAAATATAAATAAATTATAATTTAATTACAAAGATCCTTAAATATATGAATTATTCTATTTTTAAAGTATCAGAATTAATATTTTAAATCAAGTCAATAAGATGAAAGTTAAAACCTATAAGATAATAAATTATTTATTTCAAAATTTCTAATAAAAAAATAAATAAAAAAAGTAGTGTCATCTATAAGAGAAAGTTTGTTTCATTCAAATGTATACACATTAGCATTTAGTGTTAATCAAACAATAAAGAAAGAAAATATGTGCAACATTATATACATATACTTGTTATTTATAAATAATTATTTTATTTTTATAATCCAAACATCTTATCATATACTGCTTAGAAAGATCCTTCACAATAAACCTATATATATAAATATATAGATTATTCTAACAAACTTGTAATGTTCAAGTTTATCTTAAAAGCCTAATCAAACTATAAGAAAGTCTTAAATACTCGGAGCCAGCTTTTGGCAGATTGCTGCCAAAAGCTGGCTCAGTGCATTTAAGATTGTCTTATAATTTGATTTACCTTTTCAGATTAATTTGAACATTACAAGTTTATTAGAATTACATAATTGTATTAAAAGACTATATACTATTAAGAAATATATGGATACAAATATAATTTATATCCAACCATTTAAGGTATGTCTGGCTATACGAACTGGAAAAAAAAAAAATCTACTCAATCTTACACTGATATGGATGAAACATTATTACAATATACAAAATGATCCCTTGAGGAATTCTGTAAATCATTTCACTATCAAGTCTGTATTGTATCTTGATCCTTGTTTGATTAAGAAGTCTATAAAAATTGAAAATAATGTTGGAGCAAGTACATAACCTTGATTATCATCTTTTTTATGATGGACAACCAATTAATTCCAAATAATATCATAGAACTGTTCCATTAATTGAATCAAATGCCTTGACCAAATCAATAAAATATATAAATTAATTGTTTTCAACAATTTTCTTCTATTTGTCTGGCAGTAAAAACTATGTCTATAATATTTTCTTGCTTTTTTAAAATAACCCTATGATCAAAAATAACCTATTCAACAAAATTCTTAAAAGTATCTTTGTTGCAATAGATAACAGTGATATTCCATGATAATTTTATTACTGACTTGTCTATTCCATTTGATTTTAAAAAGTGGAACAATAAATGCATCAGTAAATTCAAATGACTGCAGTTTTTCCATTTTTAAGATTGATGAATACTTTTGTCCAAATCTAAATGAGTTAGTAAACTGGATGTATCACTAAAAGATGTCAGCTCAATTCTAGTATCATTATTCAAAAGATTATCAAAAATACTCTTTCCATCTGATCAAAATATCATTTCCATTATATAAGAGAGTGCCACTGTTGAATGTAATAGGACTGTGATATCACTTCTTAGGTCCACACTGGCTTTCAGTACATTAAAAAAATTTAGAATGACTATGATCACTGAATGTTCATCTTCTTTATAATTTTCATATACCAATCATTTTTAAGTGTTCATGTCAGATGTTAAATTTTTGCTTTCAGATTTTTTCCAAGCTGAAAATTACAAATCTCCTTTTAATCAAATCGTCAATAATAAAGACATTGTTAGAAAATCAATCATGATTTTTCTATTTAGTAATCCCAAGAATAAACTTTCTTGTATTCTTAGCACATTATTAAAGAAAATTCCATGTTTCAGTAATATGATAGCCCTGGATATCCAAATTAGCAGTTTTAGTGTTTAATAACTATTGTAATTCAGTGCATATAGTAGATTCATTTAAAAAAATGAATATAAATTTTCTTGTGAATATGATTGGAATAATATTTATTTTTTAATGCAACTATCATTTTAATCCTAGAGTTTACTAATCTTTAAAATGTCCAACATTCTGTACTTGTGTTTGTATAACATGAACTTTCTCTAGTTTTCTCATTCCTAACTATTATGTAATCAAGGTAATCTGCTGAATCCCATTGTTTTGAGTGTGGATGCAATCATATTCCTTTATAACATCTTTTTCTGCCTAAACAAAGTGTTTGCAATAGTCAGACCATGTGTTGGGCATAAATTCAATAATCACAAACCATTTGAATTTGTACCAATTATACTGGTCAAAATTGTGGGTTCCTTCAACAAGATCTAGAATCCAAGCAAACTATAGCAATCTAGCATGTGTGAGATACACAGGTCTGGAACAATATTAAATGCTAACCTATTTACCTGTGCTCCAGAATCATTGACTATATGAACAACGCTTTTGAGAATACTAGCAAGCTTTTCATTAACTTTAGTCCCAGCAATAAGAACAGGAAATCAAAAATATTCAAATGATTAATTAATAATTTATACAGAAGACAACAATTACAGAATGATACAGATTATTGCTTAAATTAATTAATATTCAGAGCCGTAATAATATTCAAGGCAATGTGAAACAAAAAGGGGTTTTAATTAATAATACTAACTAAACTTTCATTCAATTAGGAGATAGTATAACTCAATCAGATAATTAATACTATAGATTCGGGTAATGAATGACAACTGCGAGAATACAGAGAAATGATATAATAGAAATTTATTAAATGATAAAGTATGGTAATTTATGTTTAAAAATAAAACAAAGTAGGTGCATAAAATGTCTATACAATAATTACACATTTGATTATAGTTAATTTGCAATCACGCATTTTGGTGGATACATTAAATAGGTCATTCAGGAAATTACAGAAGAACTAAGATATTTGTATTATTACATAATATTGGTTAGTGCAATTACTATATATATATATATAACAAGAGTGGCTTGTGCAGTTAATCATACATGGTAGTTGATGCAGTTAATATTCCAAGGATATGGAATAATTTGATTAGATAATCAATAACACATTGTAGTCTAACCCTCACTTAAAATATTACAGATTCACAGTAATGGGCTTCATTAGTCATTATATAATAAGTAATAGTTTATGATGTGTGATTTGAAAGTGTGCAAGATTATATTTCAGTAAGATTTGGGAGATCGCTCAGATGTGTGGGAGTAAGATAGTTCTGCCTAAAAGAAGCTTAATTATATAATATGACTCAAAGAGTTAAATAGGATGGATGACGACCAACATGTGATTATGGCTGACAGAGAGCATTGCAGGTTTATAAACAAATTGATAATAATAAAGGTGGTATTACGTTATTGTTTACAATTGCATACAGGAAGGCAGTCCCTTGGGACACTCTTGTGTGACTTTGTCATATTTGTATGAAAGACGTATGCCTGCATGATGGCCAAGGTCATATCTCTCAAGAATAGTGGCACCAGTTGCATGTTGGGATGGTTTATCCGTATGTTTCCCATATACTTATTCATTGGAGATGCCAAAAGAAGATCCCTAGTAGGAAATGCATCTATTTTGAGAAGGATAATGAAGAGTGGGATTGGTCATTCCAACCATCCCAAAATATATGGCAAAGCAAGAAAATTATAAATAACAATTGCAATACCTTTATAACGCCTAAAACATATAAATAGTTTGAGTCACTAACAACCACGATAAATTAATAAACACGTAATTATTATAGGATGCTCTCCTGCATAATAGAATGCTTAAACACAAACCATCCCAGATACTTAACTAATGATTAATAAAATGGACAAAAGGGGTCAGAGTCTAAAAGTAAAAGGAAATAAATTGCTTTCTCCCACATTTCTAAAATATCTCCTAACATTTCTACAAGTGATCATTGCACATATATCTTAATATATTAATTTACAAAATAAAATCATAGATCAAACATATGCACATGATAGATTACATATTAAATTCATTTCTGGTGAGATTTAATTAGATAAATTGGTAAAATGATTTTAATAATTAGATGAGGGTTAATTTTCAGTTAGAGAAAGCAATTAAACATAAACATTAAGATCTTCCAATCATTTAAAAGAGTAAAATTATTATAAAATAATTGGTGTGAAAATGAATGAGTTTGTAATAACTAACTTTAAAGGAAATTTACATCTCCATAGTTTAATAATAGGAGAAAATTATTGGCAGTAGGTTTAAATTTACTCGCTGGATTGTATACCTTCTTGGCATATCAAAATAAATTAGAATCACAAACTAAAAAAAATAAAATTCCAAATTGCCGCACTCATAACATAAGCACTTATACAGCATTAAACTAAATTGTATAGACATTATTAACATTTATATACACCTGGGTCTCGTTTTATGCTGAGTATTTTAGTACAATTTTGAAGTTATGCGATTCATACTTTTTCTTAATATCTTTCATATTTCACTATAGTTATTAGATATCAAGAAATTTAAATTATTAATAACTTATTTTCACTTGAAATACTTTTTTTTCCTTTCAAAAATATAACGTTATATTAGCAGCTAACGTGAATATGGCCTGAAGCTGTATTTAGAACATAGCTTCTAGTAAATAACCTATTTATACCAATGAGTAAATAATAATAATAGATTTATACTTACATATAAAAATATTGCAATAAATATTCAAAAAATTTAAACTTTTAAAACGTATTATGTTATATATAACAGAAATAACTAATCTTTTAGATTTTTATAATAAAAAACGAAGATTTTATAAACTGAAAATAATCTTTCTAATGATAATGTTTTGATTGTGATATCATTTTTTTAATATAGAAACAGAAAACCATTAACACAGCACAAGACTGAAAATGGCGCTAGTTGTTCATCACATCACGAATAAAAATAAAGTGGCTAACAGGTTTCTCTGGACATAATTGCTGAGAGATTATTGACTTCGTTTAAGGAGAAGCCACAATACATCACATCATATCTGATTTCTTACCAGTTTACAAACAAACGCTAGCAGTAATGATTAAAATATGTATGAAAAATGTAAAATTAAATACTGTAGTAATAAAAAAAGGAAAAAAAAGCTTGTCTTGTATTAATTTTTTTCAAATATTTGAAATTTTTTATTAGTCATACTTTATTTGCTTATTTTTTTAATGCGAATTTTAAAGTAATTTTTCTTTGTTGCTTTACTTTTATGCAAATTCTTAAAATTACAACCCCTATCCCCCATTTTTCAAGATAAATTAAGTCTATTTTTGTGCGATTTTTTTTTAATGCGGGTTTTCTGTGGAACCTATATACCGCATAAAACGAGACCTGGGTGTAATAGCTTTTAAGAATTAAATCAAAAAAAGAAAGGCTTACAATATACTTTAGAATTAGAATAACTCATTAAGAGTTCATTAGCTGACGGCAATGTAGATGTTACCTTGGGCTTAAGGACACAATGTAGGTAATCGGTGGATCATGATCATAAGTTAGTTTAGGTTGGAAACAGGCATTGGTAAAAATTAATAGTTCACTTTCAGGCAAGCATATCAATGAACAGTCCACATATTTGGTCTAGATGTTCTAGACTTCAGCATAGTGAGTTAGATGAACTTCCCAAAGGTATGGGAAAACAAATGGTCATCTCCATTACCCCGACATGATTGATTTCACAATGCAAACTTATGTGAAGTATATTAACTCTTCGATAATTTACCTATTTATACACAAGGCAAATATTTGAAGAATGCTGCCTTGAGGCAAGATATTTCCTTCATTTCACACATACCTGGATACAGGATGTGATCCTTGGTTTCCATTACATTTTTGTTTAGATTTAATCTGATCAAATTCCTGCTGGCTATTGTTTCAAACTCTGTATACTTGATTGAGATTCGAAGTTGATCTACATCTCCTTATATGATAATGAAAAAGACTGATCAATGGTCAAGTAAAAATTTAATTAAAAAATCTCTGGTATTTATAACATTCCATGGATTTTTTAGAATGATACAATGGCTCACAAAACTTTTAAGATCCACTGATTACATTGTTTGACTTTTAAATGTCAATTTATTTTTATACAAATTAGTAGTAATAAAATTACAAAATATTATAAATATTACAAAGTATTATAATGAAGCAATAAAATCTGTTATACATATTTTGCTTCACTGTCTGGTGATGTTAGAAACCTTCAACCGAAGGTTCAAACCCATTTATATACTTGTTAATCACTAGGGAGTGCAAGAACATATATACACGCAATTAGCCCCCTCTTTTGTTCGTTAAGCATTATTTTGAATAAATAATATTAGTTTTAATTAGGAAATATTTAAATTTCCACTTCCGTAAATAATCGTGTATGTGTGTATGTATCACAGATAGCGCAAATATTGTAAATCATATTACATTTTATTAATTATTTCATTTTTTAAATTTATAATTCATGTATTTTTATTAAGCTGACATAATACCAGAGAAAGTTCTAGAGAGTAATTAACATAACTTAGATTTATAAACAAAAAAACGTATCTTGCTCAATTTAAAATGTCATTAATAAAGTA
Source organism: Epiperipatus broadwayi (assembly GCA_028023455.1). Classification (NCBI taxonomy): domain Eukaryota; kingdom Metazoa; phylum Onychophora; class Udeonychophora; order Euonychophora; family Peripatidae; genus Epiperipatus; species Epiperipatus broadwayi. Next base: position 8,077,583 of record JAQFVV010012417.1, read on the forward strand.
GATTTATTTTAGAAATTCTATGTTAATGGAAAATATGTTTCATGAATCTATTTCCAAACTCGAAATAGATTGAAATAATACTCTCTAGAACTTATCTCATTGTCATCTTTAAAATGTAAATATTAACAAAGGATAAGGGCAGTCAGGCCAATTAATGCACATCCGGGCCTCACTAGCGGCAAGGTAATAGAAGTTTCTAGAAAGTTTTGGTGGCATATAAATACAGCCCAAATTCTATGCTAGATGCTTTTTGCTTTTATTTCAGGTGTTGCAGAATGAATCTACATCATTCAAATTTTTAAAAGATGACTTCTGAGTAGTGGAAAGAAATTTGCTTTCCCGATCTTTTCAAGATCGTCTCCATACCGCTAAACTGCTATGCCATTGCCACTTAAAGACTGTTCTAATTAAATGCTAATTTAATCCTTAAAAGATGCCAACCATTATTTCTCCAAAATCTGCATTGCCGATCGTGTTTTCCCAGTTATTTTCCCATATGTGTATCAACCCATACAGCCATCAAGTTGTCAAAAAACAGAAGATAATCCTGTCTCTGCTGCTAATATGAATTCTTAAAACCTCCATTTATATAATTTGTAATTTATTAAAAATATAATGTAATTCTCTATCTATCTAATAATCAGTGATGTAGTGCCGATTATCATATATCTAATGAATTAATGACTTTCTTTTTTTGTCTGTAAAATATAATGCACGAACCTATAATTTTATTCTCTAAACGTATTTGCTGGGTTTCACACTTTTAATGTTATTTTTATGTTTGATTATATTTGATTTAATATGCTAATAATTCAATCTAGCAAACCGATCTTATTTTAATTCTTCACCCCGCCATTTTGGGATTTTAAATACTTAAATATGTTTTTTTTACCAAAACTCAAAGTTCACTTGATTGAATAATGTTACTAAATTGTTTTATGTGTTTAATGGCAGATTATCCGCTGCCATATTTAAGATATCAATTTATTACTATCTTAACATTATTGATTTAGTGAATTTTAATATTATGTAATGTAAAGCTTAATGTCCTTACCTTTTCTTATAATCAATCATTCACATCTCACACCATCCAGCGTGACAAATTTATTATGTAATTTTCTACTCGTTAAGCATACTAATATTTGTTTAATGAAAAGAACTACATATTCCCTCTCTTGTCTAGTTCTGACTTTCTAACTAATATTTAATGAATGGTCAATTGCGCACCTTTAAGAATGGGTTAATTTTTGTCATGTCATTACATTAGATTTCATTAATTATGAGGGCCTTAGTTAACATATCAGTGTCATTATGGACCTGATTCCTATTAGTGTTGCTTGCCCTTGATAATGTTATAAAATTCGTATACCTTGCTTTGTCAAACGAATACCTGGAGGTCCTGGATCATTTCATAAAGCATATTTCTAAATGGAATTTGGAAGCACCGACTCTAGGATTGTCAGGTTTTAGTTAGGCTCTGCATGGGATAACATAGGAAATCCTGAACCATGGAATCCCTACCAACCATTTCCCCAGATACCGACTTGTCACAAGTGCAGGCGAGTGTCTCATGCTCATAAATTTATGATGAATCTTCTCATTCCAAAATGAATTTAATCTTTCTGACATTACCATGTAGGTCAGCACTGCAATTATTAATTAATATTTATATTGCCCGTTCCTAATCTATAAGTCATAATGCTGTAATTTTGTAAACCATCTTATTCTTTCCTACTATATGTTTTATAAGTTAGAAAGGTCATTTAAAGCTTATTTAAGCTATCCGCCCTCTCATTAAACGATCTCTAGATATGCTAAGTAAATAACTTTCAGTAAATTCTGTTAAAGCAGAATGATGTAATAAACACGCAAATAACCATTTTCTTTTTAAATGATTGATAAAGTAAAGTTTGTAATTTATAATATGTTTTAATGTATGGTTAGAATAAACTGTCATAAATGAAATCGTGTAAATCAAATTCCATTCATCTGTATTCATTAAGGTCATTTATTTTCTATTGAATAAATCATAACATTCAAACTATAAAATCATTGTAAATTTGATATCTCCCTCCATTAGCATATTCAGCTGCATTGTCTTGATTATTTATTGACTTTTATTCATCTATGTAAAATGTATTTGCATATTCTTTAATCATTAATATATGTTCTAATATGTAATCTATGGAATACGCAAATCACTGCCAATAATTACGTAAAACCCAAATGCTATTAATTATGACATGTAAATAGATTCACCATTGTGCTTATTAAATTATTTAATCATGATTTGTTTACTCAATTTTAAACGAATTATTATTAATAAATTATTAACATTTCATAACCTTAGTTATTCTTTGTCTCATGTTTTATGTGAACACATTGTTAATTGGATTGTGTTATATATTATGCAGATTTCATTGATTTTAAGCCAGTCTTTTACATTTATTAATAATTGTTAGTGAAATAGGAATATAATTAGAAGATAGCACATCCTCTTAGGGGTTCGAAGTCATGTAGCACCAATATTTCCCTGTAGATCTCTTGTTTCTCCGCTGTTTCTCCTGGACTGGAATCAATAAATTTCATCTGCTATCATCAGAAAGGTTGTTCATAGTATTATAGTTTTAGAGAAAGGTAAACAGGGCAGAATCCATGATTGCTCCTGACCTGTGTATCTCGGGCGTGAGTGGATTTAAGGTACTTTTGCCTAGATTCTGAAACTTGTTAGATGAACATACAATTCTGACCAATATAATAAATTAGATATATATTATAAATTGATTATTCTTATATATAACGGATTAGTAAAATTATTAAAATACAAAATATAAAATGACAAAATATTATAAAATTTTAGAAATATTATAAATTGATTAGTCTTATATAACACTCATTAGTAAAATTATTGAAATACAAAATATTCTAAACTTACAAACATATTATAAGTTATACAAAGATTATAAAATGATTAGTCTTATATAAAAATTATTGAAATACAAAATACTATAAAATTACAAAATTTTATAACTTATAAATATTAATTCTCATACACACATACGCATATGCAAGTTGAATGGGTAGATGAAACTAAATGTTCTTAATAATTTATCAAATTAATGTCTATTTAATTTATTACAATATTTAACTTTTGGTATAGATCCATTTAAAATCGTGTATCCATACATCTCTATATATACTACTGCCTATTACTCGAGATGGATATCCATTATATAATTTGATTTCAAATCCGCTCTAGTGCTTATATAATGGGCACTAGGTGAAGTGCAAATCTGAAAACCATATTTCCAGCTTCACAGTATGTGCATTAAGGTGTCTAAAAGAATTTTTTTTTATTGGTATTGCTATAATAATGCTATCCAACAAGAAAAAAAATTCCATTTGAATTCCCCAAATCTAAGTTTTGGAGCACAGGTACTAATAAAAAATGTCCTAGAATGAATATGCAAGGTAAAATTTAATATTATTTGCTTTTTATTGACATAATAAGGAATTCCAACAAATAGTAAATTTACAATTTACAATTCAACACCATGAATTCTCCTTTCACTGATTGGCCTTACTTTTTTTAAAAAAAAAACTTACACCCATCTGTTATCTTAAACCTTGTCAACTATTTAGCCACCAATGAAGTCCATCATTCTTGTCTTGAAGAGTTTGTACAATCTAAATATCTGTATTTAGAAGAAAAAAGTTTACAATACTTAATTTAATTTTCACTTCATTGTTTATTTGAAATAATTTTGCATATAGATGTTGGAATGATTATAGGGTTCCACACTGAAATGGCACTAAGGCAAATAGAAAACTCGTGAAAGAATAATAATACATTTTACCAGGCATATTAACATATGTATATAATGTTAATACTTATTTTAAGTACTACCATTGCATCTGCTTTGCCACTATAACTCATAATATTACTATTAATATTTCTATTACTGAAATATGTAATCAGCTAAGTGTGACATCCTAGCCAGATGATATAAGACAGGCCATTCATTATTAGATCACATTTTCCAGGCTTTTCTAATTTCATGACGGGCAACATTTGCCATCTGAAACTCCTGTTTTACTGAGATCCAGTTCTAAACTGACTCATTAGTGTTTGTATTGCCTTGAGCAAAGATAACAATTAAGAACGGTCAGCTTATTAATCCTGTGCCCATTATTGCTTTTATTCCTTTGGGTTTTTTGATGCGATTATTACAACATCCATATAAATGATAACCAAACTTTTATCTCAGGATAACACTCTATCTAAACACTATAACAACCCTGCTCCACTGTTTCTCAACCAAAATGGCATTCTGTTAAATTGACAAGATATGCCATTGTATCTGCAAGCTGTATATTTATGGTCAGTGGGTGCAATTTAATCTGCCAATAACTGGCTGTCAAGTGTAATGTTGAAAAAATTTCTTTGCCTGGAATCTATTCAATAATTCGTTCATTGGAGGTGGCACATTTTGATCAGGCCAGGTGATCCTATTTAGCTGTCTTGCATCAAAGCATAGCCTGACTGACTTATCTTTTTTTTTTTTACTATAACTAATGGGTTATTGATCCCTTTTTAAAATTGCCCATTCCTCCATTTGTAACAATTAATTTTCTATCTCTGTTCGATATTGGTGAGATACAGGGTATGCCATCAGTAATCTTAAGCTGGTGTATATAACCTTTAATTATGCCTGGTTTATTCAAAAAATTTTCTTTGTATCTCTCTAATAACTCTCTTACAACCTTTTCCCATCCCTCAATTTTTGTAGAATTTTCTTTAAATTTGGGCTTTCTCTTCTTGGAATGACCATCTTTAATTAATGGTTGACTGCCAGCTTTGTGTGACTAATGGCTTTTTGCCATAAGAAGTTATTTTCTTATCTCTTTTTTTATTTTTATTTAATACACCCAAAAATAGTTTTCTCTCTTTCTCTCTCAAGTTATTTTTAAGATATATATATATATATATAAAACCAACATTGTATAAATCAAACTATTTAAAACAAATGGAATATTCTATTTAAGTACTTTATGAATTTGATTTCTAAACTGCCAATTTAATTTGTACTAGAATAAATACAGTACAGTAAATATCAACATTTTTATATTTCATATGTGATAAATATATCAATATACTCCAAATAAATTCCTATGTCAAAGCACTTAAGGACAAGTTTGTTCAAACTTTCTTGAGATTTTTTAATTGCAATATGAATATTATTATTTACATTTGTAATAATATCATCTACATATTGTTTATTAATCCTTTAATATTAATATGTCATGGAACATTTATACAAATTAGAAATGCACTAAGTTTAGAACCTTGAGGAACTCCATAATTTTTTTTTTTTTGCTTATCATTCAGTACGTTTAATATTTTTGTCTTATATATGTATTATTTAAATAATTTTTGATAAAAAACTGACCATTTTTTTCTCTAATTTCACAATTTTCTAAGCTGTAAACCAATTGTTTTATGTTCAATAATCTCAAAAACCTCATAAGAATGTAAAAAAATATATAGCTACATATTTTTTTTATCATTTAATGCATTATTAATTTTATTATCAAAAATGGAAATAAAAAAAATCCATTATGTTGTTAGTTTTTTTTTTTTTTTACATAAATTATTAAAAAAATATCATACATAAAAGTTATTATGAATTTATATATAAATATTAACAATTGTATGTAAAAAGTTTTTTTCAGCACATGATTTATTTGCCCTTATCAAATGTTAAACATCTATTTTAATTATTTTGTCTATTACTACATAGAATGCTATCTACTGCTTTATAATAGAAGTAAAAATAACAATAACAAATAAAATATTAATAAAACAAAATAAAATTATGATACAGAAATCCATATTGTTAAAGATTCAATAAAGGTTCAAACAAATTAACTATATAACAACAATTCACAGAATAATATATATATATATACCTTATATAATTTTATATATACTATCTTATTGTATATGATATTTTTAATATTTTTTATAACTACTAATTTTATCTCACACAATTCTTCAATAACATATTTGTGTTTCTTACCTCTATGAATTCATATTGATTTTTATTAAAAAAAGTTATTTTTATTAAAAAAAATTCTTTTGATCATTTTATAAATATACTTTTCTATTATTTTTAGTACAGATTTATAAACTGGACTTACTATAAATGTTTTTAATAATATAGGAAATTCATTACTTTCTATTATTTTATTAATCATGTACATTCTAATATCTGATAGTAAACTCTACATTCTTGTATTACTTCATATAGACATAAATATTGAATGAAGTTGACATATGTTTTTGAAATATTAATATCATAATTACTTTTTTTTAATTAGCTAATTCTTTCTACAAATATGATATTAAAAGTATTTGCTAGAAGAAAACTATCATTTATATTAAAATGCTTTTTTAAATCTTCATCATTTGTAGAATTAGATTTCCTTAGTAATTTTCATTTATTTTTTCCAACTTTTTTTTTTTTATGTCGACTTCATTCTTATTTAAAAATGTATTATAAAACAATTGTTTCTCTACAGTTATCATAGAATTAACTTTATTTATTAATGTCTTATATTTAAAAAATAAATCATCATTTTGTTCATTTATTTTACATAATTTTCATAGTTTTTTTTTTTTTTTCATATGTCATAGCATCGGCCAGGAGGCAAACCTGCAACAACCGTCTGCAACCAACGGCTTGCTTGCAAGGCAGCTGTGCTGACCTCTCGGCTAACAATGCTTGACATAATTTTCATAATTGTTTTCTTTATACTAACTTCAATATTTTTTTTTATCTTAATAATTTACTGTGACATTTTGTATATCCCTTTGAATACTTCTACAAACTTCTCATACATAATATTAATGTCATTAATTTTTATGATTTCATTCCAGTCAGTTTCTTGAGAAATTTTCTAACTAGTTTATACAATGTCAATTTATTTTCAATTATTTCTGATATAATTTTATTATAATTTTGTTTTCAGCAATGTTTTCTTTAATAGTAAAAATGAAAAAATATTTTTCATTAGGCTTGTATTAATGTTATCAATACATGAAGGAATTATATTCATTATAATTTATTCTCCTGTGAGTCTTAATATGACAAAAAGAATAGCTAATGCATCTATATAATCTTCAATAATTTTAGAATTTTTATATAAATCAATATTGATATCATCTATTAATATTATTTCCTTGATAATTTGCTTAACATTTTAATCATGATGTTAATTTGTCAACAAATATTTTATAATCATTAGTTAGTGATCCATATATATCTAGTAACAACCTTTTAGCGATTTATTTCAAGTTACATGAATCACTTCAAAATTATTAAAACTGACTTCTAGATTTTCAACAAAAATATTTTGTCTAATAAAAATTAATATATCTCAATCTTTTCTATAATTTCTATAATATGCAATTTTTTATAATTTATAATATTATATAGATTAACTTATTTTTATATTTGCTTAATATTAAAAAAATCAAATTTTAGATTAATTCATCCCAATTTTTTTTATAATACTTCTTAGGTTACAAATATTATTTTCAATGTTACATTGTTTAACTTCTATTTTCAATGTTACATTCTTTAACTTCTATTTCCTAATCTTCAAATGTATTAAATTTCTTTATATATATATATATGTATCTTCAATATCTTCCAATATTACAATCTTATCCATTTTGCATTAAAATATATTTAGACATTTAAAAGATAATTTACAAAATATTAATAATGTCATTTCATTATTTATATGCATTTTTCTAAACTTTTTTTGTTTTGCATAAAATTTGTTCATTTTTAATCCATATATATGTAAAAAAAATTTGTTTTGCTGTTTTTAATTTTCCACAATAAATATTTCTTTACTTTTGTTAATACTTCATTAATAATTAATCTTTTATCTCCTTTATTTTGAGTAATCAAATAATTATAAATGTTTCCTTTTTTAAAAAATAATCTTTTTTTTTCTAATTTAGCCATTCTTTAGAATCATTAATATCTTTAAATTCAATTTTTATGATAAGACCTTCTCTTTTAGAAAATTTATTTTTTATTATATATATTTTAGTTATATTTATCATAAATCCTTGATATCCAATTCATTGTTAAAGAGATTAAATATATCAAATATATTTTCATTTTCTTTAGAGATTAAAAAATGTATTCCAATAAAGGATGCTAATTTTGATTGCTCCTATTTTTTTAATCATTTGCAAGCATTGGCAGTATATTTTTAATTGTATCATTTTCTTTCAATTTATGTATTTTTTAAATATATAAAAATTTTAAAATAAAAGCTGCAATTTGGTAAACAATCCATGGTCCATAGAAGCCATAAGAAATTAAGGTAGTATTATGATCTATCGTATCAGCCACTTGATGGTGCTATTTCTATCTCAATTGCTAGAGATAAACTGTTTCCACAACCACAGCCAAGTAGATAGCTTTTTTTTCTATGATAAAACATAGAAAGAGTCTGTTTACTTGGCTGCCGGCTAACGCTGTGGCTTTTTTCTATGCTAAAAGCACAGAAAAATGCCTTCATTGGCTGCCATATTTGCTTGTTACACACTTTATCGTAATGCTGGGTTGTATATTTTTGCTACAGTATCATGTGACAGTGTGTTGACTGCATCATGTCTAAATAATTTAACTTTTCAGGTCCATCTTTTTTTGTTTCATGTGAACTGACCTACTGGTATCTTCTAACAGTTTTAACAGTGTCATCACTGCTCCATCAGGACTGTGTTAGCACCACATATTGGATTTTAGGGTGCAGCAAGGCACTATTTCGAAAATCACAATGAAAGTAACATATCGTGAGAAATCGTCCAAGACAAGGAAGATGGCTGCTTCGAACTCTCAAAATTGGCAATTGCCAGACACTGGAGTCAGATTTCATTATAATAGTTTGTTATAATTATTAACTTTATTGGGTAAACTGCAATCTAATTTAGTGCCCCCCCCCCCCAATGCAGTGTCTGATTAATTACTGTCCAAAAAAGGGTAAAATGTAATTCAATTTTTTATTAAAAAACTACCATAACTTTTCCAATACGGAAAAAAAACCCCAAAGAAGCCTGTCTGATGAATTACTGTCCAAATAAGTCTCCGCTATATTTACTATTATTTGTTATTAAAAAAGTAACGTAATTTTATATATACACACATACACACACAAAAGAGTGCAATCCAATTTACTTTCCCCCCCAAAATGCAGTCTCTGATTAATTACTATCCAAAAATGGGTAAAATTTAATTTAATTTTGTATTAAAAAAGTACCGTAACTTTTCCAATATGCAAAATAAAAAAAACCCCAAAAAGCCCATCTTTGATTAATTACTGTCCCAAAAAGGTCAAAGTCGCCTTTCATTCTAAACTTTTGTTGGAATTACTGTCCAAAAAAGTCTCGAATGTACTATTATTTGCTATTCGAAAGTAACATAATTTTTTATCAACACACACACACAAAGTCAGCTTACATTTTTATATTTTGTTTGAATTTTTTAATTTTATGGACAACATAGTTCTATAGAATCGCTGGCCTGGAAACATTATATCAATGTGTTTTTGCTTAGCATCAATGCCATCAAGCAGCTAACATGATAGATCAGAACACTACCAAAATTAAATATTTGGAATACAAAATAAGAAACCTTGCATAGATGAATAAATTAGTTTCTGAGTTATGCCAAATACTTTTTTGATCAATAAAGAGTAGAACAATAGAAAGGTTCTAAAAAGTGCAGATTTTTAATGCTGTATAGATTGAAAACTTCAAAGTGAGAGAATTCAATCAACTAGTACAACAATAAACCCCAACTTAGGCAATCTACCAATGTTTGGAAGAGTCATTTTTCTGTATACTCTCATTGCAATAATATTAAATTATATTTATTGCTTATAATTTGCTTAAGATGACTAATGAAAACTCAAACAGGTGCATACATAGTAATGGATGATTTGTTAAAATCTAATGTACAGCTTAAATATTTTATTTACTATATCAAGGGATATATTGATCAGGCTGAAAGTTAAGGTGTCTTGTTGCCCTGGTGTCTACATAAGAATGAAGAACACTAACAAAGTTAATGAAACTGATCTGCAATAATACTTATAGATATTTCACACAAGGATTTAGAAAGAATCACATTAAGTGATTCCTATTGTGCATTATTAATGGAACATTCTAACTCATGAAAATAAATTGATCTGTTAAAAGAATTTGGAAAAAAATACTGATAAGAAATGTAATTGATCCAGGTTTGAAATATGACAATTGTAACTTTATAGTAAATTTATTCTTTTGCAAATGTAATATAGTTTTTTTTCCTCTCTTTTTTTTTAATTTAAAGATTTTTGAGAGTGTATTCTTGTTTCTTGCAGAGAAAGATTAAGATTTTGATAGTGAAAAGATTTTATTGCTCTATCTGTTTATGATAATATTTTTTCCTTATGTTAATATTTAAATGATAAAATGGATGAATCCAAAGTTTTAATCAGGTAATCTGAAAATTATTAATAGTAATTCCATGGTAGTGAACAATAATGAAGTAATGTAAAAATAAATTTAGTGTTTAATGAAAAAATATACATCTGACAAACATATGCATTCAAACTGCTTAACATACAAAACTATAACTATGGTTTTGTATATTATTTATTTTATTTTATACCAAATAAAAAATATGTTGCTAATTTATTAAAGCAGCTTATTCTCATTTAATTCTAATTCATGGATATGTTGATACCCCCCCCCCCATGATTAAGAGTGGATAGTGTGTATAATGATCATTCTTAAAAGCTAATATTATGCTAGCTAGAGCCTAGAAGCAATATTAGCAAGAAGTTAACAAAAATGTAAAAAGGTTAGAATCAAGTCCAAAAACAACCCTTCATCAGATACCAAGCTATCTTTATTGGATTATACTCTTTTTCTAACCATTTAGGATTAAATAATACATTTGAAAATGTAACCATTACTCTAAAAAGGCCATTATGATGAAATAATTCTAAATAAGCAGAACTGCCTGGTTTGATTGGTAATTTCAAAGTTAGCTATCATATTACTACATTTATCTGCAAGTACCATATGATCCAATTGGCATCATATTACATATCATATGACTATCCAATGTTGCATATCACATGCCATTTATTTACATTTGCTGATGTCAACACCATCATTTAAGATAGCAGCATTTTATATATGGACAGAATTAGGAAACTCGGGAGAAAGAAGAAAAAGTATAAATCAAGAATTATGAGAGAAAAAAATTATTTATAAACTGACAAATCAACATACTTTAGAAGTATATAAAAGAAATAGTAAATTTATTTAGAAAATTTATTGATATAAATTGTAATTATAATTAAATTAAACATTGCACATTTATTACATAGATTGATATACGTGGATTATTTGTTCAAATTTATATCACAATTACATAGAAAACCTTTATTTAAATTAACAAAAAAAAAAAAAACCAGGTAAATTAGATTTATTAAATATATAAAGTATATGAGCACAGACTTTCACCTGACCCACAACTATCCACTCTATCTCATACCACTGATACACTTGAACACATATATGTCGAAAAGATAGTCACCAATATATGTATTTCATGCTAAACCAGTACTCATCAGTTGGTCCAGATTATCATCTCCACACATATATGCAATAAGTGCTCAGATATATATTAAGATAGCCAATCTTCATACTTTAATGGACAGGCTTCACTCAACTCCACCCTCCAACTCTTCAACTGTCCATCCAATTGAAAATCTGATGAAGGAACGATCAAAGGCCACCCTGATTAAAAAAAATATTTTACTAAAAGGTTGACATTTTTAATATTCTACATGTTTTGGTACAGTGGTAGAGTTGCAGCTCTGGTGCTTAAGGTCTATAGATCATACCTATGTCATTTCTAGAACTCAAACTTCCTATAAATTCCTAAGTAATAAAGCGATTTTATTATTAATAATATTTTAAAAGAAATATCTTAAAAGCTATTATTATAAAACATAGAAATTTTAATTTAAAATCTAAACAATAATTATGTGCTCTGAATAGTAAAAAATGATGAAATCCAAAGATAATGTACATATTTTTAATTTTTTATTCTTAATGTAACATTTGTATGTTGTATTTTAATATTCTTGAAAACCACAGATTGCTTAATAGCCTGGAATCTTTTCCAAATTGAATGAAATTTGCAAAAGTCTGTTGTCAAAAAAGGCAATAATCTTTCTTAAAAATTTAAAAGTGTATTTTAAAATTTAATCAGTGGTGCTCAAACAATAATAAATACAAATTTAAAAAATAATAAGTTCTAAATAATTCCTTTATAAAACCCTGTTAAAGTTTTAACTAGTGAATAACTTTGCATCCTCATACTCAAAGCGTACCAAACTAAATAAAGAAAAATTATCGATACAAGCCAAATTAGATAAATAGATATAAGAAGTAAACATAACTATTGTTAACTGCAAATATCAGAAACTCATATCAATATAATGGATAGCAATTGCCAGAATATGTATGTCATCTCCAAATGAGAGAAATGCTCCTTGCAAATCTTCATAGATATAACAAAATTAGAAACTGCAGTGTTACAGTTTTACAATATTGAGAATCTATTAAATTTAAGCATTTGAATAAACTCTGTTTACAAATACCTTTATATATATAAATGGGAATTAGTACTACGGAAAATAATAAGAATTATATTTGTTACAGGCTTTTAAAAAAAGAAACGTAGTTTTATTCTTAAATAATTCCGTTAATATTTTTAATCATGCCTACAATGAATTAATTAGTTTGAGAATGACATTCATTATATCACTGATTCATTGAAGTTTATGTATTTAGAAATAATTCATTCCATGACCAAAATTATCACCCAACACAATCATTAAACAACAGTCATATAATATAAATTCAAATATGTAAATTCAATAATACTATAAAATTAATTTACTATATTTAACTTTTATAAATTGTGCAGTACATTTACATTTAAAAAAGGAAAATTAAAATTAAATTTTAAAAGGAAAATAAAATTTTAACTTGTCTCAATAAAATATTATATAGAGATAAAAGAGATCAATTTATTTATATTTGCAGAATCATTCATAACTATATCAAAGAGGATTACATTCTAAAACAAATTTTTAATAGTGATCTCAAGATGGAAAATTACAAAAAAAAAAAGTTTTCAGTTATAAAGTGTTAAAAAAAAAGAGAGAATATTTCGCAGCATATGTACAATGACAAATAAAAAAAAGATCTTTTCAATTGATAAATGTAAAAATCCTGAAAAATATTGTCATATATTTAATGTGTGTTATTTGAATATTAATAAGTAAAAAAGACATTTTTTCCAGTTTGCAGAATAAATTTAAAACTGGTTTTAAATTTGAAATGAAATTGATAGTAAGAAGAAGAGAACAGCAAGATAAGATTTAATTGTCTTTTGTTTTTAAAGGGAGGAAAATAAATGATAACTTTGCATTTTTTAATTCATAACTTGCCTTTTCACATAAACTTTATTTTTATTTTAAAAAATATTTTACTGACATACCAAAATTTGTACAGTTGAATATTATAATACACTTTGTTAATGATGGCTCAATTCCATTGCTGGTATTGGCTTCTTCCATCAAGGCTGGCTTGGTAATAATGTTGGTGTCCTAGGTCTGGTAGATGCATGGCAGAGCCATTAACCACAGTAACAGGTTATTGTGTAAGTAGCATTCCATTATGTTGGTATTGCCCACCCCTTTAAGGTTGGCTCTATAATGCTGACATATCAGAACTGGTATCCATGTAGTGTGGGATCGTTGCCTCTCTAGCAGGGTCCCGCATATTGCATTATAGACTTCTTCATTCATTTAAACAATATTTTTGATTTAAAATACATAGTGCAATATTAATATTCAACAATGATTAATTGTTTTGTATATCATTATATATAAATAAAAAGAACCCCCCCCTCCATTATGCATGTATTTAAGACAAAGATTTTGTTAGGAGAGTATTTGAAAAAAAAAAAAAACAATTTTGTTTTGAAAATATTCATTTTCAATATTCATTCTCCATTAAAGAAGTACTTCACTTTTTACCAAATATCAAAGAACTTTAATCTTTAGCTCCCTATATTAAAAAGCTATCTTATATAAATCCATTAATATGAATGCTACTAATAAGAATGTAACAAGTAGATTTTTATAAAGATAATATATGCTGCCTGAAAAATGTTGAAGTAAAATTATGAATGATGTTGGAATGGGAGCATTTGAATTTCAAACAAATTACATATGAATTATCTAAGTATTGCATAATATACATTGACATAAATTAAGCTAATAGAATATATACACATTTAAATTGCAAAATAAGATGATGAAGCTGATGTAAATAACCAAATATTTAAAATGAGGAGGAAATAATTTGAACTACACTAAATACCAGTAATATATATATATATTGAAATAATAATAATAATAAAAACAAAGCAAAAAAAAATCCTAAATATTTTGGTTGAAATTTTTTAAAAAAGGTAAACAAACAGTCTTTAGCCAGTTCATTGCAGGGCAATTGTTTCTCCAAGTCTTGCAAACAGAAACAATAAAAGAATATATTAAGCAACTTTGGAGCGGTGAAGGTTTAAAATTTTCCTTCCTTGTTTTGTCCTAAGATTAAAACTAGTTAGATATTCATTTATCAAACTATGGGCTAGATACTGTAAAAAAAAAGTCCTAAGCTTACTTATATCACAAACAATTTCTAGGTTTTACCAATTCATATCATAGGTATAACAAAAGAGAATGCTAATAACTATGAACATACAAAGGCTTTATACTTCATAAAGTTTAAGAAAAACATAACAGCACTGATAAAAGAAAAAAACAAGAGAGAAATAAATTGAATATGTTCTCAAAGTGCGAAAATTATGAAAAATATTATTTAAAAAATGTAATGGAAAATGGGGGAGGGGTGATTTTTTTTAAAAAAAGGATAATTAAGAATTTAAATAGATATAATCTATTATTACTCTTATATTAGAACTATACTATCTAAGTACTTAAGTATTAATTTAAAACTGCCTATCCATCATAATTTAATGACATTGTGTAAAATTTTGCTTATGAAATTTTATATCATACTTGATGAAATGTCAGTTATTTCTTAATTTAATTTTTCTTAAAAATATGAAAGAAGATAACATGCAGCAATTTTTTTTTTTATGAAAAATTTTTTCTCCCCTTCAAATTATTAAAATCTTATATAAAATAACATATACATACCTTCAGAATAAATACTGTATATTAACAAGTAATACAACTACTATTTCAATACAGATACATAAATATTTAAATACTTATATATATATATATTTAAATGTTTAAATAAATATCTTACTATATTAAAACAGGCAAAACTCACCATACAGTAGTGCCATTCAGTGCCAACCAGGTAATCAATGGATGCCAGAAGGCTTGTGCATAAAATCTTAATCTAGTGCCTATTTATCCAATATCCCCAGAATAGTTTCTGGCTTGTGGCCTTCGTCAAAAACTAGTCTGGAGATAGTGGATGAGTAGGCACTAGATGGGGATTTTATGCACAAGCCTTCTGGCATCCATTGATTACTCTGGTTGGCACTGAGTGGCACTACTGTATGGAGAGTTTTGCCTGTTTTAATAACAGTTACGTACTAGCATAAGAAATAGTGATCATGTGACATTTAGTGGTTTAACACCAATCCTGCCTAATAGGATAGTGGTGGCTATGATTGTTAAAGAGCCAAAGATGCCAAAATGTATGTAAACTGGGTTCAGACCCATATGATTATATAAGGTATTGAACTTAGATTGAAAATATTATTGTGTTTTCAATTTTATTCTCATAGTTTTGTAGTTAAGTAAAGATAAAAGGTGGCTGCTGGACACTTGCATTAGATACTAAGATCTAGATGCAGTGCTCTCAGATCCAAGGCTTCTCACTGACGAAGACCACAGGCCAGAAACTAGTATGGGGATATTGGATGAGTTGGCACTAGATGGGGATTTAATGCACAAGCCTTCTGGCATCCATTGATTACTCTGGTTGGCACTGAGTGGCACTACTGTATGGAGAGTTTTGCCTGTTTTAATAACAGTTACGTACTAGCATAAGAAATAGTGATCATGTGACATTTAGTGGTTTAACACCAATCCTGCCCAATAGGATAGTGGTGGCTATGATTGTTAAAGAGCCAAAGATGCCAAAATGTATGTAAACTGGGTTCAGACCCATATGATTATATAAGGTATTGAACTTAGATTGAAAATATTATTGTGTTTTCAATTTTATTTTCATAGTTTTGTAGTTAAGTAGAGATAAAAGGTGGCTGCTGGACACTTGCATTAGATACTAAGATCTAGATGCAGTGCTCTCAGATCCAAGGCTTCTCACTGACGAAGACCACAGGCCAGAAACTAGTATGGGGATATTGGATGAGTTGGCACTAGATGGGGATTTTATGCACAAGCCTTCTGGGATCCATTGATTACTCTGGTTGGCAATGAATGGCACTACTGTATGGAGAGTTTTGCCTGTTTTAATAACAGCTATGCGCTAGCATAAGAAATAGTGATCATGTGATATTTAGTGGTTTAACACCAATCCTGCCTAATAGGATAGTGGTGGCTATGATTGTTAAAGAGCCAAAGATGCCAAAATGTATGTAAACTGGGTTCAGACCCATATGATTATATAAGCTATTGAACTTAGATTGAAAATATTATTGTGTTTTCAATTTTATTCTCATAGTTTTGTAGTTAAGTAGAGATAAAAAGTGGCTGCTGGATGGTTGCATTAGATACTAAGATCTAGATGCAGTGCTCTCAAATCCAAGGCTTCTCACTGATGAAGGCCACAGGCCAGAAACTAGTATGGGGATATTGGATGAGTTGGCACTAGATGGGGATTTTAGGCACAAGCCTTCTGGGATCCATTGATTACTCTGGTTGGCAATGAATGGCACTACTGTATGGAGAGTTTTGCCTGTTTTAATAACAGCTATGTGCTAGCATAAGAAATAGTGATCATGTGATGTTTAGTGGTTTTTATCTTACTATATTATATTTAGTCACATATAATACAATACATACCAATTAAATTAAAATTAAATAATCTATATAAGAATTTTGTGATTTTTGAGAGAAACATGTACATACAACCTTGAAAAATGTTTAATAATAAAGAAATTTATAAAAATAAAATTAATAGTTTTAACAAGGCTGTAAACCATAGCAATGAGCGTCTGAAAAAATCGTCACTAGGGACCTCTGGAGGTCCCTAGTGACGATTTTTTCAGACGCTCATTGCTAAGGTTTACAGCCTTGTTAAAACTATTACTGAAATAATAGTGAGCGTTTAATAAAATTTATAATTAAAAATAAAATTAGAAAATTATGATATTTAATAAAACTACTTTATAGTCTGACATTTCAAAACTTTTTAATAATATTATGTATTTTACCTAATCATATACATTTATCTAAATTATTTATTAGATAAAGTAATTGGATGGTTAATTATTTGGGAGTTTATAAAAAAAAATTTGTGCTGGAAGTGATATAAGTAGTCACAATCCATGGATATTGAACTTTGATCTGCTGGTTTACCAATGTATTAAATCATGCATGATTTTTTTATTTTATAAAAACTTAAACAAATCTAAGTAAACAAAAAAAAAAAAAATAGTGTACAAATATAAATAAGGATGGGGAAAAAAAGAGGAATGACGATGCAATCTTTAATAATATTGTAAATTAAGAAGTGCTTGCATTCTTCATAAGATAGATTTCTTTTTTTTTCCATTTACGTAGAATGATATATTAACTTATTTTTTTGTGAAGAAAATCTCTAACTTCTCAAAAAGATATTGGTAAAGTATTCTTATCCATCACTTATTAAGGAATGGCCACAGAAGTCTATATAATATTTAAATCAGATGACTGGGAAGACATAGCATATGTGTGAATCATTTTTAAGTTACTAAAAACAATGTTTTGTTATATGTGTTGTATGATTTGAATAATGCTTCAAATTCAACTGCTTTTACTAAGGTTCAGTCATAGAATATGATAAAGTTATATAGAAATATTTGAAATATAGAATAAACATTTAACTAATCCATCTGTGGATGTGATGCATCTATGGAGGGATAATGCCTACACTGAAATATGATTGCCCAAATCTAAATCTGCCAGTTCTGAGTTTTATAGTTTATATATAAAAAGAAAGAAGAAAAGAGGAGGAGGGAAAGCATAACAAATAATAAAATTTCAAAGTAAATATGACATTTTTATTTAATTATTTATTAAAAAAAGGATCCTGGTTGAATATATATATATAGATTAAATAAGAATATGAAAGTAAACATTTAAATATACTACTGCAAAACAAAAGTATCTTTATATATAGCCATGGATATTTAGAAATATGACTATTTGTTTGTCAATAGTGAGAATTATTAAATTTTCAGTCTTAAGTTTTAAATTAACTTTATTACGTTTATTATATACATTGGAGATTATTTACAAATCTTATTGAAACGAGATTTCAAGTAGAAAAGCAATAAGACAGATGTTCATATAAATAAGCAAAAATCAATATATATCTAATGCATATTATTTAGTATATTGAATAGACAAGTTATAGGGCTATTAATAAGAACTGATTCCATGTAGCTGCAAAAATATCAGCTGATGCATGGGTTCGATTTCTGGTTTTAAAGCTATTTAATTTTTTTTAGAAAGAGTAATTTAGCATTGTGAGAAGTGGAATTAAAGCTTAGACAGTATATTATGAACCAGAGTGTGAAAAGAATGAATATAGTAATTCTTACATTGGAAAAAGGACCACTTTGTATATTTTTTATAAGGTTGCTTATTGTTAGTGAATTTGAATGAGTCAACTTAGTGATAAGAGTACGACAAGGAAGAAGTGTGGAACAATCCATAAGAAAGTGTTCCAATGTTTCTTCATTTTTATGACAGAGGGCACATAATGGATCTATATTTATGGTTGCTTGTAGAAGAGAAAACAACTAAGAGGAAGGGCTTTGATATTTATTTTAATTAAGGAGCCCAGATATTTGGATTCCAGGTCCCAATATTTGAACTTTTTTACAATGTACATAACAAGAAAGATTGATTATTATTTAATATACTATTACTATTTTTAATTTCATATGTTTTCCAATAGTTAATTTTATTTAGAAATAAATTATGTGAGAGAGTGGTGTATTTAATTATTAGAATTATTAAGGTTTTGATAAAATTATTGTTAATGGCTGATGGAGTGTCAATAGGATTAACAGGAATTACACTATTAATATTTGGGAAGACACTAATTAATTTAGTCATTTCATTAATGGTTCTCTGAAGATAAAATGTAGAAATGCCATGTAATAAGAGACCATTGAACTTAATAAGTTTTGCATATTTCTTACACTTAGCGCTACTGCTTTTTTTATTCCAGATTAGTTTGATGATAAGAGAGTATATATATATATATATATATATTGTTGAATGAAGAAGTAAATTTAATAATGGTTAAAAAATAATTAATTTTAGGAAATATTAAAATGTTGACTAGTGATGCCTTACCATATATTGAAAGGTATGATTTGGATAATGCATCGAGTGCTTTCTACTGAAACAATAAGCTGATTTGAATAACAGTTTTCATTGCATTGTATAAGCGATGCAGTAGGAAATCTAAAAATTTATGCTGAGTAGAGAAAAAATTGGAAAGAATGGTCTTATGTGTAAAAATATTCCAAGTAGAAGATTTATTTTTATTAAAGTGGATTGAAAATTGTTAGTATAATTATTAAGTACAGTGTCAAGTAAGGGAAGAAGTTTTTTTGATAAGAGAAAAATAATTAAGTCATCCATATAGGAGATGTGATTAACGATTTGTTTAATTATAGGAATATGTATTCCTGTAATTTTGCTTTCTATTTCCAAAAGACGGGGGTTGATATAAGTTGTGAAGAGCTAAGAGGGAAGCCTTGAGAAATGGAATTATGTGGATGAAATTCAGGGAGTATTTTTCCATTGAGAGTTATGCAAACTTCTCTATTTATAAGAAGATTTGCCAATATGTAGTGATATAGTATTGTTACATCATATTCCTGAAATAGTTATAGTATTTTAGGTTATAGGAACTGAGTCAAATGCAGACCTCATATCCAATTGCAGAGCAAAGGGTTCTGTTTTTCTGCATTGCCTAATGTGGTCTATTATTATTTTAAACAGAATATCTTCTGATGAAGTAGCCAAATCTTTTTTTGCAAATTGAAATTTTGATAATGAAGGGAGAAGGAGTGGTTGGATTTTATCTTTAATAAGAGATTATACTATTTTAATAAGGAGTGGAATAATAGATATGGGTCTAAGATTGTTCAATGGGAAAGGAATATTTTTTTTTTTTTAAGGAAGCAAACCATTGAGTCAGGCTAAAGTTGTTTCAACAAATAATTAATTAAATTATGAATTATTGCAATTGTGAAATGGTTGAGATGGTTAAGCAGGAATTTGGTATTGCATGAGATACTGGTTAGGTATTATCAGGAATGTTGTTTATCTTGAGGGAAATATCAGATTTAGTAACTCCATGTTCAATATAATGTCCAAATAAAAAAGGGGCAAGTTTGGAAAAGGAATAAGTTTGAAATTTGGATTTAAAGTGACAATATATAAGGGAAAGCATGTTTTCTCCAGTTATTACATTTGAAGAATCTTTCAAAATGGATAATGGTATTGTCGCTTTTGGTTTATAAATAATGACCCATTGTATATATCCTTTTGACCAATTATAAGAATTTGCCATGTATATTTTTGATTTTTTAAGATAAATAATTAGCCAAGATTTATTGTGTTTGTATTTTTGTTTGAGAGTTATGATTAAAAGGGGGAAATATTTTTTTAGTTGAAGATGTATTGTATCCAATTCTTTTACCAATCTAGTTGGAGATTTATTTTTTCTAATATAAAAAATTATGGTTAGATTTAATTATGTTTATCACTGTGGAATCATGATTTACAGAGTTTAATTCCATAATGTTTATTTTTTTAAAAATAAATGTAAATTTCTGAAAGGACAGCTTCAAGTGTCATGGATTTTAGAAGTAATGTAATGTACTTGCAAGTTTAACTCAATTTTAATTGCAGTGCTTTGATAGTCTAAAAAGCTTATTCTTTAGCTAAAAATCCATTTACTGATAAATATGGTTGACTTATCCAGATTGACTTAGTCAAATACTTAAAAAAAAATGGAAGTGCTTTGAACTTGAATACTATGCCACGAGCATCGCAAGCAAAGCCCTATCACACACTAAAAGCTTCTTCAGCATTTTATATATATTCATTATCTAAATAAGACATTCTTTATCAACAAAATATTTAAATGCAATAATTTACAGGTGATTTCTTTCATAAATTAAATTAATGATAAGGAAGCATCCATTTAGATAGTTAGGTTTAAATAAAAGCAAGAATGTAAATCTAATAAGCATAATTGAATTAAATAAGAACAAGTCAAACTTTAGTATTAAACAAAACAACCGTTTTTATTTTACTTCTTAAAAAAAAAAAAAAAAAGTAAATGTTTTCAGGCATAATTAGATAAAAAAAAGTTTCATTTAAAAAAAAAAAAATAACAATATATTTATTAAATAAAAAAAGCTTTTATTTCTTTATGAAGTAAAATGCTTCCTAATAAAATAATTTATTACTAAAAAAAGTAAGCCAAACTAAATCTACGACAGAAATTAAATGAAAATTAATCACATTATTGCTTGGGAACAATAAGAAAATTAAATTCGCCAGATGCTTTATATCTATATATATTTAAAAAATCCAATAACCTGAATCAGAAATGATAAAATTTTATAATTGTGGTCTACTCATGTAAAAGAATTATGAGATAATGAGAGCAACCCAGCATAATATATGAGCTAATAGGGAAATAACATTAAGCTGTTCTTTTTATCTTAATAAAAAAATAAAATATTCAAAAGATGTCAAAAACCTTAATTTTCTTTTACTAACATATAATAAAACACTGATTACAAAGAAATAAAAAGACTAAGATAAAACTAATCTTTGTTATACTGATGTAATTCAATAATGAGGCAGATACTGCTAATAAAGTAATATATTCACACCTAAATTACAAAGCAACTCGCAATTTACTAGAAGAATAAAAAAAAAGTTTATATATATAAAAAGAAAAGAAATGAAATGTAAAAGAAAAAAGAGTTTCATCGTAATTAGATAACCTAAAATATCATTTTGATGTCAAAGTTTTAAAATACGACCAGTTACTTAGGTCAAATGATGTTTAGGCAATAAATTAAAGATTTTAATAAATCTGGGAATGAATATATAAAGAAAGAAAGAAAAAAAAAAACATTGAATATTATAAATAAATAAAGAATACTAATTGATCTTTCCACAGGAGAAATCTGCTTAACTAATGAGGTTTCAGATATATCAGCTAACTTCTCATATTTAAAAATCGATTATATCGTTAACTATTTTCAATACATTTTTATTTATATTTTGCCAAATATATTCAACTGTTAACAATTACACGCAAATAAGTAAATAACATTTTGAGTAATATTATTCTCCTCTCTTTTTCATATATTTCTGGAATGATTATAACAATACTGCATAGTGACTGGTCATAATGAACTTGATACCATTGGTCTTCTCTATACTCTAATTGTGACATGAGAATTGTGACTTAATGCATACATTTCTATCCTTTAATTACATGATCAATAATTTTGACTCCAATCTGAAGAGACGTTTAGAAAACTCAGCCATTATTTGTGATCATGTGCTAGGTGGTACAATCAATACTGAGTATCCTTGAGAGAGTTTCATGAGCAAATTTCAGTTCTATGTTTTCTCCTGCCTATTATCTAAAAAAACAAACTAAAATGACCTATCTGATAAAATCTAGCTAGACTGCTATATTTGTTGCATAACTCATTAACTATTAGGAATAGTAATAATATCAATAATGGTAATAGCTGTAAAGCAGGAGGTAGTGGTAATAATAAAGATAAGAATTCAAAGTTTTTTTTCTAAATAAGAAATATATGGGATATAAAAACTTTGCCTAATGAAAACTCTCAAAACCTTAATAGAAGATATCAATTTCAGTTAAAAAATTATCATTGTTAAAGATTGATATAGGTGCTCTTAGTGAAACTTGTCTTCCAGAGGAATGTTCAAACAAACAGGCAGATGGCTAAAAAAAAATTTTGGGAAAAAATTTATTTAAAAAAAGAAGTTGCATGACATTGTATTTGTTCATACACAGAGGCATCTTTCCATACATTAGCACCATTCAGTGCAAACCAGAGCAATCAATGGATGCAGGAAGGTTTGTGCATAAAATCCATATCTAGTTCCTACTCATCCAATATCCCAAGACTAATTCCTAGTTTGTGGCTTTCATCAGTGAGTAGCCTTGGATCTGAGAACATTGCACCTAGCTTTGTCTCTGTAAAGAATGGCTTGGGTAAGCATAAAAAATGATGACTGAATGAAGCTTGGTGATCATATGATATTGTATTCATTATGAAATCTAATTTATCACCTTCTATTCCCGGAATTCTTAAATATATCAATAAAAGAACAATAATATTAACAATTGGTTTGTCCAATAGGCTCTATGACCATATTAAATTCAGCAAAGTGAGAAAAAGAAAGCCTTTATTTTTTGTTATTACAGAAATACTATTAAAAGATTGAAATTTCCTTCTTGTTGACTTTGATATATGTGCCAGTATAAATAGTAAGGTATGACCTAACATTACTGAAAATAATGCTACTAGTTCTGTAAATTCAAATTGCTGTTATTGGCTTTGAATATAACATTAAGGATTGAATAATATAAATAATTTATTTACATAGCAAAGTTGCTAAAAAGAAACTTGGATCCACCCAAGATCATAAATTTTAATAGTCAAGAATTAAAACATAAAAAAATATGAATACTATCATGCCCTTGCTGATTCAGATTATTAGACATTATCATAAACAATATGGCTCCAAGATTAAAATAATACCTACATTAAAAATACATCTGATTCCAAATATATTAATAAAAAGAAAAAAAATTCATTATTTAAAAGCAAGCAAGTATTATATGGAAGCACAAAATTCCCTTAAAGAATGTGTTGGACAGTCTATTGATTTTCTGACAAAAATTGTATTACTAATAATTTGATTTAAAGAAATCATATAGAGCATTTTTTTCTTAGCAGAATAATAAATTAAATTGTTATAAGCAACAATGAGATTTAAAAGCAGAAGTTCAGAACTGACAAGAAGGTTTAAATATAATTGATAGATTAAAACCATAAAAAAGATGGACCTTTTGTGTTTGCTGACAGTAACATGTGGGACTGAAAAACAATATTACAATATTATTAATTTTGTGAGTGGCACATAATATTTTTGAATACAGAGAATTTAAATTACCTTCTGAATAATGATACAAGAATTCAGATTACGGCTTTTGATAATATATGCATCCAATTTAATCACTTGCATTTGAAGCATATATTGCTAAGTTCAGAAATGAAAAATGAAAAGACTGCAGATTTCAGTAAGATACTTGAGAAAGATTTAAAATGTAATGATACATTAACTTCAGTTATCTTAACTTATGAATGCTTCTAATGTTACAATTTATAAAAATAAAAAAGAAAAGGTTATAATAATTAGCATGATTATTATTGTTATACATAGTAACTAAACAAAAATGCTATTTTATTTAATGTTATAATTGATTTGATCAAGGCATTTAACTCAGTCAAAAAATTTTGTGAGAATGTTTGAAGTCAAATGATTGTTTATCAAAATTTATTTATATAATAAAGCTTCTATGATATGAAATAAGAGAAAATGTTATTATTTGGGATGTGGAAAATCTGAGATATTAAAATGAAAACAGGCATTAAAGAGGAATGTGTATTAGCTCCTTGTTTTCTATTTTATAACAGTGATGTTTGTAATAATTAATAGGCAAATTCTCAAACTCAAAGTCCATAAATCATCACAGCTCAATCTGTCACTTCTGATATTCAAACTTCATATGAAATTCCGAACAACAACCCATTTAATGATAATAATTTTTAAAAATACTTTATTGTAAACAAAAAATAATTACACTGATAATTAATTATCAAATTTAGATAAATATTTTGCTAATTGCATTTTTTTCTTTTTATCATTTTAAAACTTCGAACCGTTTCACGACGTCAAAAAAATTTGTTTGAATCCCACCGCCGAAAAAATAGAATACAATTATTTGCGACTTGTTTAGAACTTAATTCTACCTTTCTTTTATTTTTTTTGTCTTGACTAAATGGTTTTTCTTCTTATTACTATTATTAATTTTACTTCTTTTTTTAAAACACAACTTGTTATCACTTTGATTTAGATTATGTTTGAATTAGCCTTTTTTTTTTTTGGCTACTACAAGAAACAGCTTTTTGAGTGGGGGAGGGGGGGATTCGTACTGTTTATTATTAACAATAAGGCAACAAAAATAGTCAATTATTTTAACAGTGCTGAAAAAAGAGAATCAACTTTGGGACTTGTTTCGAATTTTGATTTCTTTTTGGTTGACATAATTGTTTTTCTTAATATTAAATCCAAATTTACTTTTGTGTTTTTGCAGATTCAAAAATTGTTTTCAAACACCCACCCCCACCCACACTCGGAAAAAGAATTGTAACCAAAAAGTCAAGAATTTAACCTTTTTTTTCTTTTTTTGAAACAACTTTTTCTCACTTTTTACTTTGATTTCTATTTCGTTCGAATTACCTTTTTTTTTTTTTTAGCCTTTTACAATAAACTGCTTTTGGGGGTGGGGTGTATTTCGTAGTTTGTTATTCTTAACAAAAAGTCAACCAAAGTCGTCATTTATTTTAACCCCGCTGCAAAAAATTGAATCCAAATACTTGTCAATTTCGAATGAAATAAAAAACAAAAAAAAAAGGACACAAACATTGGACTTTTTAAAATTATTTATTCGATTTTATTGCTGTAATAAAAAGTGGACATTACGTGTGCCTGACAAAATAAAATAAAAAAACACAATCTGACACCCTTTCTGTACTCGGCAATTTATCTGAAAAAAAGTTTCAAAATTGCACATTCGTCTCAGATCTTTTAGTGGTCTCGAATATTTTCCCCACCATGCTGAAACGTGACTTAGCGCGTGAGCTTTGTCGAAGCCTGTTGGAACATACACTTTGCCATTTTTTTTACATATTAACCTTTTTTTCGGGAAGAGTGGGGACCATATGACAATTCTTAATAATTAACAACAGTTTTTAAATCGAAATGACATTACTCTATTACGGAGATTTGAAAAAGTCGTACCGCCTTGAAATTTAAACACCCTCAAGCGATACGGTAATCAGCTATGAAAAGAACGAATATGCGTAAATAGTTTCGAAGCACAAAACAGCCCGTAATATTTTTGTGCGATGTCATGTAAAGCGGCCTAGCTCAATGGGTTAATACAATACGTAAATGTTGTAGTAGCTTGTAAAGCCGCGGCTGCCGAAACGGCATTTTTATGTGTTTTGACACGTAAACAATGTCCCAAGCGGCCGTGCTCGGATTTCAGGCTTTTACCTTATTTTTTTCTTCACAGCAATTTAAACAAATATCAAAGCTTAAATAAAGTTTCAAAATTTCTTCCATTTGTTTACTCTTGTATAGAACTAACAATCTATGTGTATTACACGAAAGTTGAATGGTTGACCACGAAATGAAATTGATTGTATTTTAATTTTTTATAATTCCATTTATTTTTTCCATTTGAGGATAAAAACTCTTGTCAATTATGCACATTATACATATAACACTTCAGAAATAATTCACTCTACTTTGAAGATAAGAGTAATAGACTACTTTTTAATTATAAGTCAACTGAAAATAACGAGTTGTGTTACTTTATGAATGAAAAGCTCTATATCTAAAATTTTTATTTTATTTAAATAAATAAAAACATTTTATTATAAAGTGAAACTACTACTGATATTTTATTAAAATAAATACGAAAGAAAAACTAAAAATAACATTTTAATATGGGTTTTAAAAAAAAAAAGGTCCAAAAATCAGAAAACTGTAATAAAACAATTATCAAAATCTCAGAATTTAAAAAAATATATTTGATTTAATTTTTTATTAAATTAATATATAAATTTATTTTACCTATTTATAAATTTTGTTAAATGTTGTCCAACCTAATCAGGCACATTTAGTTTCTTAGTTTATCACTTTAATGATTTTTGTAGGATTAAAAGATGTAGCAATAATTTTATAGTACACTTTTTATCCCTGCATTATACATTTCTTATATCTTTGCTTTGGTGTCACAATATTTCTTGTTTAATAGTTTCTTCTTGATTAAGGGATCTTAAGTAATAATAATTTAATAATAAACTATCTACCCCTACATTATACACTTCCATTGTCTCTAAAGTGCTATAGACCTTTGGAAATTAAAACCAAAATTAACAATATATTTTGTATATTACACTAAAGACTTATTTTATGTCAAAATATTTTGCAATTAGTTTTTTTTTTTTGCTTTGCTTTTTGTTGTAATGTTTGTGCCAGCTTTAAAATAATAACAGATGATGTTGTTTATATTTTATAACCTAATTTACATAAAGTATGTGGGGAATTTATTTTTAAAAAATCAGTTATTAAATTTTCTTTCTATTTTTTATCTTTCTTCAGATACTATTATTTAAAAATCACTATTATTAGAGCAAGCAGACAACTTTCTCTTCTAATTCAAAATGACAAACTAAACATAGCAAATAAAAACATGTGCTCTCTGTAAACAATAAATATTTTTAAATTTTATTTCCAAACTGTGAATGCATTAACTTAAGATAAAATAAAAAAATGTTATTTAAGTAATATTTTCACAAGTGCTATAATAATAAATTCTGGTGGTCAGCAGAAATTTGATGTGCTAAATGGCAAGTTTGTATGTATTAAGAAACATTCCAAATTATTAGTTGGTGGATTATCGAAGTTCAAAATATAATACTTTGGGTCAATTGAAAAAAACAAAAAGATAAAAAAGTTATGAATTAAAAAATGGTTAAGAATGAAAGGTGAAGAAAATACATATATAATTGATGGCAAAGAATATTTCCAAAATGGTTAATAATCTTATAAAGATGAAAAAAGAATACAATAAAATAGATCTAAAACACAATAAATCATAAGAGTGAATAAAATTTTCTCATTTACAAAAATAATTGAAATTACTAAAGGAATGACAGTAAAATATTAATCAATACATATTTTTTATCTACATAAATATAACATGAAATAAATAACAAAAAATATGTACAATGATTCTGATGATAGATTTCTACAAGGGTCATTCTTAAACATATAGAAGCACTTACTAAAAATAAATATATATATATTGATTAGAATATCCCCAAAATAAATAATAAATAATATCAATATAACAATTTATACAACAATAGTAAAAAAATGACCATCATTATAGTAATAGTGATCTTAGGATAATATGAAATACCAAATCGAAAAGTTATTTCTTCATATAATTAATATTTTTTGTCTATATTATACTTTTGTAAGATAATCTGTCATAGAAAAAAAATTTATATCATTTGGAAGCATTACCTGGGTAATTTGGGCCTTTATATAATGTACTCCAGCTAAGTATATAAGAAAGTCAGTATTCATTACTTTAATAAATTTAAAAGTCTATTTCTTACAATGATATCTATTAATGATTAGTTATAAACAATAGCAATGTAAATATATTTTTCATATTATCATAAGATCCAAATTCAAAGGAATCTGATTGCCAACCATACAACATAATTTAATTATATACATATTTCTAATTAATTATGAAAATAAAAGTAACATCAATAATCATAATCAGACATAAAGATCATCCAAGAGTTGTGATTATGAAGATATTTCAAGAAATAGTTATACACATTATGAACAATACAAAATATAAATGAATAAAATTAAAAATAATTAAAGAAAATAACAATTAAGTGATGAGGTAAAGGGGATTCTTATAATTGAATAGACTATTATAAAGATAAAATATTATTAACATCAGGACAGCTATTGTAGTTCATTAAATATCAGCTTTACATTTTTTTAAATCTTCCCAAGAGAATTGTTTATAATATTAAAAAAAACCCCACATCAAGTCAATGTAATATCTCATTTAAGCTCTCCAAAAGGCAATTTATAAATTGAAACATTTTAAACTCTAGAGACTTCATTTCAAACTTACGAAGGGGTATTAAAATAAAAAATTTACTAAAGTTCAGAAATATAATAGAATAAAATTATCTTTGCAAATAATTATTTAATTTAATGAAATTAGATAAAGCACATGTACATTGTATATATTGCAATTATTATTCTTGCCTGAAGTTATGTAACAGAAAATTATTTAATAATGCATTGTACTTCAACATTTTATCATCGAAATTTCATTTATGGATGCGTTTTATGAACACTATATAAACCAATCTGTGAAACACAAATACAGTACATCCATATGTTATGATTCTATCTTTTAACTTCTTCTGCAACAAACTTTACTTTTCTGAAATACCTCAACACTGAATTGTAGCTCTCTATGGGTTTAGTGTAGGAATTAAATGTCAGACTCTGTAATGTGTTATACTTGGATAATTCCAATTATGATACTTCTTGTGCTCAAACTTTGTATGAACTGTCAAGCAATTACTTGCTTAACTATATCCAAAAACATAACAAGATCACCATTTTCTATACTTACATAAGCTGTTAAAGTAATAGCAAATTCTCCAATATACCAACCAGTGTAAGCCATAATAATCAATGGATGCTAGAAGATTTGTGCATAAAATGCCTATCTAATGCCTACACATCCCATATCCCATGCTAATTTAACTCTTCATACAATACTGCCACCCAGTACAAGCCATAGTAATCAATGAATTTTAGAAGATATGTGCAAACATTTCCTATCTAGATAGGAATTTTATGTATAAATCTTCTAGAATTCATTGATATATATGGGAATATTGGATGAGTAGGCATTAGATAGGGATTTTATGCACAAGCCTTCTAGCATCCCTTGATTATTTTAAATTGCAATGGGTGACACCATTATATGGACAGTTTGCTACTGTTTTAACTATACCTTACCACTGAAGGAATTTTCAATATTGAAATCTTCTTTATAATATAAATAGGATCCATCTTGCCCATAAAAATCAAGTTTAAGTTCACCATAAAATTATTTTTTTATGGTTACCATTTATTTGCATCATTTTGCCAATTCAATAATATATCTTTACAAAAGTAGGTTCAATAGCATTTCATCCAAAAAATAAGTGATAAACATATTGATTGATCTTATAATCTTTCCATCATATTTTTAAAATCTCATAGAATAGTCTTAAATATTTTTTTTTCTAGTGTCTTTATATTATATTGATGAGGAATCTATGATTTTATATAATAAATTGGACAAATTAAGTCCTATATTCAACTAATTTACTAATAATATTTATATCACTATCAGTAGCAGATTGGAGTATCTATTACATGTCAACATGATATAAACTTTTCAAAACCGGGAAAATAATGCTTATAAATAAGGTGCTATCAAGATTTAAGAATGATACAATCATTTTTAAATAAACTCATTTTCCAGAAGAAGAGCAAAATGAATAAAAAAATGATATATAGAGTTAAATTTGAAGTGAGGTTTAATTTATTAAGAAACTATTAATAAATTTTGACTTGATATTTAAATAAATTATTCACTAAAAAAATAAAGAAGATAATTCTAGATTTCACTTTTCTTTGTAATATGATAGTCTAAAGCTTACCTGTGATAGTTACTTTGAATATGTTAATTAATTCTGATCAGAATATTTAAAGTTTGATAAAACATAACCCCAATTCTTGGTAATTCCCAGATAACTATTTTATACTACAATAAGCAGAAAAGATATTTAATTTCTTACTGTTTCAATTCAATATTAAAGTTTACAGTTTTAACAGAATTATATTTTAATTAGTTACACTTATCACTCTATAATTCTTTCTTTTAAATATTGAATGAGTAGTTGATATGATTTACACATGATACCATTTCTCTGTGAAATATATGAAAAACTTTTGAAAATCTTATATGTTCACTTTCAACAAATTTTCTATTCTTAACATTTAATTTCATCTGTAAATCTATTAAATTAAGATTTATGTTTGTATTTAAATGCACTTTTCATATAATTTCTACATAAAATGCCTTATAAATTAAATCTCCCATAAAAAATAAGCAAATATAATGAGTTCCTACGGGGAAAAAAATAGTTCATTATTTTAAATTCCAAATATAATTGGAAAAATTATTAATTAAAAGTACACATTTTACTTAGCATAAAAGAAAAAATAAAATTATAATTTTTCCATTGCTGACCTGCCATATTGCTTTTTACACAACTGCAGAATATTTCCTAAATCACGATTCACTAAATTAAAATAAAGCACCAAGGAAAAAAACTAGCCACAATGCATATTTTAATATTAAAAAAAAAAAATTAACTTAATACAATGTACACTATAAAATTTATTTTTCATTCACTTTAGTTCAATTATTAAAATTTTTATTTTTGTAATTTCTAACCAGTAACACTTGAATTTTTTTTTTTTTTCAGTAGTGTTAATTTTTTTTAAAAATCACAAATATTTTTATTTTACATAAATACAATGAATTTAAATAAGGTATAAGTAAAGAAATGTAATATACAGTTTTGCTGCAGATTTAATAATGTAAGTAAATGATTATATATTTTTTTCTTTGTCTGATTTGTAAGTCACAAATTATGAGATTAATTTAAAATTGAAAAAGTAAATACTATAATAACATTTAGTAATCTTTGATCATATAAAGTTAATCATTGTTTGCATAGTGCATGAAATCATTTTTTGCCAAAATAACTTACAATTATGACTATTACAATCATATCTTTTCTATAGACAAAATAACATTGTAAAAATTTTAATCCATAAAACTGATTGAATAATATAGATTAGCTAATACAGACATTTTACAACTAAATATTACTATACTTTGTCTTTTTTTATTTTACCGTCATTAAAGATAAACATTTTCTTTATTTTGGATATGTCATAAATGAAAGTACTGAACCTTTTGAAAAGTCACTGGATAAAAATTAAATAAAGTTCATTAATTGTATTTTATTCTATAATCAAAACTTACTGTACAATGAATAAACTCTACTGTACATTTTTAGTTTGAATACCATCTTATTTATGGAAGACAGAGTTTTAATGAAGTCAATATCCTATGACAAATCATCACTTTTACAAAATGTCTATCAGTTTTTGTGTTTTTATAAAAATAGTTTCAAATTTTTAAAAAAATTGTGGTAATGAATAATTGATTGTAATTCAAAATAGTAGATACAAATTAAAAATGACTGCTATGAAAATCTTCACATAAAGATCCATTATTAATTTGCATAAAGGTATATCTATGATTATACCGACTTCTCTCATTTAAGAATTCTATAAATAAATTCCTATTTTATAACTACTGTATTGATACTACTTTAGACAATTTGCAAAGATCTCTAAAAATCATTCCCCTAACTTCTGACTATTGAATATCCATATTTTATATTTCCACTAGTTGAAATTTGTAATATTAAGATTTTTTAGATTTAAAACATTCATACTTAAAACAATAATGTGTATATATACTAATTCAATGGCAGAGAATAAATCTTTTAATATTCTATAAATTAAATCTATGAATATGGGAACACGAGGTTCCCGAAAATGCTAAGTATTAATTTGTAATATAGCTTCATATATGTGCATTTCAAGCGCAATATATAGATTAAATCTCTATGTAAAATATTTTCTCTTCACTTTTTTAGCAACATGTTAATTAAAGTATGATAATAATATTATAAAGAATAATTATTATTCTTTTAATCATAAAATAAACACTTCACTACACATACAACATTTACATAATCTTATTCTTTTAAACACAAAATAAACACTTTATTACACACACATCATCTACCGATAAATATATAAGATGTCCATTTTCACATCTTTATCATTATCTGTTGTTCAGACATCCAATGTCTGATGTCCAAATTATGACATTTCGCTGTCAAACTTTCAATACATTTGTTGAATACATGATCTTTTTAATTCTTTAATTTTTCTTGGATCTTATCTTTTTATTTATTTCCTTGATGTATACTTCCATTTTTATCTTGACAAAAGTATTAAATGAGAAGATAAAAATTTAGTTGTTGATAAGCCATCATAAATTAAATGGGCAATAATGAAGAGAAGATGCAATGTCTCTCAAGCCAGAAATTTAGGTACTGAGCTAATTTTTTTTTATCTCTATAAAAATTTTGATTTACAGAAAAAACATAAAGATATGGCTTAGAATACATAGATTATATTAAAAATTAAAACATTTTTTTTTTTGGACTATTTTAACATTATTCTGATTTAGTAAAAATAAATTGCAATTATAGCTGAAAATTCACACAATTTAATATCAGTGGAACCATATATATTTTTATCAGTAAGCTAATGATAAATTGAGATGTGCATAATTGAAAAGAAAAAAAAGTTACATTTATCAGCTCAATAAATAAGTTGAAATCTATCACATATTTGTAGAAAATAACTTCATTAGTAATTGTCAAATCATTATAAAATCTTATTTTCATAACAATTTCTTATGTGTATATACATTCTTGCATATGTACTGAAGCAGAGGATCTGATGCTCAGATCCTGCTTCACAGCCCACATCCAATCTCCTACCACCTAACTGTATTCAAACCCGCCTTTACGCACGTATATACATAGCTAATAATATATATATTTCTTTTGGTTAGTATTATAACATAAATCACATTAACAAGTATGTATTTTAATTTAAAAATATTTTATTTAATAATATTCTCATGTATATACGGGCGTAGATAATAAATATCTATATATTTCAGTGTAGGAGATTGCGAATAAATTAATAGTTATATTATATATATATAAGGTATTATATATGAAACTTATTATTTTTTCATATATAATTTTGTAGCCAGAAATGATGCAATCTTGTTAAGAAGTCTATCGAAAAACAATTACCCGAAAGACCCCTTAAATTAAAGTAAAAGATTACGAATTGGTAATAATAAAATAAACCCATTAGTGGAAATTGTCCACGCTAGCTTGTTTTAAAATCATAAGATATATTTTAAAACAATCGTTCAAGAATCTGATAACAAACTTGCATTGTTTCAAACATCTTACTAGATAAGAGTATCCGGTCAAACTATTCCAAATGAAACTTAAGTGCTTAAACCGCTCAGGTCCAGCAGTAGTTGCTAAGTTACAGCTTCAAAATAAAAGTATATATATTGCTGGATTTGAATCAACAAGAGAGGAGACCATTAAATAACTAAGTTGCTAAACATATTCCACGCCACTTTTAATTCTCACTCAACATGTCGTGAGTAGGATATTTTGCCTTGTTCCTCTGTTCGAAGCTCTGCATCCCGTACTACTGAACTTTATGTATATTTTTCCAGTGAAAGTGAAATGCTATCTCTCAAATAATAATGCTACCCTAGATCTAGTGAAATAATACCGATGGACTGATTCCTAATAAAACGCTCTTCCAAATAATCAAGGTAAAAGAACTTTGACCGCTTATAATTCCTAAATCCTGTCTTCTCTGTAATATTTATATTTTAAATCATCTATATTACATGTCTTCAAATATTGTATTCTATAACTCTATATAACTAATCTATATTAAGTCTCCTATATAAGTTTTTCTTTTCTTTTATTTCCAAGCGGCAAACAATTTTCAATTTGATTTATGTATTTATATGTTAAAAGAAATGCCAATGATATTCTAAAATCGCAAGCATATAACTCATTTTGTTTTCCCCACCCATCATTTACCGGGTAAATAATTTATAATTTGATCAAAACAAATCTTATTCGGCTTTCCCAGGTGCTCGCGATTTTAGATAAATAAACTAATTACATTTTTCATGTTTACTGTAGAAAAACCGATTTGACATCTGTTTTTCACATTCTCCTTCCTAAATAATGCGCTATCTTTTATTCTTAAATTATATTATATATGTAAAACCCATCTTAGCTATTACCACCACCCACTTATTTTGTAATCATTTATATATTTTCACAAGGGCATTGATTAACCAAAATTGAGATTTATTAACTGTGTAAGAAGTAATGAATAATCTTAAGTAACATAATGTAAGGGGGAGGGGGATCTTAACATCTTAGTTTTATATTGATGTATAATTATTATCCACATTTGCTTAGTGAAGCCATGTCATTACACCGAATATTTCATAATTTATGGGCAATAAATGTTTCGACAATCTTTAATTTTAGAATTATATCATTAAGCGTTACGTGCATAAAGGCCACTTCGTTTTTATATATGTTTGTGCTTCTTTCTCACATGGAGGTCATCGCACAGTCGAGCCCCATCGTCATTCTCACTGTCCTTAAACCAGGCTGTAAAAACCACCTGGGGGACATCCACGGTTTTACGAGCATGCTTTATATGGGGAGCAATCTGGGAAACCAGCCCAATAATGACATAACCGGCCGCCCTTTGTCTCAATACCGACCCTGCCTACGTTTGCAGAGGAAATCGGTTCACTTCATTCTTAAATCTCATGAAGCACACTCCAGGATCCATAATTGGACCAACCCAATCAGCCGCCATGCACGCACCGCCTTTCGGTGTCTTATTAGTCGCCCAGAAGTATTCATAAGCCGTAATAAAATGATTTCTTTAAACTGACATATTTCCATTAGTTTAATATAAGTATTAATGCGATAGATTTAGTATCGTTTATATAATTATTCATTACCCATCCCGCGCATTATCTATAACTCCAATTAACCATAATATTGAATATAACCAAATGTAATATCTGCTTATAAAATTATTGTTGTTTAACTCAAGTAAATGCTCTTTTCGTCTCTGGGGGTGTAATAGTATTCTAGTAATGTTTTCCAATAGTGCTAGTTCATTAAATCACACATATATATTATTGGCATAGCCGCAAATCTTATGTTATCGTTAAATATGAATCAAACACATATATATGATACTTCGGAGGCTCACGTCGGCTAAATAACCCGACATAATTTTGTTATTAATAAATCTTAAATATATGTCAAACTTGAACCATTGCTTTCTTTTAGTTAAGTTAAAATATTACGTTATTATTTATGCTAAATATGACTAGATGATCTCCGCTCAATACATAATTAATATAATAGGTCATGAGCCTTCATTGCTCATAAAATATAGCTAGTTATTAAGTTATTCTATCATATAAGTTTAGCCTAGAGTCTTTTTGTGTCTCTGATGACCAATGCCGGCGGGTGAGAAGTAAATTAATCGATGTCATCGGGATTGTTGTTCATAATGTTATAGATCTGGGAAATAGGCAAATAGGGCAGAGTTCATGAGTGTTCCTGACCTGTGTATCTTGAGCACGATTGGATTCGAGGTACTTTTGCCTAGATGCTAGATCTTGTTACGTGAACATACAAATCCGACCGGCACAGATTTTTTTTTCTTTCTCCGGGTTTGGCGCGTCAACGTGGGGCTTCGAATACAAACACCCATATACCTGAGATAGTAGTAGATAGTGATAGATATAACATATGTTTTTAAAAAAAAAAAATTGTTTTTTGAAAAAAAATTTTCGGACACCCAGCTTAAAAATTTTTGAATATTGGTACACACTCCCTGTGAGTCATTGTTAAGATAAAAATAAATATTTTCTCTCAGTATATATATAAAAATATGTTTCAAGTAAATAGTATGTCATATCCTAAATATTTTTTTTCCACATAAAAGTTTTAAAAGTTTTTTCGTTTTCACGAACCTATAAAATAAAATTAGTGGCAGTTTTGTTTTGTTTTCTTTCACGTGTATGATTTGAATAATGATAGTGTTATATAATGTTTTATTCCTTGTCCGTAAATATTTATTACATGTATAATTCTCGTGAGTTTTTTTTAAAAAAAGAAGTAAAGAGAAGTAACAGCTTTTAAGGGGCTTTTACTTTCATATTAATTAGAGATAAAGAAGTGTTTTCCCAAATAATGTTTATAGTTTTCGTATATATGTAAGTTTCCAGTAAAATAAAAGAGTGACAGCTTTTAAGGGGCTCTCATTTTTATAAAATAAAATGTGTTTTTTTCAAAGAAGCGAATAAAATGTTGTATAATGTTTTTTTTCTTGGTCATAGACGTGAAATTACATGCAGGATGCCCGTAAATAAAATAGTGGTAGTTTTAAGGGGCACTAAATAGTGTTTTATATATATAAAAGTTTCCATAAATGATTTTAATAACATAGTATTTTCGAGTTTACAATGTAATAAAATAGTGATAGCTTTTAAGGGGTTTTTCACATTTAAAATAAAAAGATGATAAAGAAGTGTGTGAGATATAGAATAATAATATTGAGATATATAATAATTTTTTTCCGTTTTAACAAATATCTTATAAATAAATATAATATGCCCAAGTTTTGAAATGTGCGCTAAATAATAATATATAATAATTTTTCATAAATGCTTTAAATAATGATGTTCTATATAATTTTTTATAAATGTCTCAAATAATAATAGTTCCAAGTCTGAGAGAATTAAATTAGTGACAGCTTTTAAGGGGCTTTCGCATTTAAAGATAAAAAGATAGTAAAGTAGTGTGTGCGATAAATAAGATATAATAATTTTTTTCATAAATGTTTTAAATAATGATGTTAAATATAATTTTTTTCCCCTTGTTAATACATCTTTTAAATAAATATTTTAAATTTATAATATTTCCAAGTCTTAGTTAAATTAGTGACAGCTTTTAAAACACTGTTAAAAATAATAAAATAAAGATTCTAAATAATCGCAAATGTGCAGATTTTTTTTTGAAATGTTTTTAATAATATTCATGCGTATATAACGGTTGTAAATCAATGAAAGAAATAAAATAATGACAGTTTTTGTTAAACTTTCAGTCTCTTATATATATAAATATGTGCTAAAGCCATAATAATGTGTTTTCTGTTAAAGCTGTAAATGTATAACTATTTAAGTATAGATCTTAGAAAAGTATACAACCCAATAATAGCGGATCATCTGGTCAGAACATATAGCCCTATCTCTTTGGCTGGCACCCGGTAGCAATACCACTATAAATTTGCCAATAGGTGATTGAGTTATTTAGAATAAAAAGAGTTTGAAAGCAATGATTCATAATAAAAGTTATATAGAGTTTTTTTTTTTTTCAAATATGTGTATCAAGTGTAGCAATGCAATCGTTAATCAATCATTTTGTTAAGATGTTTCAGGTGCTGAAGAACAATTCCAAAAACAGACAACGAAAGAAGACATAAAGAAGGCCAGGTAGAAGTTATAATAATTTTTTATGATATACTTTGCATTAAAGAGCTAAATAGTAAATAATCAGTATAGATATATAAGTTTCACAGTAAAAACTAGATCTAGAAACAATTAATATTAAATAACAGGTAGGATAGCAATAATCATTTAAATAAATATGGATTGAGTACGGGAGGGGGAAAGTAGAGCAAGGGGGAGAGTGTAGAATGGGGGGAGGAGAAGCTGGACGGATAGAACATGACGACATGGATATGCAATGGTAAATGATTTAAGACTATAATAATTTGTATATATTATACTATAGTTTTTTATATTTTATTTTATTAACCAAGCAGTTTTTTATGAAGACAGTGAAAAATTTTCCAGTAATATAGCAGAGAGGGTATTCTATCATAAATGAAAGTCATAAATTTCTAATATAGCAAAGAAGTTAGGGTATTCTATCATAAATGAAAGTCATAAAATTCCTAATATAGCAGTTAGGGTAGTCTATAATAAATGAAAGTCATAAAATTCCTAATATAGCAGAGAGGGCATTCTATCATAAATGAAAGTCATAAAATTTCTAATATAGCAGAGAGTTAGGATATTTAGTATAAATGTTGAATCAAAACAAGGTAGCGCTCTGACAGAGTAAAATAAAAATTTCCTCCAGATACATAGCCAATCCAAAGTTGTTCTTTAGTTACCTGGACATCAAGTAAAAGCTTTTTTTCCCCTTTTTTAAACATTTTTTCATTTTTTTTCGGTAAGTTCAGGAAAATGAAGCAGATGATCTGATGCTCAGATCCTGGTTCACAGCCTACATCCAATCTCCTACCACCTAACTGTATTCAAACCCGCCTTTACGCACGTATATACATAGCTAATAATATATATATTTCTTTTGGTTAGTATTATAACATAAATCACATTAACAAGTATGTATTTTAATTTAAAAATATTTTATTTAATAATATTCTCATGTATATACGGGCATAGATAATAAATATCTATATATTTCAGTGTAGGAGATTGCGAATAAATTAATAGTTATATTATATATATATATAAGGTATTATATATGAAACTTATTATTTTTTCATATATAATTTTGTAGCCAGAAATAATGCAATCTTGTTAAGAAGTCTATCGAGAAACAATTACCCGGAAGACCCTTAGATTAAAGTAAAAGATTACGAATTGGTAATAATAAAATAAACCCATTAATGGAAATTGTCCACGCTAGCTTGTTTTAAAATCATAAGATATATTTTAAAACAATCGTTCAAGAAACTGATAACAAACTTTCATTGTTTCAAACATCTTACTAGATAAGAGTATCCGGTCAAACTATTCCAAATGAAACTTAAGTGCTTAAACCGCCTCAGGTCCAGCAGTAATTGCTAAGTTACAGCTTCAAAATAAAAGTATATATACTGCTGGATTTGAATCAACAAGAGAGGAGACCATTAAATAACTAAGTTGCTATACATATTCCACGCCAGTTTTAATTCTCACTCAATATGTCATGAGTAGGAAATTTCGCCTTGTCCCTCCGTTCTAATATGCTGTTCCCATGAACGAAGCTCTGCATCCCATACTACTGAACTTTATGTATATTTTTCCAGTGAAAGTGAAATGCTATCTCTCAAATAATAATGCTACCCTAGATCTAGTGAAATAATACCAATGGACTGATTCCTAGTGAAACGCTCTTCCAAATAATCAAGTGTACCAGGTCGAACCACTGAAACCACCTACTTATACGTATATATAAGTTTTGACCGGTTTCAAACTCCTTCCTAATACATTTATAATCTTATAAATGTTACGTGAACGAACCGGCACATTCGAGCAAAATGGGAGATCTTATTGATAGCTTTAACTATCAACAATGGCCCATTTCGGCTGCTAGATTCAAACCCCTACTATCCAAATACTTTACTTGTTTTGGGGTAAACCCTGGGGCGCCAGCTAGTCTGAAGACTAATGTATTCGGGCAGTAGACTCATAATCCAGTGCTCGAAACAATTCCCTTAACTAGCTCTGTCTAATTTTAATGAATAATAAAATATTGGTAAGAAGAGATTGATAAAAAGAATTGACCGACAGATAGAGTTTAATTTTAAAGACAATTTATTAACTAACATTAATTTACTAAATTTAAACATCTTAAATTAACATTTCTAAACTAGTTTAAATATTCTTGTAGATTTTAATAATAGAACACTGGTATTTATCTAATTTAACTAATAACACTGATATAATGATCACGTACATATT
The DNA here is from genome assembly GCA_028023455.1 of Epiperipatus broadwayi. Lineage (NCBI taxonomy): Eukaryota > Metazoa > Onychophora > Udeonychophora > Euonychophora > Peripatidae > Epiperipatus > Epiperipatus broadwayi. The sequence continues at coordinate 8,118,558 of JAQFVV010012417.1, forward strand.
AACTCGTATATCATTCACAAATATAATAATAAAGCATTAATAGCATTTGAAATTTAAACACACATATCAATAGTTCATTTTATGTATGATAGAGTTCATATAATTTGAATCTTGAATATTTACGAATTACAGTGGTGGCTACTACGTATAAATGATAATAAATAAATGTTTACCTAGGATTTTTGGGAACGGGGATATTGCTTGTTGTTGGCTGCTTCTGCTGGATTATATCTAACCGGTTAGATTTGGATGTTTATTGAAGAGATTTTATGCGAATCCATTGGTTTTATTCTTGAAGACAGTTGAACGTTTGACGGAGGATTTCTGAGTCAGACATTATTTCACAGGCAGGTTTTGATGATCTTGTTGGACTAAAAAGGCTGAAGCTCGAGCGTATATTTCCAAAAGCTGCTCAACAATGCATGTTTGTTTCTAAATACATAATAGAAATGCACTGTTATTTCAACTGGAACAAGACTGTCACTGGAAACTAGACTGAATAAAAACTCTTAACTGATTGTCCGATAAAATATTCCGTATTTATACCGACGAAGTGTTTTCCTTTTGATATCCTCCGGCAAATATCTGTTGTCGAAATTCTTTAGCAATTAGTCCTAAGAGAACGTGTTTTTTGATTGATTGTTTAATTAGTAGTAGCTATTTCAAAACGTGTTGTTTTCATATCTTTAATTAGTAGAGCACCGCTGTGTTTTTTTTTTAAATACATTTTTCATTTATTTATAATATTTAATACTGATACATTTTTTTTACATTTGCACGCACATATATAATTTTTTACTCTACACATCAAAACTAGTTTTAAGATTATTTTTCTTCTTTAATTTAAATGAAGAGATTTATATATATTTTTTAAAGCTTTTAAATTGTATTTCACTAATAATAATAAACTCTTTACTTCCTTTTTATAAAACCTTCAGTTTAACTTTAAGAAAAACCCCTTCCCACTTTAAATCAATGATTTTTCAACTTTTATTTCAAACTCTTTTGCAAAAGATTTTTTTGTTTTAATAATTTTTTTACGACAAAATTATTTTATATACATGTGCCAATTTGGCCTTGGCACACAAGGTAAAAGAACTTTGACCGCTTATAATTCGTAAATCCTGCCTTCTCTGTAATATTTATATTTTAAATCATCTATATTACATGTCTTCAAATAGGTATTCTATAACTCTATATAACTAATCTATATTAAGCCTCCTATATAATGTTTTTCTTTTCTTTTCTTTCCAAGTGGCAAACAATTTTCAATTTGATTTATGTATTTATATTTTAAATGAAATGCCAATGATATTCTAAAATCGCAAGCATATAACTCATTTTGTTTTCCCCACCCATCATTTACCGGGTAAATAATTTATAATTTGATCAAAACAAGTCTTATTCGGCTTGCCCAGGTGCTCGCGATTTTAGATAAATAAACTAATTACATTTTTCATGTTTACTGTAGAAAACCAGATTTGACATCTGTTTTTCACATTCTCCTTCCTAAATAATGCACTATCCTTTATTCTTAAATTATATTATATATGTAAAACCCATCTTGGCTATTACCACCACCCACTTATTTTGTAATTATTTATATATTTTCACAAGGGCATTGATTAACCAAAATTGAGATTTATTAACTGTGTAAGAAGTAATGAATAATCTTAAGTAACATAATGTAAGGGGGAGGGGAATCTTAACATCTTAGTTTTATATTGATGTATAATTATTATCCATGTTTTCTTAGTGAAGCCATGTCATTACACCGAATATTTCATAATTTATGGGCAATAAATGTTTCAACAATCTTTAATTTTAGAATTATATTTATATTATATCATTAAGCGTTACGTGCATAAAGGCCTCTTCGTTTTTATATATGTTCGTGCTTCTTTCTCACATAGAGGTCATCGCACAGTCGAGCCCCATCGTCGTTCTCACTGTCCTTAAACTAGGCTGTAAAAACCACCTGGGGGACATCCACGGTCTTATGAGCATGCTTTATATGGGGAGCGATCTGGGAAACCAGCCCAATAATGACATAGCCAGCCGCCCTTCATCTCAATACCGACCCTGCCTACGTTTGCAGAGGAAATCGGTCCACTTCGTTCTTAAATCTCATGAAGCACACTCCAGGATCCATAATTGGACCAACCCAATCAGCCACCATGCACGCACTGCCTTTCGGTGTCTTATTAGTCGCCCAGAAGTATTCATAAGCCGTAATAAAATGATTTCTTTAAACAGACATATTTCCATTAGTTTAATATAAGTATTAATGCGATAGATTTAGTATCGTTTATATAATTATTCATTACCCATCCCGCGCATTAATTATCTATAACTACAATTAACCATAATATTGAATATAACCAAATGTAATATCTGCTTATAAAATTATTGTTGTTTAAATCAAGTAAATGCTCTTTTCGTCTCTGGGGGTGTAATAGTATTCTAGTAATGTATTTCAATAGCACTAGTTCATTAAATCACACATATATATTATTGGCATAGCCACAAATCTTATGTTATCATTAAATATGAATCAAACACATATATATGATACTTCCGAGGCTCACGTCGGCTAAATAACCTGACATAATTTTGTTATTAATAAATCTTAAATTTATATGTCAAACTCGAACCATTGCTTTCTTTTAGTTAAGTTAAAATATTAAGTTATTATTTATGCTAAATATGACTGGATGATCTCCGCTCAATACATAATTAATATGCTAGGTCACGAGCCTTCATTGCTCATAAAATATAGCTAGTTACTAAGTTATTCTATCATATAAGTTTAGCCTAGAGTCTTTTTGTGTCTCCGATGGCCGATGCCGGTGGGTGAGAAGTAAATTAATCAATGTCATCGGGATTGTTGCTCATAATGTTATAGATCTGGGAAATAGGCAAATAGGGCAGAGTTCATGAGTGTTCCTGACCTGTGTATCTTGCGCACAATTGGATTCAAGGTACTTTTGCCTAGATGCTAGATCTTGTTACGTGAACATACAAATCCGACCGGTACAGTACATGTTAAAAGAAAATTGGAATAAAAGATTTCACTAAAAATTAAACAAAAAATCAAACATACATGAATACTAATTACGGCCAATGTTTTTTCAAATAATTTGGAAATTCCTCCTTCTCCTATTTATATATTTGTTCCAGATATAAAATATCACAAGTATTCTGCACAGTGATAGATTTAATATATCCTGAATTGATTAAAAAAAAAAAAATCTATTTTATTCAATAATTGTGCTCAACATGCTACATGGTGCTCAAACACCACATGCCACCTTAAATAACATGATCATAAAATTATTTATTTAATATTATACTTCTAAAAATATATCAGAAATCCTGATTTTGTTGACTCATTAAATTTAATATTTGCAATAATTTTAGTGCCAAATGTCTTTTTTTTATATAAACAAAAAAGATTATTTAGAATTATAGGTTACCCCGTTTTAAAAAGCAATATTTAATATACTGATTACAAAAACTCTTTTGAAATATGTATATATATATTCATTAATATTTATGGTACCCCCCCCCCATCCTAGCAAGTCCGAGTTAAAAAATATAATAACTGATAGAATTAAAAATAACTCATTATACTTTAAAAAAAAAAAAAGAATGACTGCATGTGTAACAACAAAAGATAATTTTATTGAAGAAAAGACAAAGTATAAAACATTGTGATGACGTTTTTAAAGCTAATGCCTGAATGATTTGGAATAAAGAAAATAAAAACTCACACGTTGTGATAAAATTGAGATTTTAATAAAACTTTTGCTAAACTATTGAGCTTTAAGGGTTTCTTATATTTTTTAAAATTAATTTTTATTTTTATTTCAAAATTTAGAAAATATTTAATAAAATGAAAATACTTATTCACAAATATTTCAAGATACTTTAAAAAAAAACAGAGAATAGTTTAAAAGAAAAGAAAAAAAAGATTATAGTTAAATAAGTGAGTTGAAAATTGAATATAGTCCTCTATCAAATAATGACTTCACAAATTACTCATGCCACTTTTTCCAAAACTTATTCATTACTTGCATTCTTTTACATTTGAAGGTAGAATAATTCTTTTTAAGATCATGTTTTTCTTCTTTATTTATTTTAATCCATTCGAAAAATGACAGCAAAATTCCACTACATTTTTTTTTTTTTACTTTTCTTCAATTTTTGAATAATTATTCTCTATTAACATTTATGATTCCTTATCTATTTTGACCCAAATAACATTTCTATTTATATTTCAAAAATATCCAATTCTTCTTCAGTTTTCTGATTAAGAGTACAAGTAAGTATATAATTATATAACCATATATACATGTGAAGCAAAAATACTTAGCAAGTTATTACTAAAATAATGGTTATAAAAAAAAAAATCATACATTTTTTTATTAAACCAGTCAGTCAACCTGATTTTTTGTCATCATCTGATTTACTATCTTCAATTAACCAATAACTTTTATTCTTTTTTCATGATAAAAACGAATGGAGAAACTTTAATTTTTTTTTTCTCTGATATTTATTTATTACAAAGTATTTAAATTACATTCATATTTGTTTTTTGTACTTGTGTGTTTTCAAGTAAATCAAGATGGCAACCCATATTTTTGATAAATTTACAGTTTCTAGAGTCTCCAGAAAATGTTTACAAAAAAAATGCCTACTAGGAAACATTGTATTTAATACTTATATCTTATTTTTTTATTATTGTTATTTTAAAAAAAGAAATCATTGTCAAAAAATTAATTACAATATTTAATTTATTTTCTTTTTGGATCAACTTATTAACAAAAAATTGAAAAAAAAATGAATACAATACATATACTTTATTCAGGTCGGCAGTGTGCAATCATATCATGACCATTAACCATACTTTTCGAAAGGGCAGAATCCTATACCTTTAAAAATAGCCTACTGCATCACATTCTGTGACTGAAAGATCCCAAATTTTTATCATTATGACAATTTACCAAAAAAAAAAAAAAAAAAAATGCAGACAAAAAGAAACACGCTAAATTGAACCAAAGTATGACAATGTTAAGTGTCTTGTCACTTCCCACATTATAAGCAAAAAAAATTGAAATAAAACTTCTTAATGAAATTTATTAGAATTTATTTCTTTTTTAAAAAATTTAACAATTGATTTATTATAGGTCTTCAAAACTGTACACTTATCAAAAATATGAGGTGCCATATTGGTTTACTTGAAAACTCGCAAATACCTGTTTTAAAAAAAATTGACTTCATAATTCAAAGAGTTAAAGAAAAATATATTTTGTGGGCAAATTATTGGAAAAAGGAAGAGGATTTAAAGATGTTTCTAAAGTGATATCACGTATAAAATTCATACATTGCATTATTCTTGAACAAGTTACTGCAGTGAAAAAAAATGGAACCAGAAATTCATAAAGTATTACAAGAAGTAATTAATGTAGTTAATTTGATCAAAAAAAAAAGTTCACTCAGCAACAGATTTTTTAAAGTATTCTGTGATGAAATGGGACATGAGCATGAAAATTTGTTATATCACATTAAAATGCAATGGCTATCACATGGATATTACTCAAGAGAGTTGTTAAACTCAAAGATGAATTAGATCTTTATTATTAGAAAAAGAAAATGATTCTAAATAAGCTTTTTTTTTGTAATGAAAAATGTCTTATAATAGTTTGTTACCTTCCACATGTTTGATAAAATAAATAAATTAAATTTATCACTCCAAGCAAAAGGAGATATTTTAAAGTTATGTGAAAAAAATGTTTTTCAAAAAAATTGTTAGGGAAAGTTGTTATGTAATGGAAATACGCAAATGTTTTTATTATTAAGTAATTTTTTCTTCAATCCAACAACTTTAACATATCTGAACTAAAAATAATTTTAATTAAACATTTAGAAAATTTAGAATGTGAATTTTCAAAGCTGTTTGAAAATTTCTAAATCAAATGAAGACTTTCAATAGATTTTGAAATGACATCAGGGAGGATGGAAAATTACAAACTCAATTTCAAAAAAAAGCCTTTGTTTAATTTCTGGTTAGGTATAAAAAATGAATTTCTTGATTTAGTTAGCAGAGTGACAGGTTAATTGCTGCCATTTGGCTCCACATACTTATGTAAAATAACACTCTTGGCGATGAGTAGCATTAAAAATCAAAAGCAGAAACAAAATCAATATGAAACCAGATCTGCTAATAACAATTTATTAAATTGAATTTACATTCAATAAAACAATGAAGAAATACAATCACAACCCTCTCATTAAATTGTTTACACTGACATTTATCTACTTCGATTTTCCTGTGCATTTTTTAATAACATTTTTCAATCGTATTCTACCTAAATATTTTTGAAAAATATAACTAATTTTTATGAGTACTTGTGAATGTATTTTAAAAATTTCCTGGAATGTGTGCTGGTTTTACGATTATAAATTGGAGTGCTTGGCCAAAAAAGTTTGGAGATTGCTGTTTTAATCTATATTAGAATTAATATCAAAAATAGCATTGTTTATATCATATACTAGAAGATTTTTTTAAAAAAAAAAAAATTCAACGTGATTTTGAATTAAAAATTTTAATTAAACGATCTATTGAATGCTAAATAAATAAAAATAACACAAGTAGTCCAAATGTAATGCTTATAAAAAAAAAAAAACCATTACAAACATCTACTTAAAAAACACACACAATAACTTCCTATTATGGAGAGATCACTCCGATAATAAGAAGAAATGTTTAAATAGTAAAAAAGTGTATTAAAATTAGTAATTAATTATTGGTATGTAAATTCAGGAGCTGAGTCGGTTATAATTTTAATGAATGCAGAAAATTAATTTTGTATTTTAAATAATTATGCTGCATTATTACTTCTTTTTGTTATGGGGACCTCTTCAAATCAAAGTAAATTCTGTAATTTTTAAAGTATAATCAATAATGGGTTTGAATAAATTAATTTCTTTTTCTAATTCTTTTTATATTCTCAGCATAACTTCTTTCCACATTCCTCCATGTCACTTGTTACACTTATATTTTTATGAATTTCCATATCTACAAATCAAAAACATACATGGCACATTAATTAAAAACTTTTCTTTAAAAGCAGATGAATATATTATTCCTTTAAATCAAACATGTCAAAGTAGATTGTGGGGATGCCAGAAGTCATTTTTGTGACCTAGTCATTGAAAATGAATTATTATATTTAAATTTTTAGTGTAACAAATCAATATACTATACCTGATTAAAATGAGTCACTCTTAAATTAATAAAGTTCACATAAGTAGAAAACATAAGCTAAAAGATTTTAAAATATTTACTCCAAAGCATGTGGCAAGTAGAATATTTCTTTATTCAAGCACCAATATATTATGTTTAATTTGCATAATACTATCTTAAAACAATATATATGTAGTCACAAAAATGCAGAGGTAATAAAAATGCTGAATTAAAAACTCATTTTAAAAATAACAATATTTATTTTTTAAAGCCACTAGTTATATTTTAGTTAATTTAATAGCATGTGAATCAAAACTTTTTTAAAGGACCAATTTATTCAAAAATATTTGTTAGAAACAATTAAAATTATATATCCATAACAAAAATTAATATTTTAAAAATGTAAGCTTAAGTAAAAAGTCGCAGTTAAACAGAATCGATGATGTAGTATATGATTTAAGAAGACAAGTTAAATGTTACCAGAAATTATTATATATCTTCAATTATAATTGAGAGGATAAAGAAGTCAAAAATGTAACTCAAATGATTATTCATATGTGACTATATATCAAATCTAAAAATCAACAAAGAATTTCTGAAGCTGATTCCTATTCATAAAGTTACAAATAAGAGAAAAATTTTAATATAATAGAAAATATTTTAAATAAAAATGAGCTTCCATAAAATAAATTTGTTTGCTCAGTAACTAATAAGAAGTAGCTATAACTGGATTGAAGAGTGATATGGTAAGACAATTAAACAAACAAAAAAAATGGAAGGGAAGCAAGCAATTGCACCTATAACCAAAAAGATTGTACAATTAGCTCTCATTTTAAAAAGAGTAACATTAATTGTTAATTTCATCCATGCCTGAAGCTTAAATCAGCATCAATTTATTTCTTTTTCTGATTATATGCATATGAAGATTTGCTTTACTAAAGTTTTTGATATGAAAAAAAAACTAAACAGCAAAATTTGGCCTTTTTGATCAACATGATCAAATATTTGAATGAATTAAACAATGAATTTCAACTCAGAAATAAGTTTATTATAACAATGTATTAAAAGTTTTTCATCAAAATTTTGTTTCTAGTAATGTCAGCTGAAAATAATAACTTAGCAAATCTGAAGCATATAAATCATTAAATTTTATGCTCAAACTATGTTTTAATACTACTAAGAAATAAATTTGAATACGAATTTTAGGATTACAAATTACTAAGAATAAAGTTATTAGTACCCAAGTCATCTTTTAATTTTAATGTCCAGAGACCAAAGAAATTCTAAAAATGAATCACATTGAATTGCGGAATTATTGTTTTGTTTTTTAAAAAAAAAAAATCAGAGATGTTACATTATCATTTTATTTCTATCTAGCTTCAATAAATTTCCATAAAATAATTAATTTTGCATGTAAAATATATACTATTTTTGTGTGAACAATTTTTTCTCCTCATGAAATAAAATATCAGAAAGATCAAGAATTTTGGACAAAGATATTGCAATATCAATAAATGTGTGCAAACAAATAATTTCAAAATTCTACAAAGACTTTACATTTTAAATGTTTATTTATTATATTTAATTATATTTTCATTTTATTGTTTATTTGTAATAATTTTGCATATAAATGTTAGTATGCCAGGTGCAATTAAAATTTAACAATATTAATAATGCTTTGTAATTTAACATTTCATTGGGATGTGTGCTATTATTTATAAATGTATTTTCTTAATTCGTTTTTATTCCCCCCCTCCCCCCATCATTCTAAGAAATGCGATTTTAGAATTATTGAATTCTATCAATTTTAAGTTTTGAACATGTGGTTTTTTTAAATTAACACTTTTTTCAATTTTTTTTGTTTTTACCTTTCCTTGTTCTGTTTAAGAATTTTAGAAATTATAAGCTAGTAAAAATAATATGCTTTATTTCATATGGGCATGTAAGAAAAACAAAAATCCTATTAATTTTAAAAATAATATATGACAAATGTCAATTTAAAATATTCGCGCACCTTTTTTTAGTCATGTGATCATATAAGTAACTGTATGAAAATTGCGTTTCAGTTTTATAATTATTGCTTAAAATTGAGTGTTTTTTAAATTATTGATGAAAACTGTGAAAATTGCATTTTAATTTTTTTGTCACATTAGATTTCTTATAACTGTATGAACATTTTTTTTATTATTGATGAAAATGGCGATTTTGTATGAAAAAGTGTGATCAAACAAAGTTTTTATTTTTTTTAATTCTCAATGAAAAATTTTTTTTATTATTATTATTGATGAAAATGGTGACTTTGTAACAAATGGTCAAGTCACGAGAGGGTATAGATTGATCGATGTCATTTATTGCTTGGCTGTCAGCCAAGGTTTTGGGTGGTTCTTATAATTCAAAATGGCTGTGAGCACATATTAAATCAGTACCAAAATCTTCTTTCATCAGTTTTCTATTCATCTTAGTGTTCTTTCAGTGCCGAATACCATACTGACTTGATAAATCATTTAAATAAATTTAACAAATTTAGAAGTGTTTAATACAAGTGATTCTATTGTCCCAATAATTTTAAATATATAAAAGCCTATCAATAATTTTAAATATATAAAAGTCTATCAAATGTGTTTCGTATCATTTTAATTTCAATTGTTTATTCTACTTAATTAATTAAATGACATAATATGTCCAAAATAAATTTGCTTACATATTTTTCAATTTTGTTCCTATTTTCTACAAATAAATTTTTTCCAGCTTATTTTCATTCTAATTATTGTATCAAAGTAACAATGTCAACAGAAAACTTAAAATAATTATTATTTATTGTAAGATTAAGCCTTTTCAATCAAAGAATTTAGAAGTTTCTAAATTCATAGAAAATTATTTTGAAAAAAAAAATTGAACCATCTACTTTTATCTGAAATTTTCTATAAATTTAATGAAAATGTGATAACTTTGAAAGCTTTCTTAATATTAAGTGTATTTTCAATTCTCTGGATTTTTAAAAAGCACATCACAGCAATATACTGTAAAGGATAGCTTACAATGCACATGTTCCTAAAAAGATTAAGCATATTTATTGAACCCAATCCATTTGGAATTTATAGTAATAGTGGGAAGATTATTATTTGTTATTATTATTACCTATATACATATAATACACAATAAATTATTATATTTATAAAATAAAATACGATCAATATTTTAGAAAGTACTATTGTATATATATATAAAACTATGTGATTAAATAAACTGTAATGTATATATATATATATTTTAATTTAAAATTGAATATTAATTAATAAGTAAATGAATTTGGGATGACTTGAAGTTAATTAGGTGGGTACATGTGTGTGAAAATAAAACTGATTTTATTATTTTTATTTATTTATAATAAATCTAAATGTATTTAAACAATAGGCAGTTAAAGATATCAGCGTTCCTGGAAATTTACGTGCGTGTAATGTATAAAAACAAAAGACAGTTTACAAATCGTTCTTCTTATTGTTATAACAACTGTAACAAAAGACAGCAATTAAAACTAAAAATTTAGAACGCTAAAATGGAGTTTTACTTTTTCTTTTAGTTAAATTATAAACATTTTAAAAGTCGAATACTGTAACTAAAAGTTTATCTAATTCAAAGGACAGAAAGTGAAAAGAATAACTGATTAATTCTTAAATAATTAAATTATGTTTAAAAAGTGGTTGGAGTAAATTTGAATTTTTTTAAATCTTTTCAAAAACAATAACGAGAATTAAATTTGCTAAAAATTGGAGAAGAAAGAAAGATGAAATAATTTTCTTAATATATATATATAAGCACTTCAATATTATTCAATAAAAATATATGATTATAAATAATTATTAAAATGTACTTTAATATGAAAATGGGCTAGAGCAAAACATGCTATTGTGTGTCATGGTATTTTCCTGCCAGCTGCATTATATATATATATATATATATATATATATATATATATATATTATTTCTACTTTATTGTAAACACACAAGAAGATGCCTTCAGTCCAAAGTAAACAAGGATTGGAATACATTATGGTGAATCAAATGAGGATCAAGATGTTTACCATTAAACACAACTACAGGAGACACCATTGTACCTATCTATCCTTGCTAAGGAGAATGATTTAATAAGTGAAACTGCTTTGAAGAACAACTTGCCTAACTATCAGCTACTACTACTTTTATTATGATGATTTTTAGGAACTTTGTTCCAATTACTATTTTTAATCAAAGAATCAATATTGTAAATTTTTGTTTATTTATTATTTTATTTTTTTATTCATATTATCTGTTGTATTTTCACACTCTGATGCTGAAGTCTCATTTTTCAGAATTAGCAAAGAAGAAAAGGGGGGATTATTCATTTTGATATTTTTTTATATTTTCATTATAAATAAAATTTAGGTAATACCACCTGCTTCACATCAGGTCATCCACATAAATATTGAGGTAAGATTCTCTAAATTTATATATAGGTTAAATTACAACACATACAGAATACATATTATATGTTTTATTTTGTGATTAACCGTGTACGTATATTTTCCAGTATGTTTGACTAATCAACTGGTAGCTGTCTCTATCATATATATAAATTGGGGAAATTTGTTAAATAAATTAACATTTGTAAATATATAATTTAGCTAGCCAGCATCTCTATTATATTAAATAACTAAAGTTGATTTTTCTATATAATTATGATTTGTAGAGAATGAGTGACATATGTGGATTTCTACCATGGGGTATAAAGGTTGGATCTAGAGGATAATTAATTAGTAAGATGGTAGAGGTTCATTTGTGACACATGTACATATGATGATTATTATATATTTTTTATTTATTTTTTATCATTACTATTGTCGTTATACTTGATATTTATCATTGTTAATAAATGTTTGAGAGTTTATATTATTCCGGTCTCTGGTTTATTGAGTTGTCCTGACATTCCACAGTTTAGAAATAATTATACATGCACACACATCTATTTTTCTTATTATATAAAAGCTTGAAAATAAAACAAATATTATAAATGCTAGTTGTAACCTATATATAGGTGCAGGAGTTGCTGTATATATTTGTTCATACCTGATAATAGAGTTAAAAGCAATATTCTCTCTGGGCTTGAATATTAGGGAATAATGGAATTAAAAGGGGGAAAGTGGATGAACTAACCTAAATTGCATTTAATATTATTAAATAGGGATTAGGGATACAGTTAGTCAATTAAAGGGTATGCAATCATTGGTTAAGCATTTCATCGGGTTCTCATTAGCACTCTATCAGATGACCCTCAGTCTGAACATAGTTGGATGCAACTTTTTTTCCTTCTAAGCCTGGTAGGTCTTTGCAGATTGTTTCATTAGGGGTAATAAATTAGAACATATTAACTTATCCCCACACCATATTGCTACATCTGCATAGTTGTACAGTCTGCAAATTAGTTGAGCATCCATTGCATCTGGTGTTTGCAGTGTTTGGGATTAGTTGTAATCATTCCGTCTGTTATATCTGGCACTAGCAACGTTTGGGCTCGATAGATAGGTGTATCATCACATAAATACTTTGTGTAAGTTAGTCATATATTGTGATCAAACCAGCTGATTGTTGAATCTGATAGATATATCCAAGTGATAATTGTTCAGTCCGTTATATCCGGTGACCAACGTGGATGCATGTTGTGTAATGGGTCTACACACCGCTAAAGAATGTATTAGTGACTGACATGACTGGTATGAAAGGTATTGGGGGGGGGGTGTATGATGAGAATCGTTCCATCCATTATAATACATAAAATCAAAGATCATAATCAATGAAATTAAACACAACAAAAATTCACTCATTACATTTTTGATGGTTCATGATACAATATCTACTTCTAAATCTTTCTTGCTTTCTTATGTTGAGTAAAATCTAACTTATAATCTACACAAAACTATTATGAAAATTTTATAAAAAAATAATAACAAACAAAAAAAAATACAATTATTAAATCTCAAGGAAGAAAATACTGGTTGGTCCTTCACTATTTAATTGGTGTTTCATATATAATTATTCGTAAGTTGTTCAATTTTCATCTTATTCATATCTATTTATAAAAATAAATCAGTGATGAATATATCACAGTATACAAAGATATAAAAAGGAATACTAACAGTTATATATCTTTTTTTTTTTTAGTTTATGCCAACTTTAAGTAAAAAAAAAAAAAAATTAATTTGAAAAAAATCTGAACAAAATACATTATGATGACAAATTATTTAATTACCATTAGTTATAATCCTACATTACTTTCATCTTATCAATTAAAAAGTAATAAATATCTATTTTTTTAAAAAATTGATTAGCAATATGATGCAAATAAAATTGCATTCTAATATATAACAAATCCTCATTATTTTATATGAGAGTAAATATCAAATCTTATTACTATGGATTATAATACAACCCTAAATATGATAAGCTAAAAGTGTGATAAAAAAATGGCAAACAATGCCAATGTAAAGCAATGTCATCATTACAATGTTTGTTAATAATATCCTATTACCCTTTGCTGGTCCTATCTTCAGAGCAAAATATATGATTTTCATTACCTAAAATATCTTTCAAATATGTATTTAAAAACCATGATTATTTATGTTTTTTGTTTCAAAAATAATATATTTTTAAATATATATGCATTAATTAAGTTCTACACCTGAAGGTAATAGCTAAGTAAACATATTCAATCATCTGCCATTATTTGCAACATCCTTAACTTTTTTGAAATCATCTCAATATTTAGAGCTGTGTCACAAATTTTAATAAATCTTTATATTATAGTTCATATTTTTATTCTTAAGAAGTATACTCAATGAAAAGCAATATTCCACATTAATATGTATAGTACTAAGAAAAATATTAATTTTATTTATTTATTATTATATAAATATTATTATCCACAACATCAACAGACCATAAATAATAATATAAACTAGTTTTTATGCCCTGAATGCTGATTCAATCTGGCACTTATAGTTTTCTAAACATCTTATGACTTTCTGAATAACAAACCATTTGATTATTATACTAATATTTACTAATATATACACACTTCAAAAATATATTCAATGCAAAAGATTTTGAAACATAATGACTAACATATTTCCAAGAGTTTTGTGTCCAAGTCACATAAATCTTGAAAACTGTTTTTATCATATAACAACAGGCTTCAGATTATTCTTTTTAAGAATATGATCCATTGACAATCTAGCTAGCTGTTGATCAGATGAGTATCAATGCGGAATGTAAAAACAAAAAAATTAAATATAATTTCAAGTGATGAAGGAGATGTCATCCCTTACAAGCAATGAGGTCATGGTTATTTTAATTTTATAAGTACACAATACATATACATAAATTCATTTCGGAATTATTATATATTTTTATTTGAGCTATTGTTTTCTACGATTCTTCATTACTGTTTTCTATGAAACATCTTTATTAGCAAAATAGTGTTTAAAATTACATTTTGTCCATTATTTAGTAATAAATAATTAACAAAAATATTTTTGAAAACTATCATATCTTCCTTCTCATAATATGGTTCAAGCACATTAATATATATATATATGGATATTCATATTAGTATGCCCAAAAGTCTATATAAATGAATAAATAAACTGTATTTAAAAAAAAAAAGTTAAAAATCAATATTAATGAATATATTTGTTTTTCTTAATACATACTTTAAAAAAATAGTTAAAAATACCATGGGATTCAAAAAGTAATTACTTTTTAAAGAAAAAATAATTATTATTTTTTAAAAATACATAAAATTAAAATAATTAGAAAAATTGTATTGTGAATAATTTAAATCTAAGCCAAAAATGCAACCTCTTTTCCTCCTCCAATTTTTCCAATATTTTAGTTTTCAATAATTAAATTTAAATTAAAAGAATGAAACAATTTTGCTAGTTAACTTCTTTCAAGTTAAATACACTTGAAAACTTTTTTAAAATGTACATTGAAAATAAAAAAAGACTGAATAATTATTCCTAAAAATAAATAAATAAAACAAGACAAAAATAAATATATATAAAGAGAAAATAAGATTTAAAATTTTTTGTCGTTTTTTTTTTTTTTTTTAAAAAAAAAAAAAGGAAAATTTTCATTTAAAAAAAGATAAAAATATCCGTTAACGTGCAGGTTGGAGGGAGGGGGATTATTTCTTGAAACTAAATGCAACCAAAGACAGACTACCAACAATCCAAAATATGTTATGATCAAAATGAAATTATAATAGCATTATAATGTAAATTTATAATGCAATTTTCACAAAAATTTAAATTTGGATAATGCAAGGATTAAATATTATATATTGCTTGAAATTTCAAAGTAACAAAAGTAAAAACTAAAAAAACTAAAAATCTTAAGAATTAAAAAAAATTATTATTTTTAGGCTTATTTATAAATTCTAAATCTTTGGGATACAGTTTAAATTTGAATTTATTGGTAGCAATTTCATCACATTGCTCTAAAATTAGATTGTGGAATTATTTTTTAATTCCTAAAATATTAATAAAAATAACTTTGATAAATTACAATTTGAAAAGCAAATAAGTACCTTCATTTGCTTGTATTCAGTAATATATATGTAAATGAAGTTTTTTTTTGGATTAAACTATGTGTTATTTTGTATTTCTTCCCAATTTTTAGAAACTTTGGGAAGTACTGCAAAATAATATGTTTTATCCCAAAAAATACTATATTTACATCATATAACTGTGAAAACATTAAATATAATATATATGTATGCATACGTAAATTTTAAATTATAATAATAGTAAAATATAATAATAATATATTGAAGCAGACACGTTTCATATGTATAATTTGAAGTCGTCGTCATCGTCCCCCCATTTAAATAACTGTTGAGATTAAAATGAAGGGCTGAAGCAGTCTTCAATGAATAAATGTCAAAAGGAGAAATGAATAAGTGACAGTGATTATCAAACCCAAAATGGTTAAAAATTATTAATATTTTAAAATATTAAAATTACACACTTAAGAGAGTATAAATCCTTACCATTTAAAAAAAAAAGGAAAAAGAAGTCAAATTAAAATAGTGCTTATACAATAATTTGTAGAGCTGAATGTGTATAAATTTTAATTAAAAAAGATTGACATAGACAGGAAAGTTAATAGATATTTTCGAAAAACTTATCAGATAAGAATTATCAGGATCTGTTCCCACTAGAAGTGGACTTCCAATCATGAGTTGGATGAAGACATGGCCTCAGAGAAAGGTCATCATCACCAATAAAATTAGTGCTAGATCAATCCGAAGAATCAGTGATAAGAAAAGCTTAAGACTATAAATAGGGGAGTAGATATTGTTGAAGGATCATCAACAAATATATTGTTTGGAAGTATTAAGACTATTACTAATGAACTAACCATCATTAATACTGTGTAGTGAAATGAAGCTTATATGAATATCTGCCCAACGAAGCTTGAAGCACTATGAACATTAACCAAGGAAGAAACCTATAACTATTGCATAGCTAAAGAATGAAGAAATACATTATTAAAATTGGATACTTTCAAATGTCTGGCTAAAAAAAAAACAGTTTTTCTCTCTTCTCTGTTGCCTGGTTTAGCAATGGAGGTAAGATGAATATAAGACTTGTTAACTGACCATTGACTCATGAAGCTCTCGGAAAACCCCTATTAATTGGAAGATTTATGGAGAACCACCAACAAATGAAGATTCAGGTAAGGAAATTTATACGCATTTATCATAATTGAAAAAGATTTTGTAAAACGTGTTTATTAAAATGACAGATGAAATAATGAAATGCTACTTTCTAGATTGATTGCTTATAAAATAATATTAAATGAAAACATTCTAAATGATTAGAATTCTAATAGAATGCACTGAAGTGATAAGAGAATTGAAAATATTTTGTAAAGTGTGTTTATTAAAATAATTTATGAAATAAGGAAATGCTTCTTTCTAGATTGATTGCTTGTAAAATAATACAAAGTGAAAACTTATTTATTCTAAATGATTAAAATTCTAAATAAAATGCACTGGAGTGATAGGAGAAATGAAAATATTTTGTAAAATGTGTTTATTGAAATGATGTATGAAATAATGAAATGCCACTTTCCAAATAATATGAAATAGGAATATATTTATTCTAAGCAGTTAATTTATAAACGGGACGCACTGGAGTAATAGGGGAATATGGGTGTTGTTAAAAGATAAACTGAAGTTGTAAAAATGATTTGGTTGATTTGAAAACAATCCTATAATAAACTTCATACTAGTTTGTATCTACATAAAATGAAATTATTGATTATAAACATTTATTATTTTACAAAACGCTGTGATAGAGTGAATAAATATAAATCTACACACACATAAATTAAAGAAATGTTTGTAACATGAATTAAGAAACTGTAGAGAAAAATTGATATATTAGGTACATGAATAATAATGAATAAGTACCCATGTACAGGAATACATAATAGATATGACTTAAGAAGCTATAATGAAATGCTTCTAAATAAGTGGGTTAAACCTGCATCCATATAATATGGAAATGCTCCAAATAAATAACTCAAAACCGCATCTACATAATCTGTAAAGTAAAATTAAACATGCTTCTACAAAAGATATGTTCACATGCCTGCAGTAAATGTGTGCCAATATTTATGTGAACTAAAAATGCTTTTATAAACTTGTATTAATATCAAATGCTTCTATAAACATGGATTGAAATCAAATGCTTCTATACACATGGATTCAAATCAAATGCTTCTATACACATGGATTTAAATCAAATGCTTCTATACACATGAATTGAAATCAAATGTTTCTATACACATGGATTGAAATCATATGCTTCTATACACATGGATTGAAATCAAATGATTTTATACACATGGATTAAAATCAAATGCTTCTATACATATAGACTGAAATCAAATGCTTCTATACCCATGGATTGAAATCAAATGCTTCTATACACCTGGATTAAAATTAAATGCTTCCATACACATGGATATGTATCTACACACCTGATGAAACTTCAACCAAGAATGATAATTCCCAATCATGGAGGATCATGGAGAAGAACCGTGATGTACAAACAGATACGATCGCAGCCAGAGTAGAGACTGTTAATAAACTTTTGAGAACTTAGTACCCAAATATTGCTGTTAAATAAATTGTTACCGAAAACTAATATCTCTTGTTCGTTTCAATTCGCATCACTCATCAATGAATGCACTAATTCACAAGAATCTCATGTCGCCTGAGCTATGTCCGGAATAACTCGATGTGGGTAAGTAAGGTTGTAGTGAGATGGAACTCTAGTGGCGCTGTTTGGGAAACCAAACACATAAATTCCTAGATATTTCCAATCTCTATGGTGCTATATCCTCTGATGAGTAGGAAATATTGCTGTAGGATTAGGGAATGCCAATCGGTCATTCCTTCCTGCAACACGCTTATCAGGAAATAAAATTATCCAAAAGAGGGGTAATAGGCCCGTCAGGTTATAATATATTAAGTAGAAATATTTTCAATTACATTGTAATCATTATCAATTGAAGTCACACACACATATATAAATAAGACTGATTTTTTGATATTTGCATGTGAAGATTTGATTATTTCAGAATACCTACATTTGGCTTGAAAAGTTGTATTTATTAATTTATATATACATAACAATGCTCAAATGATTTATGACCCAAACGTTATTAAAAAATTTGAGCATTTAAAGTGGTTGATTTTAAGCCCAAGAGACTACTACTCTACCATTGCATTAAATTATGCAAGGCATATATAATATACACACATGTATTGGCATTTAGTACACAGATAATGCTAATTAATTTAGTTTTTCTTCTGAAAGATAAACAATAATTTATTAAATTTGTAGAAATTATCTTCAATTTATCAATGTAAAATTAAACTGACTTCATTTTTTATGCATAAGAAATTGAATATTTGTCCTTTTATTGTATAATTGAGAAGGAAATCATTAAAAAAAGCAATTAAAATAAAAATTTGTCAAAAACCATCTTTAAAGATAAAAAAAATACCTACTGTAATTGGAGAACAAGGGCAAACAAAATGATATTAAAGGCATGTGGGTAATGTGTGCTGTATCATTTTCATGCTAGTTTGAAAAAATACTAAGAAAGAAAAATGATTTTTAATGAATGCCATTGTTAGTGTTGTTCGAAAACAATTTGATAAAAAACTATTATGAAATTTAAAGACAGTTCAACATCAACAACAAAAAGTCAATGTTAATAGATAAACAATTCAATTAATAAAAATAATACTAAACAATTAATTTACCATATATTGTTCTAATATAAACAATTGACAGATTAAATATTTTAATGCCTCCATTTTATTCAACAGTATGTAAGGATTTAGTTACAAACTTCTGTAAGAAAGTACTTTTGATAATTGAACACTGTTTACAGTTAAACCATAACTACTATTTGAACATTTTAAATACATAATATAAATCAATAATTGTATATTTTATCAACAAGTTAATCAAATAAATGTTATTTAGATATTAAACCAATATTTGTGGAGATGCAAAGATTACCAACAATATCCACAAACGATAGACAGTAGAAAGATATGAGAGTTAATAATCAATAAGCTATGCACAACAAATAGTTCCTACTGCTACCTTGTAGGATAAGATGGTTCATTAAAGGCTAGATTGTATTGTAAGTACAAATACTTCATTGCTTCCTCTGTGTTCTTTTACTGTAGTCTGAGACTTTAGTTAGTGTAGAGAATGTTGATCATCTCCGGGTACTAATTGTAACAATAGGATTACATTTTTGCATATTTCCATCTTTTAACTACACACACAGCAATTCTAACAATAATCTGTTCTTACTTTTTTGGTTTTGTACACAAATTCTTGATCTGAGAAAGTAATGATTGGAACAGGTTAAGTCAGTAGTGCCTAATCTTTAATTTAGCTTAAGCCAATTTAGACCACAGCACCCTTAGCAGCCCCTGTTCAGAAGTTTCGAGTTTCAATTGAGTTTACACATATGGGTCTTAGATCATTCGTTCCGTCATTTTATTATGATTAAAAAAATGTATGTATTATTTTTCTACGACAAAATTTGATTTTTTTTTCTAAAATACAATTTTTTTTTTTCTCATTTTTTTTAGATTTACTAACTGTAAGGCTTTTTTATGGCTGAATTGCATTCTCTTACTACTTGATATGGATATGAAATTGGTGGTGTCTATGTTTATAAGCCTTCTTTTTCTAGAAGCTCATTTTCATGGCAGTTCAGAGTTGGAAACTGCAATGTCAAAAAAATAAAAAAAGGATTAGAGTCATTTTTTATCTGCAAGAACACCACATCTTATGCCTTCACAATTGGATTCAAATTTGAAATGGATGATAACATTTAGCCAGGTATCCATTGAATATTTATTTATTCAATTAGCTTTATTACTTATTTTTTTATATAATTAAATATATGTAGAAAACAATAAATATGCTATAGAATTTTAGGCAATTTTACATTGCAATGATATAAAAACATACACATCCAGACTTAATCATATATCTATATTTAGTGCAATAGGCAAGATACATTATGATTTTGTTTGAGTATTTAATTAGTTTTATTACCTATTTTTATTACTTAATTTTTTTATAAAATTAAATGTGTAGAAAACAATAAATATGCCATAGAGTTTTAGGCAATTTACATTGCAATGATATAAAAATATACATATCCAGACTCAAGTATATACCTATATTTAGTGCAATAAGCAAGATATATTATGATTTTATTTAAATGATTGTTTATATGCTCATTTAATTATTGCATGATTAAAGTAGTGTTGAATTCATTTCTTACAATTACATAATAATCTCTTAAACACAGACTTTCAAGCACCCTCAGTCATTCACTCTCATACATCATAATCAGTGCTTATAATAATAAAAATTATTTTATTGTTTATTATATTTTTTCATAAATTACAATTTACTAAAGTTCTCTTTGCATAATATCTCATGCACTGTTCTTACTGTTATTTTTTTCTTTTGCCCTCACTAAAACCAAACATTTCTAACAGATCACCTGCATAGAAGGACTAGCAAATACATGCATGGAAGAACAAGATCTGATACTGCTAGTAAAAATGAAAGTCATCAATCGCATAGTTTTTATCATTTTTACTATAAAAAATTATATCAGGTAAGACAAGTTATATATCAATTTTTTCAGCATTTTATGAGAAATGTGATAAAGCTATCTATGAAATCGTTATTTTAACATTTATCTTTCAAAATTTAGAATTTGTGTACCAATGTAAAATAAACATGTTTAAAAGTATTAAAAATCTCTTTTTTCTTAATTTTTTTTTTTTTTGAGGTAATCATTATTTTATCAGCTTTATTACATTCTTTCATATTTGCTGTTTCTAACAATGTATATATTTTTATATTTACTATATTCAAACAGAAGATATGTTATAAATTATATTTGTTGTAATATTTTTTTAAATTAAAGATGGCGTCTGGGACTTTAAGAGTTAAAATTTTAGATGAAATTTTGCACTTTTAATACATATTTAATGCACAAATAAAAAAAATTTGTAACATAATAAAGAAAATAAATTGTAATTATATACTCCTATTTATTAGGGATTTAAATACAAATTAAATACAGAAAAAACATGTTTTAATATGAAACCTGACATTGCATGTCTTTGCTAATTATTATACTTTGGCACACATGATATTGTAGCTAAAATCATGCACTCATTCAGATATTCATTAATTATCCTGAATCTGAATAATGATTTTAAAAAGTTAATTGTTGAAAAAACACTTTTGCAAAGATAAGTTCATCCAAAGCAGGAGTTTAACCATTGAAAAGTTTCCTTTAAGAGTGGATATTTTTTCTTATCTATAAGTGTCCAAAAAATCTGTATGTGATACTCTTTTTTTGTTTTGATTGTAGATCAGATTGAAAATCCAATTATTTCCAATTTTAAATTAGTGGCACTTTTGTTTATCACACTTTCAATCTGTTGTGATAATTCAGAAATATTAGTATCATCAAATGAATTTTAAAATTAATGAAGCAATTGGCTGAATTTTATGAAAATCAAAAAATTTAATTTCAAAATTATTTTTAAATTCAGCAAGATTTTTCAGAATATTTTTCTGTTTCAATTTATTTGGGATATTCACAGATATAATTTTGATTTAAAAACATTTACACTTCCTATTTATGTTTCCCCCTGATGTTTAAGATCGAATATAATCATATTTGTTTTTATATCTATAAAAAAAACTAAATCAGATAACTAGCTATGATAACTAAGTTCTTCAGAAGTTTTGTTTCTGGACTCTACAAATTATTTTATCTATGGAAAAAGCTTTAAAAATTGTTGTAGGACTTCTCCCTTGTTAAGCTGTAGAACTTCAGAATATAACATTAAAGTTCCATAGTCTGCATCAAGTTCATAGCCAATATTTTGAATAATCTGCTCTACAGTATTCTGGCATGAATAACTTTTAGAACAAGTTCCATGATATTATTACAATGCAGCACTTTTGTATATAATGCTTGTTGATGTCTGATGCAGTTATAATGAAAAAAGTTTGGAAACTCAGCATCAGTTTTACATACTATGATGAAGTCAACAGAACCAATCATGGCAAATACAATGTCTGCTGTTATAGACATAAGTTTTTGAAATGGCAGTTGAATTTCTTTAATGTGACATAAATTGATGGTATATCTTCTTTTACTGAGCAATCATTACAGAATTTCTTATAAAAGTATTTATTTGTGCTTTTATCACAGATGTCTGTTGAGTCATCACATTATAAACTTAGAAAAAGGCATTTTTGTAAATCATTTTTTACTTGTGCTGGGATATTCTCAGACATTATTTTCTGTGGAGTGACTGAACTTCTGGATAATTGAACTTCTTAAATAGCATTCTTATTTTTAAATTTTGAAATAATATCTCTGATGCAGCAAGCATTACTTCTTTATTTTGCCATCTTTAACAAGGTTTTTTGTGCATTGAAAGTATGTGTGCAACCATAAATGATGCAATTGTAGCAGCTTCGTTTTATTCATATTTCTAGTAAACATTGATTGTTGGACAACTAAGGAGGTTTTCAATTCTTTCATTTTAGATTTTCTTAAATTGCTGTCAGAGAACTGTTGTAAAATATTCTATGTTGCATTTTTTTCCACAGCAACCGTTGAACCACAAATCAAATAAATACATTTGTTCTTAAAATAAATAAAAAATATTTCTTTCCCATTCCTCATGAAAATGATAGTTGCAAGCATTTTAATAGATTGTGCAAGAAAAAGAAATGGTGGTCATGTAATTACTCAAGCCTATAATTGATACTTCTAGAGCAAAATAATAGAATGGATTACTGCTTCTAATGTAGAGAATATATTAATTTATTCTAAAATATGCATTGTTATTTTTTTAAAGTAGATTATATTAAAAGTTTCAATACACAAATAATTTAAAATAATGAAATGGGGGTTGAACAAGTGACATGAGTTCAGTCTTAATTTTAACAAAAGTAAAATAAAGATAAAAAAAAAAAAATCACTCTACTGTATATTAACTGATTCAATAATCATTTTCATTATCGAAATATTGTCTATAAAGACTACTTAGACAGATATTGCCCTTAGATAAAAATATGATAGCCAACATGATTGGCTTTACTTTCTTTTAGAGAATCTATTTGCAGTTTTTTTGTATTATGCATTTAAAGATATTAATAGTGATGTCTTCAATCATACTATATATGATTTATTAATCAAAATGTTATAACTTAGAGCAAAAACTACACAATTTCTAATCTAAAATGATGCTATCCTGCAATGAGCGTTCAGGAGCAGATCCTTTCTATTGTCACATTAAATTAATATAATCATAAAATTATACAAAATTTCTGTTCTATGACCATAATAAACTATTAAAAAATTAATTATTGAAATATAAATATTTATATAGAATTACAATACTACTTCTTATATTGAGAAAATATAAAAAATACTAATTTTAATGCATTTTGGTCTGCTTTTCAAAAGAATGTACTGAAAATGTATTAAGTTTACATTTAATTTTCTTAATTATTTTTTTCCATGCATGAAAAAATAATATAATTGCATATAGATGATTATAATTTCATTACTAAAAACATACTTTATTCCTGATGAAAAAGTAAATAAACCACTAAAAAACTAGTCATTAAAAAAAAGCATAAAACAATCCAAAACTGACATTTAAGACCAAGATTATAATCTTTCAGGTTTGCAATCTTAGTGCATTTTCACAGAAATCCAAGACTTAAAAAACATATTCAAAGTAAAAAAAAAAAGATTTAATAAGTCACCCCAGTCCTGTATTAGAAAATTATGAAAATCAAATTTCAGAACAAAGTAACCATGTGTTCTTCATTACAATACTTACAACAAAAGCTAAAATAGTTAGGACATAACAAAATAATACTGGCATTCCTATACCAACATTTTTTATGAATCACCAATGCCAAGTAAAACCAAATTAACTGAGAACTTACTACAGCAACTATGTGCCAATAATTAGTTGACTGTTTATTTAGCCATGAAAGAAGCTATTTATCAAATAATATTATTTATTCACATTTGTAATGAAACTAAATTCTATTATTATTTTAAAAAGTAACAGAGAAATTGAACTTTTTTCAATTTAAAAAATATACATATAATGGAGCCGCGAACTATAATTATGTGATTTCAATTATACACTAGCCAAAGTAAAATGTAAACAAACAAGCAAAAATGTAAATAATCAACAACAACAACAACAAAAAAAAACATTAAAATTCACAAATTTTATTATTCAGCAGCCATTTTTCCTTCTCTGAGCTGAGAGTGTACAAATTACATATTCAGTTTATGTTGAAAGCATATATATTTTTAATCATCATGAAGTATCCTTTCTGAATTTGATATACAGTATTTTACTGAAGAAAATATGTTCCAAAAGTAAGTTTTACAAGATTTCAGAATATTCATTAAACATTAACATAACTGGAGAGATAGCAGTGTTTTGAAAAATATAGGAGTCTATTGTTCTATAAGAGAAAAAAGTTACTGAAAAAAAAAAAAAAATACTGACTAGTGTATTTTGCTATTTATTTTATCTTAAAGATAAAAATACAGTAGAAGTTAGCTTTTTTTCTTATTCTTAGTGCATCAATAAGAGCATGATATGACACATGCACTGTAAAATAAAATATCTCCTCCATTTATTATTGTTAATAATAATAATATTTTTTTAAATTTTATTTATACTATAATTCTGATTAATATATACATATAAAACATGTTATATATAAGTGTGTATTTTGAAAAGTACTATCTACTTGCAATTTAATAAATAATACATATTCTATTCTAATCATTATTTAGCAACAAAAGGTGAGCTATTATAAGCTATTTCCTTTGAATGAGGGTGGCTTTAAATAAGAAATAAAATATAGCCTAATTAACAGCTTCACTGTATAAATTATTTTTTTGATGGAACATTCTAAGCACATGCAAACACACAAATTAATAAATACCATGTAGAAAAAAAGCAAAGCATAAATATAAAAAAAATATAAAAAACTGAGAGATCTTCAAAATATATGAGCATATGTTTATGCCAAGACACATTTTATTATTTTTTCAAATATATATATATAGAATATATTCTGTCAATGAGTAATTGAAAAAATTAATATGCTGTAAATTGAAATAGATATTTATTAATTGATAAAGTCTTAATTATTTATGATTTAATGTCATACCATGAAACAAAACTGTTTTAATGGATGATACCAAAACTAATTTCAAAAATTATAATAAAAATACATTTTTAAAAATGTAACAAAAATTGGCAAAAGACTATAAATAAATTCTTATGGAAAAGTTAAAAAAATAAGTAATAAATAAATAATTACAATTTTATCTAAAATATTTTCTCTTACCGCACTTATCAATTAAGAGCTTGTTTGAGCTATTGGTACACTCTCTGTATTACATTTTTGTAAATACAAGCTTATAAAAGCAATGTCACCTTATATATGACTTGCTTTATTGATATTTATAATTTTACCTTTATGATTTTGGCTATGCTGAGGCTATTAATATATGGTAGATCTGAATTTGGTTCAGTCCCATATAGCTATTTAAGTTAGATAGCTGGAGTCATGTCCGAAAACTTCAGAGTTTCTACTTAAATATTAGGTATGAAATAAGTGCTGGGTTTTGAGTTGATATTTTAGATCTAGTATCTAAAAATTCTAGCTCCTCACTGAGGTGAGCCATAAGCTCGAAACCAATTGGTGTGGGGATAAGAGTTTTTCAGATAGAGATTTTAAATATTTTCTCTTACCACACTTATCAATTAAGAGTTTATTTGAGCTATTGGTACGCTCTCTGTATTACATTTTTGTAAATACAAGCTTATAAAAGCAACGTCACATTATATATGACTTGCTTTATTGATAATTCTAATCTAGGTAAGTAAAAAAAATGAAAAAATAACTTTTTAATAGTATATTTTTTGTTGTTATTTTTGATTATTCCTTTGTTATTTTCTTGTGTTTTTCTGATAGGAACAATTCAGAAGAAGAAATAGGGCACTAAAAAATGAATGAGTCTTTGAAAATGGAATATATGTTAAGTCTATGCATATATATTTTTTCAGAATGTATCATCAACCTGTTTCTAGGTATGTACTTTGAAATAAATATGGAAATGCTTAAAATCAAAGAAATTCAAGAAGTAGTTTGCTTTGTCTTTTATGAGTTGTTACTGCTTCCTAATTTGCAAGATATAAGCTATGAAGGAAACTTGAAATGAAAAAACATTTTACTATCACAAAGAAAATATATATATATCTGGATCTCTTTTTGTGCGGATTTTTTTAATGCGATTCATGATTTTTCTTAATATCTTTATGCGATTTTCTTTTATGTGATAAAGAAGTTCATATTTCACTTAAAATGGAGATTTCCCCATTTTATATACATGCATTAAATTTTACATACTTTAAATGCCTGTTGGAAAAGGTTTGGCAATAAATTTTGATACTGTAAAAGATTTAGAAAAAGATAATAAAACAGAAGTGGAATCTGTTCATTTCACAGCAAAAATGATTTGACAAAGTCTTCAACTTTCTAATCAATTGGAAAATCATTTTCTTTTTTAATTACAGGAATTATGAATGAGCTCTTAAATTCCAATGAGAATTAAATAGTTGTATGTCGATGTTATATATGTGTATGTTTATATTTTCTTTCATACACATATATACATGGAGAAACTTTTAGACAGAAAAAAGTTACAAGAAAAATATTTAAGAACTTTTAATTTCTACGTCAAAAGAATGTATCTTTAAAAGTTTTTAAATATTTTTACTTATAACTTTTTTCTGTCTAAAAGTTTCTCCATGTAAATACGTGTATAAAAGAATATTTAACCGTTAGTCATTATTAACACACTCGTGGAAGCATGTTATATATATATAGTTGCACTCATGGAAGTGCATTCTCTAACAGCTAGACCTAAGCAGTCTGGATAACGCGAGCTTCATAAACAATTAGTAAAATCATTGTCTCAAAGTTTAATTACCAATTACATTGTGACAGAAAACCATTAACACATCATGAGACTGAAGTTGGCGCTAATTATATTTCCTCTTGTGATGAATCTGATTTCTTACCAGTTCACAAACGAACTGCATATTGTCAAATAGCAATAATGATTAAAATATGTATGAAAAAATGTAAAATAAATTACATATAAAAACATATTGTTTTGAATAAAATTAAACAGTTAATAAAAAAAGTAAAAAAGAAGCTTGTCTTGTATCAATTTTTTTCAAATATTTGCAATTTTCTATTAGTCATACTTTATTTCCTTTTTTTTTTTATGTGAATTTTAAAGTAATTTTACCTTGTTGCTTTGCTTTATGCGATTTTTGACAAATTATGGAATGTATCCCACATTTTCCAAGGTAAGTTAAGTCTATTTTTATGCGATTTTTTTAATGCGGATTTTCTGTGGAATCTATCTACCGCATAAAAAGAGTCCCAGGTGTATATATTTTCGCATTTTGATGCTAAATATATATGTACTGACTAATAATTGGAGTTTTTTTTTTTTTTTTTTGCAATAAAAAATTACTAAACCTGCTTCAAATTAAATATGTCCAAGTTTTATCAGAAATAATTCAAATACTAGCTCTTAAATATGATTGTGGGATAACTACTACTATACATAGGTCTTCACTTATATATATATAATAATATCAAATAATACAAATATAATAAAACAATCCACTAGAATAAAACTACAAAATTTTTCAAAAAATGCTTATATAAAATTGAAGATTAATATCCTTTGCTATAGCCAGCTTCGGCGTATTCTGCCATCTTAAGTAGCAATACGTTAATATTTAAATATTATTAAACTCTCACACCAGTAACGCTCCCACGTGAATTACCAACTTTACATAAATTGTGAATATTAACACAATTACACTGTTTATTCAATACATTATCCGTACTATTTATAAAATACGACTCCTTAATTTTTCTTCAAATCATTTTCCATATGCAAAATAAAAACTCTATCAAAGCAGAATTCTTCATTACAAATCACTGCATGTTTTGCAAGAACAGATTTATACCTATCTGCAGAATAACGCAACTTATTATATAATATATATATATATATATATATATATAAAGAATAGTTATTTCTAATGTACACACAATGATTTATAATTAGAAATGAAAAGAAAATAGCTACTACAAGTTGAATATCAATCTGAAACAATTCTTGATTCCTTTTGAATTAGACAATTATTACAGATATGAATAAAGTCACTCAAAGAATTATAACGATAAAGAGACAAAATGCATAAAAAATATTCCAATACTTGCTGCTTTAAAAAGATTATTTGTTAAAAAAAAATTAAATTTAAACAGTATTAATGAAAAAGAAAAAAAAAAGATATTGTAAGTTGCAATTTTTTTAGCATATTGTTTTAGAAAGTGTGAGGTTTGTACATGCCTACTGATGTAATAGAATCAGAATATTAGACAACCCATTAATATTACTGAAGATAAATGTTTATTACAAAATTGCAATTTTTTTATATTTTATGTTTTGTTGAAAACCAATAAAGAATAAATTGACTTGATTTTTAACAATCACATCTTTTCCTATGTAAATTATACTTTATGCATATATTATACAGTATGATTCATTGACATTGTTTTTATATTTTGTGGACTGCTGAAAATCAATGAAATATAAACTGATCTGAATTTTAACATTTCAACTTTTCAAAATGATTGAAGCTAAAATATTTGAATGTTAAAAACTTTAGAATTTGTGGGTTTCAAATAATAGTATGCAATCTGTACTTTCCTTTCAGCAACAATAATTAAGAATGCTAAGAGTATACAAGTATGCAAACATCATATATAACCAAACAGACAGTTCATATTGGAAACATATAATTTTTTTTTAAGAATATGAAACATATCTTAATGCAAAAATGGTATCATTATAATAAAGATTTCAAGGTAAGAAAATGTTTTTCAAGTGATGTTATTTAAGATAACTGAAAAAGCAAATATTCTCCACTCACTCTATATTCAATCTTTTAACTATTTACATCATAGAACCTCATCTGTAAATTGCATATGCAGTTTAAAATGAAAGATTACATTTGCAATTGTGAAATTAAACTTTATTATCACTGCACATTCTAAAAATAAAGATCTAATACTCATTTTAACAAAAGTAATTTATTCAAGGCAAGCAGTAAAGCACAGGACCAACTACATGTTCTTTCTTCCATAAAATACTAATCAATTGGTCAGATAAGTTGAAAGTTTAATAATCTGTAACTCATTAAGATACAACTTATAGCTAAAAACAAAAAAAAAAAAGAAGAGGAAAGTTTACTTTAAAATGCATTTATGATACATATAGTAAGAGTGGACACAATATTCTTCCAAAAATACATCAACCATATCAAATTATAAAGTATAAAAAAGATAACTTGAAATATACTTATTTCTTTTAACAACAGATCATACTTTTCTAAGTATATGTCATCTCTATTTGCAAATATAACAAATGAGATTATAAAAAAAAAGGCAAATATCCCTTAATATATAAACACAAGTCAATTGCATCACATACACATCTAAAAAATAAAATTCTTGTGTATATACTTCAGATTCAGATCCAAAAATATGTGAGTAAAAGTTTCAGAAATTTTCAAGTTTCCATATCAAGTCCTCAGAAATAAATTTAAAACTTTTCATTTTTTTACATTTAGTAATATGAGAGCAAAATATGAGTTTAAATTATTGACTATTGTAGTATATAGACTATGAAAGAATCAAAAAATCTAAGAACTTAAAAAAATATTCCAAAATTATCTTCTGAAATAATAAATGTGATATTAATCTTCAAAACTTAAAATAATTAAAAAATTAAATTACATAATCTGTTGATTATTACACTTTGATTTTAAGTGTCAAACTTACTGAACTGGCAAATACATTATACGTTATTACTAATCATTTATTAAACTAGAGATTATCCCTAACTCAGATATAAACTTTAAAACTCAGTTAAAAATTGGTGTTGCTATTTTTTAAATTATACATCAACAGATAGAATAATTCAATTCCATCTTCTTTTTCCATGTGCAATGCACTTATTAGATATACTGAAAACATCAAGTCCACTTCACATTTTTGAAATACATGAATAAAAATAGCTATCTAAACTGTATTTCGTACTGAATCAGCAATGATCAATTGTTTCAGTCACAATCTCTTACACATCTTTTATTATCAATATCCCCAAATTATTTTACTATTATTTTATAAATATCAAATTTACTATACTCATAACTTTGATTCTATTCACTTCAGATAAATACATTAATGATTATTATCAATCAAAGTAGTGAATGCAAAAATTTGACACTTATAAATCACGTAACATTATTTGATATTGGTAAATACTGAACAAAATGATGACTAAATAACATGTGTTTTGTCCTTTTAAGATGTCTTTATTCATATGTTTCAAAAATATGTGGTGGGGTTAAAGTTTTCAGTATATTTAATATATATATTATACATGGAAAAAGAGAGATGATTGAGTTATTCCATATATTTATGTTTAATTAAAAAAATAGATATATTAATCTGTAACAGGTTGAGAGTTTATATCTGGGCTAGAGATAATCTATAACTTAATGAATAATTAGTAATATATACTAATGTATTTATCTGAAGTAAATGCCAAAGTTGTAAATTCATTTAGATTGATGCTTGTAAATCAAAGTATAATAATTTAATATTGACAAATACTAAACAAATGATAAAGACATTTGCAAGAGAATGTGACCAGAGCCTTCTAATTCAGCACATATGTCTTGAGAGCAATTTATCTTTTCACTTTATTCATATATTTCAGAATGTGTAATGAACTTGAACATTTTCAATATATCTAATAATCTGCTAATTATTATTTTCATTTATAAGTAGTATTTTTGTATTCAATAATTATTTTCATCTACTCTATGAATAAAAATGTATATAATACATTAAATCACTTTATTATAAGTTATATTTTAAATGAAGAATTTTTCATGGCTCATAGTTCATTTTCAAAATATTTTTTTAAAAAAATCACTATATCACACCATAAAAAATATATATATTTCAGATACCGAGACATCTCTCCATCAATTAAAGAAAAAAAAAGGCCATTTTAATTCCAGCAAAAAAATAAAAATAAAATTGGAAGTAAATAAACAAATTTAAAAATTTCCATGACAAATTTTTACAATGAGAACAATAAAACAAAATGAAGATTTTAGAAATTCCTGAAACTTTTTTTTTAAAAAAAAAGTCTTAAGCAATTAGAAAATAATTGAGTTGAAAATCTAATCTAAATATCTATGTGTAACAGATAGAGTATGTGTATAAACAAATGGATGAGTTGATGAATAAATATATATATAGACATTAAGCACCGTCACATTATAGAAGTAGATATTCACCAACCATGCCTTGATGAAGGATTAAAATCGAAGTTGGATAAAAAATTTCCCATTCCATAGCTAGCCTGTAGAAAAACTACCTAACTGTACAGTATTGTATGGTTAAATGGGTTCTAATTATTCTTAGCTAGAGAATAAACGAAAAACTGAACAACATTCAGCAATAGACAAACTTGGTAAGCTCTTCTCCATCACTATTTTTTTATGGAGAAGTTTTATGGATATCTTTGCATTATAGTGAGCTATTTAAAGGCTGTTTTATTCTTTTACTTTATGGATATACTTTATATATATTCAATATAACTATTAAAAAATATAATATAATCCCCTCTCCTCATTTCTTTACTGAAATTATTTTGCAAGACAAAAAAAAAAGCCTTCACATAAAAAAGTATCATGAAACAATAAAACTTAACAGCTTCGGAAGGATAAAAATGGCAACTTGTTTGGTAAAATCTACTAAAATTCATTGAAAGAAGTATTAGTAATTTAATTTGCAAGATAAATTTAACCTTAAGATAAAAATAATCTCTGCTCAACTGAACTAGCAATTTTTTATATTATTAATATCATTTAATTTTAGATCATTTATAACAGCATTTAAAATGTAACCATAACAATAATAAAAAAATTGCAAAAGCCAAAAGAATAAGTAATACCAGTAATAAAAGTAATATGCAAAGCATTATTATAATTATTAAACAGATAATAAGGTTATCAATAAATGACTTACTCCCATTGTAGCATTTGTGTAGTTTTTTAATTCCTGCAAAAAAAAAAAAAAAAAAAAAGCTTTAAACATATTTTAAAAAACCAAATAAATATTAAATAAAAAGGGCTAAAAAAATATATATACATAGTGCTTAATATAAAAACAGCAAAGAGATAACTGGTTAACTATAGTTAAATTTAATCATGTTACAACAATGGAATATGTAACAATAATAAATAAATAAAAAGAAAGAAAATAATTGTACCATATATTTAAAATATGTCTTGCCAATATAAAATAATATAATTTCTGAATTAATTTTCCAATACATTTGAAAATCCAGTAATCAATCTAGTATCTTAGTTGCAAAACACTGTAGTGATTCATATATAAATATAATATAACCATAATTAGATTTTCCTCCCTCTTGTTTATTTTATATTTCTCTACATTCCAAAAAAATCTACTTCTATTTGTTTTTATACTTAGTTCAGTTATAAATATATAAAATTCCAAGATTTTATTTTTTAAAAAAACTTGTTTTCCTTTTATTCAGATGCATTATGTCTTGAAAAAGATTATATAATATAATGGAAATGTTGGTAATATTTTTCACATTTTTTATAAAGTTTAATTCAGTAATAAAAGTTTTTTGAAGAAGAACACTTGGAATTTTATCCTTTTTTATATATATATGTATAGCTAAAATAGAAATCGTATAACATTACAATACTAGATAAAAAACAAAATTTTACTAAAATTCTTCTATTAACAAATAAACTTTTTTAAGTAAAATTCAACAAAAACATATAACATATTGTAACAGTAAGTGCGCTTTTAACAATTGGTAGTAAATCACTTAACAATAAAATAAATTTAAAAAATCCAAAATTTGGTAAATTAAATTGTTGTCTTGGGGAATTTAAAAACAACTAAAGGATGGTGGAGTGACAGAATACAATTTAATTTTAATTGACAAGTCAGTATTAGTCACAAGTAACGATCAAATTGAATATGCATAAAAACAAGTTTCCATACAAATTCAATTATATTTCCCGATTGTTACCCCTCTCCATACTATTAATTTATTACATTAACAAAGGATGCAAAATGACAAACAATAAAATTATTAACAATAACTTTAATCAAAGAACAATAATAATAATGATAAAAAAATGTATTTTACATATTTACAATTAAAAAAATTATTTGGAGATCATGTGTGAAAGGGGAAAAAATCTCTATAACTTACAACACCTTGGAAGATAGCTATAGAATGTTCAGTTGATTTAGTTTAATGTCTTTGTGAGCTCGCTTACATATATTTTGTATCTGTAAATGTGGGAATATAACCATTAATCATTAAACTTTAATGTTTGCTGGCAATATTTTACCTTCTTTTGGGTCCTTCCTAGGCAGTTTTCTTATGAGTTTCCATTGCAATTTTCTTCTGAGCATTTAAAATAGTCAGATTTGCAGATTAATTTATAGAAGTACATTTCTATGGGATAATCACTTAGATGACAGTTTTTCTTTTATAGAAAGTAACTGTCAAATAT
This sequence comes from Epiperipatus broadwayi, assembly GCA_028023455.1. Classification (NCBI taxonomy): domain Eukaryota; kingdom Metazoa; phylum Onychophora; class Udeonychophora; order Euonychophora; family Peripatidae; genus Epiperipatus; species Epiperipatus broadwayi. Next base: position 8,153,279 of record JAQFVV010012417.1, read on the forward strand.
TTCCTCAACATTCAATAGTGACAAATAGACTGGTAGAATCAAGATTAATTTTAAGGCATATTCTTGCATATAGCTCTATATTTAGCTACAATACTGGAAAAAAGCATGCTGGAGAGTTCTCCACTACATAAAACAAATGATATTAACTTTAAAATCTTTACAAAATTTTATTGACTTCTATCTGGTACAAGGCATGTCAAAGAAGTATGTGACAATTCTTCCCACAGTTTCTTGGAAAGCAAATGATTTCAGAAAGTTTCCGTTGCTTCCTGTAGGAATGTTTTTATTTTTATTCCCCCCCCCCCCAGTCATTTGACTAATTTCTATAGCAATGTTTCTTTTATTTAAAATTGTAATGTTTTTTTTTTTAAATAATAAAATAACAATAGAATTTATCTTTACACTTATTCTTAACAATTTTAAAAACATATATAAAATTTATTCTATATACATGACCTTTAGTACTTTGTTATACATAATAATAAAAAATATTTGCATTTAAAGCAATACTTGTAAACTCAAACATCAAGGTTACATTTGCCCCTCCTTCATTTATGAAGAAAATAATAGATTTAGTCACAAATACCACTTGATTTTATTTCTACATAAAAAGACAATTTCATTTTTACAATAATGCACTTAGCCATACTTCTTTGGAAGTAGACTTACAAGTTGGTATAAACATAAACAATATCATGATTACAAATCCAGTACATTGGTATTCATATAAAAAAAACTGTTTCATTAATTCAATCAAAATTATCTATTGGACCTAATCATCTGTCTGCAATGTTGAGATGATCAAAGAAATCTCCCACTTACAGTGAGTGTATCATGTAATATGAATACCAAGAGAGCTAGCTATCTTGAGCACAAATATATCAATCAAACCATAAAATGAACAATAAATTTAAATAAAGCCTTGCTCTATTATGAGATTTAGAGGCTGAAAAATATGAAAAGATATCTGGATCATTTTTTAGACTTAGAGACTGACAAATATATGATTATGCCCAGCACATCTTGAACACTTAGAGGCTGATAAATGTAAAAATAATATGTTTGGGAACAATGCTGAGATAAGAACTCTGAAGTATCAAATAAACCTGACAACCTCAAAACAATGAAACACTCTCCATTCATCACCAAGAGAGAAAGCCAAATGACCAACCATTATTAAACTCATAAAATTAGTTTTGGTTTCTAACTATATAGTGTATTTCTATACACGTTTAATCAACTATGCAAAGAATAGAGTGATATCATTTAAATTCTGAGCTCTGATATTTTTGTTTTATTATTTATTGACAGTGTTGGAATGTAGAGCATGAAACTTGTACATTAGCCTGATTTAAATATGACACAAGAATTCTGAAATTTCTGTCAAACATTTAGAATATTGAAGACAGTACTTCTATTTTTTTTTTGTTTAACAAACTTTTAATATTAAATGGAATATCATTATTATATCTAGATTATTTGCCATGACTTTTTCTTAATTATTGTTTTAGCATTTGAAGAGTACAATTCATTTTTTTAAAACTAGTTTTTTTTCAAAGCTCAGTAGGATCTACTTATATAGTGGTACTTTATAAAATCATTTGTCTATTCTCCTCTATCAAGTACTCCTTAACAAGTCCAGAATCATCAGCTTAGAGACCATCTTTTATTCATCGACGGATTAAAGCTTGCCTCTATCTAAATACTTTTTAATCAACATACAGGCCCTCACTTGGAATGACCTGTAGTACTTTTTATTTATTATATGGTAACCCTGATTCATTTTTAGAAAAAAAAAAAAAATTTCATTTTGTGCTTTCTAGTTCTACTTTTTATTTTCATCTTCACATAATTAATTCTTGAATTTAATTTTTTCTTGGACCATTTACCTAGCTTAATTATTTGCCTTAGCTCTAGATTTCTCTTTTCTAGTTTTCTAAATTTTAATTTGGGTAGTTTCCTAGTAGTATATACCATATCAAACAAAATACTTTTATATTTGACTTTATTAAAATGATCTCTTGATCATTCATTTCTTTAATATTTAAATAACTTAATTCATTTTTCAAATTATACATTTCTTCACTTCTTCCTTTTATTGCATGTGAACTCAGATACACAGTCAACTATAATGCAAATATCAGCTTCCAAAGCTTCTGTGTTAAAATTATTTAGATTATCAATATACTGAACCCTTTTAACTAATGCAATCAGATATATATTACTAGCTTTACCTGCTTCATCTAACTTAGATATATCTAGCTCTATTTTCACTAACCTCTCTTGTTATCTCTTCCTGCATTTTAATTTGATTCCACATTTTATTTAAATATTTTCAATTGCTTGAGTCAATCCTTGTCTATTCTCTATTTTTATCTCTTCAACTATCCCATGCAATTGTTAAAATTTCTTATCCTGATCACCTTTATTCAGTTGAAATTCAAGGCACTTCACCAATTTTGCTTTCTAACTCAACAAAATGATTTTCCAACCTACCTATTATTTGCTCAGTTAATTGCTCTATCTGTTGTTGGTTTTCATTTGTCTGACTCTCAATTTGGCTTTTAAGTCCTTCATTTTGTTCTTCCATTCATTTAAACATACTTTCCATATTCTCTTTATTTTTCTTACTTTGTGTTTTAATACCTGTCAATTCTTTGAGCATGCATGCTCCTGATCATGTTTTTAAACTCACTATCATGAGTATCAGTTTTACTTTTCTGAGCCTCCATTTTTGCTTTAGCTCAGGAAATCATATATATAATTTATAAAAAAATAAAAAAAACTAATTACTAACTTTCTATAATAATTTTAAAAAAAAAAGTATATAAAAACTCTAATATGTTTTTCAATTTTTTAATAATTAAAATGCTCACTTCTCTTTCCATCATGCAGCCTTTCAACTGCAAGGTACTTTAATGCCTTATTTTATATATTAGCATATTACTATTATCTCTATCAATCCATTTCTATCACTATTTTTGTCTAAGACATTTATGAGTTTATTGATTTATTTATAACAAAATATATAATTACATTTATTGTAGAACCAATTATTTATATTCTGTATCTCAATGACTAATTTATATTTTTCTGATAAAATAAATAAATTTTAAAACTAAACTGGGTTACATGTCTATTTGTTTTAATCAAGATATATCCCAGGCTGGCCCCCAAATATAACAGTAAGAGTCTTTTTAACAATTAGTAATAAATCAGTTAACAATAAAATAATAAAAAATAATAATACAATACTCTGCAAATTAAATTTTCATCTAGGAGAATTTAAAGACAACTAACCGATGACTGTGTGCATGGTGGAATATGCATAAAAACAAATTTCCATACACATTCAATTATATTTCCTGATCATTACTCCCTCCACCTAATAATTTATTACATTAATAAAATAAATAATCAGCTCAGTTCTGATAAAAAATAACAAATAATAAAATTATTAACAACAACAAGTTTAATTAAAGAATGATAATAATAATAATGATAAAAAAAAATGTATTTTACATATTTACAATTAAAAAAATTATATGGCATGAGAGGGAAAAATCTTTGTAACTTACAATATCTTATAGGATAGCTATGGGAAGTTCAGTTGATCTAGTTTAACTTCTTTGTGAGCTAACACATAAATTTGAATCTGAAATGTAGGAATATAGCCATTAATCATTAAACTTTAATGTTTTCTGACAATATAATATTTTAGCTTCTTTTGGTTCCTTCTTAAGCAGTTTTCTTATGAGAGTTTCCATTGCAATTTTGTTCTGAGCAGTTAAAATAGGCAGATTCACAGATTAATTTATAGAAGTACATTTCTATGTGATAATCACTTGGGTAATCAGTTTTCCTTTTGTAGCAAGTAACTGTGAAATATTTCTGCAGCATTCAATAGTGAAAAATAGATCGTCAGAATCAATATTAATTTTAAGGTATATTTTTACCTACAGTTCTATATTCAGTTACAATACCGGAAAGATCAGGGAAAGCATCCTGGAGAAATCTCTACTCCATTAAACACATGATATTAACTTAAAAATCTTTATGAAATTTTATTGACTTCTATCTAGTACAAGATATGTTGACAAAGTGTTACAATTATTCCCATGGATTCACTGAAAGCAGACAATTTCAGAAAGCTTCTCTTGGTTCCCATACCAATGTTTTTATTTTCCCCCCAATCATTTTGTTTTTTTAAAATATTAAAATATCAATATATTTTACTTTATATTTATTTTTAACTATTTTAAAAACACATATAAAATTTATTCTATATACATGACCCTTAGTATCTGTCATACACAAAAACAAAAAATATTTGCATTAAAGCAGTGCCTGTAAACTCAGACTTGCGAGTTGCAATATACATATATAAAACAAAATAGCCTTCCTATCATTCACTTCAAAAATCAACTTCCATAACATCAAACAATGTCTTCATGAGATTGATGGTTTCAGATTCAAAACATTTTATCATCAAAAGCGAAATAAATTTGATGATAAAATTTTTTGAATCTAAAGTCATAATCTCATGATGACATCTTTTGATGTTAAAAGAAGTTGGTTTTTGAAGTGAATATGGGAATGCTATTTTGTTTTGTATATATATTATAATGGTCTGGAAGTTAGGATCGAAGCTAGCAGTCTTACCGTATCTGCACTACAGAGCGCCATTAGGCTACTTGAACCTAGAAAATTTATAGAGTAGGCAGATACACGCTGTTAAAGAGCCAACTTTTATTTATTAAGACCGTCAGCCCTTGCCACTAGCTCAGTGGAAACGCAGAGATAATAATATGTATCTTTATTTAATCTCTATCTTAAATATGAAAAAATAAAAGCCACTGCCAGTAATTAATACACAAACATTTATTAACGCACATATATAATATTTAAAATTTGAGGAATAACATTTATTATTTTAGATTTTAATATTAACTTTTAATTTAAATTATTATTTTAAAATTTTAAACCATCCTCACAGATGAATTTAATAATATTTTTTTAAGAGAGTTGAGTATAAATAAACTACATAGATTGCATTTGAAAAGAAAATATTCTATCCCTTATTTAACCTTAGGCCAAAAGTTCGCAATCAAACCGATGTCAACCCATCTGATACATCGATGTATTCAATGCAACATGAATACGACAGCACAAAATGCCATACTGTCAGGAATGTGCATCTGAACAGCATGGTTAGAGAAAACATTGACTGTAGTCCAGACAGGAATGCTACATCTGTCTGGCAAGTAGAACAATAAAAAAAAACTCCATAGGAAGGGACAGAGTTTTCCATCTTACTATCTCATTCCATAGGCAAAAAGGGGGTGTGCGGTGTAAAATGCAATCCTGCACATGGCGAACCTCATACTACATTTACTAATTACACCGATATATCCAATCCATTGACCCAATCCAACTACGAAACAAATAACCTAAGATTAACCCTCCCTTAATTAATTAATATAACTTTACAAATCTATATAGCCATTCATGCCTGACTTAATTTTAACATTTATATAATTTCGCACAGATGAATTTTATAAAAGTTTGTTTTATAATGTTGAGTATAGATCGGTTACATAGATAACACAGTGAAAAACATTTCAAAATAAACATAAACGATCAAAATATAAAGTCATTGATGGAATTGCAGAGGAAAATTTACAAGAAACTGATATATCCAATCCATTGACCCAATCCAACTACGAAACAAATAACCTAAGATTAACCCTCCCTTAATTAATTAATATAACTTTACAAATCTATATAGCCATTCATGCCTGACTTAATTTTAACATTTATATAATTTCGCACAGATGAATTTTATAAAAGTTTGTTTTATAATGTTGAGTATAGATCGGTTACACAGATTACACAGTGAAAAACATTTCAAAATAAACATAAACGATCAAAATAAAAAGTCATTGATGGAATTGCAGAGGAAAATTTACAAGAAACCCTATGGCATTCATCATAAGATGCCGCATTGACACCAATAACTTAACCAACATTCAAATAAATATATTTTAGATACTCAACGTAAGGTATCATTATTTAACGAATGTCTACATATTCTAATCGAATATGAAAACAAAAACATAATTAAAAGTTAACGAATCTATGCAAGCATCTATATCCAACTTAAATTTAATGCATTTAAATAATTTATACAACAAATATTAATAAAAATAAAAAAATGGAAATGATTTTTAACAAACTCAAATGTATAAAAATTAAACATTAATAATTGATTTGAAAAGTCAGATTAAAGTTCATTTAAAAAAAAATTATGTTTAGCTTGTCAAATCTTTAAAGTTCTTAATTACTTGTAGTAAAATTTGTCCGTTTATATTGTAACAAGCACAGACGTTCGTTACATTGTTTTTTTTTATATTTATTAAACATGAAAGTAAATTAAAAAGTTCGCATTTAAAAATTTTCTTTAAGAATTAAAAATTGAAATTAAATATCATCTTAAACTCGTATATATTAAATCGCACAGATAAAAAAAAATTATTAAAATAAAACTGTATTAAAAATAGAAAAGGTATTTTAAAAACAAAAACTTAAAAAGATTTAGAGATAAAAATATATATTTGATTTGGGAAACAGGTTAATTAATCAGAAATGGAAATGATTGTTAATTAGTTAAATGTAAACCAGCCTTGGGCATTGAAATGTAAAAACATCGGTCAGATAGGAAAACAATAGAAACAAATAGCCAATGAAAGAAATCCATCGGGAAATCGGACCTCAGCGAAAGGATCATTAAAACGATGACATAATGCCAAGTCAATCCTTCAAATACGTATAAAAGGAAAATTTGGAAATTATTAATTAGTGACTGGATTATGATTATTACGATGTGACAGATAGGTGTTAGTGCGGAGGTGCGAGAGAAGCGATTGAAGAGACGCACGATTCAATCACTTCAGTTTTGCCAGAGAAAGAAAGAGAAATGAACTATCGTTTTCTACACTGAGGACCAACTAAATTAAAAAACCTCCGAATGAATAAATAAAACATCGGCTAAATGTATACCAATATCTTCAGGATGGCGTGGGAATTCCCGTTCAAACTTACAAACGACAGATAAAGATGAACTGTTTAAAACCGTAAGAACTTTACAATTAATGAACATTAAATTAAAACTTTTCGTATTTAAAATAATTGCATTAGTTTCCTATCTGACTAAAGTAGTTAAAATGTTATTTGATGTATTTTTTATTTATTTGTGTAATATCATTTTCATTTATTTAATTTTGTTCTTTAAGTTTATTTATGATTTCTGTTTTCCGATAAATTAAAATATATCAATGTTAAACTTAAGTCGGCGTGAATGGCTGTATAGATTTGTAAAGTTATATTAGGGGAGGGTAATCTTGGGTTATTTGGTTCGTGGTTAAATTGGGTCAATGGATTGGATATATTGGTGTGATTAGTAGATGTAATATTGATTCGCTACAGGCAGAATCGCTTCATACGCCGCACACTTCCATTTGCCTATGGAAGGAATTATAAGTCGGATACCGCAGTTCCTTTCTATGGACTTTTTTGTTTTATTGCTCTTCTTTGCAGATAGATGTAATATTCCTATCTCATGAGAAGCAATTTCTTCTCTTAACTTTTTGTGCTGCCGTATTTTATTACATTGAATACATCAATATATCAGATTAATTGATGCCAGTTTGACTACGAATTTTAACCTAAGGTTAAATAGGGATAGAATGTTTATTTTCAAAAGCAAATTTATGTGGTCTATTCATACTCGACCCTAAATAGAAATGCATTGTTTATAGACGCTTGCATGGATTGTTTATTGGTTAACTATGTTTTACGTTTCCATATTTGATCAAAATATATAGACATTCGATAAATAATGATACCTTACGGTATCAAAAATGTATTTATTCGGATGTCTTTTAAGTTATTGGTGACAATGCAAGTATCTTATGGTGAATACTATTGGGTTACGTATAAATTTCCCTCCGCAATTGTCAGTAATCAATAATTTTGTATTTTGATCGTTTATGTTTACTTTGAAATGTGTTTAACCGTGTAATCTATGTAACCGATCTATAGCAACATATTAAAACAAGCTTTTATAATCCCATCTGTGCGAACTTAATTAAAATGTAAACTGATAATATAATAGAAATTAAAATGTAAATTAAAATTAAGGTAAAGTTAAAAATAATGTTAAATGTTAAAATGTAAAACTAATACTAAAATAGTTTTAAATCTTATATATATGTGCATAAATAAATGTTTGTATGTTAATTACTGGCAGTGGCTTATTTTATTCTTTTTTATATATACTCTTAGATTATATTATTAAATCTCTGCTATTCCACTGAGCTAGTGACATGGGCTAACGACCGGATGCAAATATATAAAAAAAAAATTTTTTTTTTTGACTTACGTATCTGCCTACTTTATAAATTTTTCTAGGTTCAAATGCCTAGATGGCGCCCTGTAGTGCAGATTACGTTAAGTCTCCTTTCTCCGGATCATTACAATATCTTACAGTAGAAGAGCTCCCGGTTCCTGGTGTCAATTCCCACGAAGTCTTTATTTGAAGACCGGTCTATTTGAAGGTGGCCTTAGCTGGTTCAATCCTGGTATTACAGTCATTTCATTTGAAATAAGTGAGAGAGAGTGACAAGTGCGTCTTATCGCTCTTCTCACAAAATCAAGCTGGAACTGTTCTTAATTTCAATATTTTTCCTTTTATACCGATCGTCCGGATTCACTGAACAATGGTTTCCTGTTCCAATTTTTTCATTGTGGTCCGAGCCTTCATTGCTGCTTCTATTGGACATCTAATTTATTTTTGTTCTCTTATCTATATTTCATCTGACTTTTTTTATATAAGATCCCCAAGGGCTAGCTTGCTTTTCGATAATTAATAAACACATCATTTCCATTTACAAAAATATTTTATCTTTAGATCTTGTACTTTTTTATAAAAAAGTAGGTTCAAATATTTTTTTTTAAAAAGAAAATAATTTTTAAAGTTTTGCATCTGTGCGAATATATATACGTACATTGAACAATTCTTTAATTTTAGCTTCTTTTTTTTTACGAATTTAAAACCGTTTTTATTCTAATTTTAAATTAATGTAACAACATATACTGTTACAATATGTTGTGTGTTTTTGTTGAATTTTGTTTGAAAAGATCCATTTGTTAATAGATGAAATCATGGTTATGGAATAAGTTTATTAAAATTTTGTTTTTTTTTGGCTAGTTTTGTAATGTTATATAAATTTTTATTTTATTTATAATTACTAATACAGCATTAGGCAGTATTTAAAATGTACATCTGTATTTATATCAGTAGTAGTTTTTATTTTTTTTACAATCGTTAGTAGTTATTCATAAATAAATATACCCAGCTTAGAAAAAAAAAATTTAAGTCTTGCAATAAATATACAAACAAATCAGTAAAACAAACACAAACATTGCTGTATAAGTCACATATTGATCCTATGGTCAGTTTATTTGATATCTTGTGATGCTGATTTTCAACTATTCCCAATGCAAACTTTTATTTCTGAAAGATATCAATACATTATCTAACTATAAAAAATTTTAAATTAATTCAATTTTAAATAAAACATTAAGTAATATTGAACTGAAAATGGTAAATGTTTTGCCTAATGCTTGGTTTATATTTTTAACTATAGTTGCATTTTAAAATATTTAAATTTACAAATTTCTAAAATAAAACAAAATTACATTAGAAAATATTAAAATTATTTTGAAAATAAATATTACTTTTATATTTTATGCATAAAAAAGTTAATATTTAAAGAAGAACAAAAAAAAAAAAACAATGCAAGATTCTTGGAGATTGGTTGAAGCTATTAACTGTTGGAGTTGGTTCAGTTATACATTCATGATTGATATAAATGAAGGGATTTTGTCACTGGCTTAATAATGTGATATTGTCATGTGCCCCCATAGAGTGTTGTTTCTATCCCAGACACTGCACAAATGTATTTTAAAGACTATCTAATTACCAATCTTTAAGACTCAATGGAGCAAGACTTAACTTTCAGGGGATTTCCAATATTTGTATATTTATTGGAATCGGCTTCTAAGTTTCAAAAAATGGCCACGAACAAGACTACAGATTGTAAATATTTTGCTATTATTCTATATTTACATTTTTAGTGTATGTTACTGTCCAATGGAATCTTTATATATCCCAGGATTGTAGATCATGATTCATTTTTTTAATTGTTAAAATGCCAATCAAATCTTTGGGGGAAAAAATTGACTATATGGTTTGATATATATATAGAATTCATTTTAAGCATGTATATATACTTATTAAAAATATTACTAGAAGTGTTTTTTTTTTCTTTTCCTTTTCCCTCAAGAGGAATAATGAGACAGCATTCATTAAGTCATGTGATATATGATGTGATTTCCTTGCAATTCCTTGCAATGTAGTATGTGTATAACATATTTAAAGCTTGAAAAGAAAAGAAAAAATGAACTCAGACAAGATTTATATATATAATTATTTAGAATAAAATCTGAGAAGTAACTAAAATATTGACAAAGTAATAATGTTAATTGATATTTTTGGAAATATTGTAAATTATCTAAAAGCTCTCTATTGAATAAATATTTTATAAAATTTATTTCTGATTTGGACAAAAATCTAAATTTTTAATGTAACAATGACATTTTTTCTTTATAATGCACATTAATTACAGCTAATTCTACAATCTGCTTTACTTAAAATATTTAGGAATTATTTAATTAATACTGATTTTTGATTGTGATCAATTAAATATTTTAAAAAAATGATTAATTAAGCTTTTATCATGCTTTTATTAATCAAAAAGGAAAAGATTTACTGTTAATCTTTCTGTTTATAAGTTCTGTTGTATCTAAAAATAATGGGATCAGATTAATTGATAGTTATTAGATTAGAATATGCAGAAAGCCAGCTTCAAAAGCAATAGTTGCTAATTTTCATGTTGGTTGAGTTTGAATTCCCAGACAAATAGCAGAACAGCTTCTCTATTGTTTCAAACCTCATCTTATATATCTGTTAATAATGACATCATACCAACAACTTATATCAGAACTCAACATACTAATCTTAATTCATTAGTTCTATACTTTATTCATATGTTATTTTATATATGAATGGAACACAGACAAGAAATCTGCCAATTGTATATAAACTGTCCATATATGAGATCTAATTTTAAACATATAAAGCATAGATGGAAAAATATAGTAAATAAAAAATATATTGATATATCACTTCAAACTCTGCTATTAACATCAATGTATTTTGATGGAGTTATTTCCTTTCAATTACCTTTTTTTTAAAAAAAGAAAATTTCTTATAATAGTTGAAAGTCAACAACTATTGAACAAATTAGTTTGTGAAACAAAAATATCCAATAAAAGTAAAAAGTGATGGTTCTCATTTGATCCTTCGTGTCAGCCACGGGTGGCACGATTTCTAACCAAAACCCCATTAATATGACGTTCCCGGGCTAGAGATTCTCTATTAATATTGACTTTTTTTTTGTTTGTTTACAAAGTTTACTTTCTTTCGTTTCTGAATTATTTTTTCCAAATAATATTTTTGACGATGGGATAATAATAGTTGTTGTTTTTTTAAATTTTTATTGACAAGAGGGTCTTTTTTGGTGTGTGTTCAAATAGTAATTTGTGTGTTTTTTTTTAAATAGTATTACTGTTTTTGTAAAATTGGATTGCCAAAATTTAAGAGAGAACAGGGTTTTTTTTTATAGATCTTTAAATAATAATTGACGTTACTTTGATAGGTTTCCATTTGATTGCCGACAACAATTAGTGGGAGGGGTATTTTTGTGTACGATTAAATAATAATTTACGTTACTTTTATAGGTTTACATTTGATTGCCAACAACAATTATTGGGAGAAGTGTTTTTTTTTTTTTCGCGCATGTGTGTGTATGTTTAAATAAAAATTAAAACACTTACTTTTATCGGTTTGCATTTGATTAACAACTGATTTGACTTCCTTTCGTTTATAAATTATGGTTTTGGTTCTACAAATAAATATTTTTGACAATGGGACAATAATAGTTGTTGTTTGTTTAATTTTTATTGACAAGAGGGATATTTTTTGGTGTAAGTTCAAATAGTAATTTGGGTTACGTTTAAATAATAAGTTATGGTCTTACTTTGATTGGTTTACATTTGATTGCCGACACTAATTATTGGGAGAAGGGGTGTTTTTTTGTGTGTAGGATTGTAGACAACAATTATTGGGAGAGAGGGTGTAACCATTTAAAGAATAATAGTTTACTTACTTTTAGTGGTGGTGTAATTTGATTGCTGACAATAATTAGTGAGAGGGGTGGATGTTTTTGGGTGATGATTAAATACTAATTTACCTTCCTTTTATTTTACATTTGATTGCCGACAACAATTATTGGGAGAAAGGGGTTTTTTTTTTGTGTATGTTTAAATCAAAATTGAAGTTACTTTTATCGGTTACATTTGATTGACAACCGATTTGACTTTTTTTTTTTTTTTTCATTTATAAATTATGATTTTGGTTTCCCAAAAACCTAATATTTTTGACAATGGGACAATAATAGTTGTTGTTTCTTTCATTTTTATTGACAAGAGCGGGTCTTTTTTGGTGTATGTTCAAATAGTAATTTGGGTTATGTTTAACTAATAATTTACGGTCTTACTTTGATTGGTTTACATTTGATTGCTGACAACAATTAGTGGTTTTTTTTTTCTATACGATTAAAGAATAATTAATGACGTTCCTTTTATTTGACTGTCTGATTGCCGACGACAACAATTATTGGGAGAAGAAGGGTTTTTGGGCTATGTTTAAATAAAAATTTTAGTTACTTCTTTTATTTTACATTTGATTGCCGACGACAACAATTATTGGGCGAAGAAGGGATGTACGTTTAAAATAAAAATTGAAGTTACTTCTTTTATTTTTGACAACTGACAAAGGCCATTTGGAATCCCTCAAACAAGCTTACCTTTACGAAGTGAACATTTCTGTTGGCCACAACGAGACTTACAAATGAAAGTCGAAAGATGTTTTTGGACCTCAAATCTGCATATATTTACCGCACAATCCAATCTTTTCTTTCAGCAGCAGGATGTTGGTTTTTTTTTCCTGCTGTAGAAATATTCCAGTGCCGGCTTCCGTGTCTGGCAATTCCCATCTTTTCAAGTTTTTGTGTTGTTTGAATTAGCCATCTTCTTGGTCTCGGAAAATTTCTCGCTAAAATGTGACTCAAAGCGTGATCGTTTAAAATTTTATGCTACCCCACCCTAATCGAAAATTTAGGAGGCTTATAGCTTTACGAGGAACAATCACGACACTGTTTAAATTGTTAAAAGGTAACAGTACATCAATTCGTCTTAAAAAAAAAGGTCCCAATGAAAATTTAAATTAATATACTCTCGTACGATATTGTTACATCAAATACATAACACGGCATTACGATATAGTGCATGACACAAACAACTATGGCGTTTTCTTCTGCTTTTAGCATCGAAAAAGCCACACCGTTAGCCGCTAAGCCGAGTTAACACTCTAGATTTTATCGTAGAAAAAAAGACTTAACTCCGAGTTAACAATCTTTCTAGGATTTATTTTAGAAAGAATGCTTAAAGGCTTGAGTGCGGCTGCGGAAATGGCATATTTCTAGAAATTTAGCTAGAAATAGCGCCATCCGCGGCTGACACGAAGGATCAGATGAGAACCAAAGTGATTAACTGAACAAATTTCTGACTAGGTTAAAAGTCTTCTGAAAAGATAAACACTAAATATATATTTTCTTAGAATTTTATGATGCCATTCATAAAAGACTGTTTTTAGAGTTAGACAAATATAATGGAATTGGCAAATTTGTTTTTAAGAATAGATGAAAGTCCAGATTTCAAGTAAATAAGATATTGTTAAAAATAATCTTAAATGCAAACTAAAATTAATAATTGAAATATTTTTATGGTACTTGAGTATTAGTCCTACAACACGGTATTAGATCTGCTGTGCCTTTTCACATTCATACCAATCTGCTGATAACTTTGTAATCTTCTGATCTGACCAAAATAACGTGCACATAGATCTTGTACATGATATTTTTCGCAAGATTTGTGAAAAAGTAACGTGTACACGGATCTTGTACATGATATTTTTGCAAGATTTACAAAGTTATTTGTAGGTTGATATGAATGTGAAAATGCGTATCAGGTCTAATACAATGTTTCAGGACTAAAAATAACATTTTCACACATAACTAAAACTATAAAAAAAATAAAGATATATATGACAAATGGATATTTAAAAACAACATTTTAAACCAAAAATTTATCTTAAAAAGTACATTTTCTAGGCCCCCAAAAATATGCAAAATAAAAGATAACGTTACACAGGTCTAATACCGTGTTACAGGACTAAAAATAACATTTTCACATACAACTAAAACTATAAAAAAAATAAAAATAAACATATATATGATTTTGAGGAAGAAATAGATATTTAAAAACAATATTCTAAATCAAAAATTTATCTTAAAAAGTATATTTTCTCAGGTCCCACACCATTATGCAACTCTCAAATGTTGCTTTACATATGTACAAAACAATCACTAAATTATAATTTTTTTAAATATTATTTACAAAAACACTTACAATATATATGCTACTTACCCTGTAATATATAACAGGAATTGATTGCGTTCAAACAACCAATATGACATTTACTTTTAGCACAGAAAATGGAGACCTAACCTGAAAATTTCCCCCCAAAATGGATTTTTATTGAACACGTGAATGCAAAGTGTGTCATGATTTTCCACAAAAATGCTAATAAACATATTTTTTTTTTAGAAAAGAAAACAAAACAAAAAATTCACAACAATAAATATAAATTATAAGACTTTTATTACCACGTTTTTTATCCCGGCAGAAAAAATTATTTGATATTGCTGAATATACAAAAAATGTGTCATCATTTTTGTGTAATCTATGTCATATAACCTTCGGTGTTTATTTCACCATTTCACGGAACCCCATAATCTTTCGACAATTTGTGTGTGAACTCCAGTTTCTGGATTGACGAAACGCGATTACTTATGAAATTATGAAAACAAAATTAAAATAAAATATGAAAAATATTTACACTCACTCACTTAAAATCAAATGAAGTGAAGTAATTCACAAATAGAAATAAAGCAATAGCTATTGTCAGAAAAAAATCTGAAAAATAACTGAAAAAAAAAGTCTAAATATCACAAAGAAAACTATGTTCTGAAAAAGAGAAACACGTTTTCGATATACATCACAGGATTTATTTTCTTTCATTTTGATGTCATCACAAGATTATACATTTATTGCAGATGTGAAAAGCCCTCCTATCTCCCCTACATTGCACGACTAATACTCAAGTACCATTTTTATATTAGAATATGCATGTATGTGTGTATTTATTACATATTGTAGCAGTGGATAACTAGCTTCAAATCCACCAAGGCATAGTAATCCAAAAATAACTTTTTGTATGTAAACAATACAGACTCAATAGAAAAAGACTTAAGTTTGTTCACATAATTGAGAGTACGAATGTATTGATATGTATTCTCAAACAAATATTTTACATGTCTATATTTAAAAAACAAAAAGTTAATTATAATTAATAATTGAAAATAAAATAATTAAAAGATTCAAAACAAAACAAAATTGTTAAAACTGTCAACTAAACAAGAAAGTTTTCAAGTTATTAAAATTCTTTATATTTATGTGGTTTGTTCAAAAGAAATTCAAATTTGCAAAAAAATAATATTTATTTTATTTTTATCTGATTCTTTCCTTATTTCTATATTAATATGATTCATTATAATTGTTTATCAATAACATGCCATTGAGATAGATTAATAACATGCCATTGAGATAGATTAAGATTAAAGTATGGATAGAGGTGATTAATTTATCTATCAGCAAGCATGCACAAAAACCTATAAAAGTCTGTGACAATAATTTTAATTATCAGAAGACGTTTTGTTGGAAGAGAGAGCAGATTGGAAAAACATTTACTGTGAAAGTCACCATAGGATAACATATTACTTGGTGAAGGACATCTCATGAATATATGTAGGAAAATAAAACTATATATTATTAATATTTGTTTTTATTAAAAAACACAATGACCACATATGTATGTTGAAGCAGTCAATTTTAGCTTAAGATTGAGTTTCATAGTTCCATCTACTAACATGTGTTTAAATCCTATATCCCATCCTGCTCCTTTTGTCCTATATATATATATCTACTATTGAAAGAACTGCAGTGAATGTAAGCATAGAAAGCTCATCACCTTTCTGACCCATGAGGGTCATCTTCCGCTGCCATTATAACATGTTTCCATAGAATGAAGTAAAAGCCCGACCTAAGAACTTTAATGCTAATAGAAGCTTGCTGCCACCGAAGAACTTGCATTTCAATTGCTGTGCACGTGCTGTACTTTAAATTAGACTTTTAAAACTGCAAGGTAACTTTTCAAGCCGTCACCTCAAACTAAATCTAGCCTAATTCATCTATCAAGATTTCTTCTATGTGATTTAACCTTGTTTTGTTTTAATATGTAATTTGCTCTTAAGTCATTTCTATAAATTTAACTCTCTCTCTCATATGCTCTTAACTTTCCTTAACTTTGGTGCGGTCATTTATTTATTACTTAATTTTACATGTGTGCTTTTATTATTAATATGCCAATTTCCAGCAACCTGGCAAACGTAATTTCTAAAATCCTTTTTGTATTTCAATTAAATCTCCATTAATTAAGGATTTAACATTCCCTAAAAATATAATGTATTGTTAATTAATACGCTCGCCAGATTGTTTTACAAGCCAACATTTTATTTATGTTTTAGTACAAAAGAAATATATTTGTTTAACTCTGGATTTTCTACCCGGGGTGAATCCAAAACTCAAGCTAATTAACGCTTTGAAACCTTATTTATTTTATAAATGTTATTCAATTCTGAAAAGGTGACCGATTAGTTTTTTTTTATAACTGCTAGTTTTATTTTTACATACTCTTAAAATATCAAATACAGTACTTAAATATTCTCAGTTGTAAAATCCACGAAGGTGGAATTGAATTATTTTAAATAGTAGAAAAGGGAAGATGGTAAATCTTAATGTTTCTTTTGCTAAATAAAATCTTCAAGTATATTTTAGTAAATGAAATCTAAATCTCTCTCTATATATTATAACTGCATAGCGTATTATTTGTCTAAATTATAGTACTCAAACAAGGGTCATTTATTTTAAAGCAGTAAAATTTATTCAATGTCATTAGTGACATTTATCATTACTGCGTTACTGACATTTGACTATCTTCGTATACAGATATATTACGTGCTTCTAGTCTTCTAATCTGGGGGTTGCGACAAGTTCGAACCTATAGATTTCTTCTCATATCTCATTCCGTAGATAGTTGAGCTATCCGGAACCACATTTATTTTGTATAAAAATGCCTCTAGCAGTGATTCCTGTAAGTTTGGTACATGCTATGCATATCCATTTTCTTCATATAAAAAAGCCTCTGATGGTGATTACCTAAGTATGGCCCACGCTATGCCTATCTACTTCGTCTGTCATCCAGAAGCACAACGTTTCCTGTTATTTTGGCCATTATGTCAGTACTGCTCAAACTTCGTATTATCATTATTATTTCTTTTGCTTATGACCTAATTTTAGTGCTGTAATAATATTAAAATTGCGCTCTGCTCAAAATATATATAAATGACAACTATTACTAGTTTTATTAATTAAATTTATTTCAATCTTATTCAATCCCACCGTCGTAACATATTCCTGTATTTAAAAATATCTATATGCCTTGGGGAAAAGTAAAGCGTTCTTCTTACCAGTGCTAATTAGAATTTTCATTAAGTATTTTTTTTTAAGTGTCATAGCATCGGCCGAGACGTGAACCCGCAACCCGGGCAACTGCCTGCTAGTGCAAGGTAGTCGCGCTGACCTTTCGACCACCAATGCAATGTTTTACAAATGTATTTTATGTATTTTCACGACCGTAATGGCGTAAAAATGGTTTATATTATATCTGTAATGAATCTCGGAACGCTCCCCTAAATGTTAGTCACCACGTTTCAGAACCATAATCCAAAGTGTTAATAGCAATATTATGTAATTCTTTCTAATAATCGATTGGCATCTTAATATTGGACCCACCAAAGAGGTGTGCTTATTTATAATATAATTTAGCTAATAAAGAGCATATGAGAAATAATAGCGTGAATGACACTATGTAATCATCTACCGCTTGCTCATTCACGCACATACTAATGTATGCAATTAACTAAGTCATAATGTATAATAATTTGTCATTATATTAAACTATATTTTATTATCTAACCTGTTTGAGTAGTTCAAATTCCTTTTTCTCCACTTCCAAAAGTACAGCCATGCTTATATATATTTTAGTTTAGTAATAGTAATAGATGTCTCATTGCCTTCTCCGCTTTGTTAGTGAGCTGGATTAAGAATTAATTCTCATGTGCCATCATTGTTATGTTATCCATTAGGTGTTTGATCTGGGGCTTAGAGAGTGGGTTCAAATTCAGGCTGGTCCCTGACCTAAATCTCAGGCTTGACTGGGTTTGAAATACAGTTTTGTGAGTTCCAGCTCATGTTAGATGGATATACATGTTTTGACCGGTACATAGGATTTTTTTTTCTTGGGCTTGGCATCCCAATGCGAGGCTTCGATATAAAACACCCACATACCCTGAGTACTGAATTCTGTTTATATATATTTTTAAAAAAAAAGGTTGTAAGATATATGTATATTTTTTTTCCATGTTTTGTATGTTTAAAATAATGTGTTCAAAGTGTAAGATTCGTTGGTTAAAGTTAAAACCCATGTACTACAACCATAAGTATAATAGATGTGTATTTTTTTTTCTTCAATGTAATCACTACAGACCTGAGTCATATATAAAGGTTTTTTTTTTGTTATTGAGACATATAAGAAAAATGTGTAAATAATTTCTAAATATTTGATTACTCTGCATTAGCTGGTACCCTTATAAAAAGAAATTTTCCCAACCGGTAGTGAGTCAAATGCAAAAATGTTGGAAGTGGAGGTTTGAACTCAGATAAAAAAAAATTATTGAGAGCAATTTTTTTTTTGGCTTAATGCATTAATGTATAAAAGTTTAAACATGTAATAACCAAACTATGAATTTTCTTTTCAGATGTAAGGGTGCAACCAAGAGAAACTAAAAGGTGAAATGACTAGATTAGTATAAAATCTTAAACATTTTTTTTTTCTTCCAGCAAGCAAAAGATAAAATTTTCAGCTAAACTATAGTTGGGCAGATATATAGAAGTGTGGGAGCAGTGAGTGGTTAGTCGAAAGATGATTTTTTTTTCTTAAAACAAGGGGAAATAACAGAGAATACTAACTCAGTTTAAAAAAAAAGAAATGTACATAAAAATTAAAAGTGATTTTTTTTCCGTTGCTTCTTTTGGTTGTCACTTGAAAACTCCTAGTCAAGGCTTTTTTTTAAATGTTTTTGTTTCATTGTATGTGAGGAGAAATGAAGCAGTCAATCTTAGCTTAAGATTGAGCTTCATAGTTCCATCTACTAACCTGTGTTTAAACCCTATATCCCATCCTGTTCCTTTTGTCGTATATATATATATATATATTATGTATATATTTGAGATATGCTCCTAAGTTATAAAATTTTAACATTTCACTAACAACTTTTTTAAAACTATTATTAATTCTTTTTATTAATTATTAGTTTTTTATTAAAGTATTATAGGTGCGGCTCAGATATATATATAGAAGCAAAATACTAACAAAATATTGATTTTTTTGTAAATATTTCATTATACGTCATTTTAAACTTTTTCTTTTTAAAGTACTTTCTTTTATTAAAATGTATATTTTATAAAATCCAAGATGGAACGATGCAACTGTTAATTGTCTAAAAATAATTAAAGGGTTGGAAGCACTATTGTTTTAATCTGAGGAAGGTATTTTTAATTAAAGTTTTACTTAAAATGGGATTAAGATTAAAGATATTCTTTTGTTATAAACATTTTTCTCAAATCTATTTCTAATCTGGAAATAGATTTGAATTTATTTTTGGACATTATCTAACAGTTGCATCTTTCAAAAACAATGAACTATGTAATTAAAAACATTCCAGAAATACCTGGGCAAAGTATAAAATGGCCAAAGTTTTAATCAATATAGATTAGCTACTACTGACAGAACTGATTGCAAACATATTACACGTCGCTTGAAACTTAAAATGATGTAGTAGTAAATCCACCACCCTTCTTGGCCCTGTTGGGTCATCATCTTCCATGGCCATACCATTCTGCTGCCTAATAGTGAAGTAAAAGCCCAACTGAATGCATGACCCAAAGATGTAGTCATTGTGTTACAATGGACAGATGTATTTCCTGCGCCATTGACCTTTTTTTTTAGCTCTATGGATAGGGATTATAAGTCAGCATCACGCTGTCAGATGCACATTCCTGTCAGTGTGCTTTTATGCTAGCATCTTCATAATGCATTGGTTGCGACTATATATCTGGAAGCAGGCGTTGGTTTGGCTGCGAACTTTTAGTCTGAGATTGAATGATTGTTTTGAAATGTTTTTAACCGAGTAATCTATGTAGCCTATCTATACTCAACATTCTAAAGTAAAATTTATTAAAATATCCATCTGTGCGGACCGTTTAAAAATAATTTAAAATTAAAAAAAAAATTTAATATTAAAATTTAAAATTAAATTTTGTTCCTCAATTTTATTTATATGTGCGTTAATAAATGTTTGTGTGTTAATTACTGGCAGTGGCTTATTTCATTTTTTTTTTTTTAATATTAATATATTTCTTTTAAGCAAGTTTTATGTTAAATCTCTGAGACTCCATGAGCTAGTGGCATGGGCTGACGGTCGGAATAAAATATATTTGTAAAAGTTAGATCTTAACAGCGTGTATCTGCCTACTCCATAAATTTTGCAGGTTCAAATAGCCTGCTGGCGCCCTGTAGTGCAGATACGGTAAGACTGGGATCTTTCCCGACCATTATAATGTAGTTTAAATTTCATTTTAGAATGGATTGCTAAAAACTCTAGTGGTCTATCTCGCAGTTGTAATGGTTGTTCCATACAGGATAAAGACATTATCCAACTGTAAATTGAAAAGACCACTTTAGCATGAAAGGAAGATATCTGGTTCATGAATAAGAAATCATTGTCACTCCACCCTGGCTCTATCTCTCTATCAATCCTATAAGAAAAAAAGAAAAAAAATCTACTGATGCCTGCCAATTAAACAACCCAAAACCATGACCAATAAACTGATTTATTTACCTACCAACTAATGAAAAAGCATTATGAACTATTTCATGAAATAAAGTAAAAGATGAACAAATCATTCTATTTTTTTTTTTGCCTGTATATACATCACATATATAATTTTGTTAACAATTAACATTTACTTAACTATTTAAATTATAATTAATACTAATCTACTTATTTTTAAAATATTATGTCTGTTTTCCTAGAGTAAGATGTGTATTTGTTTTAACACCATCCAGTTTCTAAATAAGGAAATTGATGTATATATATTTAATATTATTCAATTATATGAATCAAACATTCGATCAGGCATTTTGATTAATATAACTTTTTTGTTTAAATTAATAGCAAAGGTTAATTTAATTTATTGAACATTATTACCTAGAATGATAATGCTGTTATCTTATCAATGATTGTACTATTCATTTTGGGATAAAGTACATTGTTTGAGAGGGTGTATAGATACATAATATAGTTGCCATTATGTGGAATAAAACTTGTTGAATGTTATATATTTTTGCCTTTGTACACTTTTCATTTATGCATTTCACCAATTTATCAGAGGACTCATGAATGAGTTTCATGATTCCCAAGCTATGGTTGTTGCTAATGGTATGACCACTCAAATAACAGATTCAAACCTCGGATGCAAATGGCATTAAATAACGTGATCAGTCCAAACTAATAAATATTACTGCTAGGGAGACCACATTATCAGCAATAGGTTTTGAAACTGGTAATGCCCTTCAGTATGCTTGTCAAAAGTTCTGATTGAGACAATAAGTGTGGCAAGTAATAACATCATCATCATATATATATATCATCCCATTACCCATGGTGCTGCAACATGTCATATTGATCATCCCATTACAATATATATAAATATTTAACATTGAATCATTTATCTTGTTAAAATAGAATATTTATTACTTTATTAATGATTGGAATATTTTTTATTACCTTACATGCACATGTACTTATATATATGCCTGTGTTATGTAATTCACTTATTTATATATCTCTAGAAAATTTATTATTTTGTTATTATTTTTTCAATCTAAGAAAATATTTTCTGATATTTATAAATAGTCAAAATCAGAATGATGTACATTAATTTTATTTTTTTTAAAATTATTATTTCTAATCAATAAATTTATTTATCATTTGAAGTTATTTTTAAAAAAATAAAATAAATAATACTGTTTATTAAAATCATTACATTCACTCATTTAAATACAGGTCAAAATATATTTACACAAGACAATGGTCATTCTTCTCCTATTAAGTCCTAGTTGCTCTTTTATGTAGAAGGCAATTTTTATAACATTTTATCTATTTACACTCAATTTTAAACATAATATAAAATATGCTAATAATGTCAACAACAATAAATTACATTTCAGTAATATATTAATTATATAATAAAAATATCGATTATATAACATTAGATACTTATATATTTCTCTATATATCAATTTTTTACCTTCCCCCCTCTAATATATTTTTTAATGTTTTTTTTTTTTTTTAATTCCTATAATGTTGCAAGCTTCTTAAGTCAATAGGTAAATTATTAAATAATTTAAAAATATAACGATTTCTTATTCTAGTTCCATATTTATTTCAATATTTCGAAACTATGTATTTATCTGTTTTTTTAATACTAGAACAGTTTAAGTATTTCACTGTGACCAGGATCCTTATAATCCCAAAGCTAGTTATGACTAATAATATATATATATAATACTAAGATAATGAAGATCACTTTTAAAGTCCTTATTTATTGAAATGTTTTACAATGATACTGACTATTGATGACATTTCACTCATTTTAATTTAATAGCTAACAGCATTAAGGATAATCATCGATATAATGATGCCAGCATTTTTTTAAATATATATTTATTGTAAGTTATTTTAGCACCTATGTATGTGCATGCAGTTGAAATATTGATGATTGTTTTTATAACATGCATTAAGTTTGCCATTGGCAAGATCATGATTAGCCTAAAATTTTATACTATGGTTCTTTTCCATCTAGTTATAATAGTTGACTAATGAATAGTGATTATTGCTGTTGATGATCTATTTATTAATTATATTGGTTTCCGATCTGATTCTTTGCTTATTTATTGACGATTATTGCATCACCTCTCACTACCTTTCAATTCAATAGTATATCAGTGTAACATCTACATATGTGCAGTGTGTCTGCTTAAAAGTGAATAATTGTTATTCACACAGATATTTATTTGCTTATGCTATCCTTAACTTAAAAAAATAAAAAAATAAATGCTGAAATCATTTATTTGTGTTTTTAAAAAACAATTGTAAAATAACAAATAAATATATTTCTATTTCCAACTTATTTATCTACTTTAAAAAAAGCTCTAATTTTACTTTTAAAAAAATCTCAAAGTTTTAAATAAAGGCCTAGGAAAAAAAAAGTGATTTCCATTTCAATTTAAAATAAAATTGTATAGAACTTGTAATAAAAATGCAAATTTTCTTTTCATTTTCCAATCACATATTTATTAAAAGGTATGAAAAAAGTAATAATTTATCAGGTGACTTATTTCCCAGTTTCTTTCCAATAAGTGATTTTCAAGTAAAAATTAGAAGCAACAATTGACTACTTTCAAATTTACAGTCGATATATAAACATATTTTTTTATCTATGCAACTTCAATTCTGTCTAAGTTTGAAACTGTATTTGTATGAATTGTGAATAGAAATCTGAGTCTGTATTATATATATACATTTATAAATCATTTCATGCACTTTTAACAATAATCAATATTTTTATCAATATATTTGGAAAAAAAAACTTGATTAAAAAGAAAAAAATATATATTGCAATGATTTTTTAAAAACACATTTAACATTGGCTAAAAAAAAAAAAAAAAAAAGAAAATCCAAATGATCCTTTTCTAAAATATTTTGCATTATTTTCTTTATTTCTAAAATGTTTTAAGAAACAAGTGTAACATACATGTACACAAAAACAACTAATAGAAAGTTTTTTTTTAAAAAAGAGCATATTTTCCAAAAAAAAAAGAATGGTTGTGATAACTGACACTATATAAAATATTTTAAAAAAATATATAATTATTACTACTGGGAAAAGAAGGGAGATATTTATTTATTTTAAAGTTAGAATAATTATTAAACAAATAGTTTATAAAATTATCAATAATAATAAAAAATATCAATAAATTGTAATAGACTTTATGTCATTAAATAAATCAATAATATAAAAATCTTAATGAAAATTTTGAATAACTAACCTCCTTTTAGAAAATAGCCTTTTCTTATTCTAGCTGAAGTGTTCTTATATTTATATCAAAGCAATAAAGCCTATTTAATCAGTGTTTATGCTTCTAACATTAGATTGAGAAAGGTAAGAGAACAACCATCTTTATTTCTTGTTATACAACATTACTCCATCAATGCCAATGAAACACCAATATACAATGAACATTACTGAAAATAACTATATTGATTATATGAAGTGAAATGCATTTCTTGTTACTGAAGTTTTGCATATTCATAAAGACTACATTGAGACAGAAAAATTATTATATAAAAATTTTAATGTAATCATGCTTAAAATAATGTCATTTTGTGGATCATGTTATGGTTAAAAGTTAGAATCTAAAAAAAATTAATATCATATGGTCATTTAACTTAAACATAGATTTTTGAACATTTAATATGCTCAAAATTAACAAAATTGGATTAAAAAATAGATTCTATCTCTAAACATATTATTATTTTTGTCATTAGATGCAATTGCTATTACTGATAATTTTCAATAGCTATTAAATGATAAAAGTGACAATTTGAATTTTTAATCAAGTCATATTAATGAGATAGGGAATACATTTTTGTTTTCAAGTTTACTAGAAAATAAAATTTTGCTTTTCTAATATTGACAGTATTTTAATGACTTGGCTAAAAAAACATGAGTTATCTCTGCTTGGCTGAATAATAAAATCAGTATATGAATTTAAAGGAAAAATTCAACAACTATTAATGAGTGAGGGGTTAAAATTGCAAAATAAAGTTATTTACTGACTGTGATCATTTTAGATCTTATATAGATTGATTGAAAGTAACATAAGAATCTAAAAAATAATACTATAATCCTATTAAATCAGTGAGTAACATTTATATATATATATCAATGATAATAATTTGAATAAGTGGAGGCAATATTTTAATAATGCTTGGAATAATGATTCAAAAATTTTAGATGCTTTCATTTAATAATAGACCCAATCTATTATGGCACATTCAAATTTGGACAAATATAATCTTAATAATAGAGCTAAAATGTTTTTTATATTAAATGCTTTTATTGACTGTGCACTAAAAAGAAATAAAATAATTGTTTCTTCAACCACAATTGGAGTTTTTAAAGTTAACTTAAAATAAAAACACAGTAGGTCCACAAATTAAGTCAATCCATTATAATAAAAAATATGGATTGACTTAATTAATTTCTAGATCCCCCCCCCCCATGCTTTTATTTCAAGTTAAATCTAAAAACTCTAATTATGGTTGAAGAAACAATTATTTTACTTCTTTTTAGTGCACAGTCAATAAAAGCATTCCAATTATTTGAAAGAGAACTTCAAAAAGGCTGTAATATTATTTGATTTTGCTGAAAATTATATATATATATTTTACAAGATAAGACCAGTCTTTTTATTGGAATAATAATCAAACAAAATTTTTTCCAATAGTATTCCATTGTTTGCATCTGATATTAGATTTGAAAAAAGTTATCTTAAATTTTAGATGGTTTTGGTATATAATTTAAAAGCAGAAAAAATTCCCAATAATTTGTTACCATGACATGATTATGGAATTAACATTGAACAGCAGTTTTATGCAATAGCTCATTGGAATGGGTTATGTGATAATTTGGGTACCATAAAAAAAACTTATAGCAAAGGCAAGTCTCCAGTGACCCAATGAACTGCTGTCTGTTATTGATTCTATGGAATTTTCTTTCTGCAACAAAAAATGTCACATAAAAAAATGACAAATTACTTAAAAAACATTTTTTAGATGTAAATCAAAGATCAGCACCCAGAAGTTTTATTGGGTTTTTTTTCTGTATCAGAGAAAGTACTACTAACAAAAATATTTCCAAATAATGCAGAAACACACACATTTTCTTTACCCACATATTTGAAACAAATTCTCACATTAATAAAAAAAAAAAAAAAAATCTGCAACATTTTGGCTAAGAATGAGACAAGTGAGACAGTAAAAGAGAAAATTCTCTATTGTAAAGATCCTGCTTCTTCCTTTACCTATACAAAAGACTTAGTAAAATTTGAAGTGCCTATATGCCAAATTCTTATCTTGATGAATTCTAAATGCCTCACCAGTCACATTCATTAGTTCTGCAAAGGAAAGAGAAATATAATAATTACAGTTCTTCAAAATTAGCTTGCAAAGGAAAATTGAAATTGTTTATATGACTGGTGACAATGTTAGCATACATGAAATTACACTATTAATTATTTAGGATTTTTGTATTAAGAATATTTAAAAAACTATGCATGTAGAAAAAAATGGAAATTATTATATAATGTTATATTTCAAGGTTTTCTTATTATTTTCTCAAGGATCCTCCCCTGCTGACAGTTAAAGCATTTTATAATGTAATAGCATTATTTTTTTGTTTTAAAATGAGAGACTTTCCAAAACAATTGAAAATTAAAATTTCAATTTACTTGTTTGTTTTTTGTGTCTATATAATATTTTTCAAAAATAAAAAATATAATCCTATAACTAAACTTTCTATAAATGATGTCAACGTAATATGCTTTTGAATATATATATATATTCAAAATTTTTTAAATTTAGATTTTCAATTAATTCAAGGACAAAAACTTGAAAAAATAATCTTGAAATGGGAAACCCTCAAAAGCTAGCCATATTACATACCACATGAAAGCTTATAAAATAAGCTGTAATTTGATATTTAATTGTAGATTGATTGACCATTCATTATGTAATTGCATATAAGTATAAATTTGTGATTTTTTGGGAATTTCAAACAGTTCATAATTTCAAAACTATAGAAGGTACAAATTATAAAATTTGGTTAAAAATTGAAGATGGTCACATTTTTTGACTGGATCCAATATCAAATTTAATCACATTTTCAATAAGGAATGCACCACTATCTGAATATTCAGTTGGTTCACTACAAATACGGCAGGTATAGATTATCATCAATCACCATAGCTAACTTTTCAATGTAGATTATCTATAATATCAATAAGCTAATACACATGCGCTTTGCAGATGTCACTATATAAATGAATACTCCCACTTTTTCAAACCCAAGATAAAGTCTTTAAGAAAATATAGAATGAATCCACCTATATTTTCGACCCAACCGTATATGTATGGGCGAATCTGAAGTGTTTGTATGAAGAGCGTGAAGTTATTAATTGATCACTTTAAATTACATTTTTACTACGTAAATGAATGACGCCAATGAAATTTCTAGAATTTACAATACGTCATTCTTATAATTAAACATCTGTAAACAAGACATTTATTTTTATATAGCACAATGTTTTTATAATCTATAATATCAATAAGCCAATAAGCTAATACACATGCATTTTGCAGATGTCACTATATAAATGAATACTCCCACTTTTTCAAACCCAAGATAAAGTCTTTAAGAAAATATAGAATGAATCCACCTATATGTCATAAAAAAGCCGTGTGTGACAATTGTAATACAAACTTACTGGTCTAAAGAGGCAGATTATGGAATTTGCCATCACTGATAGTTTTATTTTATTAACATACATTGAATATCATGATAGTTTATATCAAAAATAGGAGGCACACAAATGTGCCCCCCCCCTCCATACAATTTTCAATTTGTGCTTGCAAAATAAAATGTAAATACAAACTCTATCATTAAATGTCAGATAATTTGTTTATATTAAAATCTGAACAACATAAAATATTTAAAATCAAATTTTTCATATACTGCATATTCTATAAATTTTTATATGCACTAATTATTAATATTTATTGATAACAACTGTCATTATAGATTTGAGACAGATGATCTAAAAAAACTGAAAATAAAAATGAACACTCCAAAAGCTTAACAAATTTGTTTTGTAAAGGCTTTCTTTTTTTTTTACTATATAATATTATTTTTAATAGACAAACTTTTTCAAAATTCTAGCATGAATTTAATTTAATTAGAATTAAAAAAATTTTTTTTATAATGTATTAATAAGTAATGGTTTTTAAAATGAAAAATACAATATTAAAATCCCAAAGAACTCATTGTAATATTTAAAAAAAGTATCAATAATGTCTATTATATATATAAATAAAATGTAAATTTGTCTATTGTTTCTCTCTTAATATATTTTTTAAAAAAATTATTAAATAATAAAATATTTTTCAAGATTTTGTAAACTATTGTTATCAATAAGAAAACGTAAAAAAAAAACCCACTATTACAAAAGTAACAGTTTTCAAATTAAAGAAATCTAATTTTACATCCTCAAGGAAAGATCAATTTGCTAGATAAATTTATTATACACTGAAAAATCCAATAATGCTGAATTTTGCTAATTATATATATAAAGAATTATCTAAATATTCAAATTTATAAAAAGTTAATTGCATTTTCAAAATTAATTTCATTAATGAGAAGCAAAAAAAAAAAGCATTCAATTCTAAAAAAGAAATAACAATAAATGATATGTGAAAGATAAAGAATGTCACAAATTGATATGAAAAAGTCAATTTTCCTCTTTCATAATGTTCTTATTGATCTCTGAACGGTTTAAATGATGAGTTTTCAAATAAAAGTTTTTAAACTTTTGTTCAATCAATAAATGTAATGAGACTTACAAATGACTCATATTTATATCTTTATTCATAAAATTTTGAATCGATAAACAATGAAAAAATAAAATAATAACAGACAAAGTCAAATCTTTGTAAATAAAGGAACTGTTTTATTTTCTAAATTAAAAACATAAATAATTGTTATATAATATTTGATAAACAATAATATTTAAACAGCATTAAACTGTTGCACATGCGCTTTGGATTACAAAAGCGTTTGGGTTCGAAAAGATAGATGGCCATTCTATCTTTTCCAAAGACTTTATCATGTGGTTGAAGTGTTAATATTCATTCATTTTATATTTAAAATCCAAAGCACATGTGCAACAGTTTAATGCTGTTTAAATATTATTGTTTATAAAAAAAAAAACATCGCGCTATATAAAATAATCGACTTATTTATATAATATTTGCTAACTATATTATGATCTTTATTCCTGGAAGTTATTGGTTGAAGAAAGAGAATACTAAGAGTTTTCTGACTGCGGACCCAGGCTACCATTCCATGATGATCTTTCATTTAAACATGTACAATGTCAGATCACTTCCAAGTGAAGAAATATTATATGAATTGGAAGAAGAACTGTCTAATATTAAATGAGATATTGTTGGATATTGTGAAGTTAGAAGAAAAGATGAGGAAATAATTGATTTAAAAAGTGAATATGCATTTTATTACAAAGACATGAATATTGATTGCACAAATAGAGTGGGATTTATTATAAATAAAAAATGGAAGAATAGCATTGTGGAGATTGATGGCATATCAGACAGAGTAGCAAGAGTAGTTAGTTATTGAGCTTAATGAAAGATACCAACTGTAGATATTTTTATTATAAAGAAGAAATATAAGATTTATATACAAAATGCTTCTGATAGCACCAAATAACATTTTAAAATTGCCATGGAACTATTGAAAGATGAAAGTACTGTGGCTAAATTTAGTTAAGGAGATAGAAATGAGAGGACACAGACTTGTGAAAATTGCTAAAAAAAAAGAGCAATTATATACAATGAATCATTTCTTTGACAAAAATGCAAAATGGTGAAGTATATGGAACCACCCAAATAAAATTGCAGCAGAATTTGATCATATTTTGATTACTAGAAAATATATTTCATAAAAAAAGATAGCATTAACAGTTGATATTCCTAACTTTTAGAGCATTCAAATGGATTTAAATTAAAACTAGCTATTTAAAATACTACATAATTTTGATAATTGTTTAAACTTAACTAATCTCAATAAGGCAATAATTAATATTCTGCTAAGAACTGCAATAAAGATAACTTGTACAAAAAAACAACAATTAACCACTAAATTTTCAACTAAATCAAGACAATGTAAGATGAAAAGAAGAAATATGCTCCATTAAACAGAATATTTGGAGTTCTGTAAAATATATTTTAAAAAAGTTAATAATGATATTAAAAAAATATAATGATGAATTAGCAAAGAGAGCTATAGAAGAAAATAAAAGTTTTAAAAGTATAAATCAACATCTTGATATAGGAAAAAACGTTGTTTCAATGAGAAGAGAAGATGGAATTATTTTTAAAAATACAATAATTCTACAAAAAATTATATAGAAATAAAAAAACATACTAACCATTATAATTAATTCAACTTCTGAATTGCCAAGTGTTTTAAACAAAGAGATAAGACATACAATTAATTTGATGAAGAAAGAAAAAGCAACAATAACTGATGGAAATATAAATGATATCTTAAAAGAAGTAGATGAAGAAATAAAAGAAATGTTGATAAAATTATATGCCAAATGTTTCAATGATAAAGATGTATTAAATAACTGGAAAAATTGTACCAGTAATACTGACATTTAATAAAGGTAATAAAGAATATGTTAGCAATTATAGACTTCTCAGTCTTTTGTCAGTTTATACATAATCTTTATTAAGGTAATTATAACTAGGCTTCAGAAAACTTTGGATTTTAAGGAACAAACACATTGGATTTACAAATGGTTCTAGCACAGAAAATCACATCCAAATATTGGGAGAAATTTTAGAAAGGTCCAATAAATATGATTTGCCATTATACTTTGGCTTGTAGATTATGAAAAAAAGTTTAATTCAATAAACATTTATACAATGATTAAAGCATTGAATCATCAAGATATAAACCCAGGATATTGCCATATTCTGAAGAACATTTATCAAAGTGCAACAACAATGATTAGATTACACGATGACACTAATAAGAAAATTAACACTGTGATATACTAATTAAAACCTGACATGAGATACATCCCAGAA
The DNA here is from genome assembly GCA_028023455.1 of Epiperipatus broadwayi. Lineage (NCBI taxonomy): Eukaryota > Metazoa > Onychophora > Udeonychophora > Euonychophora > Peripatidae > Epiperipatus > Epiperipatus broadwayi. The sequence continues at coordinate 8,184,898 of JAQFVV010012417.1, forward strand.
CAATGGATACATCCGCTGTCAAATAATTGTTTGCTAGAGATTGACTGTAAAATTATTAGAACAAACAACAATAATAATTGTTGGAGTATTCGTTGTTGCTAATATACTTACGTGCTCGCGTGATATAAAATATATATACACGGAATTATTAACTTGAAAGCTTATGCAGGAACTATCTGCTAGTAGTATAAATTAATTGTGAAGTAGAGCGAACATTATTTAGTTCAGAGCCAGTTGGATGTTTAAAAGGTTGGCGATAAATACTGATTAACCTCGGCGGTTAAACGAACTAAACACTGAGAAAGACATTCATCAAAATTATTCTATATCTCCAAAACGTTTTACACAATTTTAAAGAAGTACCTTGTGGATTAAAATGGGAAACTAAGGAAGTAAAAGAAAATGGAGATTATTAAAGTCATCTAGATTTTGCAGATGATTTGGCTATTTTTTACAAATAATACTTCAGAGCTTCAGGAAATATTATAAGAGCTGTCAGATGAAAGAAAAAATATGATTAAAAATAAATGTTAAAAAAAACAAAACAACTAAAGTAATGTTCAATGGATTTTCTAAAATAAAGAAAATAAAGATTGATAATCATAAATTAGAAGAAGTTAACAACTACAAATACCTTGGTGAAATTATTAATACAGATAAAAACATAATGGATAAAATTAATCATTGAATTTAACTTGACTAGAGTGCTTTTGGTGAAAATAATATTAAAAGAAAATATACATAAGAATTTGAAAACAAAAAAGTTTAATAGATGTGTTTACCAGTTCTTATTTCAGAGACTTCAGATCACTCAATGAAGTATGAAGAGATCTATATTTGGAGTAACAAGAAAAGATGAAAAATTAGATGCATGAGTGAAATAACAAACAATTATCATTGATATCATAGAGAGTACTAAAAGATTAAAATGGAGTATATTGCAAAAGACTTAGAAAGAGACCAAAATGTGAGATCGATGAACAGAATAAGGAAGTTTGTTAGTGTGATGTAGAGCAGAGAGACTAGAGTTCAAAGAAACTGGATTAAACGTGGAGAAATATTTATCCTGCAGTAAGTCAATAATAGTTGAAAATGATGATGAATTGCATAAATTCTGTAGAGTATATTTACCAAATTAGGTATGCATATATCTTATTAACTAGTTTTTATTATTATTAATATTATTAAAATTGCTTTTTCAGGATTTATGATAACAATGAATAAAAAAAAATCATTTCCAGACATATATATAATATTCATCTAAATTCAGAAAACCAATCAAATAAGATCATGAAATTTTTTTTATGGAAAACATTCAACATATAAGTTTAAACAAATTTATATAAGAGATTATATTAGAAATAATGATCACATGATCAACAAATTAAAAATAAATTCTAAAAAACTGCACAGCTTATGTTTAAATTATATCAAATGATGATTAAATTCTATTATTTTATAAATAATATGGTATACATGAGATTCCATCTAATCTCATTAATTTTTCTAAAGTAAACTTTAATGATATTCTGAACTAATTTGTTCTGTTTTAAGTCCTGAAAATGTCACCCTTTGATGCATAGTGCAGCATAAGGATACTGTTTCAAACTGAAAAATTTTTCAGTTACAAAGGAATATTTTAAAATTTTGTTCTCAAAAAGCTAATCCATCTTTGGTTAATTGCTATCCTACATAATATTTAAAAGTATTAGCATCTAACAATAGTGAAGTATTACTAGAGAGCATTTAAAATTAAAATATTCTATAAAAAAAAAAGTATGGGGAAATGGAGTCAGATTTTAAAAAATATGTATGAAATAAACAGTAACTGAATAATTGAAGTACCAAGAAAATATCAAAAGGAATTATATTTTTATCTTATAATAGCACACTCTAAATTGCAAAAAGTGCTTAAATAATAACAATGTAAATTTGACATATCATCATTATTGTCAACCATTGTCAATTCACTGAAGGCTCTCCAAGCTCATTCCATATCAGATCTCTGGCCTTTTTTCTCCACATCAACCTTGCACACTTCTTTATTTCATCTATTCATCTCACAAATCATTTCCTTTGGGGTCTTTTACAATATCTTGGAATTCAGTTTAAGATTTCAACTATCCATCTAGTACTGACCTTTTCTAGAAATATGTCCAGCCCAACTCCCCACTTCCATCTCTTAATTCTTTCAACAATGTATGTTTGTTCTCTTACCCATGTATTTCATTTTTGATATCTTCTTGTTAATCCTAACATGTATCTCTCCATACTTCTTTGAATAGTCTGAAGTCTCTGTATTGCTCTTCTGTTAAGTGTTCAAGTCTCAGATCCATACGTAAGAATGGGTAAAACACATTTTTTAAAAATCGTCCTTTTCAAACACACAGGCATATTTCCTTTTAATATTAAATCATTTCTACCAAAAGCATTCTAATCAAGTTTAATTCTATGACTAATTTCATCCATTATGTTTCCATCTGTCCTAATAATCCGACCAAGGTATTTGTAGTTGTTAATTTCATCTAACTCATCATTATCAATCTTTATTTTCATTTTTTTAGAAAATCCATTGAATGTTACTTTAGTCTTTTTAACTTTTACTTTTAATCCTATTTTCTTATTTTTTGCTGATAACTCTTGTAACATTTCCTGAAATTCTGAAGCATTATTTGCAAAAACAATTAAATCATCTGCAAAATCTAAATGATTTCAATAATCTCCAATTATTTTTATTCCTTTAACTTCCCATTTTAAACCACAAAATACTTCTTGAAGCACTGCTGTAAAAAGTTTTGGAAATATGAAGTCATCCTGTTTTACACCCATCTCAATGTTAACCATCCTAATATAAATTTTGCTATCTAATTTTCCCTGTTGCATTTTTTAAATATTCTTTAGAATATGACAATATCCTGGATCTATACCTTGATGATCCAATGCTTTAATTACTGAAGAAATATTTATAGAATCAAATGCCTTTCCATAATCAACAAATCCAAAGCATAATAGCAATTATATTCATTGGTCTTTTCTATAACTTCTCTCAATACTTGCATATGATCCAATGTACTAAACCACTTTTAAATCCAGCTTGTTCTTTTGGTTGGTTGAAATCCAAAATTCTCTGTAGATGAGTTGTAATTATCTTGGTAAAACTTTTGTACAAAACTGATAAAAGACTGATAGGTCTATAATTTCTAATATCTTTATCATCTTTTTTAAATATTAATATCAATACAGCATTCATCCAATCATCTGGTACATATTTATCCTTTATACATTTGGTATATAACTTTGCCAGAATTTTTTACATTTTTTCACCTGCTTCTTTTAAGATATCAATTATAATTCCATCATTACTTGAGATTTTCCATTCTTCATAAATTTAATAGCATGTTTCACTTCTTCATTTAAAATCCTGGGCAATTCAGAAGATATAATAGCTGTAGTAGGGACTTGTTCTTTATAACTATTTAATTTGTGATAGAACTCTTCTACCCATTTCATGATGTCATCTCTCTTTTTAGTAATAGTTCCATCTTTTTTTTAATTTATTGCAGATATAAGTTTCTTATTAATACCAAAATGTTGTTTTACACTCTTGAGACTTTTATTCTCTTTTATAGCTTTCCCTGCTAGTTCACAATTATACTTTCTTATATCATTATCACCTCTTTTTTGCATCATTTTACACAATTCTAGATAATCAACCCTTTTTAATGCATTATTTTTATATATTTTCATAGTCCTTTTTTCTTCATAAATTCTCTACTCTTAGTAGCGATTTTATTCATCATTTGCTACTTTTTTCTACCAGCTATCTTTATTACAGTTTTTGAAAGTGTATCTTATATTCCTATTGATTTTATTCACATCTGAATCATGTTCAAAATCTACTAATATTTGACGTATATTACTTATTAAAAGAACTAATTAGAAGAATGCAGTTTTTTTTTTTTTTTATAAAAAAAAAAAAATAAATATAAAAAATATAAAATATAAAATAAAAAAATTAAAAAAAAAATAAAAAATTAATAAAAATAAAAAAAAAAAAAAAAAAAAATTTTTTTATTTAAAAAATTTTTTTTAAAAAATGTAAAAAAAAAAAAAAAAAAAAAAAAATATATAATTTAAAAAAAATTTAAAAATTTAAAAAAATTTTTAAAAAAATAAATAAATTATTGAAAAATTAAAAAAGTTAAAATTTTTAAAAAAAAAAATTTTAAAAAAAAAAAATATTTTAAAAAAAAAAAAAAAAAAAAAAAAAAAAAAAAAAATAAAAAATAAATTAATTAAAAAAAAATAAAAACAATAATAAAAAAAAAAAAATAATAAAAAATAAAAAAAAAAATTTTAAATTTTTTTATATATTTTTTAAAAATTATAAAAAAAAAAAATTTTATAAAATTTTATTTTATAAAAATAAAAAATGAAAATTTAATTTTATTATAAAATAAAATTAAATTAATATTTAGAGTAATAATAAAGATTTTTATTATTATATAATAAAAAATTAAATAAAAAAAATAAAAAAGAATAACAAACAATAAAAAAAAAAAAAATACACCAAAAAAAAATAACACCCAACTCCCACAACACAGCAAAAAAAAAAAAGAGAAAAGACCCCAAACAACTTAAGATAGTATGAATTTCCCTATATAATTATCTTTTATTAAAAGTGTTCATTTTTTTTTAATATTTTTTATAATATAAAAAAAAAAAAAACACCCACAAACTAAAAAAACAAAAGAAAAAAAAAAACCAAAACACAAAAGTTAGGGGGGGTAGAAAAAAAAAAAAAATTTTAATAAAAAAAAATACATGACTCCTCACAGTTTAAATTAAAAAATACTAGTTTTAAATATAATTCTCTTACATTTATAATCAAAACATTTTTTTTTTACTCCCACTGATATAAAATTCTTAAACATTATAATGTTAAAACCAGTCTCATAATATTTTAAATAAGAATAAAGTTCTATAAAAAAAAAAAAAAATTACCAAATTTCTTTACAGATGACAAATAATCTTATATGTAAATTTCCTATTTTCGTTACTGTCTGGATGGTGAATGTATGAATATTTTTCTGTAAGGCTGTCATGCGTCAAATTCACAACTTGTCACGAATCAAATTCACAACCATTTTGTCTTTAATAAATCATAAGAGTTGTTCGTAACTATCACATATCAAATATAACAGGTATATATTTAATACTTTAAATTTCGCTTTATTAATATCTTGCTGGGTACATTTCTGAACTGTACTAAACTGGATGGATTGTTCCAAACACTTTTTGTTTAAATGTGAATGTCTCACATTTATTTATATAATATTAAAATCTTTTGTTTAATTTACATTAAACCTTAAAAAAAAAAAAAAAGTTAAAGCAACCAATTCAAAAAAACTATTACAAAAACAACAGCCTTATTAAAAAGACTATTATGTTTGTTTGCAACATCATTCCGCTATTAATAGCTAATTTTTTTACAAAGCAGTTGTTCATAATTATTAAATTCTTTCGTTTAATTTAGATTAAATATGAAAAAAAATTTGTTAAAGCAACCAAAATGCTAAAAATTTACATATATTTTGTAAATATAAATTATTTTTAACTTATTTACATTTAATTCTCTTTTACATCTATTAAAAAATAAATTGTGTTAATAATAATAAACAATTACCTTTTCTTCAATAAGATATGAATTAATAAGGTAAGCCAGAAAACTGGATAACCACAAACTAAATATTTCACCAAGAAGCCTTGGAAATAAACCACTAAAAAAAAAAAAAAAAAGAGACTTGTAATAACATTTTCATAAGAGTATAATGCTACCAATATAAGATTATAACTAATTTTTATATCTTACTAAACGTTAACACTTTTTCATAATTTTCAATTAAAACATTTTAATAAATTCATTCTTTCTTCATTAATGCACCATTCACTTACAATAAAAAGTTAACTGATTTATTTTTAACTACATATTCTTTATTGTTATTTCTTATTTATATTCATTCCATATTAATGTTTCAATATGAGTATATAGGACAAACCTAATAAAAATTTCCAAATAATGAAAACTACTGGTAAAATAACAATAAGATAAATTATACCATTTGTGATAATTAGGCTGACAGTAAAAGAATAAATTTTCATATATAATATATATCCACTTCTATAATTACACCCATGATATATACTCAACATTGCCAAATCTCACCAGTCATTGTTTGAGAATATATTTATGGGGGATTATTTCTCATGAATGAATATAATTCATTGGTTACAGTATCAAAAAATTCTTTAATAGTTTACTATGACATTTTGGACAACTCATCATGAAATCATTATGAAAATGAAACCTTCTAGTACTAGTAAGAGAACACATTCTGCATCAAATCAAATGTTCAGATTAATCTAAGTAAAGTTTTAAATAAAGTAATAGCATATTTTTGAAATGAATTGGAGCATTGAATCAATGATTAAAAAAAAAATCAATTTGCTTTTACATTAAAATCAGCATCAATGTTGGAATAGGAATCCTAGTACTACTTTATAAATCAAATAGAAAGCGCATGTAAAATTCTTAACCAAGTGCAGAAGGGCCAAAAGTATGTCTGTCATATATAATTTCATTTAAGTAACAATTACTATTTAGATGCTAATAATCTGGGCATATCACTATTGCTAATATATATATATATATCAGTGCATCCAGGATGTTTTAATAAAAATTATTTCACATCACAATTACTTATTCTTAAATATTTTAAATCATGTGTGTAAATCTATAAATATCAATTATACCTATTGTTGCTAGGTAGCAAATTTATTACAATAAACAGCAATTCAACATACATTTAATTATTTATATCAGTCATCCCTCCCAACATTTCGGAGAGTAACTACATAATCTTTTTTCTGTTTATTTGTAGTTATTCTCTGAAATGCTGAGAGATGTGGTCAGTATAGATAAATGTACATCGAGTTGCTGTTCATGCATACATTAAAACCAAATGACATAATGCTAAACTAATAATAATCTGCAAGCAAATTTGCCTTAATCAAAGTTTAAATCATAGCAGCCAATAACTTCATATGCAACAAAATTTTACAAATTTGACTTCACATTAAAATAACTAAACAATCAGCTAGTCCAGAACAATCAATTCATGGCCTATAAACACCATTCATCAGCTGTGAAGTCTAATCAGCCTAAATTTTGATATATATTGTAAAGAGTTTTGTACATTACATTAGAAACATATCAGGTGATTTTGTGGTTAGCTGAAGAATGATGCTTGTAATCAAGTAAAAATATTTTTTTATATTAGTTTTGTTAATTAATACATACATTTAAACCTAAAACAATTAACATTTTAAGATGCATTTGAATAATATTATTTTTTAATATTTAATGATAATAAGGTTTGCTTTACTTCTACTACACAAATTCAATCCCATAAATTTAATATTCACATTTAATAAAAATATTACCTATTATATTAATGAATAATCACTCTATTCAATATATGTAGAATAAATGCTAGTCTTTAATTTAATTTATGTCATGTAAAACACTATACTCAGAAAACTTATTGACATGTAACTTTGTTATGAAACATATTTCATTCAGAGTCTCCATACATTATAATGAATACATTACATTATATATATATAAGATGATTTCCCTATATTTAGAAAACTGATCTTGTTACTTTTAATTTGCAAACTGTACCTTGATACTTTATGTTCAATTGATGAAAAGTTTTCCTGTTCAAGAATTCAGTGACCCATGTCAATGGGATGAGTTGCAGTAATATAAGAATTATACTGAAACTAGTTTGGTAAAAACCATTAAAAACTTTTTCAAACTCAGGTATAGAATAACAATTTAAATCAAACAGGGAATTAATTTACTGAACTTTTTTTTAAACATTCAGGTATGCAATTAAGATTTAGTTTAGAATATACTGTGCTTAACATTATAAAAAATATATATATATTACTATTTATTAATTTTATATTTTTCTTATTTAATTTTTAATTAATTCTCATGGAATAAAAGCATTTATTATGTATAATATATAGTTTGAATAATATGCATATACATCCAAAAATCATTTCACATACAATATAAATGCCAATGAATAGATATTTATAAATGTGTAGTTTCAACATATATTAAAATTTATATGTAATGTACAGTACAGAGTTTTAATAGGTGGTTTCTACTTTTAATAGAATTTTAAATTCAGCCCTCCAATTAAAGTAGACAAATAGAGATATAAGGTTTGAATAAGTCAGACCACTATTATTCTTGACATAAATTTGGAATATTTTAAATATTTATTCTTTTTATATTGTAAAAATAAAAGGCAGTCATAAATTAATTAATCTATGGATGTCCCGCATTTTTATCTCAAATTACATACCCAAATTATGATTAAAGAAAAAAGATGTATTATATTTAACTTATAATAATTAAAAAAGCAAGTCATATATAACTTGACATTACTTTTAATGAGCTTGTAGTTACAAAAATGCACATAGAGAGCGTACCAATAGCTCAAACAAGCTCGTAATTAACAAGTGCGGTTATGAGAAATATTTAAAATCTCTATCCAGAACACTCTTATCTCCAGATCATGGTTTTGAGCTTATGGTCCACGTCAATGGAGAGCTAGAATATTCGGACACTAGACCTAAAATATCAACTCAAAAAAACCAGCACTTATTTCAAACGTATATTTAAGAAGAAACTCTGAATTTTTTGGACATGAAAATGTCTTTAAATCCAGCTATCTAACTTAAATAGCTATATGGGACTGAAATAAATTCAGATCTACCATATTCTAATAGCCTCAGAATAGCCAAAGCCTTAAAGATAAAATTATAATAATTAAAAAAGCAAGTCATATATAACGTGACATTACTTTTAATGAGCTTGTAGTTACAAAAATGCACATAGACAGCGTACCAATAGCTCAAACAAGCTCGTAATTAACAAGTGCGGTTATGAGAAATATTTAAAATCTCTATCCAGAACACTTATCTCCAGACCATGGTTTCGAGCTTATGGCCCACGTCAGTGGAGAGCTAGAATATTCGGACACTAGACCTAAAATATCAACTCAAAAAAAACCAGCACTTATTTCAAACGTATATTTAAGAAGAAACACTGAATTTTTCAGACATGAAAATGTCTTTAAATCCAGCTATCTAATTTAAATAGCTATATGGGACTGAAATAAATTCAGATCTACCATATTCTAATAGCCTCAGCATAGCCAAAGCCTTAAAGGTAAAATTATAATAATTAAAAAAGCAAGTCATATATAACATGACATTACTTTTAATGAGCTTGTAGTTACAAAAATGCACATAGAGAGCATACCAATAGCTCAAACAAGCTCATAATTAACAAGTGTGGTTATGAGAAATATTTAAAATATCTATCCAGAACACTCTTATCTCCAGACCATGGTTTCGAGCTTATGGCCCACATCAGTGGAGAGCTAGAATATTCGGACACTAGACTTAAAATATCAACTCAAAAAAACCAGCACTTATATTTAACTTAAAATAAAATCATGGAGCATCCATAAATAATGATTAAATTAATTAATTTATGGATGTTATTTACTTTTTTTTTTCAAGTTAAATATAACAACAAAAATTGTAGTAGAAGAAAATATATATATATTGGATTTTAGCACATTACTAATCATCAATTTCAATAAAAGCATTTTTATAACATATTTTATATATACATTATTTTTTACTTTGGATATTTTCTAAACGATATCATTTGCAAATATTAAAAATTGTTTACAAGGTTTTTTTTGTTTATGAAAGTAGGGTTTTTAAAAAACAAGTTTAAACCAAACAATCAAGAGAAATTAAGATTTCATTCTTCATTTATTTTTCTTTTCATTAACTGTAAATACTTTTTAGCGAATTAATCATAAAATTAAATGAATGCTATTTTTTTAAAATATATCACCAACTATTACACATCACTGAAAACTTACTGTACTGATATTAATGTAGTTTGCCATTCAAGCCATTAACATTATCAGCATGGACAGCATGTTTCTGAAACATTGCATTGTCATATTGCACTGTCATCAATACGTAATAACTACATAAAATTTGAAGAAACTTGAGTGCAATATTTTATTAATTTGGAATACATGTCTAAATTATCAGAAAAACAAATAATACAATTTCTAAATTAAATAAAAATATTTTAAAAAATGTACAAAAAATTAAGTACAATATTTTACTAATTTGAAATACATATCTAAATCATCAAAATAAGTTTATTTAAATCAAAATTAAATACATCTTTGATAATCAAATGTACTATCACAGAAATGAGAGGATTTCTATCACAATATATCAAATACATATATTCATCATCATCATCATCATCAACCATTATCGATCCACTGCAGGATGAAGGTCTCTCCAAGTTCAATCCATCTTTTCCGATCTTTAGCTTCTCTTTTCCATATCACCCCTGCACACTTTCTTATTTCATCCATCCATCTCACATGTGTTTTTACAATCTCTTGGAATCCAGTTTAAAATTTCAATTGTCCATCTCTTATCATCTCTTCTAGCAATATGTCCAGCCCAACTCCACTTCAGTCTTTTAATTTTTTCAATGAAGTCAGTAACACCTGTTTGTTCTCTTACCCATACATTGTGTTTTCGATCTCTTCTTGTTAGTCCCAACATGCATGCATCTTTCCATACTTCTTTGAGTGGTTTGAAGTCTCTGTATTGCTCTTCTATTAAGTGTCCAAGTCTCAGATCTATAAGTAAGAACTGGCAAAACACATTTATTAAAAACCTTCCTTTTCAAACACATAGGCATATTTCCTTTTAGTATCAAGTTATTTCTACCAAAAGCACTCCAACCAAGTTTAATTCTATGATTAATTTCATTCATTATGTTTCCATCTGTATTAATAATCTCATCAAGGTATTTGTAACTTAACTTCTTCTAATTCATCATAATCGATCTTTATTTTCATATTTTGAACAAATCGATTAAACATTACTTTAGTCTTTTTAACATTTATCTTTAGTCCTACTTTCCTCTGATAACTCCTCCAACATTTCCTGAAACTCTAAAGCATTATTTGCAAAAACAACTACATCATCTGCAAAATCTAAATGACTTAAATAATCTCCATTTACTTTCACTTCTTTAGCTTCCCATTTTAATCCACAAAATACTTCTTGCAGCACTGCTGTAAAAAGTTTTGGAGATATGGATTCACCCTGTCTTACACCCTTCTCAATGTTGACTTTCCTACTATCATTATGTAATCTAATTGTTGCTGTTGCATTTTTATAAATATTCTTTAAAATATGACAATATCCTGGATCTATACCTTGATGATCCAATGCTTTAATCACTGAAGAAATGTTTATAGAATCAAATGCCTTTTCATAATCTATAAATCCAAAACATAATGACAACTCATATTCATTTGTCCTTTCTATAACTTCTCTCAATACCTGGATATGATCTACTATACTAAAACCACTTTTAAATCCAGCTTGTTCTCTTGGTTGGTGGAAATCCAATGTTCTCTGTAGACGAGTTGTAATTATCTTGGTAAATTTTTTTATATAAAACTGATAAAAGGCTGATAGGTCTGTAATTTTTAATATTCTCTTTATCACCTTTTTTAAATATTAATATTATTACTGCATTCTTCCAATCATCCAGTACATCTTTATCATTTAGACATTTGGTATATAACTTTGCTAAAATTATTTCTTCACCTGCTTCTTTTAATATATCAATTATAATTCCATCATTACCTGGAGCCTTCCCTTTCTTCATAAATTTAATTGCATGTCTCAATTCCTCATTCAAAACTCTGGGCAATTTAGAAGATATAATAGAAATAGGAGGTACTTGTTCTTTATTACTATATAATTCTTGATAGAAGTCTTCTACACATTTCATGATGTCATCTCTCTTTTTAGTAATAATGCCATCTTTTTTTCTTCTTGGTATTGGTAGGAAATACATATATTATCAAGAAATAAATATTGTAAGAATATTTAAGAAAGACATCAATTGTAGTGAAGTACAATTAAATTCCAGTCATAAAACATATCTAATTAAAATTAGCTTCCTGGATAACATTTGAATCTTCTAAATATAATTATCATAAACTGGTTTAATAGATATTAGAGAAGATCTAAAATATATCACTTGTTCTACTTTTACTCAACATATTTAAAAAATAACATAGATGTGATCCCAACATTCACAAGACTAATTTACATATACTTATTAATGTAGTACAATATTTTTTGAAAAATATTAATTATATTTGTTTTAGTATAAAAATGACAACAATGATCATAAATGTTTTAAATAATTCTCATAATAGTTAATGTTTATTTTAATCTCAATATTGGATTAGTCATATTTACGAATTAGTAATGCTCCCTTTTTGATGAGTGAAGACTTTTTACTTTTTAGACTAAAGATAAACTGACATTAGTGACTATTCTTCAAAAAAACAACAGCCTGATTTTGGATTAAAATTAACTAAATAGAATGTAATAATACTTTTACTCATTTTTTTAGTAACTGAGTCTTTATAGATAGAACTAACATTCTAACATGTGGTAAAGTTTAATTAATGCAACAAATAGTTGTTTTCACTGAAAATTAGTTTGAATGAAATATTTCCAATCAAATTTCACATTTTTTTTCCATTGAAGTAAAACACTAAAGTTAAATGGTAATTAATAATTTGATTAGTCACTCATTAGACTAGACATTATGCAATAATGAATAATATTTCTGTAGTATAATTATCATTACACCACTTTCAAGCAAGGTAGGGACTGGTTTCTATTCACTTTAACATCTTGTGGAAGAATGTAATCACAAACATATGATCAAAGATAAGCGAAAAAGATCTATAATCCTCAAGATGCATATTTCATGATGAACCAGCACTCATCAGTTGGCCCAGACCACAATCTCTTACACATATATTTATCATTGTTCAGTATATATATATGTAGATAGCAAATTATTAGTTTAATTGATAAGTGTCAAACGTGCTGCCCTCATAACTTTGATACAAATCACTTAATGAAAATATATTAATAATTTTTATTAGCCATTCATTAGACTAGAGATTAGCCAATAGTGAATATTTCTGTACTATAATTTTCATTACATCACCCTCAAGCAAGATAGGAACTAGCTTCTATCCATTTTTAAGAATTTGTGGAGGGATATAATCACAAACATATGACTAAAAAACATATGAAAAAAATCATTTATTTAGGTCAGTTACAAAAAAAAAAAGCTAATGGTTATTGTTGTAAGACAAATAAAGTAAAAATTGTAAGTAATTATTTTTACAGTTGGTGTGTTTGGCTGAAATGCAAGTTTCAGACTCAAACCAACAGTAATATCAAAAATATAAACATTCCCAAAATACAGTTGTATGTAGATAAACATAATTGATACTGTGCTGGGGATGCCAAATGACTGGACTCACTTCCAGTAGTTTGCCTCATGAATTCTAGCCTCAACTCTTTCGGCTGTACTAAACAACTTGCCTTGAGTTTGTTAAATGATTCTTCAGGCTGTACAAGACAGCATGCCTCAAGTTTGCCATAGTCATAGCACCTTCCAGTCCTTCTATTAATAGTGAATTATAGTAGAATCACCTTCTCTGTTGAAAGTCGTTTCGATGAAGAGCACGTTCAGTCAGATAGGTAGACAGACATTCTCTGGCTTGCCTCCAAAAAGGCTGACTATTTATTGCCAAATCCTTTATCTTACTGGCAGCAATCGGATTCAGAGAGCCTAACCAAATGGTAGGATTTTATACACGTTTACACATTGGCCATACTTGTCTTTACCCTTTGGCCATATTTATACATTGGTTGTCCACATGTTTACACAATGGTTAGCAACAATGAGTGCTCAATCCAATCAGACAAGAAAGGAATCTGGATTACCCCACTTCTGAAGGCAAGATCAGATATGACAACAGTCAAGATGATAATTGTTTTAATAAATATTGTTCTTAAAATGTTTTTTTATTTTTAAATAATATTAGTGTAAAACTAAGGTAACTATAATATTTTCTGGCATATAGAACTCACTCTTCCCCCCCTCAAAATATGCTAAAATATGGAGTGCATCTTATACATAGGTAATAAATTATGAGTTGAAATTTCAGTTAGTCTACAACTTCTGGCTTATATATATATAAGTATTATATTGCATTTTATCCTTTTGTGAAACAAAAAAAAATTACAAATACACATGTATATAAGCTATATTTAGCTACACATCATAGTCATACTAATATATATATATATATTGTAACGGGATGGGATAATAGGAAATGGAAGAAAACAAGTTTGAACTGGGGTGATGGAAAATCATCACCAACCCCTGTAAAATCAATATTTCAAATAATTTACAAAAAGTATATTTAAGTAAAGGATATTTAATAATAAATGAGATTAGAGAATCTCTGGGAACATTGAGAGATCAAAAGCAAACTCAGAAGAGCAACTACACATATAATTATAAATTCAAATATCAACCAGCATTACAAAGTAAAGTAATTATAAGTAATACTTAAACTACCATTCATCATCCTTAATGATGAGAATAAACTAATCAGTACAATAAATCAACAGTCCATCTTGTGGCTGGATTTAAAAAATAAAAATAATCAACAGTCAACCTTGTGACTGGATTGGAAATGGGTCTTCTTTAGACCAGGCTAACTATTGAGCCTTTGCCAGCTTGGGAAATTATATAAACATGACTTGGATGCACCAGCTTAGCCCATCCATTAAAAATACACAGTAATCAGAAATCATGCTGGGACATTAAAATATGCTGATTATCATCAATGCTCAGGCCACTTGTACTGGCCAACTATAAACTTAAATTTTTAATAAAACTAAAGTAAATAAAAAATAATAGTGCATGGGCTTTAAAGAGTATCCTCTTTTGCGCCAATCAGGATGATGATTGATCATCTCTGGATGCCCAAAACACTAAACACATCCCCATTTATCTGTGTCCGAAATCTAGCTCAGAGAACATGGGCTCTATTACTGTATGTGAACAAGAGATGATGGAATACAATTTTAACAATTAAATACAAGTTTATTAATAACAAAAAAATGAAAATAAATGATATTTAAGGTCTTATAGGATAAGGCTCTGATTTTGAAAGGTATTCAATAATACAAATCATTACATGGTTTTACAATATTTACAATTCAAAATTCAAATTGTTACAATTATTTTACATATATGTGCGCACAGATGCGCGATTTCTATTATACAATTAATCTATTTCAATTGACATTCAATAACAGCAAAAAATGATTAAAATTTACATATGTGTTATAATTGACAACATTGGTATCTGCAATACAATTGACAGATATTCGCATACATACATGCATGTGATTTCTGAACATATTTAATTTTTATATAAAATAATATATGATTAAGCTTTTAAATTATGTTTTAAGTAATACAAATACGTATGCTAGGTTTACTACAACACGTATATAGAATTGCACAGATTATTAACAAATTTAATTTTGTCACACAATACTTTTATAATTAATAATTTCATAAAATTTACATATTTGTTATGACAATAAAAGTTATTTTCACAATTACTCGTTGTTGAAAATGTATAAATTGCTTTTCTTATTTTATAGTAAGTTCCACTCTTTATCGATTAGTTTCTATCAACTTTTTTCTTTCTTTTAATACATGAAGTTATTTGCTTGTTTGCTTTACTTTAAAAATGTCTCTTTTTCTCTTTTTAATAAATGAAAGATAATATCGTTTTATAGAATCCAAAAAAATATATAAATTTTGAAATGTCTTTTTGCTTGATTAGTTAATGCTGATTAAGTAGGCAAGGTGAGATAGTAAAAATGAATACATGAACTGCAGCTCTCCATGCCATGATAAGCAGATAGCCAAGCTGGACTATCAGTACACAAAGCTCCATGATGTCGCGAGAAAATACCTCATTTTTAAGCACTGCCCTTCTAAGTACCTAAACAGATCATCCTCAAAGAGTAGTATCCAGAAAAAAAATAAAAGGCATTGCGCCAACCCTGCTCATCTCTGTGAGACTTAGGGGTATAGATGTGGTCTATTCATGAGACCAAAGCCTATTCATGAGGCCTATATATATTCACCACTGGACTACCCTGGGAGCTCAACATCTAGATCTAGACAGTGCCGAGCCTATACTTCGGAACGCCATGGACACCTGCATCCAGACAGCCCCGCCTAACTATAGAATCACCATAAACATAAAAAGTACAAATTCACGCATCACTTTCAAATTGTAATTTTACATATGTGTGTGCGCACGCTGACGTTTACATCATATTTTAACTTAACAGCAATAATATTATATTTTCATTATTAAATTCTTTGGAAAATATGTACAAATTTCATACATATACGTGTGTGTATAAACAAAATATAGATATAATTTAAAATTAGTTTCAATTTATAAATTCTCTCTTTTTTTTTTCTTAAAAAAAGTATAGTCAATTTTTGACAGGTATTTGTTGATTAATTATCAACGTTTTTAAATTAAATTATTGAATCATTGATTCTTTACTTTTTTTTATAAATAATTTTTTTAAAAATAATGTCCAGAGAATTATTGTTTAAAAACGTCTATTTTGCCTTTAAAACCAGATGGTCAATGAATTATTCTTGACTCTTAATTATAATTCAAGCAAAATTACTTTATATTCTTTTAAATATATAGATTTTTAACCGACTTAAAAATAATATTGTTCTATATATGTCTATTTTTATATGACTTATTTTAAAACAACTCACCAGCTATATATACGTTTATCCATGATTTTCTGCATATATCTGACGCAGCATACGCGTAATTAACTCTTCAGCAAGCTAGAAGATTTTTTTCTTGGTGAGTTTGGTTTTAGTGATTGTCATCATCAGGTAAAAGTATAATCCATGTATAATGTTGGTCCATAGTTGGCCTCCCATCTGTGTAGAACTGTTCCAGGCAAGCAGCTGTCCTTTCCATGTTTAAGGCTATGAATTACAGCACAAAGAAGTGGGTCATTTTCTTGATGTGAATTCAAACTCCTACCAGGAAAATAGTAGTGGTTCCTGAATTTACTGTTCTGCCTTCAGCCACATAACTTCATAGTAGCTATTTTGCCAACTCTACGGTCAGCTAAAACCAACTGCTGCAAACTTCATCAAGTTGCAACAAAATATTGCCACCAACTCTTCAGCTGGCCCTTCTTACAAAAAACTATTAATCAGACTGGTTGATATTTTTTATCAGTTCTTTTAATAAAATCATCTAAAGTGATAAGATCTTGATTAAAAACAGAGCTTTTATTTTTAGCTCTCTAATCCCTTTGAAAACATATATATTTTAATTAATTAAAAAAATTTCAAAAACAAGTATTGTGTTTTTACATTTCACAATCAGAATAATAATAATAACAATACAATATTTATATTTATTAAGACCTTTTTTAAAACATTAATTTCATAATGAAATTTTATTTTAAACCCAGAGTTATTTAACCCTTTACTTGTTATTATTTTATTTTAGAAAATATAGAAAAATATCTATGTTTATTTCTACTTTTCCTTAAATTTACATATATATATATATGCACATACACTATATTAGTGTATGCTATGTAAGCCAACTGGTTACAATATATATAATCAAAATTACCCCAAATTCACAACTCAATCAGACTAGCCAAGAAAATAAACTCTAAAGCACTAACAATCATTTCACTGCTGTAAGTATAAAGAACTACAAAATAACAACATACTTAAACTAAACATTATCCACAATTCTACTTCTCACACACCCTTAATATTTAAAGAACTTTTAAATAAGTTAATTGCTTCAGAATCATATATTTTTAATAATAAAGATTCTTTAATTCTTCTTATTTCATTTTTCTCAAAGAAGACAACCTTAGCTTCATCAAAATTAATAGGGTGGCCTGTATCTTTTTCATGGATATATAAAGCAGAACTAAGATAATTATTTCTAACCCTACTTTTATGTATCTTTATCTTTTCATTTAAGCTCAAACTACTTTGACTTATACCTTCTTCCAAAAAGTTCCTTTATATTATTTAATAAATTAATTTATTCCAAGCAATTTGCTTATTTCCAAACAAATTACTATTTTTACATACAATTTTATAAGAAGACAATTTAAATGACAAAAAAATAAAATCACATTTTCCTTTATCCTTTACATCATTACAAACATTAATATTAAATAAAATACTTTTAACAAATTTATTAGAGTAGCCAACACTCAAATAATCTTTATAAAATTGACTTTCTTGAGACAAAGCTACCCCACTAAAATTATTTTATCTCTTATTTCTATAACAATAATTTCTTAAAGCAGCTACTTTATGAGATACAGATTGATAGCTATTAGGTTTAATTATAGACCTTAACTCTTTAATCTTAACATAATGACTGCATACCAAACAATTAGTCTTTACGTGTTTAATCACCAATAGATTTAAAAATGTTAATTTAACAAATATAACCCCTCTCTTCCTACCACATATTTTATAGAAAGATCAAAAGAATTAAAATCATTTACCAACTCCTTCAATTTGTCATTCTCAACTACAAACAAACAATCATTCACATATCTAACAAATAACTTTAAATATAAACAATTCTTTTCTTTTTTTTTTTGTATATAAAAATAGTAATTTGTTTGGAAATAAGAAAATTGCTTTGAATAATTTATTAAATAATACAAAGGAAATTTTTGATAGAAAAACTATTCCTGGAGTAGTGTATATTATCCTTTGTTTTTGTAAGAAGGTATACACCTGGGTCTCGTTTTATGCGGATTATTTTAATGCAATTTTGAAGTTATGCAATTCATGTTTCTTCTTAATATCTTTCATATTTCACTACATTTATTAGATATCAAGAAATTAAAATTATTAATAACTTATTTTCACTTGAAAATTTTTTTTTTTTTTCAAAAATATGTTATATTAGTAGCTAACGTGTATATGGCCTGAAGCTGTATTTAGAATGTTAGCTTCTATGTAAATAACCTATTTATACTAATGAATAAATAATAATAATATATTTGTACTTACATATAAAAATATCGCAATAAATATTCAAAAAACTTAAAATTTTAAAACGTATTATATATAACAGAAATAAATAATCTTTTTTTTTTTTCCAGAATTGTCTTTCTAATGATAATGTATAATCTTTTTGTTTGATTGAGATCTCATTTTTTAAATATAGAAACAGAAAATCATTAACACAGCACAAGACTGAAAGTGACGCTAGCTGTACATCATATCACGAATAAAAATAAAGTGGCTAACAGGTTTCTCTGGGCATAATTGCTGAGAGATTCTTGACTTTGTTTAAGGAGAAGCCACAATACATCACATCACATCGAGTCTGATTTCTTACCAGTTTACAAATGAACACTAGCGGTAGTGATTAAAATATGTATGAAAAATGTAAAATTAAACACTGAAGTCAATAAAAAAAGTAAAAAAAATTTGTCGTATTAATTTTTTCCAAATATTTGAAATTTTTTATTAATCATACTTTATTTGCTTATTTTTTTAATGCGAATTTTAAAGTAATTTTTCCTCGTTGCTTTGATTTTATGCAAATTCTAAAAATTACAGACCCTATCCCCATTTTTCAAGGTAAGTTAAGTCTATTTTTGTGCAGGTTTTCTGTGGAACCTATCTACCACATAAAACAAGAACCAGGTGTATATAGGTTATAGTAGTTTGAGCTTAAATGAAAGAATAAAGGTACACAGGGTTAGAAATAAATATTTTAGTTCTGCTTTATATATCCATGAAAAAGATACAGACTATACTTAATTTTGATGAAGCTAAGATTGTCTTCTTTGAGAGAAAATAAAAAGAAGAATTAAAGAATCTTTATTATTAAAAATTTATGATTCTGAAGCAATTAACTTATTTAAAAGTTAAAACAGGCAAACCTCTCCACACAGCATTGCCACCCAGTGCAAGTCAGAGCAATCAATGGATGCCAGAAGGCTTGTGCATAAAATCCCCATCTAGTGCCTACTTGTCCAATAAACCCAGACCAGTTTCTGGCTTGTGGCCTTCGTCAGTGAGGAGTCTTGGACCTGAGAGCACTGCACCTACATCTTAGGATACAATGCAACCCTTCAGCCATCACCTTTTATCTCAACTATAAACTATGAGTCTTAAATTGAAAACACAATATTTTTAATCCAAGCTTATTAGCCCATATAATCATATAGGTGTGAACTCAGTTCAGTATCTATACATTTTAGTGTGTTTGGTTCTTATTAGGCAGGATTGGTTTTAAGCCAATACACATGATCACCATTTCTTACGCTTGCTTACAACTGTTACTAAAACACGCAAAACTCTCCACACAGTACTCTAAGTACAGTGCTATCAGATCCAAGACTCCTCAATGATGAAGGCCACAAGTCAGAAACTATCTAGGGATATTGGATGAGTAGGCACTAAATGGGAATTTTACGCACAAGCCTTCCGGCATCCATTGATTGCTCTGGCTTGCACTGGTTGGCAGTACTGTGTGGAGTTTTGCCTGTTTTAATAATGCAAGCATAAGAAATGGTGATCATGTGATGTTTATTGGCTTATTTAAAAGTTCTTTTAATATTAAGGGCCTATGGGAAGTAAGTAGAATTGTGGGTAATGTTGAGTTTAAATATGTTGTTATTTTGTAGTTCTTTACACTTCAGAAGTCTGCTAGTAGCAGTGAAACCATTGGTAATGTTTTAGAGTTTATTTTTTTTGGTTAGTCTGGTTGAATTGTGAATTTGGGTAATTCTGATTATTTATTGACTAGTTTAGCTTTATGCTTTTAATGTTTAATATACATATACTCTCATAATCATATCAATATCAGAGCAACACATCCAAACTGACTTAATATTCTCATAATATTAAAAAAAATTATTTTAAAATTAAATGGTTAAAATATATAAAAAAAAGTTCCCTCAAAAATATAAATCTATCCATAAAGTAAATAACATTCTGTTAAGAAAAGAGACAATCTTCAAAATGTTTAGCTCTGGAGATGAATTTCTGGGTTTTGAGGATCAAGTTCAAAAGATACCTAAACACAATATTCCCTAGTTACATTTTTTGTAGACATAAATAACTATAAAATTAGTACAGTAAATCATTATGGAAATTCATGAAAAAATGTTTACTTAAAAATATGTATAAAAGGGTGAGGGAGTGTGTCTTATATGCCTCTGCATCCCATATGCCAGTAAATAGGTACTTAATGGTTTAGTGCCAGAGCTTGGGCTCAAAACATTAGAACACATGAATCTTATATTATTAGTTAAATAGTACAAATTAAATATAAATGACTGTCGCATGAACCAATGCAAATATAATGCTCCTCATTAAGAAAGACTAATACTGTAATTAAAAACAACTAACCCCTAGTGTCTAGTGAACATTAGAGCATATGGTTGACAATTCTGGACAAGAATTTATATAGAAATAACATTGAAATGCAATTCTCTATCAAATTTAATTTCTCTAGAATAAAACCTATGGAATTATGAAAATACTATCTACTCACCAAACCAACATTTGGGGGATGATTCATAAAATCACTGGAAATAACATTTGCTTTATAAAATTAATGTCTTATTAAGCTGTTGACCCAACAGCAACCTGAAGTTCTTGGAGACATTTTTAAATGAAAAAATTGTAAAACAAAGGAAAAAAATCTTAGTGTGGTATTATGTTTAAACTACATTCTTTCCCTGCTTGAATACCCACCCAAGCATCTCTTGTCTTGCAAAGGATATATCTCATGATAAAGAAGCAATCTGAATAATAAAGAGTATTTCTACTAAGTTGAAAATTAAAACTGAAATATATTTCATGACAGAAAATAAATTATGTTAAAGCTTTAAAAATTTAAAAAGGTGAACAGTGAGTTCAACACTCAAAAATATATGACCTTCCCCTTCCTGCTTGAAAGCTGTAAAATATTATATTTGTATAGCAGATACTTCATCTTAAAACTTATAAGATCAGAACTTCTAGACTTTTAATTATTTATTTCTATGCACTGAAATGATACAAAGAACTGATTAAAGTTTCAAGTGTAAGTCTAAATTTTGAAATGCAAAGTCACTTGTGTTAAGAGCAAACTAATATTAATAATAATTAATTGCTTGCTTCTAATACCATACTGTTGGCTACTTCCACATGTCCTGAAAAGCAAAGATCTTAATATGCTATATTTTGAATAATTGATTGAATCAAACTATGAGTTAAATTACTTATAAGACCCTGAACTTGCTTAAAATTCCACAACTACCTGAAAAAAAAAAAAAATCCAAGCTCCACTTTTGATGCGAACTGTTGATTTTTGGTAAAGCAGGTTATTACATTAACATTTAAAACCAATCAAACAAATTGTGTCAAAACATAATAAATTATGCTTCTTTAAACTTCCAATCACGTTCCATTGTAAATAAATAAATAAATAATACTTCTGTATATAACACATAATCAACGAATGTGTTCAAATGAAATGTTTTATGAAAGATAATATAAAATGTTATATGCAAGATTTAATACAAGTGGGTTATAATAAACAAATGCTATTAGCTACTGTATTGAAGCATTTTAAACAATGTCATAATAGTGACCATATAAATATGAATAATAAACCATGGATGTCATTAGCTTTTATTCCCAATATTAATAAAACTAAGTCAAGATTTTCGATTAGCATGGAGAACTCCACCTAACCTTAATAGGTTAATAAATAATTCTAAGAAAATAATAAATAAGGAGGATAAAAGCAGTGTTGTATACTCTATTAGATGCCCACAAATAAATTGTAGTGCAATAAATGTTGGAGAAACAAAAACAAAAATTAAATATCGCCTTCAACAACATAAATATACTTATAATAGAGCAAGAGAAGATGATACAGTTTATTCAGCTTTTTATGTTCACCAAAATAATACAGGCCATATATGTAGTCCAAAGGATTTTACAATGTTAATGAATGAAACACATGATAAAAAACGCAAGATTAAAGAATCATATATTATACAAAATTCATCTTGCGCTATGAATTCAAAATTAACCAGCTTTCCGATTAGTTGTTCCTGGCCAATCCAATGAAATGTTAGATTCATCACCTAGGAGAAAATAAAATTGTTTACACTGCCTTGATAAGGACTCGTAAGAGTTGAAAGCGCTTGGAAATGTTATTTGTTTTTATTTATTTATATTAAACTCTGTATTAACAATTGACACGAATTGTTATCTTATATTATTTTTAAATTATGCTTCATATATTATTTACAGTACACTTCTTTTGATTAAAGTTTAAGGTTACATAAAGATCTTATAAACACTATTCCTTATAATATATCAACCTATATTGGAACAAGTAGATAATGTAGCAATTATGTTACAGCATAATTTTATGCACAAGCCTTCTGGCATCCATTGATTACTCTGGCTTGCACTGAATGGCAATACATAACCAAGTATCTTTATTTTAATTTCTTTTATAAACAAAACTTATAATAGTAATAAATAAAAACAAAATCACATGATTAAATAATAGTCTTCCAAAAATTTTGATTTAAAATTATAATGTAGTGATAGAAAGTGACTTCCAAAACTAGTTTCTGTAATAAGTTAATCAAATATCAGACATAAAAATTTGCTAAATAATTTAAGATAAATTAGAAAAAAGATTGACTATATATAAATAATAATAATAATAATAATTTATTATTGTATTATTAAAAAAAAAATTAAATAAAGTAATTAATGTTTTAACTTTCTGTTAATTCTCTTTACATAATAAAGTATAATTACCAAAATAATATACCTACTGAAATTTAAAAATTCCCAAATCGATGAAAGATTATGTTAAGATAGTCAAGTATTACTGCTTGTTTGCAGTACCCTTTTGCCTAATTATTTATCTGAAAACTTGCTGAAATTTCATCATACATAAAAAATCATTATTATCTATGTAAAAATAAGAATAGCATTAGCCAAAACAAATTTATTATTTAGAGTACAGAACATTTTCTAAAAATAAGAAGATATAAAAAATAGTTTAAAAATTGAGCTGAAGATGGCAGTAGTATTAGTACTACAAGTTTGGGGGGGGGGGTAGCTACTTGAAAAAAGAGATTATTATGGTTCTGAAATTCAAATTAACTTTTTCTTTTTAAATTTAATACAATAACCAGTAAAATAAAAAGTGGTATAATTAAATACATCGTTTTTACTCAAAAATATTCACAAAATAAAGAAATAAAAGAATTTATTGTAAAACTAAACTCAAATACAGTGCTTAAAATTTTATTTAATAAATGAAAAATTACTTTAAAAAAAAAAAAAAAACTACTTACTGAAAAAACCCACATAAGCCATCATGCTTGTAAATTTCTGTTAGTGATGCTATAATACCCCTGAAAAAAATAAATAAATGTATAATCGACAACAAAATAAGTACAGCAAACAAATAAATCATTAAAAATGGAAAAAAAAAATATTTTAAGCTTCTCGTCACAACTACTATAGATTCATAAACATACATTTTAAAATTTTTAAATAAGTGATAATTTTTCTTTTTAAAAAAAAAAAAGAAGTAGGGATCTGGCTGTCATAAATACTCATCTCAAATGTTTGATAATCAGAAATTGTAAATATTTTAGCTGTATTAATTAAACACTGACAAACTATAGCAAATTACCACCAATGTACTAGACTAGATAAAGGAAAACATGCCCAATCATCATCATCAACCATTATCAATCCACTGCAGGATGAAGGTCTCTCCAAGTTTAATCCATCTTCTCCTATCTTTAGCTTCTCTTCTCCACAACACCCCTGCACATTTTCTTATTTCATCCATCCATCTCACATGTGGTCTCTTTCTGGGTCTTTTACAATCTCTTGGAATCCAGTTTAAAATTTCAATTGTCCATCTATTATCATCTCTTCTAGCAACATGTCCAGCCCAACTCCATTTCAATCTTTTAATTTTTTCAATAAGGTCAGTAACACCTGTTTGTTGTCTTACCCATACATTGCGTTTTCGATCTCTTCTTGTTACTCCCAACACACATCTCTCCATACTCCTTTGAGTGGTCTGAAGTCTCTGTATTGCTCTTTTATTAAGTATCAAAGTCTCAGATCCATAAGTAAGAACTGGTAAAACACATTTGTTAAAAACCATCCTTTTCAAACACATAGGCATATTTCCTTTTAGTATCAAGTTATTTCTACCAAAGGCATTCCAACCAAGTTTAATTCTATGATTAATTTCCTCCATTATGTTTCCATCTGTATTAATAATCTGACCAAGATATTTGTAACTGTTAACTTCTTCCAATTCTTCATAATCAATCTTTATTTTCATATTTTGAGCAAATCGATTAAACATTACTTTTGCCTTTTTAACATTTATCTTTAGTCCTACTTTTCTACTTTCATCTGCTAACTCCTGCAACATTTCCTGCAGCTCTAAAGCATTATTTGAAAAAACAACTACATCATCTGTGAAATCTAAATGACTTAAATACTCTCCATTTACTTTCACTCCTTTAGTTTCCCATTTTAATCCACAAAATACTTCTTGCAGCACTGCTGTAAAAAGTTTTGGAGATATGGAGTCACCTTGTCTTACACCTTTCTCAACGTTGATTTTTCCAGTATCATTATGTAATCTAATTGTTGCTGTTGCATTTTTATAAATATTCTTTAGAATATGACAATATTCCGGATCTATACCTTGATGATCCAATGCTTTAATCACTGAAGAAATGTGTATAGAATCGAATGCCTTTTCATAATCTACAAATCCAAAACATAATGACAACTCATATTCATTTGTCCTTTCTATGACTTCTCTCAATACTTGGATATGATCTATTGTACTAAAACCACTTTTAAATCCAGCTTGTTCTCTTGGTTGGTGGAAATCCAAAGTTCTCTGTAAACGAGTTGTAATTATCTTGGTAAAAATTTTATATAAAACTGATAAAAGGCTGATAGGTCTGTAATTTCTAATATCTTCTTTATCACCTTTTTAAAATATTAATATTATTACTGCATTCTTCCAATCTTCTGGTACATCTTTATCATTTAGACATTTGGTATATAACTTTGCTAAAATTGTTTCTATTTCTTCACCTGCTTCTTTTAATATATCAATTATAATTCCATCATTTCCTGGAGCCTTTCCTTTCTTCATAAATTTAATTGCATGTCTATTAGTCAAATATTATTACTTGTTGTAATATAGTATTCTAAAATTAAAATTTAAGACAGACCTCTAAAATCGAGATGATAGAATAATGGTTAGCAAAAAACAAAACAAAAACAACAACTATCCAATGTTGACCAAGCATCTGGTCATAAAATAATATACTAATCACTGATAAATCCTTTGCTGTTGATAAAGAATTAAACATAATATATAACATATATTGCCTATACACAATCTACCTTCATATAGAAAAATTAAAATACATTTTAGAAAATAAAATATACTATGAAAGATGTAATTTTTTGTTTTTATTTTCTGTTAAACAAAATTTTGCTATTTTATTCTTAAACCACTATTTTTATACCCATCTGAGATTTTCAAAATAAAAAGTTGCCTTTCACTTTGTGATCTGCTTATATATATATATATATATATAGCTCTTCAATAAGCAATCTATGAATATATATGTGAAAACAAAATTATTGCATATTTTTATACACAGTATAATAAGTATAAATCTTCAGAAATAGATTTAAAATGCTGCCTATGATAAATATATATGAAATTTAGGTAATAATAAAGATTAATGCTATAAAAATGCATACACCTGATTTCAAATGATATATTAAAAACATACATATATATATGATTATATGTTATTTATTTATAAAATATTATCTAATAAATATTTAAAATAAAAAAACAAAAAGGGTGTGTTCCTTTTTTTAGTTTTTTTTTTGTAAAGTATTACCATGTAAAAGAGTCCACTAATTTAAGATACTGTTTCCCATTTAATTTCTTTTTTATTCGAGGGCAAACACGTTTTTTTTTTTCCTAATTACATTTCATTATTGAAAAAAATTGTAATCTGAGACTTCTTAGCAGTATTTAATAGTAGTCAGTGGCTTAATGATGTATATCACTAGGTCCAGAAGAATATGAAATAAGATACATCCATATATACTATGAATTCAATTTTGATTAAATCACTTAAGATATAATATTAGGTGCTAAATATTAAAATTGTGTACTTGCAATTAAGAATTACATAACTAGTAGTTTATATATATTAATTAAGTTGGAAACCACACTTCTATGCATTGTGAATAAACAGAACTGCCGTATAAACTACTTATTCTTAAATCTTAAATAGTATTTAAATGAACATTCACTGATGTTGCTAAAATTGATGTGATTTATAGACAATCCAGATTTTAAATGCCAACTAAACTTAAAGAATAGGTGGTCTATATTTTTTTATCAATATTTATTGATGTTGAAATGCTATTTATTCATAGCTACAAAAGTGTAGTTTATTCCTGTTTAATTTACATATACATTAAGCTATGCATATTTAGTATAATGAGATGACATCTTTGTCCTGAGATATATAATTATAATTTTAGAAAGACTCAAAAATCTGGCTAATATATAAATATCATATTCTATTTCCAGCAATGTCATAAACATTTCTTTTAAATAGCTTCATTATCTGTGCACAGATCACACATATATATTAATTAAATAGCATGTAAAATTAAAAAAATACATGATCTGCTTATTCTTTGCCAACATTTATTGACATCCATTTAATTTATCTATACTGTACCTACTGAAATTTGAAATAAATTTCATTTGTAAATATATATATATATATATTGTATCGGACATTCAATCCATCCTGACATGGAGGGCGCCACCAAATAACTACGTATATGGAAAATTTATTTACTGTGATCAGAATGGATGATGATGATGGTTTGTGCAGACTAAACTAAGGGAGAAACAAGAGATCTTAAAACTGTTTAGACAATTGAGAAATAAAAGTACCAAGACAAACGTCAGCCAAATTAAGTTTAAACATATTTAAAAAATTTTATTTAAGAGAAAATAAATTGTGAAGTATAAGTTTATGACACAAAAAATAGGGTTAGCTCAGGCGAAAATTGTGAAGTATAAGTTTATGACACAAAAAATAGGGTTAGCTCAGGCGTGTACCAGAAAGACTAAACACAATGCTCTGGCAAACAGACTGATCTTCTAATAACGAATTATAAAAGGAGGGAGCAAATTTCTTTCAGCAGAGAATTCACTTAAACATTGGTTTTCCCATTCATAGATATGAAAACAATACGTTCTTAAAATAAATCAACGAAACCAGCACCAGTGAGCTTTTCTAGGCCCGAAAAACAGGTCGAGACCAAGAATGTCATATGCCGATAGAAGCTGCATCTAAAAACTATGTTTAAAGTAAAGATGATTGATTTACCCCAAGAATAAATTAAAAATATGATCGAGAATGTGGAAAACAATTAACTGACGAATCCCCAAAACTAATACTAATTAAAAGTCTCAATATGAGACAAGTAAATCATTAGAAAATCAGTTATGGCTGCTCAAGCATTTCAAGAAAATAAATTACAAATAAATTGACAAACTAAGTTCTGAGTACCCACACTGATAAATTTAAAGCCACATGGAAATACAAAAATAAATCTAGAAAGCTAAATGTAAACATTCCTAGATTTTTATAAGTTAGTTTATCAGAGAGTGCTTATGAGCAAAAAAAACATTAAGGCATTAAATACTTTAGCAGAACGAAACTCTCATTCACCTGTAATTTACAAAAGGGATGAATATTACCTTCTAGCTGGCGATTCTACAAATTACAAGAAACAACAATTCTGGTTTACCATTTCAGGGACATGAGAAAAGAATAAATGAAATCTCTAAATGCGGAAAGTAGAACAATAAATACGATGTATCGCCAGCTAAAAGAGTTTGCAGTTTGCAAAAGCGCATAGTATTTTTTTAAAAATCAATGATTGAATAATAAAATAATTACAGGTGAGCATTTAAAAATAAATAAGACTGCTAAAGCATTTATAAAAATTAGGCATATAATAATATGAACTCACTAGTCACTCTCCAATAAACAAAATTGAAATCAAACTTGGAATCTTAAAACTAAGATTCCAAGACACATGGCAAAGTACAATAAAAGAGAATAAATACAGCGAATAACTAAGGTTAAATATTAATTTAGCATACAGGTTTATTAGATTGAGTGGAGATTTAACCACAAGAATTTATCCTGGAAAGAGTAAAAGAAAATTTTACTTTACGGTAAAGCATAGTTCATGTAGAGTGCGCACATTTATTTTAGTTCATTTTCAGGCCCTTTGACAGTGGCAACGTAGAGGCAGTGTCTATTTTAGATGGTCATGGCAGGATTGAAGGAGAGTTGGCAGGCATGGGCCTGTCTTTTGAGTTAAGCTAGCAAGACATATTGTTGGTTATAAAGCGTAGAGCAGTATATTTTGGCATCCTGGAGAAAGCAAAATTGTTTTAGTAACTGCAAATTTTACTTTTAAAGAAATTAAATGTCCAAACTGCTAATGGTACAAACGTTGAATGAAGTTAATCCAAAAGGAATATAAGAAGCTAAACCAATCACTCTGATGGAGTATTTGCTTAATCAAGACTCTCTAGAATAGAATAGAATAACCCATGAAATTTTTGGTGTTATTTATACCCCCACTCAATTTCCAATGTAAATTAGCCTTGTTGTTGATTTCTATGCCTCAGGGCAGGGGAAAATCTTAATCTTGCTCAATCTAATGAAGAATTCTATCCAGGGATTATTTTGAACAAAAACAACAACATAAAATTAAACCTCCGCTTTTAGAATGAGTAGAAATAAATGATAAAAGAAAAGCAACAGGAATGTAATTAGCAAGCTTGCTTGATTTTAATTAAATTGATTAAAAAATAAAATAAAAATAAAAACAAGCGGTATCAGAAAACTATTTTAAAATCAATTTTCTATAATGACTAAAAAAAACATTTTAAACACAAACGAGTATGTGTATTAATACATGTACTCTTTTTAAATAATTAAAACCTTTTTTAACTTTAGAAACTTAATGAAATTAAAAGTTTTTAATCTTGGCAGTAAAACCCTTGAATCGGATATCAACCTGGTTCAATATATTAAGGTATAATGTCAAATTTTATATAAAACAATCCAAAATTATTTGCAAACAAGGGGAGGGATGAATATGTATAAAATTGATAAAATACTCTTATGATTATATAACAATTAATTAATTATGTAGTACCTACTGAAATGAAATTTGAAATAAATTTCAATATGTGGTATAATGTCAATTGTAAAAAAAAAAAATTGGGTTTGATTTTGATAGTGAATATATTAACCTAGAGAGCATTGAAATATGTTGATATGATAACAATAATATTGGAAAAAGAAACAATTATTAATTCTACTATAAAATTTGTGAAATGACTTTTGATTCACTTTAAAAATGAATGTGTAAATAGTAAAGTTTATAGTCTTGATGAAATTATTATTTTCCTTTATTATATGTATTTTTGTTGCTGCATTCACCATAGTAGGTTACAAATAATACACTTAAATGTTTAATGTCTTAAGTATGTTTGTTATTTTATTTGAATAATTATTATATTGAAAAAATATGTGTAAAAAAATATTTCCAGTGTAATATGGGAAGAATATAGCATAAATTATTGTAGTTTGTGTTGAATTAAACAAATATTATTTGTATTTTTTTTTAATATAAATATTATTTATTATATGTAATAATTATAAATTTTTTATTTTTATTTGTTATTATTATTGTGTAATAATATTTTTATTTATGGGATGCTGGATGAAATTGACCAGAGTTAATGCGGAGGATTGCCACTTTTCTCTGACATCAATTTTAAAAAATCACAAATAGGAGTGTGTCTTGGTTTTAATAGAGGCAAACCTAAGTTCCTTTATATGATTTTTTAAATTTATTTTTAAAAGTATATGCTTATCAACTGGATAGAATGATGGGGTGAAAGCAATAGTATCCATCTATTAATTGGACAGATTTATCAGAAATTTGTGTGAGATGACAATTTGTTGAAGAATGAAAATAATTCATAGCATTTAAAAAAACCACTGAAATATTTCTTTGCTTTTAAAAACGAATATTTCTTACTTTTCAAGTATGGGATATAAATTCTAACAACATAAAAATGTATACAAAGATTATGTTCAACTGCAGATATAATTCTATGAGATTGATGAATTATTTATGTGCTAGATATAAATGGGCTAAATTTTCATTACATCATCATGGATGAATTTAGCATCTATTCACTTATATTTTATGAATCGGATACCTGTTAAAGGGAAGGGTATCTATATTACATCATCATGGATATAAATTAGTGTCTGTATACCTAGAACATTATATCAATCAAATATCTGCTAGATAAGAGAATAGTTTGGATATTTAGAAAAAAATCCGAATTAACAAAATGTGGTTTGAATCTAATAGATTTTCATGATCTATTTTTCTGGAATAATAAAAACAATGGTACTATTTTGGAAATGTCACATTTTGATGACAATAAATCATGTTGTTTACAAATATATATTATTATTATTTTGGTGTACATAATTATATAGTGTTTATTGATATAAATGGTAGTACAATTTAAATTGAGATTTACTTTACATGCTTAAAATATAAGTTATGTTGTTCTAAATTCAAAATTATAATTTGTAGTTTAATAATTATGATTTTAATTTAAAAATATAGGTTCTTATTCATTGATTATAAATTAATTTCAAGAATTTTATTTTATTTTCTTGAAATAATGTGAACATATGGGTAGATTTATCTTTAATATATATTTTTTTTCAATTAACTATTTTTTTATATAAAGTTTAAGACTGTTCTTGACTCTCTTATGTTTTAAAAAATGCATATGTATTACAACATATTTGTGTTACATAAATATACATTTTAATCTCAGCATTTTATAGGTGAAGTTTGATGCACAATCACCTATTTAATTTAAAAAAATAATGTCAATTGAGAACCTATTGCATAAGGCATAATCAGATCATACGTATATATTTTGAATGTTTATGCTCTTTGCCATATATATATTATTTCATTTTTATCCATTTGTTAATACATATTGAATTAATTTAAAACAAGTAAACTTGTTTGATTGTCATTTCAATTCTACAATCCAAATTTATTGGTTAATAGTATTTGGATAAGATACTATCCTTGAATTGACTATACCACATAATTTCTTAGAAGTAATAAAAAATTATTCGGAAGTCAAAACATAGAATGGATAAGAGAGTATAATTACATATCATTTTCTTTGTACTGAATTTAATATTTATTATCTGACCAGATATAAATTTTTAAATAGCAATAAATTAATTGATTTGACATTGTTAAACATTTAATAAGTAATTAGAAGTTTATTGTAACAAGTAACAGTTATATTAAGATAGAAATTATATATGAATTGATCCAATGATTGATAAAGATAAAAAAAATTGATAATTATTGAAGATGAGTAAAGGTAATCACAATTAGATGTTCATGTATTTTATTTTAAACCATCATTGATTAACGTAAATATTATATTAAGTCAGTATACAACCATTAAGATTATAATTTTATTCAGTTACAGAGTTGCTAATAATAATATATTTTATTCTGATACAAATTATATTGATTTGCTTTAATTATATTTAGAGTTTGTTGATGTGGACCATAAGTTTTATTTAGATATTACATTTTAACATTAATAATTGATTATAATAAACATATATGACTTAATAATTATAATCTAAAGTTTTAACAAATTAGCTTTATTAGACTGAAGAATAATGGGACATAATTTGTCCAAAGCATTTGAATAAGCATCAAATAGAAATCTATCATTTATTATATATATAGATGTGATTGGAAATTATAAATTTTAATGTTATCTAATAGGATGATTTTACTTTATAGTATCATAAATTGATGAAAGTGGAGAGATATGTTAGATTAATTGATGTTGTACTATTATTAAGTATTTAATCTTATTATAATTAACTTAATTAATAAAATTAAATATATATATTATTGGAATAACATGGCTGAATTAGTATTATTTTTATTTTATTTAGTTATAATTAGAAGTCAATTAATGAGTTATGTATTTATTTAGATATCATTGATATTTTAGATTTGTAGTGCATATTACATTATTATCTCATCCATTCACGAATCTTAGTTTAAATATAAATATAAATAACATTTAACTTTTAGTACACGTTTGTGTTATTATAAACAGTGTTTTGATTCATAAGGAATATTAAGGTTATTTGTCTATTTTTTTGTCATTCTTTTTATTCTATAGTAAGTTGTTTATATAATAGGTAAAGATTGTTGATTATAAGATATTTGGTTTTACTGCTTTGTCTTTAATCTATTGCAAATAAAGCTTATATTTTTTGAATAGCATAAAATAATGATTTTATTTATTTTGTATCCATTCTAAATGCTATCTGAATTTATGAGGTTATAACAAAGATTATTATCATTGTTTTAGTGAATTTAGTGTTATATTGTTATTCATTAATTGATATTCACGTTAGTTTATTATTTTCATCCTGTTATAAATGATGCTACAATTCATAGGCATTATTAAATTAGGATTGTTTTTCCATATTTCATATTTTTATTGTTACAAATGGTGATCAATAATTAGGCTATGACTAAGGATGCAATATGACCCATATTTTTATTCTGTTATAAATGGCATCTGACTTCAGGATATATTTTTATTCTGTTACAAATCAAGTTATAAATTGCAGGGTCTTATTAAACCAGGACCACTCTTTCATGACCCATATTTTTATTTTGTTACAAATGGTTCCCAAATCTGTATGACATTAAAAGAACCTATCCTCAATTTTATCTGTTACAAATGGCTACCAATGATTGGGCTATACTTTTATTCAGATTATATTAATGTTATCATTTCCCATTGTCATTATTTTTATTATGTTACAATATATATAGAAACATAATACATTTTAATGTTATACTTGTAATAGCAAATTCAAAACTTTTTCCTTATGACAAACTTAGTTTCATCTACTAAACAAATAAACTTTCTAAAAAGAAACCACAAACAAAACCATATAAGAAATATATACCTATAATTAACTACAATCCTAACTCAAAAGCCAATCACCCTAACATTATTAAAAAAAGTTCCCTTAAGATTGACGGCTCCTCATCCAAAATCATTAATGAAAAGTAGCTTTGCTCCTTCTTTTTATTTTATTATATCATAAAAAATTATCTTTCCAACATCAAACAGTATTTTATGACCAGTTTTGCGTACATGAATGCAAAGTTATCTATTTTTAACTCCACTTTTATGAATTTTTAATTTTTCATAAAAACTTAATTTACTTACACCTTTATCATAAAATTTCATAGAATTATTTTTGAAATACTTTTCTACTTATCAACTCTTTAAAATTATTTAAGAAATAAATTTAAAGTAGGATCTTCCTTCAAAGCAACCATCATACCTTCCAACAAATGACTGCTTTCAATCTACAAATTGACAATTTAAATGGCAATGACATAAATTCTTTTTTACTATTACTATCAACTACATTCTTCAGGTCAACATTATAATTATTCTTATGAAATAAAGTACTTTTAATAAATTTATGAGAATAATCTAAACCATTATAATCATTACTAAATTGTTTTCTTTAAATTAATGCATTACTTTCAAAATTATTAAATCTTTAATTCCAAAAATAAAAATTCATGAATGTAGTGTATCCTTCATTGAATAAAAAGCTGTTAACTACCAGATCTAATCATAGTTTTTAAACTTATATTTTTAAAATAAGGGTTTTTTTTCCTGCTGCTAATACCGTTATTCATAATTTATTTTTATTATTAGATGGTTCAATGTCATTTTAAACATAAAAATTTTAAAGAAGACTTGGCATTAAGACATATTATTGCTCTCTGCTCTATCTACATTAATTTTTTAAATAGTAGTGTAATTAAATAAAATTATTTTTAAAAAATTATTTATCAGGTATGTAAATAACTGTTTATTATTGATAAAAATAAATTAATTTTTTTATTGAATTCAATGGCTTTTTTTTTTTTTTGTAATATTAACTCTGCTATTGAAGAAAATACTTTGGATATTAATTAAATTTTTTAGATTATATAGTTATTAAATAGAATTAATTGAAATGTTATATTATAATGGATTAATTAAAGATAAAAAATTAAGAAATGTAATTAGGTTTGATAATTATCAGACATTTGCTTACAAAAAGACTGCATTAAACAGTTTTTTTATAAATATAAAGTCTATTTATATAGCACTTGATTACTTATGTAATATAAAGAAAAGAATAAGTTTTTATAAGTTTACACACAGTCATTTGTTAACATCAATTTAAAAAACATAAGTGGTCCACTTATGCTTAGAGCTTATTGTTATAGGTTTACAAATTTTGAATGTAATGCACTGATTGAAAGAAAAAAAATTGGTAATGATTATATTGGTTTAGGTTATTATCATATTTTATTAATAAAGAAAATTATAATTGATCGAATTGATAATAATGATAAAAAGAATATATTTTTTTGTCTTTTAAATTATCAATTTGTAGACAAATTAATAAAAATCATCATTTGTTGAAGAAAAGGTATAAGAGTTTTCAGGAAAAATAGTCTTTTAAATTCATTATTAAATAATTCCAAAGAGTTGGCAGATAGTAAAAACATTCCAGAAACCATTTACAAAATTCCATGCAGTTGTAATAAAAATATAATAGCTAAATAGCTGATATTTCAGTACAATAACAAGTACTTTCCTCAGAGCTGCTTCTTTCTCAAATCATAAGAATGTGTGTGGTGAAATATAAAATTGTTACATTTTACCTTTGTTATTTTCTCCTCATTCTCAAATTCTATTGGTTGAGAAGTTTTAAAAAATATTTTATCCTCCAGTAGCTTTTTCCATATATTGTTAATTTTCTTTAATTCACACATTTCATTTATGCTCTTAGACCTTCTAAGAATCTCTATAGCTTTCTTTAGCATTCTCTTGTTATATTGTTCAATTTTTGCCAGAATATGTGTTTTATTAAAATTGATATCATGGCAATGTGTGAACAAACGGCTAATGAATTAGATTTTTCTCTAACTGCCAAAATGTGTTCATCTTTATTATGTTTATTTTTCGATTGATCTGTCCAATGTATGAATATAAACAAACTCCACATGGAATTTCACATATACCATGACACTCTAAAGGAATTTTATCTTTAGAGCTTGAAAATATTTCATTATTTTTTTAAAATGTAGTATAAATTGTGTGGATATTATTTTTTGTTAAAACATTACCAATTTTATCAGTTACTCCCTTTATATATGGCAGAACAGTCTTAATTTTTGAAGTATCAAAGTCTTTTTTATTATATAAAAAGGCCCTATTAATAATCCTGTGATCAAAACCATTATGAAGAAGCATTTTTTTAGTAGCATAGATATCTTGGTGAAAATCGTTATCATCAGAAAGTCTCTTAGTTCTATCTAACAATGTCTTTGCCACTGAAAATAATTGTGCTGCATGGTGATGAGGAGAAAAATGTAGATATCCCCCAGTATGTATTTGCTTTCTATGTATACCATGAAATAAAGAACCATTCTTCTTTCTTTCAATTAAAATATCTAAGAATGGAAGTTAATATTTTCTACTTCCATAGTAAATTTGGTGTTGTTATGAAAAGAATTTAAGAAAATTAAAAATTCGTCAAGCGCATGCTTACCATGCAGCCAAATAACAAAGGTATCATCAACATACTTCAGCCTTACAAATGGTTTTTTAATTGCTGATATCAAAATTTCTTTTTCAAGTTCTCCATAAAAACAGAAGCCAATGGAGGAGAAATTGGTGAACCCATAGCTAAACCTGATATTTATTTATACATCTGACCATCAAAAACAAAAAGTGTATTTAATAAGCAGTGTTCAATCAAATTCTGAATAAAATCAGGCAATTAAATATTTTTCAAAATTTCAATAGCTTCTTTTACAGGTACACTAGTAAAAAGTGAAACAATACTAAAACTTACCAAAATAATCTATATAGATATATATGTACATATACATTGAAATGGTAAATCTGATTCAGATTTTCATTTCACAGTCTAATCCACCTAGCCACCTATTAATAGGGTTCAATTGCAACCAATATATGCACAAATGTAAATAATGTCTTTGTATAGAAATGTATTTTTTATCAAATGTTTTTTTTAAATATTATTTATAATATTTCAACCAGAATTATCTTGGATAAATTGCTATAATCTATTTCGGGTAATATCTATATATCACATTGTTTTAGTTACATAACCAAATAATTTATTTTATTGAAAAAATTCAAAATTAAGTTTTGAATTTTATATGTATTTATATATGTTTAAAGTATTTTTTTATTAAAGAATCTAAGAAGGCCTTCCAACAGATTTTCGTCTCGATAAGGAGTTTTAAAAGAAATGTTAAAGCGGAAACGCATTGTAAATGTAAAATTAAATTACATAGAAAAAAATCAAATACTTTGGAATTTCCATTAATCCATTAATGAAAATTCTACATCGTTTAAATAGATATAAAAAAATATAAGATTATACAAGAACCATTATTAATCATTATCGAGGTTCATACTTCCTTAAAATAACAATGAATGTGTGTTTTTTTTTTTGTCTCAGGCAGGATACAAATAGTTCAAATACTAGAGCCAGCATATAAATAGTGGGGGTTTTTTTTAAAGAAAAAAAAAAGAGAAAAGTTTAGAGTTGCCAACCATCACAACGCCCATCGTAATTTTGAAAATGTACAGCGGGTAGAAAGGGAAAACCACTACCATTCCTTCCCTGGGACACCATCTCCCATATGCTGCTGCTATAGTCCTGTCATGGAAAAATGCCACTAGCTATTGAAGTTTGCCCGTACTATCATTCCGGGGAATATCCAGGTAAAAGCTTAAGAACAAGCAAGAATTTCAATCCTGTCGTCTATATCCAAATCTTTTATTTAAACTAACTGTAATGTAATTATATCTACTTAAATCTTAAATATATAAAGTTAACTTTTATCGTAAATACCTGTAATCGACTCTTTAACCCATTTAAATTCTTTATATTTCTCTTAAATAACTCAAGTTCACAATAGTTCAGATATTTTTATTTTTAATATGAAAATATAATAATTATTTGTTTTTACTGATTTCAGTAGTATAAATTTTGTGTTTTTTTTAAACAAACTTCACTGGGGAGGGTTGTGAGATGATAATTTGCGAAAGAGCAAATTACGTTAAAAGGGGGGGAAGGAGGTCAACAAAGAAAGTATTTTCAAAGAAAATCAGTTGTTTTCTGTTTCTCGCCAGTGAAGTTATGTCAAATATATATATTAAAATGTACCTACATTAATAACTAAAGTAATTTTGCTAATGATTTCCCAGGATGGGATTTTACAAATTTAGATTGTTTTAAAATGGGATAAAATTAAAATATACTATATTTTGACCTAGAAACAGCGCTGTTGGGCAGTATCGATTAATTATCTTGCAATCTTTTAAGAATTAATAGGAGATAAAGGGGGAAAAGGAGAATTTATTCAAGAAATATATTTCCTTATTTATTATTTTTTTGTTTGTTAATTAAATCTTTTACCTGAAGTAATTGGTTACGCAGGTTGATCCTTATGCAGTATTAGATTCTTTAAGGCTGCTTATTTATAATTATCCATATTTGGTGATTAATAAATCTCAGGTTGTTAATGAATGGCAAGCGTAATGAATCATTTGCGTGTAATCTGACTCCCAGTTGCACATACTTCTGTGGGCCGGAAAGTGAGCGAGGTAGAGTTGGGTAGTCTACATGATATCTGTATGGCAGACATGGGGCTCCTGTAATTCTTCTCTCTTCATTAGATACCGTTTCGCAAAAGAGACAACTCTTTATAAATAAAAAAATTATTTAATACATCAACCCAGCTTTCATTTCTTAATGGTATCTTATCATGTTTCTTTTTACAAAATCATGTGATGTGATGCACTATTGCTTCCCCCTTATCAAAGTCAGGAATCTCATGGCTACTAAGCCCAAAGAAACCTGTTATCCACCTTACCTTCCCTTTCTATTCACCACCCTATTTTTCACATATTTTTCTCTATCCTGCTCTATCTCATTTCCATAACATCATCTTTGTCCACTCTATGACCTTTAAATCTACATCCTCCTTATCTTTTTATAAATCCAAACCAAAAAACAAATTTCTGTATATTTATTCTCCCACCAACTTCATTATTTGTACCCTTTCTGCTTGTAAGCATTTACATTCAATTAGCAGATGCCTAATATTTTCCATGGCTTCCTTAACATAATTTGCAGACTAAATCAGCCACATTTCTCCATTTATGTGTATATTCCATTGTTGCTAATAAACCTGTTTGAGCTTAACACCTGATATTCTATTTACTTCTATATATATTTAAACCCTTTTACTCTCCATACTACTCTCCAACTTATTTTTTATTAATGCATCTATTCTTCTATCCCATTCTTTGCCACTATAACACTCAACAATTCTTCTAACACAATCATCCCACCTTCTGTAAAAATATACTGACATAAACTCTTTATGACCAGCTATTCTATAGCAACTCCAGCCAATGAACATTATTTACATAACATTATAATATTTAACACAGCATTACGCTGTTGCACATGCGCTTTGAAGATTTTAACTATAAATGAATGAATACTAACACTCAACCACATGATAAAGTCTTTGGAAAAGACAGAATGGCCATTCTGTCTTTTCCAAAGACTTTATCATGTGGTTGAGTGTTAGTATTCATTCATTTATAGTTAAAATCTTCAAAGCGCATGTGCAACAGCGTAATGCTGTGTTAAATATTACAGTTTACAAATATCTCGCTATAAAAATGATTTATTTACATAACATTATAATAAATATAATTATTAAAATACATACATGTACATAAAAATGATTAACTTATTACAATCCCCTTTTTTTTATAATATATATATTTACAAAATAATCTAAAAAATATTTTAAATTATAACTCTAAAGTTTCCAACAATTTAACAATGCCTATTTCAATTTTGTTCTAAATTTGATTATTTTAAAGTTTATATACAAAAGGAAACATTTTGGACAAATTTCAACATTGAAATTTGATCACTTAAAGAAAATAATATTCTCTAGATTTTAAAGAATTAAAAAGAAAAAGTGACTACCACATAGAATATATATATATATTGATAAAACGAAATAAAATGCTAAGTAACTGGAAAAAAGTAATACACATCTTTCTAGAAATTACTAAATACCGTTTGAAGAAAAGATATCCATTGAAAATAAATAGTGCATCAATGTTAAATCATTATTATTTGTTGATAGATTTGTAATATGTCTAAATTGTTAAAATATATCACAGTAAATATAATAAATATATTGTAAGTTTATAATTCATATTTATTTTTTTCTAAAAAAAGTGAGAAAGAAAAATTTTCAATGACAAAAATTCCACATTTATTATAAACTTTCTGTGGTTGTATTGAAAAAAAAAATTATTTAAACAACATGGTCATTAAAATCACCAAGAAAATAATAGATATGACTATACAGAGCTATATATAACTTCAGATGGCAAAATAAAAAGCAATGTTTTTTTTTCAACAGAGTATAAACATAGAATCAGTATTTAAGTTTTATTTTATTTCAAAAAAGGCTTTATTTATTTAAAAAAATTTATAGACTTATTCCAAGATTGATTCTCAGCTAAGTAATATAAAAAATAAAAAAAACTAAAATTAATCCAACAAAACTTTAACAATTAAGTATTTAATTCACCCCTAGAGTACTTCAATATCACAAGACCTCATCATATGATTATTCCTTTATTTAGTTAGTTTATTTATTTTATCTCATTATAATTATTTAAAGTACAATATTTCAGGAAAAAAGATGCTATCACAGGCATAAGTAAGAAATGTCTGAGAGGAATTATAAAAAATATATATTGTAATTATATATATAGGGTATATGAGCATAGACTTTTACATGACCCACCACTCTCCACACTATCTCATAACACTGATACACTTGAACACATATATGTTGAAAAGATAAATAATAATTCAACATATATGTGTTCAAGTGTATCAGTGTTATGAGATAGTGTGGAGAGTGGTGGATATGTGTTCAAGTGTATCAGTGTTATGAGATAGTGTGGAGAGTGGTGGGTCATGTGAATGTCTGTGCTCATATACCCTACATATTACATATATAGACACGGGTATATAATAAGCCTGTGTGTTTCAGATATTGTAATTATGTAAACTTAGCATCATTCTAAATTACATAATGCATGAGTTCCAAATAAAGAAGCAAATTAAACAATTTAAAACATAAAAATAGTTAAAATAAAGTAATACAACTTTCTCAATTCTTGGTTGATATCATTCAAAATGCAAGGAAAAAATTAATAAGTAGAAATAAAAACAAAAAAGAATTTTATATTTTTATTTTAAGATTATACAAACAAAAAATATTAACCTAGTTAAATAAAAGAATAAATTTACTTTAAAGAAAATCAAATATGAAATTAAAAGATGCATAAAACTTAATATTTTATACTTTATACATTAGTTATTCTACAAAAACTATATAAAAATAATTGTTAATGTTAAATAGACACTGTATTTTCTGATTTTTAAATTAGTAATTTAGAAGGAGGCTAAAATTAAACAATTCATATCTACTGGTTGAGAAGAGAAAGCTGAATGCAAATATGTAATTAAAAAAAAATCAAAAATTAAAAAAAACACACCCATCTTTCCAAAAGTAGGAAACAAATTTTATGAGAAAAACTGTATTCATAAAATGTTATTTTTTCTTTTTCTGTAAATTCATTTGTAAAAGATCAACTTTTGTCCAACTTGAAATCGATGGAAAACTATGATCTTATACATTATCATAATTATATAGAGAAACAGGAAATGAGTTAAAAAAGAGAGAAATAAAAGATGATACTGATTGAAAGTCAAAAATTCACATAACTACATTCAAAGATTGTCATGCATGCAAATAAGATAGGGCAAAATAAGTTAATTATTGCCACAGTAAATCAGTGATTATTGTATGTTTTAAAAAGAATAAGGCTATTGGAAATACTTTTAAATGTTAAACAATACCCTAATTATAATGATAAACTTTCTGTAACTGGAAACCATCAAAGCCACATATAAAAACCACCAGAAGTGCACTATATAATTTTATCTAGGTAGCATCTCTATCATGAACAGGTCTATCACAAGTCTAAAAATGGTGATGCTTTTAAATATAGTATTGCCTGCTTTTAATAGAAGTGTTTTCTCAATGCTTAAAGTCTACAAAGCCTACCAAGTTATTAGAAGACCATCAAATGTAAAAGAAAGTAAGTTAAAAAGTATGATCAATTAATAACTTAGAATTTTATTATAGGATATTACAATACAGAATTATGATCTGCTATAAATAAATATAATGGTGATTGAAAGTAAGTTTACTAAGTTACTAAAAAAGAGGCAAAGTGAATACAAAGACTTCAATGGGTAGAAATAATCTCGATTTGATCAAATATTTTTATTTTTGATGTTATTAATATTTAAATTATTTTTTTGATAAGAATTACTAATATTGTATGAAAGAATATAAAATATTTTTGTTATTAGTATTTTAATTATTCTTTTTAAATTATAATGGTTTATATTTATGAAATTATTACATAAAAAGGAAATCCGTGTATGTCAGAAATGGAACAGTCTGGTAATAGATCTGAAAAGGCAATAGATTGATGCTGAACATAATTAATCATTAATTAAAAAAAAAAAAATGCATGTTCTCTTTCTGATATGTATACCAACCAAAAGTAATAATAACAGTCCATGCAAAATTAATAGTTAAAATGAAAGATACCAATTAAGATTCTTAAATAAATTGTTTTGTTATAAGTTGTCTAAGCTATTCTTATTTCAACAAGTCTCATTCCAAGCACATCTGAATGGATTAGCAATCAATCATAGAGAATCATGCTCTGAAGTGAGGTAGTGCAGGGACGCCCAATGGAATAAGCTTATTCATAGATATTTTTTGTAATGAAAGTGGCACTGTAAAAAGGATGATGTAATTCAAGCTACATAAAAATAAAAAAATTGTGAATGAAAGTTGATTACATTTCTCTATAAGAGTCTGATATACAGTGATCAGGAAATATAACCTGAACAACAAGGGGGCCTAAAATAGCAGTTTGACCATCAACATCAATAATAATTAAAAGTAATTAACACATATAACTTTTTAATATCATGATTTACAATTGTTAAAAAAAATAGTAATAAAATAAATGGCTTATTAAATTACATGAAATAGTTTTGTTTATATATAACAATCATCCATCTGTAAATATATATGAGTCATCAGTATGCCCACAACAAATTATCACACCTTGCCTTAGTTATTTCATCCTTTGTTAGCTAAATTTACGAAAATAGAAAGTTACAACAATAAGTCACTACAACTGAGATAACATCTTTCATTCCATTTCAAAAAACAAAATATGTAAGCATTATTTAAACCAAATGGCATCAGATGTTGGTACAGCAAATCTTCTATGATCAGTTTCTAAGTAATTAACCTTGGATCTACTTGAAAGTATTAATTTTCATTTTCCATCCAATGGATATGTTTAACAATTATCCTGATGTTGAAAAACAAGTTTGTTTGGTTATATAGTTTGATATTAGATCAATGCCTAAACATTATGGTAATATCAACTTTAAGTTAATTTCAGACATCTTTGATCTCTTAGGCAAAAAGATGAAAATACCAATGCATGACTTTTTCAGCATACATTTAATTCAATAGTAGTATGATCTATCACCAGATTTCAAAGTCAAAATATGTGAGCAATGAAAAATTGCTATTCCTTCTATCAGAAAGATATCATATATACACTGAATAAATCATTAGTGACTAAATCAGAGTTAAATGTTACTGGTATATAACATTTTCTTCTCGGGTGGTGGTCATGGGGGAACCAAAGCTATTTCTAATATTACTATAATTTCCATTGTCAAATTAGTATCAGACTTATAACAAATAGACTTGGATTCAAATTCTTAGGGTAATTAAGTTTTTTAAGCCCCTTGCTTGGAACAGCATACCCACTAAACATCACATGATCACTATGGCCACAAGCCAGAAACTAGTCTGGGGATATTGGATGAGTAGGCACTAGATAGGGATTTTATGCACAAGCCTTCTGGCATCCATTGATTGCTCTTGTTAGCACAAGATGGCACTACTATATGGAGAGTTTTGCTGTATTTTGAATTGTTTAATAACAGCATAACCACTGAATGGAACACAATGTAAATCCAATGATTCCTATAAGAAGGCAATCTTACATTGTGCTACAATCACAATCACATAAGTTGTTCATAGTGCAAAAAGAATGAGGATGGAGAAATCAGGTAATGGTAGAGTGAATAATGCAAAGATCATAGTAGTTTTTTTTTTTT
Source organism: Epiperipatus broadwayi (assembly GCA_028023455.1). Classification (NCBI taxonomy): domain Eukaryota; kingdom Metazoa; phylum Onychophora; class Udeonychophora; order Euonychophora; family Peripatidae; genus Epiperipatus; species Epiperipatus broadwayi. The sequence goes on from JAQFVV010012417.1 coordinate 8,229,829, forward strand.
TTTGCAACTAATTTTGGCAGAAGCAATACAGGCCATAAAATATTAAAACACTTTTTACCAAACTAATTCCATAATAAAAGCATTTACAAAATAAAATATTCTAATATTGGTACATACTTTACTACTATAGATTATTAAAATCAATATTTAGAGAAAATGGCAATGAAAACCAACACTAATTCAAGAAGCTGAAAATAATAGCTTTGGGAGCCATATGCAGTTCACAATTGTAGTTTGTTTACCATTAATTTAGATTATAAAGTGCAAAGACAGGAAATAAAAACATTGATGGTGTTAAGTTTGCTTTTGCATGCTATATTCACAATACAATTCAAACTAGTATTTTAGCGTTTCATTATAAACTGAAATAAAATTCTGATGTCAGAGCTATATTACAATCTAAATAGGTCAAAATAATGTCTAACTTAGATGATATTTTAAAAACTTTTGAGATATATACCCCCCATTAATTTTTTGATTCCTTGAGATGAGCCAATGAAACTGCCGTCTAGCTCTGATTAATTTTTTACTGCTAATTAGTCAACTTAGTTTATAACATCAAATGATATATATAAAGTTCTATTATAAATTCCAGTTTTAATTGACCCTACTAAGTATGACTGTGCAAAGGTCATGCTGCTTAAAATGTGTGAATGTATAACCTCAGCACATCTGGTCAAGTAGCTCAGAATCTCAAGAGGATATTTGCATCTTCTACTCTTTAAAATTCCAATCAATCAGACTTTTAAGACTTTTTTTCTCTTCTCTCCAGATCCATTTTCTTTCCTTAGGCTCAATAGTCTCAGCTGTTAGGAAGAAAGAAAAAAGACATTCCATCATTTATTAACCATCATTTATAATAATGAATAATAGAAAACGATTTAACAGATTCTTTTCAAATATAAGGCATAATAATAATATGAACTAAAACGCTGATATAAACTTTTTTTTTAAAAAAAGAACTGTTTTGAGGGAAGGTCGAATTTAGGCAAGCAATCATACATTTATTTTGGTTCATAAATATTTTGATAAAAGACAAGCATTAGCGCAATTATTTTCTGTATTTCTAAAATGAAAAACAAATAAACTAATAATCACAAATAAGTTCATTTTAAAAATTAAAAGATTAAAATAACTCTACGATAGTTAGTGATAGATTCCCAAGGCCTGACCCCCCCCCCCTTCCTTACGCAAATTAAATCTAGTTCGCCAAGTCAATATTAAAAGCTACGACATAAACTTGAATGAGACATTTATAGATAGATCTTTAATAAAAAGACAAACTTTAGAAATATTTTCCAGAATGTCGTAATCTCTACGGCACTTGACCATTTGACAGCAATAAGAAATGTCAGATTTGGAAAATCGGTGTTTCTGTAATGTAAAATATTTAATTTATGATATAAATTTTATTTGCAATATATCTTTATTAATCCCATAAATAATTATTCAACGAATGTATATATATAAGAAATTAAATAATTAACAGAAACATTTCAATTATTATAATCTAATAAATTTGCATAATCAGTAAATATTAAGCAAGGAGCTAATAGGGCAGTAAATACACTGAATAATATTAAATGTATAAACTATGATGCCTTTCTTAAAAATAAAAGTCCATAATTATTAAGCACAACCGTTCAAATTGTTGTTCTCTAATGGTTTAAATTCAACAAATACTAAACTTACCCAGAATATTTACACTTCACAGTACAATGCAGACATATATCTTAACAATCATTTAATCTATTGAAATAGATCATTCATGATAAATGAACAAAATGTGTAAACATCTGCCTTGATCTACCTCAAGTTTATCCAATTCCTAAAATGTAACCCAATAAATGAATATGCCAGATTAGCGTATCTCAGGTTGTTTGTTATTATTACCCAATCTAAAAAAATTTATAAATATGACATTAGATATTAAAAAGCATAGAAGGATGACAGAAAGTGATTTTTCCAATAATATATGAATAAATTTCATTTTCCATCTTAATCTTAGCTTCAAATTAAAAGAACATGCATTCAATTTAAATTACAATTTTTTAAATAATCTGAATGGCTAATGACTTTATTGGACTTCATCAGTGAAAGATAGACTATATACCTTAATCTTAAGAATAGGGGCAAAATTATCCCTGCATATCTGATTTAATAAACCCCAATGTCATTCAAAAAATCATTATAAAGGTGACATTACAAATTGCATAATTATATAATTATGAATATATTAAAAAAAAAAAAAGTACTTTTAAGAAGTGACACTCAACTATCAGAAAAAAAAATCCTTCTTGTAGCCACTAATCAATTTATTAAATAATTATAATATTATCATTATATTTTGAGTTCTATCTCACAAGAGCAAACATATTTTTGGATGTTTCATGACTCTACTTAAAATCTTCTTTCCTAGCTATGAAAATCATTCACTGGTGCTCACATGGAAGCAACTGTGAACTTTTAGATTCACTTTATGCAATCCTCATTTGAAAAGACAAAGTAGTATTTTAATGTAGAACTTAGAAAGCACATCTTTAAGAATAATTGATCTGCTTTATCAAAACCTATCTACAACATTTTTCTTTATTGAAAAGAAACTATCCATAATAATAACAACAACATGATTGTAGCTTGGAAGGTTTTATGATATTCAAGCACTGGCAGATGGTTTTATCAAGGAATCTTTAGCTTTCATTGCACAAAAGCACAGAGAGTAGCTGTTCCTTAGTACATGACATGATATAAATCCTTTCATAATAAATATTAGCTATATTTCTTAATTTAAATGTTCTGAACTCATATTTATATTGGAATGGCAATTCCATAAAGAAATTTAATGCTACAAAAAGATGGTCAATCAAAGAATCTTTAAAAAATACTAGATCACACAATCAATTTAACATCTTATACTTTAATATAATTAAAATTATTAACAGAGATTTGAATTTTCTATAAATAGCTAATATTAGAACTCTCAGAAAATAAATTATGTAAAATATTCTTTACTTAAAACTCTTTTCAGCAGACAATACTTTATGTGGGACGTTTCATTTGATGAAATTGAATTTCCTATTTTAATGAATGTCTTGTTAGTTATATCTAATGACATATTTTGAATTAAAAAAATACAGAATTATAAGACAATAAACCTCATACAATATTGTTATCAACTAATGTGGCATTTTCTTTTTGAAGCTAAAATTGTAACGCATTTCTCGGCTACTATTGTTCTAGTTCCCAAGTAGACAAACTCATGGTCAGTAAAAAAATATAGTCTATTTAAAAAAAAAAAAAAAACAGTTTTTAATGAAAACAAACCATGTCCAGTAATTAAATATTGACTTTGCATTTCAGAAGGTAAGAACAATGTAGACTGAAGACACATGACAAATAAAATTACCTTATTCAATGTACATAATTCTATACTGTATTTCATCTTGCTTAATATAATAGCAAAATCAGGAACTTAGGATGCAATATATCATCCAATTGCACATTACAATTTTCATGTTACAAAATAATCAGCTTAGTATGACTGCATGCAGCATAAAATTTAAAAATTAACAAATCCTTATTTCTTTAATTAAAATGAATATTTGAAAAGAACTAGATAGTTATACCAATCCACTGCATGTTAGAAAAAAATCACAGTGCATTCACTTAATAATTTAATTAATTATAGCCTTATGTATAACCATATTTCATTTTAGTTTCATTCCTTCTTATATAATGATTATTGCTTACAAAAGTATTACCACATCCTAATGTAGTAGATTATCATTGCTTTAATAATGAATTATGATGAGTACATAGAAATTTCATCCATTTCTCAATAGAAACTATTTCCTTGTTCATAGACAATGTCAGTGATTCATATATATTTTGACATTATTTCTCTTAGTAGAATGAACTTATAAGTTTAGAAATTTTTCCTATTGACTAAGGTTTACTTAAGGAGTAATATATTTTTATATGATTAATCAACTAATATTTGATCATGTAAAGAGTAGCATCTTTTCAATCTCTATATATTTGTAACTACTTGAGTTATACAAAAAGAGCCAATATAATTGGGCTTCAATTTATTCTATCTTTGTTTAATTTTGAAGCTAGCTGAAATATATCTTTTTTTTTTTTACAATAAATATTTCATCTACTTTTAACATCCACTTTGTTTTAATGTTTGTGCAACTATTTACTAATATAAAAAAATACTGAGCAGACATCATTTCACATAAACATTGTTTAATAATATCAATAATTTTGATTTGCATTGAATATATTCATGAAAATATCCTTTGAATAAAAATATACATATATTTCCTTTAAATCATCTCTTCTTTTAAAAAAACAAAAACAATTTTTATTAGACAATTTTTTTTTTATTACAAATTTGGAAATGATGATTGAAATTCAATTAGATATTATAAAATATATCATAAAAAGATGGACAAATACGATGGTGTATAAATTACAAGATACATTTTGAAAATACATAGCAAAGGCATATAAATGTAGGAAGAAAAAAAAGAGAAACAAAAAGGAAGAATCTATTTACAATGTGGTTGGAAGAAAGACCAGGCTTCATGAAGCATCAGCATTGACTGGAGGGGCTTTTAATTTTTGAAATTTTATTGTAAAACAATGATTATAATTTCCTAGATGTAGGGTTGAAGCAAAAATAGCATCTTAGGATCCAAAAGATAAATATAAAGAAAATAATAACTCTAATTAAAGAAAAAAGGCCCTATTTCATGCTATTAATAAAAGAAGAAATAGAGGAAGTGCACAATTTAATAATTGACTTGATAACATTTCTGTAATTAAGAAGAGCAGGACATTGGATAGATAATGATGTATTATTTCTTCAGACTTATTACAAAGACAGAAGGGGGAAGGGAGTTGATGTTAGCATGTACTATTCTCTATTATAAAAAATAATTAATAGATAGAGCTTTTAAATTAATTCTGATATGGAAATCGAGAGTAGTTTGATTCCAGATATCACAATTTGAATTTTTTGATTATTTGTTTATTGGTGATAGGAAAGAGAGATGGGGATGGTTGCGGTTGACTAATCTAATTGTTGTAGCCCTCCCAAAAGAGTATTTTCCTAGAGAATGTGCAATGATTAAGATCAATATAAGCAGCAATGGATTTGATTAACAACTGAAAGAAGTTAACTTTACTTGATGGAGGCATATCAGTAGGAGTTACTAGAACAAATTTCATAGCATTAGTGTAAGAAGAGACAAATTTAAAAAGTGTATGAAATGACCTCTAAAAATAAAAGGTAGGGATTGAATGTTAAGACAGGCTAGTGTTTGGCATGCTTCTATAAGGTAATAATACTGACTGCAATGGCTCTTTTATTCAAAATAAGTTTCAAGCAAAGCAAATTAATCTTTTAGAAAGTATTAGTATAATTAATAATCTGTGTATATTGTCATTTTTTGAAAAATCAGGATGTTGATAAAATAGATTTTTGAATGAAGGTATGCTTTAGACAAGTATTTATATTTTCAATAGATGTGAAAAGACAGTTCTGAATTGATGTTCTCATAGCATCCATAGATTTATAAATGAAAAATCCATTAAAGTTATATGGAGAAATAGTGAAGAGGGAGGAAACACTATTACCAATAAGTATACTCATATGGATGACTTATTAAAGTAAAACTGAAGTAATTATAATGTGCCATATAATCTTCCAGAACAGAAGTGAAGGAAAGTACTTCCTAGAAGGGAAAAAAGTGGCAAGATCAACTATGAATGATATATGTTTGGCTATTTTATTAATCAGTGGAATATAAATAGCAAAAAGTTTCTCTCTATTTCCAGAAGCAGAGATTTATATAATAAAAAAAACAAAACACTCAAAAGTGACCCTGCGGAATAGTTATGGGGTTTGAATCCTGATATTACATTGCCATTAAGAGTAATGAAAATTTTTCTCTTTGTTAGAAAGTTACCTAAAATTTAGAGAATAAGAACAGGAATATAATAATTCAATGGGAGTGTTGAAAGAGACAGAATCAAAAGTTAATGAAATGTCTAATTGCACAATTATATAACTGATCAGCTGTTCTAGTGGCTCTAACATTGTCAATAATGATTTTAAACAGAGTGACAGCATCAGAGGTGGAAGCATCTTTTTTTTTAGCAAACTGATAGTCCAAGATGGAAGATAAAAAAATAGACTGTATCTTATTCTTAGAGATGGATTCAATGATTTTGATGAATAAACATAGCAGAGATAGAATGAAGATTATTAAGAGAAGAGAGAGAAATTTTCTTGAGAAATGGAACTAAGAAAACTAGATCAGCTTATTAAATTACAGTAATAAGTATATAAAATTAACTACAAATCCTAATTCTATCTATCACTTCCCCAATTATCCAAACAAAATTTCAAAGGTGATCTTTAGCCTTTTACATAAATAATTTGTTTGTACTCATATTTATAAAGATAATTAAACAACAACGACAAAAACATTCTATAAATATCCATAAATTAATATGTCTAATAGTAATGAACTGTCTGGAATTTTTTTTTCTCCCTATCTTAGCACAGTTTGAGTTTACAATGAGAGAGTAAAATATCTATCTACTCTTGAAATATGAACAATTTGTAAATCTGAAAAACCTTTGGAGCCAGAAAGTTTGGAATAATGATGTTTTATCTATAATAATGAATTAAATGAAAAAAAGAGTTATATAAGGATAAAATAAATTGTGGATTTGAATTATTAAGATTGTGGGAAAAGGATCTTGGAAGAGTTTGTTAAATATACATAATATAATTTTTGATTTGTGAATATGATAGATTTCCATATAATAATTACGGATTCTGATCAGAATTTTTGAATAATTAGATTAATTCCTAATCCAACTACAGAGAAGTCGAGAATTCTGAACAGATACATATCTAATATATTAAAGAAAAATTGATATTTATTTCTTTGATCATGAAAACTCTTTGAAAAGGTAACTTGCATTACTTAGTTGGATATTTTGAAAAATAAAAATATTGATGTTCATAAAAAATATGTATATGTATCAGAAAATATTTCTTAAATTTGATCTTAGTAAAGTAATAAATATAGGATTTGTGAAAAGCAAGGGTAATATTAATCTCCTGTTTTGTTAACTCATACTTAGACAAGTTACTAAATGAGTGTTCTTGATATTGTTGAAATTGACATTGGGGGTAGAAAGATTTATTATATAGACTTGATGTAATGCAGATAATGAACATAAGTTTAATAACTTGTTATGTAGGATTGACATAATGTGTAAAAAAAATTGGGATGAAAATAAATGTATTTAAAACTAAAACAATAAAAGTAGATGTAATGGAAACATTAATAATAAGCAAGGGAAATGAACTTATAGAGCACGTTAGTAGTTTTATATATGTGTGTAGATGAAAAACTTAGTATGGGACTAATAATAAAAAAAATGTAGAGTAAAAATTGCAATTCTGTGGCACAATGAAATTAGATTCATGAATAGGCATTACTGAAATGTTTTGGTGTGATATAATATATAGAATGAAAATCTGAATGTTTAGAAAAAGGGGGAAAAAAAAAAAGAAATACAAGTTTTTGAAATAAAGAATAGATTTGAAAGAGAGTGAAAGAGTTTAGTTTTGAAAATTAAGATTGGCAATTTTAAAAAAAAATGATTAAAAAGAATAGATGAAAGACTTATAAAAGATGTGTCAGAATTTACTGCAAGGAATACTAATAGAAAAGGAGGTAAGAGAATAAAGAATATCGATTAATGATATTAAAAGGGGATAAAACAAATTTGAAAAAAATGATCTGGTTTGGTATGTGAGCACAAATAGATACAAATAATACATATATAGACACAAATAATAGGACCTTCCTAATAAAAAGCATATCAAATAAGATACTAACTTGTACTAGACTATGTGCTCTCCTAATATTTCCATGTACTACCACAAATAGCATTGTAACAAAGGAATTTAAGATAGAGCAAACAGTGAACTATATTTAAGTATAGAAAAAAAAAGATGCAATCAAAATAATCTCCAAATTAAATGATGGTAATAAGTATAAAAAATATAATTATAAATTAATATTAAATTTCGTTAAGGTAAACATTTCTAGTAAAAATCAAAAATACAAATACTAAATAAATCTTGATCTTGATTTTACTTTGAAATGTTTTAACATAAATGATAAAAGTGTGACTAAATAAGTTCTCAAGATGAACCTCTCATTTTTTTTAAAAAAAAAAACTTTTCATTTGACTACCAATCAAGAATATTTAATGGACAAAGTGTGAGCTTCTGTCCTTGGGTCCAAATAAAAGACCTAATAATTTACAATGGAATAATAGAAAGTTTTACAAAATTTTCTCATAGGGTTTGGAGCTATCTTGGTCAGCATTTACAGTATTAAAAAAATACATTAGTTCTAAAATTTTGCACAAAGAGAACCTGCATCAGCTGACAACTCATATGAATGTAATATTGAGCCAGGCATGCACTACCTTTCAGTAATGAGAAAATAGAATGACTCTGTTTCAGCATTCTATATAGAAATAGTGGTAGTCTGACACTTGAACCCAAATATACCCAGCTCATTCACTCTAATTCCATAGTGTCTACAACTAATTTCCTTAGGTGTAATAAATGGAGTATGACTTTTGTTAAAAATCCAGTTACGTTTGTTTTTCCAGTGGCTGTAAATACCATTTAATTTCTTTGAATAGGATGTTTATCATTCTTCATCATTTAACTTCATACTTGGATTAAAGTTGTAATTACACAAACTTTTCTGACACAAACTAATCTACAAATATTCTTCATTTTCCCATGAGGACTGTGACCATCATGGTCAGCACACAGAATAAAAAATGCATGAGTTCTAAAATATCACACAAATGAAGCTGCAATTAATTTTCTTATTTAAATCATTATAATAAAAGAAAATACTCAGTTGTCTGGCAGCCTTTATTTGGACAGTAAAAAACTGGAATAAATTGTATCTTTGAATCTCTTTTCCCCTACAAAGCAGATCCGCAATGATCTAGGACATAGGCTCCCAAACTTTTTCAGGCTAAAACCCACTTTGTAAGATATAAATTTTGTAATGCCCCCCCCCCCCCCACTTCCATTATAACAGTATTCTGTGGTCACTCTGTTTGATATTTTCAATGTAAATAGCAACTAATGTTACATTACTGCTTATGCCATTAAATTATTGAAAAATTAGTGGCCAACATGTGCTTCATCTTTAATGAAACGTAGCCCATATGTCAAGATTGTAAAATGTACGCTCAAATGACATTATACATAGTTTCATTCAGTGTTTTAAATATGAAAATTTGGAATACATATTAGGAGATTGTATTACATTAGTAAGAATCTTATTGTAATAATTAAAACACCATCAATTGTATTAGAAAATTGTTTATGTCAAACTTACAAAGTAAAGATACAAAGAAAAAATAAGAAATTAATGTGAAGGGATGAGCATGATGCATTTTTAAAAGTTTTGTTAATATCAAATTCAATTTTAATTAAAAACAGTTGTAAATCGCCACACTCCATTGAATGTAATGAGTTCCTTCACCCTCAGCCAAATAAGAAGATGGAAATGCAATTAAAAATTTCTGCATTATTTTCCATAATCCAGGGTACAGTGTGGATATTGATCACTGAAGCCAGAACTCTTGGTATTCACTTTTGAATTTCAATTTTAGTTCTTCATTTGTTGTGAGTTCTGTGAGTTCCACTTCTAAATTTAATGATCTTGCTATGTTTACATGTGAGAAAGGATCTAGAACCCAATTTGGAATATTCATGTTTAGAATATCCTTGAATCTCTGATTGAAATCAGAATGGAGAACTTTCAAGTATTGGCAGTATGTAAGTAAATCTTCCTTTTTGAGGGACACTGCTAATAAATTTGAAAAGTGGCTATTTTCCCCTTGTTCTAGATTCCGCTTGAACAGAAGAAGTTTCCCCACAAAAGCAGCAGTAACATTTTTTATTTTAATTAAATTCATCATCTTGTAAATGTAGATTGATCTCATTAAATATTTTATAGAGGTCTGTCAAATAAGTGATGTCATTTTTGGATGTAATCAGATTGGCCCGCAAACCACTGTCTCTGTTTTCTAGGAACTCTAGAACCGAATCAAACGAATTATACAATCGATTCACACAAGTACCTTTTGTAAGCCAACAAACTTCTGCATGAAGCAGCACACGATTGAAATCTTCATAGTTTTCACTACAAAGTTGACTAAACAATTTGTCACTCAAAGAATTGCTTTTAATCTTGTCGACTGCTCTAATAACATAATGGAGCAATGTATGCAGATGCTCACTTAAATTCTTCGCAACCAAATGTTGGCGATGAAGACCACAATGTATAACTAGTACATTTGGTAGTGTTTGTTTCAAATGAGCTATGAAACCCTTGTGGAATCCTGTCATTGCTGGAGCACCGTCAGTAGTAGCAGACAAAATATTATGAATTGGGATGTTTTTCTCTTGAAAAAACTTATTCATGGTATTAAATATAGATTCTCCCTTTGTAGCAAATAATAATAATTCTTGACAATTTTTTTCTTCTTTTATGAATAGGATGTATCATAAGAGTAGTGCTTCATTATTTGGGAGAGTTGATTGAATGAGTTGAATAAAAAATTGGCATGTCTTCAAATAATGGCACAATGATTTTTCAACATCTTCAGCCATTTCATTGATTCTTCTTTGCATTGAATTATTACTCAAAGGTATTTACCTGATGATATCTGACACTGGCTTATGAATCACAGTGTTTATTGTTTCTTTTACTGCTGGAAAGATTAATTCCTCAACAATTGTTTGTGGTTTTCCTGCTTTTGCGATTAATAATGAAATATTATAAGAAGCTTATAATCCATCATTATATTGTTTAGTGGACACTGCAAAACATTTTGATATAGTTGGACATTTAAAATATTTTTCTTCTAGTACTTGGAAATAGGACAAATCTTTATCCTTTTTGTCAGCATGCATTTTAGTCAAATGCTCTTGTAGCCTCGAAGACTTCATTGCTTCATTTGAAAATACTTTTTAGCAAATCAAGCACATAGGTAATAATTGGTTTGTAGGAGACTGAATATAGCCATATTTCATATACTCAATAGTGTACTGTCAACATTTCTTCTTAGATTCAGACATAATGATGTACTAAACTTTGCAACAGTATTCATAAAATAAGATTTAATTTACACTTTGTATGACTCCATTTATCTATCACACTTTTGATTGATGACTGTTGGCAAAGAACACAAGAAAAATAATGAAAGTTATTCCTAAATCACTGGTATTTATAGATTTGAAATCCAGCCCAAATCAACTTGCATGCATTGACTTGTTTGAAATTAATTTCTTCTATAAGGAGCCACTTATTGGCCATATGAATTAAAAGTTCTAAACTTTTGATTGGTCAATTACAGAATCAGCAGTAAAAATATATTTGTCTTTTAAAATTATACACATTTTAGTTTAGCTTTTAAAAAGTAAATTAATAATTTGTCAGATTATTACAGAAAACAAAAGTTTTTTCAAAAATAAATTTCTATTTATAATTAATAAAAAATAATCTATAGCGAATAACATAAAATATATTTTTCTCAACCTATTACAAAATGCAGCCTATGTCATCAATTTCTTTATCAATTAACTTTCACGTAAAAGTAAATAATTTTTACTAAAATCTGAAGTATTCTTCTCAAATAATTATGTTTTCACATATATTTTATGAAAATAATAATAAATATGTAAAAAAAAATACTCTAAAACATACATTTTCATTTGGAAAATCTAAAAACAAAGAACTTAGAACTGTCAATGTTGCTGACAAGTGCTCCCTTCTGTTGAAAATGAGAAACAACCAATCAGCACCTTGGAAGGCAAGCCTTATCCCATTGTTATAACTTTAAATACTATTGATTTTTTTAGTTGTAAAATAATTCTAAAAATATCGGTATCATACGGTACATTTTTCTTTATAAAATAACCATAAAGTTGATACCATAACATAAAAATGAGCAGTTTGAGAGTGAGTTAAAGCTGATGACATATATAGTCGGTATGAACAGAGAAAAAGCTAGACTACCTTAATGTCCCCCCAAGTGCTTCTGAGTCCACTTTCATCCCTTAGAACACTTTGGTGCCCACTTTGGGAACCAATGATCTAGGGTCTTGTATTTGTCAGTTCTTCCAACAAATTACATTGACATAAATTTCTTCAATCAGTATCAATTTGCAATAAAATTCCTTAGTCAACATTTTCACATAATAATATTAAATAATAAAGCAAAAACTATGAGAACTAATAAGTAATAAAATGAAACCTATGTTAACTAATAAAATGTCTGAGAAAAAAAGTCATGATTTCTGATAGTATAACCACCTTGTAGGAGAGCTCATACTAATTTGTGAAATGGTAGAACAAATATTAAACTAGTCACTAATTTAATAAAAATAAATAATACTATAATTTAAATTCAAAGGAATCAAAAATCCCTGGAAAATCTTAAGAGTATAAATGAATCCCATTTTGTTGGGCAATGTAAAATAATACACTAACATGCATCCAATTCCATGAATAATTCCCAAAGATTTAAATTTATGGTTATAATTCTCTTAACATATATGTATATTGTGCCTTTTTATTGGTACACCCATCAAAAACCAAATTGGGAATAAAATTTGTTTTGGCATAATTTTAAATTTTATTAAATCAAAAAGATAGGTGCTTATTATGCTAGGAAAAATAACTATCATTTTAGTTATCATAGAGTTTAAACTTAGGTTTAGTTAATTTAAAATCGTATGAAGGATATAAATGCTGAGTAAGATAGTTGGTTACAAATGTACATAAAAGATAAAATAATAAGCTATAAATGTATTATAGTTATAAATAAGCAAACATTTGATAGTATTTATAATTATTTTAAAGTTCAAATCTAATCTAAACAAAAATGTGTTATATTGATAATTATTGTCTGTGTGCATCTAATATTATAAAAGCAATTATTATTTCTAGTTAAATCTTATGTTTACAAATAAATGATTATTTATTTTACGAATTTGGTGATTAAAAAATCATAAAAGTAATAGCGAATCTAGTTTGTATAAAAATAAAACCAAGAATGACCTAAAGTAAATTATATTTTATTCTGTTTCTAAAAGAAATTATTTTTATTGAGAAATATTTTAAAACCAAAAATATTTGTGTTAAAAATAGATCAAATATTAGCAACCAAGTAAATCTTTTAAAAGCAGAGAAAGGGGTGAAAAATTAACAAATAAACAGCGGGAAGATGATCTTTTAAAAAATAGAGGGAAAATAAAGTTGAAAAAAAAAAAAGATTACAGATCGAGGAACAAGTAACTGGTTTTGAATTTTTTTTTATCCTAAAAAGTTTATTTAAAATATTATTTTTTAAAAAAAAGAAAGGTAATGGATTTTACCTATGTAATAATTTAAAAAATATAGGTTATAAAGTTTTATGAAAATGAGCGAGTAAATTAAACTGATCTCTGCAGGCAAATCAGAAATTAATGGTTCTTGGAAAATTTCTTGAAATCATTATATGGAGAAAAATAATATAAAATTGAAGGAGAAAATACCCAAATGTTTTCAAAAAATACATCCACTGAAGGAAAACCTTGAGAGTACTGAGTTAATACCAGATTTAATTGATAAACTAGATGAAATATTTGTGTGTCATAATAGTCAAAATAATTGGACATGATTTAACCCTTTCTTAGTGCTGCGTGGACTTAAAAATTTAAGCATTTTCTTGCGCTTTTCTTTATCTCACACATCAATGTAAAATATGTGATAAAATTATTACTTATCACAAAATAATAAATTTGACTACATTTGATCACTACTGAAATAAATTTTAAATGTTTACATTTTGTTTCTGTAAATATTAAATAAATGAGATTGCAATCAAAACAAAGACTTTACATGTCATCGTTTCTAGAAAGATTATTTTCAGTTTATAAAATCAACGAAATATTTCTTAATTCTTTTTATTTTTAGGCATCGAAATGAATAATTATTTATTTCTCTTATATCTAATGAATTATGCTTTAAAAGTTTAAGTTTTTTGAATATTTATTGCAAAATTGCGATATTTTCTTGCTTGTAAATATAAATTAGATTGTTTATGTAAAGCTAATTTTATAATTTGCTTCAGACCATACTTTATGTTAGCTGCTAATATAACATTATATTTTTGAAAATAAAGTATTTCAAATCAAAATAAGTTTTTAATAATTTATATTTCTTGATATCTAATAAATATAATGTAAATTATTTTTAAAAAGATATCTAAAACTGTTATAAATTTGCAAATAAACACGTTTTTGGGTCATTGGAACTACAATGTTGTAAAACACTGAATGTTTTATAGCCTTGTCAACAGACAATGGCTGAACATGTAAGGGTGGGGCTTATGTCTATTATTAGAGCTGGAATATATAAAATAAGTGTAATAAAGTAAAACCATCCCAGAAAATATTTAATAAAGAATAAATATGCATGGAGAATAAAATTGTTGAAGAAAAGATAAAATAAACATTAATGCATTGGCAAATATAAAACATATGTGGAAGATAATATTAATCTACTTTTAAAAAGAAAATGGGAAATGCTTTTTCTTAATAATAATAATAATAGTAACCAAAATATGCAAGGAATCAGTCGAATGCTGAATTATTACAACGAACGTATAAGGCAAGTTGCAGATAATCTTTAATTATTAAAGAAAAAAACTGTTATCTTGTCAATAACCCAATGTTGAGTGAATTTTTATAATTGTAATAAAAATATGGTTACACAAACACACAATTCCATTGTTACAGTTTGTATATGAAGATGCCAAATGCTACGAAAGGCTCACAATGATTAGGTCCTACATAAACTTAAGTGACTGATCTAAAATAGTATTTAGCCTTTGATGAATTAACATTTTTATCCCATAAGGCAACAAAACATAATCCTGGTCAAGCACTATTTATTTGTTATTTATAAATAACCTTCAGATTGAGTTATTCTACCATTCACCAAGAGAAAGCCTGTTGGTAGCCTGAGCACAGCACCTGACATAGTTAGTTAATCTTGAAATATTCAATTAATTACAATAAATGAATTTCATATGAAGAAAATAACATATATATTTTAAATATAAGGCTTATTTTTATACTCAATAAAAACAAAGACCAAGAATATATGCCCCCCCCCTCCATCAACCAAAGATTTACTTATACGATTTTTTTTTTCATTTTAAATTATATTATCAAAAATTGAACATTAAACTTTTGCATACATATTACTGACTTTATAATGTCTCCTTTAAAAAAAAAAGCGAGGACAAAAGAGTAAATGTAATCAGAAAGAGTACATGCTCTTCTTTAACAAATGTAAATCTTTTTTAAAAATTGATTTTCAATTCTTGTCAGAATTTCATTAACCTTTAAAACTTTAGTAGTTGTAACATTCTACTTTTTCTTCTCATGTACATTCACTTTAAGTTTACTAAGTTGCCCCTTCCAACAGAGAAGGCACTCAGAAATATTCAGCTTTTCTTTCTTTACTGCTAATTGAATCACAAGAAGATTTTTTTCCTATATGATTTGTTTAAAGTTTTACTTCCAATTTTTAACAAAAATACAAACATAAAAGTACTAAAAATATTTTTAAAAAAATCAAAAATGAAACGACAAGATGAAAAATATATTTTTTTACTCTTAAGAAAGATGAATTAAAAAAAATGTGTGATCCTAAATGATTGTTCAAGTACAAATCCTTTATAAAATTAAAAACAAATGAAAATTGTCATCATAAAAAAAAATTCTGTAAACATTTGATAGAATAATCTTGAAATCAAATATTGCAATTTGACATATGAATTTATAAATATATATTGGAAAGTTTTCTGCTAAATATTACTCTCTCTCAAACAAATGTATATAAGAAAATTATCCTAAGCAGCTTGCATTGCTAATGACTTAGCTTCATCAATTGGTCTAGATTTTCAAATGTCTTCACTGTTCTTTAATTTATTAAAACTCATATAACTATGTACTATCTTAATTAAGAGGATTTATCATCTAACATGTTAAAAGTTATTAATAATTATCTATTAACTTAAACATTATTATATTATTATTAGATCTGATATAGAGGTTAAATGAACTAAGGATCAATATACCTATTATTATAAACTTCAATTACACATGGCATTATTTTAACTTTTGGGTTTTTTTTTTTCCTTTTTCTATACATTACTTTCATTCTTCTGAAATTCTATTATTCATTTGTTTGAAGGAAAATATATTTAGCAGATTTTTAAATACCGTGTATATATAAATATATGATTTAAATCCATATAAGAATTGTGTTTTGAAGTAAAAGAGGACACCTGGATCACTTTTATTTCAGAGACTCCAACAAAAGAGCTTACAGGTTTATGAGAAAAACTTGCTTTGACTCAAGAATTGATAATTAGTAGTCAAGCATTGATGGTCGAGAGGTCAGCGCAATTACCTCATAAGCAGTTGCCCGGGTTGTAGGTTCGCTTCCTGGCCAATGCTATGACACATAGGGGAAAAAAAAAATTGTTAATTAGTAATAATTGATAATTTCTTAGTAACATCAGAGTTAAATTTTCTCTCTATTTAATGGATATTATTTCCTCATTTCTATTCATCATCATCATCATCATCATCATCATCATCATCATCATTATTATTATTATTATTATTATTATTATTATTATTATTATTATTATTATTATTATGTTTCAAAGGAACTTTATTCACAAAGAAAACAAATGGTTACAATAGGTTACAGAGTTTATAGGTTTACAATACCTTTTTTTTTTTTGTTAATAGAAAAAAAAACACACATAGTAAAAATTATGTATTAAATTGTTAAAAAAAAATATGGAAACACAAAAAAATTGGAAACAACAAAAAAAAATTGTATACAATGAATGGTTGGATTAATAAAACTGAAGGAAAAAAACTTTACAATAGCAAAAATTAAACTGAAAAACAAATCTATTACAAATATAAATAGAATAAAAAAAATTCATTATCTGAGCATTTAAAAAATACATCATATTATTATTATGATAACAAAAAAAATGAAACAAAAAAATATATACAAAGAATAAAAATTGGATCAAATAAACAAAAAAAAGGAACAAATCCCACAATAATAAAAAACAAAACTGCAAAACTTTTTACAAAGATGAATAGAAAAAAAAAATCTACTAGAGCATACAAAACAAAAAAAACATTTATTCTTTGAAGGCAATATACCATGTTATAGATTTGAGGCGAGTCGCATTTGAGACCATGTGTCCATGTATGTTTGTGTTCCTGTTATTTTTTTATCTCTTTGTTGGATTTGTATTAATTTATTTTTAATTGTGTTTTGATGTCTTCTGGTATTTGTGTTTATACTAAAATTACATCTTGTGCACCAGAAGGCATAAAGGATAAATGTACTAGCCCTAATACTGGAAAATATACCTTTTTCATATGCCTGTAGCAAATATCTGATTGTTGTATTTTCCCGTGTTGTGATATTGCAGATCATTTTGCGAGTGTTTTCAAGTCCTTGACAAGTGAATAGGAAGTGATTTATTGTTTCTGATTCTCGATGACAGATGGAACATATGTCATCTATGTTATGGTAGTATCTCTTATATTTTAAAAAATTTAATGTCGGAAGTGCTTCCAGATTTATTTTAATCAGGAAGTCAAAATATTTTGGTTCTAATGACCAATGTTTATATCTTTTAGTTAATTGCTTATTATTAATCACCAATAGTGTTTCTGCTGTGTTTTTTACTCCTGGATAGATGAACTTATATGTTTGCCAGTATTTATATTTAGTACCATCTGTTTGTATAGGAGGTATATCTGTATTCATTAGTGTTTTCAGAAGTGCTTTCCAATAACCTTTGTATGGTGGTGGTGTGTCTGTTGGTGTCACTTTCATTGTATGTGATATTATTGGATATATTTTATTACAAGTTGCTATGATGTTTATTGTTTTCTGTATACGGAAAATGTGTAAGTTGTGTAAACCAAGTCCATTCAATGACAATGGCAGTTGTAGTTTTTTGATGGAAACAGATATTGTTTTTCCCCCCACAGTAACTTTCTGCATAAAGTATAAATATTGTTAACGAAACCCCTTGTGAAAATCACAATCGGAGAGAAATAAATTATTCTGGTTATTACTAGCATATTAAACAGTGATATTTTGGCATATAGTGATAGATATGCCTTTTCCATTGAATTTATCAATTTCACAATCTTTTCCCTCAAATTATTTTGAATTTGTGTTCTCATTGCAATTGCACTGAGATGGAAAGGGAAACCTAAAAAAGGGCTAGGCTTTCCCTTGAAATAATCTGTAATTGGACTTGAGGTGTAAATTTTCCAGGCACAAGATTTTTCAACATTAACATTAAGGTTATATGTGTTAGAGTAATTGGCTATTATTTTTAAAAGTTTGGGTATCTGTTTCTTGCTCTTTAAGAAGACAGATATGTCATCCATGTAAGCAATGCATGGAACATAGGAGCCCAATTGTTGTATGTATATTCCATTTATTTTTTCTTCAATTTCCTTAATTAGTGGGTTGATATATATTGCAAATAGTAGTGAGCTTAGTGGAGATCCTTGTGGTATGGAGCAGTTTGGTACTATTGATGTAGCTGTTTTACCATTTAAAGTAATATATATTTCTCGGTTGAGTAACAAATTAGTGATTATGTAAATATAGGCTTTGGGGATTGTAGAGTTTATTAATAGTTCTACTAGCTTGTTTATTAATACATTATCAAATGCTGACTTTATGTCTAATTGTACTACTACTGGTGCATACTTTTTGTTAGTTCTTACTGTGTCTATGACTGTTTTATAGATGAATGCTGCCTGGTTAACTGAAGAGCCTTTTTTGGCAAATTGGTGTTTGGATATAGTTGGAGTGATGTATGGCTCTATTCTGTCTTTGATGACAGATTCAAGTATTTTAATGCCTAGTGAGCTCATCGATATTGGACGAAGATTTTCAAGTGTGGTTGGACTTTCTTGTTTTTTTAAAAAAGGGACTATTGATATAGGGTTTAGGTTTGGAATTTTATATACTTGTTTTGTAAGCAAATTCGCTATATTCACTAAATATTGTGTAGTGTGAGTTTCTAAGTGTGAAAAAACTCTTTTTGGGATCCCAGGCATACCTGGGTGGCTGGAATCTGGGATTTGGTCTATTTTTTGTTTGAATTCTATCTTTCCAAACACTATGTTCTCTTCTGCTGTTCCTAGAAAAAAAGGTGCTGGGTCAAAGGATTCACATGACTGTAATTTTTTTTTAAAGTAATTATATATTGTATCTAGCATGAATTGACCACTTATTGTTTTGTTATTTTGTGATATTGCTGTTGGAACTCTATATTTAGGTGGCTGGCTGATGCACCATCTAATGTATTGTTTTGTCCATACATGCGTTTGAGATATAATTTTTTTTCTTTAATGCTATATATTCTTTTAATTTGTCTTTTGATAAATTATATGTTCTTTTAAGTGCTATAGTTCTGTCTTTATTATTCTCATTGTCTACTGTATTAATGATTGCTTTATGCAATTTTTCAACTAATGTATATAATCCTGTGGGTGTTGGTGCTCTTCTTGTAACATGCTGAATTGTGTGTGAAATAATGTTTATAAATGTTAGCCATGCTTGTGCGGGATCAATTTTTAGTTTATTAATTTTATTGAGATGTATGTATATTTCAGAATATAGGAATTCTGTTGTTTGTGATGGGAGAAGGATCCTCATGGTTTTTCCTGTGTTAAAATATTTTTGTGTGATGAATTCTAGGTTTAAATCAATCATCAATGCAGCATGGTCTGACATGGGAGTATTAATTATTGAGAGATTGATCATGTGATGAAGTGAAGGTGAGTAGAACATTAAATCAATTAATGATGCAAATCTGCCATTGTTGAAAGAAATGGCTCCATCTGGCAGAAAACTCTCCCCACTGACTAAAGGGAAAGCGATCATGTGAAGCCATTTTCTTATGAAATTATCATATGTCATATTGAAATCCCTGAGGAGTAGAGATGGATGAGGTGAAGTAGCTAACCTAGTGTTTATAATTTGTATAATTGTGTTGATCATTTTTGTGTTAGGTGGAATGTATACATATATTACATTTATTGCATTTGACAGATGTAAAAAAGTTATAATTATTATATGTGCATCCATATATAGTATTTTGAAACTCGAAAAAGGATTATTTTTACTTATTATTATTCCCGTGCCAGCTGATGGTGAGAAAGTGTCTGTGGAAAAAGTTGTAAAGCATATATTATTTGTGTATAGTGCTGGGTTAGTTGTAGAACCACGATATATTTTTGTTTCTAGTATACCTAATACATGTGGCTGAATTATTTCATGCAACTTTTTCAATTGGTATATTTTCTCTATGGCGTTTAAACCTCTAATATTTAACGAACAAACTTTAAATTTCATGTTAGTATTTCTAATATAAAAACTTTTATTTTTTTTTACCTATTTAATTTTATCGCTATTATATAAACTACCAAAAAAAAAAGTGAAAGAGAGAATTATATATGTTTAAAACAAAAAACATTTGTTTACCTGGAAATTTTAAAAAAGAAACAAAAGGATTAACTGGGCCCCCATTTAACTAGCTAGTTAAATTTCCACTTTTATTTATTATTGTTTTACCATTGTGTGACTCACTTTTATTTATTATTGTTTTATCATTGTGCAACTCGCTTTTATTTTTTTTGTACAATGCGAACATGGTATACTTGCCTGATTAGAACTTAATTCTTCCTCCCCTGCGGAAACAAAGAGTTCCGAATCTTTTTTTTTTTTTAATTTTTACTTTTTACTTTCTTACTGAGATTTTTTGCGGGTGAGGGGGAATCACTATCGCTTTCATCTAAGCTAATATTTTGAGGTTTCCTGCCTCTCTTTGTTTTCTTTGGTCTGCCTGTTTTTCTTCTGATTTCAGAGGTGGAATCTGACACTGGGTCATAGGTGGAGGTAAGATAATCCATTACATCCAGGGAAGTCTTATTAAAGATAATATCTTGATTTATGTTCTCATTATTTTCTTTTGGGCTGTTATTTTTATTCTCATCTGGTGTTGGATTGTTGTCAATTTGTTGATTTATCTGTGGACATTGGTGCATTGGAGATAATTTTAAATTGCAGTTTTTGCAATATGCTTTTGGACAATTGTGTATTAGATGGCCACGCTGTTTACAGTGAAAACACTGAAGCTTTAAACCATTAATAGACAGAAACAACGTAGCTTCTTGATCCGTTACAAGTGTTGGTATGTCTATTGATTTAATATTTTCGTTGTTTTATTTTGAATTTATAGCTGTTTCTGGGTATCGGAACTGGTGTATTACTATAATACATAGGTTGGAAATCGAGTATTTCACCAAATGGTTTCATCATTTTTATAAAATCTACTTTTTGATATCCTAGATATGCATTTTTCATTATACCTGTTACAATACTATTTCTGGTGGGGTCGCTTGCCACCAGCACATAATTATTTAAAGTCTTTTGATTATCTTTAAAATTGTTTCTTTGTATTTCTGTTTGGAATTCTATTATAACGTACCTGGAGTTTGGATGATCTGCTATACAGGTAACGTATGGCCATATTTTTTCCCTAGTAAATAGGTCAAAAAGCAATTCTTTGGGAAATTTAAATAATGAACAGTGCTGATCGGTTATAGCTAATATTATTGATCGATTTGTAAAAAAACGTTTAAATGTCAAAAAGAGATCTTTCGGGACTGTTGAGTTAAAGTGTTCTGATATTTTTTCCAAACTAGACTCGTCCCAGTTAACTTCGTTCATACTTTCGCATTCATCGTTGTTTGGAGTAAAAAGATCTAATTTGCTAATATCCTTCTCTGTCGATCGATGAAAACACTGTATTAAAACTTCATTGTGCTTGTGGCGGTTGCTATTTTCTTGGTTCTATTTTGATCACTTTTGATTATTTCTGCATAAGTTGAAATTGTTTTAAAACAAGTTTCTTCACTGTGGATTGCCATATTGGAAATGTGCAATCGAATGCCGTTTCTTTGTTAGCTGAAATTTGACTAATTTCTTTTCTTTTTTAGTTCTATAAACATACACTTAGTGTTTATATATAATGATGATATATAACATTTGCGAAAAAAGAGTTTAAAAAATTGCTTACTGAGTTTTCCACTTAGGACGATGAGCTTGGCGTGCCTTCTTCTCAGA
The DNA here is from genome assembly GCA_028023455.1 of Epiperipatus broadwayi. Taxonomy (NCBI): domain Eukaryota; kingdom Metazoa; phylum Onychophora; class Udeonychophora; order Euonychophora; family Peripatidae; genus Epiperipatus; species Epiperipatus broadwayi. Next base: position 8,252,217 of record JAQFVV010012417.1, read on the forward strand.
TGGTGGCGCCGCCTATTATTATTATTATTATTATTATTATTATTATTATTATTATTATTATTATTATTATTATTATTATTATTATTATTATTATTATTATTATTATTATTATTATTATTATTATTATTATTATTATTATTATTATTATTATTATTATTATTATTATTATTATTATTATTATTATTATTATTATTATTATTATTATTATTATTATTATTATTATTATTATTATTATTATTATTATTATTATTATTATTATTATTATTATTATTATTATTATTATTATTATTATTATTATTATTATTATTATTATTATTATTATTATTATTATTATTATTATTATTATTATTATTATTATTATTATTATTATTATTATTTATTTTTTATATTAATTTTTTATTATATAAAATTATATAATATATATATTAAAACAACAACATGTTTGAAAGTAAAAAAAAAGTGGGGAAATTAAACAATACCATAAATGATTGGAATTTGAAATAATATAGTTTTTTAACTGAGGTTTAACATCTATATCTGGACTAGTATTAAGATTATAACTTCTATTCTAATAAGCAGTTAACCTTTAACACATTTATCTAAAAGATAATAAATTATTGGGCAATTATATAAGAACTGTACACTTGTAAATTACGTTGTAACAAAATAAATTTATTAACATAATTTAATGGTATCTGACATTACATTCATATGAGAAATTTTACAAAAGTTATATACTTGTAGATTAAGTTCTAATAAAATGAATTTATACTATCAAAGAAATTATACCTTTTGCTAACACAATGATTTACATCTGGAACAATATAAGAATAGCAGAAATAAATTATTTGTAGACTGAGTTGTAACAAAATGAATTTATATTATTAAAGAAATTATACCTTTCTCTAATATGCACAATCACAGCAGATATAAATTATCTATTTCTTATTCAATGTACATACAATTTCATAAAAATTATTTTCATTAATGTTTCAAAACATTATTGTATTTTAAAAAATATACTAACAGATTAAACTAAACAGCTATTTTTTTCTTTAAGACTTTATAGTATCTGCATTTTAAATCATACTTATGAACTGGTATCATTTTACAATATATACTAAAACAAAATTTTATACTATTTCAATTTGTATTGACCAAAGCTAAACTGAATGCAATGATAAGATAATTATTAACTAAATTCAAAATATTAATTCCAAAGTACTCTAGATAATCATGCATGTCTGGTTCTGTACATATTTTATTGCCTACTCCAATAACTCCTAGCTAAAAGGCATCAATGAGATATTCATCACTGTTAGCTAAACCATATTATGTTAATACAAGTTATTCATTTACAGAAATCATACATACTATACTAGGTCTTCTTTTTTAATCATTTAATAGATTTATTTTCCAGCGATCAGTACGTCAATTTGCTATCTTCAAATTTTTGTTTTACATTAGCTTATTTCTTTGAATTCTCAAACCTAAAATTGCACAATTTATATAACGTTTTCATTTTCTTTTCAATCCATTAAAATTTAAGTGCTTTTCACAATATTATTTTTATAAAAATTTGATTTTTTAAAAATTAATAATAAAAATATCTACTTTTCACTGTCATTTAAAATTTAATAATTGAATCCAAATTAATAAATATTATTGTCCTGCATAAGTTAGATCAGTGATAGATTCAAGAGTTAAAATTCAAAGCTTGAAGTTCAATCTGATATTTCTGTATGAGCATCATATGTCTGCCAGAGTGATTAATCATTTGATTATTATTATTTAAATCATTTATTATTATAAAAAGCTGCATATTTTCTCATTAATATCTCTAAAACATTTCAAAGGTACACAAAATTTCACAATTACTTCTATTATTTAATATACATTTTCATTATTTCAATATGAAACCATTAACCCAATTAGAAAATGTACAATATTCTTATTCCAAATCATAGAAGCATGTGCTCTAAAATAAAACAATTTTTATTATTATTCAACAATAAAATCATATATATTAATGTTTGTTTGATAAGCATATGTTAATTTTTAATATGGGCACAACCAACATAATTCCAAATGAAATAACAATATTTAACACCAATAAAGATTAGTACATATTTATATCACGAAGAACTAATTGATAGTAATTCTCATAGAATTTTGCCTAGTTATAAAGTGGCAACTAATACAAATTTATGTTCTTCTAATTTATTAGAATAAAGAATGAGATTAGAAAGCAGATAATCTTTAACTTTCAATAAAATTTCAAACAAATACACATAGAGACTTTTAGATTTTTACTGACACATTATCAAAAAAGATTATGGAAGCAATGAGAGAGTCAGACAAAAAGATTTTGACATTATTGAATTGCTTTTAGCATTTTCTTAAGAGATATATTTACGATTAATATGTTAGAACTTATAGTGGTTAGAAAAATAATGTAACAGACATGTTTTCTGGTCTTTGGTACTAATAATTCTAAAAAATTAGCCAAACAAATAGCAGAAAAAGACCAGTTTCCTATTTGACATTCATAAGAAATAAAAAATGACATTATTTGAGAGATATTTTAAATAAAAACTATCACCTTGCATCTTAGCCTATGGAAGAAATGACAATATTCTACTATATGAGATCTTTTCTTTTCTTTCTGGTTATCAAATAGCTGACAGGTTTTGACAAAAGATCAGCATTATGTAAATTTTGAAAATAAAAATTTACTACCAAAATTTATTAATGAGGAAAGAAGTATCAAGTGTTTCATAATTTTAATAACATTATTTTAATAACACTATAAAAGAATATATGGAATTCCAGACTTTAAGCTTTAGATTTTTATTTCTAGCAAATTTATAACCATAAGTGCATCTATAATGTCTGCAGATTCTAAATCCCCATTCAATAAGATGATTTATGGAATAGACAATATTCACATATTTAAGATATATTTTGGATCTTGGCAATCCTTTGAAACTCTGGCATTGATCAAGTATATAAAAGATTTTGGGAACTAGCCAAAATCGCTTTGGTTAGTGGGGATTCTAATATTTACCTTAATGAAAGCAATCAAGTGACTTCCTGAGAAGAACTGATATTGTCTAGTTGTGATCTAATATAATTAATCTGATTAAAATAAGATGTAAACTTTCTTATTTCATTTACAGGATTAATATTTAATTGGAAGTCTTGAAAATACCCGTGGAAACAAAGTCCAATATGGATATCTGCCAAACATATAATTTGTGGCAATATAAGAAAACTGCAATTTCTGCAAATTCTTAAATTATTAATTCTATAAAATATTAAAATGAGATAAGACATTAGTAATGAAGAATATACCATAAACATATACCAGCATGAAACATTATAACTTAGTTGTGGTATAAATTCAGGACTCATAATCTGCAACTTAATGCAATATGAACTCTTGCCAATAACACAATAGCCCTTCTACTTTCTGAAAGCCAATAAAGATTAATAATATTTTTTACAAATATTGGATTTTATTTTTTAAAGTCACAAATGAGATTTTTCTGGCTAAGTAATTGTATTAAAATTAATTTTAATTATCAAATCTATAATGTTACTGACATCAGCAGACTTAATTATCTTTTGATATATGAAAATTGTATAGCATATATGATCTTGCTAAGACACAGCAGACTAAAATAAATCATTGATTCATAACAAGATGGATTTTCTTCCTGCATATTCTAATGAACAGTTTTACATGTCCTTTATTATCAGTGACCATGATGACATTACTGAAAGGTTGTGAGTTATACAGATTTATAAGGTGAAAAAACACACAGTATATCTGGGAGATTTAATTTGCAAACAGTAACACTAGAATGAATTATGTTGTTAAAGTCTTATTTTCCCAGTGCTTCTAAATCTAATAGCCCCCCCCCCCTTCCTTTAATTGAATTCAATGTATTAATATAGCAAGTCTTGAAAATAATTATTAATTGCCCAATTGACCTGAATGGCATATATATGAGGTTGGTAATTTACAAAAAATAATAGAAATATCTCCCATAACAATGTTCAAGGATCTGAAAAGTTACATACATCCTACTCACATCTATCAAATAAACTATCACGTTATTGGATTCAAATTCATTAACAATTTTATCCTCTTGTTTCCATTAATGCTATATAACTTTATAGAAATATTATTCATTAAGCGTTTAGAATGAAGATATAATATGTGGGCGAATGCACTCAAATAAAAATAGTTTTTCAATGAATTGTACAATAGATATCAAAGTTTAGATAAGGATTATATGTTCATAAGTCAGGATTTCTGATAAATAATCAATCAAAAAATTTTCTTCTTCATTTGTGAAAGAAGATATTCAATCCATGAAATGTCAAGGCATAATTTGAACAACAGTAACATACACATTTACTGAACTGAGGTCTATCATTGTAGCTGATACATTTATAATTTGAAAATGACATCATTGGGCACAAATACCAATGAAGATTATATAGTGCAAGGAAATAATATATTAATATAAGCAATCAGAAAAATTATGAAGTGATTCACTCACCCCTATCAGGTGTTTTACAATAGACATTATATCCTTACCCTTACTAGTAGGGAGGAATACACATACAAAAATTTTTATTTGGTAAATTGATCAGACTTCAGTTTATGATGAAAACTAATTGTGTAGGATATGAAGAATCACATCACTAATATTGCTCAATTATATATTGTACCGGTCAAAACATGTTTATCTATCTAACATGAGCTGGAACTCACAAAATGTACTTCAAACCCAGTCCAGCCCGAGATTTAGATCCAGGACCAAACTGAATTCGAACCCATTCCCCAAGGCCCAGATCAAACACCTAATGGATAACATAACAATGATGGCACACAAGAATTAATTCTTAAGTCCGGCCCACTAGCAGAGCAGAGAAGACAATGAGACTCATGGACTCAAATATATATTAACCAATTTAAATACTAGAGACATTCCATGATAAAATCTAATATATTTAATTAAAAAGGGGGGCTTTACTAATGAATAGCTATGATCAAATAATGAATTGGATTGATTTAATAATGAAACAGAAACTGATATATGATGAATTAGTAATATATTTATTGACAATTACACATATATCTTAGCATAACCCATTATTTAGCATAGGAAAATGCACGCAGGCATTTTCCTTTACTGACTAAGCAACATTAATCTAGGCAATTGTACAACAATAATTGATACGTTGATAAAATAAGTTTGTGGCTATTACTTAATGGAGCCAAATATTATACTATATAATAAATTACTACATTCCACTTATTAGTTATGCCGTTTCATAATCCATTCGAGTGGCTATCATACATGTAATCTAACCAAGTCTGGAGTAAAACTTAATAATAGATCTGATTATGACAAATTTATATATTTAATATGGGTATATAAAGCATCCCAGATAGCTTTATATCGAACGAGTTTTCAAGAATGTTTCGGCTCAACGCCGAAGACTGCATATGAGGGAGGTAGAGTTGGTTATAAAGATTTTACTACTACGCTATGCACAAGTAAATACAATAGTAAAGTTGCTCTGCGGATGGATGAATAGATTTTAGGGTTTTTGTGACCTTGATTTGGTTCATAAGAGGTGGAGGACTTAGTGCTAACCTGGCCCTTAGCTCAGGTTTAGTACTGCACTACCCTAAGAGAGGAAGATGGGCTGGATTCACCATGGCTCCATCTTAATATATATCAAAACAGCAAAATGATAAAATATTGATAAATTTCACATCCGCCAAGCCGAAGTATATTATAAATTAAATACCATACCATATGTGAACACTAGTTTATCAGCTTGATCAAATTAGAACTTGGAAATCATTTTAAATACTAAAAGACTGTGAAAATGCTTCAAACTTGATTGAAATCAATAAGACATTAACATTCTATTAAGAACTGCAAGAAAAATAGTTGGTATAAAAAAGCAAGACAGTTTATATATATATATAAAAGAGCTTGATTGAAATCAATAAGAAGACATTAACATTCTATTAAGAATGGCAAGAAAAATAGTTGGTATAAAAAAGCAACAGCTTATAAAAAAAAAAAAGAGGAAGTTTATGATATTAAAAAGAGTTAATAATAATAATACCAGAAAATATAATTGTAAATTGGCAAGAAAAACTATAGAAGATGATAAAAGTCTTAAAAATATAAGACATCTTAGTATTGGAAGGGCAGCTGTTTCAGCAATAAGAAGAAAAGATGAAACTGTTACTAAAAAGAGGAATGATATCATGAAATATATGAAAGAGTTTTATAAACAATTATAAACTTTAAATTAAACAGCTTCAATTTATATGTAAACAAATGGAGTATCCCCCAGGCAATAAATTAAAAGCACTCTAAATAGCTTAGGGGGGAGTGATTTGCACCACTTGTTTACATAAACAATTATATGATAATCTAAACAAGAAAATAAAATATTCCCTATAATTACAGCATCTAAATTCCAAGTATTTTAAATGAAGAGATGAAACATGATTAAATTTAAGAAGAAAAAGCACCAGAAAATGATAGAATTATATTTTAAAAGAAGGAGTTAAAAAATATAAAATTTGTTGGAAAAATTATATACCAAATGTCTAAACGATAAAGATGCAGATGATTAGAAGAATGTGATTATTAGACCGATATTTCATAAAGGTGATAAAGAAGTTATTAAAAATTACAGAACTATCAATCCTCTATGTCTATAGCAACCTTTGAATTCAAACTAAGCAAAAGAACAAGTAGGATTTGAAAGTGGTTTCAGAGTAGGTGATTATGTCCAAGTTTTGGGAAGTTATATAAAGGACGACTAATCCAATATGAGTTGCCAATATATTTTAAATTAGTAGATTACAGAAAGGCATTTCATTCTATAAGTATTTGCACCATGATTAAAACTTTGAATATCAGGGAATACATATAGAATACTATCATATTCTGAAAAATATTTATCAAAAATGGATCAGAAGTGATTAAATTACATAATAAATATTAAAAAAGGATGGAATATATGAAAGGGATGATTCCATATCTCCAAATCTTTTTACAGTAGTTTTACAATAAGTATTTTGTGAATTAAAATGGAGATTAAAGGAATAAAAATAAATAAAATTTAGTGACCACATTTAGATTTTTGCAAGAATGATGTGGTTGTTTTTGCAAATAATGCTTCAAAGCTTCAAGAAATGTTGGAAGAATTATTAGATAAAATTAAGAAAGTAGAATTAAAGAATGGATTTTCTCACAAGAAAATAAAACATTAATAACTATAAATTCAAAGAAGTAACCGACTACAAATATCTTGGTGAGATTATTAGTACAGATAAAAACATAATGGATGAAATTATTCATAAAAATTAAAATTGGATGGAGAGCTTTTGCTAGTAATAATATAATCTTAAAAGGAATATGCCTGTTTGCCTGAAGGTATATGATGATGGTGTCTTACATGTAAGAATAAGATGGACTATTTCTGGTATGTGATGATATATTAGATATGATAATATGTTGGACTATTTCCATCATCAATCAATAAATGTTGAATGTTTAGAAAATTTTAAGCTTTATTTAAATTTTTCAAATACAAACAAATTGTTGGAAATAACACACAAATAAACAATATAGATTAGTAATTACCCAACGTTTGTCCACTCTTCTTCGGGTGTTACTGACTTGACCAGTGACAGTATTCGTATAGGAGTCAGACTCGCATCTTTGGATTCTCGAATTTAAGGTAAACACCCTAACCAATAGATAGTAGAAATTTCATATATTTATATATGAAAGTTGGTTCAAATCCCCCTGAATCCTCAATTTTTTTCCCCCAAGAGCAAGGTTAATTAGAGCAACACTGGGTTGAATTTTAGGATTATTTGCCATTGTCATATGAACCGCTTCCTTGAATTTTCTTCTTTGCACCTTTCCTTTCTAACTAATATTTTTTTACTTTCCCAATTAAACATATGATCACTAGAACATACTTGGTATGCTACTGTAGATACATCTGTTTTTTTTCTCTTTTAACCATTAGTTTGCGTTCTTTCAATCACTGTTCAACAGGGCAATAAGTCTCACCAATAAATTTCCTTTCACATTCACATGGTATTTCATAGATGCAGTTTTGTTCTTCAGCATTTCCAGTATAGGCTTGATAGAAGTAATAATTCCTCAAAATGTGGTATGGCTTTGGAAAGCTGTTCTAATGTTATATTGACTGCAGATTTTTCTTTAATTTGTCTGCCATTCCTGATATATATGGATATACTATAGTGCCAATAATTGTTTTTTTTTTAGTGTTTCTTTTCATTGTACATTAAAGGTTTCCTTGCTGACAGCTGATGGATAACTATTCTTCATGAGAGTTTGTTCTATGTGAATCTTTTCAATTTCCAAATCACCGGTTTCTGAACAAACTTCCTTTGCTCTATTCCATAGTGATGGTATGATTCCATGATTAGTGCTTCTGAAATGATTGTATGTATATTCCATGATTAGTGCTTCTGATATGATTGAATATATATGCCAAGTACTTGCCAGTATGTGTTGGTTTCCTATACACTGTTTTTATTTTGCCTTGAGAGAGACTTGTCACAAGAACATCTAAGAATGCTAATTTTTGTTTTTATTCTGATTCCATTGTAAATTTAATTGAAAGAGATATGATGTTGATATGCATCCAGAATGACTGTAATTGTGTCTCACAATGTGGGCATACCACAAATGTATTATCAACATAGCGAAAACACTACTTAGGCAGACATGGAGTAGTATGTATGAATGTAGTTTCAAGTTCATCCATGTAAATTTGCTCAGCAAGAGTGACAGTGGTGATCCGATGGCCATCCCATGATTTTGTTGGAAGTACATTGTTGTTATGCAGAATGTTAATAATTCCATTATACTATCAATAAGTAGAGTTGTTCTAATTTGTAAACTATTATCATTATATAACCATTTCTTTACAATAGACAATACCTTAGCCTTTCCATGTCAAAGCTTATCAATATATCAGTTTTTCTCCATTTTCATTTCCCTGACTAATTCTACAAAGTGCTTAGAATCCCTGATGAAAGATTGTGTTCTGTATGGCAATGGACTAAGAAAAAGAAGAAGAAATCTTGACATGGGGCATTTCTAGAACTAACAATTGTTCTTAATGAAAGATTGTCTTTATGGATTTTAAAAAATCCATACAGATGAGGAATTTTGCTGAAATACTAAATTAATTTCATTTTTTCTGAAGTAATGTTTGTAATTTTATTTCTATTTGGAATTGGATTATTTGCTACTTTTTTGTATTTGCCTGCTGTGAGAAATCCTTGTATTTTGTTATCATAATCAGTTTTATTCATTATAACTGTAGTGTTATCTTTGTAAGCAGAAAAAAATGATTATAGATGTATCCTGTTTGAGAGATTTAATAGCTTTCTTCTCATCACATGAAATGTTTGATTTCTGCTTCTACGCTTGATGTCTCTCATATGTCTTTTTAACTCTCTAGCATATCTCTGCTGCTTCTTCCAGAGCAATTTTTGGATAACTTCCTCAGTGGCTGCCATTATATCCAATAATGAGACAGACGATGGTGTGTAGAAAAGTTCAAACCTTTTCCAAGAACAGATAATTCAGCATCAGTAAGGTATTTAAAACTAAGATTTTTCACTGATGAAGCTGATAGACTAGTTGCAGTATGATTTTTGACTTGTCCAAGTAGATTTACAAGATTCTTCTGACATTATTTTATACTTCCATGTAATTTACAATATGATCTTTTCACTGCTTGACAAATTCTTGAGAAATCTTCATCTGTACATTAGGTTTGATATTTGGAAACTTGAACACTTATTCTTTCTTTCAATAAAGCTTCATTCGCTCTCTGAATAATTTTTTCAGCTTTCTTGGAGGAAATAGGTTTTATTTGCACCTTAGGAATAATTTCCGATTTACATAAGAAAGTTAAATGATTTTCTACTTTAGCAAGTTTTAGACATAATTTTTCATGTCTAAACTTCAACATAGCATCAGGTCCATATTAAATACTTAGTATTTGCCTGAAGGTATGTGATGATGGTATATTAGATTTGATAATATGTTGGACTAAATGTTGAATATATAAAAAATTTTCAACTTTATTTAAACTTTTCAAATATAAACAACTTGTTAGTAATAGCACACAAATAGACAACATATTTTAATAATTACATAAAGTTTCGATTAGTCATCAAAGAAACTTTTAATAGACAACAAAAAAAGACACCAAAAGAAAAAAACAATTGTTGGTACTGTAGTATATCCATACATAACAGGAATAAGGGACAAATTTAAAAAAAATCTGCAGTCAATATATCATTAGAACAGCTTTCCAAAGCCATGCCACACTTCAAGGAATTCTTATATCTACCAAGCCTAAACTGGAAATGCTGAAGAACAAAAACTGCATCTATGAATTACCATGTAAATGTGGAAGGAAATATATTGGTGAGATCTGTCACCCTGTTGACCAGCTATTGAAACAATGCAAATTAATGGTTAAAAGAGAAAAATGTTTAATTGGGAAAATACAAAAATATTGGATAGAGATGGAAAGATCCAAAGAAGAAAATTTAAGGAAGCTGCTCATATGATAATGACAAATAATAATAATCTATAAGTCAGTTAAGTGTGACAATACACAATGTATGGAAACCTCTAATTAACTTTGCTCTTGGAGAAGGGGGGGGGGGAGAATTGAAGGAATCAGGAGGATTTGAATCAACCCTCATATGAAATTTCTACTATCCGTTGCCTTTGACAGGATAGCTCAGTTGGTTGATGCTTGCCTTAAATTTGATATCTGAGAATCTAAAGATGCGAGTTTGACTCCTATGTGAATACTGTTGCTGATCAGGTCAGCAACACTTGAAGAAGAGTGGAGAATAATACTACTCGAAATGTTGTGTATTTACCAACTCTCATTTATAAATATAAGACTTGGATATTTAATAAAAGAATAATTCAGAAAACTTTGGATCACTTAACAAAGGAGGGAGAGATGCATATTAAGAATAACCAAAAGAAATCAAAAACAAAATATATAGGTACAAGAACAGATACCACTACTATCATTGAAAGAATTAAGAGATTGAAATGCAGGTGAGCTAAAAGAGATAATAACAGATGGAGAGCTGGAGTTTTTTAATTGTATCTTAAGAGATTATAAAAGATCTTTAAAAAAAGACGATGCGAGATGGATGGATCAAGTAAGAAAATTTATTGGTGTGATGTGGTCGAGAAGCTATAATTGGAGAAACAGGATGAAGAGACCTTCATTCTGCAGTGGATCGATAATGATAAAAAAATGATGGTGATTGTAATTCCATCCAAACTTGTTTTTAACTTCCCTCATTAAAAGATATCCCCACATCATTTCCCCTCAAATAACCTTATTTTCTATCCACAATTAACTATTTAATGTGTATCTACCTATTTCTTTTTATAATCTAAAAATTGCACAAAGCAAGTGCCATATATGTTTTTTGAAATTATTTTGCATATCTCATATTTATTATATGAAAAACATGCCACAATTTTAATCAATGCCATTTTGTTACATGCTTTTCTTCTCAATTCCAATTCTCAACCTTCTATATAATTTCTTCTACCATTTAACAAAGAACAAATAGCCTTAATTTTCCATCTTTCACTTTTACCCTTTCCATTAAATGTTATATATAATCTTAGATTTTTCTTCAATAAAATTTTTTATGACTTTCATATTATTTCCCACTTTTTCATACTTCTTTAATATAAATATGTATTTTATACTATTTGCATAAAAAATGTCATATCATATACAAAAAAGAGAACTGACTGTTTGTCCCAACTATAGAAATTTACACTTATATGTTCAATCTATTTCAATCTCTTAGAAATAAAATCAATAATAAAGGTGATCTATCTTTATTTGAATCCAATTTCAAATTTATCTTCCACTGAGACTATATGTCCAAATTGTCCTTATACAGAATCTTAATAATTCTTAAGCTCTCTAAGTCTATTCCCAGATTTTCAAGACTTCTCCTCAATCTATTTATATCAACCTATTGTCTTTTCTATATCTAACAATGCAATAAAAATTATTTATTTTCCTTATTTCAATAAACTACGATACAATATTATATCTATCCTTCTCCTGAATGAAATCCATTCTGAATCTCTCTCAAAACTCCACTCTCTTCCATCCAAGTTCTAATCCTATCTGTTAAAATATATGTAAATATTTCATAAACCATGAAAGTTATTGTTACTAGTCTATAGCTATTTGACAATTTAAAACCTTCCCATTTTCTTATCCACTATACATTTATTTAAATTTTCTTTTAAACCAAGCTTTACATATTGTATCCCACCTATTACTATTTCTTCTACTATAAGATCTGGGCTTTTGCTTTCTCTTTTTTCAAACTATCTATTTTTCTATTCAATTTTGAATCCATATACTTATAAATTAACCACTCTAATGAATCACATTCACTTAGCAATTTTCTTTACTCAAAAGTTTTTATTATACATTCATTAAGTATTTTTTAAGTTCTTTCTGATCCTCATTCTTTCAATTCTTCTGCAATTAACAATTTAATATCCTTTCCTTTTTTTATTTCTTTTCTTCATATACATCTAAAATTATTTACAACCCACCTTAATTCTATCTATTAATGTTTTATCAAGTTTATCCTATTTCCATCTTAATTATATTATAGTTATTCTTTTTTTCTTAAATAGTTATCTTACCTAACCATTACCTCATCTTCTTTCCATTTACAATCTCTATATGCCTTACTTCTTCCTTTTAACATTTTTCTTTCCATTTTTTTGTTATAAATCCTGTTGGTTCTCAATAAGTACTTGTTTGCAATCTTCTGCATCATATCTATCAAATCTTCATTTATTTAAAATCACCATCTTTCATAATTATTTCCAAGATACTATTAAATCTAAATTTCCCATACACCATATTCAAATAATCTTTCTATAAATTTCATTGCTTAACTTTTCAGATATTTCTAATTCTATTAACATAAAAGTATGAACACTATTATATTCTTTTTATTCTTCAACAAATACTTTAAATCTCTTGATCTTTTTTTTAATAAATTTTTATTTACTAACATAATCATTTTAGATTCTGCCTTAGCTATGCAAAATTTTCCATCATATATTTTACTCAAATTTTCAACCCATCTTTCTCACTCATTTTAACAATTTTCTATTCATATTTCTATTCTATCAAATATATAACTAATATTTTACAACTATTCTTTCTAAACTCATTTATATTCTTACACAAACATTTCCAAATATTCTCATTCAACTCTTTCTCAACTCCTCCATTTCCAATACTTAAATATATTATGCTGTACATCCATTTCTCTTTATCCTATTTCAGTCTAATCCACATATATTTTTTACAATTCTTTCCAATATATCCTTCTTAATAATAACTCCTCCCCTTCTTTCTTATTTTCATCTGTCAAATGTACTTCAACCATTATTAACAAATCTAAATTTTTCTCCTAGAAAAACCTCCTCTAACTCTCTCCAGTTATTCATATTTCTACCTCTTTGCATATTTATAAAACTAAATTTTATATTAACATTATTGGCCCTTCTTTTAAATATTCTTTTCTTCTAACTATTCTTAGATATTCTCTACAAAATTTTCTTTTATTTACATCCTCCATTATTCTATTTTCATCTGCTTTATGTATCATTTTATTTGCACTCCTAAATATAAATATATCCTTCCTTCCTTTCTATATCTATTGCCAACACTGACCATTATTATTATTATTACATATATATCCCATCCCTTTTCTTTAGTTTAATGAATAGTAAAATTTATTACAAAGGAACACAACTTTTAACAGCAATGAAAAAAAAAAAAAAATAGCGCCATCTAATAATAAATTGTAAAACTAAAATACAAAATTCAAAATAAAATTTGAGCAAATAAAATGATGAAAACATTATAATGTAAATATAATGTGGAAGCTATTAAAAACCCCTAGTGAGCTATATGCATGCCGATACAACTCTGTCAATAAACTAAAGAGTGCAGCATGGATCACTAGTTTCATTAGCATTATAAGACAGAGGGAGCTATATGCATGCTGATACAACTCTGTCAATAAACAAAAAAGTGCAGCATGGATCACTAGTTTCATTGAAGTATTATAAGACAGAGCATCAATAAATTGAATGCTTATATACAATCAAAGCTGAAATAGAGATAGGTCTATTCTGTACTTCTTCTTTTATTGATAAGTTGTATTAGTTTACATATATCTCGCTATGGGGTTTTCAGTAGCTTCTGCATGAATTTCATCTATATTGAGCTATCACAATTTATATTTAGATTAATCAATGGAAGACTTATTTAATATTCAGAGGTTGTTAAATATGAGATTCAGCTTTTCCATCTGACTAATTATAGTGATTTCAAAGTAGTTTATAATTATCCTGAAATTATGTTAATATATGTATAAATCACACTATGTTGTAATCTATGAATAAATTGAATACTTATATACACTCTAAGCTAAAGTACAGATGGGTCTACTTTGTACTTTTTTGTTTATTGATGGGACTTGTATTACTTTATATATAGCTCACTTGGCATTTTCAGTAACTTCCACATGAAAATTTTATACTAGGAGAGATTACAGGAATGCTAAATATTATTTCTTAAGATATAATAAAACAATGAAATATGTTTAGTATTAAATACAGTAAGACACACAGTAAAAATAATAAGTGAATAGTTTTACTTACATGTATAATTATATATATATGTAAACATATCTTTATGAAAATAAAATGTACTTAAATGTTTTCAATTGATTATTATTATAGTATAGTAGTAAAAGATACACAGAAATAATTCACAGAAAGGTTTTTATTAGAAAAAGTGAAAAAAATCAATGCAGTCAGTGAATTGTTGCCGAGAATTAAGTATACCAATATATAAATATAATATATCCAAAATCCTTAAAATTAAAAAGATTACTACAAGAATTAGGCACATGAAATGTTATGATTATAATCAAGTCAGAAAAAGTGATGCATTTTTTGTCAACAATACTAATAATAGTAATAAAAAATTAAATATAGTAAGTCATTGTGAAGCAAAATGGAAGGCTCACAGATTAGTAAGGGACAATAGAAATGTTATCTTTGTAGAAACAACATACACATAAATAGAATAAATTAAAGTTTAGTAGAAAATTGTCACTAAAGACCTCAGCCAATCAATTAATCAATAGTATTGTTCCATAGTTAAGTCCAGAGAGCTGTCGTATCACCATTTCACTTCTCTGTTCTCTTCATTAACCAGCTCTTCAATACCATGTAACACTTCCATCTCTTATATCATCCAGCAATATTATTTTTTTCCATCCTTTCTTCTTGTTTCCGCTCACCACTCCCTCCAAAACATCTTTGATTAAACTATACTTTCTTCTTAATATATGTCCAATCTAATTTCTCTTTTTAATTTTCTCAATCAACCTTATTTTTTCAATTAGTCTTTTCAAAACTTCTTCATTTGTTATTTTATTCATCTAAACTGATTTTGTCCATCCTTCTTCATGACCACATCTCAAAGGCTTCCAATCTGGGCCTAATTTTATTACTAAGTGCCTATGTTTCACAACCAGACAATAGTACACATAGCCTTTAATACTTTCCTCAATTCACTCTTCAAAGGTTCACGATGCTATAATCTTCACTTCTCCCATCCTCACTCAAAACTGCACAAATATCTAAATCCCTTTACCTGCTGAACTATATTATCATGACTTTCAACTCCCTATCCATAAAGACTTGGTCATTTCAACATTAATCTTCATTCCATATTAGATTCATCTTTCTCAAATTTATTTAACATATTGTGAAAACACTTCTCATTCTTAGTTATAAGAGCCATATCATCTGCAACCTTCATACATTTTATTATTCTATCTCCAACATTTGCTCCTCCACAATCTAAATAATTATTTAACATATGTTCTAAATAAAAATTTAAAAAAAAACCCAAACAGGTGACATACTGTGTCCTTACCTAACTCCTCTTTCTATATTCACTTAATATCATTATTCTCTAGTCTAATTCTTATCCTTTCCCTAGTATACATAATCCAAATCAATCTTCTCTCATTCCAAAACTCCTTTATTTTTTAAGATGATCATAAGTTTATTCCAAATTACGATAGCAAATGTTTTTTTCCAAATCCACAAAACATATACCTATTCCTTTATTTTTTTCAATATATCTCTCTACAATTGTTCTAACACAAATAACATCTCTTGTACCTTTTCTTCTCTGAAAATAAAACTGTTTTTCACCAACAAAAATATTTTACTTTCCATAAATTCTTCGAGTTAAAATCCTCAATAAAACTTTAGAAGCATGAGATAACAAAATTATTGTCCTGTACTCTTCACATTCGAGAGCTATCTTCTTTTTAGCAATTGGAACCATTATAATCCTTAAACAATTATCAGGCCAAACTTTACTATTATATATCATACTGCAAAGTCCAACTATTTCCTTCATAATAAATTCTCCCATTTTTTTCAAAAATTCTATAGGTATTGCATCAAATCCAACAGCTTTATCAGTCTTCATTTGTGCAATTGACTATTATTTCATCTGTCAAAATATCCATAACTTTATCATCTACTTCAATATCTTCATTTTCAAGTTCACAATTAATTTAATTATTTTCTTTTCTAAATAGATATTGAAAATATTATTTTCATCTTATCAATGTACCATTGCTATCAGTTAATCTTTTTCCATTCTTAACTGCTATTTCACTTGCTAACCATTCCTTTTACTCCCAAGTGACATTTCCAATCCTATCAAATACCAGATCAAATCTTTTCACCTGTTGAAGCATTTCTACTTCTCCACATTCTTGTTCCAACTATGTTTCTTTAACTAAATCTATTTCTTTTCTTAGGTCATTATTTTTATATGTACTTTGCTCTTCCTTAGTACTGACATTCTACCATCTTCGTATTTCTACATTTTTCAACATACTTTCCATTATTCAAGGTCATTTCGCTTCCTTTAAATAAATAGTGTCTAGTTCATTTTTTGCTGTTTTTAATAAGCCTTCTTTAATCTTATACTAACACTTATCAGAACTATTAATATAATCCTCATATTTATCAATCCTTTTTATTATATTTTCATATATTAAACAAAATTTTCCTTTCTGTCTCTCTCAATTTATCTAAGTTCCATCCTACATATCTTTTCCCTCTTTCTATTCTTTTTAAACTCAACTTTAATTTATCATAACCAAATTATGACCTAAGTAACATGCAAACTCTTAATAGCATTCTTGTATTTATCCTGAATCAATATATAATCAATTTGATAACATTCTCTATCATCCGGAGCTTTCCATGTATAAATCTTATATGATTTTTAATGCAAATGTTTGCAACCACAAAACTCATTCTCCTTATAAAATTGTATAATCCAAGTACCTTTTTCATTTCTTTTTACAATATTAATAATTTCCAACAATTTTTCCTTCCTCACCTTTCCCTACAACAGTATTCCAATCATCCAATAGGAACATACATGCATTTTTTCTCTCATGTTGTATAATTTCCTCTATCTTTTTATATTTCTCATCAATTTCAATATCATTATGACTGGTCGTTGGCATATACACTTGTATGAGTACCAAATCTCTAGGACTTGTAATTATTCTCATCATCAGTCTATTGTCAATACAAACTACCTTTGCCACACTATTCCAAATTTTCTTTCCAATAGCAACAACACCAACGCCATTAACTGGTCTATCACTACCAGAATAAAATAATTTAACATCTCCACTACTTACTTATCCACATCTCTCTACTTAATCCTATAACATCGATATTATTTATATTCAGTTCCTTTTTCAAATTTCCCAGCTCTTCTCAATGATCTAACATTCCATGTAAAGTTTATATGACAGTAGTGATAATAAAAAGATAAAAATAGAGTACACATAAAACTGAATAAAAATATAAAAATAGTTGTATATTGGTAATGAAAAACTAAAAAGCTACAATACTACAAAATAAGATAATAAAAATTTACAATTTAGGGATAATAAAAGAAGTGAAAGTTTGCTCAATTTTAATAAAGAAAATAGTTATGTAATTAAAAAGAGGTTTAAAATAAACAAAAAAAAAAAACACTTTCGATACAAATATATAATAATTAATTCAAAATAAATTTAGAAATATTATTAAAATTATATATGCCCATCTTGAAATAAAATATTTAGGTCATAATCTTAAGAAAATAGGAAATGACTAAAACAAGAAATGAATGAAAAAAATATAGATAGTAGAAGTTACAATGAAAATTCAGAACTACTTCAGCAAATATAAATTATGCTGTAGTATAGATAGTACATTATAAAAAAAAAAAAAAGATCAATCGGCTTTTGGTATAACAATTAATCATTTTATTGTTTCTTTTCCACATATGTAATGTGGAAAAGAAACAATAAAATGATTAATTAAATAGTAGAAAGAAGTAAAACAAAACATATAAATACAGAAAAATTTCTAGTGTTAAAAAATTTAATGGATAATTGAGATTTGAAAAAATAAACATAAAAAATGAGTGTTAAAGAAAAGAGCATTTAGACAAATATTTACAAAAAAAACAAACAAAAGGAGATTGTTGTATTAAAAAAGGCTACAAGGATTAATTTAGTAATTGAAGCAAAAAATAACAAGTTATTAAATAAAATATTGATTGTTCTGTGTATTTTTTATCATACAGATAACAAACTTTCACTTAAGTGAAGAAAAAAAATCAATAAAAAGACTAAGTAAGTTGTGCAAAAATAAAAAAATTATAAAATTATAATTGAAATGATAATGATTACGGTAACAGAATTAGATTCCAATTCAATTAAATGGACAGATAAGGTTTGAAATAATTCTCTGGTTTGAAATGAAATTCATGATAAGTGGCAGTACAATATTTTCAACATTATAAATAATTCCATTTAAGAAAAGGAATAATATTGTGAAATGTGATGATTTTAAACAGAATTTAATCAGTTTCATTGAGAGTCTGGAAAAAAGTTATTTCTAATAAATTTGATATTTTAATGTGAAAAACTATGTGGATTAGAAGACAGGAGAGAAAAAAACGCTATAGAAATAATGAGAATGAGGAAGAAATGAAGAGAAAAGTGTGTTAATATTACTTTTATTGTTAGTGTAATTAACTTGTTAGTATAAATTATGCTATTTGAAAAAAAAAATTATAGTATAGAAATTTCTAAGATTAAATCATTTTCTTATAAAAGAGACAAATATAGAAAGATGAATAAGACAAGAATGTCAACTATCTTGTTGTGTACTGTTTAATATTCATATGTATATATTAGATAACTTAATTAGAAAAATTATTAAATGAGCATTGTTTTAATAGGAATGGAGTCTGCAATAGAAGAAATGGAGAGATCCATTATATAAGATTTGTGATCATATAACAGAACATGCAGATAGTGAGATTAATACTATAACTAGTCAAAATAAAAGTCATAGATCAATTCATAGATCACATGACCCTATCTCTTAAGCTTGTAAGTTATAAACAGTGAGGATTGCCAATTCCTCTACAAGCTTTATGATAAATGCTTAGCCAGAGCCAGCACTTAAAATATCTCTGACAGAGATATTTTAAGTGCTGGCTCTGGCTAAGCATTTATCATAAAGCTTGTAGAGGAATTGGCAATCCTCACTGTTTAATACTATAACTATCTGATATTATATTATTACTACATCATTATTGCAACACTAAAAACCCATAAATATTAGGATAACTGTGAGTGCATACAAACTAAAGTTAAATCTAATTTGTCAATATCTTATTTTAGTAAAAAGTTAATATTACCAGCCTTGGTCATGTCATATTTATATCCACACTAATTTATTTATTATCAAATATACAATTATAACAAAACAATACTGGCTATTGTTAAAGATGACAAAGAATTCGAAAATACTTAAAAGGAGAGATTAAAAATAAAAAAAGACTTTAGTTTAAAATGAAAACAATGTTATTGAAAGAATTAGAAAATATAAATAAAGATATAGCAGGTATGTAAAAATTGTGCAAAGCTAATTATCATATTGTAATGAAAAAAAAAATTTTTTTAGGATTTAAATATATTGATGTTAATTGTACTATTAAAACTAATAAGCATTATGTTAACTCAAACTATTTTATAATGAAAAGAAAATTTGTCTTGTAAATACAAGATTCATCTATTTGTTCTTTTACCTCTAAAAACAGTAAAATACAGACTTCAAATACCAAACTAGATCACTTTCTCAAATCCATTTTTTCTATTTCTATCACAACTCTTTAATTACAATTTCTTCCTTCTTAAATTAAGCTATGACTTTATTTTCAGAATTCTCTTTTACCAATCTAAAATCATATCTTTCATAATTCCAGTGGTTTGAAAAATAGAGCTTATTCAGTATTTCTTCCTTCACATAATTTCCTCAATAAATAATCTTTAATTTATTTAATCTTTTCAATACTTTTACATTACTAATCCTGTCTTACTTACTTATAACAACTTGTCCTCCATTTAAATTAACCAATCATCTTAATTTTCATACTCCTCTTTTATCAATCTACCATCATATTTTTCATAATTTTGTTAATCTGAAAAACATGGCTAATTCACTTTTTCTTTCTTCACAATATAATTTCTTCTTCAAATAATCTTTAATTTCTTATTCTTTTCAATACTTCTACATTAGTAATACCATTTTATCAACTTATCTTTTTCACTATCCTTCAAATTGACATCTCAAATTCTACAATTTTCTCTTTTCCTAAATTCCCATGTCTCGCAAGCATATAAAATAATATCAAAACAAAACACTTAACAAGCTTGCTTCTTAAATCTAATTTCAAGTGACCACGAAACAATCTATTATTACAAATTTAATGCTAATTTATTTTATGGTTAATTCTACCCACCATAAGATATCCAACTATCCAAATGTCTAAAAGTTATTATTAACCTGCTGTCAAATTTCCTGTTCACCGTTTATTCTTAATGCTTACATTTCACCAAAGAATCTCATTGCTTTAGTTTTATTTTGTCCCAAACTATCTATAAGTTCCATCAATCCTACATAATGTTCTATTAAATATAGTCTCTTTATTCATCAGTATCACCAAATCCTCAGCAACTCTGATAAAATTCTATCCTTAGTTCTAATTCCATCATTATTAAAACAACACTCATTTAACAATTCATATATTTACATATTAAAAAAGATAAGCCTTGCTTTATCATCCCATATGTACAATAAAATTTTCTACTAAATATCTTTGTTTCAATCTCTCTCCCTTTTTCAAAATATCTAACAAAATAATCCAATTTGTTCTTCAAATACTTTTTCAAAATCAAAAATTAATTTCATTTCGTTTTTCAATATGACTTTCTACATAGTTTTCAAAACTTGCCAAGTGCATTCCTTGTCATCATTTCTAAACACCATATCATTTATCAGGGAAGTCTAACCTATTAGAAATCCACACATTCCAGACCCTAAATTGCATATGAAATTAAGATTATTTTAAAAATCTTTATTTTATTGCATTAAGCCATGTATTTTCCAATGGAATCATAATTGTTGAAATGTAATGTCCATTCATTTGAATCATAGATTATTTAAATATCAATTAATTCACTGAAACCATTGTCTCTCAAAGACTTAAATAATTCAATGGTCATTTTATCACTTCCATATGCTTTGATATTTTTCATCCTTATATGCTGAACTTTGCCTTTCTATTAACACAGATAAAGACTTGTTACTTCTATCACATAAAATATATTCTATTCATCTTTTCAAAACAATGGTTTCATTCCTGTGATTCTGCTTTTTCAGCCAAATTATTTTGTTCAACTATATGTTAAATCAAATTTATTTTTTCTTTATAAATTTTTATTAATACTTTGTATTCCATTTCTAATCATACTATTAGTTGCTTCTATTTCACTTATTAATTTCCCTTAAAAGATTTATGTATATACTTTACCTTCCAAGGAATTCACCCATAATTTTGACCTTCAATTTTATTCATCATCTCATTACTAACCCAAAGATATGTTTGCTCTCCTAATTTTTCATCTCAGATCTTTTGATTCTTTTAAAAAATATTCTCAACTCTAATTTTACGATATGAATCTATATCAGTAAGGATGATGTGTTCTTGATCTCTTAACATTGTTCTTAAATCTACATATGAAAACATAGCCTAATGAAATATATTACAAACACCTCTTATGATTTTTGAACTATGTCTTCTGTTCATTGTTATTATATTATTCTCTTTGCATAAACCAATCAATGTTTCATTACTATATCTTTAATTCATAATCTTCTACAATTATCCTCTTCCACAGCACTACCATCTCCCATTATCATTGCAAGATATTCTTGCATTCTTGTTAAATTTCTTTATGTAACTTATACCGCTTTATCATAATGATCGCTAATTCTCATGTAAACCTAAAGAATTTCTAAACTCCCTATAATGTTTTTAATTCAACAGTCAATAATCTATCATTTAAATAATAATTGCCACTTACAAAATTGTTTTTATTCTTGCATGCAATGCAAAACCTAATCATTATGCCTACTGTCATCTTTAGAATAAAATATTCTAATATCTTCTTCATTCTTTTCACCAGTGTTCATTCACTTTGTTCCTGAGAGTGCTTTTCATCCCTGCCAATACATTTACTATTTTTTTTTTATTTCTTCATATATCTAACATTGCATGTAAAGATTATTCTTATAATATTTTTTAATTTCAAAGTC
Source organism: Epiperipatus broadwayi (assembly GCA_028023455.1). Classification (NCBI taxonomy): domain Eukaryota; kingdom Metazoa; phylum Onychophora; class Udeonychophora; order Euonychophora; family Peripatidae; genus Epiperipatus; species Epiperipatus broadwayi. The sequence goes on from JAQFVV010012417.1 coordinate 8,275,199, forward strand.
TCTAGTCAATCCTGGGAAAAATTTCCTTTTAAATCTTCATTCATTTTACTGAATTCATAAAAAATTGTATAAATTGCCAATGTCTGGACCATTTTTTAATGGCCATTGTTAAAACATCTGCAATATATGAAAAGGGGAACACGAAAACAATTAAAATTTTACATTATATTTATATAAAATGAAAAATAATTAATGTTTATTTTTTAAATATCAAAAATAATGCACTTACATTGATAATTTATGCAATTTTTTATGAATTCTATAAAATAAAAAAAAGTTTTGAAAAAAAGAGTATAGATTAACTAGTATTATGAAGATAAAAAAATATTTACCTATAATGCACCATTTTGTTTTAAAGAAAATAATAAAAACTTAAAATACTCAAGGCGCATATACTAAGGTTATAGCCTTATTTAAGTATTACATGCTGACATTGCACTTAATAAGAATTAATATTTAAAACTTAATTATGGTATATTAGATTAAAAACAAAATCAAATGAGTTTAATGTTATAAAGTAATAATATATAATAACGCAGCAAAGGTACATCCACTTTTTCTTTTAAAATATATATGTTCTACAATAATATCAACAAATAAAAAATCTTTCTCCTTTTTTCTTTTCAAAAACTTTATTTTTTATCTCAATACTGAACATATATATACATTAATATACAAAACTCCAACGTTTCAACTGTTTTATCTCATACAGTCATTTTCAAGGATCTGCAACAATATTAAATACATATCAACAAATAAACTTCAATTACATAAAAACTTTCTCTTACATTAACATAATAACAAACATATTAAACATATAGAAATATATTTTACTTACAGCTTTCTCCCACTGCTATATTTTATTACTCTTTTTTTTTTTATTTACATTGTTTAATTACAAATATGATTTTAAGATATATTTGTAATTAAACAATGTAAATAAAAAAAAAAGAGTAATAAAATATAGCAGTGGGAGAAAGCTGTAGGTAAAATATATTTCTATATGTTTAATATGTTTGTTATTATGTTAATGTAAGAGGAAGTTTTTATGTAATTGAAGTTTATATGTTGATATGTATTTAATATTGTTGCAGATCCTTGAAAATGACTGTATGAGATAAAACAGTTGAAATGTTGGAGTTTTGTATATTAATGTATATATATGTTCAGTATTGAGATAAAAAATAAAGTTTTTGAAAAGAAAAAAGGAGAAGGATTTTTTATTTGTTGATATCGTTATAAAGTAATATTAAAAAATAATTGAATGATTAGTCATTCCAGATTTCATGTGACACTGAAATAGTGGAAGCAGTAGATGGAGACTTAGATCAAGACACTTCATCACAACTTTATGGTAATATTACAATAGGTTACAAAATAATTTCTGAAATTAAAATAATTTATTATGATAAAGCTATATGACAATACTATAACAAATTAAACAATCACAAGAATGTAGATAAATAAGACAATATTGTAATGCCTGTAACATTATAAAAAATAATAATAATAAAAATAATGAAATTTTAAACATATAGCACTTTATTACATTAAAGAGATAAAATAGCTTTGTAACAAAAAAAAAATCACCTTTTCACAAAAATACTTTGAGTTTCTGAAATACCGTCATAAAATATGTTTAAAATATATTTATATATATTATAATTTAAATAGAATTTTTTCAAATTTTACATTATAAAACTGTAAATAAATATAATAGTAAAAACAAAACAGCAGTTTAGTTAATTTACTAGTATATATATATGAATATTTCCCTGATGCTTTTATATACGTATATATGAATTACTATTAGTATATATCTTTTTATTTTATTTTATTAATCATTTAGATCATTGGTAAATTAATTTAAAAAATTTATATGAATAGTGTAATACAGTTGTTTTAAGAACAAAGTAAATCTTTAAGCAGTAGACAGATCTTAAAAAATGATATTGAATTATTGTAGTAAGGTTTCTACTGTAATAATGACAACAAACAAAACAGAAATATTATTTTGTAGGATTGAATCCTTCAAACAAGTTGCTATTCCAAATCAAAATATATTACCATAATAAGTATATAAAATATTAGAGTTATGAAAAAAATTACACTGTAATAAATTTATTGTCTAAGATTAAAAAAAAAAAAGTTTAAATATTGTAGAACTATGTAAGAGATTAAGCAAACGGATTGCAGGGAAATAAAAAAGAATGTAATTTTCTTTTATTCAAAAGATAATTATAGACATATTACAATTAAGTATTATTTTAGATTCAAAAAAAAAAAAATCAGTTCTATATAAATAAGAACCTTGTAAATAAAATAATCATTGCTATATAGTTTTCAAAGCATTTCCAAGAGATCATATTGATGATATAAGCATGTGTAAAGAAATTAAGAAAAATAATTAAAAAAATAAATAACTAGAATGATAATAATGAAATGGAATGCTATAGTTAGAGATAAGAAATGAGAAGTGAAACATTGATGTAATTTATAGAGAAAATAACATAATAAAGATATGATTTGAAAATTGCAAGAGGATATTTACACTTAAAAAGTTTCAGTAACAAAAATAATTTCACTTGAACTATATATAATAATTTAAATCAAGTTTAATAAACAGTATTAAAATATAGGGTATATGAGCACAGACTTTCAGATGACCCATCACTCTCCACTCTATCTAATAACACTGATACACTCAAGCACATATATGCTGAAAAGATACGTGTTTGAGTGTAGCAGTGTTATTAGATAGAGTGGAGAGTGATGGGTCATCTGAAAGTCTGTGCTCATATACCCTATATATTACATATATAGACACAGGTATATAACAAGCCTGTGTTTCAGTTAAACAGTATTAAAAGTAAATATTACAATTTCATAATGATAGAAATCAGATTATCTTTAGAAAACAAAATTAGAATCAAAAATGATGAGTCAAATCAAAAATGAAAAGTATGATTAAAGAAGCATGCAGAAATAAATGGATTATGAAAAAAAGCAAATATATTTAACATTAATATAAAAATTTAGAAGGTAAAAATAAGATAAGTAAAATAACAATTGAAGAAAAGAATTATATGTAACTAATAATGGTGGCCATCTTCTTATTTTAAATAATATTTATTTATATGAGTTTCTAAAATATTATTTTATTGTTAAAACTAGATTAATCATCAAATTTGCTGATGATAGGACAATGTTTGTGGAAAGTTAGAATAGGCTTAATAAATTCTCAGATGGAATGTGTAGTAATAAATGCAAACAAATCTAAGCAATAAAAATAAGTGGAGTAAAGTAGTTAGATAAAATGTTACAGAATAAATTAGCACTTTGAATTATTTGAGATCTTTCTATCATTATTTGATAATTTTGTTTAAATTTCAATCACTGCATATCTGTGTGCAAATTTAACCTTTTGCAAAGCTTTCTGATTACACATATAAAATATAAATAAAATGTCCGTTAATTAAAACAAAATTGTAATTATAATAAAAATAATAAATTTAATAGTAACAAACTACTATAAACAATCCTTAAATTTGCAGAAGTACTTTCGGTTAATTTCTTAAACCTGCCTCAACTGCAATTAAATTAAAAAAAAAAAAAAAACCGGAAGCAAACGCCATCAATTCAAATCCCATGAATCTCGTATTTTAATGCTAACAGCTAATCTATTTATTAAATGCATTTTATTTCTATTTATAAAAATTGCCTCCTTAATTTTATTATGGTTTCTTTCTTCATGAAGAATTTTCACATTTTCAAAATCAAATTTAAACTTATATTTACATGTTTTTTCATGATCAAAGAAAACTGAAGGAGACATTAAATCACCATTATTTTTACTTTTTACATGCTTATATAATAAGATTGTATGCTATTATATATAGGTGAATCTAGGTGCAGTATTGAGAAGAGATTGAGGGAGCATGAATTGTTATATAAGCATGTAAAAAGTAAAAATAATGGTGATTTAATGTCTCCAGTTTTCTTTGATCATGAAAAAACATGTAAATATAAGTTTAAATTTGATTTTGAAAATTCTTTATGAAGAAAGAAACCATAATAAAAGAAAAATTAAAGAGGCAATTTTTATAAATAGGAATAAAATGCATTTAATAAATAGACAAGCTGCTAACATTAAAGTACAAAATGCGTGGGATTTGAATTGATGACATTTGCTTCTGCTTTTTTTTTTTAATTTAATGGCAGTTGAGGCAGGTTTAAGAAATTAACTGAAAGTACCTCTGCGGATTTAAGGATTGTTTATAATGATTTGTTGCCATTAAATTTATTATTTTTATTATAATATATATGTGTGTGTGTCTGATAAGTTCATGCTTTCAAATTGATAGAAACGTGTTTTATAAATGCTGACTTTTGAGTTAGTATTTTAGATCTAGTCCCAGTGCTACACTCAGGTGAGCCACAAGCTTGAAATCAATTGGTCTGGAGATAGAGACCCCGATAGAGATTTTGAATTTTTTCTCTTTCAGCACTTATAAAATAAAAGCTTGATTAGAGCTATTGGTAAGCTCCATCTAGTGATCATAAAATGCAAGCTTAAAGCAAGTTACAAAATTTATGATTTGTTTAATTATTATAAGTGTATCTTTGAAGGTTTTTGCAATGCTATACATTGCTGAGGCTATTACTATATGGTGAAACTGAGCTGAATACTGACCCATATATCTATCTGGTTTGTAAGGCTGGATTTGAAGACATTTAAGTGTCTGATAAGTTCATGCTTTCAAATTGATAGAAACGTGTTTTGTAAATGCTGACTTTTGAGTTAGTATTTTAAATCTAGTTTCTAGAGTCTCAGCGCTCCAATGAGGTGAGCCACAAGCTCGAAACCAATTGGTCTGGAGATAGGGACCTCAATAGAGATTTTGAATTTTTTCTCTTTCGACACTTATAAAATAAAAGCTTGATTAGAGCTATTGGTAAGCTCCATCTAGTGATCATATATATATATACAGACTTGCTAAACCTATCAATCAATGATGCGGGGAAAAAATGAAACTAACATCCAGAGTAGAGATATTTTTTAAGATTCAGTCTCTAAAAAAAAAATTTATATGTAATATGACTTGGAAAGTGATAATACTGGTTTAGAAAAATGCAATCATGCAATCAGAAATATTTTAAAAAAATTTAAAATTTCTATTTTCAAATTTACAATCTGACAAAATTATTTCAAATATGTTTTTTAATATAATTAATGCTATTCTCTGAAATGAAATATAATCAATTTATATGTCAACTATATACTTAAATAAAAAATAAATTTATTATTATATTAGGAAGACAACATAATGGTTTTATAATACCATCATTTGAAATTAATATTATTTATCATGATGTTACATATTTGTGTGTAATATTTATATATATATATATATATATGTTATTCATAAAAATGTGAATGAATATCTTAATAAAATATTCATATCGTTTGCATTATATGTATAAATGTAAATTTGAGTAATAAAAATTAAAATAGCTCCAAATAAAATGAAAAAAAATATTAAAATATAAAGTATAAAAAATTTTTTGATAATGATTATGCTAAAAAAATTGTACAATAGATTCAATCTTACACTTACCCATACTGATCTTCTTGCCCAACAAATTGTGCCATTGTCCGAATCATCATTACTGTGAATTGACAAAAAAAAAATTAAAAAAAAAATTCACAGAAAAAAGATAACAATGTTCTTTCATATTTTTCTATAAAGACAAGCAAGAATATATTACTATAACATAATAATTATCTTTTACAAGATAGTAATATTTGAATGCTGAAAAATAGGTCATATGTTAACTTAATATTAAAAAATAATAAAAGAAAACTTGAAACAAAATATCATCAGAAATTATTTTCTAATTTTAAAAGTATAATAATGACTTCAAATATAGAATAATTTAGTGCCACCTTTTTTATTAAACACGTTACTTTTGTGCATTTCTACAGTTTGATTGATAAGTCTGTTTTTCAATTAACTATATTTGAACAGAATTTGCTTCATCAAAATTATACTGTGATCAGTATTAAACTGTATGATTAGTGTGGAAAAAGGCTTTGTGTTGCATATCATTATATTCTCATACATTCGTGGTTCTATTGGTTTGACCAATGTAAGAAATGAGCCAAATTTGGCAGATAACTTTGTATTCCTTGATTTTCAAGTGGTATTTTATCCTTTGGTCAAGAGAAAAAATGTTCAATTTTATAAAAATATGTCAAGATTATTTAAAATGGTATTTATTGAATATGCTGCTAATATGATCCATAGTACCTTATAAAATGGCTTAGTTTCTATTATTATTATTATTATTATTATTATTATTATTATTATTATTATTATTATTATTATTATTATTATTATTATTATTATTATTATTATTATTATTATTATTATTATTATTATTATTATTATTATTATTATTATTATTATTATTATTATTATTATTATTATTATTATTATTATTATTATTATTATTATTATTATTATTATTATTATTATTATTATTATTATTATTATTATTATTATTATTATTATTATTATTATTATTATTATTATTATTATTATTATTATTATTATTATTATTATTATTATTATTATTATTATTATTATTATTATTATTATTATTATTATTATTATTATTATTATTATTATTATTATTATTATTATTATTATTATTATTATTATTATTATTATTATTATTATTATTATTATTATTATTATTATTATTATTATTATTATTATTATTATTATTATTATTATTATTATTATTATTATTATTATTATTATTATTATTATTATTATTATTATTATTATTATTATTATTATTATTATTATTATTATTATTATTATTATTATTATTATTATTATTATTATTATTATTATTATTATTATTATTATTATTATTATTATTATTATTATTATTATTATTATTATTATTATTATTATTATTATTATTATTATTATTATTATTATTATTATTATTATTATTATTATTATTATTATTATTATTATTATTATTATTATTATTATTATTATTATTATTATTATTATTATTATTATTATTATTATTATTATTATTATTATTATTATTATTATTATTATTATTATTATTATTATTATTATTATTATTATTATTATTATTATTATTATTATTATTATTATTATTATTATTATTATTATTATTATTATTATTATTATTATTATTATTATTATTATTATTATTATTATTATTATTATTATTATTATTATTATTATTATTATTATTATTATTATTATTATTATTATTATTATTATTATTATTATTATTATTACTACTACTATTACTATTACTATTACTATTATTATTATCATTATTATTATTATTATTATGTTTCAAAGAAAAGAACTTTATTGATAACCATAGAGTTACATTTGCTATAAGACACTTCGTATACATATATTTACATTGCTAGTGAGTAAACCAAGTTTTAGTTGGTATCTGTGATGTACAAAAAAGGAACTTAACTTAGGAGGGAAAGATATTTAAACATTGTTAGGGGGGGTGAAAATACATATGTATACGTTACATTTATGAGTGCTGCTTGCTGTAATCATAGTTCTCCAAAGTCTTGGGTTATCATTGTTCAATTTGCAAAACTTCAACTTTGATGTATATTACCATGCTGGGTTTAGTTTGCTTTCCAGTATTTGAGGTCTGATTTTGTTGTTACTGTCCTTTATATTAATATTATGCAATCAAAGACAACATTCTGTTTTTTTATTTGTAGATAATTGCCACATTTTTTTTTATATATATTGGTTGAGGGCATAGATTTTGGTTATTGGGAGCCATCTTAGAGGTTTGATTGTTGTGTTATCAGTGACCAGGTTGCTGCATAGATGTCTGGATGTGCAATTTTATTGTCTCTGGCTCGTAGTTTTGCCAGTTTGATATTGAAAGTTGATGGATGTCGCCTTGTGTTGTTACCTAGAGTGAATGTGCATCTAGTGCACCAGTATGCATAAAGCATAAAAGTGGCTGCACGGACTGATGGAATAGAGCCTTTGCAATATGAATTAATGATTGTTTGAAGGGTTGTGTTAGATTGTCTATATGCTCCTATCATAATAACTCGAATTCTGTCTAGTGCCGGACAAAGATAGAATAGATGTTCCTGTGTTTCTTCAGCCCTGTGACACAGGGGACAAAAAGGATCAATGTTAGTGTATAGTCTCCGATATCTCAGAAAATATGTCGTGGGCAGTGCTTGTAGGTTTAGTCTCAGCAAAAAATCAAAATACTTTGGCTCCAGTGACCATTTTTTAAACTTACGGAGTAATTGTAGATTATTGATTTTCAGCATTGTCAGATTGGTGTCATGGGTTGGATTTGGATGGATTAATGAATAAATTTGCCAGTATGAATGCTTGTATATTGTCTGAAGAGATATCTGTGGAGCTGTGGTTTTTATATGATTGATCATTGATGCTAGTTGGTCATACGCAGGGGGTGGTCTATCTGTTGGTGTTATTTGAAGTAGTCATTCAAGCATTGGAAAGTGTTTGACTGTGGATGTTATTAAGTTTGTGGCCTTCTGTAGATGGAAAATATAAATACTATGAAGTCCTAGTCCATTGTGAATAGGTGGTCTGGAAAGTTGTTTTGCAGATATTGACACAGTCTTCCTCTGCCACAAGAGCTTATTACAGAGAGAAGAGATTTTGTTAATAAAACCTTTAGAAAATGTGATAATGGGTGAGTAATAGGTGATTTTTGTTATGGCTAGCTGGTTAAATAGCTGGATCTTGGAGTATATTGAAAGATATGCCTTTGAGAGAGAAGTAGTAATTCGCTCTGTTTCTTCTTTGAGTTTGTTCTGGATCTTGACCCTCATTGCACTTTCACTCATATAAAAGGGAAATCCCAAGAAAGCAGATGGCTTTCCCCCATACATGCCCGTGTACTGCTTTGCATTATAGAGACCAAACTGCCGTCTTATTTAGATTGACCCTGAGTTTGTGTGTAGCTGCAAATTCTTGTAGTATTGTATGCAAGGCTGGTAGGTGTTTTTTAGATGGGAGGAAGACAGTTATATCATCCATATAAGCGATACATGTTACCTGCTGAGATGTGTTTGGTATTTGGATGCCAATGAATGTTTGCTGGATTTTTATTAATAGAGGGTTGATGTAAAAGGTGAAAAGTAAAGCACTCAGGGGGGATCCTTGTGAGATTGATTGTGTTGGAGTAAAAGATTATTATTATTATTATTATTATTATTATTATTATTATTTTATTTGTTTATGTATATTATGCACTTTTTATTAGTCCACTCTATCCTAGAATAAAAGAGGAAATAAAAATTTTTATTGTATAATTTAAAATTTTGTTAAACCCAATAATATTTACTCAGTAAACTAGAAAAGATAATGACATGTTAATATCATAGGGTTTGAACTTGGATTTACTTGGTTTAAAATTTATAAAGGATCTGATAGGTAAAATAATTAACTAAAGATGTATATAAGAATCTATAAAATCATTATATGCTGAAAAGTAAACAGTCAATAGTATTTAAAACCAGTAAATTTCAAATATAATTTTCTAAAATAAAATGCGTTACATAGATGGATAATTATTATCTGTACACATTTGAATTTATAAATAAAAATTATTGTTTCTAGTCAAATCTTATGTTATGTTTAAATGTAGGTAAATAATATTCATTTTACAAAAATACTGCTCTAAAATCAAAAAAGTAAATTATATTTTTATTTAATTTCTAAAAAGTATTATTTTTTTAAAAAATATTTAAAAACCCCGAAAATAGTCATTTTAAAAATAAACCAGACTTGCAACTAAGTAAATATTGTTCTAACAAGAAAGGGGGGAATAATTAGCCAATCAATGGCCTACAAACAGTCTTTTCAAAAAAAGGAGGGGAAAAAGCAGGATGAAAAAAAAGTTTTTACAGATCGTAAAACAAGTAACTGGGTTTTATTTTTTATTTTAAAAAGTTTTGATAAAAAATTCCTCAAATAATATTAGTTCTCAACAAAGAAAGTAATGGATTTTAATTATGAGATTATTTGTTGGAAATAAGTATAAAGTTCTTGTGAAAATGATTGAGTAACTTAATTAATCTCTGCCAGGAAAAACAACAATCAATAATTCATAAAAATCTCTTGAAAATCATATTTAAAAAATAATCTAAGATGAATCATATGTGTATACTAAACTGACAGCAACAAATATACTCACTGGTGGAAAATCATAATAGTGCTAAATTTAAAATGAATTTCAGTGATAAACTAAAGAAAGTAATCATGCTGCGGATTCAGACAAATAAAAGAAAAACAAATTTCTTCAACCTAGCTAAGTACATTTTTAAAAATCTGTAGAATTAAACTAGTAATAGCTGAGAGTAGAACGGAGTGTGAATGGAAAAGTATGCATTTGCATTAAAGTCAAATCTAAAAGCCTGATTAAATAAAGTTTGGTTTGAAGAAATAATTAATTCAGAACAGTACTGGTGAAAATATTACTTTCTGTAGAGTTTTTTAAAAAAACTATATTGAATGATATACGTTTGATGGAAATCATAAGCATGAATTCACAATGATAGCGGTTTGCTAATTTAGATGGAAGTATCTATTATCTAGAATGGATAAGGCCAGCCAGATATAATCTTCTATTACTAAAGAAAAAAGAATTACTACAGTGTCTATAACCCAATGTCTTGTGAATTTTAGAATAATAATAATCTTCAGAGAAAGAAGAGAACAAAAGTGATAATAAGATTGTTATATAACCGATCCATATGGTGTAAAACGATTAAAACACCAGGAAAAGTTAAAGTTGTTTTTTTTAGAGCTTGTAGTTTAAAAAGAAGAAAAAGGAGAACTTATTCATAATGTTTGTATATGTATTAGTTTATAAGTTATTATTATAACTGAGGGGAGGAGTTAGATTAATGAATAACGGGATTCATCAGTGATTTGATTCAGTTAAATATCTTATTAGTTATTTTAAAATTTTTGTTTTGTTAAATAGTCATATTTACATATAATAAATAAATATGAACAATGTTTAGATTTAAAAAAAAAGAAAGAGAGAATATATATCTATAACAAAGATGGTTGACAATATATATATAATGAAAGGCAAGGGGTGTGTGTTTACATATACAAATTGAAAACAAACAAAAAAAAGCGATGATTTTCTAATGGGAAATATCACAATACCGGATCATATGAGAACCAGAATATTAATCATTTTTCAATTGTTTATATTGCTAATATATTATGTAGGTATAGAATTTGATTCCAATGTTATTTTGGAGGTTTGAAATAAAATACCTTGAATTTATAAAAAGAAAAGTGATTGTCTAATAAACAACTGGATGTGGAATATATATAAACAAATATATATACCAAGGTAAATATCACAACCACACTGCATCATATAAAAAGGGATTAATTTTGTTTTATTGTAAACATCCAGAATATTAATCATTTTTCCATTGTTTATATTATTATCATAGTATGTAGGTATACAGCATTAGTGCAACTGTTGTTTTGAAATTACTTGTTAATTGAAATGTTTATTTTAATGTTTAGTAAACAATGCTATTAAATGTTGCATTTCTTTTTTGGGGTCATTGTCATTACATAACATGAACTCAAAGTGTACTGATTGAAATTAAAATGAGAGATCAATCCAGTTTAAAACAATTTAACTTAACTAAGCACACATCTCTTAATAGAGATTTTTTACTTGCTACATGCTGCCTTGGTCACATAAGTCATGGATAACAAAGTAAGCTTATTTATCTGGAATTAAATGATCAATGAATTATTAGTGAAAGCATCAATGCTAATCACAATTTACATAACAATATTATTTTAATAGTAAATATTAAAGAACATAAATATAGATAATAGTATAAGCTTGATTATAGATTTAAATCATAAGCCTTTCTTAATTTATGCATTACCCATGGACATCAGTAAAATCCCCCATGATATTCTATGGGTAGTTTGAAGAATTAATAGAAATCAACAATTATTCTGAGATCTCCTTATAATAAAAGTATTCTTATGATTATTGCCAATCTTAGTTATCCGATATAATAAAAGTTTATATACAATAAATGATAGTCTAATTTATGGAGTAATGTAATTGAACTCTAATTGCTATAGATGTGTTATTATATTCATTGGGATATTATTATTAGTCATGAGAGTATGTAGATAATAAGGTGTATATGGGTATTCTCATGCCATTGAATAAGTATTTTATATTTGTTTAATGTTAAGGGGATGTAATCTGTTTATAGGGAAACAAGTCTCACATTTGTTAAAATTAATTACACTATTTAAAAATATTTAATAATGTTAAAATGAACCCAGATGGAATAATAGTATTCTCTAAGTATAATCATTATAATGGATTAAAAAGAACTGAAAATAGTAAGTATATTAAATGGATTAGACAGAATTCCAGTAGAGCCTAATTTAGGGACTTGCCACATCTGCTTTGGATCATACAGCCTATCGACAGGCCACAATATGCATTCCATTGCATGCTCAAGTGTATTAAAAATAATGAAGTTATTAATGCATATGAATATAAAGCAAATATAAAATCATTTTTACTTTATGTAAAAAGCACTATGGGTCATGTTGACAAAATTTTCAGTAAAAACATATATAATAAAAAAAAAACATTTGTTCTCCTGATCAAAATATTTAAAAATCAAACAATCTATGAAATTCACTAATGGATTTGATCATTTCATACATCAGCCAAACCAATAAGAGAAAGTAGGAGAGAATAATATAGAAATGTTTAGGAATAAAAAACCTTTTGCTATCTCCTATTTATTTGCATTCATTAGAAACAGGTCATAGGTTTGAGGATAGTATAAAAATGATTAATTATACAAATAATAGAAAGAATAGAAAAATTAAAGAGACAATATTGATTAAAAATATAAAACCAAATCTTAATAGGGATTATGGGGTAAAATCAAAAATTTTATGAATTATGGTTATTATTATTAATAATAGTTTGAATATAAAAAGGTTTAAAAAATAAAGTTGAAGAAAATAACGATAGATAAAATTGTTAAGCAAGTATAAGAATTTTAAAAATTGGTCAGTTGGTTTTTGGAAATAGGATTATAAAGATGTAAGTATTGAGTAATGTAATCAAAAAAGGTAATTTATAATGTAAAAAAGTTAATAGTTAAAAATACATAATAAAATAAAGAAAGTTTAGAAGTAATTAAGAAAATATAAGTAAAAATACAATAACAAAATGATAGGTTAAATAGTAGAGTTTAAATATTAAAGTTTTAAAATTATAATAAATAGTTTTTAGATAATTTAATAATAATTTATATAAATTAGTTAAGAGTGGAATAAAATGAAAAATGATTACTTATAATGGTCGGGTTAAGATGTATATTTTTGATTATGTATATAGATATATATTAACTATATGATTATATATTTGGATATTGTAGCTCTGATGATGACTGCAGGACAATCAAAACTATAAGAATAAAGTTTTGGTGTAAAAAAATGGTATTGTTAAGTGTATAAGAAATTTAGAAATGGTATGATTATAAATATAGAAATCAATACATAAGGAAAAGGGGAAGAAGAAAAAAAATGTATTACTTTAATAAACTTGCAAATAATAACTTCTTATATTTTTGGGTTCTAGTAAACTATTAACTGTGCAGCCTTTGGTGGCGCTGTTTCTGTGTAAAAACACAGAATTATACCGCTTTTGTGGCCGAACCTAGGCTAATATACGAGTGATCATTAATATACGAGTAGATCATATGTAGTGGTTATAATATGCGGCCAATTCTTCTGCGTTCAATAACACTACATCTACTAACAATACTATGATCATATAGTTTGCCGTTGATTTCATTGTGGGTTGAATTCCTATGCATATTGACAGAATTTGTATTGTTGCTAGAATTTAAGATGAGAGTGTGAGCATTGTCATCTTTTTCAAGTGTTTATTTGTTGATGTTTATGATTTTCTGTATTTCCCAACTGAAAGATTTTTGCGTACTAGTAATTTTCAGCGTATTATTGATATTTGTCAAAAAATTTTTTTTTTTGGCTAATTTTGGCTTTTTTGGGGTCAAAAAAGACAAAATACAATTTCTCAAGCTCTCTGGCAGACGATTGGAGTTGTTTGCGGAAAAATACCGTTTCTGTCGTGACTCGGACGAGAGTAGAAAAAGAACAAAATGTCTACCACATTATTACATTTGTGGGACGTCCCAAACAGAGAAAGTGAGGCAGTTGCATTTTTGCAAGCCCAAGACATCCTGCCATTCATTAGAGTTGATTTAGTTCAGTCATATGTGGTTAATAAATTTATTTTCTGGAAAGAATTTGTTTTGTTTGCGATTATTTTTATCTGTAAATCATGTAATTAACACCCAGAATGACTGTTAAAAAGGGGCGGTGTAGTTTGTTGGACATCTCTTGATTGATTAATATTTTTTTAAAAAAAAAAAATACTTCTTTTGACATACCTATTCATTCTGGTTAGAAGCAAAAAGAGGTTTTTTGTTGTTGTTGTTGTTTTAAATCAATAAACAGCACATTAAATAGATTTTAAAAATGAACCCGAGCTAATTTTTGTTGTTAAAAAAGAATAAAAATACCGGACGTTTTATTTGTTATGAAAACAAAAAATCTTTTTAACATACTTGTACGACTCTTAAAAAAGATAAATAAATAAATCCTACAGAATGTAACAAACCCGGTTAACATACATATTTTGTGTTAAAAAACAATACCGCGATTGACTTTTTGTTTTGGATGTTTTATTTGTTATTATTAAAAAAAGCAAAAAAATCAAAACCCGCCGCCAAAAAAAAACAACAACCCCGTATTTATAAATCTAAGAGAAAAAAGAAGTCCCATTTTATTTGTTATTATTAAAAAAAACAAAAAAATCAAAACACGCCACCCAACCCCCCCCCTCCCCATATTTATAAATGTAAGATAAAATACCAAACAATTCTTTTCGTTTATAAGCAAATACGGACATCTGAGGCGCAGTTTGTCGGACAGGTTTGAATTTTTTTTGCTAAATCAATCAACAGCAAACCCCCTCATTTTTAACATAATTCAAAAAGAAAGTGTCGATTCTAATTTTAAATAACAACAACAAAAAAAAAGAAAGTCGTATGTAAAGCAAATTGTATATATTTGAGATATTCCAAAAAAAAGTTAAAACTGTCCCTTATTACTTTGAAATGTATCGAATCCAAAACAAAAAAATAAAAGACGTCTGTAAAAAAGAAACAGTAGATTTAGAATGGAAATTCCCCCCCCCCCCCCAAATAAAGGCATATGTCAAAAATTATGTACTTTTGAGATCCAAAAAAAAGGTCAAAGTCTCCTTTATAGTTTTAAATTTATCAAATGAAAACCAAAAAAATAATTATGTCCAAAACAAACAACAACAATATATTAAATATTAAAAAAAAAATAATAATTATATCCAAAACAAACAACAATATATTAAATATTAAAAAAAAAAATTACAGCCGTATATCAAAATACGATCTATTAGATAAAAAAAATCTAGCAGCCCGGTAATGTTATAATGCTCTGTTTTTAACTAGAAACAGCACCACCAAAGGCTGCACAGTAATAGTTTACTAGAACCTATTTTTGCAATCTAGAATTTAAATAAAAAATGAATTTGTATTCTTTTGGATTGGCAAGATTATATATGGGTAGAATCAATCACTGATATTTTGTTGAAGTGGAATACCATTTTAGCATACATGTATATTATATTCTTAGTGATACAAATTTAATAGCAGATACTTGTGAGATTATTAAAATTAATAAAATTTGTAACTACATTGATCTATAAAACTGTCGACCAATTACATTGAGGCTTTTCACTCCTGCAAAATATCATTGATTGATTTACTACCCATATAAAATCTTAAAGACAAGATGAATATGGATTCATTTTTCATCTATTTATAAATTACATTAATATAAATGATTGCTATTGTATGTTTATTAAAATGACATCTGACTTGTAAAGGATTAATGTAATATATGTATTTGAAGATTATACTTTATATCTATATATTTTCAGAGCTACAATATTTAATAGCAATTGTTTGTTTATGGGGTTGTTAAAATTAAAATAATGTGTATAATTGAGTATAAATATATAATAAATTATAGAATATGTTCAAAATGTTATAACTTATATGTGCTAATAAAATTAAGAAAATTAAAAAATCATTTTAAAATTCTTTAAAAAAACAACAAACTGCAATATTGAAAAAAAAAAAGTTAATACAGGTGTAATACCAGGTCAATTACTTTAATGAATATGTAACTTAGTGTAGTGATAGAATGATAGACTTTAAAGTATGAGATTCCTGAATTGCAACACTTATGATATATAAATGCCATATCATTTAAAATGATTAATCATTCAATTATATAATAATTTAAAATAACAGCATAAACTGATGTTTCATTTTAATTTAAAAGTTTAGTAATTAAAGTTTATATTTTAAAAAAAATCAGATTTAAGTTTTTTATTGTTTTTTTAAGGAAAAATAAAATTTAGAATTAAGTATAGCAAGAAAGCCAAAATGGATCACAACGCTTATCATAATTAAGCTTAATAAATTATGAGTATTTATGCAAATGTATTTTTTTATGATTATCAATAAACAATAAAGCAAGTCATATATAATGTGACATTGCTTTATAAGTTTGTATTTATGAAAATATAATATAGAGAGCGTACCAATAGCTCAAACAAGCTCTTAATTGATAAGTGCCATAAGAGAATTGGTCTGGGGATAAGAGTATTCCGGATAGAGATTTTAAAGATTTTCTCTTACGGCACTTATCAATTAAGAGCTTGTTTGAGCTATTGGTACGCTATCTATATTACATTTTTTATAATTTTATTTTTTAATGTGTATACATTAATTTATTTATTATATTCTACTTATTTTTTTCTTAATGTCCGAGTATTCATAATTAAATAAAATGTTACACAAATGAATAATAAGTCTTGATAAAATAATAAAATCTGGCGATTATGAAAACATGAAAAGACTTCATAATTTTGACTAGATATGAGAAAGTTCTGCACTTTTGACAGCCAGATTAATGCTATTGTATTTGTAGGTGAAGTAATTTTTTAAAAAAATAACATTTTACCTCAATTTTAAATCCAGTTAACACAATAAAAAATAAAGATTTAAAATTAATACAAATTTTATAGTAATTTAACAGAAGACTTTTAGTTAAACCACTAAACATCACATGATCACCATTTCTTATGCTTGCTCATAACTGTTATTAAAACAAGCAAAACTCTGGCTTGCACTGATGACACTACTGTATGGAGAGTTTTACCTGTTTTAATAACACTTTTAGTTGTAATATGTAGACAATTGTATGAGCAATATGAAATGATATGATTGGTTACATACTTGCTTTCAGCTTAATGTTAAATCTTTATATATAACAGTAATATAAAGTGACAAATAGGAAGTATATATGTATGCATATAGAAGTATATTAAATGAATAAAATCACTGTAAATCCAGGACTTACAAAGATGAAGTTCTTGTCTATGCTTTTAGACATTTAAATTAAAAATTCTACCATAAAATCTATATGGTATATTGATTTCTGGTTATCATCTATAGACACTTCAAAGACAACTGTCACAAAAATTGAAAACAATGTCCGAGCAAGTATCAAATGTCTCAGATTTTCTAGCTGTTGCAATAACACTTTGGCTCATTCTATCATGTAGAAGCTGTATAACACAAATTTTGGCAGACAACTAATTAACTTCCAATAATGCCAACTGTTCAATTAAGTAAATCAAGTATTCTGATCAAATCAATAAAAGCAATATATAAACCAGTCTTTTGTTTCTAATATTTTTCTTGTATTTGTCTGGAAACAAAAACCATGTCTATAGATCTTCGTGATTGGAATCAACCTGTTCAACAAAATCCTTGAAAGTACTTTTGCTACCAATGGACAATAATGATATTCCATGATAATTATTACAATTGTCTATTCCCTTCATTTTTAAAAATTGGAACAATAAAAGAATTCCTTAAGATCTGGTTGCAACAACATCATGGGTTCACACATTCCTAAAAAATTCCAATATTTTTGAAGCACTTTAAGATCACAAAGAGCTGTTTTGACTTCACTAAACTGGATAACTTTATTCAAATCTAAAATAAAATGGATACGTGATTAAAATCGCCATCGCAATTCTGGCATCATTATTCAAAAGATGATCAAAATACTCCTTCCATCTGTTCAAAATAGCATTGTCATTATAAAAAGAGTATCATTACTGGATTTAAAATGACTGTGATGCTATTTCTCAGTCCACATGTTCTTGTTAGTAAATCAAGAAAAGATCTAGAGTGACCACGATCAGTAAACATTGGTAAGTTATTTGCAATTTTAATGCAGCAATCATTTTTAAATCTTCTTGACAATCATTGAACTTCCATTAACAGATCTCTATATTTCTTATGAAGTTTCACATTTTTCAAGTAGGAAATGCCACATCTTTCCCTTTAATCAAATTACTACTAATAAAGTCATTATCAGAAAACCAATCATGATTGTTCTTTTTAATGAAGCCAAGAATACATTTACATTTATCTATAATACACTTCTTATGGGAATTCCATGCTTCCAGTAATAGGACAATCTTGGAAGTCCAAATTAGCAATTTTAGTATTTCATAGTTGTTGAAATTTAATATTTATAGTAGATACTACTAAAAGACAAACAATAATTTTCATGTGAATATGATTGGAATAAGATTTATTTTTTAATGTATACAATCATTTTAATTTAGGAGTACACTAATTTTGATCTGTCCAACAATCAATACTTTTAAGTGCTCACATAATGTGAAATACTCTTACATTCTGATTCCTAATTATAATGTAATCTATAAAATGCCTTTGTTTTGAGCATGGATATATTTTCTGTCTAAATAAAATGTTTGTAATAGTCAATTCATGTATTATGCAAATATTCAATAACAACAAACTACGTAAACTTATAGCACCAATATTATTATTTCCAACACCTTTTGACCAAAGACTACTATTTGTTAAAATCTTAAAAAAAAAAAATTGATTTTTTAATGGTATTGCTGTAGTAATGCTATCCAGCAAGGAATAAAAGCTTTATTTTCCTGAATCTAAAGTTGAAGCACAAAAACGAATAAAATAAGCATTAGCATCATTGGGTAAGGCAAATTTTAACACCATTAGCCTATCATTGATGCAACAAGGAATTACAACACTATTAAATTAGACTTTACAGCCAATATAACACCATGCATTCTCCTTTCACTGACTGATTTCCCTTTCAAAAATATTTATAGCCAGTCACCATTAAATTTCCTTTCTTTGAACACAAGTTTCACTAAAATCAGCTCTATTGACTTTAAATCTTGGAGTTCCTTAGCTACTAGTACAGTTTTCTGTTCTAGTCTTGAAGAATTTATATCACATAAAAATCTCCTCATTCCACATATCTTTATAAAAATATTAGATTTATAATACTTATTTTTTAGTACTATTGCTATTTCCTGTTCTCCTATTATTACTGCAATTATAATTATTAATTCTTTCATTTATATATAATCCACTAGGCATGACAACCTAGTTAGACTGTAGGAGATAGCTCATTTCTTCATTTACATATTCTAGACTCCTTCCATTTCTGTGATAGGTAGGGGGATTCCTAAATAGGGCTACCTAAACATACGTTTCTTTGAATCTTGTTGATTGCACTTTTTTGAACAAAAATCACAACTAAGGACTGCCAGTCTATTAAGCTTGTCTCCATTATTGTTTTCTTAATTTTCAACTGTGAGCTAAGAAAAAATAAAAAAGGGATTTGAAGTTAAAAATTGTGTGAATGTAATTGTAAGATGGAAATGTAATTGCATAAGCACACAATCTCATTGTTGCAGATAGTATAGGGAGATGATCAACGATATGAGAAGCTTATGAGGGTTTGTCTCTACATTAACTAAATGACTGAAGAAAAAAAAAGAGAAAGACAGAAAAGATTGTTTGCATCAGAAACAGTTCTTACTTTTGATGAATTAACATTCTAATCTCCAAGACACATTTATTATTGCATTTTTACTTGATATTATATGTTGAAAAATTTTATTTCCATTCTTTAATTACATACATGGCAATTCTGACTCAAATCTTCATCCCACCCCTTCATTTTCTAACTTTTTACTCTTTGTCTTTCTATCTTAGCCCCTAAAGTTAGACTGGCTATAGTCGCAGTGATGATGAATGTATATGTAATTGATAAATTTATTAAATTTTATATTCTGAAGAAAATTGCGTGACCAATATAAAACAAACAAAACAAAACAAAAAAATACAATCTAATGTATTATTTTTATTATTTTCAAGTTCAATCCAGTTTCTTTGATCCCTAATCTCCCTTCTCAACAACAAATTTCCTTATATAATCCATCTTTCTCAAATGTGGTCCCTTTCTAGATCTTTTATAATATTATTGGATCAAATTTAAGACTTCAAATATCCATTTATTATCATTACTTTTAATAATATTTCCAATCCAGTTCCATTTCAGTTTTTTTAATTCTTTCAATAATGTAATATTGTTTGTTCTCTCACTCAAGTATTTTATTTTCAATTTCTTCTTGTTATTCATAACATACAAACATCTCTCTATACTTCAGTAAATGGTTTGAGGTCTCTGAATTGTCCTTCTATTAAGTGTCCAAGCCTTACATCCAAAAATAAGAACTGGTAAATTTTGTAAAAATTTTCCTTTTCGAACATAAAGATCTATTTCCTTGTAATAGGAAGTTATTTCTATCAAAAGCACTCCAACCAAATTTAATTATAAATCCATTCATCATGTTGTCATCTGTATTAATAATGTAACCAAAGCATTTGTGGTTAACTTTTTCTAGTTTATGATTATCAATTTTTATTATTTTTTTAAAAAAAATCCATTAAAAATTATTTTAGTTTTTTTTTTTTTAAGCATTATCTTTAGTCCTCCATTCTTACTTTAATCTGATAACTTTTGCAACATTTCCTGATGTTCTGAAACATTATTTGCAAAAACACCAATATCAACTGCAGAATCTAAATGACTTAAATAATCTTTTATTTTTCTTCCCTTAGCTTTCCATTTTAATCCACAAAATAATTTACATTTCTTATTGCAAGTAATATTTACTAAGGCTGTAATCTCAAGAATGGGTGCGTAAAAATGCGATAGTAGAGATCTCTACAGGTTTTAACCACAAGCTTATGTTTTAATTTGCATATTTTATAAACTATATAGTCACCCTGTTTCCGGCACAGTTAGTTAATTAATTTTGGATTATGATTCTAGTGAGAATTCACCGAAAGTTAACTCAGTGATATTAAGTCAGAATATATCTATATGGTTATACCTTTTCATAGTGGCTTGACTCAGCTAAAGTTTTTTCGAAATAAAACTGATGTAAAAATATATACAGTATATACATAATGCAAATTTTTTATTTAAATAATAATATTTAAATTTATGGCAACAAAAAAATTAGATCCATTAATGTTATTATTTTTGTATTGGCAATAAATGTTTTTTGCCTATTGTTTTTTTATGCACATTAATAATGTACACACATCTGATAATAAATTACATATAGAATAAAAAAATTTAAGATTCTTTATTAAAAAAAAATACAAATGAAAACTGTCACTGTTTAATATTAGGGGAAATAACTGAGTAATGTATAAATTTATATCAGACCACTTTTATTATTGTACATAAATGTTCAAAGTAAGTCATCCTTCTTAGTATAAAAAAAAATATCTTAAAGCAGAATGACATTGATTTTTTTTTTGTACAAATTCTAAATGGGATATTGAAAATTTTTTTTTTATCCTAATAGATTACTGTTATCCACTTCAAATCACTAGAAATAAATAATACAAATAGCAATGACAATAGAACACAATCTACCTTTGAAATTATTCTGTATTTAAATCATTCAATGTTTATTCTTTCATTTTGGTTCTAGTAGGAGGTGACATTTTAATATATGCTAGATAGATTTGTAAAAAGTGGAAGCTTTTTTTCTATTCTGTGAAAATTAAATGGAAGGTTATTAAATATTAATAGATAGAAAAACCTGCATATGAATTGGGGCTTTCGTAAGATGAAAGGTTATAAAGAAATAGTTCATACACAGTTGCTGGATGAATAAAGAAAATTAGATATAAAAGATTTTTTTCTAATTCCAATCAAAAAATACTCCTTTTTTATATACTGGGCAATTGTATATCAACAATATAAATAATGTTATAGGTTAATTGAGATAAGAAAGAAAGATAAAATATATATTAAAAAAAATTCCTAAAGTCTCTGTGAAAAAGTTGAGGAAAAGAATTGCTAAAGCAGAATTAAATAAAAATGAAATATCTGAATCAGTAAAGCTGTTGGCAGTAAAGAAAGTTAAAAATTCATGCCAGCAAAGTCTATTACTCTCATCACTATATAATCAGTGCTGAAGGAAATATTTGTAAAGACTAATTTTTAAGAATGTCTAAATATATATAAAAATAAAAAAAATGCAAAAAAAAAAAAAAGCACTGAAAGTAAGAAAGAATAGGATTCCAAGCAACTACTCTAATTATGAGCCAAGTGCCAAAGATAATTTATAAATTCAAAATTTCAAAATAAAAGAATTCTAAAATAATATATTGTATATATATATTTATTTTCAAAAAAATAAAACCAAACATCATTTTCAGCAACTATTATCTTAGAAGTAATATTTTTCTAAACTGAAAATTAATATCAATTAACAGCTGAAATGCCAATAGAAACTGAAGAATATTTTCTTTGCAATTGTACTTTTCTTCATATTTGAAGTTATAGGTAGAATTTTGTTTAAAATAGATTCAATGTATTGTATTTTATGTTAATTCACTAAATTGCGTAATTTAAATAGAATTAATTTGTTCTAATGAATGAATATATATTAAATTATATATATTTTTATTGTTATTTAAATTTAATGCTTTTCCGGATTAATTATAATTATTTAAATAGGCTACCTTAAGATCGCTTATATAAGTCCATTTTTTGCTTTAAAAAAAACTTATGTTGTGTGAGTTGATTTAATATATCATTGCCTGAACTCATGGTAAACAATTAGGTTAACTTATTTGGCATATATATATAAATTAGATACATATATTAAAAAACAAATTTTGATAGCAAATATTAAAAGAAAAGGAAATTCCTAGATAAAAATGGCATGATATAAGCAAAAGTAGAAGAGTATGATATGATACATTTACATAAGATGATTTTCTGATTATAAAAAGACAGGATAATCTCATGGAGCTTCATGCAGAACTATATAATTGGAGAAACAATGCTAAATTGGCCATATTTGTATCCTGAGTATAAGTCCAAACTGTATGCAGAAAAAAAAAAAAAACAGATTATGAAAAGGCAAAAAAATTCTTCTAAAAAATAAATTTGAAGCAAAAAAAAATCAAAAGTTAGGCATTTCTCACAACTTCATGGGTAGGGATGATAAATACTACCAAGATTAGAAAAGATAAAAGAAAATCTAAAGAACATGATTAAAAATTCTAGAGATTATCAAAAAAGATAAGTTTATTTAAAAAATCAGAAGGAATTCAAAATGAAATTATTAGAGAAGAACTCTAAAATCTATTGAACATATAGAACACACTAGGCAGAAGCAGGAAATAGTAGGAAAAAAAAGGAGATCTATTAAAAATTAAAAATGAAAGATCATAGAATTAAAACTAAAAAGATAAGACTGAGTTGTAGATAAATATAAAATGTAATGTAGCCTTTCATAATCAGCTACAAGTTAAAAAAAGATTTAATAGTATAGGCAGATATAGAGAGGGGGTAAGTTCTGATCACAATGGAATCAATACACATTCTTTTAGATATTTTACATCTCTCGGTTTAAAAAAATATATGTAAAATAATAACAATAGCTTATAATTGTATTAAAAAGAAAAAAAAAAAGAACTGAAATATGCTGATTGTAAAAAACAAAAACAAATCAGAGCCATTGAAATTAAAGGTAATAAAAAATTATCAAGTCATTAAAATTAATATTAAATATGTTTTGATTCCAAAGCAAATTCAAATTTATAAAAGCAATATATTCTCTATCTTTCTTATTTTTAATTTTTAAAAAAGTTGTTGATAAAGAAATATATAATTAAAGATTGATTGATTAAAATAGATAAAGCAATTTTGGAGGTAGACAGCTTGAGGTGTTGGATATGTTTTTTGAAAAGTTTTGAAACATGGTGATAATTGTTTATATATTGGCTGAAATAACTGACTTAACTCTGAACATATTTTGCTAGCAGATTGAGCAAGTGACTTAAGGCTAATAGCTATATTGTAAAACAGAAGCTTTGCCACTGAACAATGCATGGTTGGTCATATCCTTCTGTAGTGAAGCTCAATACAGTAAGATATATTTGCTGGTGAAAGAATACTACTTTCAATATTATTAAATATTTTATGAAATGGTTAAGTATGGTGATGGTTTCTTTCTTCTTTATCAGCATGAATAAACTCCTTCCAAGTGTTTGTCTCTGCCCTAATATGTAGCTCCATAGAAAAAAAATTACAAAATTCAGACCTAGTCTAAAATGAAAAGTCAGGCCCACCATCATGCAAAAAAAAATGTCTCCCATGATAGTAGGTGACTTATCTAAAATTCTACCAATTGTTAATGTTATGGCGAATGGGTCATGGTGATAAAGAAACATACCAATGCTGAACATACTTGGAAAACAACCAAATAATAGAGTTGCCAGCCTAAGAATAGAATAAGTGGACAATCATTTGTGACCAGCCTGAAATAAGAAAAATAACTGATAGTTGTATCTAACGAATGTACTTAATAATCAGCCTGAAATAATAAGTAAGATAGTAAAGTAGAGCAACCAATCAATAAACCCTGCAATAACAAACTGTAATCAGATCATCAAAAAAATGTTTTGAAAATCAAAGTTATTACTGAAACACACTTAAGCTTACATTCAAATAAAAACTAGGTAAAACTGTTTGATATATATATATATATTGTGCCCATGCTATTTGCAACAGTCATTTTAAAAAGGATTTAAAAATACCTAGTTTTAAAAAAAAAATTAAATTTATATTAGTTCATATTATTTTATATTAATTTTGTGAGTAAAATAGGTTTAAACTTGTTAGATAGAAAGTTTATAAGGATATTTAGAGCATTTTAAAGTTGTTTTAATATAATTTTAATGGTAAAAATAATATATATTATTTGAAAGATAAAATTAATTAATGTTTATTATGTTTAAAGAATATAATGTTAAAACAATAGTCTAATTACAGTATTAAATATTATATAATATTTCTAATATATTTTAAATAATTTTCTTTATTTAAGTTATTATTTTAAATAATTAGTAATTAAATTATTCTAGAATGTTCTAAAGTAGTGTCACATGTATTTAAAGTGTATATATTTGTCTTTCAGCTTACATGTTACACAGAAATATTAATTTTTAGTTCCTTGTTAATGAAATTGATTCATTAAAATATTGCAAAATGGTATTGTAAATTTTATTTTAAAAGTAGCTATTAATTCATTATTGTGCTATCTAAATAATATTTTTTATTTTAAAATTAATATTCAGGTTATTAGAAATACTTTAATGTTTAAATAAAGGTATTATATATATTATAAAGTATTAAATAAATTTTATGTAATATAAAAATAATTAATCATATTATTTTAGAAAATTATCTTGTGGACAGAAATTTAATTTATGTGTAAATTAGTATTTAAGAACTTGAATCAACCAAAGAAATCTTTGGATAAGATAGGTATAAATATAGGTGTTCAATCAGTCTAGACAGTTTAATTTAATTTTGTCTTGTTTTGCTCGCCTAATCTGGTCTTAATTTTAATTCATTTTAAAAGTTTTAATTTTTTATAAAATATATATTTTTTATTAAAGTTAAAAGTATATAGTTTTAAATAAATATTTTAATGTCTCCAATGTTTGAATAAAAGAATGAATTCCCTGTCAATAATATTTTCATATCGAAGCTTAACGAAACCATGATAATTTTATGGAGACCAATAGTTGTCATCAAATCATCGGCCTAATGCCTAACAGAAGCCGTGAAAATTCCAACCAAATAACTGAGGAAATCATAAGGATTCTTAAGAACTTTATATTTAATATTTTTAGTATGTGTGAAGCGAAAGAACATTTATATTTAACAATTACGATAAATTCTCATAAATTTAAATTGTTGAAAAATTTATATCTTATTATTGTGTTGATAATATTTGTTGAAAGCTATTTAATAAATTATATGTGTTTTAAATGGAAGAAAAGAAAGAACAAAAGTGATATTATGCAAGTGAATTAGATATGTATAAAAGAATTTTATAAATGTCAATATATTTTATATTATCTGCAAATGCATATGTAAAAATGTTTTACTACTAGTTTGTCTAAAAGAGAACGACCTGAATGAACATTATATATTTTTAAAATTGTGTGTATCAAGATAAAGAGAAAATGTTTTTTGAACTTTACATTTTAAAAACATTTTCCTGTTTAAAAGAGACATGAATTTTAATGTTATCTTTAAATTATTTTATGTTCTTTATAAAACATTACCTAAGTGAAGAGAATATAAAATATTGCAAGAAATTGTTTAATCAATAGATGTGTATTGGAAAAGAAAAAAAAATCTTGAATGTTTAAGAAACATCCCGAGATAAATTATTACCATTTAAATATGAGCATTTACGTTTAGAAAAAAAAACAAAACAATGAAAGTTGTCTGCTGGAAAATTTTTTTTTTAACAGATAAATAATCTTATTCTTTAAAATGTTTTATAATGCTTTCTGGTGAAGAAATATTAATTTTGTCATATTTGCCAATCTGTCTGGATCAGTGTGGAAAATGTACATATGGAAAAAAAAATTGATACATAATATAAAAATTATATTAATGAACATTTTTCTTCAAAAATATCTGCTTTCCTGAAAATGCTAAGAAAATGGACTTAGATAGACTATTACAGACTATTTATCCAGTAAGGATGGATAGTATTTCATAGAGATTTTTGAAAGATTTACTTTAGTGCTTTATGAAGTTTTGTTTAACGTGACAGGGAAGAGAAGTTTTGTTCAAATATTTTCACAGTCCATAGCAACGGACAGCACTGGAGGAATGAAAGCAAACAAGAACTTTAAGTAGTTTTGAATTTAATTGTTTTCTATTTTTAATATTAATATTTTTTATTATTATTATTAATATTGAGTTAACATGTTTGTTAGAAATAAGATTAGTTTTAAAATTGAAATATTTATTTAAAAATAAAAAAAAATAACTAGTATCAGAAAATTTAATTTTTCTGAAAGAAATAATAAAATATCCCTATAACTTATTTTATGTTTGGACGACCATGAAGAGAAGGGGATTGGCATATTTAATTTCAATAATTGTTGGGATTAAAGTTAAATTATAATGCATTTTAATATTTTAATGTATATTTTAGTTTTATATTGCTTGATTATTAAAAGCAGATGGAATCATATTTATATGATTAAAAGTACATTAATTGTTTGATGAATGCAATATACAGGTAGAAAATACCGGGTGTATTATTTAATTCATAAATGCTTAAGTATGTATATTTTTTCAATATGATTGAGTTTCTAAGATATCATTCTAGATAGTATCTGTTTAGATATAATAAATAAAAATGTTGATCTCTGAATTATTTAATATTATAATATAAGTGAATGAATGTGTGATAACAATGGACATTTTATTGAAATCATTTGTGTAAACAATGTTTTGAACCTTCTTGACTTTAATATTAGATATTTATTTTGGAAATGTGGTTTGGAGATTATTTTATGTAAGGTAGTAGAATTTATGATCTCAAGAGAAGTATTCAGAATGTGGAAGATGAAGGATAGTGGTCTGGGAAATTAGTTGTGATATGAAATCCTCGATGCTAGGGATATTGAGGAAGAATATTATATGTGAATCATATTGTTGTAAATTAAGAAGTAACACAAGTTCTGTATATTTAGTACATGGTCAGTTGCATTCTTTCCATAGTTCAGTAAGAGCTCAGGTAGAAGCCATGACCAGAATTTAAGGTAGATGATAAATGTGACTTTAAGTACTAAAACCATGATATTTCATATTTGTTTGAGTTATTTTTATATTCATCTCTCACTATAATCACTATTTATCGCCACTGGATATTACATAGTTTAAAAGTTGGTTAGAATAATAACGACTGTAGAAAGTTGTCAATATTTGTGAATGCAAGAGAGAAAATTTTTTTCACAAATGATATTTAATTATTTATTGTTTATAAAGAAAAAATAAAAAGAATGATTTGATATTCCTAGAAATATATGAATAATAGAGATCACTGAACTCAAAAGTTAAATACATATTTATGATTGTGAGGAAGAATGATGGAATGAAACAACTTTGTTTTTTATAGAAATAGATTATAAAATGAATAGATATAGCCTGTACAAGCAATATATAATTCCTTAATATAATTTGAATATTTTATAAGAGTGAACTTATAGAAAAGTAAAGTTATAGGATTATTTTAAATATTTTAAAAGTAAGTTTTACAAATTGATGAATAAAGTTATGTCAGTAACTACATTTTTCTTTATTTAAATTACATTGAAATGTTAAAATATACTTGAAAGGTAAAGATAAATACTTTACTGATATATAAACAATATGCTTAGTCTTTTCAAGATAATGTTATATGTTAAATTTTTGAATAAGTGCTAATTTAAATTTTATACTTAATAGGCATTACTATAATCAGAATTTCCTTCCAGAAAAGTGAAGCACATTATTATTAGTAAATTGTATTTATTTTTGTTATTGTTTATTATGATAATAATAATAGAATATCATTGTCGTAATTGTAAAAAATAATAGTACACCTGGGTCTCGTTTTATGTGGTAGATAGGTTCTTCAGAAAATACGCATAAAAGAAATCGCACAAAAATAGACTTAACTTATCTTGAAAAATGGGGGATACATACTGTAATTTTCCAAAAATCGCATAAAAGCAAAGCAACAACATAAAATTACTTTAAAATTTGCATTAAAAAAATAAGAAAAGAAAATATGACTAATAAAAAATTTCAAATTTGAAAAAAATTGATACAAGACAAACTTTTTTTACTTTTTTTATTAACTACAGTATTTAATTTTATTCAAAACAATATATTTTTTTTATGCGTAATTTACAGTATTTTACACTTTTTTAATATATGTATGGTATTTTAATCATTATTGCTATTTGAGACATCAGATTCGTCATAAGAAGAAATACAACTACACCAACTTCATTTTTTAAAATTGCTTTTATAGTGGATTTGCCCAAACTAAAACGTTTTCCAATCGCTGTTCATCCTTCCCATTTTGTTAAGCAATCTAAAATTGAAATTTTTGTTTCCAAAGAAATTCATTTTTTGGGTGTTTTTTCCTCTCCATTAGGGCACACTAAAAGTTTAAATAAAAGTAAGAACTTAGACTTATGATAATAAAAAGACACCTACTCACCACTGTTGGGCAAAATTTAATTAAAACTAACAATTAAAAATTAAATTCTTATTTTTGTCTTTAATTTTTTAATTTCCAATTCCGTTTAAAAATAAAATTTCATTGTTTCACGATCACATTACGTAATGTTAATTACAATTAAAAATCAGATTTTAATTAATTGTCAAATTTAATTGTGCCCAATGCTGTTACTCATCTTCTATAATAAACTCGCGGCAACTAAATGATTAATTCATTACGTACTCTTTTTTTAAAAAGCAAAAATAGAATGTGATTTAAAATGCAAAAACAACAACATGCATAGTATAGGTATCTATAACGTTTGAACAGATTTACATTATAAT
Source organism: Epiperipatus broadwayi (assembly GCA_028023455.1). Classification (NCBI taxonomy): domain Eukaryota; kingdom Metazoa; phylum Onychophora; class Udeonychophora; order Euonychophora; family Peripatidae; genus Epiperipatus; species Epiperipatus broadwayi. The sequence continues at coordinate 8,305,333 of JAQFVV010012417.1, forward strand.
CTTGTAAAATTTAATGTATGTATATAAAATGGGGAAATCCTGATTTTAAGTGAATTATGAACTTTTTTATTGCATAAAATCTATTACAGTACTATTATAAAGCGCTGAAAATATTGAAATTATTAGATGGAAGTCGAATTCCGATAATGCGCTATTACTTTAAATATGACGTGAGTGTGCAAAATTTATAATATTTAAAGAAATAGCGCATTATCAGAGCTCGACTTCTGATCTAATAATTTTTATCACATAAAAGAAAACCGCATACAAAGATATTAAGAAGAAACATGAATTGCATAACTTCAAAATCGCATTAAATAAATCCGCATAAAACGAGACCCGGGTGTATTACTACTATAATGTATCATATACTATATTTTATATAGCAAATAATCAGAATGAAGGCTATTTAATGTTTATTTATTTTCAGGTTTCCTTATGTAAATATTTTAATCTAATTAATTTTCTTTTATTTTTTGTAAATATTTTAAAATTATTATAAATTTATATTGTTATAAATATAGATTGTTAAATAATAATAATAATAATGTTTTGGAATTCATGTTGTATCAAGAGTTTTATTTGTTTGATGTATTAGAGTGTTTTTGAATCTTTGTATCCACATACATGAGTTATAAAAATTATTTGGATCATTATATTACTGCACATGATTAACAAAAATATATTATTATAATTATTATTATTGCAGAAGATTTTTTTATTATTGATGATTATGAAGATTATACAATGCCAATTTTAAAATATTTAATATTGCAATTATATTAAGAATATAATATTTTATATGAATATCACATAAGAAATAAAAGATTTTATAGCATAATATGAGATGAAATGTTTTTTAGAATTTATTAAAAATATTTTATATTATATTTTTCATAAAAATTTATAATTTGATCTATGATTATTGAGTAGTAGTAGTTAGGTAGATGTATTATTTTAAGAATCTTGAAAATATTCTACTTATTTGTTGCTGTTTTGGAAGAGTAGTTGAATATATGTAAAATCCCTTATTCTATTTGACTACATGATATTAATTTGTCTATTATTATTATTAGAAGATGAAGTTGAGATGTTGAATGATTGTAAGAGTTAGATGAAGTGGGAATGAATAGGAATTTTAGTTAATATTAAATTTAAATATTATTTTTATGAAAAGATAATAATTTTATTGTTTTATAATAAATTTTATAGATTATTTAATTTGGATTATTCATTTTATGTGTGTTGTGAGCTATGAGACTATAACAAGATAGTTTTGTTATATAAATTAAGTAGGATAATATTCTTATGCCATTGAGAGTATAACTTTTGGGATACATCGTCAATGTTAAACCAGCAGGGTACCTTACTGAATGTCTCGTGCAAAAGTTTCAAAATTTTTTGTATTTTAATCGAACCGTAAGAGTAAATAATGAGCTAGTTGTAGTTTAAGTTATTATCATAATAAATGAACTGGGAATTCAATTTGAATATTAGTATTTAGTTTATGTATTTTGATTTTCTTAATTTATTATTTAAATAAGATACATTATTTTAAATATTAATTTTATTAGATATAGTATGTTAGAAATGAAGTCGGAGTTAGTTAAGATATTGTTTTAATGAATACTGTTTTGATAATCCAATTGAAAATTTGACTTGTAGCAGTTGGGAATTTAGCCAGAGAGTTTTTCTAAATGTTAGCCATTTGGTGAGTCTCATGATAGTAAGCAAGGAAGGGTATAATATATACATCACATATGATAAAATCTTAAGTCATAAAATTGGGAAATGATATTTATTTATTTAAATATAGATTATTATGTTTAATGCTAATTTATTTTATTTTAAAGTGAATGAATTACTTATTTATCTGAGTATTTGTATTAAGGACAATATTATATGTAATTTATAAATTTTTTTGATTATTAATTTTTTTTTTCTAATATATTTATAAGTAAAATATCGATCAAGCATAGAAGGAGGGGATATTTTTAATTTAAAGTGATGCAAATAGAGTATAATCAAAGTCTTTAAAATTCAATCATTACGTGATATTAAATTATATCAGATTAGATGCCTTATCGATAAACTTTATTTATATTTCTACCTTTTGGAAATTATTTTCATGAGGCTGGAGAATATTAGCATGTTATTACTAGGAATAAATTATTGCTAAGTCTGAAACTTTAGTCAATGTCTTAATTCTCATTCTTGCATTTCATCAATTCAATAAATGCAATATCGTGGTTAACTGAATTTGTTGTGTCCTAAACTACTGCTCAGTGCTGATGGGATTGCCATATAATGAATAAAGTTTGAATCTGTATTCCTGGCTATTCCTTAAAGAAATAATGAGGTAGCACCATAATAAGTTTTGGTTTATTGTATCAACCCAAAAACAAAAGAAAAATGCCCAGAGAGCTCATCTCTTTTAGATCATATTTAATTTATATGTAATTAGAGGAATATACTTATAATAGAAGTACATATTTATGAATGAACAATGAAGCTTGGCTAACATTACCAGCAATAGGCTTAGAAGTTGATAAAGTCCTTCAGTAATCTCATCACATATCTTTTGATTGGGTTCATGGTTAAAATCCTGTGACAGTATAGAAAAACATAGCATCATGTAAACTATGTAAAAAACCAAGGATGCAAAACATATAAAAGGTCGAATTAGATTCATAATATTACCTATGTGAAAAACAAATCTCTATCTTAGGATTATTAAACTCTTAGTACCTCCTAGTTCTGAAGGGAAAAATACAGAAGAAAAATGTGATTACAAAATACCAATGTGGTAATCTTTTAAGTGTAAAAACTATAATATAAAGGTAATCAGGAATAAAAAATTGTTAGGAAAGAAAAGAAATAACAAAAATGAGGAATTAGAAAGAAAGTAATCAGGTATATATTCTTGTAAAAGTAAGTCATGAAGCAAATAAAATTAGGCTTAGATTTAAAAAAAAAAAAAAGTTAATACCTCTATAAACTTTTGCCCACATAAAAACATCAAGTTGAAGATTCTAGTGGATACAAAGGCTTCAATAAAAATATTAAATAATGCTATTTTGTCAAATCAAAACTTAGAGTTATTCATTATGATCTTCCAACAGCAATTAAATGCAGAGTAAAGAAGTTGCTGATGAAAATCAAACTGTTAATTAAAATTAGGAATGCTTTTAATATTAGAATATAAATCTATAAGAGATTTGGAGGTAGATATTATTACCATGAAATCCATCTAAATAAGATGATGTTATTATGAAAAAAATATGTAAATAAAAAAATAACAAACAATATTAGTTTGTCTTTTAAATAAATGATAATGACTAAAATAAAAAAGAGATGATATGAAAGAAATATAATATGACTAAAGAATAATGAAGAAAAAGAATGTTTCAAATTAATTTGTAATAATCTAAAACAGATAGTGTTAAGTTAGTACAAGTGAAAATATAAAAATGTGTGCATACATATATGTAAATAAATAAATACATAATATACCTAAGATATATATCAAGCATTCTTAAATACTTATAGCAATGTAAGAAGAGGAATTGGTGTTATATCTCCAAGTCATCTAATGAATCCTAGTTCTAAGATAAAAATATTATAGATTGATGAAATGGTTGTTGGCTTCTCTTTGTGCATTGATGTGAATGATTAGCTATTATTTCATTTACACAATTATTAATTGCACTGTGTATATATATATTAATAATTTTAATTGCACTAAATGATTTTAACTAATCAAATATATAATGTTTAGAAATATAATTACTTCATGAAACAATTAAGTATTGGACATGATTGTTCCATGCCCCAAAAATAACCAGAATTGTTCTCTAGTAATCACACCTGTTATAGTACATGCTTCTGTTGTTAAATACCTCTTGTAGGGCTTCTTTTGTATCAATCTTCAAATAGCGGCATTGTGTGAAATCATTATCACATGTACATGTTGTTGTCAAGTGTGTTTCGCATATTTGTCAATTTTTGTAGTAATGGCTGAAAAGTTGGAACATTATGAAATTCTGTTTTCTTTTAGGAAAAATGGCAAGGAAAACAGTTATAATGCTTGAAACAGCTTATAAGCAAGTTGCCTGGAAAAACATAAGTTTACGAGTAATTTAATGGAAGTGTCAAATTAACCATATCCCAAAAAAGCTTGAATAAGTGAAGTCCAATGTCAAGACAATGATGATGATTTTTTGGGGCAAATAGCATTGTTCACTTAGAATTCCCTCATAACAATCAGCCATTTAAAATCTATAAGTTCTGAAACTTTTGCATGATGCAGTAAAATGTAAACATTCTATTTTGTGGGTTAGTGAGAAGTGCATGCATCATCATGACAGCACACAAGCCTTATAAACAATTTTAGATTAAGTTCAGCATGATCCAACTATCCATCAACCACATTTGATCAATCTAGCTCTGTGTGACTCTTTGAAAGGTTAAAGACACGTTTAGATTAGTGCATTGCATTAATTAGATTATACTTTCAAAAAGATTTAATTTGCAAGACCTAAAAATAAATATACAAATTTTTTATTACAAAATTCCAATTATTTTTGGGTCTCCCTCATATATACCAGTGTGAGAATCAGGAGATAAAAAAGGCTTATATTGATATTTTATACAAATACCACTTCATTAAAATAATAATAAGCGTTTGAAAACTTCTAAGTCAAGAAGATTCACATTTTTTTTAAATTATTTCAACAACTTTAAAAAAAGTTTTTAAAGATTTAGTATGAGATATGTCAAGTCTCAAGCTAAATGAGATTGTTTAAGTTATCTATGATTTGCAGAAAATGTTTTTTGTAACAGTAGCCAAGGGTTACCAATCAAGAATTTGCAAACCATATTTAACTAATTTCAATAAAGAATTAAAAAATAAATTTTAATACAATCAATGTTTAACAAATTTATATTGCTTAAGAATATTATATTTAATGATAAAAAAAATTTGAAGAGATAAGATATGAATTAAACAATTGCTCAAGTTCAAAGATAGTTGAGCACTGACTGGATGATGGAATTGAAATGCAATTCATAGAACTTGAGCTCCAGAGTCTGCCACTCTATCAATGCAACATATCATATAAAGCTACTGATTGGTTATTGCTCAGGAATTCGTAAGATGTTCAAGGACTGAAAGTAATACAACAAGGTTGTGATCCATGGATCTTAAGCTCCAAAGTCTGCTAGTATACAACTGCAATAAATCATGCAAAAGCGATCAAAAGAAACATGCCTTGGAAGTTCGGTAAAAACTTTTTGAGTATTACACATGACAGGTCTGAGATGCAATCTATGGATCTTGAACTCCAAAGTCTGCTTCTACCACTGCATCAAACAAAGCAGAATAAAATATTTAATTGGTTTATTACTCAGGAGTACAACAGAAATTTGAATACTTTAGTATTAATTAAAGCAATTAAAATGGAAATAACAGACAGTATTAAAATGTTTGCAATGTATTTGGTAAGTATAATGTTACATTTAAATAAACCACACGATTACACTTAAAATAAAATTAAGCAGTGTTATTGTTTTTTTCTTGACTTATGATTGTGAAACATGGATTCTAAATTTTAAAGTTAAACAAATTATGGTGAGAATAGTCAAGGAAATAGGGGAAAAAATAAATGAATTAAATCAAATTGATATTTCTAATATAATGATAAAAATTAAACTATAAATAATAAAACTTTTCAGATATATTTCTAATAAGGGCTCTCATTTAATATATATCTCCCACAATCAATTTTAATATCAGAATTAAAATGACTCTCCTAATTCAATAGATAAATTATCAAACTTCAACAATAGCAGCAGTATATTTCCAAATTATAATCTTTCTATTATTATATAATATATCTGAGATATTTAAATTCCAATCAAAACTATCTTCATTAGAGATACTAGGAGCAAAGTTCTTTGGAATTTGGCTTTCCTAAATTAAAATTTTAAGCAAGTGAACATAAATGTACTGACTGGAAACAATTGTTATTTTTAAGAGATCAATACTTGAGTTTTTCCATTAGATGATTTGATCTATATATATAACTGCTTTTTACCTGTTACTCATTATATGTTTTCTAAACTATTTCCTTCTTTTTTTTTTCAATCTCAGTAATAATTCGGATACTGTGCAATTATTTATAAACTTTTTTTTCATTTAGAAATTTCTATTAAATAAATAGTCAAATGGCTTTATTTTTCAGGAATTCAAAAAAAGGATAAGAGATACCAGAACTGAATAGATCCAACATCGTTATGCTACTGACGCACTAACACTATGTTAAACTACTAGAAATTTCAGTTGACTAAACTTGACTTCAACAGAAAATTTTTCCCAAAAACAATTCCAGAATTTGAACCAATTCATTAATTCCCAAGCATCTGCAACTTTTATATATTAATTTTTTGAATCTGTTATTTATTAATCTTTTTCTTCAGTTTGCAAATACTGGATTGTAATGCATTTTTAATTTTTCTTTATCCACAAATTCTAAAGTAATATAAAAAATGGGGAAAAATCAGACCAGTATTAAACTAAATCATCTGTTTGTTTTATGATTATTCATGCACATATATGCCCTCAAAAAAAAAAAATGTTGAAGTTAATCTACTAACCAAAAAATTAAACAAGCAATCAGAAATTTCTATATCATGAAGATTTATTATAAATGACTGTTCCGTTACATAGAAACTAACATCAAATTATAAATTTTTTTTTTTTTTTCTTCTAAAGAATAAGTATATTATAAAATGGATATTTCTTATTACTTACCATGAAATGGATGACTAACAATAATCCCAGCACATTTAGCTGTTGTTTCAAAAGAAATCTAAAAAAAAGCTTATTATTAAAATGTTATAATGTTTAACAACTTGGATAATTAAGTGGAAAATATAATTTACTATGTAATTTTATAATGACGATCTTCTACAAAAACTTTAATGAAACTATTCTTATAAAATATCTAGAATTTATATTTAAATATGAATTAGAGCAAAAATAGCTTTCTATAGTACAACACAGAAATGACAAATTCAAGAGCTAAAGATTCCTGAATCAAATTCTCAATTGATTCACTATCTAGGTGCTCAAACATGATATCCTAAGCAATTAATGTTGTGATTATATTTATTAAAACAAGTGAGAAATCAGCTTTAATGTGTAACTTGTGAACTAATAACCACTGTTATTATTAATTTTTATATTTAATATACTACATATCAGCAATTCACATTTACATTACACTTAGGCTAGATAACAAAGTTTGTTACCAAATGATCATAAATAAGTATGTATACATAGTAAATGCTGGTACAATGAAAGCGTATAAAAAATACAACAAACACTTTTTCTCAATAATGCAAATACATATAATGAATACTAGAATAGCAGATATAATTTGTCACAAAAGACTTAATTACCAAGATAGTTTATCTTTTTCTATTTCTAATAATGAAAATGCAATACACATTTTTTAAAAAGGTATTCTCCTATGTGTATATGCTGTAATAATTTCAATCATGTTCTATTTCTAATAATGAAAATGCAATACACATTTTTTAAAAAGGTATTCTCCTATGTGTATATGCTGTAATAATTTCAATCATGAACTCTACAAGCAAAATTTGAATGCTGGTTAATGATAATATGATGGGAAAAAAATTTTCAAAGTAAAATTACTGTATCAATGGCAAAAATGTAAATAAATTGACAAATGCTATTGGCTGAAGCAACAAATGTTAAATGAGTATTACTGGCAGATATTACAACTAAGTAAGACTTTTCAGAGCATTGCAACTTTCAGTAAAAGTGTTACATATCTTTACTTTATCATGTTTTGTGAATTTATTAGCATTTAGTTGTTCTTTTTTTTCCTGCCATTTAATCATTTTTACTTCTGCTTTTAAAACTTATTTTCATATACATACAAATGTTAATTTTAATCATGAGCCAAAAAAAAATAGAATCAAAAAATTGATCAGTATTGAAGTGAAAAAAAAGTCATTTCTAAAAAAGAAAGCTATATAATGATCAGTGATTCATGTTCTAGTTCAATGCACAGACAGAAAAAGAATTTCCAGATTGAACAGTGTACATTATATCATCCCTTTTGATGAGGATTAATTAAAAGAAAATGTCAGATGATAGCAACAATGAGATGATCATTTGTTAAAAAGTCAAGCAATTGTTTAAAGATTTTTTTACTAAGTTTCGTAATACAAGTGCTGTTCTTACAAAGGTGTTTATTGCTAATCAAGCATAGTTCAGAAAATTCAGGAAAAGAACTCCTGTAATTGTTGTTTTTTATTACTTGTATTTTAAATTCTAAGATTTTTTTTCTTCTGAAAGATACATAGATATTTTGTGACTTTATTTTGTGAAATATTATACAGAGCATTAACCCTTTTTTTTTTTTCTCAGTGATGAGATGTTTATTCATCAAGAAAAAAACAGATACAGTGAAACAAATGAAATTTCAGGAACAAAATGGTAAGAGGGGTGGATACATGTAAAAGGGAATGGGAAGTGGAGAGGGGAATTGGTGTGTAGTTCAGGCTGGCTAGAAGAGCATGTCTTTGTGATTGAGTCCTATGGCAGAGGCTGAGAGGATGGGAGTTGGAGGATTGCCCAAGTGTCTGTGAGGAGTGGAGATGGAGCTAGTTTGGTATCTCGGGTTTTGAGAGTGCGAATTAAGTCCAAGAGCTTTTGATTTACTGAAAGTACTCTCTGGTCAAGGATGATGGCACATCGGAGCAACCAGAGAGCATAGATGAGAAAAATTGACAGTCTAATGATTGCAAAGACCCCTGTTTCTATGGATTCTTGGAGGTTGAAGATGGTATTTCTGTGCGAGGAAAGGTAGGAATTGATGACATTTCTCATGCCAAGCAGAAAAGGACATTTAAGTAGGAAGTACTGGATGGTTTCATTGTCAGTTTTACAGAGCTGGCATATGGGAGAGATCTTGGTGAAACCCCTACAGTTCACCAAAAATTGATTCGTGGGGAGTGAAGATTTATTTTGTGGAGAAAATCAAGGAATTTTGCTTCAAGGGACCATCTTTTGAATTTGCGGATTAGTTGGGCATTGGTAAGTCTGAGAAAGGTAGGGGACACAATGGAGAAGTCTGCAGTCTGATTGAAAACCTCCCAGTACTTTAGTTTGCTGTTGATGGATGATATAGCAAAGCCAGCCTTTTGTAGGATGTTGGCAACAAGTGAGGTCCATGACCTAGGCCTGCCATTGGGAGGAGGAGTGTCAGTGGGTGTGATAATGATATGCACAAGATTGGCAGGGAAGTGACTAAGGAGTGTGAGGATAATGTGAGACTTCTGGATCAGAAGAGTGTTGATGGAGTGCAGGCCCAATCCATTGAGGTTTTTAGGAAAACAAGTTCTTTTTAGGCTAATGGCCACCACCTTTCTTCCCCAAAGAAAACAGGTGCAAAGGGAGTTGATTTTGGATATAAAGGAATGTGTAGGTAGAACAATGGGGAGGTAGTATGCTATTTTAGGCAACACTAGAAGATTGAGGAGGGTGACTTTCCCATAAAGGGAGAGGTAGATGCCTGTGATAGCAGTGAGGGTGGATGATATGCTTTGATAGAGTGTAGTTTGGACCCGAACTCTCATGTCCCTAGGAGACAGCATGAGGGGAAATCCGAGGAAGTTGTGTGGCTTGGCATTGAAGGTGGAAGGGATTTGTTTACCAGTTGAAAGTTGTCAGGCTGCTGATTTATCACTGCTAAATTTCAACTGGTATGTATTGGAGTACCAGGAGAGGATCTGTTGAAGCCTGGGAATGAGATCAGTTGAGGGAAGGAAGACAACCACATCATCTACATAAGCAAGGCATTTGATGCTTTTGCTCAGTGCAGGAATGAAGATGCCAGGGAGGTCATGTTCTAGCCTGAGCAAGAGGGGATTCAGAAATGCAGTGAACAACAAAGTGCTCAGTGGAGAGCCCTGAGGGATGAATATGTTGGGTGTAAAGCCAGGGGCAACTTTCCCATCCAGGCTAACTAGGATTTCTCTGTTGGACAGGAGATTGTGGAGGATGGACAGAATGGACTCTGGGATATTCAGGTTTCTGAGGACACCAAGGAGCAGGTCGACCCTAACAGAGTCAAAGGCTGCCTGGATGTCTAGTTGGACAGCAATGGGCCTGCTATTTCGAGACCGCCTAACATGCTCGGTGGTTATTTTAAAGAGTGTGGCAGCCCCAAGAGTGGAGCGCCCTTTACAAGCAAACTGTGAGGCAGAAAGGGCAGGAAGTATGGATTGTTCTAGTGACTCTTTAATGGTAGACTCAATCAGTTTTATGAGCAGAGGGGTCATCGAAATGGGCCTAAGACTTTTAAGCTCAGTAGGTGGCCAATTTTTCTTAAGGAAAGGGACTAATGTTACCGGATAGAGACCCTTGATGATGTAAGCACCTGAGGCCAGCTTATTGATCATGTTGAGAGTAATGGGGATGGTGAACTGACTTAGGTGGAGAAGAAGAAACTTGGGGATAGCATGAGGACCAGGGTGGACATGGTCAGGAAAGCTTTTCAGTTTGTTAAGTAGCATGGCCTGGGTGATGCCAGGATCAGAACCAACATTCAAGGTTGATGGCATAGTGAAAGGAGGGTTGTCAGCTTTGAAAAGCATGTGCTTGTAATGGTTTCTCAAATGAAGGAGCAATTCCTGACCTATGTAGGATTTATTGCTGATCATGATGGATGAGGGGATGGTTTGCTTCCTGTGGGAACCAAGAGCCCACCCCAGGTAACTTCTGGTCCAACAATGCTGATTCCCCACATACCTTTGGGTGTGTTTGACTGAGATGTATTCAGCCAAGGCCTTTTGAGCATCGTGGTATTGAAGTTTCAGTTGAATGATGGTGCTAATGTCTAATGGCCTACTCTCCTGATCATTTAGTTGCTCTGAAATTTTGTCCATGGAAGCCAGCAACTTGAGTGGCCCTCAGGAATTCCAGGTGTATTTGTGGATGGTAGCTTGCAGGATTTCCACAAATGCAAACCATGCAGAGATGGGCTCCATTTGAAGGATATTGATTTTATGGAGGTATATATAAATTTCTGAAATCAGTGCTATAGGTGTATTTTATTTGTTGAGGAATCTTATTGTTCTTCTGAGGCCAAGGTTTATTGGAGGGCCAGAGTTAATGTCAAGGGAGAGGTGTAATGCCTTGTGATCTGAAAAAGGTATGGTGTGTACTTGGGCCGATTCAATCATGAAATGGAGATCAGGAGAGTAGAATGTTAGATCAATGAGGGTCTGATGCTTACGAGTGTAAAAAGAGTAGGCATGGTCTGGGAAAAAGCCCTGGCCACACATTAAGCCCTTGGAGAAGAGATGCAGATATTTGTTCATGAAGGACTGGTAGCCCATATTGAAGTCACCCAGAAGATGAATGGGAAGAGAGGAGGAAGTTGTGATATTTTTGATTCGGTGAATTATAGATTTAATGAGAGTGTCATTGTCATTGGAGGGCAGATATAAATAAATCATGAAACTTCTGAATCGCCCAAATTGCACCTCCAAGATGATAAAATGAGTGTCAATATGTATGATGGAAAAGGTAGAAGGAGGGGCACGTTTATTAATGAGGATAGCGACTCCTCCAGAAGTTAGGGCAGTAGAAAACTTGAAATGACCAAAGGTGGACAAAGTGGAGTAAATTCTGTGGTTGAAGTGAGTGGAGAGTTTAGTTTCAGCAAGGAAGAGGATGTTGGGAGAGTTGAATTCAAACCAACGTTTGAGAGCGAGGAGCCTATGGATTGAATTAAGGCCCCGAATATTTAAACCGACAACAGAGATAAGCATATGTGACCTCAAGATAAGGAATGCAGAAAACAGTAGAAATTCGGAAATTTTTATGGTGAGCGAGGATGAGATGTGGGGGAGATACAAGGAGTACAGTTCTTGCTTCTCCTGCCAGAATTGCACAATGATTCATTCTTGATGTCACTTGATGAACCACTGTCCGAAAAAATTTCAGCAGAGGAAGGTGAGAGAGTGCCAAGGGAGGAGGCTGATGAGGCCCGGGCTGAAGGCAGAGAATTTTTTTCTGAAAAAAAATCTTTTTTTCTTTGTGCGTTCTGAATTTCTGAGATTTGCCCTTGGTTCAGGAAAAGGATCCATTATGGTCCTACTGGGAAGATCAAAAATGGAAATCTGCCTGTCAGAGTTGGTATCACTATCTGATGGGTTAGGGCGTGCATGCTTCTGATGTTTCTTGTTAGTGGTGGAAGGGCCAGAGTTGGTAGACTCAGACAGACTGATTTCTGAGTTTGAATAAGTGTTTATGTCCATTAAGGAAAGAGGGTCCTGTGGGCAAGCTGTAACTGAGTGTGGTGGGCTGTGAGTGAGATCAGAATTATGTGGCCGAGAGGAAGCTGGAATCTTACTGAAAGGTGAGAGGGTGGCCAAATGCTGTAAGGGTGAATTGAAGTGAGGTGGAGGTGAGAGGCTAGCTGAAAAAGGAAGTTCATATTTATTGGGGCTGTGCAGAGCACAGATGTGATTTAGGCCCTTTTTTTCTGGCAAGAGTTGCATTTATTCTTTTGAGGGCAGTCCCAATTAAGGTGGTTGCGGTCTTTGCAGGTGAAACATTGTGGCCTCATCCCCTTAATTGAGGTGACCAAAGGTGCTAGTTCGGCTGCTTTTGTTGTGGGAATTCTTTCAGGAGAGAGACCTTTTTTAAGGATGAATTGAAATAAGGCTGTGTTGGTGAAGGTGAGACCATTGGTGAGAGGATCCCTAAAGTACTCAAATGAGGTAACTTGTCCGAATGCCTCGAGATATAACATTAACCTTTTATGGAATAAAGTTCAAATGTACTACAATCACCATCTGGATAGATAATTCTTAGGTACACCAAATCTAATATGAATTGGCCTATACTTAAGTATTTATAGATTTCAATTTTCGTAATAGGATTTAAGGATATAAAAATAAGAATCAAATAATTTGGCAGTTTAGACATAAACAATTTGTATTTACTTATGATGCCAAAGGAGGTACATTCCATTCAAGCAGATGAAGAACAAAAACAACTGATTTGTTTTGTTTCATCAAAAAAAAAAAAATTATCTGATAATGAATCATTTGCCCTACAGTCAGCATAAATCAAGTCACTCTTAAAATTCACAATACTATAGTTCAAAATTATACTTCAAAGATGGAATATAAGAAAAACTAAATGAAGTCAATATATTCGATATCTTGAACAGAATTAAAATAAAATTTCTCCAATTCCCTTTTGTTTTGATACATTTAACAATGTCAAATTAACAGCAGTCAGAGGATCCATCCCTGGGATATCAAAACCAATTCATGGCAGGATGAAACAAAATCATCAGTCCTCTTTATAGCCAATTTTTGTCTACAAAGATCTGGAAATTGCTGATAAATTGGCAAAATTAATGGATAATGCCAAAAAAAATAAATAAATGGGAAGATATCATGGAAAAAATAAAACTTTACAAGATCTAGATATACGGCCTGAATCACTTTTGTGAAAGCATGGTAAACGTAAAAGTATTTCTAAATGAACTACTGTTGTCACTGCTAATGAGCATGCCAGTCTTACATATCAAGCTAAACCCAAAACTGATAGAATGAGGAAAAATTTCATTAAAACAAAATTGCAGTTTCTTTTTTACAATATTCCTCTCATATCAATCTAATAAAATCTATAGATTTTGGTGAATTGTCTTAAATTAGGAAAAGCTTCAGGAGTAAAATAATATACTTCACAAAATTCTAAAAAATTTAGGATCTAAAGCATTATATAAAGATTTTATACACAAGCCTTCGGGCATCCATTGATTACTCTGGCTTATACTGAGTGGCATTACTTCATGGAGAGTTTTGCCTGTTTTAACAGTTATGAGCAATCATAAGAAATAGTGATCATGTGATGTTTAGTGGTTTAATATTAATCATACAGAAAGTATTCCAAAAATATGGCATAAAAGCAAAATTATAGCAGTCTTAAAATCAAATAAACTTAATAATCCAAAAAATTATTGCATAATATCATTATTAGATGGTCCTTATAAGATATTTTAAAGAATCATAGGAAGAAGAATTTTGGAGCCATCTACCTAAATTTAGAACAGGAAAAATATATTGTGAACATGTTTTATCTTTAATAACTGACATTGAAAAAGGCTTTAAAAATAAATTAAATCTAATGCTACATTTAAGGATCTAATCTCAGCTTATTATTAACTATTTGATGGAATATTTTCATCATCTAATATTAAAAATTGAATGTCTTTAGAAAAATTTTAAACTTTATCTAAATTTTCCAAATATATTTAATTGCTAGTATATATGCAGATTAGTATTTAATACAATGTTTCAAATGGTATTATTCTTCTCACTTCTTCAGATATTACTTGCCTGAACAAATAATTAATACTAAAATGCCAACATTACAGATCTTCAGACAAAGCTCACATTATGATTGTTTGGAAAAATGATTTTTTAAACATTTCTAAAATTCTTAAATGCAGGAAAACCATTAATTTACTTGCCAAAATATTCTCCAATAGAAAAATCCAATGATAATAAATGATAATTGAGGTAAATACAAAATTTTACACAATGGTCTATCATAAAGTTCAGTTTTCTTGTATACTTTATTTAATGTATTTATCAGTGATCTTCCAGATATTAAAGTGCAGAAAATTTAATATTATTTTGCTTTCTCAAATGAAATCTTTCTCTGAAATAAAAATGTCTTTCAATAAGAAAATAAAAAGAATAAAAATCTTTTTTAAAGAATGGGATCTTATTCCTTTTACAATACAATATGTTCAATTTTACACCTGACTAATAGGGGATCGCTTAAGTAATCTGAATACGATCATTCACAATAACAGATTAAAATACAATCCTACTCTTTGTTATTTATTAATAATCTTGAATTGTAGCTTACATTATTTATCTAAGATTACATCAAAATTCTAGGAATAATCTCCTTGGATAACTGGCTTGCACTATTTGAAATGTAATGCAAGTACTTAATGGACAACTTCCTTAGCACTAGCATATTCAATTGATAAATATTGTGTCCCCGTTTTTGGAAAAAAAGTTCCTACACTAATCTTCTGGATACTCAATTAAAGATTACCATGAGAAATACTACTGGGATACTCAAATCTATTCCTTTGCAGTGAGTTCCTGTTCTTTCATATATTCCTCTAAAGATATAAGTAAATTGTTTTACAGAAATTATATATAAAGTTGTTAAGCAGATCAGACTTTCCAATAATTCATTATATAGGATTTGACTTAAATCAAGATTCAATTTTTGGATGTACAACCAAAAATTTACAATCAAAGAATTATGGCATACAAAATGTAATTTTTATGAGGTTCTGTTTCTCCAGATCCAACAATAAATCCATCTGGATTTGATATTCCTAAAGGCAATTGGAGTCTCATTAACAGATTCAGAACAATCTTTGGTTGTTGTGCTCATCTGCTTCATAAATAGAATTTAACATCCATTCATCTAGGTAAATGTGGATAAATACAAGTCATGAACCATATAAGTTAATGACTGTTAAATATATAGCCACAGTGGCAAAACTGAAGAACATAATAAAGTCACTGAAGCTATCTACTGAATAGAATTTCTTTAAATTCATTTTATATTTTGTTAATAGATAAGCTATCCAAAAAAAAAAAAAGCTAAATAAATAAATTACACTTACATATGGAAAATTTCTCTTAACTTTTTTATCTAATTCTTAGTGCATTTTGTAAAACTACTAAAAAAAGATGCTAAAAAGCAAGTTATTTTTAAAAAATATATGATTTTTAATTTGTGATTTTTGAGAGTTTGAGAAAAGTATCAATTGATAAGCAAACCAACTAATATTATTGTTTTATTTTTGCTTGATGCCTTCACAAGTGTTTAGATTATAGCTGCACCATCCTAAGTTCACGCAATCAGTTTTTCTTATAATCATAATTTTTTAAAAGTTGAAATAAAATTCAATCAAAGCAGATGATGTTCTACCATGGCTAATTTTCTAAAAATTTTATAAATCATTCATGAACTTTTCCATTTGATAAGTATTCAAAAAGAGGTGATAAATAGAAAATATCTCTACAAGAAAAAGTTTCATCAAGTGATATTGCAATAAATAAAGCATTTTTTTATTTCTATTATAAATAAATTAAGAAGGACCATTTCCAAGAGAATTTATTAAATCATTCTATATTGGATTAAAAATCCTGAAAATAGAAATACGGAATTTAAATGACAAGACAGTATCTAATCATAATTACGGTCTCAAAATAGCTATCTCTGTTGCAAGAAGTATTATTTTTCTTCATAAATACAGAATGCTAATTCATGAATTGTTTAATGACATGTTACCATAATTAAATGTTCCATTGTTTTTCATTTCTTTTTAACATTTTTATTGTGAATTAAAATATTTAAAAATTTTGTGCATATATGTCATAATCAATATAAAATAAATCAAATGATTTTTTAAAAAATTGCCACTTTTACATACTATAATGAAATTTCCTGTCCTTTTTGGTCAACAAATAATTTAAAATTTTTTTACAGCCTATTATCAAAGCAAAACAAAGACCCAAAATAATGCAAAAATAATTATAATATTATGTGCCAAAATAGTTATTAACATTGATAAAGATGCAAAACAGGTGATTCAATACCCCCAAAACTTTTTATAATAAATTTAAAGGAATTATTTTCTAGATTAAAATAAAAGGAAATAAAAAATAAATGGAGATGATTTAGAACATTTAAATTTTACAAATGACATAACTTTTTCATAAATAATCTGTCAGAGTTTCAAAGCTGTTACATGAACTATCAGATAAAAACAAGAAATTAGGAGTAAAGATTTTAAATGCTAAATAAATAAAAAGAAAAAACATTAACAAAAATAAATATAAATGAAAATACAGTATAATGGATAAAATTAATTATAGAATTAAACTTGTTATTGTAGAAATAGTTTAATATTAAAAGAAAAATATGATTATGTTTAAATCAATAAATATATTCTACTAGTGCTTAAATATGAATCAGCAATTTCGATACTTAATAAAACGACAATAGAGAGACTTTAGACTATACAATAAAGTATGGAGGCCTATATCAGGAGTAATGAGGAATTGAAAGCAAAATATACAAATGAGAAGAAAAACAATTATTACTGATATGACTAAGAAAGTTACGAAGCAGAAATGTAACTAGGCTGAACATAGTATAGAAAAGAGTAGATAATCAAATAAAATATCTTAAACAGGATTCTAAAAGATTACAAAATACCTAGAATAAAACAATACGCAAAATGGATGAATATAATTAATGTTGAGAAGACAAACTGAATTACATTTGGAAAGATATTCGTTCTGCAATGGCACAATAATGGTCAAAAATGATGATGGTAATTACATAATGACATCTAAATTTTGTTTTCCAAACTGTTAAAAAATTCATTTATATAAATTGTAACAATGTGTTACAATTTATATATATATATATTGTACATAAGTATGTGTATATATATGAATTGCATGATACTGCAAATAAAATAAGGAAAATAAGAAAATTATATTTCAATATTTAATTGTTGGGAAAAAAAAAAGTTAAAATAAAAAGAAAAAGTAAAAAAAATCTTTGGGATTAAAATAGTAATTATAACTTATATGTATTGAAATTTAACATATAAGTGAGAACAAATTTGTACAGGATGTAATCACTTTCTGGACATAAATTCAGACTGATTAAATAACAATAGTCACTAAATTTCTATGTAATTAAAAATATAACCAATTAGAAAAAAATAAAGATCAAATGAGTTGATAGCATGGGTAAGAATTCGAACAATGGGTGGAGTTGGGTAAAAATGCTGCAAATGCCTATTGTCCAGGATGAAAAAAAAGAAGGGAATGTAGTGACAGTTTTAGGAGAATAGTTGACAAAAGAGTCTACAGAGTCTATCAAGTTAAGTGACCAGAGAGTTGACCAAGATCAGTTGGCAGTCCACTGAAGAGTCAGTCTGTAAGCCAGCTAAAAACGACAAAGTCCAGCAAGATGAAGCAATCTTCATACAGTCGTGTTAAGAGAAAAATGCTTTATTAGACCAAAGCTGAGTGTTTATTCATTTTCCACCGCCTGTTTCCTGAACACCAATAGCCAGATGCAGTAATATATCTCTGACTTGTTTTTGCCGATGTTTTACCCGCCACATCAAATCTACGGAACCAAACCTTACAGTAGTACACTGAGCCAGGAAGAAGCGACCATCTACTACCAATAGAAGCCCACTAGAAATATGGGAGGATCAAAAGACAGGGGTGATCACCCAGATGCTGGGTTAAAACCTAGGTAAATATGTTTAGACATCATAAACAGAACTTTTTCATTTCTAGTGAGAACTTTTAAATTTCATTTATAGTGTTAACGTTTAACTATATGTAAATAAGTGAATGATTGTTAAAATATTGTAATTTTAATAAGTGTTCGTATTTGTGTTTTAAATGTTTAAAGATTCTTTATATGTTTTTTTTTATCTTTTAATAAATATATTGTAAATTATTGGTGTGGTTTAAGTTTTTTCTCTCTCTCTTCATTTACCTATGGGTTTAAATTAATAATCTTATTTAGATAGTCTGTGTTATGCCGGTATCATGTTTCCATAGCTAGCAAAGAATCAAGCGCTTGAGGCGTGTTAATGTCATCTCTGGGGTCCAGTCTAAGGCTGAATGGTACCCAAAGGGTTAAAACCCATTATAAATATCCCCATGAGATGTGTCATGCTTTTTGCAGTCATGGAGGTTGTGCCTCGATCTGGAAAGTTGACAGCGGTTTGTATTTTTTGTTTAATCTCAGTCTGACTGGAAGTATGGTAAATATGTAAATATTAATCATATTTACCCGTCTGCTAGAGTAATGGGGTCTTAAAATCAAATATAAAGATTAATATGAACTAATAATGTAAAATAATAAATATAAGCATAATAAAGTAGTAGCAAAATATTAAACCAGTAAATCCCATAACAATATATCTAGTATTATATGTAATAAATGTCAGTAATATTCATTCAATACTATAATCATACTACAAATAATTTGAAAATAATGTTATTTTTTATATTTTTATTATACATCATTAATATGAAATTATTATTACATTTGCCAAAAATATATATTTACATGCATGACATACTTCTTATCATACAAACACATATATAAATTACACCTATAAAACTAAATACTTAAGCAAAATAATTGGTTTATAAAATGCCTTAAAATATCTTGTCACCTACACATATGCAAAGAAGAAACAGATAAATACTTAATAATGATATGTATTTTGACTTGAACAAATCAAACATGTGTCTATATCTAGTATTATATGTAATAAATGTCAGTAATATTCATTCAATACTATAATCATACTACAAATAATTTGAAAATAATGTTATTTTTTATATTTTTATTATACATCATTAATATGAAATTATTATTACATTTGCCAAAAATATATATTTACATGCATGACATACTTCTTATCATACAAACACATATATAAATTACACCTATAAAACTAAATACTTAAGCAAAATAATTGGTTTATAAAATGCCTTAAAATATCTTGTCACCTACACATATGCAAAGAAGAAACAGATAAATACTTAATAATGATATGTATTTTGACTTGAACAAATCAAACATGTGTCATGGTAAATTATTTTTCTCTTTATTATTTACACATGTAAAGATAACTAAATAATTTGAGAGTTTTATAAACCAAGTATTTGGATAAAGTATTTAATGTTAATGATTATAATTTATTTATTATAATCTCTAATTTAACTTCATGAATTTAATTAGACACACATCCACATATACTGATATATACATATATTGAAGTGGATCCTTCAAAGGCAGTCATAATGATTTGCAAAATTTAGGTAAGAGAAAAAGTAGAGATAATATGTTTAAACATAGTTAGAAAGAAAGAGATCTAGAAAATAAAATTATTTAATCATAATTTTGATTAGACTTAATATTTATTTTAAGCTCAAATATTACATATTTTCACACAGAAACACATTAAATTATTTGTTTGTGCATATTTTTTATGTGTGTGTGAGAGAGACTAAAATTTTCGGTTGTTTTCTCTTAGCGTGTTGAAACCGCTTGAGGGCATAATTTCTATGCAAATGCACAGAAATATGCCGTTTAGGTGGCTGCGCCACTATATAACATTCTATTTCAATGGTTAAGCATACAAATAGTCTGTTTACTTGTCTGCGGCGCCTACCGCCACTTACGGTGACCTTTGTGTTACACAATTTATACAAACAATCCCATTTTAAATTTAGCTATGGTATCTATTTCTACACTACAGCACAGAAATAGGACGTATTATTCTGCCACAGTTTCTATCGAACAATCCCATTATTAACATTTCGGATAACAGGTATTTACAGCAGAGAAGTACGATGTTTATTCTGCCACAGTGACTACTTGTGGTGAACTTTGTGTTACGCAGTTTCTACAAACAATCCCATTTTAAATTTCACTATGGTATTTTGCGAGGGTGTCTGTAATTGAGACAGTCAAAAGTCTTCAAATTTGCCTGCCCAAGTCATTATTTTCCAAATCCAATGATGTAGTATTAGGTAATAAAAATTGTGGAAACTTTGCCCCGCTTCTCTAGACAAGGGTGACACTTTAATCAATTGTCAAAGGGAAGGTGTAAGTGTGATTTTTACGAAATCAGGCTAAAATTCACATTTGCGTGAGATAAATCGCGAGACCAATCTAAAATACCTGCTTTATTTTTGGTCATGATGTTGTTTGGAATAATTTCTTTTTTTTTTATTCTTCTTAAAATTACAAATTATATTTGCATGGCCATGATGTTGTTTTGGGAAAATTATTTCTTTTTATTCTTCTTAAAATTAACAATTTTATATGTGTGGCCACGATGTTTTTGTTTTGGATAAATTATTTATTTTTCTTCATGTTAAAATTTGATTTGCGTCACCATGATATTGTTTTTATTCTCGTTAAAATTACAAATTTCATTTTAGAAAAAAAAAAATTAAAAAAAAAAAAAGATTTATCCAATTTATTTTTTATTTATTTTAGATAAATTTCATTATTTATGATTTTATTGTAAATTAAAAAAAGTACTATAAAGTTGAAAAAAAAAAAAAAGAACAACAGCCTGGTAAAATTATAATTCTGTTTGTTTACATAGAAAGTTATGTCCTCAAGCGGTTTCACACACTAAGAGAAAACAACCACAAATTTTCTAATATTAATTTAATAAATAAAAGGTTACAAGTTTATTTCTAAAAAAAATAAAATTTCTAAAATATTTTTTTCCTATTCATTACATAAAGCTGTTATGCAATTTTAAAAGGATTTACTTATTTTCAGTATCAAATATGTTTCAATGAAATATATTTTTCAAAAAACAAAAGTAATTAAAGAGGTAGAAACAACCTAAATTTATTTTTCATTTCCATATAAGATAAAAAAAATAGAAAGTACAAAGTCGATTGTGTTCTATTTTGAAATTTGTTATCTTTTGAAATTATATAAAGCCACAAAATCTTTTATTCAATCACTCACTCTGTGTCTTTATATTATTCTGACTATATCTGAGAAATAAACTGAAGTTTAAGTGCAAAACTATTTTTTCCTAAATTTGTCACTATAATAATTTGCTATTCCAAAAGGAGTCTAACTAAACCGAGTTAGGTCACTATGAAGAACCAATAAAACCTAAATAGTAACTAAAATATATAGTAAGTAGTAAAAAAGCAAAAACTTCTACAATTGCTCTTTCTGTCCCAATTCTAATGTGGTATTTTGCATACTGTTTCATATGCTTAGCTATAATTCAATGTTTCTCCAAACACATAAAAAGATTTGTCAAAGTTCCAGATAACTTAATAATATTGCTATTTTTTTTATATATAGTATCTTACACAAGAAGCACTAAAATATTGTAAATTAATATTAAAAATACTTTAGAGTTCAGAGAAAATTTGTATTATTGTTTTATTAAAAGCTATGTAAAAAATCTACACACACAACCAGAAGCTATATCATGAGTTCGAAAAGAGTTATATAAAAAAAGACTACGTTATTTATTTGTTTTTTATATGGACTTCTATTATAACTTTCATAAGAAAAAAAAATATTTAAAAATTTTACTATAAATATATATTGTGAAGAAAATTTTCTTCTTTTTATTAGTTTACTTTTGTTTAAAAACAAATTGTTTTTACTTTACAATAATGGTTAAAACACATTACCAAATACAGGAAAATTTAATAAAGGAGAAAGTAACTCAAATGCCATGAGTACTATAAAATAAGTTAATTATGGTTTTGTAAGAGTAATATTTTAATGCAAAAGAAAAAGAAATATAAATAAGTTCTGAATTATTTTTAAAGAAAATTAAAGGGTTTAAAATGAAAAGAGGTTGTTGAATTATAAATAATATGATAGATGACAGATTAAAAGATTCATATTATAAATATGCACATTAAAAAACCAGTATTAAAATTAAATTTCTTAATTATTAAAATAAAATTATTTAATCATTACTGTATGAATAATGTGTACATGATACAGATATGTTTGTAAAGAAGGATTTGATTTATTAAGTACCTTTGGAAATTAATAATTCTGTTGTTTAGATATGAAAGTTATTAATATGAAAAAATTGTAAAGACATTTGAAATATATAAAATTGCTTGTAATTCTGCCTTAAAAATTGGTTTTAATTAATTTCCAAAAGAGAAAAAATAATTTATATTTTATTGTCAGAAAAATATGCAATTCATATTAATCATAGTTGAATACTAGAATGATTTAAGAGGTTAAATATAGAGTTGTATATGTATTCATGTTATACAATAATATTGTGTGCCAAGGCCAATTTGGCACATGTATATAAAATAATTTTGTCTAAAAAAATTATTAAAATAAAAAAAAAATCTTTCGAAAAAGAGTTTGAAATAAAAGATTAAAAGTGGGAAGGGGTTTTTCTTAAAGTCAAACTAAAAGTGTTATAAAAGAAAGTAAAGTTTTTCTAAATTAGTATTTGTAAAAATAAAAAATTTAAAATTTTAAAAAAAATATAAATCTCTTTTCATTCAAGCTTATTATAATAAATTATATATGTGCGTGCGAGTGTAAATAAATGTATGCATGTTAGAATAATTGGCACATGTATATAAAATAATTTTGTTTAAAAAAATTATTAAAATAAAAAAAAAAATCTTTCGAAAAAGAATTTGAAATAAAAGATTAAAAGTGGGAAGGGGTTTTTCTTAAAGTCAAACTAAAAGTGTTATAAAAGAAAGTAAAGTTTTTCTAAATTAGTCTTTGTAAAAATAAAAAATTTAAAATTAAAAAAAATATATAAATCTCTTTTCATTCAAGCTTATTATAATAAATTATATATGTGCGTGCGAGTGTAAATAAATGTATGCATGTTAGAATAATATTAAAAAAAATATATATGTAAATGAAAGTTAAAAAAGAAATTATATTTGGAAAACACAGCGATGGCTATTAAGTTAAATAAAGATTTTAAAAAACCACATAAGCGGTGGGCTACTAATTAAAGATATAAAAAACAATATGTTTATGAAAGCTACTATTAATTAAACAATCGTCAAAAACACGTTGTCATAGGATTAATTACCAATGGAATTCGACAACAGATATTTGCCGTATTACACGGACAACACATCGCAGGTATAAATAGACTTTTTTTTATCGGACAATGAATTGAGAGAGTTTTTTCAGTCTAGTTTGCCATGACAGTCTTGTTTCAGTTGAGATAACAGTGCATTTCTATTATGTATTTAGAAACAAAAATGCATTGTTGAGCACCTTTTGGAAATATACGCTCGTGTTTCAGCCTTTTTAGTCCAACAAGATCATCAAAACCTGCCTGTGAAATAATGTCTGCATAACAACTCAGAAATCCTCCGTCTAACGTTCAACTGTCTTCAAGAATAAGACCAATGGATTCGCACAAAATCTCTTCAAGAAACATCCAAATCTAACCGGTTAGATATAATCCATCAGAAGCAGCCAACAACAAGCAATATCCACGTTCCAAAAATCCTAGGTAAACATTTATTTATTATCATTTATACGTAGTAGCCACCGCTGTAATTCGTCAATCCTACCGAGTAAAGTAACTTGAACTCTTAAGCCTGCATAAAATGAACTATTGATATGCGTGTGTGTGTGTAATTTAACAATGCCACATGTTATTTATGCTTTTCACCAGATATATGTTATAATGTGTTACTTTAAAAATGTGCGTGTGTTAAATCAGATTTATAAAGATGTTTAAATTTAGTCAATTAATGTTTGGAAATAAATTATCTTTAAACTTAATTAATGTTAATTAAAATACAATGTCTTCAAACTTAAACTTTATTTGTCGGTTAATTCTTTTTACCAACTTTTTATTAATTCTTTCCACCACTAATTTTGTATAATTTTGTTATTGAATTAAAATTAGACTGAGCTAATTTTAGGGAATGTTTCGAGCGCTGGATTATGAGCCTACTGCCCGAATACGTTAGTCATAAGACTAGCTGGCATCCTGGGGTTTACCCCGAAACAAATAAAGTATTTGGATAGTAGGGGTTTGAATCTAGCAGCCGAGATGGACCATTGTTGATAGTTAAAGCTATCAATAAGATCTCCCATTTTGCTTGAACATGCCGGTTCGTTCACGTAACATTTATAAGATTATAAATGTATTACGAAGAAGTTTGAAACTGGCCAAAACTTATATATGCGTATAAGTAAGTGGTTTCAGTGGTTCGACCCGGTACAATTGATTATAATGTATCTATTTGTCATTCGATATTATGAAATATATTTAGTATTAGCCATGTCCATTCAAATGAGTTTAGAGAAAAATTAACTGTAGATTTGTATATATTTTTGCTATGGATAGTTAATTTAGCTATTACCATGAACCATAATGAGAAATTTGAGATAATGAATTTATGAATGTTGAAGTATTTAGAAAATGATTAATACTTTACAATATGTAGTTAATGTAGCCCTATTATAAGTGCTCATGAAGCTGCTTTTGGAATATTATTTTAATATATCATGACTTGAATGTTGAATGAAGATCATGGAAAATTTTCGTATAATATTTGGTTTTATTTAATGGATGTTGTTTAATGTCAAGATCACATTAGTAATTTTATTAATTAATGCTATCTGTGAAGTATTTACTTTGTGATGCAATGCAATGTAACTTCTTTTTCGGAGTCAGAAATCTCTCAGCCACTATGCCCAGAGAAACGTGTTAGCCACTTTACCTTCCCTTTCCATTCTCCACTCTAAGTTTTTCCCATATTCTTCTCTATCTTGCTCCATCCCATTCCTACAACATAATCTTTGTCAACTCCATGGGGTTATATCTAAATCCCCCTTACAAACTCTTAATACAGTAGTGACACCCAATGCAAAAACATAGTAATCAACAAAGGTTTGTGCATAAAATCCCTTTCTAGTTACTCATCCAATATTACCAGATTAATTTCTAGCTTGTGATTTTCATCAATGATAAGTCTTGGATCTGAGAATACTGCATCTAAATCTTAGGATCTAATGCAATCCTCCAGAAACCATCCTTTTAGTAGTGTACCGGTCAAAACATGTTGATCCATCAAATATGGAACTCAAAAAAAAAGTACTTCAAATCCAGTCAAGCCTGAGATTTAGGTCAGGGACCAACCTGGATTTGATCCCATTCCCTAAGCTCCAGATCAAACACTTAATGAATAACATATGAAGATGACACACAAGAATTTATTCCCAAGTCCGGCTCACTAGCAAAGTGGAGAAGACAATGAGACTTGCATATTAATTACATCAAGACAACTAAAATAGGTATTAGATAAATTAGGAATCATGGTATGCATTTACATTATTAACTGAGGTTTGAAGCCCATTCATGAATTTAATAGAAAGGCATATGCATGGTTGGATGTGTGGAAATAGAGAAAAAGGTAATTCGAACAACTCGAATAAGTTAGACAATAAAAATAGTTTAATAATATGATAAATTGATTTTATACATTAGGATGTGCGACTGAACAGTCTACCAAATGGTACATAATTATCTACTGGAATTCACACTAATGGATCTCATATGCTCTTTTATTGACTAAATAATATATATATGAACACACATCTTTAGTGGATACGGTACCAAGATGCCAATCATTTATTATAAAATATTACATAACATTGCTATTAACGCTTTTATCTATGGATCTGAAGCATGGTGACCAACATATAACTTCAGGGAGTGTTCTTGGATTTATTACATACATAATAAAACTATTTTCACACCTTTACAGTCGTGAAAATAAATACAATCCATTTTGAAATTATATTTTGATATGTATTAGGATGTTTACAAAAGATTATTTTAGTTGATATTTGGAAATAAGAATGCTTTATTTTCCCCAAGGTATATATTCTCAAATATAGAAATAACAAATTACAAATGGTAGGATTGTATAACAAGACTAAAATAATATTAACTAATGATGCTAGTTATATTCAGAATTCATATATATTTGAGCAAAGTGCAATTTTAATATCACAACATTAAAACTAGGTCATGAAGCAAGAAGTAATAATGAACTAAGAAGTGGTGGTACTGACATGATGGCAAAGAAATAAAAGAAAATGGCCGTGCTTCTGGACGAAAAAAGGCTAAGACCCCCTTTTTAGGGCAGTGCTTAGAGAAATATGACTGGGCATGGCGTGGGCCAGATGTACTGGATTCACCGACGCGCAGAGGCCTTTTACAAGAAGGTCCCTGGAAGCTCAACTATCCATGGGACAGAACATGAAGAGATCCATGGGTTCAAACTTATCGAAACCCCCAGATGAGAAACACACAGATATATACTTAAACCAATCAGCCATATGTCAGCAATGCAGTACGGAGAGATGTCTCTAACGACATGAAATAGTATTTACTCATTTTAATGCTATAATTTATATAAATAATATGCTATGCCACAATAATATATATATATAAAAGATTTCATTAGTAAAAGAAATATTAAAATTGACCCCATTCCTTTTTTGCTATTTAAAATGATTCAATCCCATCATCATGGCTTTTAAAATAACTGGGATATTTAAGTAGTAGATATTTTAAGAGTATATAAAATAAATTAAAACTAGTGATTATATAGAAAATAATAAGTCATCCATGCAGAATTGATTAAATAACATTTTTTTTACATATTTCATAGCGTTAATTAGCCTCAGTGATTGAGTTATCCCAGGTAGAATTACTTCATTCTATCTGGAGTTAAACAAATAACAAATTTTATACTAAAATCCAAAATAAAATGTTAACTTGTGAAAACAATCTGGCAAGCGTATTGACTAATAATACATTATGTTCTGAGGAGACGTTAATAACCTCAATCCATAGAGGTTTAATTAAAAGAAAAAAAAAAGGATTTTAGAAATTAAGCTTGCCAAGTTGCTTTAGATTGGCATATTAATAATAAACAAAACAAAGATATAAAATCAAATAATAACTGCATATAAATAAATGACTGCACCAAAGTTAAAGAAAGTTAGAGCATATGAGAGAGAATTAGATTTATAGAAATTATTTGAGAGCAAATTACCTTTGTATGTAATAGAAATATACAAATTTAAATAATTCATAAAGAAATCTTGATAGTAGAGTTCAGATTAGTTAGGCAGGCTAGATTTAGTTTCAAATAGCAGCATAAAAATAGTTTCCTTGCACAATTTTAAGAGTCCATTATAAAAAACCGGTTCGTGCACGGTAGTTAAGGGATCCATGAGAGTTCTTTTGGTGACAGCAAGCTTCCATTCAGCATTCAAGGGTTCTCATTTCAGGCTTTTCCTTCATTTCAGGGCAGCAGCAAGATAGCACAGTAGTGGGAGATGACCCACAAGGGTCGGGAAAGATGATTGGCTTTTTATTCATTCATCATCTTAAATTTCAAAGTGGCGTGGAATATAGTGGCAACACAATTCTCTCAACAGTAATTCCTTTTCTTTGATAAACAGAGCAAAACCCTGTTTTATATCCCACTCAGGTATTTGTGGAATGCTTTTAACTTTAATTTTTCTTAGAAATTTTATCACCCACTACAGATATTTTAGAATTAAAAAATATATTTTTAATAGTTTTAGGATTATATCCACAATCTTTATATAATTAAATAAATTGATTCTTTTGTAACTGAGCTACACTTTTATCTATATTATATTTATGGGTGCAAAAATTAGTAGTTATTAAAAATTTTAAATATAGGAATGATAAATATAATATAGATAAAAGTATAGCTCAGTTACAAAAGAATCAATTTATTAAATTATATAGAGATTATGGATATAATCCTAAAGCTATTAAAAATATATTTTTTAATTCTAAACCATCTGTAGTGGGTGATAAAATTTCTGAGAAACATATTAAAATTAAATACATATGTCAATCAAATTCTACTGCACTAGACTAAAGATAGAAATAAGAACGTGAAATGGATCAGGACAATTACATAAAGATTTGATAGGGCTATAGAGAATCATGATAAACGGGTTAATTACAATTAATTATAGAATTGTTTTTTTAACTATCACTGGATAATACAGATAGAATACATATCTAAGAGTTAAACAGGGCTTAACAAAGGAATAAAGCGACTGAAACTTAATCTTTAAGGCAGTAGGGTAGATTACCTTCTGATGTATTGGCATGATGGCTTGAAAGATCCATGTACCTTGGGAGGCAGTTCAGATTTCATTCAAATGGAGATAGCATTGTTTCTAAATCATTCTTATTATAGCATTATAGGTAGTCCATTTTGTTTGAGATTGAAGAACGGCATTATGGCATGGAGGCGATCTTAGAAAAGATCGGGAAAGGTGGATTCGGTCCCTACTACCCACTGGTCATAATGATGAAAAATTGACGAGGGTGGATTCGGCTTAGCAACCGAATTTAAAAATAATTGTCTGTATTTTTGGTGGAAAATAAGTCCTATTTATACTCATTTACATGTTCTAGAGGAATGCTTTTAGTAAATCACTTGAGGCAATGCGAATATGAGTTTGCCTCGTATGATCTCTATCAGCAGGATATGTACCTTGTCTTTTATGCACTTGAAGATGTAAAACATTGATAAAATCCTCGAAGTTATTGTTCTGAATCTATTTAGAGTTTAGAAATAAATTCGCATAGCTATAATTTTAATTAATATTTTAAGACTAAATAAATTCAATAGAGTGAATTCCAAGTGTTCGCTAATGGATTTCTCTACTGTTAGATAATTTTTACATTTACTTATAGTGGCTTCGAGAACCTTCTCAAGTATTGGATCATTCTTTGGAGCTAAGCTATATTAAATAAAACATATATATAAAAATAAATAAATAAGAATATTTACATCACATATATGTATCCGCTGCATATATGTGGATGCACATACACGACTCTACATGTGATTCATGAAATATTAATTATAATTAAAATTAGAATATCAAATCTTTAATAATATTTATATAAATATATTATAATTAAAATTAGAATATCAAAGCTTTAATAATATTTATATAAATCATTAAGGAAGATCAGCAAGTTAAGTGGATGTGCATGTTGACACTCTATAAAATCTAAGGGCATGGGGGAATGAGTTTGAACCCCACTTAATGGTTAAATAAGCTGATGGCCTATGAAGCGCGAATCTGAACTGCAGATTCACTGCTTCACTAATAATAATTTTAGAATTTATATTCTGATAGTCTTCAGAAAGTGAAATTGTAAACAATTTATATTAATGATAAGATTAATTAAAAACAAAACTTACTTCTTTTAAAAATACATAAAAATCATCATCAGGGGCATTTCTATCTTCTTCATCAGTACAATTTTCTTTTAGACCCTAGAATGAATAATATATATATATTAAAAAATTTATGGCATAACTTATTAGGTAAATATATTGGAAGATCTAATTCCTATTTGTAAATAATGTTAAAATCTCACAGAAACTTTTTATCTAACTGCCAAGCATTTTGCCTGCAATCCAAAAACTTATATGAAAGGCAAATTTAGACAATGGCAAATGCAAAAATACTATGTGTATGAATTAACATAATAAGAAAGATTAGTGGACAAATGATGCTAAAAAAATTTATGATCATTGCAAGGATGATTTCAAGATTGCTCGCACTTGTTTTAATAATATTTATATTTTTCAAGAAAGAAGTGACTAGATTCTAAGGAGAAGTAAGAATAAGAAAAAAGTTACACTTAGATCTCATTTTAGAATCCAATAAATACTGCCTTAAAAAAATAACAATGAAGACCTTGAAACATCAATAACAACATATTGCTGACTTATTGTCAATTTTTAATAGTTCCAATTTTAATTTTGAAATTGTTTCAGTGAGATAACAAGCAATGAATTGAGCACAAAATTATTAATAATACAAAAAAAAATTGGTACATATACTGCAACTCATCTGAACAAATTAGTTTTAACCATTCCAAAAGTCTATAATGTCCAGGAATAATAGTAGGAAAAAATCCTTACTTCTATCATTATCTGAAAAGTTACTATCATGCAAAGATACTCTTTATTACTTTTAGTTTTTAATATATTAACTGACATAACTTTCACAATACTGGCCAATTACAAAATGAGACTATATAAACAATTGTAGTTTTGTTTCCTTCTCACACATTCCACAATCATGAGATAGAATGCAGTAACAACAAAGTATTAAAATAAAAAACTGTGAGCGTACATAAATGAGCGAACCTGAAAATAAATTAATTAATGAAATGACTCTTTTATAGTTATAATTAGTAATTGCAAAAATAAAATGAAAATATTTTGGCAGTAGTAATAGTCAGATTATGATAAGATTCTTGTTTGAGAACCCGAGGTTTGTAGATATAATAAGACAGCAAAATAATTTTAAACAAATATTTCTGTCTCAATTCATACATAAATAATAACATAATATTGTAATACTGTTATGTTAACAAACAAAAGTGTAATAAATAGAAAATTATTTTCAGCAGATTTCTTCACTGTAATTTAAAATCGTTTAGTCCAAACTTAAATAATTAATGAATACATGATAGTTGTGTGTTATTACATCCATGTTCCCAGATTAATATCTGGCTTATAGCCATTAATGATGAGTTTTGGACTTAAGGCACCTATAATTCTAGCAATTCATCTTCACTTCTTTTATACAATCAAGCTAAAAATAAAAAAATTAAGCTGTACATTTTTCTATTGTACCCACAACTTAAATTATGTATATATTATATATCCCACATATATCTAATTTACAATTCTTATTTCTATATAAATTTTTGTACAATCTTACGTTATTTTTCAATAAAATATTATTTATGAATACTTTATCTCCAAGTTACATTCACTTATACCAAAAATGAAATAAAAATTTAAGCAAATTCTTATACTTATTTACTGAAGATGAACAAATATTAATATTGCAAACTCACTACTAATAGCTATAAATTAAGCCATGACTTAATTGGCAATATTATATATTTGTATATATATAAACTTTTTTTTATGATAAATGCTACAAGAGAACGCATTCAAAATCTTTATCTAGGATTGTCCCCATCCTCAGACCAGTTTCGAGCTATGACTCTCTTTAGTGAGGAGCTAAGACACCAGATTCAAAACACCAATTCAAGCTAAGCATTTATCTAATACTTAACTCTTAAGAAGATCTGAAATTTTCAGATATATACATGTATTTAAATTCAGCTCTCCAACTGAAGTAATAAATCCTAGATAAAAAATTTAAATGCATTCTCTTGTAGAATTTATCATAAAAAAATAAATAATAATAATAAGTTTGTTTAGAGCTATTAGAATGCTCATATTTGTAAATGCAAGCTATATAAGTCATGGATTATAAGACTTGATTTTATTATATATATATATTATACCAGTCCATACTCCCTGCGGAAGTCTTTTCCTAATCTTGCACTGAGCATGAAGTGACCAAGATTCAACAGGTAAAGAAATGGATATCAATCTAGCCGATTGTCTGTACTCATGTATATTGATACTTCCAGCTAAATTGATAGAAAGAGTGGATTGACAGGCCTCTTCCAGTTAAAAACACCCTTTAGTTGATATCTTATTTGAATGCCCGAATATTTAGAACAATGGCAAGTACACACCTTTGAAAAATCTATTTACAAAATAGACTTTTGCGCGCCACTTCTAGAAAAGATTCAAAAAATGAATTTTTCACCCTCCTAGAAGAATTGCAATACCATATGTTCAGCAGAGCATAAGAATAAGATTTAACACCCCGGTAGAGCGATATCCCTTTGTGGCTAGCTCAGTCACTCTACAATCTAGGGTCTTCAAATGGTAAGTTAAATGATTATTACCGGAACGTGGTTGATAAGGAAAGAATACATTTTGATCAATATAAATAATAATATGAAAACAAAACAAGTTTAATATTATGATTAAATATTTATTTAATCCCAAATACCCACCACCGTTTCATACTAATGATGATATAATAACAAAATACTAAATAATTCATTATCCCAAACCATATATATTTGAGGCGTTGAAATAGATAAAATACAATTTTAAATAAGAAAAATAATAAATCCCTAAAGCTATTTACAATGTTTATAAGTAATGGAAGTGGTCTGAGCTCTTTTTACCCAATAGAAATAAATTTTACTTTGTGTGATTTGATATACAGATATGAGATTTTCGGTCATACAGGCATACACTTTTACTGATAACTTTAAAACCTTTTTGTTGATAGCAAATAAAAAAAAAGACAACTAGGCATACGTATATTTGCAATATGAGATATTTCACTAATTTCATACTTTTCAACAAGTCAACAAGGTTGCATTGGCTCGGATACTATATCGTACTCACCATAAGGTACTGTATCTATTTCCCTCTCGCTATAGATAAATTCCTGTACATGTATATACGTGCATCACAATTATATACTTACTATTACTTTAAATATAAAGTTATTAGAGTACTTGCTTACAGGGAATCTATAATAGATCAATTTCTTCTTGCACTCATCATAAAGTGCAGCAGTAACAAAAAAAAATAACTTAAAAAGGATATACGGTTAAATACATTTTTTAGATATTCAGCATGAGATATCGTATTTACCGAATATTATAAGCGTATGTACGCATATACATACATGTATATCCATATATGATGAATTCCAGGAGTAACAACAAGAGGAAAATGAATAGCAACAACAAAAAAAAAAGAATCTCATTGCAATCTTTGTTGAAAATACTAGAATTTGAAATAGAAAAATTGACTCAAAGGATTTAAGTCAAAGCTTTATCATTTATGCCTGTAATAACCGCAAATTCAAATACATATGCGAGAGATTCTCTCTCTTTTTTAAATGATTGATAATAATAACAAAAAAATAATATATTTAATCGAAAATATCAAAGTTAATTATCTCAATATTAATAAATATCTTAAAATAAACTTATATCTGCATCTTCATTCTTCTCCTCTGGGCTCTTGAGTGGGCTTCAAGTTAACTGACTGTGTGGTGAGGATTTCATCCATTTAGCAAGGCGGCGTTTGTCATCATCGTGGGCGACTAGAATTGGCATGGTCACATCTTGGCGGCTTGGGACAGAGAAAGGGCGGTGCACCGGCTAGTTGTCTACCCCACGGTCATTTTACTGGACTCACTGGTAGATTGCTTCATATTTTCCCCTGTTTGTATATGATAATAAATTTTATCAAATGTTCATTTTCTATCTTGACTAGTTTATTAAATTCTTAAGAAATCAAGAGTTCTTAAAAGAACTATATAATGGATTTCTTAGAAAATGTCAGCAGCGGTCTAGTCCATAAATTTATCTCTAAGTTGCTAGATGATTGAAAATCTCTGGAGCCAAAGTAGTGAACGACTTGAATGCCAAAAAAAGAATGAATCTCCCAGCACTGACTAACTTATCAAAATCACCCATCAGAACCAATACAGATAGCCCCCTGAGAAGTATGAATCAGCCAATCCTTTTAATTTAGCTTATCACTTAGATTATAACATTGCTTACAATTTTTCCGATTAAATTTTACATTTTAGGATTTAATATAATGACTTCCATCTTCAATAACCTAGACCACTTGCTTACAAAATCAATTCAAAAGAATTTTTAAAAAGATAACAGTTTAATTATAGCCTTATCAAAACATTTTGCTTTTGATCAGATTTTTGCAAAAGCAATTAACATTATTTGCTTATGGAATAAAATTACAATCTTTAGAAAAGTAATTAAAAAAAATATACAAGTATGTTGGAAAATAAAACAAAACAAATACATACAATGACATATCATAAAAAATATACAAAAAGGAAAACAAAAAAAACATATGAGTTTATTATTATGCAATATTTTGTATGTCAATTTCATATTACTTTAAATTGGTGTGTGTGGGTATTTTAATGCTCACACCAACTTCCATTATTAATATAGCACATTTATATATTTGTTGTGCCTAATATGTACAAATCTATATATGTATCTGCTGTAATATTCTTTACAGCAGATTTTGTGCAAGGCCATTTGATAATGCCTGGCACAATATATATATACTTATAAGCAAAGTAAATGTTACATATATTTGTTTCATTTTTAAGCAATTAACTAAAACTTTTGTTATGTGTATGCAAGTGTACATGGACCACATAAGCTATATTTTATAACATTCAATTCACTTTGGTTTTAGGTTTCATAGTATCAGTTTACTCTACATTGTTAGGTATTGAATATATATATTTAGAATTGCTTATTAAAATAAGTAATTTATAATTAAAATTATATCTGTTTAAAAACATTTTCTTTAAAAAAATTAGTTATATTTTATTTAAATATATACATATTTAACTAATTTCTCTTTTGGATTAATTTATTAAAACTTAGATTAAAAGATTTATCTCCATTTTACTAAAATAAAAAATATTCTCTTTTGGTTTAGTTTTAAACTAAACATTTCAAATTTGTTAGTGGAATATTCTCTTTTATGTTAATTTTATCTTGGCAGTAAAAGTTTTAATTTGGTAAAAACATATACAAAACTATTAAAATATAATTGTTGAAGCAAGAAATAAACAACAACTCTCAAGAAATGAATTAGTCAGGAAAGAAAAAAATAAATTATTTTAGTAACAATAAATTTTATTAAGTAAAGACTAGATACCTTGATTAAATGCCATTATCTGCAAAAAGAAATTTTTATTAAAACTTTTAATCAGAAAAATTCCTAGAAATTTTAATTAAAGTAGACATTTTAATTAAACAGTAATCTGGAAACATTTTGTTTAAATTTAAAATAAAAAGCTAGTAAAACATGTTTAACAGTCTTCAAATAAGTTACTGCTAGAAGTTCTGCAGAAAGAACCAGAAGAGTAGATACCTAGAATACTGCAGTAGAGCTGCTGATTCCTTCAATGGGCCATACCAAGCAAGTAGGCCAGTATTATAGCATGATGTTTATCTATACTGTTGTTACTAAAAAAAACAATCATTTCCCTGTCATTTTAAGAAATACCTGTACTAGCAATGTAGAAGATACATGTCATCTGGAATTATAATTTTACCAAGAACCGCTCCTATAATGTAAGTTTTCATGATAAACCGCTCCTATAATGTAAGTTTTCATGATTATGAACTGAATTAATAATAAAATGTTTTGTAAGCTCCACAACATAAAGCATTTCAAAGTGTCTTGAGAAACGATTTAAAAAAAAGGAAAAAAAACTCTGCAAAAGTATATTAAAAAGAAATTCCAAAATAAAAATATATTAGGGAAGCTAAACAAACTACTTATCAACATAGCTATGTTTTAAATCCTGAACCTCTGCATGTAAGTGATTGATCATTTTGGACTATCATCATAGATTCTTGCCATGGGAAAAATGTCGGTAACATATAGTTATTTTGTTTATACTCATTTTATGCCTAAATGTCATATAAATGCATATATTTGTTTAACTTATTTTATATTATGCTTGCAAATTTCTTTTATTGTTCAGCAGTAGGGCAACATTTGTGCAACTGTAATTTTTTTAAATAATAGTAAACCTGGCACTCATGGTAATTTATCGAGATTGTATTGAAGAAATTATAAATTGCTTAAATATCACACTTCCCTTGCCACACTACTTGCATTTTATTTTGCTTTGAGTAGTTTATTTTCATATGTCATAGCATCGGCCGGGACGCGAACCCACAACCGTCTGCAACCAACTACTTGCTTGCATGGCGGCTGCGATACCTCTCGGCTAACAACGTCAGATTAAGTAGTTAGGGATAAAATTTTGGATCAATGAAATGTAAAAAAGATGATTTCAGTTAAATTGTAGAGAAAGTCATTATTGTATATATAATCAATTTATTTTAATAAATATTTTACAAGATAATATATTAGCTATGGTATGACTTTTTTTAGCCATGATATGATTTTCTTAAGGTTGTTTTTTTTCAGATCCATTTAATTAATTACAGCAAGTGTTAATGAGTTTAAATTTGGTAAATTATTTTCTGGTTACATATATCAAGTTACAAATATACAATATTAGAAAGAGAGCTTGTAATTGTGTTAATAATCATTGGATGGATCCAAAGCCTACCTAAATGAATTATTTATTTTAATTATTGTAAATTCTATATTATTGTCGAGGGAAAGATTATGTGTGATAAGCTCACATTTATATATGGCATGCATTCGCTTATGTGACATGAAAATGTAGTTCACGTTTAAGATAAGTGAATCTTTAATTTCCAAGCAAATTATAAAAAGGAATTTCCATTAATATTTTCTTGCTAGCTGCATTCATCTTCATGTATTAATTATTTAAGCACACAAATAATTACTGCTGCATGTTTATAATTATATGTTCTCGCAAAAGTTGGCATATCTTCTATATTTTGATATTTAATAACCAGGTATCTCTCTCACAGATAGCATCTCTGTGTATTAATTATATATTTTTGTATTATTTCTATGAATTATTTTTATATTTAGTAGTCTACTTAAATTCCTTCTTTTCTCAACATATAATAACATGAATGTTTTAACTATGAAAATGCCATAATCTATAGATCATTTTGTAATCATGTTCATTTGTAGATGAAATCAAATTAGATATATGTCAAATCCTGACTTGACAATACACTCATTTAAATTGTTTATGTATTCAAGAAACATTGGAATGCATGAAATAATATAAATAATGTTCATATCTTACAAATGTAGTGTATCATATAATGTTAAAACAATGATTTTAGAAAGCTTGTGAATAATTATGAAATAGCAATGCTATGTACACTGAGATAATGGCTATAGTGATATTTCTCAGTCTCCAGTCATAATCATTTTAGAAAATAATATGTCAAATTTGTATAGTTAAAAATGGTCAATTATCCTAAGTTCACACTCCAAGCGAGTTAGTTTGATACACTATCTGCATGATATGGGTTATACATCATCAATCTATGTATAATGTGTTTCTAATTTTGTTTAGTTTTTATTGTTTTTGTTTTGTTGTCACTTTAATAAAGTTATAATATAATCATTATCTCGGCATCTTGTATTATTTAGCATAATTAATGTATTTATACTTTTTGTAATTGAATTTATTTTCCTGACCTGGCAGGATATAAGAGAAAAGGAGATGTTAACATCAAGTGCTGTAGTCAGACGGAAATAGCCCGGGAACAGTAGGTAATGATGTTTTGGTTGGTATTGTTTGTGATAATGTCTATATTCTTTTATATATGTTGTGCACACACACATATAGTTGGTTGGTCATTTCCTAACTCTTAGGATAACTTTGCTGGGCTGCAGATTTAACTGCTACAATAAATTTATAAAAAGCATAATAAAATTCACCAATTACTTTAGTAACTACTGAAAAATAAAACTAACAAATAAATCAATATTCAGAAAATAAAAAATACTATAAAATAAAAATCAACATTTCATAGATTTAACAAATAAATATTGTATAAATTCATAAAAAAAATGATGATAGAGCATAATTTCAATCTACAAACCTCTGAGATTA
The DNA here is from genome assembly GCA_028023455.1 of Epiperipatus broadwayi. Lineage (NCBI taxonomy): Eukaryota > Metazoa > Onychophora > Udeonychophora > Euonychophora > Peripatidae > Epiperipatus > Epiperipatus broadwayi. The sequence goes on from JAQFVV010012417.1 coordinate 8,343,623, forward strand.
TGAGCCCAGCAAGCTTCGTCTATGCCACTTTGCTTGCTATATTATAGTGCATATTTTAATATTTTAGTTAAGTCAAAAAAAAAGAGGAAAAGACGATTAAACCATAAGTTAAATTTTATTTATATTGCTTTGAGGAATGGTAATTGATCATTTTTCATTTAAACTAAATAATATATAAATTACAGTGAAAATATGTTTTTCATTAAATAATAATAATAATAAAAATTTAAGCAATACCTTTATTTCAAATAATATTAATAAAAATTAGCTTAAATTAATATTTTATAAAATTAATGAATTATTATCAAGAGACCTAATTTTGTTTATTCTAAAATCATAAAATTCATTGCTTCAGAATAGCTAAGTAAACTCAAATATTAACTTTCATGTTGATTTATTCGATACATTTTATTTTTAAAAAAAGGTGTATTCAGATATGTGCATAAATTGAAAAATTAATTGTATAGTCGAGTTGTTCAGAATGTCATACAATAATCAAGCATCCAAGTTGCAATGTTGAATACACCAATACAGGTCAATTAATCATACTTTTTTTGCTCTACCAAGGCAAGAACTTTTAGTTTCAGTCCAATACTTATTGATGCCGCTAAATACATTTCAAAATCTATATAAATTCATTATTCCATGGATCAAAATTGTGGTAATTCCCAATTAAATGGTTTGTCTATACTAGGAGTGAGTAAATACTTTAATATTTCTCAATATTTTAAAAACCCGAAAGTAAATGCATCATAATCCATCTTTCAAGTCATTCTTGAACATACAGAACAAAAACAAAACAGGAGAAGCTATCATTAAAACCTTGTAATACTAGTCAGCTTCTCCATTAGAACCTTTATTACATAAATATTAAAATTGTTTATCCAGGTTTTACAGTTATATCTGAATAAAATTTTATAACACACTCTTATCTCCCAGTCCCTTTTTTAAACATATAAATACATTTTAATGTGAAATTATAGATTTAAATATTATGCATCTTACACGCATTTTAAAAATGTTCACAAATTATAAAATACATAAAAACAAAACAAGACAACAATTTTTTAGTTACAATACTTATTATGGTGAATATTTCTAGTGCATACCGCTATCTGAAATAAATATCAAATCAACTCAAGTGTTAAGAAATTTTCAGCTAAACCCTGTTAATAAACATATTAACTGTTTTGAGATGTGGGCTCTAATATGTTTATTCACAGAGGGCATAGCTGAAAATTTCTTAACATTTGAGGTGATTTGATATTATTTATGGTTATATTATTAGCTTTACTACAGTTTCATAACCAAACACAGATTTTAAAACTTTATCTAATATATAAAATTTTATCTAATGTTATTTTAACTTACAACATCTATAGGAATTTTTAAGATTGTTCAAATAGCAATGTTTGTTATAAAATCAACTATGCTAGTTACATGTTTCTTGTTCTACGCAATATCAACAACTGCCTGTGAAAAGATTTCATCAAACATAGCATCATAATTTTTATTTAAAGTAAATCACAACATCCAATTTGATATTAAAGTTTCAGCATAATTTTAATGGTAATTTAACTAAATCCTTTTTTGTCTATGTATATATATTACTCCTTGATAAAACTTATATATATGGCATATTTCTAATGATAAGACTAAACCAGCAATGTTTATAAGCATTTTCAAATGACTTTCAATCATTACCAGTAATGCTACTTCCAGAAGAGCTCCAATAAATATAAAAAATATTATTTATTTCCAAAATAAAATATAAGCAGCTTTTAACTGACTTTGTAAAGGATTCAAAAAATTATGATTAAGAGAGAGCAGCAAATGTGAATTTACATTTCAATATTCTGAATTACCTCTGAATTACCGCTTAACGCAGTGATGATAAATCAAAAATTTATGTTTTATCAATTTTTTTATTAAAATAAAAAGAAATATATAAATCATAGCATAGTCACTGCAAGGGAAAGATCCCAGTTTAGTCAGAGCTGGTAAGATGAATATCCCATTTTGTAAATATAAAAACGAAAAACACCACTATGATTTAAAACATTTACCACTGCAGAAAAAAATATCCTACTTCAACAATGTCTAAATCCATGGTTTATCAAACAAAGAAAACATTAAAAAAAAAAAAGCAGTATATTTTTAATTATTTGTTACCAGGCTTATGATACTTAAAAATAAATATTCTTAAATAGTGCCAAAAACATACATATAAATAAATACAAATTTTAACTTAGAAATATTCAATAACTTAAAAATTATTTAAGTTTAATTTTTATTTTATTTATTTCTAAAACTAATACTTTTTTTTTTTTTCCAAAAAAATTTATTTAACGAATTTTAGTGTGATTTATAAGTTACAATAAAGTGTACAGGTTTATATTGGAACTTTGATCTGTGAGGCGTTTTGATTGTTCATGTGCCCCAGTTAGTAATGAATGTTGAATGTATAGAAAATTTTAAACTTTACTTAAACTTTCCAAATACAAACAACTTGTTAGTAATAACACACAAATAGACAATACAGGTTAGTAATTACACAATGTTTCGAGCAGTATTATTCTCCACTCTTCTTCAGGTGTTGCTAGCTATATGCACAGTGAACAATATTCGCTTAGAAGTTGAACTCGCACCCTTAGATTCTTGAATATCGAATTTAAGGCAAATGCTCTACCAACTGAGACAGAATAGCTCAGTTGGTAGAGCAGTTTGCCTTAAATTCAATATTTAAGAATCTAAAGTGGTGAGTTCAACTTCTAAGGGAATATTGTCACTGTGCATATAAGCCAGCAACACCTGAAGAAGAGTGGAGAATAATACTGCTCGAAACACTGTATTGTCTATTTGTGTGTTATTACTAACAGGTTGTTTGTATTTGGAAAGTTTAAATAAAGTTTAAAATTTTCTATACATTCAACATTCATTAATACTTAGTAAATTTCTATTTTGTCATTTAAAGCTAATATATGTTTAAAATGTCGGTGTTTAATTTTTTTCATCTTACATAAATAAAATTATTCAGGATTTAAATCTCACATAAATATGTTGCAAAAAAAAAAAGAAAATATGTTAAATGAAAAATAAATTTTCCAATATTACCTCAAACTTCAGATTATATAAAATCTTAGAATACTTGAAATGTTTGTATTTGTTTATCTAAAAAAAAATGGAGGGAGGGGTATTTAAAAGACATTATACTTTCATTTTAATTCAAAGATGTTTTTCATACTGAATTCTACTGGAGCATATCTGAGTCAAATGCAAAATTGAGTACATTGAGTCAAACAAGAATTAGATATTTTTAAATTAAAATATCAATCAAGATGTCCAAGAAATTGATAAATTGAAACAAAATTAACAACACTGATACATTTTTTAAAAATATTTTAAAACTTTTAATTTTTCAATGTTTTATTAAGTAGTTTTGCTTTCATATCAAAAGCTTAACTGTAATTTAAATGCACTGCTAAACTTGTTTAAAAAGTTAATTTAGAAAAATCCATTTTCTAGTTCCACCATTCTTCAAATTCTTAACAGCATTTTGCTGATAGATTTAACAAATATCTGCCATAACAAGAAGTTTAATTAAAATTCTCACACCTAAAATATTTAACATTTATATCATAATTAATTCACAATAAAATAATACTGCAGAAATACTAATAGACAACTACTATAAAATTCCACTTATATTTTACATGCCACAAGCTAAAATAAATATAAAACATTTAAATAAATAATGAGAAATCTATTAAATTAAATTTCAAATCAGTTTTTTTGTTTTAGCAATGCCATTGAGTTTCAACACAAACATCGCAAAATATACACCACCAGATGTGATGTGATGCAATATGGCTTTTCCTCTCTTGGAATCAGGAATTTCTCAGCAATATGTCCAGAGAAATCTGTTAACTACCTTACCTTATCTTTCCATTCCCTCTCTACGTTTTCCCCATATTCTGTTCTATCCTGCCCCATTCCATTTCTACAACATTATCTTTGGTGCTCTACGGCCTTTATATCTAAATCCCCCTTATCTTTTCCAAACCCAGCATAAAAACCAAGAACCCATTTATTGAAAAATCACTTTGTTTATATTTATTCTCCCACAACTTCATTATTTGTCCCCTTTCTACTTGTAGGCATTTACATTCAATTAACAGATGCCTAATATTTTCTATGCCTTCCTTATACAACTTGCAGACTAAATCACCCATATTTTTCCATTAATGCGTATATTCCCTTGAAGCTAATGATCCTGTTCAAGCCTCAAAACAGTAAACTATTTTCCTTGCTATTATCATAAATTGAATCGCACCCAATATTCTGTTTACTTCTATATAGATTTAAACTCTTTTTATTCTCCATACTAGTTCTCCATCTCTCCAACTTCCTATTTTTTATTAATGCATCTATTCTTCTATCTCATTTCTTGCCACTATAACACTTAACAATTCTCCTAACACGATCAACCTACCTTTTGTATGAGTATACTGACATAAAGTCTATCCAAATCTTCTTCATATCGCACTACCTTTCTCACACATCTTGTTTGCCTGTCCTTTACTCATAACACATTAATTACTATTTTGGCTATTCTCTTATTATCCATAAATTGCAATCTACCGAACATTTTCATTTTGCTTTTTGAATCTCTCATATAAAAACTTGATCATTCCATTTTTCCTTGAATTGCCTCCTTTGCCATCCACACATTTGCATCTAATGCTTCGGTTCCTACTTCTCTTTGTACTTTTTCTAAGTAATATAATAACCCCCCTTTACTAATACTTAAGCATCATTACCATAAGTTAATTCTGCTAGTGCCACTCTCTTCCATACAATTCTAGCTACACTATATTTATTATTTGAAAACACTGTTAATTTCTTTTTCAAGCCCTTTCTTTTCTTTGCTTCATTTATCAATTTTTTCTCCCATTCATCCAAGCAATTTCTCTGATTACTTAAGATGATTCCCAAATAGTTATATCTATTCACTACATTTATCTTTATATCCCCCAATAAAAAATATTTCTCTTCTCTTTCCCCAGCATTTATCATCATTACTTTTGATTTAACTTCACTAAATTTAATCCCCATCTCTTTACCCACCCTTGCGCATATCTTCAGCATAACTTCAATATCTTCCCAACTTTCTGTGCACAAAAACAAACATATCATCAGCAAGTAAAATACCTGATAATATACACTCCATTCCCACCTATTTATGTTATCTCTACCCCTCTTCCTAGTCTTTCTATTGCTATTTCCATTTCTCTCAAATATAACAAAAGCAAAATAGATGACATAGGGCAGCCTTGTCCTAGTTCCACCCCATTTTTAACTCTAACTGATTCTATATTTCCTAATTGATATATATAGCAATTATTTTCATACAATCTCTTAATAACATCCACTAAAGCTCCATTCATTCCTAAATTTATTAAACTTACCCATAATCCGTTTCTATTTACTCTATCATATGCCTTCTCTATATCTACAAAGACCATATATAACTGTCTACTCGTACTCTTACTCATATCTATAAGTTGTGTGACTACAAATAAACTATTTCCTATATGCCTATCCAATCGAAAACCTCCTTGCATTTCTCCTACTATATCATTTTCTTCCATCATTTTGCGACCCTTCCAGCCACCACATAATTCTCTTATATAAAAAATATCATAGAAAGGAAGTCCTTTAAATTCCAACAAATAATATAGATAAACTAAAAAAAGTTTTAATGCATTATTTACATTTTTTGGTTTGTTTAGATTTCATAAAAGATTATAATCAAAAGAAAAGCTACCACAAAAGCTAATAATTTAATTCTAATCAAAATAATATAATTTAACTTTAGTATATATCAAACATAAACAAATAAAACATATTAATTGTTTCTGTTTTTCATATATTTTTAAAAAATACTATTAATACTAAAACAAATCTGACATTATATATAAATATATAAAATACAATAAATAATAATAATACCTCTAAAACTTTATTTGTTACAATTCCATTAACAAAAGCGCCACACATTCTAGTAGTGAGTCCTTTATATAAACCACAGAAACCATCTCGCTTCTTGATATATGAAACTAAAAAAGTAGATTCAGAATGTTTTACTAACATTATAATAACTTTTAAAATAGAACAAAAAGTGTGTAAGGATTTAAGAAAATGACATCAATATTAAAACCCTTCAAACCATGCAAATATAATCCATCAAATATAGCAAAATCGACTCTAGAAAAGAATCTGTTAACATATTAAATATAAAATTACAAAAAAAAAAAATCATAGAATGATTTCATTTTTACATAAAAATAGAATTGACAAATTTTCCACACTGCCAATGGCGATACCAATAAAAGTACTTAATTAAATCAAAAATCTAATAATACAACATCATAAGAAAACTGCTCATAAAAGCAATAGTTTTAATAGAATATAAAGAATCAAACAAATAACAGAGTATCCACAATAAAAAGCATAAAGATAATATGTAAGATACATTTGAAAATATATTGAATTATCCAAAGTGCTTATGATTTTAATATAATCATATACTCACAATGACTCCTACTTGAAAATAAAAAACTAATCATGCAAGAAAAGATTTGAATAGATTCTATGATGAATAACAGTATAAGTTAATATACTTATTATTAAGACAGTATACCTATTACTAAGATCTAATGTGATCTCTAAAAATTGTCTATCCAGTACTGCAAAAATGAGTTTTTAATTCAGATATATTCAGACAAAAAAAATAATCAATTGAAGACAACTACTTAAATATATTTTAAAAATTCAGAAAATATTATTTAAGAAATCAAAATAATTCAACAATGTCTGTTTTTGCCCAACGTTTGGTTATCAGGATGATTACCTGCTATGGCAAAAATAAAAAAAAATTATAAAGCACAAAGCAAACAGAAAATGTCAATAGTGCTAAATACATTTTTTTAGGAACATTAATCCAGGTATTATATATTTCAAATAATTATATTTAGATAAGTATTGTAAGATTCACATAAGACCTTAAAACTATGAATAAATTGAAAATAATAAATTATAAATAAAAAAAGATTACATATTGTAAATCTTTTATGCCCTATAATATTAAAGTAATCCATGTAACAGATGGAGGTGAAAATGACTTAATTTTTCTAGTACAGAAATAACTTTTATATCAGAAGAATATACACTTGAAAATTTATCATTCCAATTATAATATATATATAATTTATTAACTAAAATCAGATTTCATTATTTTAAGAAAATATATAAGAAACAAACTTTTTACCCCCTAAATTTCATTGTCTATTCCTTACATATAAACAAAATAATAATGAACACCTCAAATTTTAAATCATGATGCAATTTTATTTATTTTTATTAAAACTATACCAATCCCAATCTCTAAATTACTTTTAAACATCACATAAATAATAATGCTAATTAAATCAATCAAACGAAATACAGCTTCAGGAAAATTAGTGATCTATTTTATCATTCTATTCCAGAGTCAAAGATAACTACTGAATATTTATGTGTATTTAAATGCTCTTCCCTATCAAAAGCAAGTAGGCAAAATTTAGTCTGGGAATGAATTTTGCCGTTATATATGTCTAATGTTTACACATGTTTATATTAGATGAATCTGAGGTAGTGGTGGAATGGACTACTGTTCTTAATATAACAATATTAAGTAATATCATATCCCTTTAGATCAAGTTCCCCCAGGCATAATAAAATTCATCATGCCACTCGTTGGAAGCCAAAAATTGTTGAGAATATGATGGGGCAAACTGAAAAGAAAACTTGAAGAGGAACAAATTCTTTACTCCTCTATTTAAAGTTGGTTATATATATCAAAGTTTAATGACGCTTTAATCAAATGACATTCTATGACTAAGATAACAATCAAATTTAAAAATCAATAAAGATTTTATATTTACAATTTAATTTAAAATAAATTATATTTATTAATAAAATAATCAAAATATAATAATGAACATAAAGCATTGAAATAAATTAAATATTAAAGATCTCCTAGCAGAATTTACAATTTAGGAATTAAATTAAAAAAATGTAATTCTCGAATTTTATCACACACTATTATAAATTAATTAAATGTAGGATAAGATACAAACTCACATGAATAATAATGATAAATAAATAAAATATTATTAATAAATATATTATAATTCAACTATTATTTAATTTTTTATTTATTTTATTATACTCATAATTTTATTTCAGTAAAATAATAAGAACTATTATCAAAAATATACTTAATGCAATGAAAAAACTGTACCTCAAAGTATTTCATTACAAAAAGCAAATGATAATTTTAATAATTATTTCTTTTAATACTTAAGTCAATACAAGAAATCCATACTAATTTTTTTTTCTATAATTTTATTTATTCAACTTACATTTTCATATCTTCTTATACATATTTATTTCATTTTAAATTAACATTTAATTATGTATCATCTTTAAAGCTACACAAACCCTCCCTATTAATTCTCATAACAATATCAATATTCTTAAGATGATAATGATAACAAAAACAATAATAAAAATTTAAAATCTATCAAAAATCAAGAATATCTTTTATTTTAAACAAGCTAATATATCATAGAGAGTCATTCATAAAAATTTGGTCAAAACCCTAGAATTTAAAAATGATATTAATGCTAACAAATAATTATTTTATAAAAACAGAATCATGAACTGACAATATATCATTTTGTTTAATACAATATATGAATACTTAATTTTATTCAGGCCATGAGATGCATGTACTTTTATGCAGAACTCTTTTTATATTATATATTCTATTTATATAAGTAAAACTTTTATTTCAATTATTAAAGTCAAGATAACTTATAACAAATTATTAACTCCATTATGGATTTTATTCTATTCACTTAAAGAGATAAATAATATGAAATTTTCAGTTTCATAGAATGGAAATCTAATTTTTTTATGCAGTTTGATATTAAAATTATAATAAATCTTTTTTTTTTTTTTGTAATATTGTATTTATTCATCCACTAAATTGAAAACATTTATCAAAGAATGCTAGAACTTTTTAAGCAAAATTATATAATTAGGTGAAGTTTATTAGATAAAACAATATATTTGTTCTCAATTTCTTTTATCTTACATAAAAAGATAATTTTCTTAAATAAGAATTTTACTATATTTTACATTTGAAAGCTTTATTAAATGATAGTATAAAATAATATATTACTCATCATGTTAGATAATTAACATCATAAATAGACTTAGCTATCATTAACTACCCTAAAATTAGGTAACCCTAAATATATTAAAAATATTATAACTTAGCAGTGCTAGTTGACCTGCAAACTAAATGCATTACATATTTGGGCAACTACCTATGATAAATATAAACCAAGTGGTTTTCTCCGCTTATATATTACATATCTAGACAATCTAAATATGTTGAATAAAAGGTCACACTCAAGCAATTTCAAAATAAATTGATCACAAATGGTTTTACAGTAGTTCATATTTACATGTACAATGGACTCATAAATTTATAAAGAACACCAATAAATTCATATTCATGCTTTTGACTAGAAAAGAAAAGAAAATTTATTAACTGATTTACTGGATAGCAAAATATCACCTGGAATATACTATAGGGTAAGATAAAATATTTATATAATGGTTCATGCAGTAGCAAATCAAAACACCTACTGTTAATAACAACAATATAAATTTATTAAATATTTATTTTTATGGAGTGGTTAGAACAAATAATTTATAACAGTGATTATTATGCTATAATGTGCATTTCACTCTCACTATAATATAATTGAATGTGACATGTTTTACAATTAAAATTATCAATACGTATAGTTGGAAAAGAGTTAACTATAAATTCCTTTCATGCAAATAAAAATAAAATATATGACAAATTTTAATATTATTATAAAAAAATATATAATAATAATTACGTAATATTTTATAAAATTATTTATAATTTTAAATTAAATTATACAAATATTATTTATATTTTAATTGACTGTTTACTTTTATACTTGATAATTATTTTTTTAATTTATTTAAATTATCAGATGACAAACCTAGATTACATTGTGACTAACACTATTAATTTTAGAAGATTTTATAAACATTTATAAATATTACCATTATACATTGTTAATAAGTAAGATTTTCTCTAAGCATTTATTAATATTATTACACAGAAAACTTCTCTTTAGCTTTCTTATCTTGCAGCATTTCCTTTGGCATTTTTGTGCTGGCACACATATTCATAAGATTCCATAAAAATTTTGATCCCTAAATATTGTCCAATTATTATTTTTTGTTCAATATTATGATCCAAGTAATTTTTTTTGAAGTCTTAACTTCAATGGTGGTCAACATAGTATTTTGTTATTAATCATTCCTTTTAAATCATAAACATTAAATGAAGAGGGCCCCATGCCCTTTTCTTTTCTAGGTTTCCTACTCACAATTCATTTTTGTTACTGCTAGTCCAAAACTTATTTATAAGATGAGGTAATGTTAAAATTACAAAACTTTTAAGGGAAAGAACGTTCTTCTTCATTATGAAAATCGTTTGTCTCTATAGTAACATAAACAACACACTATATTTTTAAACACTGGGTTTTTTTTTGAACATGTGATTTCTTTCTTAAGCATTGTTATCTATAATTTAACAATATATATATATTAATAAACAAATGATTCATTTAGTTTACATTTATTCAAAACATATTTTTATTAAACATTTGACCTTGAATTGTTCTCTTTATTTAGCAATTTATAAACTATAAAAAATAACAAATGAAAATGTGTGTGTATACAGCATTAGTCTCTATATATATTGCCATTCAGAGCAAGCCAGAATAATCAATGGATGCCAGAAGGCTTATGCATAAAATCCCCATCTAGTGCCTATTCATCCAACATCCCCAGTCTAGTTTCTGGCTTGTGGCCTTCGTCAGTGAGGAGCCTTGGATCTGAGAGTACTGCACCTAGAAGGACACAAGCCAGAAACTAGTCTGGGGATGTTGGATGCATAGGCACTAGATGGAAATTTAATGCACAAGTCTTCTGGCATCCATTGATTACTCTGGCTTGCACTAAGTGGCAATACGTATAGAGAGTTTTGCCTGTTTTAATAACAGTTATAAGCAAACATAAGAAATGATGATCCTGTGATGTTTATTGGCTTATACAGCAATACATATATAAAGTCTATATTTAAATAAAGTAAAATAATAACAATAATAAAGATAATGAAAATGAAATTTTATAACATAGTCACTCAAATATATCATTTAAATATGGGTAATCATTTTTATATATACATTAAAAAAATTATTAACTAAATTTAGCATTACGTACAAATAACAATGTCTAATTTTATGATCAAAAACTCTACATAAACTTGCAGCTATCCAATAGTGGCTTTATGAGTAATTAAAAAAATTATTAATGCTTGTAAGAGGTATATTCTAGAACAAAAATCTCCATCCCACTGTAATTTTACTTTTCTATTTCAATGTTCATCTGATAGTCATAGTCATAAAAAAAAGGGTGGGGAGTTAACTATAAAAAAAAAATATTGTCGTTAAATATTAACACTATTTTTAATCAAGTTGAATAACATATCACCATCTCAAGATTCACAAAATTTATACACTTTTTAAAATCCATTCCAATGACATTTGTATCAATTGTTTTTTCACAGAAAGTTCTGTGTTTTCTCATTAAAGAATAGTATAACAGTTATTTTTCCCTGGAAATACATAGTGACAGCTTAAGTAATGAAGTATGATCTAGTATAGATCTTTTGGAAAAAATATACTTTTCCAAAAAATAATTTCTAAAAGGTAAATTTTATCAAAATATGGATTTTTTTAAAATAAGCAAATTAAGAGTTCTGTTAAAATATATGTTTCATGATATTGAGCACATAAGCATTAAGTTATGCAATAAAAATATTGCTTCCCTGCCATCTTCTCATTAATGAGCTTTAATTATTCTCTTATGAACTATTATAGATCAATCAACTTTACTGGCACCAGTAAATACGATCTGGAAAAATGTCAAATGAACTTACCAATATTAAAAATAGATAACCCTGAGACTACTAGGATCTAAAAATAATTAATGCATTGAGAACAATAAACATAAGTAAACATTAAATTATCATATTTCAATGGTGCAGTATTTCCTTTATTTTCAACGAACACTTATTAAAATTAAAATATATAATACTTGGTTTAAAAGTAGATGGAGTTTATTATGCTCCATCTAGTGAAGGCAGTGTATATAATTATTTACTTTTTTAAAAAAAACTGATATTTTACATATAAAAAATTTTCATATATTGCACATTTACAATAATTTAAACAATAATTAGGAAAAAAAAACCTCATGAAACAATTCATTATATTAAGTAGAAAAGAACTTAACAATTACTAAAACATATAAAACTTATAATAAATTAAAGCTTTTCACGGATTTCTATGTAATAATCTAAATATATTTTTCAGTTATGATATAACTAAATACACAAACAATTAAAAATAAGAGAATAAGCATAAACCATATGATCTAGAAAATAACAAGCATAAAGCATATGATCTAGAAAATAACAATAGAACTTGTGAGAACTATTTTCATCTCCCTCTTCCATGTTTTAATTGGTTGTGTTTTAGTTACATCCAAAGTTGAAAAAATTATCTAGAATTATTATACTGAAATTTTCATATATATTTAATATTTGTATTGGTAAGACTGAAAATCTTTAATTTCATAAACAAAACTTTCAGGGAAATTATTACACTGTAAATTTTCACACATATACAATAGTTATATCTAAATACCTATCTACATAACCTGAGCATTAAGTTATAAATAGGTACAAATTTTATTTAAACATAGCTTAGACAAGTTCTATTGTTATTTGTTACACCACATATTCAGCTAGCTCTTACAGTTTTAGCTGTTTGTAACAATGATACACTATAGCTGAAAAAAATGTATACAGATCATTACACAGTAATACCCATTTAGATTTAATGTTACATAATATTTATATATATTTATAATAATTAATGAAACTTGGTTACTTTTATATGTAATAAATCATGAGTATGGTGCATTGCACAAAAACGAATGTGACTAAAATAATAATAGCTACATTTAATGATTATTTTTATTTTATCATCCCACATATATTAATGGGCATCGTTTATTATATATAAAACTAATTGCTGATTATTATACATATGGATATATTAATGATATCAAGTCATATATCACATGACCTATATAGCTTGCATTACCAATATGTAATAAATAAAGAGCATGTTAATAGCTCAAAACAAGCTTTTTTTTCATGATAAATGCCACAAGAGAAAGCATTTGAAATCTTTATCTAGGATTGTCCCCATCCCCAGACCAGTTTCGAGCTATGGTTCTCTTCAGTGAGGAGCTAGGACATTACATTCAGAATACTAATTCAAGCCGATGCTTTATAACCATTAATAAAATATGAGAAAAAAGTTATAATAAAAACAAAATCTCATTTGAAAACAAAAACATTTCATTTATAAGAATAGATCATGGATGTGTATGTAGCATTATTAGTAATATAACTACAAAAATTGATTTTATGCCTAAAAGCATTTATACATTTCCTAATTGTTATATTTACTGTAAAATTACTATTTTTATTATTAGTATGATTATTCTATTTTGTATAAAATTGAATGAAAATTAAATTAGTAGTAGTAAAATTTTTATTCATTTTATGGAGTCAAAAATCTGTATTGAAAACTATTTGTTATCTATATATATATATATTATTGTAATAGTAGATTTTAAAGTTATTAGATGCAGAATAATCAAATAGACTGAGATAGACTACCTATCTCAATTTATAATAAAAATATAAAAATTGGCAATCATGAGTTGGATTTAGATTTCATGAATTTAGACAGATTTTTTTCATTAAAGTCATTTTCTATTATAAGCACACGCATGCATCAATAAAGATATATATTTTTAAAATAAAATAGAGTTAATATTAAATTTAGTTTTAATATAATAAAAAAAAAATAGTAATTTATTGCAGCTGAGGAAATTTGTTTTAAAAAGTTATATTAGGGAAACAAAGTTTAATTAAATATAAGTAAAGGATCAGATTAATTTATAAAAAAATGATTTTATCTCAGTACTACAGAACCATTTCTTTTATTAGGCATTATTTCAGGTGTGCAAATATTCAAAATTATTTTTAGAGATTAAGATAGGTAGTTGTTATCTTAAATGTATTATTCACTTATCTAAGGGATTGTGTGAAAATAGATAATTAAAATAATTAATGACTTGTTTAATTTTATCAACAAAAACACCAACATGATTTGTAAGTTTGGTAACTGCATAAACATCCAGATTCAGAAAATAGCTTTGACTGTAGTCTTTTGTTATAACTATGAATTACCAGGAACTTCTACAAGAAGTTAAAGTAATCAAGATGCATTGATAGTTGCCGCTAAAAAACTTCTGTCCAGGCATGAAGCCTCTAACCATCAGGATATTTAACTCCAGTTGCTAAATTAAGTCCAATGCTATGCCAACTGGTTTCATACATACATAATATTGCAGCTAATACAGACACATTTCTTAATAGTGAAAAGTTTTAATGCGTCTCAAACCTGATTGTGACTAATACTGGAAAACCATCAACTCAAAATTTCACTAGTGAACCACCAAAAAGCTCTTGCTACAACATGTCTATGGGAAAACATATGTATATAAAAGTAATTCGATCTTTATATGCAACAATCTCTTCTCAGTCACATTTTGGACTCAAGGTAACAAGTTTATTTAATTTATGAACAATAATAATTTAACAAACTTAAGAGAATCTAGTTATCAGAAGTCAGCAATCTCATATTTATTTATATTGGTTAATTATTATTTAATTTATGTATTTTAAATATTTAGTTTATCGTATTTCTTTGCTAATATTAACATTTTGCATTATTTATGTTTTATAATACGTATTTTAGTTTTAGAGTATTTGACACGTACATATAAGGTATGCCTTGAATATTTAAATAAAATGTATATGTATAATTATATCATAATGTGGAGAAATTATCAAGAGTTTAGTTATTGTTAAAAAAAAAAGTTAAATTGAAGTCAATTTTGTGAATACTTATCTATTTTAAATAATAGTTGTTTTAATAATCAATATTTTTATTTTAAGCAGATGTTAAACTAATCTTTCTCCCAAAGAGCTAATTTGTTTTAAAAAAATATAAAAAAGATTTAGCTTTTGTTAAAACAGTTAAAATTTAATTTAACAAAGTTCATATTCCTGAAGCTATTTAAATTTAAGATGTTTAAACAATGTATTTAGAAAGCATTGAAAATATGGATATGTGTGTCTAATACTGTTGTGTGCATAATTATTTAAGAAATTTAGAAAGATGATTTTATTGTGCTTTGGACTTTTAGACAATGTGCCATTTTATTTTATTTGTTCCACGTGTACATCTGAAATTAAGGATTAGAATATATATGTGTGTACTTTATATACTGATCCGGGAGTTATTTTTATCTGCTGTGTTTGAATTCTCTATGTGTTTACTTTCTTCCCTGAGATATATATGTAATGCCTATACATTTGTTTGTGTAATCACTCACAGATAATCTTAATTCATACATTTCTCCCTGGTACCCTATTTTTCCATGCTTGAATTTTAAGTTTATGTGTAGTTTATTCGTGGATAATCTTGATTTTATTCCGGTTTTAGAGACATTTCTCTCTGGGATTATATTTACCCATGCTCAGATTTTAAATTTACATATAGTATACTCGGTGGTGATTTTTAATTTGTACTCCAGGTTGTAAGACATTTATTATATGGTTTTATTTTTAACAAAGTGTAGGATTGACTGTATAATGTATAGGACTGATTTTATAATGGGCTTCACATTGTGAATATTTAAATTGAATCTGCATTTATTGTTGTCCATTCTTTTAAGTTAATAGAAGAGTAAATGAGCATATCTCGATGCAGCTAATACATATTTAACAGTCAGACGAACAATATACCTATTCAGTGATAGTCTTCAGAGATCATAATTAATAACAAAAGGTTGTTGTTATAAATATTCAAAGGATTCCCTGATGCCAACAAATGCAATAATGCCAACATCAAAGGTGTAAGATAAGTTTGAGTATTCTAATTGAACTGTTAATAAATTTGTTTTGTTTGTTATTAAATCAATCTTATCATTTATTTGCTATTGTCTGTTCTAGCTAATTGATGTTTCTAAAAAATTTCTATTCTTCATGAACTAGAAGCAATTCTTAATAACTATAAGTAATGATGTGCCACTGTGTGGGCATTTATAATTAAGATCCTCTCGTGTTGAATATTGACTTATCTACAATACATTAAATGAATAATAAAAACTGACCTTTATTCAGGTTGTTATAAGGTCAAAAATCAGTACAAAAAATTATATTTTAGGCATTCATAACAATAATATATTGCGCATACTTTAAAATAATTAAAGATTTATGTATTTTGTAATTATCCAATTATTTTAGAAAAACTATTGTGACTATTAAATACCAAAATGAAGTAGGCTAAGCGAATAGTTTCAATTAATTGATCAAAATGAGATCAAACCAAGCTACTCTACTTTTAATAAAAATCACTATTACAATAAAGTTAATCTATATGGAACAAAAGAGATAAATTAAAGAGAGTAGATTGTACAGCATTTTTTTTTTAAAAAAAAGAGATATTTTGCTTTGTGTATATACCCATATATATATAAAAAAACAATTATACATTAATAAAAAAGTCAGATAAAATATTTTAAAAATTCTTACTATATTCAAAGATGCCAGGTAAAACTAGTACTGACTTGCCAAACCACGTTTTACCTGGTTTGGGCTCAATTGGTTCATGACCTAGCTGGGAAAAAAAAAAATATTAATAATAAATTATACTGTAATTCTATAAATATTACATTAAAAATAATAATAGCTATAATAGTAATGATAAAACTATTATGATTTATTTTTAAACAACAAAAATCTTAAAATCAAACTTTAGATATATTTAAAATAATTTATGTATACATGTTTTAATAAATAATATTATTTGAATAAAGATATTTAAAAAACAAACATAAGAATAGATTATATATATATATGTGATTTATATGCATATATTTTTTTATAAATTAGTGATGTACTTATGCTCACAACAGGATGTTTTATCTTAAGAAATAAATATTTGTTCATATGTAAGAATAGTTTTCCATATTTTTGCCATAGAAATCCCCCCCATTGTAAACCAAGAGATTTCATGACATAAAATCTCCAAAAATACTGGGGGGAAAAGACATCAAAATTGATATATTACTTTCATTTTTATTATAATCCACACTTTCTATAAATTTGCTTGAAATGCATATTTTAGCCTAAAAGTGTCTAGATAATTTTTATTCCAGAAAATGAGCTGCATTCTTTAAAATAAAAATTAAAAAATTAAATTATCTCAAGAGTAAATAATAATTTATTTTTGTTGTTAAGTAGAAAATTAAGCCTACAGTGATTAAAAATTAAGCTATGATGATCGAAAATGCATTAAGTTTAATATATGTTCTTAATATTTTATCATACTAAAAAACAATGTCATTATGGCATTTCATTTATTAAATGTCTAAAACATTAAAAGATTTTTTAATTTAAAATTGAATTTTTCAATGCATTATATGAGCTATATTTACTTTTTCCAAAAAAAAAATGGATAGATAACAAAATTCAAATTTAAATGAGTTGTATCCATTATTACAAAAAAAAAAGATTAAAATAGATAAATTCAAATAATTTTTTTTTTTTGGTAAAAAGAAATATGGCTCATGCACAAATTGCATTAGATTTCTTTTATTTCATACGGAAGATGTCAGTTTTTTGGTACTAAAATTGTCTCTGTAGGTAAAGTAAAAGAAATTACATAACCTAAAGCATTCCCTGAAAGGTGTACTATATGTGATAAAAAAAAAAAGTGATAAATTTAGTTTTTCATAATAGCTCCACTTGAGACTACTTTGATAATAAAATATATATGTTATGATATTTTTTCCTCAACAAATTTCTAAATTTTAACAACATACATTTCAAAAAATCCATATAAATGATAAGACCACTTCCTGGTTAACACTAGACATCAAATTTATCTGGTATCTAAAATATCCACTTAGGATGACTGGGACAAATGGAATTCACACATCAAAAAATTTGTGTCCTATAGAATAATAATTTTGGACTAATAGAAATCTCAAACATGGCACACCAAAACAATTCACATTTATTAAAAATAATGCAGTTTACTTTTCACATATCTTTAATTCACTATATTCTGTTTGGCTTTCACCAATAATACATGAAATAATTTACCTTTTTTAGTGGAATCATCCTTTAAATAACCTGCTGAAAGGTAAAACCCCTTTAATTACTTTCTATAGAAAAACAATGGAAAAAAAAAAGTATTCACCAAGTTACTCAATTATTGGATTCTGAAGATTTATGTTTTTGTTTTGCTTGTCAGTCTGCTAAATAAGAATGCCTAAATTCTCATAATGATAAATAATATAATGCCTATCTAATATGTCTAAGGTCCAGTTATATAAAAGAAAATCTTAAGTTTGCTGAGAAAATTCTGAATTACATCAAGATTTGAATACCAGTTTTATAGCATGGTGGTCAATCAGACTAGCAATTAAAGCAAAAGACTTTTTCTTCTTAATACGGAATAAATAATATTGGTCTTACAATAATTTCAAAATTCAATTTTATCAATACTTAAAATATTTTCATTTATAAAATGAACCAAGGCCTATAAAACTAAATTCCAATTGACTTATCCTCCTCAGTATTATGTCAACACATATTACAATTATTAATTTTACTCAATATTCTTCCTTCCAACTGCTTTCATATGAAATTCTTTAATCACAATGTAAGATTCAGCTTCAAAAAAAAAACTTTTCCCTTTTTATTTTTAATTTGTTAGTACTAACTAATTCTTGAATAAGAGGTGTGTTTATTTAAGAGTTGTTTTCATTAAAATAAAAATCTACCAAAAAACAAAATTTTCATTTTTTAAAAACTAATCTTGAATAATTGTTGGTTTAATGGTCTTAATAATTACTAATAATAATACTCTGCAATGCATATAAGAAAGCACTATATTATAATATGATATCATATAGTATCTTTGTAAAATATAAATAACTTTCAAATTAAATAGGAACTGATTAAAATCAGGTACATCAATTTAATCATTCACCAGTCTTGTAACTTTTTAATATATCCTATAAAAAACTCAACGAATTTAATAATTGAACAAATGCATCAGAATTTTTTTAAGAAGATGTTGCTCACATAAATAAATGTTTCAAGTTTTATTTTTATAAATAAATGTTTCAAGTTTTATTTTTAATGCAAATAACTTGCTTATCTTTCAATTTTTTTATTTTTTGGAATTACTTTAATTCTGCAATGATGGAATTAGATTTTTCATATACTTCTTTAAAATTAGAAATTCTTTGTTATACAATAGTGATGTCTAAAGTTAGAATGGACAAATTTTATAGTCAATGCAGCAATTCTTACATCAGTGAGCTTACATGTGTCCCACAACTTTCACTTTTTCAATTCAATTTTTTTTATAAAATACAGTATACTATAGATAAGTAATAATTAGCTTTTTAAAATAATCTCAAAAAAAAAATTTGCTAATTTTAATATTACTTACTTTAATAAGACTTCTGAATCTATTTTGTTTTCACCAAAGTTTTAACATTTGAGTTAAGCAGATCATTTTTCAAATTTGTATCAGTCAGATATGATTATGTTTTGTTTTTTATTACGATCATTCACTAAAATAATTTTCATAAAGAATAAAACTGTAAGACTTAGAAAGGACTAATAATTACAAAATGAAAATTAAAAAAAATTAGGACTTGTTCTGGTTTAGTCATCTCTAAATTGGGCAAATGTGAAACTTCTACTTAAAGAATGTTTGCAAAATAAAATATGTTTTTTTTAAAGTTTGACTTACTGAATTTCAATTTTTTTTCAATAAAAATTGCTTTTTGATTACTGAATTTCTTTATAAAATCTAGCTTTACTTTTTATTTTTAAAATCAGGGATCCAAATCATCAAATTTAGTCCCACTAGGCATCATTATTGGTGTATGCACCATAGATGATCATCTCTGATCTAGAGATTGGCTTGAAATTTTTTTTTCTTCAAAAAATTAAAATTTTCTCAAGCAAAATCAGAATGTTTAAAAATAACTGGCATATAACTATTCAGCTAACTCTTAACTGGAAAAAGAAGTCTCAGGCAATCTGTGGTGGTTAGATGATTTCTATTTCATTGATTATATAACAAAAGGTGTCATACACTAAAGGACCTGAATCAATTATTTTTCTTTTACTTTAATGAATTAACAAAGCATGTGAACTGTGAGCAGTCTAAAATGAAAAAAATATCAACATTCCAAATTAAAATATATTTAATAAAGTGTATCTGTAGTGCACAGATTTCTCTTGGAAAATATGAAAAAAGTATGGTGGGTTTTTTTTTCTTCTGATTATTCATAACCAGTTAACTAGTTTCAAAAGTATGTATTGAAAAAAACATTAAAGTTACTAGATAAAATATGCTGGAGAAATTTTCTTTGGGAAAAAAAACTAAAAAAAAAAAAATAATCGAATGGCTTATATTACTCAGAAGTTCACAAGAAGTTTGAGCAATAAAAGCAGCAGTTGGGCCACAATCCATAGAATTTGAACTCAAAATCTGCCACTCTACCATAGCACAAAATAATGCAGAGCATTTCAGGAGTCTTACAAGATATTAATATTTTTATTATTATTATTTTTTTAATAGAAAACTTATACATACAACAAAAAATGCTTGTAGCAGTTTTATTGAATCCTGTATTTTTAAATTTACCACGTGCTCAATATCATATCACTTCTTAAGTTATGATCCATTCAGTTACTTTTAACATATTTATTTGAAATATTTATAACAATGGCATATCATTTGTAGTATTAAATCATTCACAAATAAGAGTATGAGTGCATCAATTTTTATACCTAACACCTCTATGATTATGATGATGGCAAACTATATTTCAAATTGTAAACTATATTAATAAGTACTGATCTATGTTTAACTCATCTCAGGGATAAATTCAGGTAACTTTTTTATGAAAAATGAAAACCCAAGATTAACTACTGTAGAATTTAAACATGCTTAATGTTGTTTTGAAGGATGTGAAGGCCTAGTTTCAAACTAACCATGGAATGTTTCCATAAAGTATAAAATTAATAAGGAACTTTTTTTTTTTAGATGAGAATATAAGATTAACGAGTGGAGAATTGTTCAAGCTTAATGTTGATATGAAAGTTGTGAAGGCTTGGTTTCAAAGTTATCTTCAATGTTTCCATAAATTATAACGTAAATATAATAGATTATCTTAAGTTGTCAAAACTGTTTAATAAGAAGCAGGATTAACATTACTTTTTAAGTTTTTTACTTATCAAAAAAATAATAGAAATATAGATTAGATATATTGATTAGCAAGTTTAAAGACGTCATTTGTACAAAAGTTTGTTTAACGGTCATTAACAAAAATACATTTTTCAGAATAATAATTTCATATAATATTTTTTTTTTTTTTACTATACAAAATTTGGCGTTCTTCGCTAAAAGGTGACCCATTACTAAGAATTAAGAAGATAAAAAATGAAACTTTTTCTGGAAGTGTATATCTAAACTATGATAATTCAATCAAATTATTATTTATATCAACAAAAAAATTAATCTGTGCACCAGTTAAAGTGATTAGGAAATTGTAAAGATATTTAATACAGTACTATTTATGACGAAGGGAAATTATCTGACATATTCAACGAATATCTTATTTATATCAGAAATTATCTTAAGTATAGAATTTTGTAATTCCTTAATCAGTGGACATTAATTCTTAACAGAAAACCAATTTCTGCAGTGTTTTAATTCAAATTTGTCGACTAAAATATTAATAATTAAAATAATTATATAAGATAGTGATGAAAGTGATGATTTTCTAACGTTTATTTATGGTGCTAAATTGATAACGGTTTACATATTATATTGTTTTAATAATGCCAATTTGAAAGTAGCTTCATTTACCTGAATTAAAACTTTCACATAACCAAAAGGATGAGAAGCAGCTGTGACTCCTACACCAATTAATACACCTTGCCAAAATAACTCTTTATTTGTGTTATTGGGAGACATTTTGAGCCGACAGCAGTTACTGATAAAGCGCCCTCTTTAAGATTTTTTTTGAATTTGTAAATTTATTATAGAATAAAATGGTATTAAGTAATCAGTAAGTTCTACATCATGGAAGAAGAGATAAATAGAGACATAACAAAAGATTTTAATTACAAAACTTCGGTATCGTGGCAGCTGTTCAACCAAAATGAAGAAATTTAGACGCTCATTTTGACATATTTTGTTGGACAATCGACGTAAAAACATTTTCTTATTATTATTAACAATGATAGCTATCATATATATATAAAGTTACCTATAAGAACTATTGTCTTATTTATGGGATTTTTTCGTCTCAAATTTTTCAACAAGTCTGACTTGCAATCTATTGAAATCTTGTCCAATAGTTTTAGAATAGAATTCTTTCTTCCTTGCTCAAATATTTCATATTCTGCAAAAATGTCCATTAACTGTGTGATGATGAATTTAAGAATATCTTGTAAATCAACACTGGACGAATATACTTTTTTTTTATTGACAGCATTTCATCTTTTTAGAATGTATGGAAAGTTAATAAGCGTTTTATCAGACTTGTCTAGTGGTGAGTAATTAAGAGATTTACCATCCTTTTTTATTCTTGTGTCAAGAATAGCTAAATATCCATTTCATCATTTTCAATCATTAGCAATTCATTGCAGGATAAAAATCTCATCCTCAACTCAATTTTTCTGATGCTAATACTTTACCACATTGCCTTAGACAATCTCACATATCGTTTTTTTCTAGATCTTTTCTAATCTTTTCATATCTAATTTAAGATTTGGCCAGTGTATTACTGACTTTTTTAATAATACATCCAGCTCAGCTCAATGTCTGTCTTTAATGTTTTTGTTCTTGTTAAACGAATACATTTGATATTCTTTAATACAGGCAAGTTTTATTTAAATAAAGATAAACAAAAACATTATATTAACAAAGGATATAAATAATTAAAAGCTTGTTATGCAGGAATGTCCATTAAAAGCATTGGGTTATTTGAAATGCACTTCAGATAATAAAAGGCACGAATAAAATACAGAAATAAGTAATTTTATCAAAGATTTATTTTCATTGGGGATCGAGTGTTAAGTAAATCCACTACAAAACTATAAATATTAGACAATAACTATTTGGGATAGCATGGATTATTAAAGTTAGGCCACTTGAAATTAATGAAATAGATTGGATATGGACCTGTATATCAACATAGACAACATGCAGCTCAATGTCTGTCTTTAATGTTTTTGTTCTTGTTAAACGAATACATTTGATATTCTTTAATACAGGCAAGTTTTATTTAAATAAAGATAAACAAAAACATTATATTAACAAAGGATATAAATAATTAAAAGCTTGTTATGCAGGAATGTCCATTAAAAGCATTGAGTTATTTGAAATGCACTTAGATAATAAAAGGCACGAATAAAATACAGATATAAGTAATTTTATCAAAGGTTTATTTTCATTGGGGATCGAGTGTTAAGTAAATCCACTACAAAACTATAAATATTAGACAATAACTATTTGGAATAGCATGGATTATTAAAGTTAGGCCACTTGAAATTAATGAAATAGATTGGATATGGACCTGTATATCAACATAGACAACATGAAGGGAAAAAACAACAAAAAACAGCCATACAGCAGCAGCCATTAATCTGTGAATGCAGCAATCTTAAGTCTACAAGATAAAGAGAAAAAGGCTAAGACTAGAACAACATCGATATAGCACTTCAAAAGTCTACAAAGCAGAATGACAAGCAACAGAAGAAACTCAAGTAATGTAGCAAGTATCAGCATACACTAACATATCTGTAAGTCATAGACAGTTATATGCGCATGATTTGTTTGACTTTAAGTATCACATAGAAGTAGAATGAGTTACCACAACATTGATCAGAAACCATCAATAACTGCAGCATATGAATAACAAAAGCAGCATCCAATACCAATACAGAGCAAATTGATTCCTGAGTTACTACGGTTGTATGAGACAAAAAACCTAATGATCAAACAAAGTGGCTTCAATAGCCAGAAAATATTAATACCTTTTATGTAAATATATATATATATAAATAAATAATTAAAATGAATTATGTAAATATATATATATATAAAGTTAAGTATTTTTTTAGCATCATGATTACATTGGATTCACTCACAAGAGAATTGATGCAGTCGACACAAGAGAATACAAAATCAGGAATTAATGATACTGGAAGCAGATTTAATGTCAGAAGTAAACCCATTAAATAAAACCATTGAGGGATTCTGAAGCTGCAGAACATTTTTATTTAGTATTGGACTTCAAAGAAATTAAGAGATGTTTAGCGAAGGAAATTTGGAAGAGTTTGGTATAATTGGTCAGAATTATGGGAATTGTATTTAGAAAAATTTAAATTTTATATTAAAGTAAATTAAATCAGATTTAAGGCTATCAATACTAATTAATGTGACACTAATACTTATCAATTACTAGTATCACAAGTAACTCCAAGTAGATCAACTAAATTGCTGTTTGACAAGGTAGTAGATATTTTGAACAAGTATTTTTCAGGCTAGGCCAATCACAATCATGGATTGATACAATTTTTATGGTAATAGGTGAAACTAATTAGATTGTGAGAAAGTTTGCAGAGTATGCTGCCAAATTAAGAAGCTTAGAAAATAAATCTAAGTTTGGAAGTTTTTTAAATGAAGCATTAAGAGAGATTTATTTGTTGAATGACAAACCACACTCTATGCTTGAGGTTGCTTATGGATAATTCATCAACTTTCGAATCAGCAGTAGCATTAGTGAAACTTAATAGTGAAACTTAATGAAGAAACTACAAAACAGTCGGCTGTATTATTACATAAAAAATCAAATTATTAAATTGATTATCCAGAGCTAAAGGAAAGAAATAAGAATAAAGCAGAGTATGCTGTCAAATTAAGAAGCTTAGCAAATAAATCTAAGTTTGGAAGTTTTTTAAATGAAGCATTAAGAGAGATTTATTTGTTGAATGACAAACCACACTCTATGCTTGAGGTTGCTTATGGATAATTCATCAACTTTCGAATCAGCAATAGCATTAGTGAGACTTAATAGTGAAACTTAATGAAGAAACTACAAAACAGTCGGCTGTATTATTACATAAAAATCAAATTATTAAATTGACTATCCAGAGCCAAAGGAAAGAAATAAGAATAAAGAATTCAAAGGTGAGAATTATAGGTGTAATAAAAATCATATACCCATCATTATTGCAATAAGCAAGGGAATATTAATTTTGTGTGCTGGTTATTTCAAAAGTATAATAGCGAGAGACAACCAACCGACGCATCAAAACAATGACAGAGAAATAATCAAGAAATTTAATAAGCAGAATAATGATGAAAACTTTAACAAAAATAAGAAAAGTAGAATTAATAACATTAAGAATAAAAGTAGGGCATCAGCATTTTCTGATAGTTATAAATGAAGTCTATGTCAGATCATTTGATTCAGGACCACTATAATAACCACAACTAAGAATTGGCAGGATAAAATTATTATCCATAGAAAGGTTAAGCTAATATCTAGTCTGAAAATTTATGACTACCGAAGAAGCTGATGGCTCTGCTAAATTAAGCTAAAGTAAATGTTAAATGGGGTACAAACATTGTCCCTTTTCCCCTATTGGTAATCAAGAAAGAACATAGTAAGGTATTGGGAAGGGATTGATTTAAACCCATGAGGGTTACACCGTAATACATACAAACGAAATTGTGAGAATAACTGCAGAAACATAAGAGAGAGAGAAAATACATTTCTCAGGTGTTTTAAGTAGACTGCCAGCTGAAGGTACAGAGAATAAGAATATAGTAATAAACATTCTTGATCTAGTTAATACTGAGTATATAAATAATTATTCTAGAAAATTGCACAAGATAAGATCAAGGATGCCAAATTTAAAAAAAATTGGATCTGTTAAAGTTGGCCACTGTTCAGACCACCATCATTCCACTTAGCAATATAAAATAGACAGCTATCTATACACAATAATTGCATTACATGGGGTAACACTGTGACCAGAAACAAGTGTTGTCGCTGTTGTACCAAGTATCTGGCTATTAAACAAGACAAAACTCTTCATACAGTAGTGCCACCCTGTGCCAACCAGAGTAATCAATGGATGCCAGAAGGGTTGTGCATAAAATCCCTATCTAGTGCCTACTCGTTCAATATGCCTACACTAGTTTCTGGCTTGTGGCCTTCATCAGTGAGGAACCTTGGATCTGAGAGCACTGCACCTAGAAATCTAATGCAATCCTCCAGCAGCCACCTTTTAACTCTACTTAACTACAAAACGAGAATGAAATTGAAAATATAATATTTTCAATCTAAGCTCAATAGCTTATATAGTCATATGGGTCTGAACTCAGTTCAGCACCCATACATTTTGGTGTCTTTGGCTCTTTAACAACCATAGCCACCATTATCCTATTAGGCAGGATTGGTGTTAAACCACTAAACATCAAGTGATCCCTATCTCTTATACTAGCACATAATTGTTATTAAACAAGGCAAAACTCTCTCCATACTGTAGTGCCAACCAGAGTAATCAATGGATGCCAGAAGGCTTGCACATAAAATCCCTATCTAGTGCCTACTCATCCAATATTCCCAGACTAGTTTCTGGCTTGTGGCCTTTATCAGTGAGGAGCCTTAGATCTGAGAGCACTGCACCTAGATCTTAGGATCTAATGCAACCCTCCAGCAGCCATCTTTTAACTCTACTTAACTACAAAACTATGAATGAAATTGAAAATATATTTTCAATCTAAGCTCAATAGCTTATATAGCCATATGGGCCTGAACTCAGTTCAGCACCCATACATTTTAACAACTATAGCCACCATTATCCTATTAGCAGGATTGGTGTTAAACCACTAAACATCACATGGTCACTATCTCTTATACTAGCACATAATTGTTATTAAAAAAGGCAAAACTCTCTCCATACAGTAGTGCCACTCTGTGCCAACCAAAGACACCAAAATGTATGGGTGCTGAACTGAGTTCAGACCCATATGACTATATAATCTATCGAGCTTAGATTAAAAATATATTTTCAATTTCATTCTCATAGTTTTGTAGTTGAGTTAAAAGATGGCTGCTGGAGGGTTGTATTAGATCCTAAGATCTAGGTGCAGTGCTCTCACATCCAACGCTCCTCACTGACAAAGGCCACAAGCCAGAAAATAGTTTGGGGATATTGGATGAGTAGGAACTAGATAGGGATTTTATGTACAAGCCTTCTGGCATCCAGGGTGGCACTACTGTATGGAGAGTTTTGCCTTGTTTAATAACAGTTATGTGCTAGTATAAGAGATAGTGATCCTGTGATGTTTAGTGGTTTATCTGGCTATTGTGTGAATGAAGATGCTTGCTTACTCATACAAATAGTGGCTAATGCTTGATAAAGATATTGAAGCTCATTTACAGTGCACAAATGTAAAATATTGCCTTCAAGAAAGTTTCATATAAATGAATGTTGTCAGATTTATCCTGACCAAATATGGGCACTAGTTAAGGTTATTGCAGGAAAGGGAAATTATTGATAATGAGAACAAGACATCAGGATCAATTGTTGAGAGATCTCAATTATCAAACTGAAGGCAATTGATAAATTGTATATGTGAACAATGTTGTATGGCAGAATTCATCCACAGTGGTAGAAGAAAATCAACCTAGTTTGAAAGCTACAGAACTACCTATGGAATCAAGACAACCCAGTCCAAAGGCATGAAGCTGCCTTACCCATTTAAAAAACTCGATTTATTTCCCTCAATAAAAACCATGAAAATATTTGAAAGATACTATTTTCACTTAAGAGGAGGAGTGAAGTTTAGACAGGTTTATAAAGGTAAACATACATATATATTAACAAAGGATATAAATGATTAAAGACTAATTACATAGAAATGTTTGTTAAAAGCATTGATTACATGAAGTGCAATTGTGATAACAAAAGGTACGACTAAAATGTAAAAATAAGTAATCCCGTCAAAGGTTTGTTTTCAATGAGGGTTAAATAAATCCACTACAAACTATAAATACAAGACAATAACTATTTGAGAAAGCCAACATATATCATTAAAATCATAGAAGTACACAGAATACATTAGGCATCTGAAGTTAATCTAATGGAATAGACCAGGCACGAACAGTATATTTTAGAATAGCATACCAAGGATAAAAACAGTGCAACACAAAGTCATATAGCAGCATTAACTTGTGAATATAACATTCTCAATAAGTCTACAAGAAGAGAGAAGAAGACCAAGCCTAGAGCAATGTCAATGTAGCAATTCAAAGGTCTACACAATAATGGCCAGCAGAAATTGAAAAACTCAAGCGATATAATAAGAATTGGACATAGATGCATATGCATACACTAACATAGTTATAAGTCATAGATAGTTATATGCTCATATGATTTATTAGCCTTTAGATATCACAAAGGTGGAGCAGCCATATGATCGATCAGAGGCTATCAATAACAATAGCAGTACAAGCCCAATGCATTCCTGAGGAACTACTGTTGTGTGAGCCCAAGACCCTGCTGATCAAACTCATGTTTTTAATAGTTGACAAATATTAATTCCATTTATGTAAATACCTATACATGTGCGTGTTAACAAATAGTTAAACTGTGTTATTAATGATTGCACTGAATTCATTGTATATTATCAAATGTAAAGGCAGAAGAGAAAAAAAAGGTATATTATGTAATTGCTCATCAGTAATGCATTATCGGTGAATAATTAGATAATATACTTGAGAAATGTTTTAAATATATTTGTCATTTTATATAAAAAGTTTAAAGGTATCAAATACAGCATTGTTTTTTAAAAAGAAAATAAATTGATAAAAAATCAAGTCAGATGACCTAATTTTAATAAAGCTCCTATTTACAAATGTTATATATAGAGTAAGTTAAAAACAAACTCTTATGAAGCTTCAAAAATACCCTCAACCTCAGACCGCGGTTTCTGCCTCTAGCGTCATCAGTGAGGTGCTAGGGAATAAAAATACTAGAACTAGTCCAGCATTTTATCAATGCCTAACTATTGAGAAGAAAATCTGAAACTTTCAGACATTTAAATGTCCAAAAATCCAGCTATCTAATTCAATAGTTAGGCATTGATAAAATGCTGGACTAGTTCTAGTATTTTTATTCCCTAGCACCTCACTGATGACGCTAGAGGCAGAAACCGCGGTCTGAGGTTGAGGGTATTTTTGAAGCTTCATAAGAGTTTGTTTTTAACTTACTCTATATATAACATTTGTAAATAGGAGCTTTATTAAAATTAAGTCATCTGACTTGATTTTTTATCAATTTAATTTTAGTTTTTTGCTATTAATGTTTTGGCGATTTTATATTGCTAGAGCTATTAATATATGGTGGATCTGAACTTAGTTTCAGTCCCATACTGCTATTTGAGTTAGATAGCTGGATTTTTGGACATTTAAATGTCTGAAAGTTTCAGATTTTCTTCTCAATAGTTAGGCATTGATAAAATGCTGGACTAGTTCTAGTATTTTTATTCCCTAGCACCTCACTGATGACGCTAGAGGCAGAAACCGCGGTCTGAGGTTGAGGGTATTTTTGAAGCTTCGTAAGAGTTTGTTTTTAACTTACTCTATATATAAAAAGATAATAAAGTATTTATTGAAGAATATTTATTGGAAAGTAAATATAGTAAAATTGGTTTATTAAGCAAATCATTTTAGAGATACTTTTCATTTTCTTTTAGTCACCGAAAACATTCTTTATTGGTTTATATCTATAGATATGTATAATTTATCTAAAGTTTGTCATTTTCCATTCCATGGAAAAAAGTTGGAATTTGTTATTATTTCTATGCCACACTGCATAAAATTAAAACAACAATTCAAAGTTCAAATATGATTTATCTTATCAAATGCATTAAATTTGATAATTGGTATTAAGATTTATTTACATTTTCCACATTTCAGTATTTGACAACCAAGTTGATAGATTAAAATAATAGTATTAATTTTTTACAAATTTATTGTTTTCCTTTTAAAAAAATGTTGGAGTTAATAAGAATGTAATGTGAATTTTTAGAGATAATTCTTTAATAAGGATGACATTTATAAATGAAAATCTTTGAAAAGGATGAAAAAATATCAAGAAAGTATATAAAAAAAATCATTTGCTTTTATTGGGACTTCATTCATAGGCATACAATTGTTGGTGCTAAAATAGTAAATGTACTATATAACATTTGAATTTTACGTATTAGTTTGAGCTATCAAAGCCATATTGAAAATATTAATTGATAAATTTATAATTTTCAAACCAAGGAAACTTTTAAACTAATGTAAAAGCATGTAATACAAAACATTTTTTTTAAAACAAAAACTTTTAAGAACAACATAAAAATATTGAAAAATTGTATTTTTATAATAACAATAAAATACAAACTGTAAAAACTTAAGAGTAATTTGACTCAAAAAACAAATTAGCATCATTTACTAAAACTAACTAATCAAGATGTTTTATTTTCGAAAAAAAAAAAATCGCTGAAAAGTTTGAGCACTATGAATATGACCTTCTAAGTTGAAAGCATTGCTCAGCTAGTTATTGTTTAACTGAAATAAATCTAATCTTTTCTTTAGAAACAAATGAACACTATTAATAGAAACTATTATTGGTTATAAGTTGCAGAAATGTGAACCACTAGAAAGGTTTCTACTCCAATATTGCCGAATAGCTTATATGTGAGATCCCATCACTGGATCACCATAATGCAATTGATGTTTCATAGTCAAATATTGAATCCCCTTGTATCTAGATTTGCTTATGCTAGCCATTCATTGGAGTGAATGACTAAGCCAAACACACATCCTCTTTCAATAATGGTAAGCAGATTATCCCTATCTTGGCACAGCACACACAACGGCAAGTAGATAAATCCTCTCTTTAAACCAAATATATAGGGTCCTACTATTCAAACTCTGACTTTTATGGTTAACATTGATGGTTTGATCCTGCAATGAAGATACTTTGTCACCTTGTACCATCCTTCTGCAATGACTAGCAAATGTTATGTGTATTAGGATTGAATCTTTATCAGTACGTCATTTGGTATCTTACATTGATAGACATGTCACATGAGCAAGTTGAATCAATCCACTATTATATTAAAAGATTTGCAGTAAACTTTGTCATATCTTTTTCTTGATGATGTCAGTATCTGATTGTTAAATTTTGCAAAAATATGACATCACTCATTCAAATATTAGATATAAGCATTATTTTTGAAGATAAATTATTAATTATAATTTACATCATGCTTTGAAAATAAATCGTTCATTTCAAAAATAATTCTAACTGATCACTTATTTTAATTGCAAATACTGATAATTTTAGATGTGAATTGTTCTACTTTTAATAAATAGTGATAATGATTTTTTTAAATCACAAATTCTAGTAAATAATGCAAATTGTTGGAATTTTTCTATTTATCAACTAGAATCTTTAGTTTTAATGGCTGAGTAAAACTCAAATTTGTTATGTAATATGTTTATTATATCAATATACAATTTTTTTTGTAGTCATTAATTATGATTCTTAACACTGTTATTTTAATGAAATAAAATATTTAGTATGAAACTGAACAATAAAATCTGATTAAATAAAATATAATCATTTTATCTTAATCCCCTAATCATATTATTAATTCATATTTGATATTCAAGTTCGTACTGTTAGTTTTATAAATAGATTTTACTAGTACATATTGCATATTTGAAGGCTAAACTTATCACTTTAATCTCAAAAATAAAAAATCGTCAGGAATTCTCTGATGTTATCTCAGTGTTTTTATCATTATTAATTCAATTGTTTTGTTGATAAATATTATTTATTTAAAATTAGTCTATAGATTTTTTCTAAAAATCATTCACAAATAGACAATGATTTACTAAATCCTATATGCTTTGATATATACCTAAAATGAAATAATAATAATGACGTTCTCTTATATTTCTTCTGTTATATGGACCATAACATTTTTTACTGCCACAATGTATAATATTGTATATTTGAAGATAAAATAGCTTTTTGTAATCTTAAAAGACTAGTTTTACTATGATACATGGAAAAAAATATAACATTGTGATAATGGTTGGTTATCAAAACTATTGGAATTTTTTAAAAAATAAATGAAATTGATCCACTTTATTATAGGTTTTTACTATTCTATTTTATAAAAATTAAAGAAATGGAAAGACTGCAAAATTATGGAAACACCATTGCTACTGATTACAACAAATATGCTACAAGAAATTTAATTACTACCATGTATTAATTGTTATCAGGCTTCACATGATTTTAGAGAATCGACTGAAGGTGTATAGTTGGTTAGCCAGACAAAAAGAAAATGTGACCAAAAATATGCTTTTATCAATGTCATTAAAATATTTATTCAGTTAATCAAGTAAATTTGTGGCAATGTTTGAAAATAGAACAATCTCCAGTAAAATGGAGTAGTATAATGATATATAAAAGCTAGATAAGTTGCAATATTCTGATACCTCAATTCAGGATTAGAACATCCATCATATTTATTTTTCTGAATGTCATTAATCTACTATTGTTAAGAGTATACATGGGATTGGTCATAATAAGTGACTGAACAATTAAAATTTTATGGTAAATTTGAATATGGCTTTTATAGAAGAGGCAGACCATTTATGTTGTGAAGATGTCGGATATCCTAAAAAGGTACAATACTGATTGTAGAAAGAATAAGGCTAACAATAGAATGCAATGAATGCCTACAATCAGACAAGGTTATAGAATTTTTTAGAAAAAATTAAAAGGCAGCATTGCAAAACATGTAACTTCATTATTAACCTTTATCATTCTCATTCATAGTTATGACCAAATTATATAGATCCATAATCTTCATGACACAATAAAGATATTCTAAATGTTTGTCTAGTTATTAACTGTAAAATGGCCATTGCAAAAAAACAGTCTTATGCTGTCACAAATGATTGCTATTGACATGGTAGTTTCGCAATTAGGCAGAATTTCTAATTGAATAAATTTATTTTTAAGGTTAACTGAAAATAAGTGTATAAAGAGATGGAATTTTAGGTAACACTTTTGCTACATTATATTTCATATCGAACTAAAATAATGTGTAGTTTATATATATCAAATATATTTACACATAGAATTAGATCAAGTAGAAAAAGAAAAGCAACTTTCTTATATTATTCTTATACAATAATTGTCTTAAGTACTACTACTAATTATTTTGTATAAATTATATTTTGTCTACTTACATGTAGATTTACCATTAATATGTGCAAATTATAATTTAGATCTGGGTACTCTGCATATATCCTTTAGAAGCAAATCCCTGGGTTAAGTCTTCCAAGATATATTCCATTAAATCTTAGTGATGCAAACATGGCATGCTTCAATCCACTGTATAGAAGAGGTATCAATAGGATTACCAATAGAGAATTAATTGACTTAAATCTGTCTTAATTACCTATATCTTCCTAGTTTCTCATTCAAGGTAATTTTATTTTTAATTAAAACGTTTGCATTTCCTAAATAAATAATATTTTGTAGCTTCTAAAACAATTACAGTTTACATGTAACAACTATTTATTTTAGACAATTTCTCATCCTTTAGAAAAAAGGGTTAGTGCTACTTATTCATAATTCTTTAAAAACTTGGGATGTTTTTTTCTTCCATTCTTTGGTTACTATTTGTTGTGTAACTTCATGTGGCATTAGTTCTATGACTTCAGATCTGGCTTATGTGATGTCAAAATCAGTTTTTGTTTTGCCAGCTGTTTGTTCATTGTTTTTGCTTCATTCATTTCTGCATGAAGTTTTAATTCCTATTTCATTATGATGATGATTAGATCTTTTATCTATTATCCTTTCTATCTAAGCTTTATTTATTATATCTCTAACCCAAATTCTTTCTACCCAATAATAAATTTATCATTTATTTCAAGAAAGCTAACTAGATTTTCTTTTATAGATTACCAATTTGTTTATTTCTACTTTTCCTGTCCATTATTAATTCAGATTTGCCAGGTATCATGTTGGAACCTTTTTTTTTTTTTTTCATAAAGGTATTCATTTCTTAATAGTAAGATGTGTATATATGTAAATGATTCCTCTTTCCTAAAATATTCGTTTGAGGAATGAAGCTGCTTTTATTGTCCAAGATAATAGCTTTGTGTAATCCATATTCTACTAGTTTTGTGATCCTTTCATCTGCTTGTGTTGTTAATCAGGCATTATTTTGTTCATATGACTTGTTTCAATTAGAATATGACCCTTATAGGGTTTGGCATGGTCTATATGGCTTCTTTGGCTATGGATTGTATACTTTGCTATTGATTATTCTATACATTTATTACATAGTTAGTGGGTAAATTGGGGTATCAAATATATAGCGCCAAAGTTTTAGCAGATATTTTGCCTGGATGTCTTTTATGCAGTAACTTGAGGACTTATTTATATTAGAACTCTATCTTCCAACCAAATATTTTCACTGATGGATAGATTTAGTTTTTATTGGTAGTGTCCAAGATAATAGTTTCATTTAATTCATAATGTGCAAAGATTTTTTTCTAATTTTGTTCATCTTCTGTAGTGTTTTTAATCAGACAATATTTCATCCACCTAATTTATATTGCAATTAAAATTTGGATATGATCTTTATAGTATCGGGCATAGTCTATATGGATTTTTTGTTACTAATGAATATATACTTTGTTCTAATTTTGCTATTGGTTATCATTTTATGCACATATTATAGTTATTGATCTCTGTGGGTAAATTAGGATATTAAATATATTGTTCTAGAGCTGTAGTGGATACTACAGCTGGATGTTTTTATGCAGTAACTTGAGTACTTGTTTCCTTCCGTTTATATTAGAATCATACTTTCCACCTGAATATCTTCAGTGATAAATTCAGTTTCTGGAAAATTGAATGGATATTTTTGGATTAAAAAACAGCAATAATAATCGACATTTACTTGCACATATTCATTTTGCTATTACCTTTGACTCCAGCATTCCTAATGTGTTTAACTTGTACCTTATAATACTTGTTTGTCTGTATATATAGATAAAGAATTGGCATGGATATATCTACTTGCCTCGTTAATACATTCAATTAGTTATATAAGATAAACATATTCCTCCACCTTATCACTTATGGATTCAAGTGGTCAGTACTTCTTGTTTGCTGATGTATTTTATGGTTGATAATTATTTTTAAAAGACCAACCATAAAGATGTCAATAGAATTTCTTGAAACCAAAAATGATGGCCAATGCCTCTTTATCTAACAGGCTACACTTTTCTTCAGTCTTTGATCAAATCCTAGATATGTATTATATCATTATAAACTGGATATTACTGCATCCATCCTAAATCTAGAATTGGTAATAGTTTTGATTTTTGTGAAAATGAACCAATAACTTTTCTGAAGGCAATTAAGTTTGGAATGTCTCCTCCAGGGTATCCATTCATTTGTTTTCTAAGTAATTTAGAACCACAGATCATTCCTTTTAAAAAATATTCAAAATAATTGATGAGATCAAGGGAAGTTTACACATCTTTAATATCCCTCGGTCTGAGCAATTTCAGATTGCTCAAAGTTGCCCCCCCCCCCAAATTATCTAATATATTGTGGCCCAAAAGTGTAATTTTCTTGCACTCCACAGTGTTTTGCTCTGAATTTTTATAGCCTTTAATCCAATAACACATTTCCTCAGTTTGCTGAAATACGACTGTCATGGTAAGTATAATTCCATCTAAATGTTGTAAGTCAATTTTCCTAGTGATATACCAAATAGTAACCTTTTCTACTTGAATAAGAAACACAAAAGATGTTAGTATTTCTGCCTATTAACTACTGATGAGGATCTGGTATAAAGCAACATTTAGATCTACTTTTGCAAAGTGAGAGATCTTTGCAATGCTGTAGAGACTTCCATCACATTTGGGACAGGATATGCTTATTTGTTCAACATGAAGCAATATTCTTTGCAAATTTATATTATGATGGTCATAACTTATTCCGAGTTTAGTGATAAAAACTCAAATTTTATCTATTTATTGTTCTAAAGGATTTTATAGTCTAATATACATTATTAGATATTCTGAATTCATCTTTGTTCTTTAAACTTCAGGAATTTTTTATTATTTCTTATAAGTGTGGAGACATTTTTTGTCCCAGTTTCATACCACTTAAACAATAATCAATTTTTTATTTACAATAGACATTGGCAGGATGTTTCTATGGTCTAATTTAATAGCATGTTATCTTGTTCATCAAGTTCAATATGTTACCACACATCTTGAGTTTTCAAAATCATTTTTTGGAATAGACAAGACTTCAAATACTTTGTGACATATATTATCTTTCCTAGATGCTTCTGACACACTAGTCAATTACCATATTTATCCATTTTCACAATCTGGACTTTAGTATAAATTAATTAGAATCTGTAATGTCTATTTGATTTTGACTACAAAGTTTGATATAACTTTCTCTTTTTATATAGCTGATGGTTTTCTATTTTCGATATATACTAGCTAACCTTTGTTCTTGCAATTTTTATTCTTCAATTTTCACTGACTTCTTGTGTGTCTTAATTCCCACAACAGAAAAAAAAAAAAATTTGCACATTCATTCTTGAAATTTAACTGTTTTATTTGTGAGCTCTTTAGCTTTTCAATGAAATTTACTTATGCAATATTTTGTAAGAATCCTTATAGCTATGTCATACCTTTTCTCTTTTGCATTATGCTTATGAAGCTGTCAGCTAAAACAATTAATCAACTTTTTTGCTAGACTTAACTTGAGCCAAATTCTATTTATGATTTCACCCACTGAACATAAAAATGCAGTTATCTTTTACGATCCTTTATAGCATTTAGAATTAAAACTCAACTTGAACAGTACAATAGCCATTCTGCAACATTAAGTGCAACTATTCTCTTATTGCCCTCTCTAAAATTTAAAATAAAGCACCCCAACATAAGCAATGTATCATGGTCATTCTGGGGCATTATTTGTTAAAGTTCATGATACTTATTTGTCTATCTTGACTAGATGGTTAACATTCTATCTGCATTTCCTGGATGAATTTATTTTAGATAAAGATATTATCTTAGAATACCCAAAACAATTCATATATATATATAATTTAATAACTTACTTTGGCACTTTACTTAGTACGTAAATTTAAATGATTTATTCAAACCTAGCATTTGAAGCAATTTTATAAAAAGTTAAATTTCAATTAAAATGTTACCATGCAATAATCACTTAATGCACATATAATGAAATACCATTAAAAAAAATAGATTAGCAGATGTTAAATATTATCAGCCAATACGTCAGATTAACTTTAACTATTTAATGTCTTTTAATATAATAATACTTCATCATTGAATATTATAACATAATATGTACAAAGATTTTAAGCTAAAGCTAATTATTTTGAATTAGAATGAATCTGATATTTCAAATACCTTTGTATTAAAAATTGTTAGTCGTATTTAATGAGTTAGGAACGATTCATAGCTGATACAACTGATCATAAGGAAATTCATGACAAATTTCTTTTTCAGCCTGAAAGATTTTCTAATGTTTTTGATATTTTTCAAAACAGTTTATGATAGATGATTTTTATAATTATAATGATAGTAAAATATATACTGTCAATTTGAATATGAATTAATATCAGGATTCTACAGATTAAACCAATCAAGTTCAAGCCTTTTCTTTCTTTACACTTTCATAATTTCTCTGCTTCTAATTAAAAACCCAATTCAATTTCTGTTTCACTCCATAATTTCCTCAGTATGTAACCTCATTTTGTATATTGTTTTCAGCTGTGACTAATTTTATCCCTTTCTCTTCCAAATCCATTTTCTTATCTCTTTCTTTATTATCTCATCTTTCTACACCCTAAACAAAATATTTAACAAGTCTCCTCTTTTTTAATTCAAACTTGAATAAAACACAAAATATTTACCCTTATCAAAAGTCTATTTAGACATTGTAATCTTACTTTAGTATCAATGTTGATTTAGTTAAAAACATTCTATTTAAAAGCATTTTATTTTTCTACCACTCTTATTTACTTATTACCTTTATCCATATTATTTACTACTTTACTCTTAGAAATGTTATCATTCCTATTTTTTTTCTATTAAGTTCATCATCAGTATCTGCAAACACAATTATAACATAAAAAAAAAACCTTATTCTCAAAATTAATCACAAAAATAACAAATAAATATTACATAAAAAACAGGAGATAGGCAATATCTTTATTTAGACTGTTTATCTTTTCTTTAAAAAGATTATTTTAGCTTATAATTATATTTTACTTTTACTCAGAATAACTAATTTATTCTGATTTTAAAAACTACTCAATATAATTATTTTACACTTGAGACTTTCAATACATTACAATTCAATTTTCAAAAATCTATATCTTTAAAATTATTTTTTAAAAACTTGATAAGTCTATTAATCCCAATAAACATAACATTTTTTTTAACCAAATCTTGTTGATACTCATTATCTATCAATAGATAATTTTTTTACTTCCTATATTTCATCATATTTTATAATAATTCAAAGATTATATTTGCAAAAGTACATGAAATCAATATTTGAAAAAATATACATGAAATAATTGTATCCTCTGTATATAATATGTATCAACATAATCATGTCATACATTTATACATATACAAATATATAAAATTTCAAATAATTTAATACACATACTTACTTATGCACAGATATATATGTAATTATGTTAATACCTGTTTTGTATATATATATTATGTAAGAGTAATGCATTTATTTCATGTGTAATTTTTCATATAATAATTTAATTTACTTTTGTACATAAAACAACCCTTATTAATAATAACCATTAAAAAAATATGGTTAAAATGTAGGGAATAAAAAAATTATATACTGGAATCTTAGCTTAAGTAAAAATCAATCAAATTATAAGAATAAAAAAGCATTTTTGCTTTTAACAAATATTTATTTAGTTCAAAAATTAGTATGAAAATTACAATTTTGTTTAATTAACAGATAGACTGCTAATTATGAGATTTATAGATGATTATCACTTAATATAAACCAACTATAAAAAAATTATTTTGTAAATGTACAGTAATCTTGAGAGCTAATAATGAATATATATGTAGTATATAAATATAAAATATTATATGAAAGTCATCTAAAAGTTAATTATTTTAAAAAGATAATTTTATTAACAAACAATGTATATTTACATGTGATCTTTTGGAGCCAATTTTCTAAATGATTTCTGAGCAGTCAACATGTTAAAAGTATAATACACGTAAACAAGCAAATGTTTAGTAATTGGCTGCCAACGAAAATAAATAAAAAGTGCAAATAATATAGCATCATGTTTTTTTTATTACTTTGTCATTTTTATACAACAAATTAAAAACAAATATATAAATTATTAATCAACTCAATCTGTGTTTTAAGGTTTTTAACAAATATGACCTGGGCATAACAAATGTCGCCCCACAGACATTTTTAACATGGTAAGAAATAATGTTCGACTACAAAGCTAGTTAATTACAGAACTTGTTTTCCAGCTTTTAACAAGCTTATTCCATATTGTACAGATTTAGTAATAAAAATATAATCGTATTCACTATACACTTTTCACAATACAAAATTAAGAATAATTTAATAATTTTCAGATGATTCACAAATTTTTTTTTTTTCTTAAATTGCTTTTAAAATGGGAGGGGGGGGGGTACTCATTTAAAATATTACAGAGATAGTCTTTCTTACAAATTGGAATTTTTCTATTCTGTTAATTGATTTTTTTTTAACAAACATGCATTAAAAAAAAAAAATATTTACAAATACATCACCTATGCATTCAAAATCATCTTAAACATCATTAATTATAAACCAAATATTTATAAGCATTTTATACTAAGAAATTTATTTCTTATTTTAAAATATAATCGGTTATGAATACTTTAACTATGTAATTCATAAACTGTTGCTATAGTTAAAAAACAATTTTAATCATTGTATCTTTTGATGATATACATATATTACAAATAAATATCAATCACCCTTTCTATGTGCTTTGAATAAAAGAAATCTGAATTGTTTTATAAAACATAATATTTTTTTATTTTATTTAAAAATGTTAAAACTAAAAGGAAAAAAAAAGTACATATATTAAAATTTAAGGCACTAAAAAAAAAAAAGACAGGGAAGAAAAAAGATCTGAATATTCAAATAAATATAGTTTTTATAATAATTATTCTGAATTTACACAACCATAATTTAACTTTTTAACCCTTCCTACCTTTCAATATTTTTTTTTCTTACATAAGTAACATTTTTTACTGATTTTCTCTTTTTAAAGAAAATAATACAATATTTTTAATCTCTCATGAACAATAACCAGCTTGTAAAAATTTCAATCTCTCTTCTAACAGATCAAACTTGGTTCTTTCAATAGGAAATCTTTGAAAATGAGCTAATAATGTTGTGAAGTTTTCTTGGGGCTTCTCAAGATTTGAACATTGTACCAAAGTAAAAATATCACAAATGTCTAAGATGATTTTACTCCTATCAAAAAATAAATAAAAACTATAAATAAATATTAAGTGGTAAATTTGTATATTACAACACACTAACTAATAAAACTTAAAAACTAGAATATTGTTTTCTTTTAATATTTTGTTTTCAGCAGTTTCCAATTAGAATATTATTTATCTTTTTGTATGTAGCAGTTGTTTTGATGGATTCATAAAAAATTTAAATTGTGGAAACAAAATATAAATTTAATAAAAAATGTAGATATATCATAAGCAATTCAATATATATACACACTATTTATTGTTTAACATATTTAATTTGCAGTATAGGTAGAACTTGATATGTGGCAATCTGATATAACCATTCAAAGTTATGAGAGATTCTGAAGTACTTCACAAAACTTTTCAAGATACAAGACAACAATCATCATATTGATGCCTGAGAACATATGCTAAATATATAATAAAATAATTACATTTATCTCTGGTAGAGTTGCAAAATATGTATCTAACACTAAATAGTTTACAATAACATTATATACTCAATAAAAAACTGTTACAATGTGCATAAAGTATATGTATTCATTATTGCTATTTATTACTGTTTTAAGATTCAATTTAGAGTAAAAATAACTATGTATATATGCTACTCATTTCATTCACCTAAAGATCGAAATGGAATATAACTCAGCTATAAATCAAGGTATGTGTGTTGTTTATTTCTATGCTATATAAATAATTCTATTTTAATTATTATATATATTATGTAAAACAATAATTAATTACTCATCTCAGAATGTGTAGTATAATAATGAATCTAATTTATTATTGAAAATCATTATTCATTAAAAGATTTCAATCATCCTAAGTCTTGATCACATTTCTCAGGTAAACTGAAGGTTAACATTTCAAACTCATTATTATTAATGAACTTGCTAATTAGTAGATTAGTGATTAAATACTTAGAGATGGAGATGTAAACCAGCCATATAGTGTTTTAAAGAAAAGTGTGAACACATTTTTTAACATGTACATTTTGAAATGTATTATATAAATTAAATATTAATAGGAGACTAAACATAATTTTACATCAAGTTTTTTTCAAATATTTAATAACACATGGGATATAAATATATAATAAATGAATAATTAATCATTCCATCCAACATGTGTATAAACTGAAT
This sequence comes from Epiperipatus broadwayi, assembly GCA_028023455.1. Lineage (NCBI taxonomy): Eukaryota > Metazoa > Onychophora > Udeonychophora > Euonychophora > Peripatidae > Epiperipatus > Epiperipatus broadwayi. Next base: position 8,385,949 of record JAQFVV010012417.1, read on the forward strand.
TTATAAATTTATACATGCATTACATATGCATTTTGTTAAATTTAAAATCTATATGTAAGTTAAATGAAATGCAATAATTTTTAAATTAATATAAAAATGATTAATAATCAAGTATGAATTTATTAAAAAATTATTAAGTGCTTGCTGGAAAAAAAAAATGCATTTATAAACTAGTATAACATTATATAATTCTAAGACTTGTTTGATCAAAATATATGTATCATAAGTCACTGATAGCAAGAAAAAGGAAACCAATGTTTTTCCATAAAGTTTGTTTCAAAATTTCCTCAACCAACTTTCATAGTTCATCATCCTATCTCAGATATACATCTTACCTTTTGGTATCCATATAATAAGTCCATCAATAATCATCTCTGTTTGTTATGATTAGTCTGACACAATTTTTATTTTTTATTCTTTGCTGTTTCCTACATGTACCTTCGTTTTATTTTATAATTTTGCAACAAACTTTAGTTCAAAACAATTGGGAATTTATGAAATACATTGATCACCAGATTCAGGGATTGAAAAAAATAAAGTCAGAATTTCCCAAAACATAGACAATAAATAAATTTTTATTATTAAAATACTGGCAGAAACTAATAATCAAATAGTCTGTAGAACACATTTTGGCAAGATCTGTCAGAGAAATAGTGTAGAAGTAATAGTATTTATGAAAAAATAGCAAGGTGGAGAAAAAAAAAGTGATTAATATCAAACACCATGAAGAGTCTGAGAAGCAATGTAAGTTTAGAGTCCTGCTTTTTTTTGGAAAAAATAATTTATGGAATTCTAATTTCATTGGCTAGAAATTATTACACATATATAAATAAAACTGATTCCACTTTGCAAACTTTATTTTTTCAAGCACTATTCCATAAGTGGATTTGTAAAATCATTCTGCTACATATTTGTCAGCCCAATTGTTGATTCTAGTATATTCGTAAAAAAATATGGTAAAAAACCAACAACATCCCTTCTATATGATGGAATTTGGAAACTAAAAATATTAATAGGATTGTTTTTACATTTATAAAGTTACATATATGTAAATTTTTTAATATCATGATTGTAAAAATATGTACTTAACATTTGAGCTTAGCAACAATTTGTTATTTATTAAATATAAAAAAAAACAAAATATTGTTCTTATTTAAGTTTTTAGCTAGACACAATTAGAAGAAGCACGAAATGAATAACCATGGGTACCTACTCTATGGAATTATGAACATTTTCAAAAGTAATAGGATTGAGGTGCTGATGAGTATTACACACGTTTATTAGGTATAAATGATGTAGCATAGAGTTAAATCTTTGGATTATAGTGAAAAATAATTTTATTATCCAGAAAGAGTACAAGCACATTTAACAAAAACTATTGATACATATACATAACCAGAATATTAAAAAAAGACAAAGATTTCCGAAGTGAAAGATAAGCATAATTTTCATCTATAGCATTTTAAATGTATATTTTATCTGAATGATAATTGCAATATAATTTCAATTACCTTCAATAGAAGTTGTTTGCTTTACAAAATGGTTTGAAACAAAAGTAGCTATATCATATTTAGAACGACTTCTATCAATAATAAGTTAAAATCCAGGAATTTGAAGAAGATATGCATTATTAGAAGAATACTGATTGTTCTGAAGTACAATTATATCAATTTTGTGTTGAACAATTAATTTTAATGTATACAATATTTATATTCATAACAGTATCTTAACAACATGGATGATGAAGGTAATTGTTTTAAAATTATCATGAGAATTAGGGCTTTTTTTCCTATTAGAATTGTAACTAATGAAAGTAAAACTAATGGCTACTTTATTGAGACTATACTGCATTAAAATATCAATAATTTTTCTCAAACTTGTTCTACTAGTAGGGTTTAGAAATGAATTAGAAATTCAATTCCTTGAGTCTTTAAATTTTTCCATTTTAGTTGATTCACATTGTCTTTCATCTTTATCATACAAATCATTGGTATACTATTTCCATTTTTTCAATGTATCTACTTTTTACTAATAATTTATCATTTCCATTGTTAATCATTACATCATTTTTGATTTTTCTGTTCCCAATGTAAATTGTTTTATTCTAATATATATTAAATAAAACCTACAATTTCATTGTAGTTCCTCTATTATACTATTTCATTTATAAATCATTCTCTCCTAGCTTTATGTTTCACATTTTGATCTCCATTTACTTCTATCTTCTATATGATTTATGCATTTCCATTACATCTTTATTTATCTCAATAGTAATCCAATACTTTTTTGCTCTTACTTTTTTTTTGAACCCATTTCTTCTATTGCAATATCTTTAAACTTTTTTTAAAAAAAAATCCAATTATCAATTAATTTATGGATACCCTATTTATCTAAAGTCAACGTACATATATCCATGCTTATGTAAAATATATCTGACATACTCTAAGATTACAGAGAACACACAATGTATTTGAAATATAGTGCATTATAACTATCAAAAGCTGAATAATAATTCTATTCAATAACAAGAAAAAAAAGAGGGGGAAAGGTATCTTACTTTCATTCATTGCTAGCAGCATTACTTTTTTATTATGACTGATCACAATGGGGGCGGAGGGAGGTGTTTATATCTGCATGCCAGTTAAATTTTTGTGAAAATCTTTGATAGTATATACGTATAATTAAAATAATTTACATTATTAGTATTTAGAAAAATGGGAAAAAAGTATATATTATAAAAAACAATATTTTTGAAATGCAATGAATTATAATACTAAAAAAAAAAATTAAAGAAATGCTTTTATTGCATGCATATAAATGCATTAAAAAATAATAATAATAATAAAAAGCACTAAAAATTAAAAAACAAATTTTCTTCAGCGTTCACAAATAAGTATAGTGCGGATGACCATGTCAGATGTCCAAAGAGTCACTGAATAAAGTTGAATTAGCACTCACTTCTTATTGATCCAAGAAAATGAGCTTAAAATTTATTTAAATGATTCATTGGAAATTGACAAGATCAATTCTCACTTTTATTTGTAAAATTTATTTTTCACTTTTGATGCAATTATTTTTACTGCATTTATGTGCATAAAAGTATGAATTTAAAAAAAATTTTTTTTTTAATTTTTATTTTCCATTTTTTAGTTTTGTAAGAAAGTTTATCACTAGATAATAATAGTACTGTAAAAAATATTGAATCCCATATAAATGTAAAATTTTCCATTATTTTTTATGTTAAAATTGTTTGCAAATTTTAAAAAATACATATATGTATACAGTTTCAAAAAATTTCTCAGAAAAAAAAAAAAACCAAGTTTAACTTACTATTAATTATATATATTTTTTATTTATACTAATTATATTATATTAATAATATTGTTTTTTTTTACCATTGACTTTGTTGCTCATTGTCCAATTCCCATAAATCTTTGGTGTATAGACATTCTGCTCTTGAAATCAAACAACAAATTACCGACATTCCAAACTATAAATATTTAAAAAATAATAGTTACTTATAAAATAAAACTAATTAAATGTTATTAAAAAAAAACAATAAAGAGAAGACATAAATCTGTTTGAAGTAATAGTAACATTTTATAACAAAATTATGATGCAACTTTAAATAACCTTTTTACACACACACAAATCATTTAAAAACACTAAAAAAAAAAAACTTTCAAAAATGTGAAAGCCTAAATTGATCAGCAGAAAATTTTGTACTATTTAATGAATACCAAACACAGCTGTTTTGTTAATTATAGATTGCAGGTAATAAGTAATAATGACATTTCATAATATCTTTGCATAAAAAAAAACAAGTCACGGAATGTTAAAAAAAGATTAAGAAGTTGTAATATCTTTATATTTAAATTTCATGCCTAAACAAAATGTTTAAACCATTTAATATTCATCCCTTTTCAATTTTTTTTATTTCTCTTTTAATTTAGTATAATCTATTTAAGTGAGTTTTTACTTGTCTTATTGTTCTGAATTTTTGCTGAATTCAATCACTTACTCAACTCATGTGTAAATAACTGAAATCAAGAAATCATCTAATGAACCAATTTATTTATAATTAAAAATAAAATTATTTACATAAATTCATTAAAAAAAAATAAAAAATCAATTACAAAAAGAATTAAATCATTTTTTTACTAAATATTTTTCTTTTCAAAAATTAATTTACATTTAGTAAACTAAAGAAGTTATTTTAATATCAATTTTACTATTTTCGAAAAAGGCTATATGTAATAATTTCACTATGATTATTTTTAATTCTGTGATATACTTAAAGATGTTCAAGAAAAAAAAAGCAGTGAATAGACATATACGTGATTCACTGCATATCTGTGAAATATATATGTTTCATCAAATAAAAATATTTTAGTAAAAAATTAAGAATTATGTTGCAATTTAAAAAGGACATTTGAATCTGTTTTCTGATATTTATATTGAACTAACATTATTAATAGTTCCTTCAATTCAACAAATGTATATATTTTTTCATTTTGTTTATTGATTAAAATTTTTATTTCTTTTACAAATTTTATGATTACATAATCAGGTTATCTTAATCATCATTTGTTTTTAATCATATAAAATATTTTTCTTTACTTCTATCATTTTTAAAAACTTTATATATGATTATTTAAATCAAATATATTAAAAATTCTTAATAGATTGAATTATGCTAATAATATTCAATAGTATAAAATCACTTTTATTGTTATGCTATTTTGCAAGACTATTTCTTTTATAAAAAATAAATAAATAAATAAAAACAATTTATAATATTTTATTATTTGGAGAAAAAATTTATACTTTAAATAAAAATTAAATGATTAAATTAAAAAAAAAAAAACATTTTTTAAAGTCTTGTTTAATATCAAAGATTATTAAAAATACAGCAAATTTATAGTAATTAATAAACAAATAAACATTTATCAATTAGAATATTGTTTTTCATATCTTAGGATAAAATAAAAAAATCATGAATTAAATAGAGAAGTTAATTGTCAAAGTAAAAAACTAATGAAAAATAATAATATGGTGCTCATGCTAGTAAGGCATTATAATTTATAAGCATTTATTAAAATAGTATGATTATTTTTTTCTACAGTATATATATAAGTTTTTTTTAAGTAAATTGTAACTCTGGGTTAAAATAATAAAAAGTTAGGTAAATATCAAAATTAAAAAGCCCTTCCTAATTTTGTTCAAAAAGAATTAATAAATTATTGGTTGCTAAATTAATGGTATTGCATTGGTAACTAGGTATTGGTCATTTAAATTCAGAATAAGTTATTTCTGTTAAAAAAAAAAAAAAGTAGGAAATCAAAGAATTATCATTTCCTGATATCATTCTTTGTAGAAGCAATGTTATAAATACAAGTTAATTTTTATGCAAACAACCCGAATAAAAACTTGTTAAAATTTTGCATAAATATTAGCTTGTATTTGTTATTGTTTTACAAAGAATTTTCATTTCTAGATATCATGTGATATGAAAAGTTGTCGGCTTTCTTTTAAAAACAAAAATAAACTGTTATTCTGAATTTACACGATCAATATGATTCCTTTTTTAAAACCTTCTCTGAAAAATGAGAATGATAAAAAAAAAATAGATATTATTATTAGATGCCATCAAGTGGTGTTAACACCTGGTAATCCCATGAACAGCATTCTGCTTATTCACAAAATTTGGTATAGGTAAACTTATGACTTTATCACATTTACTATAATCAACTTTATTGTATATTACTGCCATAAGGCTTTAAGTTAAATTTACTTTATTATAGGATTGTGATTCCCCTTCCCCCTGATTTTCTTTATAAGCATTTAAATAATTTAATAAAATCTAATAATTAATAAAAATAATCAATAATTAATGAAATTTGAGAGCATTAATAAAATTACATTGAAAGTAAATTTTGATCATAATAAAAGTAATAGATAGATATGACTTAAATGCATTCTTGAATTACAAAGTCTCATTCATCTACCAGCAGGGTCTAGTACTTATTCTATATTGTGTGAAGTGCTAATTTCTTTGCTATTTTCACCCATTCACTAGTAAATACTGAAATATATACAGCAAAACAAAATTTGAAATAAGATATGAAGAATAATTTATTCATTTATAATTAATGAATAAATAATAAAAATGATCTATTTTACCATGCATGTTTTTTTTTTTAAATTTATCTATAATAAATTTATTGCAAACCGAGCAACATGGATAACAAAATTTTGAAAAAGCAAAAATAATGCAAGTGAAATAAATGATTTCTTTATTTTAAAAAATCATTTTTATAAAGGAATAAAGAAAAAATTATAAGAAAGTAATGTTTTATTTATTTTAATATGTAGAATTTTAAAAATTTAATGTCAGAAATTAATCTTATTAGATGTTTTCCCATTAAGCAAAACTAAGAAAAAACAACAAATGACCAAAAAAAAATTGTATTGCATCTTATGAAAATATAGCAAATGGTATCATTGTTTTGCAAATAATGCTTCTGAATTACAGGAAATATTACAAGAGTTATGAGATGAAAGTAAGAAACTAGAAATAAATATTAAAACGACTAAATTAATGTTCAATGGATTTTCTCAGAAGATAAAGATTGATAATCGTGAATTACAAGAAATTAATAATTACAAATGCTTTGGCCAGATTAATACAGTTGGAAACAATGGATGAAATTAATCATAGAATTAGACTTGGATGGAATACTTTTAGTGAAAATAACTTAGTAGTAAAAACAATTGTGTGTATGTATTTGGGAAAAAAAATTAATAGATGTGATTTACCAGTCTCTGCTTATGAATCTGAGACTTAAATACTTAACAAAAGAGCAATTCAAACCATTCAATGAAGTACGGAGAATGTATACTGGAATAACTAGAAGGGATCAAAAGCAAAATACTAGAATAAGAAAAACAAATATCATTGACATTATTGAAAGAATTAAGACTGAAATAAAGTTGGACTGGACATACTGCTTTAAGAGATGTAAATGGATGGCTGGATGGAATAAAGAAATCTGCTGGTATGAAGTGGAGAGACTAGATTAGAGAAACTGGATTAAACATGGAAATGATGATAATAAAATAAAAAAAATAGTGTCTATTTACCTATTTATGGTTAGAGATGGAAGACCAAATAATGCTCTTTTGCCAACTGCTAACTAGAAAAACTCAGTAATGGGATGGACTTCCATTGTAAAGACCATTGTTTTACAGTGATTTATTTAAAAACTGTTTTTCCTCACACTTAAATCCTTTTCTAAGAAACAACTGGCTCAACAAATATAAGTCTGAATGTCCGAGTTAAAGAAATTTTGATTTGCAATAAATTGATTTGTGTAGTTAAAAAAAAAAAAGTAGAAAAAAGAAAATTACTACTAAGTATATATGAAAAAAATAGCCAGCATTTTGCATATCAGTTTTGATATATTTATTCTATTAACTTTATTTTATTAAGTGAATTAAATTTTGTAAAACTGCTTTATTAAATTCTTATTTAACATACTTATATCTATTATTTGCTACAAACATGTTCACAATTACTGAAAAGAAATAACTACATAATATAGAGCTAACTCATCAGTTTGATACAAATCTGAGTACAGTCATCACTAGAAATCAGTGTGATAATTTTATATATATATAAAATTTCATATATTTTATTGTAATATATTCTCAAATCTAAATAATTTTCCAGTAAACATTATACCTTATTTTGTAAAGCTTGAAGAAGATTACTTCTCTGATGTACAGGAGAGTAGTCATCTTGTTTATTTTGCAGTCGGTTACCATACTCTATAATTGCTGGAAAGTGTGCAGATTTTATTGCTTGGGCAACAGGTAAATAAAATTGACGCAAAATCTAAACAAAAAAATATATATATATGTATTAAATTTAAAATCATTAAGGTAATTACTTGGTTGAAAAGATTCAGTTAAATTTGTTAAAATATAAATGGGGAAATATAACTGGAAGGAAGGGGAGAACAACTTTCAGATGGAAGGCAGTACATTTTAATTTAAAAATTTTTGAAATATGTATTCAATTTATTAAACTGTAATAGTATCTTTTGTACTGTATTGAGGTAAGTCTTAAAAAACTACTCATCTGACATTATCATTTTCTTAAAACTTTGTCTTGAGAAGCCCCATTTGTCAGATAAATAAAAATGGAGATCTACTTATAATTGGAAAACATTTTTTTTTTACTTTCACTAAAAACTAGCTAAAAAATTACTTTATTTAATAATAATAATTGTATTTGTTAAAAGCTATATTAAACCAAATATGAGTCTAAGCTCTTAAGCAGACTCAAATATTATATATGTGTGAAAATAAGTTCATGAAAATATTTAAATATATAAAACTTTCTGGGGGATATTTTTGATTGCTTATAAAAGCTCGGAGTAGTTTATCATACTTCAAATTTTCACAAATATTAACCATCTTTATCTGATTCACTACACTTATATAAAAATTTAGAAATTTCATTAAGCAAATAAACAAGAAAAAACACAAAATAAGTTGTATAAAATAATTTTTTAAAATAAAATAAATAAAAAAATTACAGCAGAATGTTGAAATCCTATGACAATGAGAGTTATCATTTAATTTTTCCAATCTATTATTGCTTTTAGATCAAATCAGATTTTAAAAGTTTGTAAAATTGATCTTTTTTAAAATCTATTACTAATTAAAATTGTCTAAAGTATTTTAAAACTGCTTGTAATTAATAACACGCTGATGTGTTGCAGTGAAACTTTTTTATATAATAATTTCTGTAGGCTTTCAATATCATAATTTCTGCATACTAAGCGCTTTCAGAGTTTTGTTACTCCATAATCATAGTCTCTTATATTATTAACATCATTTTATGCAAATATATGTAAAACTATCTTCTATATTATCCATTTTCTAGAAATGACAAAACAAGTCTTTTCTATTTATTGTAGTATTATTTTGAGAAAACACATAAAGTAATTACTTTAACTTCAACTATTTGCAAAAAGTTACGTAGCAAAAAAAAATCACACCTAATAATCCATATTCATTTTAAATACCACCTATCTAATGTAGTATTGTTTCAATAGAAACACAAGAAAATTATTATTTTCATTTTATTTTGGTAAGAAAGTAATTGATAGTTTACTTTGGTTTTATTTTTCCCTCCCAGTGCAATCTCACAAAAAATCACCTATCAATTTTTGATATTCATTAACTATGCAAGACTGCGAAAAATCTAGAAGTTGCTTGTGCTTGACCTTACTGAAAAATAGCAGTGATAAACTTCTAAAAAAAGGACCAATTCCATAAACTAATAAAATCTAGCTTGACTTGACAGTGGTGATAAATCGAAAAATAAAATTTTACATTTCAATATTATAAGATTTTAACATCCTGCTATTATCTTTTATTTTTTTCAAACAATTATTTTATACAATTTATTTTGTATTGTTTAATTACTTTCAACAATTAATTTATTATTTTTCTTTTTCTTGTTTATTTGTAATCTTTATTAAAAAACATGCAAAGTAAACATTTGTACAAGTAAATTTGTATTTCCACATCTAGTTTGTATTTTTGTTCTTGTTTATTTGTTTAATTAAATTTCTGAATCTTTTAGCTGTATGTCAATTATAGTATCATTTTGGGAAAAAGTACATATTTTATTTTTATTAATTTTGTTTTCATAATACAATTACTTTTCTTTATTTTCGTTTAAAACACACACACAAAATACAAAACAAAAGAATACTCTTATTATATGTTCCATTTACCAGGCAGTGACTCCTAGGTGTTCAACAAATATCCCTCACTAAATGATTACTAAAATTGTTTAACCATCTTCCTAGTTAACAGCTTTATTTGTTAAAAAATGTTTGATTAAAATTCAATTCATTAAAGCTTTAAAACAATTCAAATAAAGCATTAAAATTATAAACTTTAACAACCTCATGAAAAACAGTCAATCACTTGATTATTTGAAAAATAATTTTAAGAAAAAGAATCATATGACAAACATCAATACTATTTATATTTTTATCTTAATGTAAGAAATATGAAAATTGTAGATCTCAGTATAATTCGGATTACTTTTGTTGACATTTTCAGATTCAGTTAATATTTTCACTTCTAAAGATAAAGACACCTATAGCTCATTAGGGAATTCTATTCAAATTGAACATAGAATTCATTATATAAGTGTGTGTCAAAAATTAAAAAAATCATTACTGTATTATATTATCATCATCATTGTCAACCATTATCAATCCACTGCAGGACGAAGGTCACTCCAAGTTCACTTCATCTTCTCTGATCTATAGCCTCTATAAATTTTAAATGCATTACATACACTTTATTAAAATCATAACAATAATAAAAATCGCAATGAGATAGAATAAAATGATACCATTTTAATTATTAATAATTATGATATATTTACATATTAATTATATAAAAAGTAACATTAATGATTATGAATTTCATCCATCACATTCACATAAAATAAATAATCTTTATTAATATATATTGTAAAATCTTGGTAAAGTTTATAAAAAATTGAACTGATTATAATGTCCACTTAAATTAGAATATAATTGTGTGTGCTTTCTTACAATAAAGAATGAAAGGTGGTTTACCATAAGCAATTGCTGTGGTTTCTGGTACAATTCAGAAATAAGTCATTATACAGTTTACTCTTAATCCATAAGGTGTATATACATCATTTTTTACCATCATTATCTGCTTTATTTGGTCCCAAAATCAAAGCCATAAAAATACATATAGGAAAATGTTTATATTGTTTTAAGAACTATCATTTTTTGATATCTATTGTTTACAAATGAGGATCCTACAAAATATTTCTTCTGTATGGTTTTTTTTAAAAAAAAATTTAAAACCACATATAATTTTTTTATTGTCCATCTTCTATTTTGAATTAAAAGTAAATATTGACCCAACAAAGGGATTTGATAAAAGTGATCGGTCACAATCACACTCTTTTGCATTTTTTAATCTTTCTTTATATATACAATGTTTTATTTGGCTTGAATTATAATATGATTCACTCTAAAATGTAAGTGAGAATTGTCCATTAGATTGAAAATAATCACAAAGATAGAAAGTAATTTTGCAGAGAAACACATAAATATTGCTAACCTTTTTAGTTGATTGCAAATAGGGTTCGAGAATTACCAATGTCTTAATTACTGTTAAATGCCGAAGTAAAATTTGTGATTAACAGTAATTACTGACGATAAATTTATTTTTAATTAGGATATTAAAAAAAAATGAAAGAAATAAAAAAGTTTTATTTAGCAAAAAAAAAACATATTTGAATATAAAAAAATTTCCTGATTTTTTTATGAAAATAAAAATGATTTTGTAAAAAAATAAAGTTCTTTAATGTTAAGGGAATAAATAGCTCTATACCTTATTCACAAGAAATTTTTTATGAAATAAGATTTTAAAATGCATAAACTATCTAATGTTTTTGATGGTAAGTGTGACATTTTTGAAACAAAGTATCCTGCACACGAAAAAGCTCATTCTGATTCAACATTGGTCGATCTGATATTTAAACTTCGATACATTTTTCTAAATGCTCAGATCGCTCTCCAGTAGCCTCAAAAGCTTCATTTCATTGATTAAAGAAAAGCTATGAGAGATAACACGTTTAGATTTAGCTTTTTTTTTTGAAACTTCTGTGATCTATCTTTGAAGCATTGGATTACCTTCTTTATCTGTAGATTCTACATCTGAAATTTCATCTTGAGCAATTTCTTCTTGGATTTCTTCCTCTGCATCTAACCGAAAAAGTCTGTTGGATGTTACTTCAGCCAGTTTGTTAATGCTTTTATGATTTGGCAATAAAAAGGTGTTCAGATTCAGAATCATTCCTTTTCAAGCACTCAAGATTTTCAAGCTAACTTATTAACCCAATGATATTTGTCATCCTATGTGAAGAGTATCGTTTATGAAAGACCTTAAATTGCATAGCTAATGCTTAATTGTGATTGTCTAATTTTGTCCAAATGAATTTCATAGTATTTTCGCCTTTCAATAATAAAGCGCTTTCACAAGAAAGCCCATTAAGAACCTAGTTGAAAGGGGCAAAGTACACCCTAAAGATTTTCTAAATTCTTCCATTCTTCATCAGAAATTACCTCACTAATTCCGCTAACTTTTAAAGTATTTGGAATACAAATTCTTTTCCCTACAAAGTACTTTTAACAATTTCTCATAGACAATCGTTTTTCAAAGGACATTTTTTAAATAACTTGCAAATTTTTCTAACTTTTAAAATCAATTCATCTTATAGAAAGGTTCAAATTAAAACATGTTCAGAACTTTGTAAAAATGATGTAATACTTACATACTTATGCACTATGCAAACTCTAGCATCAAATTTTAAATGGAGTTTAATTTGGCAATTTAGCAAAGCAAATATATATTTAAAAATATTGGAGAGGAAAAAAATTGAAATTTATATCTTAAGAATATTTCCCTACACTATTACAATCTACATAAATACTAAATAAATAGGTTTAGAACAGGGATTAAATAGAATTTAATTGCATTGCGCAGACTTAAAAAGACTTTAAAATTAATTTTCATTTTTCCAAAAAATAAAATATTTGAAAGAAAATTGTTTTTATGGCAGATTTAAATAAATTAAAATTTTGTTTTTAAAGCCGATAATAACGATAATAGTTATTTCGGTAACAATAATTTTTATTATTTTTAGAAGTCAGTAATTACTGGTAAAAAATTACTGAATTTTGAACCCTAGTTTCAAGGACTTTAGACCCCTTATTTATATAGAGAAACAAAATCCAGTATAACATAACACTATACCTAGCCATCTCCAAGAAAGGAAAACCAGACAAGAAATTAATATTGGCAGAGTTGAAAAGCATATTTTCCAGTTGGCATAAGAATATGTCTGTCAAGTATGAGATAATTGCAATGCAGCTGAGTATAAAGGCTTTCATTGCAACTAGTGATTGGATACTTTTAAATATTGAAATGGCCTATTATGAAAGAAATTAGCAGGAGAAAGTATTACGGTAGACTTTGGAATTGCATAATATTTCAGGAAATACTATCTGTTTTATTGGAGAGCTGCAAATCAAGTGAAATTTGCTTCATTTACAATATGCTTCAAAAAAGCATGCTAGATTTCAAAGAATCTTATCACAGTAGTGAAAGACATAAATGAGTTATTAGTTATAAAAAAATCATCAAAACCAAAATATTTACAAAAATGTAAGAAAATTATCTGCTAAATAAAATGCCGACAAAAGATTGGATAACAATTGACATTTCTATGTGCATTAAATGCAAATATGGGGGAGAGAGCAAAAGAGAAATATATACTTTTTATAGAAAATTACACAGAGCATCCAAAAAATACATCATTTCTAAAAAATGGAAAGGTGATTCAGTATTCAGCAAAAAGGATTTAGAGATAATAAAAGCTATAAACAGCTTTACAAAAAACATCCTGTGCTAAAGTCAATAGTTTTAATGGATCCAAACAAAAAATAATTTTAAAAAAACCAATAGACTTTACCATTGCTGCCTGTCATCAAATAATTCACACAATAATTAAAAAATTATTTCAGAAAGTTGGTTATGATCATGATCAAACATAATGAAGATGTAATTACTGATGATAATGTCTTTGGTCAAGACTTGGATAATATGAGCATCATAACTCTGTGATCTGCCATGTAGCAACCAGAGAAGCAGAAACAGTATGGGAACTGTGTGGAATTCTGGTAATACCCACGGGCATGAAAAGGAAAGAAGATATTGAATTCAAAGTGCTGAATTTTGCTGAAGCAGGCAAAGCATTAATATATATATATATATTTAATGCACAAACCATTGACGAGAATAAAAATATTTTGTTTTGAATTAAGCCACAGGATCTGTAATAAACAAATATCAATAAAAAAATTTTTTATGAGTGATATCAATTTTTATTTCATTTATAGAATTATATAAACACACATATACAAATAGACAAAAATTACTAAATGAAATTGTAAGGTTTTTCTTTTTACACTAGAAATGTCATAGAAAGACAATAAAATAAATAAAAAATCAATCTGAATATTTAAATTATCATTTAGAAATTTTGCCTATATGCTTTTAAAACCATAATATATCCATAACCTTATTCAGTCAAAAAAATTTACCTCACTCTGTGCATCCTTCTTGATAATGTATGCCAAGTTTTTAAACAAGTTTAATAATACCAAATGAACATATTCCTAAAAAAAAAATGAGAATCTTTGAAGGTTAGCCATAATAATGGAATACATGTATTAAAAAATGGTAAATCATGATCATAAAAATATATTTTCTTTGTTTTTTTCCAACCTTTTTTTAAATATAAATTTAATTCATCTTAAAAAATTTTAAGGTGTATCTAAATCTATTAATTAAAACACCATTCTTAAATCTAATTATCCAAATCATTAATTACATTATTTTACAATTTGGCTAGACTATTTTACAAATTCTACATTCTTATATATTCTTTCAAAATGACCTCTTTTTTTTTTTGTTCACTGAATTTTATTCCTCCTAAGAAAACAAAGATATCATTGAGTGAATACATAAAAATAATTAAAGTCTAGTCAAATTATAAAAATAAACATAATTAATGACAAAGATAATTCGATTTAAGAAATCTTTATTTAATTAATAAGCAGTTAGATGTTAAAATGATTAAAAAGATAAACCAAATTTATAAAAGAAAATGTCTACCAATAAGATATTTTTTTCAAAATATATCCTTAAAAAATTTCAAAAAAGGGGTTAAGAAAACAAGGAAAATAAATTGTTAATGTAGCATAAAAAAATATAATATGTGTGTTATTTTTAAAGCAAACATTTGTTACTCTTTATTACGTGTATTTTCAATATAACATTTTACAAAATCAATTGTTTCATTTTTTTATCATTTATATTTTATTATACTACTTTTTTATTTTTGGATATTTAATAACATGGAATTCTTAATAAAGACCATAAGATAAGATTGAAATGAAAGGTAGAAAACTTTGTAAAAAATTATTATTCATAATAATAATAAAAGTTTTAAAAGAGATAATAGTTTGTCTGATATTTATTAATGGTTAACATTTTGAAAAATGGTCAATTTTATGAAATGATTAATAGATTGTATAAGTAAAAATAATAATATAAGTAGTTCAAATATTTAAAACTATTAAAAGAAGTTGTTATTTATGCTATAAGTTATTAGCACTATAAACATTGTAGAAATTTTGTTGAATTATAATAATTAAATATAAGTTATATGTATATACTAAATGACCACTTCAATATTTAAATATACATCAATGTACATATATATAACATCATTTTACATTATAAGGACAATGCAAAAACACTACAAGGAATTATAATAGATTAACTTTCCATTATTAATTCAAATATTACCTTAGTTATTTTCAAAAACATATGGGCAACATATATCAAACTTCAATATAATGTTAAAGGTTTTTTTCTTTCTTTTATTCTTTAATAGCAAAATTTTTCTGAGGATTCATATAATACAATTCTCAGATATTTCCATAGTAGTTTAAAATTTTCAAACAATCAAAAAGGTAACAAAAAGGAATTATTTACAATATGAAGTTTTATCTAATGTGAAACAAAGATTGATCTAGTCAAGAATAATGTAGAACCCTTAGTTCAAATAAGGTGATGAGATATGAGTGCCTATGAACATCTGATAAAAATTCTGTCAAGATAGATATTACAAAACGAATTTAAAACAATATTGTTTCTGATAGAATCATGAAAAAATGCATTTTGTTTATACTTTATAACAAAGCATGTACACACAACATAGTAAGTATAACAAAAACCAAATATGCACCAATAATTACAATGAAAGATGCCTCAAAAAGAAAGTGAAAAAATGATAATAAAAATTAAATTCCAAAAGTTATTAAAAATGAGATTACAAATTCAGGATAAAAAGGTTCTACTTTATATGTATTGACCATTACCTTGGAATCAGTATACCTTAACCATTTATGATTCATTAAGTCTGGAAGGGAAAAAAAATTAAGCACATGCAGTCTAGTCATATAGTTTTTATGATATAACATATCACTATTATCAAAACAGTATCAGTATATTAAGAAAAGACTATAATACCTTCACAATATTTTAAAAATCCAGGTTTTGATTATAGTGTAATTTTTAAGGCTGGAAGAGAAAGTGTTTAGTTTTTGAAAAATAATTATTAATATTGCAGAACCAATAAAATATCACCTGACTCAATTGCATGACTTTAGCTTACACATTGCTGTTACAGTATCATAATTTTCTATCATCTACAATCGCTATATCTGAATTGTCTAGCATTTTAAATAAAGAAATGAGACATGCAATTAAACCTATAAAAAACCTCCCAGGAATAATGGAATTATAATCGATATTTAAAATGAAGCAGGTGAAGAAATAGAAAAATTGTTGGCAAAGTTATATACCAAATAAAAGTGATAAAGATATACCAGATGATTTGAAAAATACAAAAGTAATTTTAATATTTAAAAAAGGTGATAAAAAGATATTAGACACGAATCAATCTTTTATCAGCTCTATACAAAATTTTTATCCAAGATAATTACAATTAGTCTATAGCAAATTTTGAATTTTAAGCGGAAGCAACATTTAAAAATAGTTTAGCATAATGGATCACATCCAAATATTGAGAGAAGTCATAGAAAGAATCAATAAATGTGACTTGCCATTATATTTTGGATTTGGGAATTATGAAAGGGCATTTAATTCTATAAGAATTTCGTCAGTGATTAAAGCATTGGAAAATCAAGATATAGACCCAGGATACATTTTGTTCTTTTGATTGGGTGGTAATTGTAATTAGCTTAATTAACATTTTATTAATAAATTAGAATATGATGAAAATCATTCATTCATATGTGAATTATGAAAATATTCAATGCATTCCTGTTCTGTGGCATACTGATAACAATAATGCAAAACTAGTTATATTAATTCAAAATGAAATTTTTTTAAATTACCCATTACTTTTTAAAAATATTTTGTGAAAATTTAAAAAATGTCAGTCATAAATACACATATTCTATAAATTTGTTGAAAATTTGTTTTTGTTTTTTAAAAAAAAAAATCATATTTATTTCATGTTAATTGATATTTATAAGATATCCTATTACTAATTTTAAAAATTTATTTTTTAATTTTGTTTTCAACAAATTCATTTTATCTTTATTGAAACATTCAGAATAATTTATTTTAATAAATTTACATATATAAATAATTAAAAATGAAAGACTCACATACAATACAGGTATGTTCATGTAAATTGAAATATACATTTAACTTAAACTTACCTTATCAAAATAAGCTAAGGCTCTTTTAACAAGTAGTTTGCCTTTTCTAATCCCCATTATTTGACTAAATTTGTCACTTCCTGTATTCTGACAGGATAAACCACAAAATAATTGCTTTGTGAGTGATTGGTGAGTTTGATACAAAGATTTTCTGAAAAATTTATATATATTTTATTTAATGATAATAAAACACAAAAAATTAAATTACAATGTACTTTATCAATAATTAATAAATTCTCAGAAATAATTAGGCTAAACTTATACAATTAGATTACAACAGTAGTGAAATTTAGATGTAAACTTTTAGTTTAAAAATGATGGCTATTTTTTTTCTTAAAACCAATGAATGTGACTTCTAATAATACTGACAACAAAAATCCTCTAATGAGTACCTTCACTTTTATGAACTAGAGGATTTATAAATTTAAGAGAAAAAAAAAACCTTAAGTAATTATTTTACTATTCTGAAAGTATCTTCTGTTAAGTTTCTAGAGGTATCAATGAAAGACTAATGATATTAAAAAATTGATTTGATGACTTTGTCAGTGTTAATGACTCAAATATTAGGACAGAAAAAAAACTTCAAAGAAGTAAAACTTTATTCCTTGATGAATCATATTATTACATTAATTACCATTAAAAAAAAAAACAAAACAGAATTTGGCTTCTTAGAGAATTGAATACAGTATTCACAGTAACAGTTAATATCAACTTAAGGCTGTTGGAAGTAAGAATATTGGTTCTGTTAACTCAAATGTTCTGGTGTTAAAGAATTTTTCCAGAATACATGCATGGATTGAATATCAGCATAACATTGTTTAGGAGGAAAAAATCACTACAAAAAAATTTAGATGCATCCATGCTCAAATTAATAACAATTTATGTTACAATGTTAGAACTTAAGGAGGAAAAAAAATCATATTTACAAGATCATTCACAGGCACTCGTAATAAAAAATAGAAATTTAAAAGCAAAAAATTCAACAATTGGCAAAAAAACTATAAAATGATTGATGAATTAAAACTGCAACAAGATGCAGTCATATACTGATCAGTCATGTTAGAATTTATTTAAAAACAATACCATAATCCTATAAATTCAGGGATGGCACACTTCTGCATATTTCAAACTGATGGTGGGAGCATTTTGATCACTTTTTGAATAATAATAAAAAAACTAAGACGGCAATTTTTAATGATATATCTATAATTTTCATTTTTTTAGATTTAGAAAAAATAATCCAGTATAATGAAAACATTTCTTTATGAAAATCTGAAAGTATTAATGAGACCTTTGGAGAAGTTTTAAATTATGAAGGTAATATGTTAGTTTCAAAACTAGAGAATTTTCTTCAATAATATATAAACCCATATGAAGTTTTGCTAATAACCTAATTTCAGTCATAAATAAAACCATATGAAGTTTTGCTAATAACCTAATTTCAGTCATAAATAAAACATTACCAGGAATTCAAAATGATTTTAAAAAATCAAGAAACCATAACTTTGATTGTTAGAAAAATACAGAAAAAAAAAATGTCATGAAGATGCAATTTATATATTATTTTTATTGATTTAATCATGAATTTAACTCAATCAAAAAATATTGTGACCATTTAGAAAATAGTTAGCAGTCAACAGAAATTTTATTACATTTCACATCTTCTTATGGGGTGGAATAAAAAGTTATTACTGCTAATAAAAATCTGAGGCAATTTAAATTAAGACTAAAGAAAAAAACAAAGATGAATACTAAGTTCATTTTTGTTTTCCTTTTCTAAGACTAGTTTTTGAATAAGTTTCTAACACATTTTTATAAACTAAGTAAATAATATTAGATATTTTGCTGAAATCAACAAAAAGTAATTTTTTATAAATTGTCTGTGTTTAAAAAAAAAAAAAAAACGTTAATGAGATACTATTGTACATATATGTCATTTATTCTGCAATTTCTCATACCTTTGATCAACCAGATTTAATATTCTTTACAAAAAAATTATTTATTAATCAGTATTATATAAAAAAAAAAACTTTGAGCTTTTATCTGAATAGAAATATCTATAATAATAATGCAAAATATTTAATTAGATACAATGTTTGTCTCAAAATATATACGCAAATGCAAAAATGAACCTTTTGAGATCGAAATTTAATTCTCCAAATTTTACACTTTCTATCTTTTTTTCATCTTTTATAAAATTAAATGCAAATTTAATCTATCATTTTTTTTTTAAAAAAAAAAAGATAAATTAGTGCCCTTATTCAAAAAACATAAAAATATTAATTTATAACATTCAACTGCATATATAGTATACTAAAGCTTAGTTTCAGTTTTTTATTTAGAATACAATTTACATTAATAAATTACAAAAAAAAAAAAAAATCTTAAAAAGAAATAGTATATTAATTAAAAATTATTAAAATGTACTAATATAAAATCAAAAATGGATTATATAAAAATAACTTCCATATATAGATAACATTAATCATATCTATAGAAAAATACAAGTGTCATTATGAAGAGTTCTTACTTAGACATTTAGTACCTCTAATTAGATTCAAATATGATTTTGTAAAATCTATTATTGGATTCCAAGACAATGTCATTGCTTAAAAATTATCCCCTCTTTTCTTCCATAGCGTAAGCTTGTGGTTAAAACACCTGTAGAGGTCCCTACTATCGCATTTTATACGCATATTATCGAGGTTATAGCCTCAGTAAATTTATAATTACAACTCTAATCTACTATTACAAATTAATAAATTATTTGGATCCAAAATATAAATATGTGTCAATAATTCAGTTATATTCCAAACAGAATTGAAAGCATAAAAATTGCAAACAATTTCTTCATAGATAATCCTGTTTACCCTAAATATTTTGTAATTTAAATCATAATTGGATTTATTATCAAATATATAGAACATACAAGAATATTTCTAAAGCAAATTAATTGAGACATTTCTTTACAAACCTGCCAATATAATCAAAGTTCAGATTATTATCTAAAAATTATAAAAACAGCATGTTTTTAATTTTTTAAAAACAACATAAGCAATTTCAATCCCTGTCTGGTTTGCAGGTCCACATTAATATTTAATTAAATGAAAATGAGACATAAAAGTAATTATTTTATTTAGCCATTTTCTGTCAAAAGAAAACAAAAAAAATAAAATCAGTATACTGGTACAGCATTCTATCATTTTTAATATTTCTACTTATAAAAGGAATTATAGTATTGTATTAGAAATAATAATTGGATTTCTTGCTTTTTTACCGGTGGATACCTCTACAATAGCTTTACAAATTCTATTATGTCCAGACTAGTTTATTTCTCAACCATTATATTCTCCAAAACATGTTTCATTTATCATAGACATAGAAAAAAGGATTAATGAAACATGCTTTAGAGAATATAATGGTTGAGAAATAAACATGTTTAACATGCTCTGCTGAATACAAAAATGTCATATTTGCGTTTTTTCATAACTTCCCAAAATAGGTCTAGTTTTCCATTGGTTTTTTTCTCTAAAGAAAGATTGTAACTTAAGTTTTTTTTTTTTTTTCCAGCAACTAATGTGGATGAATTAGAGCTAATTGTTGAATATTTATTCAATCATTCTATTCTAATATTCTTTGTTGTGGAATTAATAAAAATTAAAGTAGTAGTAATAATAATAATAATAAATAATATTAAAAAAAAATCACAATGAAAAATCAAAGATTGTATATATCAATAAATAACTGGGTAAAGTCTCTTTATCAAAATGCATTATATAATTGATCACTTCAAAATTTAGATTAATATTCATTAATAATTAGCATTAGTTTCCAAAAACAGATCACTCTATTCTAGAGTCATTTATTATAAGCTACAGTAATCAATAGACACATAGTTGGTAGTATCATAATATCCATATTGACAGATTGGTTTCACTGATTTCAAAAACAATTTGGGATTATAAATATTATAGCACAATCATCTGGTGTTCAATAATTATTCAAGTTTATAATAGAAGGCTCTAGAGTAGGAAGAAGAGAGTTTTTTTTTTTTTGAAACATACTGAGAGAAAGCTAAAAAAATCATATAATGTTTTATTAATAATTTTTATTCTAATTAATAACAAATAAATTTATATAGGTCTTCACACATATTTTATATATATATGAAACAAAATTATATTTAGTATTTGCTGATTTACCTTGCTGCTTCTGGTAAGGCCAATATTTTTTTCTCAACATCATCTAATTCCAGTAATACCGTATATAACTATAAAAAAAAAAATTTTTTTTTAAAATTATGTAATAGCTTGTTAGCATGAAGAAAATAATAAATACAAATGTAAATTTGGGAGAATAACTAAAAGCATATAATTTACATTTGATTTGATATCAAAGTGTTATGCATTACTTTCTAACTTAGAATTGACACAATGTACATAGCTGATAAATAAAATCAATCTTTAAAATAGATTGCTGTACGATGAAAACCATGCCTCCTTGAAGTAATACAAGTCATAAACTAATATATCATATATCATGCTAATAAACTGATTCTTTATTTAAAATGTGTGCTATCTAATTATAAATACATGTGCTGAAGCCATATCTGCTATATTTTGTTCCAAGCCCACTTTGCATACATCATCTATAATACTTCATATTGATAAGTTTTGATTCTAATAGAATACTTATCATTTTATTGAACTGCAACTATACAATACTTTTCAACAGGCAAATATACATAAATTCTTTTTTTTGTGTATAGCATGCATATATAAATTAAGATTGTAATACAATCAAAATTATAAAAAAAAAAAATAATGGAATTAATAATAATTTGAGAAACACATATATAATAATAAAAAATGTAATGTTTATTTTTTAAAAAAAAATAAAATGAATGTTGAAATTTTAAACCTTTATTGCAATTAAACAAGCTCTAAATAATATCTTTTTTCTTTAACAAAACTGTTTTTCCTCCCATAAAAACATTAAAGCAATCTATTTTAGAATTTTGATGTTTTTAAATCCATAAAGACACCAAAATCTATAGTTACCATTATCCATTTTAAGTTCTTGGTTAAACTCTTAAATCTTTATATTTTGTAATGAAATTTGAAAAGGTTTTATATTTTTTTCTGTCATTACTAAAACATTAGCTTTTATTTTATTGCTTAAAAAGAAATACTTGACAAGTCTTTTTAAATTTCATAATACTTTTAGTTTTAAACTTAGAAAACATTTTATTACACAATATATTAAATCATATTGAAATTTAAGGATAAAAAAAAAAAAAGTGAATCACAAAGAGTACATACTTTCTATATAATGAATGTATAGCACTGCAACATGGAAAAATAGCTGCTATTATATCATAAAATTTATTAAATATACTTAATGTTTTTATTTTTTGTTTGTTTACACATTTCTTTTTGGATAACTTATAATTGAAGTAGTATATATCGATAATACAGTGTATATTGTAGCTTCATTATAAATATATTAATATATTTGTTATTTTAAATAGTTTAAAATAATTTTAAATTATAATGACAATATTTAGTTATTCTTTTTGTTTTCAATTCTACTTTGCATGTTAAATTGTACGTTTTGTATTGATGATCAGTGAAAAGATTACAAAATCAATATTTTATTCATATATATATATATATATGATTCTGATATGACTTCATAATTTAGTTTATTTCAGAGAAAACAGTTTACTAATAATTAGCACTTATCTTTGAAAATTCAGTTTGAAAAAACAATAATATAATTTGCTAAAATGCAATTTAAAATAAAAAAAAGTTTTTGAAGAAAATCATTTTCAATGATCTAAAAATTTTTTTAGTGTAATTTCATTTTATTCAGATAGTCAAGATCCTCTATTTTAGAAAATATTTTGTCAGCATTCCTATATAAATACTGTAAAAATTATTCTTCAAGGCAGACTGATAAAACAGTATCACAAAATAAATAAAAAAAAACACAGCAAGACACAAATGTGAGAAATATATGTTAAAAAAAAAAACAATTTTCCCTTCCATACAAGCATACTTCAATCAAAAATAATTAAGTAACTACCAAAAACAACCAATACAATCATTTTCTCATTCTGCTTTCAAAGATAATTATATCATTAAATCATAAGCGAAATTTGAAAACAAAAAGCAAAATGAAAGTTTAAAATTAAAAATTTAATAATATTTACCTTTTCTATATCTAATAAAAGTTGTCGATGCTTTTTAAATTCCCGAGATGCATTAGATTTTGATTCTTCCTCTTCAGCTGATATTAATAAATCAACATCAATCATCTTTCGAGGATAATTAACACTAGCAACTTGAAGTTTGCCTAAAGAATTCTCAAATTGCACTGAAACAGTAAGAAATGATATATGTATATTTGCACATATGTATGTGCTTACATATAAGACATAATAGCAAATTATTCACACGACAAAGCATATAGATAATTGTATTTCTGAACATTGAAAACATGGTATTCAGCATATATACTATATTAGATATCTGATTTTTTATTATTTTTAAATTTTATGAAAGTTTATAAAAGACAAAATCTTACCACTGTATTATTTTACATCTAGACTATGAATTATTTTTTATATTTTCCTAGATTTTGCTATAGCTTTTTCTAGAGTGGTGATATCACCCCTGTCTTCCGGAAAGCTTAGAATTCATGGTTGGCATTCTTAAACAAGTTTCCCGATTTCTTTTAACAGTGTATTGCTTCTTCCTTCCAGGCACCATATATCTGCAGTCTTGTTCAGCAGTAGTCTTTGATAATGACAGGTATATGTCTCAGCAATAGCAGGTCAAGGATATCAGTCACATTTCAGGCAGTCAAATGCACAGGGACTGGGTGATAAAAACTGAATGAACACCCCATTGCGAGTTTAGCACTGCATGGGGATGTTAGGGCACCTGTATAAATAGCTATACATCGCTGTAGTATAAACTAGTCATTCTTGATAAAGAAATCTGCAAAATTCAGCAGTGAAAAATAAGTAAAATTAATATAACTGGCAACAGCCGAATCCAATTAACAGGATCGGAATCAAAAATATCAGCCACATAAATAATAGCAGAATTATAATGACAATTTAGTAGCCTTTATACCCTTGACAAACCATTGTCTGACCTCACCATGTCATTAATTAGCCTTTCAATTTCTCCTAATTAATCTCTTTTAATATCTACTAATTTAATTACAACATTGATTACAGTACTGATTATCTAATCAATTGGAAATATTGATTTCCAGTAAAACATAATTCCTTTCTGATTGGACAATTTACAAAATTATTTTTATGTTTGATTAAATCCTAATTTTCTTTAATTAAATAGTTTTCAATAATTTTGGACAATCATTTACATTACAATCCTCTTGTTCTTTTCTTTTTTTATAATTTTTTAATTTAAATTATTTCACCAAATAACTTCATAATCATTAAGTTATCTTTACACAATTAGTTTTCTTTTATTTCCATTATTATACCTCGTAACATTTTGGAATTTGTACTTTTAGTTAAAAAAACGATAGGCCATCTTTTCAAATAATAAATCTAATTAAAATTCCTAAACTTTGTTGTACTTTAATTATATTTTTTCCTCTTCTATTTTCTCTTTTATTTATTAAATTAAGATAGCTTTATTTTTCCTTTTGTTTATTTCACAAGACTTTTGATTTATTCTAAAATCTCTCAACTTTATTTATTAAACCAACAGTCTTTTTCATTTATTAAAAAAAATAATAATAATATACATTATTTTCCTTTGAATATTTTTAATATATTTTTAAATGTTTCATGTAACAGGTATATTTACGCATTTTCTACAATACATATCATGGCAAAAATAAGTTTCAGAAATAACATTTAAATATATTGAAGTATGGGGGGAGAAGGACTATTTAAAAATTAACATCAAAAATAGATATACCCTTACCTTTAATGTTTGATGCATATCCAAGAAGTACTCATCTCACTTTCAAGATAGGAAGTTTTCTTGTACAATTAACAAAAAATGAGTATATTAGAAATATTCATCAGATACTGGAGAGATTTTGAATTATTTTTCCATCATAAAATTTAATATTTTAAAGCGTCATTATAAATTTCATTTTTATTTTTAAATATCAAAACAGCCATCAGTGTTACAGTACACTTTTAGGAGCAATACAATATAAGCACAATATTATAGTGTTAAATAAAAAAAATGTATATATATAATTAATATTTTATTTGTGCATTAAAAATTGTTTTGGTTATGCATACAAATAAATGGTACGCAGAAAAGTATCCATTCTGGTAATGAAACACATTGCCGTTGCTTTACACATGCTATAGACATTTACACTGTAAGTACATATTTTTTAGCAAGCACCTATTCAAAACATTATCTTTCAAAATACACTTAAATGATTATTTATCATTTGTTATTATGCTAAAAATTGTATTTCATTTAAACTTATATAAACTGTGTATATTTAATAAAATTCAAAAATATCTATATTCTAAATATACATATATGATAAATTACCATTTTCATGAGCCGTCACTTTCTACTCATATGTTATGAAATTATAATAAATTTACCCTTATATTTCAAATATATGGTTTCACATAGAAAAAAACCCTGTTAATAATGGCTCTGAACCATATCCACCAGGTCTCTTCAATTATATTAAATCCATACAATTTCTCAGATGCCATATACTTATTTTGTACTTACTGATGTACATTCAACAAATTTACTCAAGAGCATATTCTGTAGTAGGCATTTACAACAATCATTTTTTAATAATTATTTAATAATTAACGATTATTTTTTGATGTTAGAAATTATACTGTTTAAAAATAAAGGATAAAAAACCTGCTAATAATGGCTCTGAACCATATCCACCAGATCTCTCTTCAATTATATTAAATGCCTAAAACTTCTCAGATGCCATATACTTATTTTGTACTTACTAATGTACATTCAAACAAATTTACTCAAGAGCATAACTATTGAATAATAATAATTATTTTTTGTTATTAGAAATTATACTGTTTAAAAGCTTATAAACTGTTTTAATTTAATAACAGTTTAGTTCAATTATATCTACAATATTCTTTATATTAAAGCTCAGTATTCTCTATTTTTAACTAATCATTTCTTTCTATTCATGCACTATTATCCTAGGACAATAAATTACAAACATAGATTATTTTTTGTCATCATCATTGTCAACAATGGTTAAATCACTGCAAGATGAAGATCTTTGAATTTGACATTTTCAAATTCATACTTTATTGCCTTTGCATCATGTAAGCAACTTTCATTCATTATTATATCCACATCATGTGACTTCTTAGGATATAATTGATGATTATGGCTGCTTATACATTCTTCTCTTTCAATATTTTAGACTTTTTTAAATAAAATCAATCATAGTTTTTTATTCTCTAACATGATTCATTTTTGCTCTCTCTTTATACTATGTATTATATAGTTTACTGCATTTTCCTTCAATTAACTGCACAAGTACCAAAATCATAAATAGGCATTAACTATTAGCTTTATACCAAATCTTTTCAGGAAAAAGAACATATTTCTATTCATATTAAATAAATTCTTCCAGGATTAATATTAAACTTTATTAGCTTCTTTTTAGAAAATCCACTGACTATTATTTTACTCCTTTTAGCATTTATCTTTAATTTTAATTTACTATTTTCATTTTATAGCCTTGAAGCATTACTTGTGAAAACCACCACATAACTTCCAAAATGTAAATGACTTACATAATTGTAATTTATTTTTATTTGCTTCTCATTTGAATTCATAAAATACTCCATTGCAAAAATAATGCACTATATTTTAAAATAATATGATTATGTAATCTAATCATTATACAGAAAAACTCCAGATCTGTAATCTTATTTTATAAATTCAATTAGAGCAGAAATGGCTTATAGAATTAAATATTTTTTTATGAACTAATAATCCAATTCTAAATAACAACTCATAAGTCTCTTCTGTAACTTCTGAAAATAATTGAATCTGATCTGATTAAACTTTAAACTTTTGTGAATCAGCTTGTTTAGTTTATATGAGTAGAATTCTCTATATACTACTGGCAATAATCTTATAGTGAATTATTATTCTTAAAAGCATATGTTGAAAGTGAAAAAAAAAAAAAAGTTATGCGTTCTGTTGATTTATACAGAATTGATAGAAGAGTGAAAGGTGAGGGTGATTTCTAATTTTATTTTACTTTTCTTAATAATTAATATTATTTATCAATTTGTTGTAAAGCTATGTCAATAATTTCTGTTTCCCCAACTGCTGCTTTTAAAAATGTTTTACTTAGCCATTTATCCATTTTTTTTATTTTTTAAATAGTTATAAAAACCTAAATGCTGTTCTATCAGTTACATAAAAACTTTCGATATTATTCCAACTATATTGATGTATCCAATTATATAGTTAGAACATTAATGAAGAACTAGTTTCTTATTGGTCATATTAATAAAAATTAAAAATGATATAACTACCGGAATGTAATTTAAAAAAAAATGCAAGAGGTTTAATATTTATAACCAATCAGACAAAATCATGTTTTTAATCAAAGAAATTATCTTTTATTTATTTGTTTACTCCAACCCAATTGAATTAGTCCCTCGCTCCCTCTCTTATACGTATTATATCATCTTGTGGCTGAACCCAGAGGAAAAATAATTAACTCAAGAATTAAAGATTCCAAGATTGATTTTTAGCTGAGGCAAATAAAAAATATTTGATTATATAACCTGTCAAGCAATTTTATCTTATGATTATATTTCATTAGATGCAAAAGATAAACATAATTATTTTAGCCAAGAATCCCTATCACATATAAATAAATAATTCTTAATTATGATCAATCATAATAAAATTTTCCATTCAAATATACATAAATCATCATTTTCAACCATTATTGATATATTGCAGGATGAGTCTCTAATTTAATCCCATCTCTAATCCTCTCTTCCCCACAATACCTCAATAAATTTATTAAATCCGTCAATTTCACATGCAGTCTTTTAAAAATTAAACTATCCATCTATTACTATCTATCTCATCTAGCAATATGTTCAAACCAGCTTCATAATTCTTTCGATGATGCAGAAATACTTATTTATTCTCTCTCACCCATGCACTTCTTGTTCAATCCCTTTTTGTTACTCCTAATAAACATGTCTTCATATTTCATCAAGTGATCTGAAGTCTCTGAATTGTTCTGTTAAGTAACTCCAAATCTCAGATCCATAAGTAAAAACTAATAAACAAATCTATTACAAATCTTCCTTTTCAAATACATAGGCATATTTTCTTTTAATATTAAGTTATTTCTATTGAAAGCATTCGTGCAAATTTAATTTTATAAATAATTTCATTCATTATATTTCCATCTGCTAATAATTTCACCAAGATATTTATTTATAGTTATTAATTTCTTCTAAATCATGATTATCAATCTTTGTTTCCTTCTGAAAAAAATCCAATGAACAATAGTTTAGTCATTTTAGCCTTTATCTTTAGTTTTACTTTCTTATTTTCATATGCAACATTTCCTGAAGCTCTGCAGCATTAATTGCAATAAGAACCACATCATCTATAAAATTTAAATGACTTGTAAAATATTTACTTTTGTTTCCATAACATCCCATTATAATTCACAAAATACTTCCTATAAAATTGCTATAAAAAGTTTTGGAGATATGGAACCATCCTGACATATATATTTCTCAAATGTTAATCTTAAAAATATGACAATATCCTTGGTCTATACCTCGATGATCAAATTTACATACAAAAAAAAAAAATATTGCATAAGTTATCTTTAATTTATATATATATACATAAATTAAAGATAACTTTTGCAATTTTTTTTTTTTTTAATTAAAAACCAAAGAGAAAGAGAGAGAAAATAAAATAAATTTTATTTTTACCTGGTTTATATGTCTTGGCATCACTTTGACCACGCTGAGGTAAGAGTAATTTGGGTTCTTCTGATTTTTCAAGGACTGTTCCTTCTACTTTAGAACTTTTATCTTTAGTTAAATTTTTCATCATATATGTCTACAAATGTTTCAGATTGTGCATATATAAAAAACATATTACAAAGTATAAATATTACATATATTTTTTCATATTAAATTATTAATTTTTAAAATTTTAAATTTTATCATTATTTACAATGATCGAAATGAATGTTAGGGGTATTCTACTGTGTGTGCTTTAAAATATCGTGCAAGATAGTCAAAAACGTGTCCTACTATTATACTAATGAGGAAAAAAGTACGATTATAGTATTATTATAAGATTACTAAGTAAAAAGTACATTTTTCAAAGCATAGTTAAATATTTTGATCCTAGTCACACATATTGTCATGATAAAATTCATCAGAAAAAAGGCATAATTATGTCAAGCAATTTTTCCTGCCACATTTAATACTATTCTCATGCTCATATAAGAGTAGTAATAAATCTTTTGATTTTATTTAATACTGATTAATTTCCTACATTTAGTAAATCGCTAGACAATCCCTGATATCACTATTTCCATTCTCCTGAAACCAATTACATAATAAATATTTCTGATATTGCATTCATTGTACAAACACAGTATTATAAAGCTCATGAATTCTACAAAGAAAGGGTTATGCAAGACAGACAATTATAAGAATATAAGATTGTTTATTAGTTCTAAAATAACAAAAATGTTTTTATTTTTTATGAAAGAAAGCTTCATATTCTATAAATGTAAAAAGACAACAAAATAACTTATAAAAATTCTTAATATAAATTAATCTGCAAATATCATAAAATATGGACAACTCATTATTTCTGAAATGATAACATGTATCTATCTAAGCCAAGATAAAGCATTAAAAAACCAAAATTTAAATGCAATTTAATAATAGTATATTAATCATAAATTTTTTTTAATATCATACATTACTTATTTCCCCTAAATAAAGAATGAATAAAAAAACCCAGAATTGAAATTTTTAGTTTCACAAAAACCCCATCATCAAATATATATGATCAATAATTTTATCAATATCTTCTCACCACTTGCTGTGAAACATCAGTTCATTTTTGTTTCAAATTATGGTTATTTTATTTTTCTATATGTACTTTTGCTTCATTTATTAATAATCATCAAAATATATTTTTATTTTCTGGTTCCTATGTCTGAAGATGATTTGTTCATAAATAGATCCAAGCTTTGGAAATAAAAATTAATAGATTTCAGTGAATATTTAATAATTCAACAATATATATATAATGAAGCAGTCAATCTTAGCTTAAGATTGCGCTTCATATTTCCACCCACTAACCTGTGTTTAAATCCTATATCCCATCCCGCTTCTTTTGTCGTGTATATATATATTATGTATACATTTGAGATGCGCGCCTAGGTTATAAAATTTTAACTTTTAAATTAACATTTTTATTATTATTAATTTTATAATTATTAATTCTTTTTATTAAAATACATAGGTGCGGCTCAAATATATATATATATAGGAGCAAAATACTAACAAAATATTGATTTTTTGTAAATATTTTATTATGCGTCATTTTTAAACTTTTTCTTTTTAAAGTACTTTTTCTATTAAACTGTATATAAAAATAATTAAGGGTTGGAAACACTATTGTTTTAATCTGGGGAAGGTATTTTTAATTAAAGTTTTTACTTAAAATGGGATTAAGATTAGAGATACTTTTGTTAAAAACATGTTGTCAAATCTATTTCTAACCTGGAAATAGTATAAAATGGCTGAATTTTGAGTCACAAATTAGATTAGCTACTCTAGTGAAAATGATTGTTAACATTGCTGTGAAACTAAAAAAATGATGTAGCAGTAAATCCACCACCCTTCTCCGCCCTGTGGGTCATCATCTGCCGCTACCGGAATATCCTGCTGCCCTGAAATGAAGAAAGATCTAAAAAAGAACTTTAGAATGCTAATAGAAGTTTTCTGCCACCGAAGTACTTGCATTTCAATTGCCGTGCATGTGCCATACTTTAAAATGGACTCTTAAAATTGAAAGGTAAATTTCCAAGCCACCACCTAATAGTCAATCTAGCCTAACTAATCTCATCAAGATTTCTTTCATAACTGATTTAACTTTATGTAAAATGTAATTTGCTTTTAAATGATTTTTATAAATCTAATTTTCTCTCAGATGCTCTAACTTTCTTTAACTTTGGTGCGGTCATTTATTTGTAGTTATTTATTACTTGATTTTATATGTATGCTTGTATTATTAATTTGCCAATCTCAAGCAAACTGGCGAGCTTACTTTATAAAAATCTTTTCTGTCATTTTTAAGTAAACCTTCATGAAGCAAGTTATTAACGTCCCATTTTAAAACATAACGCATTATTAATTAATACGCTCGCCAGATTGTTTTTGAGTCAACATTTTATTTATGTTTTAGTATAAAAAATATATATTTGTTTAACTCTGGATTTTCTACCCGGGGTGAATCCAGAACTTTGGCTAATTAACGCTTTGAAATTTTAAAATATTATTTATTTAATTCTGAAAAAGTGACTTATTAATTGTTTTCTATATATAACTGCTAGTTTTTATTTTATTGTTCCATACTCTTAAAATCTCAAATCCAGTATTTAAATATTCCAGTTATTATAAAATCAATGAAGTGGGATTGAGTTATTTTAAATAGCAGAGTAAGGGAAGAGATAAATCTTAATGTTTCTTTTGCTAAATAAAATCTTCGGCATAGCGTATTATTTATCTAAATTATAGTACTCAAACAAGGATCATTTATTTTAAAGCAGTAAAATTTATTCAATGTCGTTAGTGACATGTATCATTACTGCGTTACTGACATTTGGCTATCTTCGTATATAGATATATTACATGCTTCTACTTTTCTAATCTGGGGGTTACGACAAGTTCGAACCCATAGATTTCTTCTCATATCTCATTCCGTAGATAGTTGAACGATCCGGAATCACATTTATTTCGTATAAAATGCCTCTGGCAGTGATCCCGTAAGTTTGGCACACGCTATGCATATTCACTTCGTACATAAAAGGCCTCTCATGTCAGTTATACCAGCAAAAGTCTGCCACGCAATGCCTATCCACTTTTCTCTAAGCACTACCCAAGAAGGGGGTCTAAGCCTTCGTTCTCGTCCAGGACGACCGTCTCCTCTTAGTTATTCTTTTGGCTATTATGTCAGTACCGCACAAACTTCGTATTATTATTATTATTTCTTTTGCTTATGACCCAGTTTTAATGCTGTAATAATACTGAAATTGTGCTCTGTTTAAAATATATATAAATGCAAACTACTTCTAGTTTTATTGATTGAATTTATTTCAATCATATACAATTCCACCATCATAATTTATATATCTATTTAAGAGTATATGCCTTGGGAAAAATAAAGTGCTCCGTCTTACTATTGGTAAAATAATTTTTCATTAAATATTTTGTCATAGATTCAAATATAATCAAATGTTTTCAACTGTATTTTATTTATTTTCACAACCGTAATGGCGTGAAAATAATTTATCCTATATCTGTAATGAATCCCAGAATGCTCCCTGAAATAATGCTAGTCACCATGTTTCGGAACCGTAATCCAAAGCATTAATAACCATTTTATGCGAATTCTTTGTAATAGTTGATTGGCATCTTAATATTGATCCCACCAAAGATGTGTGTTTATTTATAATATATTATTTAGCTAATTAATAAAAGAGCATAAGAGAAATAATAGCGTGAATGACACTATGTTATCATCTACTGCTTGCTCATTCACGCACACACTAATGCATATAATTAAGTCACAATGCATAATAATGTCATTATATTAAAATATATTTTTATTGTCTAACTTATTCGAGTAGTTTGAATTCCTCTTTTCTCCACTTCCACATATTACAGCCATGCTTATATATATTTTAGTTTAGTCATAGTTAATAGATGTCTCATTGTTTTACTCAGCTTTGCTCGTCGGCCGGATTTGAAATTAATTCTCGTGTGCCATCATTGTTATGTTATTCATTAGGTATTAGATCTGGGGCTTAGAGAGTGGGTTCGAATCCAGGCTGGTCCCTGACCTAAATCTCGGGATTGACTGGGTTTGAAGTACATTTTGTGAGTTCCAGCTCATGTTAGATGGATAAATATGTTTTGACCGGTACAATATAATGTGACGACCACGTAAAGTCGTCATCACACGTATATATTTATTAAAAATTAGATAAATTAGCTACTAGAAAGTAATAAAGGTGAAATGGATTAGCTACTAAATTTTTTAAAAAAAGAAGAAAGAAAAAAGTTGAAATTCAAATGTCAAAATTACTTTGGATTTTTGTAATAGTAAGAGAAGGGGAGTGGGGTGCATAAAGAAATGCATCTCTTTCTCTCTTTTAAAAAAAAACCGAGTAAGTCAAATGCTTGGAAGTTATTTCTATTTATTGTGGGAGAGGGGAAGGGGATGCATAAAGATATGCGTCTTTTCCTCTCTTGTTAAAAACTATATTGTAACAAGTTAAAATGAATTATAAACATAAATGTGAAAAATGAATTGTAAACTTTAAATAAAAATTAAATGTAATATGTAATATAAAAACAATATGGCCGTAGGTGTGAAAGTCTGTTGGACTAATTAAATTTCACGGACAAAGAAAATGTATAAGAAGGAAAAGCTTATAACTACAGCTAAATTAATTAAAACCTACAGTCCAGCCACTAATTAAATAAAGAAACATGATGATAAGAATTGGTTGGAAATCTAAATCTTAATTAAAAATTTACAAAACAATGAACAAAAGAAAGACAGTAAGAGAATTACAATTATTATCTGTCATTACTAGTAGAGATTTTGAGGAAGCAACAGCTCAAAGAAAATGAAAGAAGTGCGCGGCTAGTGGCGTTAAAGGGACGTGGATTCGTATTCAATCCGTCTCACCACTGACTCACAATGTAAGATCTATGCCTGACCTGCTAGAGAGACCGCCGCTTCTGTGACTGACAACTTAAAAATCTACCTAAAGAATCGACAAGAAGTAAAAAACTGGAACGAGAAATAACTCCACAAACTGAGAGAGAAAATCAATCCAGCCGACAGTGAAGGACATACCATCTCTACAAAAAAAGGGATGATCTCCCACTGGACGGTAAAGAGCGCCCGAAAGAAATACCCATGGAAACAACTACAACGAAAACCTAGGTAAAAGCATGCATGCATTTTAATTTTTAATGTTCGTAAATAAATAAACAAGGAATAATTTTGATAAATTTAGAACTCTATCCAATAGGACTTCAAAATAACTTTTATATTTGATCTGTTTTACTATGTTTATTATAGCCACGTATTTTATATAAGTGTGTTTTTTTATTATTGTTATCATGTATTTTTTATATAAAAGTGAGTGTTATTAAACATATTTATTCTTAAAATTGTGTATACTTGCTTTATTCTCCTATCACCAAGCTACGACAGGGGGGAAAACTGAAATTTAGTGATTAAAGGGTAAAGCTTATTTTAAAAGATATTCGTGTGCTGCTTGTTCGTGAGAATTGTCCCAATTATAAAAAAAATAAATAGCAAGCGCTGGACATTCGTTAAATTTCTTGAAATAGTTTGCTTTGTTCAGCAGCCAAAAGTTCTTGACCGGGAAAAATAACGCCAAGTTAATATGTACGTATTGCCTCGGGGTTCGGTCAAGGGTATAGATATGAAGTTAAATTTGTATCTGTATTAGCTCTCTGCTTGCATTGTAACGGCGTTGGTTAAATAAATAAATAAACAATATCCATTACAGTTGGAGGCTAAGCCGGGATATTTCGGTTAGCAAAATTGATAAGAATAAATAAATAAAAGGAAGAATCAAGTTGTAAAAGAAATAAAGTATAATAAATAAGTATAATATAAAATATAGTTAAAATAATAGAATTAAAAATAAATATATAAAACAACCATCCAAATAACCATTTCTGTTACAATATATATATTTACACACATAAAGATAATTTTCTTTTAAACTATTAATATTTTATATCCTTTTTTAAATATTAATAATAATTCAATCTATGTATATTTGACACAAACCAATTATCTTATATAAATGAGTACGAAAGATAATATATACATTTAGTAAATATTTAGTCCTTGTGAATAAAAAAGATAATATATACATTTAGCAAATGCATAGTCTTTATGAATGAGCACATACAAACAGATTTCTAAATAGTTAGGATTACTAAGTACTGTATATCCATTTTACAAAAACTTTATCAGAAGTATTAATACATAAAAGAAGAGTAAAGACCTGTCATCAGATGTACAGTTTTATCTATTATAATTTAAAACGCTAATATTTAAATATAAAAGCAAGGCTGAAACAATTTTAGTTTAAATTTTTTAGACCTTAGTAATTGTATTTAATAATATAATTATGTTCACCTCTTGACCAACTGGCACATTCTTTAAAATCATCAGCTATGATAACTAATTATTACATAAATGAAAATTAACTATGTTACATACATTATTTAATACAATTAGTAAACTCTACATAAAATATTAATTTCTGTATTTGAATATTAGTTTGTTTATAGTTTAAAAAGCTCAATGATATGCACTTACATCATTTTCATATTCAAAAATACTAAAAAATATTTGATAAATTTAAAAAAAAAGGATATAATGTAATGTTTCTCCCAATAAATATATAAGTTGTACTTGCACAATATCTATCACATTTTCACAAAAGATAGTTGACCTCCATTTTTGATAAATAGATTCTATTGATATCTAAATATTAGGTGATGATAACAAGAGGGTGTGTTAATCTGATAATGAGATTTCTCTGTCACTAACTGTTTTAACATTGATCATTTTTGTATTTAAATAAGGTCTATAAAAATGAAAACTGTTTAGTTTCAGCTTTGATTATATATATATTTGCATATTAACTTATTTAATAGTAAGCGATAAAAATTACATAATTCATGATATGCAATGTATAAATAATAAGCACTATTGTTTACTTTAGATATGTATAAAATAAGAACTGTACATTCAATAAACATATGCAGGTCATCTTTCATACTTTCATGTACAATAACTGATACTGATAGTGCTTGCCAGTTGAAAGTAAGTTGTTCATTCAGGTTTGTTACATTATAGTATTACCATAACAGGTTATTGTATATTTTCACCAATTAAAGTGTAATTAGGATGTGATTAATACTGTGACTGGAACAACAACGATGTTGATAAGTTCAGCCTTCATTTGCACTTATTATTATTCAATGTAAACCGTATAGTAGGTCACCCTGGGTTTGTGAGTCTATTCCCCATGTTATCATATAGCTGGATACATTTTCTTTAAAATTTAATGATTGCCTGATTAATTTGTTTACCATTTAATTAATCTTTCTGGTTAGATGTATATTCCAGTACAAGTTATTTCAATTAGTTAATGTAACTTATTCTGCTATCTCACTCTTTGAGGGAAATATCTTTAATTATATGAAATAACTCATTATATTATCAATTTGCTGCAGTTTATGTTTTATTGTTATTTTGTAAGAATTAGCAATTATAGTTTATAAAAAAATTTTAAGCTTAATTGCAAATTAAATAGAGAGCAAATTATTGATATATTAAATAATACATTACACATAGTTCATAGACAAAAAATACAAGAGAAATCAGGGGGAAAAATATATATATCACTTTTGTTGAAATAATCAGTAAAATCATTATTAAAAACTTGTGAAATTTTTAAGCACATAATAAATATATATATAAACTAAATAAATTTATTTGAATTATGAAGCTTTTCTAATATTGCTATCTAATGTTTTTAGTCATTGGATTTAGGTAAAAACAATAATAGAAAAGAGATCCAAATTAACTTCATTTTAGATGAGAAATAATTGTGTGTTTAAAACAAATAAAGCTAGTAAATTCAATAATTATTAATTTTTAAATAGAACATGTTAAATTCACTCAAATTCATTCTAACTTGATTCTCATACATAATAAATTAAATAACATTTAAAATGACAAAATGGAATCAAAATCTATGAAATCAGTATACTATAAGTAACAAAATAATAAAAATGTGTAGATAATTACTATCATTGAAAACATAAAAAAATAAGTTGCAAAGAAACAATATTGAATACAAGACGAGAAAAGCTTCCATAGTTATTTATTTATTATGATATAAAAAGATTTACTAGAGAGAAAAAGAAAAGAATGACTATATTGAAAGAGAATATCTTACGGAAAAAGCAATTATACATATCTAAATAATGACAAATAAAAAAATAAAAAAATAAATTCTTAAATAATATTTATGAAAAAAATATAAACTATCATTACAGATAGACATAGCCTTTTAAATGACTGGTTTCATAAATAAATTATAACAATGAAGAAGGATACATTTTTCTTTATTAATGAACAGTCTATATGTGATAGGATTCAAAAATAGATGTTTGATAAGTTAGATTAGCAAATTAGTCACTAAACAATACTAAAGCCGTCAGCTGCCGCTGAAAGTTTATGCAAAAGAATAATAATAACAAGTGATATAATGAACTAAAAATTAGGAAATGCAAAACTTAAACTCCCATTAAACTTTGTGTTACCGCTTATTATCATAAAGTACAGAAAATAGCATTTTACCATATTATGTTTAAAAAAAGTTATAATTTTAGATAGTTCATTTTAGGTACAGAGGTTATCAATTAGGTTGGATGGTCCACACTTTAATACTTTATTATCAGCTCTATGATATTCAATTGTAAATAAGTGATATTTTACAGCATGTTTCTACTCTTTCTAAATGGTATTTCTGCTATCATTTTGCTTATAAGAAAATGTATTGCTCACACTCTATCTATATTTGCCAATAATATCTACAAGAAATTCAGCAGTTTCTTAATTTGATTTTAAGAATTTTAATCTATTAAGTATGTATGAGATTTTAGTTGATCACTGACTAACCATTACCTCAAACACTTATAGTATTGTGGAATTATGGTATCATAAACTTATCAATTTTATTTGATGAATTCAATTTCATTTGATGCATTTCTTCTAGGTCTGACAATTTTTATGTCATGCAATATAAATATTAGCAACTTGATCCAAAATAAAATAATCCATTGGAAATCATTTACAGGAATAAAATTACCAAATGTAAAAAGTTTAAAACAATAGTGGTTCACCTTTATTCTATTGTAAATAGTTTTCAAACTATTTTTTTTAGCCATTTAGAATTAGTAAGTTCATAGCTTAAAATTTTAAGCACGTGAATTGTTTTTACAACTTAATACTCTATAAATTCTTGAATTTTAATAACTTTTGGACAACAAAATGTAAAATATATTGGACATCTTTTAGAAATAAATCTGATCTGATTTTACAAGTTTTTTTTTTAATTACATACTAAATACTATTTTTTTTTTTTAAAGAGAACAAAAAAAAATAAAAATTTTTTTTTTTGTTTGTCTGTTTAAATTAATGTAATAATAAATAAAAGTCCCCAGATTTCTTACATATAATCTTATCTTTCATAAACAGAAAAAATTAGAGACGCGTTATTTTGTGTGTGTGTGTGAAAAGAAAAAAGCTTTTAACAAGACAGTTTGTTTGTTTTAACAGAACTGTAATATTCTCATTGAGAAGGATCAGTGGATTATTTTCAACTGTAAATAATTCTGTTTAACAGCCTTATAAAATTAAGCTGATTTGTACAATAAATAATTTGTTAAGATTAAAAAACAGCTAAGATAGAAAAGTCCGCAGCTGAAAATCTTGTTATCATGGAATAAAATTTTAATTAGTGCAGTGGTCAAAGCTGAAATTATGTAATCTCCTTCAAAGTCCAAATTCAGAAGTGTCTCCTGTTACCCATATTAACTATGGTAGATAAAGAATTATTAGATCATCTTTTACATAATTTTTTCCTGCCCATTCATGAATGCATAATCCAGGGAATAATTCAACAAAATAGATCTAATAAAGCATTACATTTTTACTGTTTTAAAGATCAATTTTCTTTAAAAAAAAAAAAAAATCGAATCTTGAATTTAATAAACTGGTAAATTAAAATCTAATACTATGATAAGAGAAATTGTATTTAAACTAAATAAAAAGATTGGTAACAAATATTAAAGCTAATATTAATATGTAGTAAATAAATTTGGTTGTTTTACAATAGTGTGTTGAAACCGCCGGAGGGCGGGGTTGGTTTGTAAACAAAGATAAATATAATGTTGCCGGGGCCGGGTTTTTTTTTTTGTTTGTTTATCACATTTATAAAAGTAATATCAAATCAAATTTTTTCAACACAACTAAAAAAAAAAAAAAACAAATGCATAAAAAAAATTACAAATAAATGAATTTACAAAAAAAGTACTTAATTTTTTTTTTTTGATTCTATTCATTATTTATATTTTCAAAGGGGCCGGGTTTTTTTTTTCGGTCTATGTATTTTTTTGTTGTTATTGTTTATCACATTTAAAAAGTACGGCAGATATCAAATCGATTTTGGCAAACCCAAAAAAAAAAAACATCGATTAAAAATGAATTTTAAAAAGTAGTTACCAATTTTTTGTTTGTTTTTATTCTTCTCATTAAACCCTTTCTATTTTCGGTTCGGTATTGTATGACAAAAAAATCAGCCAATTCAACTTCTTTTTTTTTTGGTTTGTTTTGTTTTATTTTAATAAATTATAAATAAATCTATTGTCCATTTAACGGTAACATTTACAAGCCAAAGTACAACTTTGGGAGAGGGGGGAAAGGGATGGGGGAGGGTGTTTCCAATTGCTAACAGAATGGAACGCCAACAACTCAAAGGTTGACCAAGTTTTGACGGTAATTCCCCAAAAAACCATCAATATATTTGGGCTCTTCAGGAAAAAAAAAACAAAAAACAGCAGGCATGCAGCTTCAAGCTTGTTTTGTTTGATAACCCGGTTCCAGCAGCCATTCGATTAATCAGCTCGCAGTTGTTCTCGCAAGAAACGTGACTTAGAGCGTGATTTGATAGGAATTGCACTTTTAACTACA
The DNA here is from genome assembly GCA_028023455.1 of Epiperipatus broadwayi. Taxonomy (NCBI): domain Eukaryota; kingdom Metazoa; phylum Onychophora; class Udeonychophora; order Euonychophora; family Peripatidae; genus Epiperipatus; species Epiperipatus broadwayi. Next base: position 8,426,549 of record JAQFVV010012417.1, read on the forward strand.
CTTGGCCCATTTTTTCAGCAGGAAATGGGGGCTAGGGAAGCATGAGACTCTGCTGATAATTGTTAGTAATGTTCCTAAAACATGCGAGATAGAGGGGGAGGTGGTCTTAATGAATATTAAAATAGTTTTGACAATCGGAATTCCAGCCACCCTCAGACAATACTGTAACCAAAAGTGAAATGTGATCGCACATCCAAAATGCTTAGCACAAAAAATCAGAGCTGTAAGCTGACACAATAGCTTCTGCGGCAGATTGGCTAAATGTCATGTTTCTGTGCATTAGCGTAGAAATAAACACAGCAGCCGGTACCCCCTCCCCCGTATCAACGGACTATTTCTAGGCTTATGCATTAGAAATAGAACATTCGATAGCGGCGGAGGAGGCCACCTAAACGGTATATTTCTGTGCGCTATCATAGAAATAATGCCCTCCGGTGGTTTCAACATGCTATTGTAAAACAACCATAAATTTTAACATGTTATCTTTATTTTAAAATACTTATCAAATTTTTTTTTTTATCTTTTCTTAAAATAATTTTTTTCTTTTAATTTATAAACGCTAAAACAAATATGTAAAACTGATTTCGTTTAATCAATAACATTTTTTTTTTATAACTGTCTAATTAAATAATAATTATGTGATTATATGAAACTAATTAAATGAACTGTCTCCAATATGGCTTCATACTTGCATAAATATAACCGTATATTGTATTTTATTTATGCGTTGGATTCATCCCTAGGTATTAATACATAAGGTGTAAATATTGTAAATAAATTTTGTGTTATTTTATTTTTATTATTTTAATTGTCCATTTTTTCTCTTTCATACCAACCCTAATTAAATAAAGCTATTTGCATACACCTACCGTGACACACAGCCATGTTTTCTTTTGATCTGGTAATAGGTAAAGAGAGGGGCTAACATATAAGAAGCTAGAGAGGGATTTGATCCTAATCTATAGATGTTTCTCTTTTTAGAGTTGGCACCTTAACCTGCAATATGGCAGATATTTTTTTAAAGTAATAAATAGCATCCATAGTGGCAAATAGGAATAATAGTCAAGAAATATAGCTGAATAATCAGTCTGACCATTATTAGTTAAGATACTAGATTGTACAAAAATTATCTATTATTATTCCTAATCCTTTTTAACCCCAAGATTTGAATCCTCTTACATTCTGATAAAGAATTATATATGTTTGAAAAGAGGAGTAAAACTGTAGGTCTATTTCAATATATATATATACTTTTTAAAAAATGATAAAACAATTATCCATTTTCTATGAATCTGATTTGCTAATAAAAAAATGCAATAATTTTAATTAGACATGTTTAAACACCATTTAATAATAAAGTCATTAAATATAATGAAATATTTTACCGTATAATAAAAATCATCCAAGTAAGGATTATTACTTTGTAGTTGGAGCAACTGAATCTTAACTAACCAGTCCTTTTCTTTTTGAGTCATCAATCCTGCATATTCATCTTCTTCTTCATCATCATCACCACCACCATGCCTAATTCCTGAAGACTGATCCCAGAAATTAACATCTGCTTGATTTATATGATTCTGTTGGTTATGTAAATTGTTATAATTTCTATAATCTCCACTATCAGAAAATTTTCTATATGGCAGATTTAACCGTGGCCGATTGAAACTTTAAAAAAAAAAAAAAATTAAACATTTTCTAATATAAGATATAAAAATTATCTAAAAGTGATGAAAAGGAATGGTATATTTTAAAATATCAATATTAAACATCAAGAACATTTTAAAACATACTTTATATTAGATATTAACAATGCCTTCTACTTAGAACAAATACATAATACACTGTATACGTAATCAGTTTTTGACAACTAAATTTTTGGTGCACTATTTGCATCATATTTACTCAACAATCATTTTTTAGCCATATCATATCAATCATTTGGTGGCTTAAAAATTTCTAACATCACAAAGTTTGAAACCAAGCTAACTTCTAACTATAGTTATGTCTAATAGTAAATCAGTAGTATATACTTTTAGAAATCTCATTACAAGCTAATTGCAGATACTTTTGGCCTTTTAGTAAAATAGCAGTAAATATCAATACTGAGCATCACATGACTTTTGTAATTCACATTTAACGATAATTAAAGATAATATCATTTATTAGATATAAAACCCAAACTATTGAATAATTAATGGAATCTAGATAGAATTGTGACAGAAAATTTTGTGAATGTTAAATTTATTTGTACTTGTTTACTTATTTGATAAAAAAATCAAGACATAATATGGAAAATGGATATAAATGATATTGATTTAAAATTGTACCATAATATAATTTCTCACAAAGAAATATTTGTATTTATTGGATATTATTATTTCCTATCACATTATTACATTAAAACATTTATTAAACATTTCAATATGAAAACTAATTTATTTGATACAAAATTTTTGTACTTCCAATATATTTCATAAAATTATCAATAATGAAATATATGGTTCAAGTATATTTTATTGTACAATAAGTAGATATTTTTCACTCTCCATACCTTAAGAATTTGTCAGATAGTCATAACATCAGAATGGCAGTGCAAATGATATCTGATTATAACATTTATTTTCTGAAAGAACAGAATGACACCCACTCTCTCACTCCCCATATCCATCTATTTATTAAACTAAAACAGAAGAATTATTATTTCTCTGACAAAATATTAATAGCTAGTATAACTAACTTAATAATCTGAATTCAAAGTGCTCTAAAAGTTATTTTGTAAATCTTATTCATATATAGAACATGTTGGTCCATTTTTCTATTTAATTATTGCTGATATTATTAATTTAAAAGATATTATGATTATGATAATTTTAAAATAAATTCTTATCTTGTAGTAAATAATTGTTCCTTCTTTCATTAACTACAATTTTAGATCTTTAGCCTTTAAAGGAACATTGCATGAAAATAAGTTAAAGTCAAATTTATAAGTAATGATGTTTATTTAAATGGACAAATATTGTATTAAAAATTATATAGTAGATTATAATATAAATTATTTATAACTAACAATGATTATTAAATCTTTACAAAATTCTCTTTTTAATCTTTATTATTACTGTTATACCCAAGTTTATGGCATTACTATTATCTAAGTTATAAATTTAAAATTTTAGAGCTATAATTTACATTTTATATGCCATTCTTACCATGGATAACAGATCAAAAGGGTTACAATATATACAGATATTAGGATACACAACTGAAATAATTTGAATGTGATTTTAATGGTAATATAATCATGTATTTAATGTTAGTAAGTGTTACATTTAGATACTTTAATTATTTTAACTACTGCTTACAAAAAACAGAGATAATATTCTATTAAGAAAATGAAATTTTAATTATTCATCAGTAATTATTTTAGAAGATAATTAAATTGCTAATAACATGTTTTTCTAAGAGCAGCTTTACAAGCATAAATAGTAGTCATATATTTATATTATATAACAGCTTACTTAAAATTTGTAATTTACTACAATAAGTTTTGATAACAACAAACAGATCTTAATATCAATATTAAAGAATTAATAAAAAAAAAAGTAATATGCAAACATTATACTAGCAAACATCACAGAAACTAGTATCTGTTTTCAAGCTAATTCAGAGTAACTAAAAAACAAAAGGTATTGTTAAATTTATAGAATTATAAGAATTGCATATATAAGAGAAGTCATTAATAATATCTAAGCTATCGTATAGTTATCCAGAAGTGATTAAATCAGCCTTGAATGATGAAGTAATTATATAGTTTATTCATACATTTCTTCTTTTCCACCATCTTTCAAATAGATTAGCTATTAAAACACTCAAAAAAAAAAAACAAACTATAAATATTATTTTTTTTTAAAAAAGTTCCATATACAATTAGTTTAATATCTAAAGTGCTATGTTCTAATTTCTATACTTTTAAAATAGAATATTAATTTTAAATAGCCTACATAAATTTGAACTTTTTTATTAAAAAAAAAATTATTATTTTTTTAAAATTTCTAAGAAATATAAATATTATATTTAAACATAAATGATGATATTGCAAACAATATAGAGTTAAAAAATAAAACAAATTATCAAAATCCCAAAATTTTGAATAATTATTATATTGAAGCATTTCATTCTTACATTATATAAACAAATTTAGTCAGAAAAACTTGGATTTCAAAAAGAATAAGCTATCCGAATAAAATAGAATGCAGTTATTGGTGTTGCAATAAATAATGTAATAAATTAAATTAAATTTCAATTATTATAACAATATATTTCTAAAATTATATGTTTACAATAAAATCCTGCTAAAAAAAGGCATTTCACATAAAGCTAAATTAGCTGTATTTAAACAAATACTAACTTTTGGTAGTTGATTAGTCACAATACCTTGAATCTGATTAAATTTATGAATAATTCTTCCAGAACAAATAAATAATACTACTTTAAATACTGCATGAGTTAATAAATGAAAAATTATTAAAATTGGAAATCCTAAAGAAACAATTGTCATTATTAAACCAAGTTGACTAAGAGTTGATAAGACAATAATTTTCTTAATATCATACTCTAAATTTTCAACAATTCTTGCTATTATTATAGTTAATCTTGATATAAATAATAAACTAATTTTAAACATCATTTCTCTACTGCTGAAAAAGAAATCTGAGCACTTTTAGTAATTCCATCCAATATCAGTAATATAATTATAACATAAATAATAATATTATCAAATCAACTTATTGAAAAAAAATTTCAGTTACCATGATTTAATATAAATGCAATACAAATTAAAAAAGCAACATCTTCAACTCGATTTCTTTAAATAGTTAACATCCCTGTTTTATTAGATTTTTTTATTTTGATAATAAATAAATAATACATATGATATTAATCCTAATCCATCCCATCCTAATAAATTGAAATTAAATTTAGAGAAATTACCAAAAAAATTATAGAAATAATAAATACGCTAACAATAATACAAAAACGTACTAATAATTTAATAAAGTAAGATTTTATTGATTTAGATACATTCAGACTCTGCAAAAATGAGCAAACAAATTTTGTTTTTAAAACGGCACCCCCCCCCCCATTATAACTAATATTAAACTCTTATTTCTTTTAATATTAATTACTACAAAAATTTGAAAATCTTCATTACCATAACTCACCCATTTGCTGTCATACCAATTATTTTAATTAATTTATTACTACTGAAGTTTTATTACTAATATAATAATAATTTTCTTGAAATCTCTATCTTCACATGGGTTCCCGACTGTAAAAACACTAAATGTGGTATACATCTTTGTTTCAAAGTGTTTAAAAAAGCAAGAACTATTACTTAAGATAGTTAAAATGTGAGAATTACTATTTGGAAAGATAATCTTAAGTAATTTTATAAATTCTTCAATACAAACTGGCTCTATTTCTAGATAGTTCTTCAATTCTCCCAATAGTCTTTTGGATATAAAAAGTTTCAGAACATTACACAATACTTTACAATGGTAAACAAGAAATATTTTTATCAAGTAAAGATGAAAATAGACAATTTCCATTTAGTAATATTGTATCCCCTATATACAATATAAATTGAAGCTTATCACTCTTGGAATTCACATTCCCATAATTAAAAGTCAAATGGAGTCAATATAATGAAAGGAATATTAATAAAATCACTCATTCCTTCTTGCTATGACTGACTTAACTAATTCATAAATAGCAACTGCCAAAAATAAAGTCTGACAGTTGTAAAATATTAAGGATAACTTTTTTAATTTGTCTTGATAATTAAAGTCTCCAAATTATAAGTATTTAAATTAATAGTATTGTAATTGTATTAAGACTTTTCTTAATTTTTTTTGTAACATTTACCTAAGTGATTAAATTATATTTCATTAACAAAAATGATATATATGTAACTCAAATTCACAACTACCAAAAAAAAGTTATGATCACCTGTTATAAGCAGGATATCTTATTTGATTAGAAGAAAAAACTCCTCGACGTCCTTGAAAAGAACAATGATCATTGAAAGACATCGGCAATGGAACCCTATAAAAAATTACATGAACACATACAAAGATGGATATAAACAGTAAAAGAATATACATTATTTAGTATTAACAAGAAATGCATATTTAATTCACAAATAATTACAATATATATACATATTCTAATAAACACAATACTAAAGTATATGCAAATGAAAGAAAGCAGATTAACTTCCAGGGTCTACGAAAGTGTACATATGAAAATCGTTTTATTGTCAGAAAAACTGAGAATAAAATGGTATATGCTTTTTTGCTCTAAGCTTGGTTTTTCTGAAAAGTGTAAAAATGAGGGTGAATTTCAAACTCATGCCAGATATAATGGCTGAAATAATAGTTTGAAAATTAAAGTAAACAAAAATAAAAAAAAATATCTTATTTCAGAAACCATTGCAAATAATAATCTGAAGTTAAATAACATATCATAAGTATTCTAATAGCATATATCAAAATAAATATAAATAAACAAAAAAGCAGATCAATTTCCATTGATTATGAAAATATAATTGAATATATTTGCATTTTATTGTCAGAAAAATCATGAATAAAACAATAGACTGCTTTATATATGTGGAACTAGGAATAAAAAACAAATGGTTTTATATATGCAAAAAAAAATTAAAAATCCAAAATATTTTCAGATATTATACATTTAATATCTCCAAAACAAAAATGAAATGTCATTTGACATGGTGCTCTAAAATTCCATAATAAATTATACTATAAGAATAGCGATCTATGGAAAATTATTGTTCAAGATGAGTTATTATCCCGCTTACTACCTTATTATCTATTTTTCTTCAAGCAAAATATATACAAACATACAATTATAAAAAAGCAAAAAGTAATAAATTTTAATATATAATTAAAAATATTAAATTTATAAAAAATTTCATTTCTAAAGTAACTTGTTATATCTACAAAAAGTCAATTCAAAACTGCAACATGGAAATATAAAATACATGCCATAAAAATTGTTATCTGATATGTATAATTGTGCCTATCTTTTAAAGAAATATTAGAATATAGATAGAGCATAAATTTTATATATCTATTATTTAATTTTTTCTGATATCATCTTTACCATATTGATTTAAATCAATTTAAATGTACATAACTCTTGATAAAATAAATCCTATAAAAGCAAAGTACTTCATAGTAGGCAAGTTAGTGGATATTTGCAAGCCAAAATGCACTACGTAGATACAATGTGTAAAAGACCACCATTATCATTACTAATAATCTATTCAAAGATAGGTTTAATAAATTACTTCAGAACTTTCATCCAGACTTCACATCTCTTATTCTTTTCCCATGATTTTTAGCATTATCCTTTTTCTATCAATTTTTACAATTCTCATTAATATACCATCATTAATTCTCTATGTTTAAAAAACATGACCATATATTCTTATTTTTTTTAAAGAAATAAATACTGTATTCTTTTTTCATCTATTTCATTTTTATACTAAAGCAGTTAACAGTTGTAAATATTATGCTTGTATGTTAAATTTTCTGCTTAGTATATTTTAATGACACAAAAGGCTTCATTATTTTATGATGCAACTTCAAACACAAATTTGAGAAGGCAGAGTTAAAGACATGGCAACCAATAATAAACTATCACCAACAATAACCAAATGGTAACATTTGATAAATATTATTTTTTTTGTTTACTTATCTCAACCTAAATTTTCCATTTTCATGATCATTTTTTTTTTTTTCCACAATGACTTAAATTTAAGTTTCACATAATATTACACTGCAGACAAAATATTTAGATATCTTCTAATTAATTCCAAATTAAATGCCTCACAAAATAATGATTCCTTTATTACGTCTACTTAGCTATTAACATTTCTCATTTTAATTTCGCTTTCTTCTGATTGATCACCAATAGCTTAACTAACTTTTTAAATATTTAAAACATTAACTAGTTTCAATTTTTTAATTTCAATCATCTTAAGCATAGCTGTAATCTCAATTATATTTATTTTCATCCAAATTTTTTTGTAAATTTCTTAAATTGCAATATTTATATAAAACATCATACGATTGATACTTAGAAAGCACAAATGAAGATTAAAAATAAATTTGCTGCTGAATTATGCCTCAATATTTTTATTACAATTATTAATTCAAAAATCTAGACACAGAAAATATATAAAAAATAAAAACTATAAAAATGAAGATATTTAAATGACGAATGTAACATTTATTTATTTTCTTTAATAAAATATTTATAGTGATGTAAAGATAATGCACAAAAATTCTAATAATGATTAGAAAATAAAAATAAACTATGATTCCAGTGTCCATAGATATGACACCTCCATCATCAAATAAATTATATTACAATTATGATATCTTATTAAGGTCAGAATATCTGATTATCCAAATACCATTAATTTCTAACCTGGGAACAAACTAGGACACTTAGGGAGTTGCAAAAAGAATTGAATAATAGTTGAAAAAGGCATATATGTAAAAGTGAGTCAAAAGATAATGGTGATTCAAATTATTAACTTTATTTTCAAGATCTTCTAAAATCTAAATATTAATTTATTCCCAACCATATATATTTTCTATAAATAAATATAATCAATCATCAAAAAAGATTGCCATACTCATTTCCTGTCTTTCACTGCCTGTTTATGAAAATAAGGATGATTGTTAATAAACCATCAAACATCACACGATCACCATTCTAGAAAGTAATCTGGGGATATTGGATGAGTAGGCACTAGATAGGGATTTTATGCACAAACGTTTCTGCATCCATTGATTACTCTGGCTAGCACAGAGTGATGCTACTATATGGAGAGTTTTGCCTCTGTGATGATTGCTAATGTTGTTTATTTAATAAAAGTAAAAAATTGACTGCTTTGATAAATGGCATAGCAGGATTCCTTCATTATTTAATCTCAAAAAAAAAAAAAAACCTCTAATTTTCTTGATTTATTTTGAGAATGATGCACACACATTCACCTTCAACTTTCCTTTGCTTTATGATATTGCCATATCAATACCAATGTATATGTAAGAAGATACTCCAATCAGTTTTTTGAACTATGTTCAAAGAGTTCTTTCAGAAATTTTTTTATCTTACCAAAAAGATAATTAATTATTCCACTGTTTTTTAACTCTATTATTGAACTATTTATTTATAGTTACAATATAAAAATTTGAAAAAGTAGTAACTGTATTAATAACAAACAATTTTCTAATACGAAGGCGCAATTTGTGAAATTAAACAGAAACACAAGGGAAAAAAATTGGGAATTATTTCTTTATATCTTTTAAATAACATAAGATAGACATCAATTTATTTAATATTAAATGATTAGTCAAAGAAATTATAGAATGTTATATATCTGTGGTTTTAACTTTTCTTAGACAAATTGTAATTCAATTAAATTATAAGCGATAGTAACAGTTGGATAAGAAAAGCTTAAGTTTCAATATCTTGGTCTAACATTGATGAGGTTGATATCAAAAACCAGTATATCGAAAGCGGCTTAGCATAACATTATAACAGACACTGAAACTTAAGCTTTTTTATCTAAGCATTCCTAGCACTTATAATTTAATCAAATTAGAATGTTATTTGATAAAATTCTAAGCTTGCAGAGAAATTTTTAACTAACTAAAAATTAAATATTCTATCAGAAATCATGTATTCAGCAATCCTTTAATTAGTGAGATTATGGCTTCAAATGAAAGATTATTAAACAAATATCTATTTACACATTAGATGTAATAATATTTTATAGAAAACATGTATATTTAAATATTGAATCACAATATTTTTAAAATAATAAAGCAACAATTTTTCTATTTCTGAATAGTAATTTAGATTGCAATAAAAAATTGGTCATATTATAGTTTTAATAATTTATTAAGAATCAAAATTCAAATAAACAAATGAAATACATTTAAAGTTTTTTAGAAAAAATTACTTTTATAAGCCAGTTTTATCAATTTTTCTTTTTATATATACTGAGAAGTGCAATAGCTACTACATTTTGCCCTAAGCTAAGTCCCCCAATTACATATTGTATTGCTTATTGTACAGTACATATGCAGTACTAATCAACACACACACACACATATATATCTCAGTTGCCTTTTTTATGTGTATAGTATGTATAAATTATAATACAAATAAAATTAGAGAGAATCTGAACCCAGATTTTCAAGCTCTCTTCAGTCATCCACTCCATCTTATACAACCAATACACATGACCACATACATGTGAAAAAAATAAATGATTTCCAATATAAGCATTTCGTGCTAAACCAGCACTCATCAGTCTGGTCCAGATTATCATCTTCCACACATATATACAATTAGTGCTCAGTTTATATCATGTTAGCAAATCTTCAAACTTTAATGGACAGGCTTCAATCTTCTCCACTCTCCAACTCTTCACCCATTCATATTTGACCATCTGATGAGTGCTGCTTCAGCATGATACTGGAGAGCATTTAACTTTTTCACATGTATGTGGTCATATATATCGGTTGTACAAGCTGGAGTGGATGACTGAAGGGAGCTTGAAAGTCTGGGTTCAAATCCCCTCTAATTACACCTAGTATAAGTATATATATACTATACTTGTATTTAAATATTATAAATACATAAAAAATAATAATAATATAATTAAGAATAAATTGACATAGCACAATGGCATATTACATTTACTGTGTCTTTGCTCGTTCCAAAAAAAAAAAAAAAAGGAAAAATGAAAAACTTAAAGAGTACATGATTTTTATTTTTTTTAAATTAAAATGAACAACATAGTGTCGGATTTTGATAGTTTCAAACTGTTGATGTACCACAACCAGTTTCATCACAATTAGATATGCTTTAGACTAAGAGTAGGCAAACAATGGCTCGTGAGCTAAATGTGGTTGATTCCAATTGGTAGTTCTTTTGATCATAATAAATAAATTTTTTGTTTCCTCTTGTAATTTGTAAAAATGTGCATTACAGCATTGTTTCTTGAATTCAGCCTTATTACAAAATAAATTTTATTGTATATAATGAATACTTAAATATTAAAAATTTGTGAATAAATGAAACTATCAAAGTAATTTTTTGTTTTTATTTATTTATTTTTAAGATAATTTTTATATTCATTAGAATGTATATGGATTTTATTATGTTCTATTACTAAAACAAATGTTCAAATAAATCCTGTCATTATTTTTCAGGGACATATTTTTCACCTCTTTATTTGTAATTCTTTAATGTGTATGTGTGGGGAGATACCTCTCTCCTTGCATTTTTAAAGAGTGAAAGAGGAGATTTAAACAAAATGGCTCTTCGTGTTAACACGTTTGAAGACCCTGCTCTAGACAATATCCTTTTTGTTCTAATTTTTTTTTTTCTATGCAAACATAGCCCCATCATCAGCAGATGAAGCCTTTCCAGTTATTTTTATATCTGTATAGGCTTCAGACTCCATATACAATTATTTCTATTAGTAGCTAGCCATTTCAGATTGTAGGGAAATTTCTTTACAAACTCAAAGCCTTCTGATGTAATATAAAAGCATTTTACCAGTTGGCAACTTTTATTTTATTGCTAAAGGAAATTTTCTCTTAAATTTCATAAAGTTTTTAACTTTATACTTAGAAAACATTTTATTATATGAAATACTGTATCATATCAAACTTTTTTTTTTTAAAAAAAGATGAATAATAAAAAAAAATGGCTATAGCTATATTATCAAATTTATTAAATTTACAAAATTTAATATTTTTATTTATTTATATTTTATTTGGATAGTGCACAATTGAAGTAGTGAAACTGACATAGTAACACACATGTATATATATAGCTAACTATCAATCCATTATAATTCAAAGGAGTGAAGAAAATAAGATACTTAAAAACAAAGAAAGCTATTGAAAATTGTAGATACTTTAATGAATATTTATTAAAATATTTTATCTATAAAGTACAATTTAAGTTCTTTTAGCTTTAAATATAACAAAGATATTAAAAAAAATTTTTTTAAATAAATAATTCTTATCTCATCATTTAACCTATTTTGCACTTTCCATTTTCTACATTAAAAAAAAACGAAACTAAACATTTAACATTTCTAAAAGAAAGGTAAACAAATAAACAAAAAAAAATCCCTCTCTTTTAAAGAACAAATATGAAAAATAGTTAGAGTAGGGTTAATTCTTTTTAATTAAAAAAAAAAAAGAAAAAAAAATCCAGTTGATTCTAAATTATTATAGAATAATTAAATAAGAAAGAAAAATATTTTTTAAAAATAAAAACATTGTTTCAAATTAAAAAAATAACTCTATGCTATTGCAATGGAGTGTGATGTGCATGCACATACATTTAAGTGATAAAATTAATATATGGGCAATAAGTTATTATATCTAATTAAAGTAAATTACTAATTAAGAATCTAATTGAAGCAATGACAAACCTAATTTTTAAATAGAAATTTAAATTGGATATTCCAAGGGATTAACATTCCTGAAATTCCAACTGAAGTGATAAGGAAACTTCTACAACAATTAAAAAAGTCTAAATATAATGTTGAAGGGGAACAGACGAGACACCAGAAATCCATAAGAACCGGCAGGCACATTCATAGATAAACAGGATACTAATCAGCAAATGGACTACACATCCCAGTGAATTCGGTCACTGTAACAATATGGACCTAGGACTCCTATAGACAATCCTGGCTTTATTACAATTTATATATATCAAAAGACTATTAAAACCATAATTATCCATAGCAATAATTATTGTACAATGCATATTCATAAAGACTGATAACTTTTCCGTATCCTATAACATTCAAATTTTATATTAATACATGTATTTGTTGCTTATTACCTATGTATAAAGTATATATCAACTATTAATATATTATAAAAGTTATACTTTTAAGAACCTAATTTCTTGCATTTTCAATATTAGTATCTGTGTGGAATGATTGATTTTATCAACAATATATAGTAGAAAATGATTGAAAAATAATAGATCCATAAAAACTTAACACATATTTCATAAGTACAGAATTTGGGACCAAATAGAAAACAACGGCTAAGGAAAAACGGTATATGTGTAACTATAAAGATCAAATATCTAATGTAACTTATTTGTCCACAATGTTGTAATTATTTAAGTAAATGTGGACCAAGAGTTGACATTATAAATATAAAATAATAATTTGTAAGAATAAACAATGAGGCAGTGTTGAATATATTGAATAAAATAGTCAAAATTCTCTTTCACAACAGTCTTCTTTGTAACTATCAAATCAAAATAGAAGGATTGTTCACCTTTTATTTAAAAAATATATTCTTATTATCAGTTAGAGGAAATATTATTCCTTGAAAATTTACATATTTTATCAAGACACAATGTCTCATAGCCATAACCTAGCAAATGAGATTTGAGTATATGTGCAGATATGTTTTATATAAAAAATTAGGAGAAAATGTACATATATTTCTAAAAAAATTCCTATACTTCTGAAACTAATATATCACTCCCTACAATATTATAAAATTTCTTAAAATATTTCTTCAGGATCTTTTAAGATTGCAAAAAGCTGTTTTGACTTCATAAAGCTGGATATCTTTACAGAAATTGAAATGAATAGATAAAATAGATATATCATTTAAAGTCATCATCTTAATTTTTATATCATTATTCAAAAGATGATCAAAATATTCTTTTCATTTGTTCAAAATATTAGTGTCATTTTATAAGAGAGTACCATTTCTGGATTTAATAGAATTGTGATATCGTTTCATAAGTTCATATGTTGTTGTCAATATATTAAAAAAACCCATCTACAATGACCTCAATATCTTCTTTACAATTTTAATCCCCAATCATTTTTAAACCTTTTTATCATTTATTAAACCTTTGCCTTCAGATCTCTATATTTATTATGAAGTTCCATTTTAATTTACTATTCTGCCAAGCACAAACATGTGTTTCTTTTCATCAAATTATTAATAATAAAATCTTTTTCAGAAAAGCAGTCATAATTCTTCTTTTTAGTGAAACCAAGAATAGATTTACTTATGTCCATAGCACATTCCTTAACAGAATTCCATGCTTCAATAATATAAGTCTAAGATCTAAGTTAGCAATTCTAAGGTTTAATAGCTGTTGAAATTTATTATAGTAGATTCTTCTACAGAATAACTATCAATTTTCTTGTGAATATGATTGGAATAATATCTTCTTTTTTTTAAAAAAAAAAAAAAGGCAACTAACATTTTAATCTTGAAATATACTAATTCAGGATTTGGCCAACTATTTCTGCTTATTAAGTACTCATGTAATGTGGATTTCTTTTGTATTCTGACTCTCAATTATAATGTACTCTATTAAATGCCATGCATCCATGTTTCCTTATAGCAGTTTTTCTGTCTAAACAAAGTATTTGTGTTAGTCACTTCCAATAACTTTTGGCCAAAGATTATTATTTGCACCAACACAAGCATTAAAATATCCAAAAATAAATATTCTATATTTTAATAGAATTGCTAAAATAAACCTATCCAACAAGGAATAAAAGCTTTCCTTCTTTGAAAAGTTGGACCACAAGCACCAATAAAATGAGCACTAGTACCATTATGGAAGGAGAGTTTTAACATCATTAGCTTTCATTAAATAATAAGATGAATTCCAACAATAGAATACATAAAATTGGGCTTTACAACAAATCCAACACCATGCATATTCCTTTCAGATTGATCGCTTTTTCAAAAAAATTTGAATCCATCCACTTGTTCTATTAGACTACCTTCATTTGGGAGACAAGTTTCATAAGTATAGTTATATCAATCTTAAATCTTGATAGATCTTTAGCTACTGTGCAGTCCCTCTGTTTTAGTCTTCAAGAGTTTATTTCAAGTAAAGTTCGCATATTCTATATATTTATAGTAAAAAAAAAATTTTATAATACCTTTAATAACACTGCTGCCTCCTGCTTTACCACTACTATTTATATTATTACTAGTGATATCTATTGCTATGAGTCTACCAATGATATCAAATTAATCAGATTGCGTGAGACAGACCATTCTTAGATCACATTTTTTAGGCTTTTCCACTTTTGTTGTAGGCAAGCCCAAACGAAAAATCTATCGCACACAAATATAGTTCCAATCCGATTTATTAGTGATTATACTGCTTCGAGCAAAGCAAAGATCACAACTAAAGACTGCCAGACCATTAAGTTTTATCCCCATCACTGTTTTCTACCTAAAAAAAGGGGGAATTGGAATCAGAAATGCTGTGCAGATAAGGATAGAAATGTGATTGCACAAGCACATAATCCCATTGTCACAATTACTGTAAGATGTCTAAGGGCATTTTTGGTGACTGGGCTTTACAATAACATAAGTGATTTATAAAGGAAAAGTGTGAGACAGACTTTATTATCAGAAATCTGCAAATGTATAAAAGCAAGGACAAAAAAACTTACTACTGATAGAACAGTACAGTAGTAAACACTATCTTTGCATGAAGCCTACTTTTTTAAATATGCACAGAACCAAATAAAAGAAAATTATTAACAGAAAACCATCTACTACTAGACACACTATTTAAATATTGACTCTAGTATTAATGAAATGCAAGAAAAATTGGTTTATTGCCCAAAATAAATAAGGATTTCATAAATACTAATTTATTTTAAAAAATTACTAAATAAATTTGAATAAATTATTTCAAAATTCATTAAAACAAAAAACAAAGTAATGGACTGTTTAAAGTCTCTAGAAGTAAAAGAAAGAATTTTAAAAGTAATTATTATAAAATTTCTTTTAAATTCTATTATGTAAATTATCATAAAAAATGAGTGCTTTATATCTAAAAAAAAAGGTGAAAATGGTCAAAATGTGTTTACTGCTCAAGATAATTATATGTTAAATGATAAATGTAAATCAAAATTTTGAGTTAATAATCAATGTTTACTTTTCAAATATGTAAAACACAGATTTATATATTGAACGCTCCAAGATAATTATATATTAAACGATAAATGAAAATCTAAATGATCAATAACCAGTATGAAAGCACAGAATTATACATTGTTAGAAAGTTTATTTAGCCTATAATTTAAAGACTAATCATAATTAAATAATAATTAAAATATGCCAATTAAATCTATGATCAAAGAAAAAATTTCAGGAAATAATAAAATCATTGTATATATTTTAAAGGGAGACAAATTATACCCAAAATGTCTATATCAATGACTAAAAAATCACATTAAAAGAAATTATAAAAAAACAAAATCAAGACCAATAAATTAAAAAATTAAATATCCTGCATTGGATTTACAGATTATGAAAAGAAATAAGAATCTATAAGCATTACTGTTATGGTTAAAGCTGTGAAATATCATAAAACTAATCCACCATACATCTCCAAAAATATCATAATGCAACATGGGATAATAATACATATTATTATTGTAGATTTATTAATCATGGGTAACCCTTTTGCGCCTAATTTTTTTTTTTTATTAATTTTATATTTTTCAGTTCATAAATATGTAATAGTTACATCTCAAAATTTTGAATTGTTTGGACTTCAGGTTTTGAAGTAGATGCATGGGACAAATATATCCCACTAAGCATATAATTCACCCATACATATGAGGCAAAACAGACTTATATGGAAATTTTTTTAATTGAAAATTAAAGCTTTGAAAACTGTCTAAACACAAAGCAATATTACAAGAAGACTATCATTGGAATTTTTTTCCCCCACTTTCTTCTTGTGGCGAGACTTCGATACTGGTGGGATGCATGTGTCCCATCTGCACAAAAACCGCAATTTTTCGGGAAAAAAAACAAAATTATTACACTGATATTATTAAATTATATTTTATAATCTTACCTGTTCATATTCCACCAATAAAAATACTTATTTATCTAATTATTTAACAAATTTAATGTTTCAGTATCTTACAGAACATATATAACCCATTAGGTGCAAAAGGGTTTAAGAGTATTCAGAAAAATAATTCTCTATTCCTAAAACCTTTTGATAGTTTTATAATAGCGTGTTGAAACCACCGGAGGGCGTGGTTTGTTTGTAAACAAAGATAAATATAATGTTGCCGGGGCCGGGGTTTTTTTTTTGGGGGCTGGGGGGTTGTTTATCACATTTAAAAGTAATATCAAATAAATTTTTTAACAAAAAAATGCATAAATCAAAAAATGAATTTAAAAAAGTACTTAATTTTTATTCTTTTCATTATTTATATTTTTGGGCTGGGGTTTTTTTTTTTTTCATTTGTTTATCATCTCAATTTTAACAAAAAAAAAAAAAACATAAATCAAAATGAATTCTAAAATGTAGTTACTTTTTATTCTTTTCATTACTTTTATTTTCGGTTTGGTATTCTACGAAATCAACTTTTTTTAAAATTACAAATAAATATATTTCCATTTAACGGTAACATTTACAACAAAAAGTCAAACTTTTTTTTTCGGGGTGGGTGGGTGGGAGTACAATTCTTAACAAAATGGGATAACGAAACTCGAAGATTGAGAAACTTTTTACGGTAATTACAAAAACAAATATACACCTGGGTCTCGTTTTATGCGGTAGATACGTTCCACAGAAAACCCGCATTAAAAAAAAATCGCACAAAAATAGACTTAACTTATCTTGAAAAATGGGGAATAGAGTCTGTAATTTTCAGAATTCGCATAAAAGCAAAGCAACAAAGAAAAATTAATTTAAAATTCGCATTAAAAAAATAAGCAAATAAAGTATGACTAATAACAAATTTCAAATATTTGAAAAAAATTAATACAAGACAAACTTTTTTTGCTTTTTTTATTAACTACAGTATTTAATTTTACATTTTTCATACATATTTTAATCATTACCGCTAGCATTCGTTAGTAAACTGGAAAGAAATCAGACTCGATGTGAAGTATTGTAGCTTCTCCTTAAAGGAAGTCAAGAATCTCTCAGCAATTATGCCCAGAGAAACCTGTTAGACACTTTTATTTTTATTCGTGATGTGATGTACAACTAGCTAGCCAGCCTTTCCCTTGTCAAATATTCCAGTTGGTCGAGTGAGGTAAAACTCTGAACTTTTAATTGGTTCATTCACAAACTCAGTGATAGAAATATATTCATCTTTTAATATTATATTAATTTTAGTTTCTATGCAAAAAATATATTAATAATTTATAAGTTTATGAAAGTAAACGAAAGTTTTTTCAAAAATATATTTCTATTTATAATTATAAAGATATTCAATAGCGGAAAAAATAAAAAAAAAAGATTGTAGCAAATTACAAGCTGTGTAAACGTCATTGTGTCGCCCCTCAATTTACGTTATTAAAAAAGTCAAAATTTTTTTAGTAAAATCTTAGCGGTTTTTCTAAAAATAATTATATTTTCAGCATATTTTAACCAAAATACATTATATGTAAATAAATGCCAGAAAAATATTATAAAACATTAATCTTTGTTTGAAAATCAAATAAACAGCTTGGGGCAATCAAAACTCTTGACAGGATGTCAAAATTGTTGCTATTGTTGGTTTCTTTGTCAATTTACGATCATGTAAAGTATACAATTTTTTAATAAAACCTTACTACTTTTGTAAAATAACTATATTTTCAGCAGATTTTATGAAAATAATTTATAATATGTACGAAAAATAATAAAAAAAACATTCTAAAACACATATTTTCATTTTCAGCGGTGAAAAATATTTATCAGCGGTCTCTTTTTGACCAAATAATCATCAGCCAATCAGCGTTGAGAACGGACAGTTTCTTCCTTTTGTAAGACTTAAAACATTCCTATTATTGATTTTTTACTTGTAAAATAATTCAAGAGAGGGCAGCATCTTATGGGACTTTTTCTAAGCTAACAGGTTTATTTGGGCATAATTGCAGAGATATTCTTGACTTCGTTTAAGGAGAAGCCATAATACATCACATCACATAAGCTTTCAAACAAGCATAAAATCATCACCGTAATTCAAAAAATGACTGATTTCGAGGGACCTAAAGCCATTAACGCAAATTTGCGTTGAACCCTAGAGAAGCTAGTTGCGCCAGTTTGTCTTGTGCTGTGTTAACGGTTTTCTGTTTCTGTATTAAAAAAATGAGATCGAAATCAAAATAAAAAGATTATACATTATCATTAGAAAGATTATTTTCAGTTTATAAAATCTCCGTTTTTTATTTTAAAAATCTAAAAGATTATTTATTTTTGTTATATATAACAAAATATATGTTTTAAAAGTTTAATTTTTTTGAATATTTATTGCGATATTTTTATATGTAAGTATAAATCTATTATTATTATTTACTCATTAGTATAAATAGATTATTTACATAGAAACTAAAATTCTAAATATAGCTTCAGGCCATATTCACGTTAGCTGCTAATATAACGTTATATTTTTTGGGAAAAAAAAAAAAGTATTTCAAGTGAAAATAAGTTATTAATAATTTAAATTTCTTGATATCTAATAAATATAGTGAAATATGAAAGATATTAAGAAGAAACATGAATCGCATAACTTCAAAATCGCATTAAAATAATCCGTGTAAAATGAGACCCAGGTGTATACGGCAATTAAAACCAACTTTTTGGGCTCTTCAGGAACAGCATGCATGCAGCTTCAAGCTCTTTGGTTTGATAAGCCTTCCAGCAGTCAGAGAATTTTGAAATTCGGAAACTTTCCTATTTCAGCCATTTGATTAAGCTCGCAATTGTTCTCGCAGAAACATGACTTAGAGCGTGATTTGATCCAAATCGCACTTGCACCTACACTTGCCCAATTTTTTGAGCAGGAAATTTGGGCTACGGAAGCATGAGACTCTGCTCATAATTGTTAGTAGACATTCATAAAACATGGGAGATGATCTTAATGAATATTAAAATTGTTTTGACATTCGGAATTCCAGCCACCCTCACACATTAGCATAGAAATAGATACAGCCACCACGTACAACTGACTACTTTTAGGCTTACGCATTAGAAATAGAACGTTCGATAGCGGAGGCCGCCTAAACGGCATATTTCTGTATGCTATCATAGAATTAACGCCCTCAGGCGGTTTCAACACACTATTATAAAACTACCAAACTGTTTATAGCAGTGTTGTATGAAAAAATAAGGATTAATTAAATTTTTGGACTTTTGCAGATGATGTAGTTATAAATGCAACCATCAGATAAAAGCAAAAAGGAAAGACTAAATGGACCAAGGTAATGTATTTTCCGTTTAAAAAATAAATAAAGATCAATATTAATGAATTAGAACTTTGCTGGTTGTTTTCTATTCCCTCGTGCCAGCCATTTGATGCTAATCAAAAACACATACATATTAAGATTCCAGGCCGGACCTGTGATTCTATCTATATAAATATCGTTTTTTTTAGTTTTTGGAATAGGGAATTAGAGCAACTAATAGTAAATAATATTATTATTTAAAAAAAAAAAAAAAATTAGAAATTCACATTAAATTTAAAAATGATATCTGAATAATTGATGTTTTTTAGACAGTAATTCTTAATCGAAAATAAGACACAATTATACATTTTTCAATTTACACAAAATTGCTACATTCACGCTAAATTTACAAATGATAACAGACTAATTTGCTTTTGTTTTTGGACAGTAATTAATCAGAAAGTGGGTTCTTTTGTTAGTGTGTATATATAAAAAAAGTACCGTTATTGAAATACATTTCAAAATGATACCCGACTATGTTGCAATTTTTTTTTTGAACAGTAATGAATCACAAAGTGGATTGTTTCTGTTAGTGTGTAGATTTTATCAAAAGCCGTAATATTATTGAAATACTAAATTTAAAAATGATACCCGCGACTAACTTTTTTTTGGGTATTGACAGAAATTAATCAGAAAGTGGGTTTTATTTTTTTTTGTGTGTGTGTATATATAGAAAGAGTTACGGTCTTTTTTGCAATCAAAAATAAGATGCAATTCTACATGATTCAATTGACCCACATTAAAAAAATTCACACTAAATTTTAAAATGATACCCAACTAATTCGCTTTTTTTTTGGGGGGGACGGACGGACGACAGTAATTAATCAAAAAGTGGGTTCTTTTTGTTAGTGTGTATATCTAAAAAGGACCATCATTGAAAGACTCAACTGCAAAATGCTACCCGACTAATTTGCTTTCTTTTTTTTTTGGGACAGTAAGGAATCAGAAAGTGGGTTCTTTTTGTTAGTGTGGCTAGATAAAAAGGTACCGTTATTGAAATACTAAATTTAAAAATAATAGAAGACTAATTTGCATTTCTTTTTGGACAGTAATTATTCAGAAAGTGGGTTCTTTTTGTAAATATTGTGTATATATATAAAAAGTACCGTAATTCAAATACTATATTGAAAAATCAAACCCTGACTAATTTGCTTTCTTTTTTTTGTGGGACAGTAATTAATCAGAAACTGGGTTGTTTTTGTTAGTGTGTAGATATAAAAACTAATCTTATTTAAACAGTAAAGTTAAAAAAAAAAAACACCCGACTAATTTTCTTTTTTTTTTTGGACAAGTAATTACTAATAATCAGACCCTGGATTGTTTTTGTTTGTATGTATATATTATCAAAAGCAACTTGTCATGGAAGAATTCTCGCGAAAATGTTACTTTTCGCATGATCCTCAAAATACTGCCGTGCCGCACCCTTAAAAGCAATTTTTGAGGGTTACACATTCGTAATAGAACTTTCAGGATATTGTTAATAAAGTTACAATGTAACAGTAGGTTAGAGCAGTTGAAAAAAAAAATCTTTGTAATAAAATTTTAAATAATTATGACAGGCTAAATTCCACACACTCTCACACCAAATTATAGAGAAAATAGACATTCTAGCATTACGATAAAGTTAATAACACAATCAACTATGGCAGCCAATAAAGGCATTTGTTTGTGCGGCTAGCCTGCGGGAACTCTTTCTGTGTTTTATTGTAGAAAGAAGCCTCTTAGGTTGGGTGGAGGCCACTGAAACGGTATATTTCTAGGAATTGACTTAGAAATAGTGCCGTCATGCGGCTGACAAAACAACTCTTTGCCTCTACAAATAAGATATAAACATAATTGTCAAAACTACTCACAGAATTAATCTTCGATATGGTTTTGCAGAAATGGCTAACATTAAAAGAAAATTGTGTTATGTTTTGGAAAAAGAAGTTTGAATAAATATCTTTTTTTCAGTACTTAATTGTGGATCAGAGTTCTGAGAGAGAAAAGCAATGAGTGTAGAAATCAGAGATATGTGAATATTAAGATGGAGTAGAAGAGAAATACATGGATGAATAATAAACATAAATCACTGATATGATTGAGTGAATTAACAACAAAATGGATATGGGATGGCTATGTTGTCAGAAAGAAATGACAAATTATATCTTAATTTGAATCCAAAATTTCCTAATACATTTAGAAAAAGATTTGCTAATATACTTAGAAAGAGACCATCTATAAAACGAATACACAAAAAAAAATTTGCTTGAATGTGGAGAAACTGGATTAGAAATATGGAATAAATTTGGACAAACATGCATCCTTCACAAGATTGATAACGATATATAAATTTAACTAATCAAATATTTTTCAAAAATAAAAAGAATATTGAAATCTCATCAAAAATATTGTTCAAAGTTATTTTTATCTTATTCCTAGCTACAATCACTCAATTTAAATTCAGATTTAAAAAAATATAAAATTTAATATAGCCAGTCTCATGTCACAATAACTGAATAATTATCACTTCAGCTTATTTCTGAATTAATTATCAGATTCATTCATTTAAAGGTTTACAGTGTGGCATATTTCAGTATTTTACAAGAAAATATTATATATATAAAAACAAGACTTGTTCAGTATCAACTTATAACGATAAGTTTATTCTTAGGTTTTTCAAATCTGTCCGGTCTGCAGGCTTTGGTTCCAAGTGAACCATATTTTTATATCTATAGCCAACTTTACGTTTGAACATACTAAGGTTTTGTATGATAATCATAAGGTATAAAATCATATGACCAGATGTATTATTATCTTTTGTCTCAGTTTCATAAGATTAACTGATAAAAATAAGTCTGCGAAAATTATATGATAATTCAGGAATCATTTATTTTATATTTGTTTTTTTTTTAAAAAGTAATTTTCTTAAAAAATTCTGACAATAAAATCATTTTACATTATATTACAAAAAATTTCATATAAATTTTTTTTCAAAATGTTACAATATTAAAACAGCTGCTTTAATAATTTAAACTATATAAAGTTATGTTTTTAAACATATTTTCATGTTAATGTACTGACAAATATTTGTATTTCTTTGTTAAAAAATATTCTTAACCAGTAAGCTGAATAAACAAATACTATAATTATATCTGCTGAAAAATATTTATAAATTTTGTAATATAAATACTGTAATCAAAAAATAGGTATTTATAACTCAAAAAAAAAAAAAAAAACCTTAAAAAAACTTACCTTGGTGCTAAAACATAAGGAACTAAATTTGGGGGAGACATTCTTCCTCCTCTACCTATTGGTCCTCTTATTCCCATTTGAGAATTTAGTACATGACCTTAAATAAAAAAATTTTAATTAATAGATAGATCAAAAAACATAAATTTACTAATTTTGATATTAATGCTATTACTTTCAAGAAATAATTGAATTGTAAAGATTCATCAAAATCCCCACTAATGTGCATCAAATATAAATATGTATTATAATATAAAAAAAGCAACTAGATTTGCTAGAATTTTATATTTCATATAAGCATGTAAAAATATCCATAAAAATCGACATCACTCTTATCTTGTTAAGAAGCAAAGCATGATAAGTTTCCTTACACTCAACCTGATTTTATAAAATTCTATCCGAATAATACATTATTATGTAAGTCCTTCAATTAAAGTTTATTTATATCTAACTTATCTATTATTTTAATGGGAAATGTTTATACATTTGCTTTATAAATTTTTTTATGCTACAATCACTTTGTTAATATTAGTATTGCGTATACACTATATATATATATATCATCAAAAACCAGTCAACACTTAGACAATCCCAATATCAATAACAATCAACAATTCAAACTGATGTCAAGGCAACCTTCTTTATATATATATATTGTATGGTGTGCCCCTTACATCCCTCCAATATCATTTACACACCTTTTAGTCTAATTTGAATCCAAGACCCAATATATTATCATTCTTTAGTAAACACTACACTAATAAAAATGAAGCACTATAATTGATAAACCATTAAGTGTTATCCCCATTTAAATCCCAACTTAACCACACAATAAAAATGTATTTGAATCAAATAATAAAAGGCATACACAACAACTAACATGTATTAAAATTATCTTGTTAATTGAGATGTAACCTGACACATTACAACAATATGAGAGAAATATGATTGGATAGAGTAAATGCAAGCAAGAAATAAAAGTTTATGTTAAAGGAACTCAAAATCACGAACTTAATATTAAGTCATCTAAAATTATCATGGATAGAACATCCTCGTGTGAATAGTGAAAAAAAAAAAGCAACGAGCTTCTCTGAATCAAGATAAAACTTCATCGGATGAATAACCTGCGTAAATTTAAGCAGAGAATTCGAACTTGCAATTCAAATAGAAATACCGTCCACTAATGAATTAAAAGTCATAAAAACAAATATTTGATAAAGTAAGAAAAGTATATAAAGTTAAAACTAGAATTAAAGATATCTAATAGTATAAAAAAATATTGCTCTTAATTCATTAAAGATATTTTAATAAAATTATATAAATATTTATACAGACAGACAACCGTGCATTACTAAGTGCAAAAGTAACATCGAGGAAAGAAAGTCGTCGCTCATGGAGCTATAACTATCAGAAAATTGACCTAGCACTTTACACTTGTGCCATGAAACATCAAGTTGCCTCTTAATAAATGGATCCAAACAATCTCCACTTCAAAGTAGAAATTTCAAGGATATAAAGGATAAGTACTTAAATGAATTAATGAGGATTATTAGAATGACTCACTAGGACATTTTTCCTTATGAACTTTAAAACATTTAGTTTGATGTCATGAATTTTATTTATTTGTATATTTTGTGTAAATGTTTTTGTTCATATCTTTCCATTAATGTGAATACAAAGGGGGAAATAAGTTAATATATAACATAATGGAGAAATATTATTGCTATTATTCTAAGTAAAATAAAATATAGGCTAAGATGAGGACTTGCTAGCGTATGAATCCGATCATCATCCAGGGAAAGGTAAGATTTTATTTAATACGTATTTATTTCAAACATTTGTACAGTTGCACTGTTATATATTTTTCTTTATTTACACTAATATTTTGTTAAATGTTTTCAGTGTACTTGACTAACTATTTCTATCATAAGTGGTCTTTCTTGTTTGTATCAGTATATAACTGGGGGATCCCATATCATCATTATGACAGATAGGAATTTAATATATCAAGTTAAAGAAGATAAAATGAATTATGATTTCCATATAATAATATAGCAAGCGAGGATGATTGAGACAATCATAAATGTAATATAAATTTTATTTATATTAACACTGATATCAAATGGATATTCTTTGCAGGGGACAAGGATTTGGAATAATAATTAAAATAAATTATAAGCAGAGAGTAACCATAGATATTAAATTAAATATTTTATAGTTTGTTATAAATTTTATTGATTAAAATGTTATTGTAAATATATACAAGTAATTAAATTAAAAACTATTTTTCTATATTCACTTTTCAATTGGTCATATCTTGTCACATACATATAATTTTATATATATCTACACCTATCCTTATACACCTAAACAGGTTCATGCATATCCACATTTTAAGTGATATTAATATATCCTGAACTAGACGACTATGCAGATTCACAATGATTTTGAAATTTGGGAAGTGGAAATGAAAGATGGTAAGGAAGAGGTGAGTTTAGCTTTATAGTTTAATATTTATTTGATTATTAATCTCTCATCTACCAGGAATGAAGTTAAAGTGTATGTGGGTATATAGGTGCAAGGATCTAAGACTTATTCATTGTGATGACCTAGTTGACCTATTAAGATAACAGGTAAAATCCCGTTCTATTATAATATATATTGCACAATCATTTGGGACATAAACGTGATTGTAAAAAGTCTTGAAATTAATTTACAAAAACAAAATTATATATTTTTTTAAAATTCTTCATACTGTTATTAGCAGGCAAAATAATTTTCCACTTTTTTTTCCTTTCAATTATATATTATGTATTGCATTCAGAATGTACAATCAGAAACCATTTGATAAAAGTCTTATTTAATATCAAAAATTGGTTCTCATCTGAACCTTCGTGTCAGCCGCGGGTGGCGCGATTTCTAGCTAAATTTCTAGAAATATGCCGTTTCCGCGGCCGCACCCAAGCCTTTAAGCATTCTTTCTAAAATAAATCCTAGAAAGATTGTTAACTGGGAGTTAAGTCTTGTTTCTAAGCTAAAAGGTAGAGTGTTAACTCGGAGTTAAGTCTTCTTTCTACGATAAAATCTAGAAAGAGTGCTAACTCGGCTTAGCGACTAACGGTGTGGCTTTTTCCGATGCTAAAAGCAGAGGAAAATCCCGTAGTTGTTTGTGTCACGCACAATATCGTAATGCTGTGTTATGTATTTTATGTAACAATATTGTACGAGGGTGTATTAATTTGATTGTGTCAAAAGTATTTAAATTTTCATTGGGGCCTTTTTTACCTTTTAACAATTTAAACAGTGTCGTGATTGTTCCCCGTAAAGCTATAAGCCTCCTAAATTCTCGATTAGGGTGGGGTAGCGTAAAATTTTTAAACGATCACGCTTTGAGTCATGTTTTAGCGAGAAATTTTCCGAGACCAAGAAGATGGCTAATTCCAACAACAGAAAACTTGAAAAGATGGGAATTGCCAGAAACGGAAGCCGGCGCCGGAATATTTCTACAGCAGAAAAAAAAAAACATCCTGCTGCTGAAAAAAAAGATTGGATCGTGCGGCAAATATATGCAGATTTGAGGTCCAAAAACATCTTTCGACTTTCATTTGTAAGTCTCGTTGTGGCTGACGGAAATGTTCACTTCGTAAAGGCAAGCTTGTTCGAGGGATTCCAAATGGCCTTCGTCAAATGTCAAAAATTAAAGAAGTAACTTCAATTTTTATTTAAACGTACATCCCTTCTTCTCCCAATAATTGTTGTCGTCGTCAATCAAATGTAAAATAAAAGAAGTAACTCAAATTTTTATTTAAACATAGCCCCCAAACCCCCTCTTCTCCCAATAATTGTTGTCGTCGGCAATCAAACGGTCAAATAAAAGGAACGTCAATTATTCTTTAAATGTATAGAAAAAAAAAACCCTCCCACTAATTGTCGTCGGTAATTAAATGTAAACCAATCAAAGTAAGACCGTAAATTATTAGTTAAACGTAACCCAAATTACTATTTGAACATACACCGAAAAAGACCCGCTCTTGTCAATCAAAATTAAAGAAACAACAACTATTATTGTCCCATTGTCAAACTGAATATTATTTGGGAAAACCCAAATAATTTATAAACGGAAAAAAAAAAAGATCAAATCGGTTTTCAATCAAATGGTAACCGATAAAAGTCACTTAAATTTTGATTTAAACAAACACACAAACAAAAAAAAAAAAAACGCAAAACCCTTTCTCCCAATAATTGTTGTCGGCAATCACATGTAAAAAATAAAAGTAACATACAATTATTCTTTAATCGTACACAAAAACACCCCTCCCACTAATTGTTGTCGGCAATCAAATGTAAAGCACTAAAAGTAAGGTAAACCGATTATTTTTTAAACGTAACCCAAATTACTATTTGAACATACACCAAAATAAGACCCGCTCTTACCAATAAAAATGAAAGAAACGACAACTATTATTGTCCCATTGTCAAAAATATTTATTTGTAGAACCAAAACTATAATTTATAAACGAAAGGGAGTCAAATCAGTTGTCAATCAAATGTAAAACGATAAAAGTACGGTTTTAATTTTTATTTAAACATACATACACAGGAAAAAAAAAAAAATACTTCTCCCAATAATTGTTGTTGGCAATCAAATGTAAACCTATAAAAGTAACGTAAATTATTATTTAATCATACACAAAAACACCCCTACCACTAATTGTTGTCGGCAATCAAATGGACACCACCACTAAAAGTAATGTAAATTACTATTCTTTAAACGGTTACACCCCTTTTCCCAATAATTGTTGTCTACAATCATACACACAAAAAAACACCCCTTCTCCCAATAATTAGTGTCGGCAATCAAATGTAAACCAATCAAAGTAAGACCGTAACTTATTATTTAAACGTAACCCAAATTACTATTGGAACCTACACCAAAAAACACCCTCTTGTCAATAAAAAATTAAACAAAAAACAACTATTATTGTCCCATTGTCAAAAATATTTATTTGTAGAACCAAAACCATAATTTATAAACGAAAGGGAGTCAAATCAGTTGTCAATCAAATGTAAACCGATAAAAGTAACGGTTTTAATTTTTATTTAAACATACACACACACACACACAAAAAAAAACCACTTCTCCCAATAATTGTTGTTGGCAATCAAATGTAAACCTATAAAAGTAACGTAAATTATTATTTAATCATACACAAAAACACCCCTCCCACTAATTGTTGTTGGCAATCAAATGTAAACCTATCAAAGTAACGTAAATTATTATTTAAAGATCCATCAAAAAAACCCCATTCTCTCTTGAATTTTGTGAATCCAATTTTACAAAAACAGTAATAATATTTTAAAAAAAAAACACAAATTACTATTTGAACACACACCAAAAAAGACCCTCTTGTCAATAAAAATTAACAAAAAACAACTATTATTATCCCATCGTCAAAAATATTATTTGGGAAAAATAATTCAGAAACGAAAGAAAGTAAACTTTGTAAACAAACAAACAAAAAAAAAAAAAAGTCAATATTAATAGAGAATCGCTAGCCCGGGAACGTTATATTAATGTGTTTTTGGTTAGAAATCGCGCCACCTGCGCCTGACACGAAGGATCAGATGAGAACCCAAAAAGTTTCCACTATCACTCATTCAATAATACTTTACTACTGTTTTTTACCATCAACTATCAATCTGCTATTTGGAAATTTCTTCAGATGCATGAAAATAAAGAGAAAAAAAGTTGGTAGAATTATAAATTTTCTTACTTATTTCAAAGTGCTGTACAAAACAAACAAAATGATTCATACTAAGACAACAAACACTGTAACAGGACTGATTTTAAAATGGTACAAATAATGACTCTTTAGTAATAAGACTAAATGATTTTTATCTTCAACTTAACTTTCATACAATCAATTTCTAAAAAAGGGCTCCATGGTTTATTGATTAGTGCATTTGTTTGTTCAAGCACTAGTCAATTAATCTTTATAAAAATCATACTATCAGTTAAAAAAAAGCCTTTAATAATAAAAAAAGATTACTGTTTCAATAATCATACCAATTAATTAAAAAAAAAAATTTGAAGACAAAAAAAAATAAAATCAGAGGCTCATGTTTTCAGAATAATAGTGTTATTTTATAGACTATTAGTTTTATTAGTATCAAAAGTGATAAATTAAAAAGTTATATTATTGCATAAAAAATAAAAAGATGAAATTGGAGAAAAATTGAAAACTATTAAAGGCCAAGATAAAGTTAAATGAAAATATATAATCAAAGAAATCAGCTTTTCTTTACAATTACAAAAGTTCAACTTTAGAATAAGAAGTAAATTAGTCTCAACATTACAATTAACTGCTATACTTTAATATGAAACAGAAAATATACTGAAGTATTTTCCGACTACAATTTTCCGTTTGCATAAATAAATATTTTAACATAACTAATAAACATCTCATAACATTTAACTTTATAAATATATTTGTGTACCTGCAGGTCTTCAGAAATCATTTTTGTTTGCAAACTAAAGAGTGAAAAGGCTTAGGACTATTTTATTTTTAAGCAATGTACATAATAAAATCAAAATTCTACAGTTATACACATTCTCTAATTTTTACCTACCAAGCATTGGTTGAACAGGACCTCGTTGAAATGGCGGCACCATCCATGAGACAAATGGTGAAACATTTGATGAAATTAAAGGTAAATTTGAAAGTGGAGGCGGTGAAGGGGATCTCACAGATAAAGGTGGTGAAGGTGACTGCATTCCCAATGATGGAGTAGATACTGCCATTGTAAATGAATGTGGAGGAGTTCTTCTTTCTCCAGGCATAACTGTCAAAGGAGATATGCGACCAGACTGAGGAATAACGGGCTAAAAAAATAAATCAAAAGTCACAATATTGGGAAAAACAATTACAACTTATGAGGCATTTTATTAAAATATACTTTCCCATATTTTGTTAATAATTATGTACTTATTAACAAAAATTTGTTTTAGAAAGTTATCTTAAAAATTAATTTATTTTCTTTAAATTCAATATCTATTTTTATCAGTACTAATGACAATTTGATATATGCCCCACTGTATACCAAAAGAGCACAGATTCTTGATTTTGTATTAGTAAGAGAAATCCTTATTATTGTCTTTTTTTTTAAAAAGTAACTTACCATGTATAAAATTATTAGCAATGGACTGAATACATTATACAATGTTACACATAAAAAAGAATAACAAAATATATTATCTATGTATAGAATTTATTAGCAAAGAAATGCTGCTCAATAATAAATCATCTTGAATGTCAGATATTATCTACTGTACATTCATTCACATGCAGTTTAATACAGTGATGATATTAAAGCTGAATATTATTAGTTCAATTCTCAGTTGAGTAAAAAAAAAAAAAAAAGATAAATGAATGAAATTGTTGGGTTCAATTTATGACTTGGATATCATACCATTTTCTTATCAATTAACGAAATTATTTATTTATTATACATCCAAACTTCATTAATTAAGTAGATATAATCTATTCTCACAATCAAATAAGACATACCAATATATATAATAAAATACTGATTATTACATTATTTAGTCTTTCTAAATTCTGGATTGAATTCAGACCAAGTCCTTTTAAATTTATAAGACTAAATTCAAAAAGTTAATAATGTTGAATTCCAGTTTTGTATCAATTGATAAGATGAAGCAATTTCAAATCTGCTATCCATCAATAGTTTACTGATAATCAATTATATCTAGAAAAATCAATTCCAAATTCAATTTTACACATTATAATCAAGCAATAGCCATATTAGTAAACTTTTTCAAAGTATTATTAAGAATCCTAGTGTAATATATAACCAATTACATCATATCTAAGAGTGAAAAATCTAGTGCCCAAATTGAAAGCCTTGTAAATGTGTTAATCATATCTGATATACTTTGTTAGAATAAAATTTTACACATAAAATAAACACTAAAATACATATGGTAATATATAATAATAATAATAAATATATAAAAAACAAAACTAATATAATTTTTCTTCTGTCCTTAATCAAAAAAGATTGCCAAAAGTATGAAAGTAACATTAGCATTCTTTATTTAAATTCTTCTGAATTTTGTCAAAAAAAAGATTGCTTGATAAAAAATCTATTTCTTTAGAACTGATATACAAAAAAAAAAATATTATGTAAAAAAAAGGGCTTCTATTAAGATAATCTTTTAAAAAGTTAAAGTAGTCAATATTTACGCTTCTATAGACCATCAACATATTTTCAGCATTTTTCAAGTCTTAAAATTTAAATCAGTTTAGGAAATTATATGTGAATCATCACTATATTTAGTGATACATATTCCGACTTTCTCCAATCATGACTTCTACAGCACAATACATACAAAAAAAATACGACCAATATTTTTGTGAATTCCAGTAATAAGCATATAAATATGGAAATTACCTATAAAGAACAAGGTTATTTAATTAAGCCCATTATGTTTTCTAACATTATATGATAAGCGATAAATAACATGATAATAGTTAGTTCGAACTAAATTTTACAATTATATATTTCAGTTACTGTATGAAAAAGTTCTATATATTAGTTTCAAAAATTCAGTAGTGAATAGTTAAAAGAAAATATTACAAATTATTGCGCTCACTAATAGCAATGCTAGTTTTTGATCCAATGATAGATGCTAAGTAGAAGACTTGATTTATGACATTGCTATATAATCCAGGAATATTGGGATCTTGTTTTCCAACAATCAGCAAATCATCCAAAAAAGCAATAATTTTAAATGTATATCTACATAAGCAAAATTAAATTATTTAGTAGACTGTTCAGTTTGTGCAAAACATATTTGAAGAGACATTCATAAGGTAACATTATGATAGCAGTTAAGTAATTAGCTACTTTTCATTAGCATCTTGTAAGTCCAATTTTATATACGTAACAATCAATCAAATTATTTCTAATATCTTTGGTTTTATTATTCTTCAAAACAATATTATTGGATGCATTTTTTATTCAGAATGTAATGATATTCAAATATTTTAAAACCCATTATTTTAAAATTTACTCATAAAAATTTTAGCAAAAAACTTCAGAAAAAAATCTCTCAGTATAATAAGGTAAAGTTTATCATAGTAGTTTTAGTGAACTCTTGAGAGATTGGCCAATGCATTCACAAAGACATTATATCTATGTGTGAGTTATGTAACATATAAAAGAAAGTAATCCATAATTGCTACTAGTTATTTTTAAATTATAACAGATAAAAGCAGTATATTGTTGTTCCTGAACTTCTGAATGTGATACTAAAGCTTCTAGCAAATTCTAAGGGTCTTTTTTTGTTGCTCTACTATACTGTATTGCATTAGAAAACTTAACTGAAAAAGTTAAATTCACTTTCAATCTTGGAATTAATTGTGGCTATTAGATTCACAGATCATCTGCAGTTTTGTTTATTATTAAATCAATAGCTCTAATCTAAATGATGCAGATAAAATAGTTCATAGATTTTCAATCAATTTTAATCAAAAATGAAATAAATAAAAAAATCAACATTAAAAATCTGATAGAACAAGTTTCCTTACTATATATATATATTGAAGTAGAATAAAGCCTTCTACATTTGAATCTAGTTTTCAATTAGGAAAAATGTATAAGCATGCAGCAATTAACTAATAAATACATCAATATTTATGAAGTATACATATATAGGCTTATTTTTAATTGATTTCTTTTCTAATGGCTTTAAATTTTTAATCTTTACACCTGTAGAACTATATTCATGACAGACCTTTCTGTTCCTCTAATTATATATTTCATGGGTTTTTATAACTATATCACCATCATTATTTATAATAAATTTTGAACTATAGCTAGTAGACATTCTTTTGATAATGCTTTTTTCAAATCTAAAACCCCTGCTAATATATGAAAATGAATTCTTGAGCATATTACAAGTATTATAGACATATATAACTGAATCCCTAGGTTCAATTGACTTGTTTTGGATAAAACTAATTTTGGAAAGATGATTTCAAGAAAAAAAAAATCCTAAAATTGACAAAAGTTTTCAAAAACCTTTAATAATAATAATAACAACTAACCTGTCCAATTGAATAACCACGAGGTGGTGTTCCAATAGGCATCTGAATTAAAGGGCCATTTAATACTGGAGAAATTGTTGGAGAAGCATGCACAGTAAGTTCTTGTTCAATTTCATTCCCTGTTCGTGTCTTGGATTTCAAAAGAATGTCACGTTCAATCTCCTCCAATGTCTTTGCAGAAGATTTATTAACAGCTAGTTCTCTTTCAATTTCATCTACTGTTTTAGCATTAGGAAGATTATGAGACAATTTTCGTTCAGAAAACCCTGGAGGAACAGTTCGTAAAGCACTTACAATAGAAGGATCCTAAAACAAAGTACTTTGTATATATATGCATGTGTACACATAATTTATACAAACCCATACTTATATATATACATATGAAAAACAAAGTATCACATAATTGTTACTTCCTATCTATGAAGAGGTTATCTAATGTTGATATTTATATTAGAAAGAAAATAAAAAACTAGAAATACTTATGCAGCATTTTCATGTGAATATACGCATATGTAACAACTCAATTGTACCAGGCAATATAACCATTTAAGGCACATATATAAAAAAGAATATTAATGTAAACATTTTATAAATAAACAAATTGATGAATGGGGAAAAAAACAAAATGTATCCATTGTTTCATAACTGATAATATTAAATGAATCAATAAATAAGTATATAACAAATTTTATCCACTTTAATAATTATATGAAATAATGTGAGATAAATTCATTCTATAGTGTTCAGTTTACAACAATATATAATAAAAAAAAGATTTCCTATGCTAAGTTTAAACAAGATACTCAAATAATGATCTATAATTGTATGTATATAATCATAAAAAGCAAATAATTCTATCATTATTAGATCTATTCGTCAAAAAAAAAAAAAAAAAATTTTTTTTTTTCACATATTACCAGCAACCATAATCAAGTTTTCATTCATATCTCCTCTTTCCCTTAGATGAAACTTATCCTTTTACTATCTTTTTCTCTCTCTTCTCAAAAACTCTTCCAATATGGACTTCACAATACCTATACAATTTCAATGTTTGTACCATAAATAATCTCTTTACTTCAACATAGCTATATCTATCCTCCCACCTAATTTTCTCGATATTCTCAAACATTTTTTATTTTTGTCTTCCAGAAGAGTATGTTAAAAGTTTATAAAGCAAAATGTATAGCAACATAATGACAAGTTAATAATCACAAGTTGTTTGTTATCCTCTTAATATAACATTTTCATAGTTTACAGAGCTCTTTACATTGAGACAAATAAAACAATAAACTATTTTTCTAACTCTTCTATTGAGTCATATCTTTTTATTGCAATTCTCTTACTTTTAATATCATTGTCACTATTTCTATCATAAAAGAACCATTTTATTTTATTTTGAAATAAGCAAAAAACATCTTCCAAATGTCACTTCCATTTATGAATACTGTACATCAGTGGTCTTCAACCTTTTCACACCTGCAGACGGTAAAAATAAGGATAAGGTTCCGCGGACTAGCAAAAATAAAGATAAGATTTTGCAGACCGGCAGAAGTCTATAGATAAATTTTCTTAAAGATAAGTATAATTGTTAAAACTGATCAAAACAACAATGTTAAATATATAAGATAAAGTTTTATATATATATGGAGTTTATATAATAAAAAACTTTTTTTTAAATTTTTTTAGAAAAGTAATAAAAAATTTAATTCTACCCCCCTCCCATAAACATCTGTGATAACTAGAAAAACAAATTAATTTATGAATGATTGATTAGATTTTGTTTTTGTTCTGTTTTCTTTTTTTTTTTAATTGGTAAAAATGAGATGAAAAATTAAATAAAAATTGGCTATATTAATTAAAAGTTTAAACTCTTATTATTTATTATTACAAACTTCTTACTGCCCGTCTAGTACGCGGACCTGCAGAAAAGTTCTGCGGCCCGGTGCCGGGCCGCGGACCAAGGGTTGAAGAACACTGCTGTACATAACCTAAAACAAATACTCACTTTTTAAATGTCTGTTACCTGCACTATCTATATTTACTGCAAAAATCAAAAAATAAAATGTTTTATCACTTGACTACTTTTTTTTACCAAAACTCTGAAAATAGATGTATAATGACTAACATGTGTGAAATAAACAATTGAAGCAGCATTGTTTCTGTGATACATAAATGTTTCACCATCTACTTTCTGGTCATGTTAATGTGAAATGATACAGGTCAAGAATGATCCTCTTCTTCATCAATTTTATCTATTGAATTAGAATTTATAAAAAAATTCAATTACGATGATGGCAATAATGGATGTGCAAATTCAAGGAAATAATATATATATATATTTCATTAGATATATTTTATTTTGTTTTTCCAAATATTGATTCAATAAATAGCATTTGTAATTTATAAATAATAACAAATAAGTAATTAAATTGTTGTAAGTATTAATGTGTCCAATTTTATAGTATCAATATTTGAATAAACAAAATGAAATACATATATTGCAATAAATTATATTTTATTTTCTTGGGGGAGTTGGGTTAGTGAATTCTCATTCAAAATAAATAAAATTTTTAATGGAGGAAATTGTTCTAGACTTTATATATATCTGCTAACAAGATAATAAATCTAATTATTTTTTTATAAGTGGAACCCCCCCCCCAATGAAAACATTGCTCCAGGCCCCACTTTTCCTTGAGCTGGCTCTGTATGTCACAGAGGCTATGACAAGTATGACAGTGGATGATTTCAATCATCACTTTCTGCTATGCATATTTATCATAGAATTATATTTATACATTCTCTATTAAGACATTTCTCAGAACTGTAACTATTGTTAATATTGCAATTTCATTAGTGTGAGATAAATCGTTCATAAGCTCTGAATATCAAGTATCAATTGCTGAAATTGGCAACAAATGCATTAAACAAATATTAAAAAATTTTTATGGTGATGTTTTGACGACTATATATATATAAATATTAACATGAAAAAATCCTTAAGCAATTTAGTATAATTTGAAATGATTAAAATTGGAAATAATTTTGAATTTATTAAGTGGATAGAACTCAATGATGAGAAAGATTAAAAAACATATTCAAACTGCCTATGGAATATTTATTACCATAGGTAATGATTTAATTATAGACACACACACACACACATGGACATGTGTAAAAAAGTTATTTGTATGAATTATAAACTAATATTTATTGTAAAAAAAATTAAATTAAATTAACCTCAAAGGACAATTCAGGTTTACTAGAAGATTTCAACGATTGTAATAATGCTTGCAAGCCATCATCACATTGAGTTATTCGAGTAGGTGAGCCCCAAATATTCAGTCGACCTGGTGATACCTATGACAAAAAAACTTTAAAGATGTTATATATATAATTATTATTAAAACATCATTATTTCATAAAATAAATTACTTAAAATTTAAAAAATGAGCTCTCACATAATTATGTAATCCTACAGCAAATTGAAAATGTGTACATTTCTTAAATAATTAGTAATGTTTATTATATATGTACATAAACCATATATCTGTATATTAATAAATGAAAAAAACAACAACATTATTTTAAAATTATTTGAAAAACTTTCCATTAGTAAGTATTTTACTATAATAGTTACAATAAACTAATGAATGAAACAAAAAAAAAAAACATATCCCTTTACATATATAAACTGTTCATGAAAATAAATTTATATTAAAACAAATAAAAATTCAAATAATATAAAACATAAATACATATCACTTGTGACCATTTTACAATACTGTACATATTTTTGCCAAATGTATATGTTAAAAAAAAAAGTAAGAATGAAAAGGTTTGCACAACACATTCAATCTAATAAATATTGATAAGTTTTCATCATAAATGCTACATTGAGAAGATTCATCTGTGATGAATACTGATTTATGCAATAAATCAAATTAACAGTTAAATATTTCATTGTGAAATTTCATTTAATATTGTTGCACATTTTGAATATTCCAAAGGCATAATTGGGATAAATAATACAAAACTCTTGAAAGTATCATCACCATCTGGAATTACAAATGTTATATATATATAAACAAAGCAATATTCTTCCTATCAAATTATTTGCAATAAATAAAAATATACAAGATATTCTTATAGTACAGTAATCATCTAAATTATATTGAAAAAATTATTAAATGTAAGTTTATTTAATCATCAGATTTCTCTCATCAAAAGCACTTTTTGATATTTGATTATTTTGTACCTCTAAAGAAAATATAGTACCATTCTGTGCCATAAATAGATGCAACATTATTATATAAGAATTTATTGTTGTTTGAAATGAAAAGTTATGTATATAAATGAAGCATTGAATAATTTCATATAAAAAAATTTACAACAATAATATAATCTCCGACTATAAATCATAATAAGTGGTGAAGGGACTATTATTTGCACGGTAATTCAAATGTGATATTAAAATTGTTAGTAAAAATTAGTTTTGTGATTTGGAAAAGCTTATTAAAAATTACTAAATATTTTACAATATTATGTAAATAGAAGCAATGTTAATGAAATAAATTATCAAAAAAAAAGATAAGCTGGACATGATTATTATTCTGACATAATACCTTATATATAAATGTGAATTCTAACATATGAGAAGATAATAGTTAATTAACCAATGAAAAACCACTTGCAATGGATTTTATTACCCAACAATTAAAAGGAAAACAATCTAGTGCTTTAACAGCAAATATCACATTGACCAGGCAATGATATTCTGTCGTATATAGTAGGTATATGTTGCAAGTTGACAATTTAATTATTAGTGCAGCTGTAGTTTTTATCATTTTACAAAATGATAATCAGTAAATGCTCACAGATATAAATAATTCAATCAGGAGAGCATAAAATAACCTATAAGTCA
Organism: Epiperipatus broadwayi; assembly: GCA_028023455.1. Taxonomy (NCBI): domain Eukaryota; kingdom Metazoa; phylum Onychophora; class Udeonychophora; order Euonychophora; family Peripatidae; genus Epiperipatus; species Epiperipatus broadwayi. The sequence continues at coordinate 8,465,209 of JAQFVV010012417.1, forward strand.
AGTTAAAGATGGCTTCCTTAACAAATATAAAAGCTGACATTTTAAATTCCAGTTTGAGATGAGAGAATAAATCTTCCTAAACAGAAAATTTACTCTTTTTTTTTATAAATCTGAAGGCGTTTTTTTAAAATAAAGTTAATTAGCATATGCAAATATATCAAAATATACTGCATCATAAATACAAAATATTTGTTCACAACTAAATAAGAACACTATTAATCAAACTTGGTTTACATTTGATACTAAAATTTATATTGAATTTTATTTCTATCTTCTCATAATTCTATAAGAGCCTATAATTTTTTTTATAATAATTTGCTTTCTCTGTTTCTTAATGTCATTACTAATTTTTATATTGGGAAGGAACCATACAAGATGTTCAAAATAGTTCATCTGTTATGTCAAAAGCAAATATGCAATCATAAACTATTATTGTAAAAATGTCAACATTTTAGGAATAGCCAATAAACATCACATGACCACCTAGATGGCACTAGATGGGGATTTTATGCACAAGCCTTCTGGCATCCATTGATTACTCTAGCTTAATGTGTGCGGCAATATATATAGTGAGTTTTGCCTATTTTAGGAATAGACAATGTCATTCACATGATTTACCAGGACTGCATCTCAACAGTACCTAATAAAAATAACTATTAGTAAATTAAAATGCAAAAAAAAAAAAAATTCTAAATTTCTTTTTGAATCAACAATTGTTTATAGTTAATCTGATATATATAACACAATAAAATATCTACATACACAGCCATTTATGTATTATAATAAATTATATTATTTAAACAACACAATTATGTTACAAAATATCTAACTTACTAGTATGTAAAAGCATTCAAAAGTGAAGTAATAGATATAAAATGCAGAAATTAAAATATATAAAAGTTTATAATAATAATGAATAATTTTTGATAAAAACATAAACAAATAATGTATTTATTTTCATTTGTTTGAAGTAAATATTTTTTTTTGCTTTTATCTTAAAATTATTTCTTAAATAACAAATGAAGATATAATATGCTATTTAGAGCATATTAAATATAACAACCAACAAGGAAGAGATGATTGTATCAAGCTTCTGATTACTTCTTATTTAAAAAAAAACACTCAAAAACTGTCAAACAGAAATATATATATACTAATTTATATGACAAAAAATTGACTAAGATGATGATGATACTAATGGCATTTTTCTCTTATATTTTAATGTTATATGATTGTTTGCCCATTTGTAATTTAACTTATCTATATATGTTAACTTCTAATCTGATTCTTCACATATGTATTCAAATCAATACCAAGATTCAATTTTCCAAAATTCAAATACATACAGTTATATTATATTACATAGGATATATCAATTGAGATTGCTAACATTTACTACAATTTAACTTTTGTTAAACATTGCAATAAACTTTACTTTAACTATCCTGTAAAGCTACATATATAGGCAAAAAAAAAACTATTTATATCAGTCCAATATAATTAACAATTATAATTTATTAGTTAGTGTTAATATTAGATTAAATATACAGTATATATAAAAATATTTTATAGCAAACTTTATGATTCAAATTTCTTTAAAAAAAAAAAAAATCAATAAGTAGCATTATATCATCATATATAATTATTTCAAATAGATAAAATTTTACATAATCCAATATTCTCTCTTCCTTAATTTTTATCTATGGAGAAAAATTAATTTTTTCATGAATCAAAAGTAACTGTTATTTACAAAATCATTCATTTATCACAGAACTAAAACCACTATTTTATTTATCATTAAAAATGTTGCATTTATAGATCTGTTAGCTTTCTCTTTGAATTTAAACACTCTTTATCACATATCATGAATGATAACTTTTCTTTTGAATTACTCCACTTTCCATTTTAGCAGTGTAATAATCTGAAAGCTACATAAGTTTCTCTCATCATGACAATTCTTGAATTAGGCACTACTTCATTACAATTATCCTTGTTTTTGTTTTTCATTCTCTGTAATTCTTTCCAATATTTAAAATCTTTTAGCGACTTGATGTTTTCAAATCTCATTTTAATCAATGTTAATCCTCAAAAATAATATTTTAACACAATTTGTTAGGTTAAAAAATAAATAAAAAAAGATATAATTAACAGAACTGCTTTTTTAAAGATTACATAATTATAATTAAAACAAATATAATCAATTTAACAAAATTAAAAATATGATTTTCATTTTTTTTTTTAAAAAAACTGCACAATTTTATTTTTAAATAACTATTAAAACATCACACGATCACCATTTCATATGCTTACACAGGCTGTTAATAAAAGTACCAAATTCTCCATATAGTAGTGTTACCAAGTGCAAGCCTTCATAATCAATGGCTGCAGGAAAATTTGTGTATAAAATCCCTATCTAGTACCTACTCATCCAACATCCGGAGACTAGTTTCTAGCTTATGGCTTTCATCAGTGATGAGCCTTGGATTTGAAAGCTAATACAACCCTCCAGCATCTACTTTTTACCTACTTGATTAACTATAAAGCTAGTGGCCCAAGATGAAAACACCATAATATTTCCAAACCAAGCTCATTGCTTGTATAGTCATATAGATCTGAATTTAGTTCAGTATCTATACATTTTGGTGTCTCCATATCCACCATTATCCTATGGGCAGGATAGGTATAAAGCCATCAAAACATCACACGATCACCATTTTATATGCTTACACAGGCTGTTAATAAGAGTACCAAACTTTCCATACATTAGTGCCTCACTGATGAAAACCACAGGCTAGAAACTAGTCTGGTGGCACTATTGTATGGAAAGTTTGGTACTCTTACTAACAGCATGTTTAAGCATATGAAATGACAATCATCTGATTCTTTGACTATTTTATACCTATCCTGCTCATAGGATAATTGTGAATGATTTTAAAAAAAAACCCAAACACTAAAATGTATAGATGCTGAACTGAATTCAGATCTATATGACGATACAAGCAAATGAGCTTGGGTTGGAAACATTATGGTGTTTTCATCTTGGGGGGCTCCTAGCTTTATAGTTATCAAATGGGTAAAGGATGGCGCTAGAGGGGTGCATTAGATCTTAAGATCTAGGTGCAGTGCTCTCAAATCCATGATTCCTCACTGATGAAAGCCACAAGCTAGAAACTAGTCTGGGGATGTTAGAGATTTCATGCACAAACTTTCCTGCATTCATTGATTATGAAGGTTTGCACTTGATAGCAATACTGTATGGAGAGTTTGGTACTTTTATTTTTAAATATATAGATATTGAGTGATTATTATTTTAAATTTATGCAAAAACTCTTGTTCACAATTTTTTTAAAGGACAATCTTTCATAATATACATGTATAAATTTCAGCAAAAACTACTTACTATACTTTCTAAAAAAAAAGCGAAATCTTGTTTGAAGATTGTTTTATTTACACTATTTTATTTATACTATTTTGAGTTTCTTAATATATTTCAAAATGTGTTTGAAAATTCAATTTTTAACCCCCTCCCCTCCTGCCAAAAAGACATATTATGTATGGATGGGTTTTTTTTTTTTTTTACAAATGACTGACGTGAACATACTATACACGTCATAATTTGAAGTTTGTGCAATTATATTACTTGAAGTATTTATGAAAACTATTTATAGAGATAAATTTTAGGACCTACTTTCATATACAGTATAATTACTAAAAATATCCATTTCAATAAATTGACAATGCATAAACTAAAATATTATTGACTTGATATAAATCAAAATGTTGCATATCAAAAGATTTGTTAATATTAATGGATAGATATTTCCAATACTTATATAATTTTTGCATAACAAAATTGTTGATGGTATTATAAGTATATGTACATGTGATGAAATTTGCAAATAGAATACAATTCTTTCACGATCATAGGTCTTTGATTCACTCAAAATTTTTTTTTGATTATAGCAAAGGTGGGCAAATTTGGCCCTCAGAGTCACATGCGGCTCTTAGTCAAGTTACGCATGGCTCTCATTGAAATTTAATTTTATTTTTATTGTTTTTTTTTTAATTGCACAGAAATTCGTAATAACAGACATTTTTATCAAACATTTTTTTTATTTATTTTATTACAAATTACATCTTGAAAGTATGTACATACTATTTTCATATATATTGGCAAAACTTCATGTTAATGATATCTATTGAATCTTATAAAAATTACTACATATGCATAAGGAATGATTACATGTATATTTATGATTTGTGCAATTTTGTGATTGTAAATTTCAATGATAATTTTCCTATCAGCTAACCATCCTATTTCATATTTTTTCAAAAAATATAATAGATACTGTTTTATTAAGCAATTTAAACTTGTTTATGATGGGTAATTTGTCTGTGATGTTGGCACAAGCTTTCTAGACATGTATACAGGTTAAGAAAATTATTTTAATTGTTTATAATTAATGCACTTAGAGTTTCATGGTTTTTAAAAACAATTATATAAAAAACTTGAAAATAAAACTGGAAAAAATTTGCTTGATTTTGATTATTGTTTCTATTTTTGGTGGTAAGTAATAATAAAACAGATGTTCATGAATTATCAGAGAAATATCAACCAAAAATAAATGTAATACAAAACTGCTTTTAATTATTCTAAATTGTTTTTATTTTAAAAAGCCCTGGTTTTTTAATAATTTGTTGTGCCATTTACGAATATTTTAAAACAAGAATTAATTATTGGAAATAAATTTACTTAATTTTTTTTTAACATGGTCTCAGAAAATATAAAAAAATTAAAATACGAACAAGAAAATAGAAGCTTTCAGAAAGAATGGGTAAAAAAATTTGCTTTTATTGACAATAATAGAGAGTTGTTGTGTCTTATTTGTAAAGTTACAATTGCAAATTATAAGCATGATATTTATATCGATAATACGAAGTAAGACATCCCCCCACTTTTCAACTCAATATCCACCCAATTCAAAATTGAAAACAAAGAAACTCAAGTCATGGCAATCAGGTCTTCATAAGCAACAAGAATTCTTGTTTTCTTTTAGTCATGAAGATGACAGAGCCAACGTAGCTAATTTTTTGACAGTTTGGAATATTGCTTGTGCCAAATGTCCATATGAAGAAGGAAAATTTATTAAAAGAAATTAGGAAGAAGTGGTTCAAGTTTTGGATCCAGATAATATAAAACTGCCTAAATTGATCACACAAGTTCCTATGTCATGCCTAAGCATCATAATAGTAAAATTGTTGAAAATAGTTTGATGTATGACTTGAAAAATTGTATACCATTCAGTTTAGATCTCAATAAATCTAGACATTCAGAATGTTCCACAAATGGCTGTTTTTGTTTGCTATGTGAACGAAATAATGTTAGACCTACTAGCTCTTAGAAACAACATGCAGTATCGATGTCAAAAATGCACTTGAAGGGTAATGAACATGTTTGAATTGCTTCATGATAAACTTTTAAGTATTGCGACTAACAGAGATCCTGCAATAATAGGGAAAAACTTGGGTCTTTTAAACAATGATCCTAAAATTTCATGTTTTCTATTTCTTCACTGCATAGTTCACCATGAGCATTTCATAGCAAAGTACTTAAAATATGAAAAATGCCGAACATTGTTTTGCAGATTGTGAATTTAATTAGAACAAATGCCAAAACACACTATCATTTTAAAAATTTTTTAAGAGTTAAATGACAAAATAGATGAATTGCCCAGTGATTTCTGATAAAATGGCTACCAATTTACGTTTTTAGCCATTTTATGAAATCTTAAATCTTACCATAACATTTTTTTTTAAAAAGGGGGAAAAATACCCAGAATAAAAAAATAAAACTTGGATTTCTGACCTAATGTTCCTTATAGACATTATGGAATATTTGCAACCACGTAATTTGGTGCTACAAAGGGAAAAATGATTACTGATTTGTCACAAACTGTATTTACTTATAAAACTAAACTTTGGGTTTTTTTGTGCATGATCTTAAATCTAGAATAGTTAATCATTTTCCATGAGTAAAAGCAAATATAATTAATATCAAAAAAGAAAAAAATTAGACGAATATAAAAAAAATTGAAAGAATTGCAAGTGGATTTCAAATGAAGGTTTGAAAAGTTTTAAATCCACATTTGGATATTTTGTTAACCGATTTATTTGTAATATTATTGAAGATGGATTCCCAGTTTCTGAAATAATACTTGTTGAAAAAGTGATTGGGGAATTGGAGTTATTAGAAAGGAAAGAGGATCAGGCATTGCAAATGCATCACAAATCTAATTTTGGAAACTTGTACCAGAATCAAAATATCCACACTTAAAGAAAGTTGTTTGCATCTAATTTCAATTTTTGTTACAACATATTGACACAAATCATTGTATCAAAAGATCATTCACAGTTGACTATCAGCATCTCACAGAATTGCTGCAAACAGCTTTAACAAATTATATGCCGATGTTCAAACATTCGCCCAAATGTCTTCGTTAAATGTTATACTTTTTATTAATGAATTTTTATTATATTTTATTTTTATTATTAAAATAATTATTTCTCTTAATTATATATTTTTTATACAATGTATATAGCATTTAAAATTTAAATAGAATATGTCATCATATTAATTAAGTTAAATAAAATTTGACTATATGTACTTATTTTTGTGTACTTAAATAATATGGTGTGGCTCTTTATAATGTATGAAAATCTGGCATGCAGCTCTCACTGATCTCATGTATGGCCACCCCTGTATTATAATGCAATATTATTACAATTCTAATTAGTAAAGCAGTAGTTACATTAGTGGCAAAATGTGGACAAGATCCCTACATTTATGTGAATTAGACCTCCACCCCCACCCCCCCACTTACGAATTCATATAGTAACAAAATGATAATATATTATTATTTAGAATAGATCAAAAGCTACTATCATAAAATTATTTTATTAACAATTAATCAAACATTTATAAATAAAATTAAAAAGTATAAAAAATCAATATTATGGTAACTTTCTTTACATTAGCAGATTTATCCTGGGTTATAATGTTATGAACATAAGCGTCATTCTTTAAACCTAAAGAATTATCTCTTAGATGTACTGAAATTCTTAAGAGCAGCTTCTTTCACTCTGAAGGACTTTAAACATTATGGATAATTTTATATTTCATTTATACTGTTAAGTTTTTCTCATTCTGCAAGTAGATTATCATGCTTCCTAATTATTTTAGTGTTCGCAGGATTAGACTTACTGCATGTTTCACTCATTCAGTTAATCATTTATAATTTGCCAAATATTTTACCAAGCTAACAGAAAAATAATTTCAAAATATTTTGCCACAATTGTATTTCATGAATTGTGTTTCATATTTATCACTGCCATTCTATGAATCAATTTAGAATCTTAAAAGTTAATTGATTTAAGTAATATCATTCAAATTTGAAAGGAAGATGTACCATTTGTCAACAGTGAATTAAATTTAATTAACTTATATTTGTGAATGAAATAATTACTGGTAAACTTTCCATTAACAAATAAAAATGATGTATATGCTGAATTAGATAATAAAAATTTTGCGAATAAACTTAATTTTGAATAAAATTTCATTTATTTATTCCAATATTCTATTCACGCTACTGTGCAAAGCATTTTTTTTTTTTTTTTTTGATAACTTTTTTTATCATGGGTACTAAATTAAGATGTCATTTTGTTAGCATAAAATTTTTAAATAAATATTTAATAATTTTATACACTTCGGAAAATTGCTAGAAATATCATAAAAATTATAATCAGACTGATGCTTTTAACAGCACTAATGCATATTGTTAAAAAAAAAAAAAGGATATGCATATAATGAAATACTATTATATATAATTTATATTTATGCTCTGAATTACATATATTAATAATAGATGTATTAATGGCTTCTTCAGCAATACTTATTATACACATATTTTCAATATATAATTTTGCAAAAAAATGTTTTATTACTATTATTTATAAATTAATTTAGTTCTATTATAAAATTGTAAATATTATTCATTTTACATATATTTTAAAAAAATATTATAAAATTATTTTCCAGTTCTATCATTATAAATGCTGAGAAGTTTAACACAGTAATAGTGATAGATTCAAAAGCTAAAGAATACTATTTCCAATCATCAAATGTAATGATTTGAGAAACTAAACAATCCATTATTTTATCCAATATTAAATAAAAGTTTATTTAAATAATAATTATCTCAAATGGAATATAATTTTTTGGTTCTAGTAAACTATTAACTGTGCAGCCTTTGGTGGCGCTGTTTCTGTGTAAAAACACCGAATTATATCGCTTTCGCGGCCGAACCTACGGCTAATATACTAGTGATCATTAATATACGAGTAGATCGTATGTAGTGGTTATAATATGCGGCCAATTCTTCCGCGTTCAATAACACTACGTCTACTAACAATACTATAATCGTATAGTTTGCCGTTGATTTCATTGCGGGTTGAATTCCTATGCATATTGACAGAATTTGTACTGTCGCTAGAATTTAAGATGAGAGTGTGAGCATTGTCATCTTTTTCAAGTGTTTACTTGTTGATGTTTATGATTTTCTGTATTTCCCAACTGAAAGATTTTTGCGTACTAATAATTTTCAGTGTATTATTGATATTTGTCAAAATTTTTTTTTTTGGCTAATTTTAGCTTTTTGGGGGGTCAAAAAAGACAAAATAAAATTTCTCAAGCTCTCTGGCAGACGATTGGAGTTGTTTGCAGAAAAATACCGTTTCTGCCGTGACTCGGACGAGAGTTGAAAAAGAAAAACAAAATGTCTACCACGTTATTATATTTGTGGGACGTCCCAAACAGAGAAAGTGAGGCAGTTGCATTTTTGCAAGCCCAAAACATCCTGCCATTCGTTACAGTTGATTTAGTTCAGTCATATGTGGTTAATAAATTTATTTTCTGGAAAGAATTTGTGTTTTGTTTGCGATTATTTTTATCTGTAAATCATGTAATTAACACCCAGAATGATAGTGTTAAAAAGGGGTGGCGTAGTTTGTTGGACATCTCTTGATTGATTAATATTTTTTTTTTAAAAAAAAAAAAATACTTCTTCTTTTGACATACCTATTCATTCCGTTTAGAAGCAAAAAGAGGTTTTTTGTTGTTGTTTTAAATCAATAAACAGCACGTTAAGTAGATTTTAAAAATGAATCCGAGCTAATTTTTGTTGTTAAAAAAGAATAAAAATACCTGACGTTTTATTTGTTATGAAAACAAAAAATCTTTAACAAACTTGTACGACTCTTAAAAAAGATAAATAAATAAATCCTACAGAATGTAACAAAACCGGTTAACATACATATTTTTTGTGTTAAAAAAACAATACCGCGATTGACTTTTTGGTTTTTGTTTTGGATGTATGTAAAGCAAATTGTGTATATTTGAGATATTCCAAAAAAAAGTTAAAACTGTCCCTTATTTCTTTGAAATGTATCGAATCCAAAACAAAAAAATAAAAGACGTCTGTAAAAAAGAAACAGTAGATTTATAATGGAAATCCCCCCCCCCCCAATAAAGGCGTATGTCAAAAATTATGTACTTTTGAGATCCAAAAAAAAGGTCAGTCTCCTTTATAGTTTTAAATTTATCAAATGAAAACCAAAAAAAATAATTATGTCCAAAACAAACAACAATATATTAAAAAAAAAAAAAAATTATGTCCAAAACAAATAACAACAATATATTAAATATTAAAAAAAAAAAGACAGCCGTATGTCAAAATACGATCTATTAGCTAAAAAAAATCTAGCGGCCCGGTAATGTTATAACGCTCTGTTTTTAACTAGAAACAGCGCCACCAAAGGCTGCACAGTTAATAGTTTACTAGAACCAATTTTTTTTACATATTTATGTTTGTATATTTAATTACTGTTTTTATATCTATTCACTTTAAATTATGCTGTCAACTTTAATAAATTATTCTTTATTTAATAATTGTTGCTTTTTCAATACTGTAGTTTATTCATTTTTATCTGATAGTATTTTATCTACTCTGAGAAATAATACTTTTAATTATTAATTTCTACTTCAATTTATAAACATTCATCTATATTTTCTTGATTCATTTGATATTCTATTAAATTTTCTCACATTTTAGTCTTAAATTTCTAGTTTTTCTTTTCTCTATGTCAATACACTTTTTTGGTATATACTTCACACTAAAACTTAAATTTCAACTTTTTTTGTTCTTCTGATATATTAATAACAAAATTATTAATCTTTATATTTTATTATATAATCATTAATTTAAAAAAAGAAATATTTCAAATTGTAATATTTATAGACTTAAATTTATTGTACTTTTTCATTCTTTAATTATTTCCAATTTTTTATTACATTAATCTTTTTATCTTTCAACACTTGAGTATAAAAAAAATTAAAAAGTTTACTTGGATATTTATTTTATAGCATTTAAATACAAGTATATTATCTATAATGTAATTTAGAAGAGTTTGAATTCAGGAATGAACCCTTTTAAGTTATTTTATAACAAGTTTTTTTTTTTTTCCAAGTATTTTATAAAATTTATTTTATACATAATTTTAATGTCAGAAATGAATATAATTGTTTTTACTTCAAAGTTTGTAATTTGATTTTTCCTGGTTTTTTAAAAATTAAAATATATCTATTAGCAATATGTGATGTGATTTCTTTTTATACGGAGTCAGGAAACTCTCAGCAACTATGCCCAGAGAAACCTGTTAGCCACTTTACCTTCCCTTTCCATTCTCTGCCCTACGTTTTCCCATATCATGCTCCATTCCATTTCCACAACATAATCTTTGTCATTTCCATGGCCTTTATATCTAAATCCCCCTTACTTTTTCCCAAATAAAAATCAATAAGCCACTTTCTGTATAATCACTTTGCTTATATTTATTATTTGTACCCTTTCTGCTTTCAGGCATTTACACTCAATTAACAAATGCCTAATATTTTCTATGCCTCCCTTACACAAGTTGTAGACTAAATCACCTACATTTTCCCATTCACATATATAACCCTCTGTTGCTAAAGATCCCGTTCAAGCCTTAAACAGTAAACTATTTGCCTTGCTATTATCATAAATTAACATGCACCCAATATTGTTTACTTCTATATATATTTAAACTCTTTTTACTCTCCATACTAGTTCATCTCTCCAACTCCCAATTCTTTATAAATGCATCTATTTTTCTATCCCATTCCTTAACACTATAACACTCAACATTCTCCCAACACAATCATTCCACTTTTATATATGTATACCGACATAAATTCTTTATCTAAATCTTCTGCATATCACATCACCTTTCTCACCCATCTTGTTGCCTGCCCTTTATTCATAACCCAATTAAATACTATTGTGACTATTCTTTTATTATCCATAAACTGCAACCTACCAAACAGTTTCATTTTGCTTTTTGCATCTCTCATATAAAAACGTGACCATCCCATTTCTTCTTGAATTGCTTCCTTTGCTGTCCACACTTCTGCATCTAATACATGTCTGCTTATTTCTCTTTGTACTTTTTTTAAGTAATCTAACATCCCTTTACTAACACATAATGCATCAATACCATATGTTAACCCTGCTACTGCCACTCCCTTCCATACAATTCTAGTTACATCATATTTATTATATGAGAACACTGTTAATTTCTTTATCAATCCCTTTCTTTTCTTTGCTTCATTTATCAATTTTTTTTCCCATTCATCCAAGCAATTTCTCTGATTACTTAAGATGATTCCCAAATAGTTATATCTATTCGCCACCCTTAATTTTATATCCCCCAGTAAAAATTCTTTGTCCTCTCTTTCCCCAGTATTAATCATCATTTTTTTATATTTTTCTTCACTAAATTTAATCCCCATCTCTTTACTCACCTTTGCGCATGCCCTCAGCATAACTTCCCTTCTTTCTGCACACAAAAAAAACATCATTCGCAAATAAAAGACCCGACAATATATATATACTCCCTTGCCACCTATTAATGGTATCTCTACCCTTCTTCCTAGTCTTTCTATTGCTCTCTCAATTTCTCTCAAATACAACAAAAATAGAAAACTCTCCAGACAGTAATGCCAACCAATGCAAGTGTTATTATGTAAAATTATCCTTCATAAAGCCTATTATATGGCTGAAATGTTGGAAATAAAAAAATTAAACTAAATTAGAATAAAAAAAAGTTATATATAAGCTATATAATTTTAATACACAAGTGTCTCATTAAAATGCAATCAAGAAAGTACTACAAATATTGCACTTATAGACATATATATAAAAGTATAAACTTTGGTTTACTAAAATTTATAATTAGTATCAATATGTTAATAATTTCCTGAATTCAAAAAATGCTTAAAGGATGCAACAGAAATATAATCAGATCCAGTATGCATTCATATATAAGCATTTCATTAAAATTCAATCAAGAAAGCAATGTGTAGTCAATGAGTACTAAATGAATGCAATTATGAGACATTGTCATCTGATATATATCTTCTTAAAATCTTTTATCAATTTCATTCTTCTTTTGTAGCCTTCATCCACTGCAACTTCAACATATTCATAATTTTTCTAAATAATTTTTATTTATTTAATAATTTACATTTCTAACACTATTCTTCTAATTTTATTTACTTCTAATTTTACCATTCTCTAAATTCTCTAGTAATTAGTCCCTATTTTTTGAATCAATTCAAATCACTGTTATAGATAATGCTACATTCCAAACAAAATATTTAGTCTTTCTTATAAATGAAATTTCAATTCTGCTCTTATTAGAAATCTACCTAGCAAATCATTGCAATTGTCATTTTTAATTTCCATAATCAAATTCTATAGATTCAATTTTTCCCCCCACCTATTTTATCAAATTCACTAATTTTCTTGCCCCTCTATGAATAGGCTTGTTAGCCCTTTCCTTACGACTATCTACCAATATCTCTTTTTCTTACGTTCTACATTTTTGTCATAATTCTTATATGATTTTCCTACTTCTATTTATCATCTCTGGTTTTCCCAACATCATAATAAGCAAAAAGCCATCACTAGCTATGACAATCATAATTCTTATTTTAATATATAAATTACAATAAACATAACCATTAATTAAGGATTACTAGATAGTGAATTCTCTAGTTAAATGAAGACTGTCATTTCTTTTAATAATAAATAACATTAAAAGATGATTTACATTTTACATCTTAATTATCACATCTTGTTTGATACACTTAATAAAAACTGTAATATTATCTAGCAATGACAAGAACATTATTGCAATAAATAAACTTTATGCAATGACTTTTGTGGTAAAATCATACCTAAAATACTTAATGAAAATAGTCAAAATTATAGTATTATTAGTGTCTAATGCTGATTGCTAATTGTGTTTAGATACAATATCTTGTTTATAAATAGAAACATTAAAAATCTATAAGTATTAAATTTAACAATAAAAAAAAAGCAGCCTGTATTATTAAGCATATAGTTTTAAGGTGATTGAATTTAAATAATACTTGTTGGGAATTCTTTGTTAATCATCTATATTACTATGAAAATTGTTTTTAAGTGGTTGAAATTTTATAAATGATATAAACTTTTCAACTTGATATATACATTTAAACACAAAATCCAAATTATAATATTTTATGAAAGAAAACTAATATTTAGAAATTAAATGTGTCGTTTTTCATGATTTAGCAATTAATTTGCTGTTAAACAAAACTATAAAATAGTCTCCATTTTTTTAAAATGAATTGATTTCTAATATTGGTAATATGAGTCAAGTAAGTGAACTTTATGAATATAGTAGAAATAAACAAATTATTCAAATAAAAAGTAAAAATAATCAAATTTTCAGCAATCCTAGAAAATAACACCAATTTCACCAATAGTTAAGGCTCCATCATATTGCAAACATATTTTTTTATTTTCTCTCATCTGATTAAATCAATTATTTTGAGAAATTTATTGTTTAGTTAAGAATAGCAAAATATCATTTACTGATGTGATCATTAGTTACTTTGGTTATGGGCCATCAACTTGGAAAAATTTCAAGGTTCATCTGTTCCCAAATCAAACTCCAAGTTGTGGAGGTGGCAGGCAGATGTGTAAATCATCAGCCATTATAATTCTTTGGATGAAATGAAATTAAGTCTATGAAAAATATTGTTTTTAATTGAAAAGAGTCAAATAAAATCTATTTTAGAAAATACAAACCTATTTAAATGTAATCTAATAATGTTATACATAATTAATAAAAATTTAAAATGCAAAACATACCAATTGTTCAGTATCTAATAATCCAGGTGGTGAAGATGATGCTGAATATAATGATTGTTTATGATGCCTTGTCTGTAATTATAAAAAAGGTTTTAGTTTAAAAACAATCCAACACACAAAAAATTATTCATAAAAAATGTACTTACTGTAGGAATTGGTTTAGTTTTAGCAATATTCATAATAGCTGGATCATCTAATTCATCTTCCAAAACCAACTGAGAAATACTTTGCTCCATAATTTCCTAATAATTATTTTTAAAAATAAATTTTTTAAAAAAATTTTATTCGAATAATATTTAAGCTTATGAGTTTGATCCTATAAAATATTTATTTCAAAAATATTTTACTCACACATATGTAGTGGCAAACTATTATAATAATCTATAAAAAAATTTAAAAAATCATGCTCTGAACAATACTTGGACAAAATCTATATCAAAAAGTGAATGAATATGATATCTTGAACCATTAGTCAAAGATTCTGGGTAATATATCCACAGGATTTTTTGTTCATGCTGTTTGATTATCTAATTTTTAGTATTTTCTTTGGAATAGTATTAGAAAGCAATCCCTTTTAGTAATATGTCAAATGTCATGTATCAATCAATTTTTACATTTAAAAAAAAATTTGTGAATATTCTTTTTATTAATATCCGAAAAGGATAAAAATTGAAACTTTGGCCTCGTAGCACAATCAAAAACTCAGCAGTATTAAAAAATTAAGTTTAATGAAAATACTGACCGTTGGCACAGCTGTTTTTGGTGAATGCTCCAAATTACTGAACATGTAAAACAATGAATTTTGTTTTATTTGTAAAATAAATTCATTCCAAAGTATAAATAAAACAATAACTTTTTTTTTTACTTAAACCTGCAACAATTTTCAAATCCTATAAACTAAACAATATAGCTAACATTAAGAGTCTTATTTTTTTAAAAAATGTTTAATATTTTTTGGTTAATAATTATATATATGCACAAGTAAATAATTAGTGTCATACATAAAATTTGAACTTTTTTTCTGAAATATTTATCAGTCCATATAAACAAATATCACTGGACATCATTTTAGACTAATCGTCGAAAAGTACTAAAACTGAACTGTGAATTAGATAATACACATCAAACTTCAGCACCTCGTAAAAAGAGCAATTTTTAAATAAGTGACTAATGATTTCATCTTACGTAGAAAATAAATGACACTATTTAAACAATTAGCAACAAGTGGATACAAAGGTGTTGCTTATTTTAATGAAAGTTTAATGTATTAATTTAACATGAAAAATATTTTCATAAATTGTGTTAAGTTCCTTTACCTTAGATTGAAAGGAAACATTTTACATAAATAAAATCAATTTTCTTTCATCATGATAACAACATCCACTCTTATAAAAATATAGCTATTCTAACTCCAGAAAAAAAAAAAAAAAACTGGATCCAAAATTACTGTTAAAGTAATTAAAGAAGTATGCCTGCATGAACACATAATTCTGTTGTCATAGTTACTGAAAAAATAACATGATATTTTAGGGCCATGATGATTAGGTCCCATTTTATACTAAACTAAATATGATAGTAAGATAAAGCTAGCAATGCAAGATTGAGGAACACAAAACAAGCATTTTTCATATAAAAAGTTGAGAAATTAAACTATCAATAAAATAATCAGCAATATGTAAAAACATATTGCTGTATATTAAATACTACCATTCAAAAATTTTTAGTTGGTAAAAACTAATAAGTGCAAGTTCACTTTAACATTTCAACGATCAATCTAAACTAATGCACAATGGAATTTATTCATACAGACTGATATATATTCCATAAAGTCTATATTCCTTATACCATACAGTAATTTTGTTATTCATGCAATATTTTATTCAAATAGATGCCATATTTATTTCACTGTTGTCTCCCATATGAATTGGCTAACAGTAGTTGTGAGAGAGAATATTAAAAAGGAGTTTGGAAATTCTTAAAAAAAGTATTTTATAAAAAAAATTATATTTTACTATATTTAAAATAATAAAACTGCAAAAAGATTAGTTTTTATTATTAATATGTGAAGGATGTAAATTTAATAAAATTAAAAAAATATTTATTCTGGACCAAATTTTTATTAATTTAATTTCCTATGTTTTAACTACACCTGGGTCTCATTTTATGCGATAGATAGGTTCCTCAGAAAACATGCACAAAAGAAATCGCACAAAAATATACTTAACCTACTTTGAAAAATGGGGATAGGGGTAATATAATTGAAAGAATCTATATTGGAATGTCTGATTAAATATATTATTTCTATTACAACATAAAATTTGACAGACTAATTAAAAAAAACATAATTAAATGAACCAGACTAATTAGGAAATAGATCTTAAAAAAAAAAAAAGGAAAATAAAGTATCTTCTACATTTTGAATTAAATATATATAAGAAGATTAAAAAAGATTAAAATGGTATTTTATATACTTTTATACAGGGCATTTTTGGTGAAAGACAACAATGTTTTTGTTTTAATAAATAAAAATCATAATTATAAAAAAAAAGTTCATTAAATGTAATTATGAGATTTAAAGAATGCATAAAATAAAAATAAAATAAGTGAGTCACAGTGTATACAAAGATGTATATTTCTCTCATCAAAAATGGAAAAAAGTTTAATCCATTATGCCGCTTTTTCATATATTTAAATAAATCAATGATATAAAATATCTTTATAAAACAGCAATAATATATATAATAATAATCATATACGCAATTTTAATTCCTTCGTTGTTAAACGCATATTGTCAAATAGCCAAATAACCACTAATGATTAAAATATGTATGAAAAAATGTAAAATTAAATACTGTAGTTAATAAAAAAAGTTTGTCTTGTATTACTTTTTTGTCTTGTATTATTTTTTTTCAAACATTTGAAATTTTTTATTAGTCATACTTTATTTCCTTATTTTTTTAATGCGAATTTTAAACTACATTAAATCTAGTTGAAGTTTTTATAGACATGTTCTTTTTTAAAACGAAGTTTACATTTTAGAACATGTAATTCGAACAATTTTTATAGAACACGAAAATATATTCAAATTACTTTCTTTAAACAAATATTAGAAATTTCTTCTAATAAATATCAAATAGTTCAAAATATAGATTTTATCTTACACTGCTCTTTGAAATCGAACATAGTATAAGTTTTTATGAGGATATAGCTGACAAAAAAAATAGAATCCTTAGTCTTCTAATAAAAAGAATAGAATTATTATCATACATCTCGCTCCATCAGCTTGCTGAAGCATCTCGCATTCTACATTGTTACAATACAATTCGATATTAAAACACTAAGTTAATTTCATTTCCTTTAATTCGATAAACTATGTGAACCCAGAGGTCATTCGTTACCTTGTCCACCGTTTTTTTTTCAACAACTTTTTTTTCATTTTAAAGAATGAAAAATACTAACTTACTAAATTATATATTTATTTTCATAAATATAATAAGAATATAAATACAATGTATACATATTGATTATATGTATGTTATGAGTATATATATACTCCTACAATATATTATAAAGGTCGGGAAGATGGACATCCTATCTTGGAGTACAGGGCGCCACTAGGCTATTTGAACCTAGAAAATGTATAATGTAGGCAGATACTTCTTGTTAAGATTCTACTTTTATTTTATTGACCGTTATGCCCTAGTCGCTAAGCTCAAGGAGTAGTTGAGATTTATAAAATAACTTTTAAAGAGATATTTTTAATAAAAAAAAAGATAAAAAAAATAAGTCACTGCCAGTAATTATCACACAAACATTTATTACACACATATATAATCTCGAGGAAAAAATTAATATTGCTTTAATTTATTATTATTATTTTAAACTTTTAGTAAGTCCGAACAGATGGATAGTTTATATAATTTTATTTTAGAATATTGAGCATAGATAGGCTACATAGACTATGCAATTAAAAACTTTTCAAAACATTTAACCTCAGGCTAAAAGTTCATAGCTAAACCAACGTTCGCTCCCTGATATACAGACTCAACCAATGCAATATGAAGATGTCAGCATAAAAACACACTGACAGGAATGCGAGTCTGCAGCATGATATTATTTAAAAGAAATGATCATCGTCAAGTACAGGAATGTGCGTCTGGCAAAGGAATCATATATACAAAACATTAAAACAGAAATACTTCGTATGAAGAGAGTGGTCCTTGCCATCTTATAGTCCCTATCCATAGAGCGAAAGGAGATCAATGGTGTAGGAAATACATCCACGTCTATTGCAACACGATGGCTACATCTCTGGACTATGCATTCATTTGGGCACTGCCCTGTATGCTAATACATCTCACATTACATTGACATAAACACCTATACATCCCTCCACCAGCATCAACTCAAATACGAAACAAATATTCTGAAATTATCCCCCTTTAAACTAAAAGAATCTATATGCAGCCATCTACACCCAACTTAAATTTAATACATTTTAATAAATACAAAAAAAAAATGGAAATGATTAAAGCAAACATTATACATAAAAAAAAAAAAAAATTTAACTGATTTAGAGTTCTGCTTTCAGATAAGAGTTCATTAAAGTTATATTTTCTTACAGATTGACTACTTATTGAAGAGATATATTTAAAAAAAAAAGTTCAACGGATAAAAGTTCATACTTCCCGTGATAAGTATGAATCCCATGGATTTTGGCAGATTTATGGAAGTTCATTCTAGTGATCATATTTTGTAGATTGTCCTTGAAAACGAAGCCGCTACTTGCCATTCATTCTGTCTGGAACCATCATCAGGAGGCTGCCTCAGCTAGTGCATATAAAGGAAACTAAATCTATTGCAAGACTCCTACATCATGGAGTCTGTAATACAACTGGCTGTCATATGTAGATTAATAGTCAGATTCTTTACTAAATTCCATTATTTCGTCTTTTATAATTTATGGCCTCTCATATCACAAATTCACCGGATCGATGGAACATGTCGTCACTGATCTTATTGCTCCTGATGTTTTCCTTTCTAGCCCATGCGCTTGTATTGGTCAAACTGCTTCAGAGCGGATCTTACACTCAGTTAAGTGCCCCCAAGGGCTAGTTTGCTTTACATTCAATTACAGAACAATCATTTCCATTTTATAATTCAAACATGACTTTTGAATAGAAATTAATCAACATTTTTCTATTTTCCTTTATATTACTTTTAATAAAAAAAAATATTAATTAATCTATGGATCTTTACTTTTTTTTTACATTTCTTACTTTTAAATACTTTATTTAAAAATAGTTTTCCATCTGTGCGATAATATATATGTTAAATAAGTATTTTAATTTTCCGTTTTTAATAAAGCAATTTTGTTTTAATTTTAAAATAATGTAACGGCATAGGCATACCATTACAATATATATATATATTGTATTAATATTCACATAAATGTTCTGGACATTCCTACAGAAAAGGTAGTCTATATAATTTAAACTAAGCTTGTATTAATGTTGAACATGCTCAAAAAAATCTTTGGTTTGATTTATATATAATGTTAGTACTTCATTATAGCTCAATTTATGAAACTTGATGTATTATGGCATTTAAATATATTTAAAATTTGCTAAGTTTAATGAAAGTGAAAATGCTGTTTATAAATCACTGTAAATACATATAAATAAAATAACCATACCTCATGGCTAGGTAGTTTTCTTTCTGTTTCATATCCAGAATCAATAGTTTGATTCTGAATATAATAGCTCTGACTTGGTGTTCTTTTAATTGCATTTTGAATGTACTGTTCTTCCTGAGCAAACTTTTCATGATCTTCTTCCCAGTCAAATGCTATGGTAACAAAAAAAAAAAAAAAATTGATATACATGCACAAATAAAATAAATTTATAATAGCAAAAATAAGCAATTATATATTTGAACCTATAAGAGGATAATAAGTGTGTAAAGCAAGATAGTCAATCACAAAAGCTCTATAAGCTAGTAAATTAACTAGATAGTGAAACAGCAGAGAAAGAAATAATAAGATGTAAGTACTAAATTTAAAATAAGATTTAATGCTAATTTAATATCTACCATAAATTAAAATAAATTCAATGAAAAAACAACTTTACAAAGTTTTTTCACTACATACAACAGCTACAGCAATTAATAATTTATATTAAAGCTATGTAATGATATTTATGTTAAAATCTATACATATATTTGACATTATTTTAAACTTTCCCAAATCAATAAATTCTATCAATTTTCTGATTTCAATTTTGTACTAAAATGCTATTTCTTTTGGAAACCCACTAACATTTCTTTGATTACTTACAGCAAAATTCTGTCTTTATTTAATGTCAAACTTTTGTGTGGATAGTAACTATTAAATATAATTTTAACACAGATATATACAGTACAGAAATTTGCGACACATATTTACATATGATATAGTTTAAGGATTATACACTTTCCCCAAAGAAAAAAACCAACAACTTATTATTCTCTTTAATCCTTTTTGAAATACAAACCGATGACAATGAAATACAAAAGATACCATGTCTAAATGATGTTAAAATCATAAAGTTCAAATATACATGTTTTTACAAAGCAGAAACTACGTTTTTGTAACATTTTATGATCATAATGCCAGCAGTTACATTAATGTGAACAGATAATTTTTTACTAATTTTTATTTAATATTTTTTCAAATTATTGACTACTTAATTCTATAAACACTAATACTTTTCATATCAAATCTCTCATAATTATCAGCAATCATTTAAAGTTTTTTTTTTAAAAATTTTTTCCTTCCATCATTTCTCAAGTATACTTCGTATCCTCTTAAAATTGAAATTTGTTGGAAAATACGAACATCTACTTTTATTATATAAATACAGTATATTAATATTTGAATAGTTCATTGGTCAGAAGATCATGTAAGATTTGAGTCAAGGAAGTGAAAATTGAACTTCAATTCAAGAATCTACAGTGCTTAGAGGATGATATATATTAAATATAAAAAAAGCCATAAGTAATATAGATTAATGAATACTTGATATTAAAGATAAATGCAAAAATTGAAAGGAGAAACATTAATTATCTTTGCTAAATATCAAAACATTTGTTACCATAGATGTTTCAGTGCTATGCAATCATTCAGATCCCATTAACTATTACTAGACATGAAATAATTGATGGAATGAAATATATCATCTGCTTAAACCAGTTATCTAACCTTAATAATAATTAAATAATAATCATTGTTTTAACCATATTTATCATCTTCAATATGTAGTGAATAAATCTTGAGATGTATTGATTTAATTAAACTCTAGCAGTATGTATGATACTTGAAAATTTATTTCTAATTTATTTCCAAAACATAAGTCCTGCTATTGCTTTTTTCTTACATATCAATTCTTATTAACAAACCCAATTTATCAAAATTAATATTTTGGATAGTCTTACTAATTTCAAATAATTTAAATCTTCATCATCAACCATTATCAATCAATTGCAGGATGAGGGTCTCTCCAAGTTCAATCCATCTCCGATCTTTAGCTTCTTTTCTCCACATCACTCCTGCACAATTTCTTATTTCACCCATCCATCTTGTATGTGGTCTCTTTCTGGGTCTTTTACAATCTCTTGGAATCCAGTTTAAGATTTCAACTGTCCATCTATTATCATCTCTTCTAGCAATATGTCCAGCCCAACTCCACTTCAGTCTTTTAATTTTTCAATGACGTCAGTAACACCTGTTTATTCTCTTATCCATATATTGCGTTTTCAATCTCTTCTTGTTACTCCTAACATGCATCTCCCCATACTTCGTTGAGTAGTCTGAAATCTCTATATTGCTCTTCTATTAAGTGTCCAAACCTCAGATCCATAGGTAAGAACTGGTAAAATCTTATTGCCATATATATAAATATAACAAATAGAAAAAAATGATATCTACACAATTTAACTGAGGAAATCCTTTATGCCTTTCAAAATCCTCATCCCAAAATATATTAGTATATAAATACATACATATATCACATATATAACATATAATTTTACTTTTAAAAAAAACTTACTAACCTTCATCCTGGATATATTGATGTATAAATACATACATACTATATAATCTAATTTAAAAAAACAACTTACATTCAACATCATTTCCAAATGTTTCTTCATTTAGAGCATCAATTTCTTCATCTTCTATGTCTGCAGTCAAAAATTCATTTTCTAAATCTTTGCCAGCCCCAAGGGTCTGTAATAATATATACATAAATACTTTTTAAATTCTATTATGTTAAATATTTATAATTTAAAACAACAATTGGTCTTTACTTGCTTTTTGTATCAATCAAGGACATGCATTTATATACAATTTTAAGTAAATATACTATCAGCTAATTTGTGATTGTACAACAAATATATAAAACAATGTAATGAGTAAGTAATAGCTTCTATATTTTTATGTGACATTCAAAGACAAAAATGACAGGCAAAGCGCACCAGTTCTATTCAGATGAGTAAACTAATTTATTTCTAGTATTATACTTAGATGGAAATCAGTGCAGGTAATCATTAGTATGAGTTGCTGCCATTCTACTACTATGCTAAATATAAAACAATCAATTTTCAAACATTAACCAAGTATTAAAGAATCTAATTTTCTAATATTTTGTAAATTTTTTCTCATTCCCACTCAAACATTTATACTTATTTTCTATTTCTAATCACCATTTTCTAAATAAAGTGCAAGCTCAAATCACATATATATGATACTTCTTTCACACAGGATATATTGTAGCACCTCATAGTAACAACTACAATGGCATGTTTTTTAATTTATTCGTCCTTATAATTTCAGCAGTGTTTAGCAATATGTGCTCAATATTTGAGACATGACCAACACCAGTTTCTGTTGAGTGTTACCTTTTTTCTGCTTACACAATTTATAATTTAGTTTTTCTGACAACTCTTTATCTTTTAAAGTTATGTACAGTGAATATTTTTTGTGTTAACTAAATACGTCTATTGCATATAATAAAAAATATAGTCATAAATGTCTTTCTTTAAATACTAAAACTGTACTATATTCAACGCAGTTTTTTTAATTTACAGAAAAGAAAGCAATGATACATTATTTATTTAGGTTATAGTTAAACTAAGACTTGAAAAACAAACAATTTTTAAAATGTTATTCTAATTGCCAATTCTTGAAAAACAATAAAATTGTTTTTTTATTTTATAAGTATTAAGGGAATTAATCGTCACACATGCACTATTAGATTGATGTTAAATTTACCAGTACTCATCTGTCAAACCAATCCCTTATTGATCATGTTTGAATCAAGACTTGAATTGATATTTCAAGTGATAAATTATTTGTACAAATTTAGTTTATATATCATAGGAAAGAGAAAGTTTCTCATTTTTAAGTATCTACAATAAGGATTGGTTTATCTAAGATTAAGAGTTATACTTATGCTTTTAAAACACTTATTGATGGATAAGTGCACGTAAATTTAACATCAATCTAATAGCACAATGTAAAGATTAATAACCTTCCACAAGATTACAATTATATACATCGGTAATTTTATTTATTTATAGGTATTAAGTAACTATCATAATACCTAAAAAAAAATTAGTTTAATAATTAGCTAAATAGAAACTACGTCTTATATTAAATTTACATTCGTCTGCCACTATTAAGTAAAGAAATATATATTTTAAAACAGTAGCATTTTTTAAACTAGGTATAACTTTGATACATCTCTCCAATATTTTTTGACTATCATCTGGATTGACTTGCTCATCCCATTGTCCTAATTGTCTGGTCTCACCAAGAACTACAGAATCAACTGCAATAATAATATAAGTATCATCATCAACATAAACACAGTGCTTAACCCATGGAGCATAAATCAAAACAGATTTATAGAGATATTGTAGACTTTATAGATAATATAGGCCACCAAATGCATTCAAGAGTGAAAATCACTGGATTCATTTAATGGTGGGATTCTAGTCCCTAATCTGCCATTATTGGAAGATGCTATTTTATTATTTATAATGATATATTTTTCTTTTTAAGTAACAATCATGAAACTTATTTTCTAGTTAAACAAACTGATATATTAACATTATCATCCACTATTGTGTGCTTACAAGTCACCTAAATAAAAAATTTGATTTCGCTTTGAAATATATATATATACGTATGCTTAGCTACCTAATAAATTAACACTACAATTTTCATTGAAAAAAAAAAATTCACTATATACAACACATTTCTTTCATCATAATTAATGCATCATTAATTAATTTTTCTTTTATTCCTTTCTTAAAACAGGCAAAACTCTTCATACAGTAATGCCAGTCAGTGCAAGCCAGAATAACCAATGGATGCCAGAATGCTTGTATATAAAATCCCTATCTAGTGCCTACTCATCCAATATCCCCCCGACTAGTTTTGGATGAGCAGCCACTAGATAGGGATTTTATGCACAAGCCTTCTGGCATCCATTGATTACTCTGGCTTGCACTGAGTGGCACTACTGTATCAAGAGTTTTGCCTGTTTTAATAACAGTTATGAGCAAGCATAAGAAATGGTGATCATGTGGTTAGTGGTTTATTCCTTTCTTTTAATTTTTAATGATTATCTTTTTTTGTTAAAATTACTAACCCAATCTATTATTATCTATTTGATTAAAAAAACTAAGCTTCTCAATATTTCAATCAATTCACAAGAGATTATATTATTAGTCTACTAAAATATTGTATCAATTCTACAATTAATAAATTGAGATAAAAATCTTTCCATGCATATTGTTAGTACTGTTCCTAAACTATTTTGGATGAAAACAAACTCAGTAAAGCTTATTTGTATTGTCTTAAATTTTTTATGGCTAAACTTTTCTGTTATTTTTAAACTGCTATTTTCTCTGGCAAAAAGTTATCAATCTTTCACATTTATTAAAAATAGTACTTAATATTAATACAAAAGATATACAGATAAAGTTTTCTAGTAAATTCATTTAGGCTTCATATATTTTAAAAATAAACAGGGAAGAATTAGACAAACTTTACTACAGAAAGAACAATTTTGCAACCAACTTTAAAATATATATTATAATTTCAAATAATGTTGACATGATATAAAAATAGCAACATAGAAAAAATAATAATTTTGATGATAAAACACTTAAATGTATAAGCTATAATACACCATATACTCTTTAAATTACACTCTACAATGCAGTTAACATGATTTATTTTATTTCCTTCCTTACAGTTTCAACTGTCCAGCAGTCATCATCAGAGCTTTTATCTCAGTACCCTTTCACCTATAGTATATATAATTAAGCAATGCAAATAAGAAGTGGAATAAAATTTAAATGTATAAGCTCTCAATTGTCATCATTTTCAAAGATGACCGATTCATTGCAAGATGGTCTTTCAAAGTTTAATCCAATTTCACCTATCCATAGCTTTCCTTCACATCTCTCCAACACGCTTTTTATCTCAGCCATCTATTTTGCATGTGATTTCATCCTAGATTTACTATTCTCTTATCCAAGTATTTTGCTTTTATATCTCTCCATATTGATTTCAATGCAGCATATATCTCCATAATTTATGAGGTTTGCAGTTTCTGAACTATTCTTCTGTCTAAAGTCTATAAGTGAATATTTGTAAAGATGCCAAATTTATTTCTATCAAAAACACTTCATATAAGTTGAATTCTATAATTAATTTCATTCTGTATACATCCATCTATATTAAAATGTGACCAATGTATTTACAACTATAAATTTCTAATTCATTTTTACAAGCTACTGAAAAATATTTTAGTCTTTTCAGCATTTATCTTTAGTCCCAGTTTTTGTTTTCATCTATTAGCCTTTGAACACTTCCTCAAGCTCTGAAGAATTATTTGTAAAAATAACCACAATCATCTGCAACCTTTTTTATTTCACACATTTCATTTTAATCAAGAAAATATTTCTTTTGAAATTGCAATAGAAAGTTTTGGAGAGATGAAATCACTCTACCATATAAGTAATCATTTTTAATATTCTTAAATAAAAACATCAAATTAATAAACTAATCACTTCTGTTACATTTTAAAAAATATTTTTCAGACATCACAATATTTGTGATCTAATTCATATTTCAAAAATTTTATCACTATAAAAATAACTGCTTATCAAGTTACAAACTTTTTGTATTCTACAAATCTGATAAAAAATGGCTACTCATAATCCTCACTTTTTCTAAAAAAATATATAAATAATCAATGTCATCTCTTGTTTATAACAATTTTTCAATAGAGTTTGATTGATTTGAATCCTAAGTTCCCTATAGATAAATTGAAATGATATTGTACATCCACAAACTATGTTCACAATTATTTTCTCTGCAATCAATTTTATCTGAGATTCATTTTGAAATCCTATTTTCAGACTATTTTATTCAATTATGAATTGACGATTTAGTAAACTTTATCACCAATGTTAAATTTAATTCTCTCATGGTTTGTGAAATTTTATTCATTAAATAAAGTATGTTCAATATAGTTTGTAACTTAACAATATCACAAACTTTACATTTTTTCTTTTATTGGAATTGATAAATGCAGATTATTTCTTGATTCTATTATAGATCTTTTTTTAAAAATCATTTATTATCTTCAACATATATATAATCTAAAGACATTTTTACTTTCAAAGACTAAATTACTATAGACAATTCCACAATAATTTGAAAAATATCTTTAATAACAATTGTCCATGTATAAATAGATAGTTATACTAAGCAATGCTAATTATAACTTTCAATAATCAAGTGTTACAATTTTGTTATATGTTGGCACTAGAAGTCATATTTACAGCAAACAATGCCACAACTAGTGAAATCTAATTATAATATATAATCTTAACATGCAAAAAACAAGACAGAAGGATTTGAGAATATCATGCTTGAAATAGTCTTTGCACAGTAATTAATTTATAATATGCCTGTGGAATTAGTTGAAGAAGATACCAAAGTGCTTCGTACTAAAGAGATGTCAGAGGCATTAGAAGTAAAAAACTCCTGCAACTGTCTTTCAAAATCTAGTACATAAAGCACATATAGAATGATCACTATACAATCCAATCAGTATTCTGTGCAGAATGCCTAGTAATCTCAATCTCAATTCAGGATGAGAGATTATAAAAGTATATAATATTACTAACATTTTATGGATTATGATGATAAATTTTTCAGTTGTTATGACATATTAAGCAACTTTTTTTTGTCTTACTTTCATTGGTTCTTATAGAAGAGTTGTAATAACGTCTTATTTTCACTAAATTTTTTGTTTTAAAAAATCTAAGAACAACCATGATGAATAGAAGCCATTATACAAAATGTTTCATTTTATTCTTGATATTTTATTACACATACATTTCTTTACAAATGATTTAGGATGAAACTACTCATGCATTATAAAATATCAGGTAAAATAGATTAACATCTTGATTTTAAAGCAAACATTTAACATACCTTTAACTGAATTTGCAATATTTTGACAATTTACTGTGTTTTATAAAAGAAGTAATAGCTCTCTTTCTATCTATAATACTAGAATTGTTTGATATCATATTAATTCAATGTTAGTCTATTCAGAGCGCAATGTTATCTGCCATAATGCACTAAATAGGTATTCTTTTCTTTGCCTTCTGTTTCAACCACTTTTCCTTCAAATAGTCTTCTCAACCATTGAGTCATAAAATATCTTACTATATCACTGCAGTATTTTTTATATTATAACGTCAAGCAAGATTCGTTTATTATTGATTTTTGCAATAACAGTATTTGGGTTTTTTTTTTACAAAACTATTATTACATGAATAAATCATTTAAATTATAATCATGATGGAAATATTATTTTATTTAATACTGCCATGTTCATATAAATGGATAATCATTATTACCAATTATATTTATACATAAAAATTCTCCCAAAACAGACCAATTTCTATATGTTTTATATTCCATAAATTTTATAGTCTTTAAATTAATATTAGAAATTTAATATTATATTTTAAATTAACAACATAGATTTTAAATTAATATTAAAGTACAAAAAAAAAATAATAATATGATATTATATGCTTATAAGAGAGTATTTTCAGTAATTTGACTATATTAGATCAGTTTCTACGGACAATTATTATTGATTAATTCTAATAGATTAATTAAAGATGTAATGTGCAATAGTGTAAAATAAAAATGTTTGACATAAGCAAATCAAATTTACTTAAGATTACTGCAATGATTTATATAATACCTAACAAAAATACAATTCAAGATTATATAAAATATCCAAGTGCTTGACAGTTATAGCAATTCTAATCTATCAAATGTATAAGACTGCATATAAATAAAACAAGTACTACTTTTTAATCAATATTTTAGAAGAAAATGTGCTTTATGTAAATAAATAACTTGTTATATTTATGTTAGTAATTGTTAATTCCACAGATTACTAAAAGAAACTGCTTCTGCTACCTTACATAAATTATTCTAAAATTTGATATTAATGTTAGTAAAATAATACATTATAACGATGCAAGTTTTATTATATATGACGATTGATGCTCTACAGGTCATTAAAATTAATGTATCTTTCAAATTTTCGATTAAATTGATTTAATGTGAGAGTACACAATGACAATCTACCAACAAAGACCAAATCCGTTACTTGCTTATTTATAATAATCTACTATTTTCGATTACTGAACCAACCTTTTATTATGGATACATTCTGAAAATTAAAGTATATATTAAAGCTTTTATATTTTATAACTATTACCTCCAGATACTTTTTGTAACAAATATTCAGAATGAGAATTTACATCAAAATTTTAAATTATACAATAATGAGAGGAAATCTTTAACCCTCAAATACCATTAAATTTTTTGTGTGTCAGTAAGCTGGGTCATATTCAAAAGTAAGTGAATATTATCATTACGATATATATATATTTTAACAACAAAAAAATCTATCTAACAACACTGGTTTTACAAATCTATGACATCAAATTGCATATATATTCTAATTTCAATTAAATGTGTGTAAAAAAAAATAATTTCGTAAACTCGATAGTAAATATAAATAACTTTAGTAATAAAGATAGAAAATACAACCAAAATCCAACAAACATAAATATTACTTTCATTTCTACTTCACAATAATAATAAAATACTTGTTCAAGATTCTGTTCTTACCATGTGTTACTTAAAAAACAAAAAAAAAACTTCAGTAAAACACAATATTTTTCATTTAGAAAATATTAACTTAATAATA
The DNA here is from genome assembly GCA_028023455.1 of Epiperipatus broadwayi. Lineage (NCBI taxonomy): Eukaryota > Metazoa > Onychophora > Udeonychophora > Euonychophora > Peripatidae > Epiperipatus > Epiperipatus broadwayi. Next base: position 8,494,904 of record JAQFVV010012417.1, read on the forward strand.
CAAATAACGTTTCATATTTTCTGTTTTAAGTATACATTTGTAAAAACGTTAATGATGTAATATTTTTAGTACTAAATGCATAAATAACAAATATTATTTTTGTAAAAAAATCAAAATTTTGACACTGTTAAACTTACAGGCATAGCTGTATCGAAGCCAAAGAAATGGTCAGACATCGCACTAACTCATTTTTGTAACAATCTACTCTTCAATGACAAAGACTATTCTATCCACTCACCCAGAAAATTTTGCAAAAAGTAATTTGTATTAACATAACTTTTATTGACAAATAAAAAATATTAAATTTTTAATAGTAAAAGTAGTCAATATACTTCTTTATGAGCACATTTTTTTAGATTATTGAACTGTAATAGGCTTTATACAATTTATAAAAAATTACTAATTTAATAGTTTGAGAGTATGATTCAAAACGAGGCTTTACCCGCCATGATAACGACAAAAAACGGAAATTACCGAAGGCCAAATTAGTTAATGTTTACTGCAAGAAAATCCGATGTATAAAAGATAAAATCAAAGATCGTTTTCGAATAACAGAATTTTATAGACAATATTGGTTAGTATAATTTTCATGCATAGGTATGTTGCAAGCAAATGGATGGTAATGAAGGACTAAAGCGTCGAATGTTTCCGTAATGGCTGAAGTCGTCGATATTTCCGAGGATCTTCCGAGTGGCGACGATTCTGCATTCACTAGCGAAGTTCAACAAACGGCAAATGCCGTAAGTGCTTTGCACACAACTACCGACCATGTGTTTGTGGCTACTTCGCGAAGCTTGCTTACTACTGAACAATTACATGAAAGTGGAATTAAGACCACCCATATTGTTATTCATGATCAGACCTTAGAATCGGGTCTAAAAACTCCAATCACGCCTTTGACTCCGGCAACCCCGTTAAGTACGAACTCATTGAAAGATACTAAATTCAAATACAATTGGGATGAATCTGTTCATGATCCTGTTTTACCTGTCAGATGTAAACATACAAATGGTGAATTGCACAAATTAAAATTTGGATCTGGTCAGTTTAACCAAAATTATTTTATTTTTAAATCTAAAAGTTTGATTTTCTAATTTTATAGCGGTCTGTATTACGTCGATTACCGGTATTTTTTTTTTTTTTTTACCATTCCATAAATTATTCCTGAACACAACTTATTTGTTTTTGTATGAATTTTTTTTTATTAAAATTGTTATAATAATTTTTTTTATTGAACTTATTAACTTTTTTGGGTTATTATTTTTGCTTTAAGTAAAAATATTTACAATATTTCATTAAAATGTTTATAGCAAAATTTAGCTTTGAAAAAGTAATTAATGATTTAAATAGCCTTGAAATACAGTATCTTAAATCGTGAAATTTTCCTTAATTCTATAAAGTATGGGAAAATTATAGGTACTTTCAAATTATTTTGCCAAAATGTTTACTATCATATAATTTTCAAACAGAAGCTCGTATTGGGTCAATGTTGAATTAGATATGAAATTTACTATTACTCTTAATGACAAAAATTTATTGGTCGAGTTCCATGCAATTATTTCATATTGTCTTCGACTTTGTGTTTATTGTTATAGTACACTCACAGCATTTTGAGCACAATGTGATAGAAAGAGCTCCAAATAAAATGTATAAAACTGACATCGTTATTTTTTATAATGGCTGCACAAGATTAATTAATTTAAATTCTTAACTGCTATTGCTATTTCTAATTAAAGTGAAGAATTTATTCATATTACGCAATCATGAAAAATAGCAATCAGTTTTTATTATTATTGATATCTACGTTGTTCCGTAGAATTAAAGTAACGTATATCTTACTTTTTATGAGCCTGATTAATTTTTTTATTTCCCATAGGGCGAAAGCAATAAAAATATTAAAATTCACCAACAGATCACAGCAAAGATTTAGTAGGGCATTAATATTTTGCGTTATGGTATCTGTATACTTATTACACGTTATAAAATATAGTTTAATCAGATTCAGTATTTTTTGTGGAAATATATATGCCTTTTCAGTTTGATTATGGAAGTATGAAGTATATTTATTAACATTAAATTTATTTATTTCAACACAACGTATTATTTACCATGTGTAGATGCATGATTTGAATGACTAGGAATGGATTACTGCTGTTAATACTCTACTGTATGACTTGCTGTATCACATGTTTTTTAATGATTTTGAAATGATTGATTTGGATTGTAATAAATACATTAATTACCCCAAGATGATTAAGGCCATGTGTGATTATTATACATAACAGAAGGAAAATTAGAAAATGTAGATATTTTTGGATGCAATCAAGTGATCTAAATTTTATGATGCCAAGCATGACTGTAAAACCATGAACAAATTGAATATTCTCTGTTCTACTAATAATTATGTAAAAGATTTGAATTATATTTGCTAACTGATCACTGAGAATATTTAAGTGCTTAATTCATGACATGGTACATTGCCTTTAAAATAAAACAAGAGGATAAAAATAATTGTTCTTGGCAGCAGTATTAACAATGTAATTTAAAATGACAAAAGTTATGGCATATATTTGATACATGACTAGTCTCAAAATTACTTATGAATTGTTACTGGTATTAAATTTATAATAGCTGGAAGAATCCACAACATTTATTAGCATTTCAATATGTAAAGACAGCAAATATAATAGATGTGTAATTTATTTCTAATGGATTTAATTGTAAATTAAGCAAAATTATTGGCTATCATTGAAAGTCATTTTTTAGCTGAAGTACTGCATTGAATGGAAAGTATAAGGGCAAATTCTGTGCTGCTTATATAACATTATTACCTTCAATTTATATACAGAAAGTAATATAAATAATGCTCCACTGCTATATTTTTCAGTTTCAGGAAAAAAGCAGTTTTATAGAACTGAAAATAAAAATTTTAATTTTTAAAAATAACGTGCAATTTATTTTAAGGATATGAAATTAGTGAAGGAGCTAATGTATGTTTATCACCAGAATGTGATTAAAACAAACAAACAAACAAAAAATTATTAAATTAGAGATTAGATTTTAAAAATGACAATGGATAGCCCAGAAAGACAGAAATAAGTCATGGAAGGAATTTAAACAAAGGGTAGAAGATTTGATTAAATGATAAAAATATGTTTTGCATTCTGATTCACATTAGTAATTGATAATAATTTCCTGTTGATAGAACTAAGCTAAGCATGCTTTATTTAAATAAACTAGAGCTATATTTATCAATATGAATAATGATAAAGTATGTTTGAGTAAGTTGAACTAAAGCTAAAATAACTATTTGAACTAATTTGCTAAAGTAAAAACAAGGAAGTAGTTATCAAAAAAAAATAATGTTAATGAACTTGATGAGCAAATTAATTTTCTAAGGTGACAATTTTTTTTTAGATATTTACTTACCTGGACATAATTTCTTTTGCTTTAGTAAAATGAAAAATAGGGGAGAGGGTCTCCTGACATTTCAGTAAAAAAAAAAAATCACAGGATTTGTGATAGGTTTTTACTTTTTAATGGTTTTAAAAATTATTAAAACATGATAATAATATCAGTTATTTTGGAATCATTAACATCTTTTCTTTCACCAGAAAAGTAATATTTTATATTACAATTTTATAAAATTTGATCCTGATAATGTTGCAGAGATGAAAGATTAATAAATTTGTACAAAGAAAATATAGCATCAATGAACATCTGGTTAAAAAAAATTACAAAAGACTTTATACATGGAAAGCTTCAGGTTACAAGAATCTATTTTAATTAAATTATATATTTATTAAAATAAATTTACTAACAGTATTAAGAATGCATATTTTGGGGCTAATTGATATATAAATCACAATTTAGTAACTGTAGAATTGAGATTAACTTTTAAAAGAGTATTGATAAAGTAAGAATATTAAAAGAAATTTTTTTTTAGAAAATAAGTATAGATAATAATAATCTAATTGATAAAGTAAATTCAAGTAAAAAATGATAATTACTGGAAGAAAATTTGAAAGATGTTGCAGTTGATACAAGGGTTATTTAAAAAATAAGAGCAAAAAGTCCTTGAATTAATATGTTGAATAAAAGAGATAAGCTGGTAGAAATATATATGTAAGATTTAATAGTTTATTGGGATATGAAGAATAAAGCTAGAAGTGGTTGACTAGATAGGGAAATAGAGATTAAATAGGTTTAATATAATTTATAGCAGAATAAAAATTTTGATAGATAGAGCAATCTTTTGAAATGAGTAGTAATTGAAATAATAAATTATTGATAAAATAGTTACATTTAAAAGGTGACAAGAATATAATATATCAGTAATTTCTATAACAGAAATAAGTCTATTTATATTAATTGAAAAAATAAAAGTATATAAATAAGAAAAAAAAAAAAGGTTGTACAATAGTGGAAGTTATAAAAGTGGGGCAGATAAAAACTGACAATATACAGGGAAATGGATTTGAGAACTTTAATTTTTATTTGTAATATAATTTATGATTTAGAAGAGTGGCTATAAATTATTTTTTAACTGTTCCATTAGAAAAAAATTAGTGAAATTGATAATTTTAAAACAGCTTCACATTCATTTAGATAGTAAGAATTAATAGGATTAATAAAATATAACAGTCATATTCATATTATTTGGTTTGACATCTGTGCTGTTGCTGAAAATCAGTGATAGTAATCCATTTATATATATATACACACAATATAAATATTTTTAAATAAATATAAATTTTTATGACAATATACATGATATAAAATGAAATAATTAGCAAAAAAAGTAAATCAATGCAATTATGAATATATAATGTAATAAATTATGGCATATTTATATATTGAACTCAAATCTATTATATATTTGAATGTGATTATTCATTCAGTGTCTCAAAAATGTAAAGCTTTATCTTTTTTTTTGTAAGAAAATTGGTGATAATAATGAAACTCAAATAGTACAATGCCTATTTGATGTAAATTTCAATCTCTATTGTGAATAAAAAAGTTAAAATTTGATTCAAAATGACAATCAATGCAAAGTTAATAATGACAACGTGAAAGGCTGAAACATTTGACAGATGCACCTTAAAAATGCTTAAATGACTGCGCAAGGAACTCCCAATTCAAACACAAGTCAGAGATTTTACGAGAAAAAGATGGAACCTACTTTCTTCTCTACTTAAATTTATATATAAATAAGCCAGACTCCAGCATTTTGAACTAAGAACCTGAAACTTTAAACACCTTCACATTTAATTCACTAAATATTATATATAAATAAACAACGTGAAATCTTTCGATTTACTACGCAGTAATTTTCAAATTAATGAAATGATCGTAACAAATGTAAATATATTAATTTATTAAGCACAAGCAGATGAAATAATAATGTGAAAGGCTGAAACCTTTGACAGATGCGCCTTCAAAATGCTTAAATGACAGCCAATCAGATAGTAATAATGTCTGCACAAGAAACTGTCAATTCAAACAAGTCAGAGATTTTACGAGAAAAAGATGGCACCCACCTTCTTCTCTACTTAAATTTATATATAGATTCACTGCTTTTTGATGCAATATCTTATTATATATTGAACATTCTTCATGTCTTTCACCCAAAAATTTAATGCTTTTTTTTTAAAAACTAAATTATTTTCATTTGTTATATAAAGAAAGCACTTCGTGATTTCTTTTAGACTTGAAAGAATTTCTGTTTTCATTAATTTTGTGCTTTAGTGCATTTTCAATGAAATTTTTTTTTCAAAGTCACAATTTTAAATCTAAATGATAAAATAATTGACCGAAACTCAGCTCATTCTCATGCTTCTTAATGCTTTTGTATAAGAATCCATCAACCATAATAGTTTTTGGACAATGTAGAATAGACTTATTCAGAATAGTTTCGACTAGGCCTACATTAATGCCGATATTGGCCTAACATCAATTATTAATCACCAGTGGAAGATTTATTAATTCAAAAAGTTAAACCACTAAACCTCACATGATCACTATATAGCACTACTATATGGAGAGTTTTGAATTTAAAAAGGCAATTATTATCACATGTAGTCATAATTATTTTTATATCATGAACAACATTATTTTATCAAAAATTAAGAGTTAATCCTTTCCTCCCATTTCTGATAATTCTTTAATCACTATGTATAATATACATTATATTTATTAGGAAGGGATTCTTAAAATAGAATTATACAATAATCATGGACCAGCTGATAAAATATAATTTATAGTATATGTAGTTTGTAATCCATTAAGTTATTTTTAAAACAAAACCAGAAATAATTAAATTATTTGTTCAATTGTTTTACATCCTTATACATTTTAAGTAAATTTGTATGTTTTTTTTTATTATTTTTAATTTCCAGTTGAACTAATAGAAAACTTAATGCTTGACATAATAAATAAGCATATCCAGAAGATTAGATATCAAAGTTTGATAATTAATATGCAGGAGATTAATACATTTGACATTTCACATTCTGTTTGAGCTGTAATCTTGATCTTGTTTTGTCAAAGATTGTAGTGCAGATATGAAAATGTTTTTCATTATAAGATGTGATATGTTGGACTATTTTCATCATTTATGAGTGAATGTTGAATGTATAGAAAATTTTAAGCTTCTCAAATACAAACAACTTGTTAGTAATAACACACAAATAGACAATACAGGTTTTTTTTGTGTGTTATTACTAACAAGTTGTTTGTATTTGAGAAGTTTAAATAAAGTTTAAAATTTTCTATACATTCAACATTCACTCATAAATGATGGAAATAGTCCAACATATCACATCTTATAATATACCATCATTACAAACCTTCAGTTTTTCATTATATTTAGTTATAATTGTTGGTAATAGACTCATTATCTTAACTAGTAGCAAAAAAAAAAAAAAAATTGTTTAATCATTAAAAAAAATGCTATTACTGTTTTATCCTGCTACTTTATCTATTTTAAAAGAATTAGCATTTAATTTAAAAGTGGTCTAATTAGTAAAATAATGAAAAGCAAATTCTTTCTCTAAAGGAATTGCTAAAAGCTAAAATTAGTTTTTATATCTTTACAATTTATGCTCATTTACTGTAGCAAGATGTAAGGTAAAAAGTTTTATAAATGATTTAAATAATATAGTATGTTAAAATAAATGTATACTCTCAAGTTAAAGCATAAGACTTTTTTTCTTGATATATTGTTTTAATTAATATTGTACTAGTATATGGTTCATGGGTTTAAACCCAGTAATTTTCCTTCCCCAAAATAAATAAGCCTTTTCTAATAGAAAGTGATATCTTATTCAAATAAAATTTTGTTAAATTTGTATAGTTAAAAACATAGTAAATACTGCACCGTTGTTTTATTAATATAAAATAGAATAATGTATTCATGTTTGTTAACATAGCAAAGTTTTGAAGAAAAAAATAAAACTTTATTTTGTGTGTGTTAATATATATATTTATTTCTATTTTAAATTTTTAGTCTGTTAATTTCAGAAAAAATAATATACTTATTATAACTAGTTGGGTCATCTTTTTTTTTGAATGAAAGATTTTTAATCTATAGATAGGAATTTTTGAATTGCAATTGGAAGATAATCTTAATTAAAAAGAAGGAAAAAGTATAATGTATTTTTATTATCTGTTTGATCAAATTTAATCATAGATTATTTAAATATAAAAATGGTTATTTTCATTTTTTGCTTTTTTTTTTGGCTGTTTCACTTAGGAGGTCAGGCAGTGATGGAAGCTATAAGTTAATTGTTGAACAAATTTTATGCCAGATCATTACTAAAATCATCTTAGCAGCAAGTTATGTTTAAATTGCTAATGAAGGCTTATTGACCATGGAGAAAAGTATATTATTAATTCCTGTAAATAAGCAATGACATCATATAAAAATTATAACTTCTATTATGAAAGGCTCGATCCCATTTTAAAGAGCTAACTAGCCTGACTTACTGGAAATGTAAACCTACTATATAAACCACTAGGATATCTATATAAAACCTGCCTGAATTGAGAATGTTAAACTGAATCTGCTAGAAGAAATGAAATCCAACCTTTGAAATAAGTGCTCTTCTATTCAATCCAATGATGATAATCAGACTAAAGGCAAATGTTTTTTTTTTTTTTTTGTTTGTTTTTATATTTGTATTTGGAGTTAAATTATATAGATAGGGAAGAAGTAAATTTAATAAAAGAAATCTAAAATTTAAAAGCAACTCAACAAGATGTCTTAAAATTCAAGAAGACTTGGGTAAAACTACAGGAATATAGTTAAGACCCCTCTACAAAGGAAAAGAAGTCCAAATCCCAGACTTGACTAACAGTTATGTACAATCAAATCATATGTGATAATATAAAACTATTATATATATAATAGTATTAATAATAAAAATAACTATTATACATAGTTTCAATTCGCTGAAGTAATGGTTAATTATTTAACCCTCTTCAACTGTCATTAAATTAAAAAAACGTATATAGGTGAATTGAGGTACAATATAGAGAAAAGATTAAAGGAGCATCAATTGTTATACAAGCATGTTAAAAGTAAAAATAATAATGATTTAATGACTGCTTCAGTTTTCTTGGATCATGAAAGGCCATGTAAATATAAGTTTTAAGTTTGATCTTGAAAATGTTAAGATTCTTCATGAAGAGAGAAATCTCAATATCAGAAAAATTAAGGAGACAATTTTCATAAATAGAAATAAAATGAATATAATTAATAGACAAGCCGCTAACATTAAAATTCGGGAATTGAATTGATGATGTTTGCTTCCGTTATGTTTTTTGAATTTAATGGCAGTTGAAGAGGGTTAAATAATTGACTAAAAATACTTCCGTGGGTTGAAAGACTGCGTGTAATAGTTAATCACCATTATATTTATTATTTTTATTATATATAATAATATGTATGTTTTGTTTTTTTTGTAATTGAGCTCAGAAGTATAAGAAAGATCTTTATTTTTTATATCTTTTTAATTAGTTATACTTAAAACAATTTTTATATATATGAATAATAGGCTGGTGTATCTTTTTTTTTTTCAAGTTCAGGTATAGTGTAAGTATAGATTACATATTTTACATATCAGTTAATGAATAACTAAAAAGAGGGGAAATTATTAAGAATGAAATATTTATAAAATTATTTTTTCCTTATCACATGTTCTAGAAAATGCTTGCTTATTAATTTATTTATTTGAGATTTTATACTTTTTTTTTTTTTAATTGTTTTATTAAAATTTTGTCATTGAAGATCTTTATGCTCTGGTATTCCAATTTATAAATTTAATGTGTGTAATTTCTAATATTAATTAAATATACATAAATCAAAAGCTATGGAGATAAGGGCTAGCAGTGTAGGTAATAACAGTTATCAAAGTGGTTGGATTCAGCATGATTATGGTGGAGCTATATTTTCCCTTATTGCTGGTGCTCATTAATAAATAAAACCATCATCATTCCAATCTTAGGTTAAATGTTAGATAGATGATATTGAGAGTTATAGTTGCCCATTCAATTCAAAGAGTAATAACGGATATCGAAGTGGTTGGATTCATCATGTGATTATGGTGGAACTATTTTCCCTTATAGCTGATGCTCATTAATAAATAAAACCATCTTCATCATGCCATTCTTAGATTAAATGCTAAACAGATGATATTGAGAATTATAGTTGGTCATTCAATTCAAAGGCTATTTGCTGTTTCCATTACATTTACCAATTCTATTATATTGGTGCAATCAACATGCATCTTAAATAGCACATTTTCTGATTCCATTACTCTTAAATTAAAGCATAAGTCAGTTTTTTGTGTTATATTGTTATAATTTAATTGATATGAATAAAAGTTTTTTATTGATAATTATGGAAATTTGTAAAAAATTATGATAAATATATAAAGATAAAAGTGATGCATGGTCTTTAAAAATTAGTTAAATTTAAAAGTCAACATAAATAATAAAATTTATTTAAAAATCACATGTGAATTAAATGTAATAAATTTTTATTAAATAACAGGTCTATATTAAAATATGTAATATGTTTTTAGTACCATTATAATAATGTTGATATATATATACAATGTGTATTTTAATTTTGAGGAAAACTATTGAATAGTTGAAACTCGGCTTAATTAAAGAATTTATTAAAGAAATTGCATTGTATTAAGTGTGTATAAAAATGTTTCAATATTATTACTCGTATATCATTTTCAATCATTATTTATCTATAGTTTAAGATGAAGATTTCTGAGTTTAATCCAGTTTTTTTAATTCATAATTTTTTTTTCTCTACATTATTTCAACAAACTTTTTTATCTCTTGGTTTCAGAATATCTTGGGATCCAATCCAGGATTTCAAATTGCCAGATATCCAGTCCAGCTCATTTCTATTTCAGCTTTCGAATTTTTTTACATTCTGTATTTTATTTTATTTTTATTAATTTTGTATATCACTTCTTGTATTTATGTATGAACTGCAGTCTCTCTCCATGTTCAAATTTTATAAGTAATCATTATTAGAACATATTTATTAAAAAGCTTCCTTTTCAGGAAATATCCTTTCGTTAATGTTATTTGTTGAAAGCATTCATAGTTTAATTCTATGCCTGATTTCACCTATTATGTTTTCATTTGTATTAATAATTAATTTGATTATGATATTACTAATTAACTATTTCTCATTCATTATAATTTTCTCATTTTTGAAAAGCTCTTGTACATTTTATTAGCTATGAAACATTTCTTTTAAAGATCACACATTTAATAAATTAGAATGTGTAGAAACATTGTTAATTAAAATTAATTGTAGATAAGTAAAAATAAATAAATTAAAACTGGATTTTTTTTTCTGCATTTGCAGATCTCACCAAGAAAGGGACCAAAAAACTTTACAAATTACATACATTTTCCATAGCATTTATTATTTATTTTCCTTTTTATGACTTTTCCATTTGATACCTTTTGTAATATTTTTTATAGCTTTGAAACATTATTTACGAAAGCATTTATACTATCTGCAAAATCTTAATTTGTTTTCTATTTTAATCCACAAAATAATTTCTGTAGAATGAGTACAAAGTTTTGAAGAGGTGAAATCCTTCTTTATACTTTCCCCCTGTGCGATAATGATATTTATATCATCAAAAAGGAATTGTCATTGGTGCAAACATTTTTCCAAATTTTTTAATATCATGGATGACATGGTGTTTCAAAGCTTTTTTCGTAGTAAAATTCTTAGAGAATCACATGTATTTTTAAAATCTATTAATTTCTACTAATATTTTGAATGTATTTTGTTATACTATAACCACTTATACTATTAGCTTTTGATTGATCTTAGTAAATGTGATAAATAAAACTGATACAAAAGATTTGTAGGTCATAATTTTTAGTCTTTTTTATTTTTCTTAAATACCAAAACCACTTACATTATTCTAACTATCTGACAACTTTTCTGTCTTTACTTCTTTTAAAACATAGTGATCCCATCATTTTCTGTAATTTCCCCATTTTTTGTGGAATTTATTGCATGAATTATCATTTAAAATAAGGTCTTTTAAATAATAATGGACCAATTTATTTTTCTATACTTCGTTAGTATGCAGTCTTTTGTAGAATTTTTTTACACGTACAGTCATCATTATTACAGAGAAACCTATCTTCTACAATAACTCTTAAAATTTATGTATTGTTTAAATTTTGAAGACTTATTTGCTTTCCCTACTATTTCACAATTATATGTATTATTAATTTTTTTGAATGCTTTTATTTAACTTAGAAACTTTATTTGGTTTATTTAGGATAAATTTGGTAATCGAATTTTAACATACTGGATTTTTTTTAAAATTTTGTATGTGTTAGAAATTGATGACAATCCAGTACGTCAATAAAATATTTCAGGATTGTCAAGTGATTTACATAATCTAAGATTGTTTGTGAACCAAGTTTGAAATATGTTGGTATTGATTCAGTAAGTTTTTCAGTGATATGCATGAGAGGGCAGTATACTTTTTAAACACTTATTTTAAATAAAATGTTACATTAAAAAGCATTAACGATCAATTAAAATAGAAATACAAACATATCTTAATTTCAATTGATAGTAAAAGTTGATTATATTAAAATGAATGAAATTTTATTTTTCTTGATTATAAAAGTTTAATGCACCACAAATTGAATTAATTAATTTCTGGATATCTCATGTTTTTATTTCAAATTAAATATAAAAATCCCAATTATGGTTGCAAAAAAAAAAAACAAAAAAAAAGCTTTTTAGTGCACAATATTTATTATAAAATATTTTATATATACATTATTTTTAATTTTTTAATATTTGGATATTTTTTGTAATTATTATTTAAAACGGAGAATAAAAACAATGTTGCACTTCAACCATAATTGGGATTTTTATATTTAATTTGAAATAAAAACATGAGATATCCAGAAATTAATTAATTCAATCACTAAATTTTACATGTGATTGAATTAATTAATTTGGGCACTCCATGCTTTTGTTTCAAATTAAATATAAAATCCCCAATTGTGGTTCAAAAAAAATGATTTTTTGACTTTAGTGCACAGTAAATAAAAGCATTCATTGCCTTGCTTTCACAGAAAATGTATTGAATTGCCTTTTCCCCCCAGTTAACTATGTAGTTGCTTTTCATAAAGTATTTATTATTTTCTTGATCTTTTTCAAATCAATTATTTTCAGATCTGTTAACATTTTAAAAAGATTTAAGTTGTAAATTGAATTCATTTATCAACTGTTAATATTGTCTTAATAGCTTTTATTTCTAGATTTTCATTAATATATAACTTACTAAGATTATGTGAAAATGCTTGAAGAGTAGCGTAAAAATAAAATAAAAATGAAAAACATAATCTGTGAAGGAAGTGTGAATATTTGAAAATAAAGAGAATTTAATTATTCCATTCAAAATTCTTCAAAATATTTTTAAAGTTATCTTTTAATATTTAAATACATGTATATCGTCTATATATATATTGGTCATTTATTTTTTTCACATGTATGTGGTCATGTGTATTGGTTATATAGGATGATGTGGTTAGCTATAGGGAGTTTGAAAGTCTGAGTTCAAATGTCTTATAATTACATTAATGTTATCATTTAGTAAATTAATTTTCTAGAAAATTTGCATTTGAATGAATTTTGACTAAAATATAATCTTCTTATGACAATAAACTAATATAAATCACTGAATTATATTTATATATTGAACTATTTCAATCATCTAGTATTGAGTATTGAATGTCTTAGAAAAATTTAACTTTATTTAAATTTTCAAAGTGCATTAGACTGTTTAGCACACAGGAGGAGCCTCATGGGTAAGTATATGAAATTTCTACTGTCGCCTTTGGCAAGATTGCTCAGTTGGTTAGAGCGTTATCTTAAAATACAATATTCAAGAATCTAAGGGTCCAGGTTCGATTCCCATTTAGTATTGTCACTGGTCAGGCTAGCAACATCTGAAGAAGAGAGGAAAATAATATCTCAAAACATTGTGCACGTACTAACCTGTGTGCTATTACGAACAGTTGAATGTACTTTGAAAATTTAATTAAAATTACATTTTTCTAAAAGACATTCAATACTCAATACTAGATAATGGAAATAATCCAAAATATAAATACCATCATTATAAACCTTCAGGAGACACTGAGCTGTTTATAAAGATAAATCAGTCAATGACATAACTCTAAGTCATAGAAAAATAATATACTTAATAAATAATAATCGCTGTATATTTTAGAATAAGTCAGTCGTTTTAATGGATAAAAATAGAATCAGTTTTAATCAAAACAAAAAAAGTATTTGATTAAACGAACAAACCAAAGCTGAACTCTTACATTTAACAGCAAGATAACCCATGGCAAATTCTCTTCATAACTAATAATTTAATTAAAATATATTTTAACAAGAAATTAATGAAAATTAGTATCACAAAATATAGTTTTTTCCTATAATTTGCAAAAAAAAATAATTTTTTTGATATCTTTTCAAATAAAACTGATTTGCAAAGTACAATTATAGATTTATTTTGAAATATGGTAAATAGGAATGTTTTTTAAAAATTGATTTTGCTATATAAGAAAAAATTGTTTCTGTGAGTAGAGTTACGGAAAGTTGTTAATTGATTGAATTCAATATTTAAGTTCAATGTTTAGAGATAAATAGTTACTATATTTTTTATCCTGAAAAATGATTGTTAATGGCTATTTAAATATTAAAATGATGGAATATAAAAAATTTTGTATGCTGAAGATTATATATTATTTTTGTTTGTTTCTCAACAAAAAAAAAAAACTAATGAAAATAATTCATTTGCTTGATTGCCATTCTTCTTGTAATGTGGTAGAAATTTAATCACATTAAGATAAAATTTTGCACAAATTTATTCAGTTTCAAAGTATATAATATGCTGATTGGACAGAGTATGACATCCTGTTTAATATCCATATATGTGTTGCATATAAATGATTCAGTTTTTATTATTTTATAAAAAATAGATTTATAAATGTTTCTATTAATTTTTTAAATTATTTTTTTAATTATAATTTTGTTATGCTAAAAAATTAGACATAAACTTGCAAATGTTCAGTTTTTTCTTCAGATAATTTTGCTATTATGTAATGAATTTATAATAAATTTATTGATAAACTTGTTAATGTATCAAAATTATTTTACCATAGGTGGAAGAGGACGTTGTATAAAAGTGGGTGATGTTTGGTATACACCAAGTGAATTTGAAACAGCATGTGGAAGAGCTAGTAGTAAAGATTGGAAAAGAAGTATAAGGTATGGTGGACGAACTTTGCAGTGTTTAATAGAGGAAGGAATTCTTCAACCTCATGCAACATCATGCACTTGTGCAGCATGTTGTGATGATGTAACAGTGGTAAGCTTCAAAATCAATTAATATTACTCTTTTTTGCTTAATTATAAACTTTTACATGAGCACACTTAAAGATATAGTTCTATGATTTATTCAAACAAAAATAATTTACTATGTTTGTTTTAAATAAGTTTTGTGAAAATGTATAATGGTCAATGCATCTGTCTCTTTTGCCCTTTACCTTTAATTTTGAATCTGGGTTAAATTTGGTGATTGTTATTAGATACTAAATAATTATCAGACTTTTTTTTTTTTATTAACCAACCCAGCGAACCTCTCATTTATTAATTGTCAGAGGAATATTAGTTTTCTCATCTAGAATATTAAACAAGAAAGGAAATTATAAACCCTCATCACTTAACAATTGCCTAGCTTACTAAGTACTGTTTTCATTTTTTCTGAATGATGTTAAAAAAAGTCTTCTCTACTGTGAATATTTAAGGCTGTTTTATAGAATACTGAAGTTCATATTTCATTGGCAGTAGTAAACAACCCCCAGTGGGAGATCAATAGCATAGCTTTTTTTTATTTATTGAGATCATAAGTATAGTTTTAAATAGAGTTACTGATAATGATTTAAAGCTCAATTTATTATCTATGTATGCATCTGTACATATGGATACATTAAATTATTTATGTGTGCATGAATGTGCGAAAGTTAAATTTTTAACATTGTTTAAAACAGAAAATCTTAAGTTAATTTCTAAATTTTTAATTTCTTTGGTAAATGGATGTAATTAAATTCATCATGAAAAATTCCAGGTAAAAATTTTAATTAAATAATTTCTTTAATGTTTTTGGAAAACAGTGTAATTAGTTAATTACATTTAAGACTAGTTGTTAGTGGATTTGGAAAATAATCCAGACTTGAATATTAATTCTATACAAGGTAAAAAAAATACGATAAGTATCATGAAATTATATAAATGCCAAAAATGACTTGTATTATTCATTCACCTGCATTCAGCTCTAGAAGATAGTCTAATTGTGTTTTTTTTAGATTGCTTTCTACAACAGAGATAGCTTGAAAAAGAACCACTGTGAGATCCCAGCAAATAAAACTTCCATGCTAGCTAAAATATCTGTTAAATAAAAAAGAAAAAATGAGTAAATAGGATTAACCAAAGTGGTAAACTGAGTATTATCTTCCATGCTTAGTTATTGTTAATCATCTCCAAACTAACTACAAGAATTAATCAACATGGGAAAGTTTACAAGACTGCAACATTTATTGAATATAGTGGATTATGCAAATAATATCAAATTGTTAACAATATTTAAATACTGTGGAATTTAGAGACAATTTAAATGAATACTCAAGATCACCTGAAAAATCTTTATGGATAAGCTATATAGCCACACTGTACATTATTTATATAGATTTTTTAAATTTTTTATAGACTTTCTGAAAGTTTAGGAAATAAAAATAATCAATCATTTAAAGATTTAGCAATAAATTACAGATGTAATTTTTTTTCTCTTTCTTATTCATATTTAGAAAAAAAATATTTTCTTTATTATTTAATCTAATGTTTTTTTATTTGAAAAAATAATTTTTTTATTATATTATATTTTCTTTTATTATTGTTAAAATACATTCCAAAATCCTTAAGAAGGCACAATTAGATGGGACACGGGAATCAAAAAGTAATTATATCATTTATATTGCATAATAATTTAATCACTATTGAGATAAAATAAAAGAAAGATTTTGAAATATATTTCTTTTAAAAGACACATTTGTTCATACATTATCTTACATGTTGCTTTATAAACCTTCAGGTAGAAATTATTTTATTAATATGTATGAAGATAGTTTTATATGTATAGAAATTGAAAAGATTGATGTAAAAATGAGCTTCAAACATCAGCTAAGATTAAATAAATGTATTTATTTGTATGAAATAATTCGAACATTAGAGCATGGAAGATGTGTGGATGAATGTAATACGGATAATGCATTTTTTCTTTCATTAAGTGTCTGCTTTTGGAAGTGAATTAAGTTATTAATTTTGCAAAGTTATATCAATAGTGAAAATACCTGAAATTATTTATAGGTGCATTTTGGTGAAGAGAAAAACAATTTATTACTTAAATAAACAGTTGAAAGAGAGATAAAATGTTGAATAATGAAAATTTATTTATGTAACAATAATCATTTATAATTTCCAGCATAATATACAATTTGGATTCATCATAGTTGAACATTAACAGAATGATTTATAGAATTAAGTGCAGAGTTATGTATGTGTTTATATTGGTGGAATGATTGTAATGTATCCATTTATTACTTGTTTATCAGTGAATATATTTACTGTTGACCTTGTCCATTCATATGAATTGAAGGAGGAGTGACCTAAGATTTAATTTTATGTAGTTTTTATTGATAGTTAATGTAGCTCTATACCATGAACCACTTCTATATGTTTAGTATTAAATATTGTGTTGGTGGTGATAAATGATTTATAATTTGCCATATGCACATAATCCTACTATATGCTCCTTTATGAAGATATTTTATGCTATTTCATATGACTTGCATTTTTGATTAAGAATCTAGAATTATCTTATATATTTGATTATATTTAATGAATGTTGATTGATGATGTGAGCTTACATACTTTTTAGTGATTTTATTAATGCATAAGGCATTTCAAATGTTATTTTTGTGTTATGCAATGTGGGCAATATTTATTGTTAAGATGACAATCAGAAATGATTCAGAAAATTTAAAGTTATGAACAAGAAATCATAACCAACAAGGAGAGAATGTGTAAAATGTCAGAGATTAAATTCATTTCCAAAACAGTATACTTTAAAATTATGAACACACACAGAAGTTAAGTCAGCAATACAATGAGTGCTAGAGTAAATTAATTTAATATTTAAATCTGAACGCCGGTTAATTAAACAAAGAAATCATTTAGATAATGTAGAAATGAAAGTTAAGCTTATTAAATACTGTTATGACCGGATAATATTGTGAATCTGATAAAAGTAACTCTTATAGAAAGATAGCATAATTGTCATAGTAAATTGAAATAGAAGATCTTGGCTCATCAACTAATGGTAACATTAGAAATAATTTGCATACAAATAAATTTATTATGATCTTTATTTAATAATGTTTTCTGAGATGTGTTTTTTTTTTATTGGTGTTCAGAGAGAATCATGATCTTCTGACCTATGCTGGAAATAATTATGAAATGGAGAAAAAATGAGAAACTTTCATAAAGTAGTAATTTAAATTTTCTTGTACAGGTAGTTTATTTTAAAATGTGGAAGGAAAATGTTTGCCAGTGTCATTTAGGGCATCAAGGGAATCTAAATAGAAGATTACATTTCAAAATGATTGAGGTTTAAACCCAATCTAAATCATTTTCCAGGTTCTGGAAATTTGGTGAAATCCAACTGAATTATCAAGTCTTGCCTAAATTTACATTAAATATTAAATTTTTAAATCTCTGCAGCATCTAGAGTCTGTTGATTCAACAATTGCAATATATTTCATATGTACATTAGATAAACTTTAATTAAATAAGTTTCAAAGACATTTGTATTTAGTTCATTAATTACAATGAAATTTGATATTTAAAAATAATTTGATTATTTAAAATAGGCAGCTTTATGAGGTTAGTTTATATAATCTTAAAATGTATTAATTTTAAAAAAAATTAACAAAATTTCAAAATTTATTACAAAATCAATATTAGCATAGGAATCAAATTTGCATCTTTAGATTCTTAATTATCGAATTTTAAAGCAATGCTCTTATATCAGAATTGGTTTTTTAAAAACAAAATAAAAAATGAAAATGAATTTCTGGTGTTAATATTTATTTTAAAACAATTAAATGAAATTTAATAAAATATGATAAAATAACTTAAATGATTGATTATATTTGAAACAATCTTTCACAAAAGAACATTGAAGATAATAATATTCACTTGGCTTGTCAATTTATAGGTGGTTAGGGTTTAATATATTTTAATTTTTGTTTTATCTTGTAGCAAAGAAAATTACATAACCATTCACTGATCTATATTAGATACTTAGCTGGATTTACTATGGGCCATATGTCTGAAACATAAAAGTCTAATTATGATTATAGCATGAAATTTTCAAGTTTACTTGAACCAGACTTGAAGTTAGGTTATAGAACATAAACAAGCAGATATGCTTCCTTTGTATTGCATTGCTCTTACATAAGTATGTGAATTTATATTATAATGTTAATTTAGGTTTTTTTTTTTTTTGTAGATTTAAAAACTAAAAAGAAGCCCATTACAGAATAAACAATTTATTTTCTAGTTCAATAGTTGCCAAGCTTTTGAACCTCACAGATCACTAAATTCATAATTTTAAATCCCGCGTACCACTAATATTAATTTTTTTAAAAAAGATAAATATATTTGTAAAATAATGATTAGAGAATTTCCACTTTACTAATATGAAATGCACCTATTTAATATAACAATTTTATATATGCTTATTTAATTATAACGCTTATTTAATCATAACAAAATCTTTAAAGGGGTTGTTTAATTGTAACAAAATTATTAAAGTTAAGTTTAATTATTATAAAATAATTGAAACTTATTTAAGTATTACATAATTTTAATGTGATATTTGTTCCTGCTTATTTGAAATATGTTTTTGGATTTTTGGCTCATAAGACAGAGATCCGTATTTATTTCAAACTGAGACCAGTACTTAGTTTTAATTGCTGTAACAGATGAAAATGTCTTTTCGAACAATAAGTTGATGAAAATTGAATCAAAATTTTCATTGTTTTTTCAATTAGCAATGAGTTTTCATTTTTTATTAAGAGACAAAAATGAGATGTTGAGAAATATGACTGGAATTTAATTTTGAGACTGTCATCGGATGATCGATCGATGATGCTTTTTCATTCATGCTTAAATTGTTATCTTCAGTGTTTTCTGCAAATGAATCTATTATCCACATATTGCCATGTCTGGGATCTTCTTTCTTTGGATAACAACGACCAAAAGATTCTGTGAGTAATTGTAGGTGCTATTGAACAGTGGTTACCACCTGCCAGTTGACATCCTTTTCAATCATATATTCATCAAAATTTGAAAGTATTTGCAGATCTTCAGTCACTACATTTACCACAGTAATATTTTCTTTTGAAAAGCATCCATTTTATCTTGTAATGTGAACACATCCTTAAGTTTGTCCTTGCAAGATGTTTAGTTCATTTAATAGTTAAAAAATATCTGCCAAGTATTCATCATTGGACAAGAGTTCTTGAAATTTTAGATTATTTTGCTGTTGGAAAAATAATTTGATTTTTTCATGCAGTGCAAACAGTTGGATTAGTATTTTACTCCTTGACAGCCATCTCATCTCAGTTTAAAGAAGAAGATGAGGATACTGAGAAACCATTTTTTGCCTCAAATATTCAAGAATTGAGTGTTTTGTGTCAAATTTCATTTATAATTTTGATATTATCTGATAATACTTCATGTAATTCTGGGGACATTTTTTTCGCTACAAGTATCCGAATGACCATTTTACATGTTTGCAACAATTCCTGAAAAATGTCCAATCATATTTGTGGGACTGTCTGTTGATATCCCAATACATTTTTTCTATTCGATTCCATGTTCCAGGAAGTTGTTCTACCTAGGAAGTTGAGTGAACAAAATAATTTTTCCTGTAGCTCCTTTACATTCAACCCTCACAAAACAAAGGAGAGAAATGCCTTGTTACTTAGGTTCATTGATTTGTCAAGTTGAATTCACCATTTTTATAACTTAATTTTCAGTATCTTCAGCCATATCTTCAATTCTGTGCTTGATAGTCTTAATTCGGACATAGGAATTACTTTCAGTTTCTGGGGAGCCTGCTTTCTCTAAACCTCTTCACAGGCTTGTAACATGCAAGACTTACTTAATTCTCCACTCGTACATGGCTTTTATTTTTTGCTATCTGAATTGCGATCAGATAAGAAGCCTTTAATAAGGACGTTTATTCAGCAGTCATAATTGTTAAAGTAATTACTTGCTTTTGAATATTTTCATGCATTTTTTGAAAATATTCAAATGGTTTTATAGCTAAATCTAGGTGTTTTGATTGCGAGTGTCTTCTAGGTTTCAAAGGTTTCATGACATCATTGGATAAACTCTCAGGACACACAACAGAAATCAGCCATAGATCCAGATCACTAGCAGGTTTTTCAAGTAGTTCAAATCATATTTTCTTGATACTATCAGTTTTCTCTTCTCTCTGCCTCCAGTTTGCATGTTCTTCCTAATGGTGCCTGACAAGGACTATGGATGCTCTGATTCACTGATCAGCTTATGGTTAAGTGAAGTACACATATTACTATTGTTAATAGTATCATTAGTTACATTATATTTTGCATTACCAAAGAACTGCAAAATATTCCTGTGCTTTTTTTTCAATCATTATAGGTTTATTTCATTCGAATCTAAAACCAAACAAGAAATGATAGATATCAAAGCAAACTATTTGATGACATTAAATATAACAGTTAAAGAAAATACTTAGTTAAGATTATACTTGTATAAAAAGAGCATTTGAGAGATAAACAAAACAAAACAGGCAGATAAGAATCAATAGTCATGGAGCAGGGTGACTGTTGTAATTGTTGCAACAATACTGAAGTCCCATCTCCAATACATTTCATGAATTTAGTGCAATATGAAAGTGAAAGTTGTCATTCAGAATATAAGAATATCTTAGAATATTGTTATTATTTTTTTCTGTGGACCAACAATTGGCGACTGCTGTTCTAGTTGATATTTTAAGGTGATACTTACATTCATTAGACATTACAATAATTATCTTCTTAAAATTAAAAAAAAAAAATTAGTTAGACAAAAAAAAAGGTGCCAGAATTTCAATGTCTCTATTTGTTTTAGTTTTTTTTTTTAGATTTTTTATGTTTATTTAGTTTATTGTTATTATTCATTATGTAGATGCTGGGGTGTTAGATGAGTTCATGTTAATCTTCAGATGTAGTTTGGATGTAGCATATGATTACTAAATCATTAAGAAATATGTTTAAAATGTGAATTATTTACATTATTAGAAATGGCTATATATTTAATATTTATTTTTTTGCTACAATAAAAGTGCGAAAGAGAAATTAAATCATTAAATGTATTTTTATGAATTTATGTTTTTTTTTTTGATAATCTTTAGTTTGTTTATTTTGGAAATGATACAAATTCTAAGTTAATGATATTGCAATAAAGTGATATGTCTGCCTTTTCAATCTACTTGTGTGTTTACTTCATGATTTTTTTATTGATCATAATCTATAAATATATTTTTTATAACTGCTGTACTTCTGTTGTTGATGATATTATACTAAAGATAATCTTGATTTGAAAGTGAATATTTTAATAGCTCTTTCAACACTTTTAAATATCTAGTTGATATAATTTTGATATTTTATGAATTTGATTGTATAAAATGCTTTGATAATGTTAAGAATAATAGTCTAATCAAAAATCAGTATTTATATATAATCCACAACCACTTAATTGTTAATTTACTCCCTCCACTTCCTTAATGCAATGATAGAATGATGGATCCTAGAATTAAAAGTTCTTGAATCAAATCTCCTCATATCCAAGCAATCAACTGTTTGATTTTTTTTTTTTCTAGCAATATTATGAATTATGTTTTCTTTGTCTTATACTGCACTTGTTTTTTTTTTTTTTATTATTATTATAATTGATGCAAAAAATTGTGAAGATAACTTTTTTTAAAAAAAAATAGTCATAATCAAATATGTATTTAATCTTTGCAGTTAGTAAATATGGGAAATATTCTAATCCATTATCAAATTTGATTTTATATTAATTGAAGTAGTCATTAAATATATATCAATTTTTTTTTCAGATCTCCATTTTTTTGCATGCACACAGAATTTCTATTGAGTTTTTTTAATAAATAAAATGACAAAATTATTTTAGACAGGGCCTGTTCGATTATTTGTACCATATAAGAGACGGAAGCGTGATAGCGAGTCAGGGATGATAGACAAACGTCTACAAAGGACAAACTCGACAAAATCAAGTTTGCCCGTCTCTCCTTCATCATTATCCAAAGATGGTAAGTATTTATTATATAAAATATATAAATTAAAAACTACATTTATTCTTATACTTAGTTGAGTTGTATTTTATATTTTTTGTGAATTGAATAAGATATAAAATGCAGTGGAACTGCATATTAAATGTAAATTTATATTGATGTATGTGTATAATGTAAATGAGTTCCTTTGATCATGATTGATATTAGAGACATTTCTATACATAAATATTGGAATTGGTTCTTATAAGAAACTATTTCTGACTAAATTTAATTTATTTCTGAAAAAATTAGTTCTAGTTGTTGAATAATAAGAATTTTCTTTTTACTGCAAAAGGATCTGGAGCTTTTATTACAGGAATAATTTTTATAAAATTGTTTAAAAATTTACAGAAAGTCAGTGCTTCATACTCTGACGTAAAGGAAAAATTCATTGTCCATAAAATATAACTTTTTTTATACAAAGGTATCCTTGTTGTTTAGTGCAGTAATAGGGTCGCATTCTCAGGAACTAAAGATTTGTGGATCAAAGCTCATATCTGTTACTTTCTGTGCTCGAATGTTATATGACCTCCCAAATGGCAAATCATTCATTTATTTTTATCATCAATATATTATAAGATGGAATGCAGTGAATATATTATGTGTTCGGTATGGTTTTAGGAGAGTTAAATACCACATCTAACTTAGAAATGCATCAGTATATATTAAAATACAAATTCATTATAAAAGGAATGATAAAAAAAAATATTCAACAACAATTCAATAAATTTCAAGTTAATTTATTGCAAATATTAATTTCATAATACTATCATTTAGTGTGAAAATATTAAGAGATTCTGGGAAGATAGCAAAAATAGTAACTTTTTGACATAAGTAATAATATATTGTAACAGAAATAAATAGTAATAGATAGAGGATGATCCATTATTATTAACATATGCTTACCATCTGTGCCATTTGTAACAGTAAGTAAACATTGTCACATCATACAAATAATGTAATGACGAAAAAGGCTGCTATTTTGTAACTGTTTAATATATAGATGAGTGATAAAATGATAGTTGCTATAATTCAATAACTAAACACTAAACAGGATATATGATATGCTCCAGCGGTTCATTATTTGTAATCGAGTAAATTAAATGAGAAATGAATTCACTGTGTTAGCTAAAATACAATTTATAATTAAATAAGGATGATGCTAACATATAAATAAGAATATATGCATATCGTGCTCTATTTGGGTGTCTATTTCTAATTAATTAAACATAATATTATACCCCGATTGCAACTATTCTAAACATTAATTCTGTTACGCCAATAATGAAATAAATAAATTATCTCATTTCTCCATATAAAATAACAACAATGAAAATTAAAACTATCATTAAAGATTTAGAATATTTAGATATTGGGGAAGTCATTTGAGCAATAAAACATATTGGCCATTGTCATGAAATAATATTAAATATAGCATCTGAATAAAATTACCCACTTTGAGATTCCTGGAGTGCATTATGCTTATCCCCATACTAGCTTCTTTTAACAAAGAATCCTTCCTATTCTTCTTTCCAACCATATAAGACCATTCATGGTCACACGCACACACTGGTGCTATTCATGACAACTTATAAAACATTATATAAAGTTAATATTATGAAGTTGGAAAGGGATTAAATCACTCTTTATTCAGTTTAGCTAAGTATATGTGTTTTCCCACGAGCACTACTAGATTGTTTTAAATCTAGATAAATATCTGATAAGAGTGTACTGAGTTCAAACTCATTCGGTACATTTTTATCACACATGTCTTGGATGTCTAATGAAAAAAAATGACACTCTTATATTTTATCTATATCAATAAAATTACAAGATCCCAATATTACCAAAAATTTTTTTATATTAAAGACTCATAGACATTGCTAGCTCATTTTATGTATATTGATGAACAGACAAGTGTAATCTTATTAATGGCTTCTAAACAAGCATCTTGAAGACCATTATTGATATTGATGGCCATTTAACTAGATTATTTATCACAATATAAAGGTAATAATGATGATGATAGTAATAATGATGATAATATCATAATAATAATGATAATAATAGTGGTGATGATACCAGCCATAGCTTATTAATAAACTCACAACAATAAATTTATCTTTATAAACTCATAAGCACTTTTTAAAATTATGCCATTTCAAACTGGGATTTAATTATTACATTCACTAGCATTTATATAAGTTTATAATTTATTTACTAAAAATACTTTTATAGTTAAAACTAGGATTTAATAATACTAGTGATGATGACTGATCATCACGCTTCTCTTCACGTGATATCCGACTTTCTACAAATCCTTATTTACTAAATATATTAATTATGTTAAACATTAGATTTAATGATTATAATTTAGTTATGATGATGGCGATCATAACTCATGTACAGTACCATGTTTAAAAGGTGTTTTAATCAATAATATACCCATCTTTGATGAGGATGATCAAAACTCATGGACACAACATAATTTTAGCTTTCTATTGTTGAACTATAATTATTAAAATTTTGTTATTATCAAGTTTAATCCCTAAATACTTAAAGGTAAATCAACATTCTAGTCTACTTAACATTTTGCTAGCGCTTAATATTTGCAAGTGATTGCTCAATATTTACGAATGATGATTCTTAATATCGGCGAGCGATGATGATGATTTAAAACAATAAAATTAAGACAAGAAAAATACAACAATATTTTTAATAAGAACTTGGAAACCAATTAAGATATATAATTATATTTTATTAATACTATTCTTCTTTCCTTCTTTAAAATCAAATTTACTAATTAGATAAATGGCTTATTATTACATTAATTCAATATAGAACTAATACAAAATTTTATATACAAGTTCGTCATTTTGGATAATTTTAAAATAAGCTGGCTTAAAATGACATTTAAAAAAAATATTTCATGGAATGCTTACTTAAGACTTTCCTAACTTATTATATCATAAAAATAAATTTCTTATGTAACTTGTGTTTTATTTCACTTCCATTCATATGTAAGCCTTGCTTTATAATTTCTCATATTTAAACTAATTATGTATAACCTATTCTTTTGACGTGTTTGTATAAGCAGTTACACACGCACACATTCGGTAATGTTAACATATATGTTTAAAATGTATACCCCTAGTATACCCCTATATTAGAGATTAATAAATAAATTACATATATAAAAAAATATTCTTGCAACCTTTTAGCAAAATAAAATAAAATACATTATATCAATTTTAATATGTAACAAGATAAAAAAAACAAACATTATAAATGCATATATTTATAGGTTGCTCATTATCATAACAAATGAAGAACAATAAAACAAAACATTTCAATATTACAATATATAATATAAAAAAATAATAAAAAAAATAATGAAAATTTAAGTTTAAAGATTTAAACTGTGTGTTATGTTATGTGATATTGAGAATAACTATCGATAAACAAGCCTTTAATGTTTCTGTATCAAAGAAAAAAAAATGCTTTGAACAATAAATTAAGGTTTACTTTTAATAAGTAAGAATAAAAGATCTGTTAGGAAAGTTCATAGTTACCCGATTACTTTCACTTCTTATAAATGTCCCGAGTTTGAATTTTCAGACTGCTTGTCTTTGCTCTATTTAAAAAAAAGAAAGTTCTTGCAGATACTTTTAAGATAAACATGAATTAATTGACTTGCTTATTTCTTCAATTTTAAAATTATTTATTGTTGATACTTTTGATAACGCTGAATTCATTGACTGGCTTCCTTATACCATTTCAAAAAGAGTTATTACAAATACTTTTAGATAAGTATGAAGTGGTGGATTTGCTTGTCTCTACCATTTAAAAAAAAAATCGTTGTAGACACTGACTATGAGGAAAATTCTAACAAAAATTTGGTTCATAGCTTCTTCAAACTTGGCTATATGGGGCTTTTATACATTTTCTTTTCCTCTTCTTTCCCCTTCTCTATCCATCCAAAGGTAATGATTCTAAAATAGGCCAGGAGCCCGAAAAGAAGCATTTCATATAGCTTGTGTGGTTGGCTTCAACCTATCATTTTGTTGGTTATTATTTGATTGGTATATGAATCCATAGACAGATCAGTAAACTAACCCATGATGGGGATTTCAGGAAGCAGAAGAAGTGGCTTTAGCAATGCAAATTCATTGTATTATACACAGCAAAATATATTAATATCATTTCATAGAATTGTTAAGAACTTCTTCCAATAAATTCAATTTTGTTCCATTTTTTCCTTCTTTATCTTAATCTTGCTGGGAATTACTTATATATACGCACATCTTCGTCTATACTGACTTTAAAACAAGAGTCATTTCTTTCTTCCTCAACTTTTAAAGAGTAAAAAAAAAATCGCTCACTCTCTTTTGAAAAAAAAAAATCAGAGCTTACATCTCTTCTCTCCTCATATTAAAAAAACTGACTGATCACTAAATATTGTTTCATTCATTTTATTGCGAATTTTAATCAAAGAAAA
Organism: Epiperipatus broadwayi; assembly: GCA_028023455.1. Lineage (NCBI taxonomy): Eukaryota > Metazoa > Onychophora > Udeonychophora > Euonychophora > Peripatidae > Epiperipatus > Epiperipatus broadwayi. The sequence continues at coordinate 8,522,492 of JAQFVV010012417.1, forward strand.
GAACCACCTGGAAACCTTATCTTGAAATAAAAATCAAAGCTTCACAAGTTGATGTTCTATCACGATTTTACAAGAAAATTAATAATCACACTTTATCCCATCAAAGCACCTCTTTTCTAAAAATTATCTTAGATACAGATGACGCAAACAATAAAGCTGGCAATCTATAGTCATTAGAAATAGATGTAAAAGTGTTTTGGTGTTTATACAGACGTTCTTATTCTTTCACACTCTTTTGCACGTGCACATTTCTTTTTATCTACTAATCTCATCGCCTTATTTTACACTTTCTTTCTGATCTGCTTTATTTTAACAAAAAAAAAAATTAATGTTAAATAAGTTAACACATTATTTAATAAGAAAATTTAATAAATCAATATTAAATATTATTACCTTCTCTTTAAGCTGCTTATTCATTAACTATTTATAAACTATATAATAATAAATACACACATAAATCTATATATATAAAAGAAAAAAATTTTTTTTAATTAAATAATATATCTGTGTGTTTGAAATGAGTCATATACATACATTTGCCTCACTCCCAAACAAAAAAAAAATTTTGATAGTCTCTCTTGACACTATCTTCCTTAAACTACCAACCAACTACTTAATATATATATATATATTTTCAATACAAATTTGACTATAGTCTATTATTAATGACTATCCTTATGAACTATTAAACAAGTGTTCTACCTGCATCATGTCTTATTGATTTCAGAACAACTTGCTATTGGATTTTTATTTTCCTTGATCATGGGTTTACAATTTTCACTTAGATCATTGGATTTATTCCCAGGCCAACTTATATTTGGTTTGATTATTCATAATCCTAATGGTGGAGATCTTATAACTATATCTCTCCTCCCTCCTAAAATAACCTTCAGCCTTACTTCCTATAACTCCCAGGGCATCCAACAGGTCTGCCACTCTCAATGGGGAGTACACATCATTGGCTATCATATATATTCCCTGGCATTCCTATGTTTGGCTTGCCGGGTTTTGTGGGAAATTGTCGGCCTAACTGGTTTCTTCCAACTCATACTGGAGACTTTATAACTATAGTTCTCCTTTCTATGATAACTTTCAGCCATCCTTTTGGTAGCTCCCAATGCATCGAACATGTCTGCTACCCTTACTGGGGCATATACATCAGCAGCTATCTTTAATTCTAAGAAATCAGCTTTACTGATTACATCCTGCCTGAGGTCAATTTGTTCCTGTACAGTGGCTACCTTTACTTCTAAGGTATGGGTTTCACTGTATATATCCTCTTTGTGATTGCTCTGTTCTTGAACAGCAGCTACCTCATCATTTTCATATGGCTTGATTACAGTCACACAACTCTAGACTTCTATCATATAGATATTTACATCCCATTTTTCTTGACTTGCTGTCCATGCATTACTTATATTTCTTCCTAGGTTTTCTATTTTTTGAGTTTGTTGACTTATTTGTAGTTTCATTTCCTGAGCTTGTTGGTCTAGTTTATTATCTAACCTTTGAGATTGTTGATCAAATTTCTGATTTATCTCTTGTTTTATCTCCTGTGATTGTTGATCGAATCTCTGATTTATCACTTATGATTGCTGATCTATTTTACTATCAAATCTTTGAGATTGTTGATCAAATCTCTGATTCATCTGACTAATTATAACTTGCAGCCACTCTGGAGGGCCTTGCTTCTCTACCTCATCTTTTCCTTCCATGACAAATTCTTTATCTCCTTTCATATTACTCTTTTTCTTTTACGTATTTATAAACTTATCAAATATTTATATTACTGATTTCTGTTCTGTTTTATTCTGTTCTGCTCTCTGATTTCCTATACATCCAGAGTTAAACACCCTTATCTATCCCCATATACTTTAAAATTTCCAACCATTCTTTCTCAGCTATAATTCTCCCCATCAATCTATCTATATCTTAAGTGCCTTTAATTAACTTAACCTCGATGCATCATCACTCATTTTTACCTATATCTGATTAACAAAATATGAGGTCATAGCCCCTATTTAAAACATTTGTTTAAGAATAAGCTATCTCTGTATAAGTGTGCCCTTTTCATGCCATCATTTATCTAGTTTTTTTTTCATGCGTTTATAAAACTTAACTCTCTCTATGCCCTATTTTAATACACTAAAAAAATTACTTATATAATATATGTACCTATATTTATAATAAAGTTCATACCCCAAGCTACATATATACTCATCCATCCTTCTAGAGATCTGACAGATACTGACAGCCAAAAGAATGATTAGCAATTCACAATCATGAGATAGATAAAAGAATTCAATCACTGTACTTAAAGCATACAAATTTACTAAATAGATAAATGGCTTATTATTACATTAATTCAATATAGCACTAATATAAAATTTTATATACAAGTTCGTCATTTTGGATAATTTTAAAATAAGCTGGCTTAAAATGACATTTAAAAAAAAATATTTCATGGAATGCTTACTTAAGACTTTTCTAACTTATTATATCATAAAAATAAATTTCATATGTAACTTGTGTTTTATTTCACTTCCATTCATATGTAAGCCTTGCTTTATAATTTCTCATATTTAAACTAATTATGTATAACCTATTGTTTTGACGTTTTTGTATAAGCAGTTACACATGCACACATTCGGTAATGTTAACATATATGTTTAAAATGTATACCCCTATATTAGAGATTAATACATAAATTACATATATAAAAAAATATTCTTGCAACCTTTTAGCAAAAGAAAATAAAATACATTATATCAATTTTAATATACAACAAGATAAAAAAAAAATCATTATAAATGCATATATTTATAGATTGCTCATTATCATAACAAATGAAGAACAATAAAAAAAAACATTTCAATATTACAATATATAATATAATAAAAATAATAAAAAAAAACAATGAAAGTTTAAGTTTGAAGATTTAAACTGTGTGTTATGTTATGTGATATTGAGAATAACTATCGATAAACAAGCCTTTAATGTTTCTGTATCAAAGGAAAAAAAATGCTTTGAACAATAAATTAAGGTTTACTTTTAATAAGTAAGAATAAAAGATCTGTTAAGGAAAATTCATAGTTACCCGATTACTTTCACTTCTTGTAAATGTCCCGAGTTTGAATTTTCAGACTGCTTGTCTTTGCTCCATTTAAAAAAAAAGAAAGTTCTTGCAGATACTTTTAAGATAAACATGAATTAATTGACTTGCTTATTTCTTCAATTTTAAAATTATTTATTGTTGATACTTTTGATAACGCTGAATTCATTGACTGGCTTCCTTATACCATTTCAAAAAGAGTTATTACAAATACTTTTAGATAAGTATGAAGTGATGGATTTGCTTGTCTCTACCATTTTAAAAAAAAATCATTGTAGACACTGACTATGAGGAAAATTCTAACAAAAATTTGGTTCATAGCTTCTTCAAACTTGGCTATATGGGGCTTTTATACATTTTCTTTTCCTCTTCTTTCCCCTTCTCCATCCATCCAAAAGTAATGAGCCTAAAATAGGCCAGGAGCCCGAAAAGAAGCATTTTATGTAGCTTGTATGGTTGGCTTCAAACTCTATCATTTTGTTGGTTATTATTTGATTGGTATATGAATCCATAGACAGATCAGTGAGCTAACCCATGATGGGGATTTCAGGAAGCAGAAGAAATGGCTTTAGCAATGCAAATTCCTTGTATTATACACAGCAAAATATATTAATATCATTTCATAGAATTGTTAATAATTTCTTCCAATAAATTCAATTTTGTTCCATTTTTTCCTTCTTTATCTTAATCTTGCTGGGAATTACTTATATATACGCACATCTTCGTCTATACTGACTTTAAAACGAGTCATTTCTTTCTTCCTCAACTTTTAAAGAGTAAAAAAAAATCGCTCACTCTCTTTTGAAAAAAAAAAATCAGAGCTTACATCTCTTCTCTTCTCATATTAAAAAAACTGACTGATCACTAAATATTGTTTCATTCGTTTTATTGCGAATTTTAATCAAAGAAAAGAACCACCTGGAAACCTTATCTTGAAATAAAAATCAAAGCTTCACAAGTTGATGTTTTAACGCGATTTTACAAGAAAATTAATAATCACGCTTTATCCCATCAAAGCACCTCTTTTCTAAAAATTATCTTAGATACAGATAACGCAAACAATAAAGCTGGCAATCTATAGTCATTAGAAATAGGTGTAAAAGTGTTTTGGTGTTTATACAGACGTTCTTATTCTTTCACACTCTTTTGCACGTGCACATTTCTTTTTATCTACTAATCTGATCGCCTTATTTTACACTTTCTTTCTGATCTGCTTTATTTTAACAAAAAAAAATTAATGTTAAATAAGTTAACACATTATTTAATAAGAAAATATAATAAATCAATATTAAATATTATTACCTTCTCTCTTTAAGCTGCTTATTCATTAACTATTTATAAACTATATAATATTAAATACACACATAAATCTATATATATAAAAGAAAAAAATTTTTTTTAATTAAATAATATATCTGTGTGTTTGAAATGAGTCATATACATACAATATATAAATAGCAAATTAAAACTTTAGAAAACAATTTGAACTCGGATAATAATTATAAATAAAAAGCATTATTGTCAAATGTCAAATAATGATCTTTTATTTAAAAATCAAGTAAAAATAGTTGATAATTTTTATTAGTCATTCATTAGACTAGAGATTATCCATTTAATGAATAATTTTGTAGTGTAATTTTCATTATACTACTCTCATGCAAGATAGAGACTGATTTCAGCTAACTGTAGTAATTGACTATATTTACTGAACAATAATAAAGATATCTGTAAGAGATTATGATCTGGGCAAACTGATGAGTACTGGATCAGCATGAAATTTGCAGCTTGGGGATCGTACATCTTTTTTTACATAACCTTGGTTATATCTACACCCTTCTATAAAGTATTAAAAGCAAATAGAAACAGTCCTTAACTTGCGTGAGAGTGGTATAGTGAAAATTACACTATAGAAATATTATTTATTAAGCAAGTATAGTGGTTTAAAATAAGTTAGGTAACATGAAGTTTAAAAGCAAGGTTTTTACTAACAATTGTTGATAAAAGGAACTAATGAAATTACATCAAAGCATTTACCCAATGAGTGACAGGAATTATGATTATTTGGATTGAGAATAAATCAATCCCTTATTAAGTAAATTTTTATTGGCTGCTTATTGTATATTCATCTATAGTACTTGATATTTGTCTGTTAGGATATAAAAGAAAACTCTTATTTGCAAAATACTTCCGCGAGATAATTTATAAATTATAATTTAACAATAAATTATATATTTTTAACAAATGTTAATCTGTGGCTAATTAAACTTCCGTTTTTTTTTTTTTTCAATCAAAAGATTGTCTTATCACTGATATTAAGCAGATATATTCTCACTTAATAAATTGCCTTTCTTAATAGAAATTATTTTCCATTAAAACCTTTACACTGACAAAGCACCCATATTGAATATTTAAAAAATTATGTTATGTCACAAATTTTATCATAGTATATGTTTGTATTACTAAAAAATGACATAATATATATTATTTTAAAGATAAAACACCAAAGAATGTACTTAAGCTGAAAAAAATATAGTTACTGATATTCAAAGTAATAAAAAAAAGAATAAAAGTTAATATTTCTAATAATTATTTTCATATTATTCCATAAATTCTAAATTATCATGCGTACAACTTAAAATTATATTTTTGTTAGTAGTTTAGTTGGATTCATTATAAAATTTCTAAAAAATTAGTATATAATAACACCTAAGGTAATCCATTACTTGAAAATTTCATAGACTAAAGACATTAGTACTTTTCCTTTACAGGGATTTGCAATGTATATATCATCCCTAATAACAAAACAAGTAGTTAATATTGATCAATGAATATTATAATAAATAACTTCAATACAGTTTGTAATTTATTAAAAAGTACTACTAAAATAGATACTACTAAACATCACATGATCACTATCTCATACTAGCACATAATTGTTATTAAACAATTCAAAACAAAGCAAAACTCTCCATATAGTAGTGCCATCTTGTGCTAACAAGAGTAATCAATGGATGCCAGAAGGCTTGTGCATAAAATCCCTATCTAGTGCCTACTCATCCAATATCCCCAGACTAGTTTCTGGCTTGTGGCCTTCATCAGTGAGGAGCCTTGGATCTGAGAGCACTGCACCTATCTTAGGATCTAATGCAACCCTCCAGCATCCACCTTTTAACTCTACTACAAAACTGAGAATGAAATTGAAAACACAATAATATTTTCAATCTAAGTTCAATAGCTTATATAGTCATATGGGTCTGAACTCAATTCAGCACCCATACATTTTGGTGTCTTTGGATCTTAAACAACCATAGCCACCACTATCCTATTAGGCAGGATTGGTTTTAAGCCAATAAACTTAACATGATCACCATTTCTTATGCTTGCTTATAACTGTTATTAAAACGGGCCAAACTCTTCCATACAGTATTGCCTCTCTACAAGTTTTTGTAGTTAAGTAGAGTTAAAAGGTGGCTGCTGAAGGGTTGCATTAGATCCTAAGATCTAGGTGCAGTACTCTCAGATTCAAGGCTCCTCGCTGATGAAGGCCACAAGCCAGAAACTAGTCTGGGTATATTGGATGAGGTGCAGTGCTCTCAGATCCAAGGCTCCTCACTGATGAAGGCCACAAGCCAGAAACTAGTCTGGGAATATTGGATGAGTAGGCACTAGATAGGGATTTTATGCACAAGCCTTCTGGCATCCATTGATTGCTCTTGCTAGCACAAGATGGCACTACTATATGGATAGTTTTGCTTTGTTTTGAATTGTAAAATAGATACTATATACAAAATAAAATAAAAAGTGAATGAAATACTAAATTCATTATAGAGTCAAGCTTAAGGTTCATAAGTTAGTAGTTTATATATATATACTGTCAAAATGTTTACGCATTTGCGTATATTTATTATTAAAATGCAGAGAAGAGATTATAGAAAAATATAAATCAGGTCATATTTGAAAAACATGAATATCTTTATCTGATATCATCTAATCCAAATACTTCAGTATAGTAGAAAAAAATATAGAAAAAATGCAGATAATCAAGATCTTTATATATATATATATTAGTTTCAATAATAGTTTTTCCGTATATTTTTATCAAATATGTATAAAAAAATAATAATTCAAAAAATATATAAAAATTAATAATAATTAAAAAATATAGAAAAATAAATACTTACCATTGAACTTTCGCATAACATTGTCTTCAAAATATATCGGAAAAAGTAAAAGTTTTTACCGATATATTTTTCGAAGTGAAATCTTTTTCCAGTAACTATCAAAAAAAAAGAAAGTCAAAAAAATTCAATTTACTTGATCACAAAAATTATCATAAAATTTTATTTTTTATCGTAGAAAAATAAAACTTACCTTTATGGAAAACTGGAAAAAAGATGAAAACGAGGATGTAAAAAGCACATGTGTAGACTGCGTAGATTTCCGTTAATATTACATTGAAAATGGATGTTTACATTTTGAAATTGCTTGAATGTATTATGCAGTCGTAATAATGAAGAAATAACAGAACATGATTTTCATCACAAGTTGTAGTAATATTTTTAAAAAAAGTTGAAATTAAAGTGTCAATTGGTTATTGTACTGTCTGCTGTAATGAATTTGGATATTTTTATTATAGTGGATAACTTTAAATTTTTTAAAAATAAAGTTAGAAAAACAATCAATTGTCATAAAAAAATTTGATTAACTGCAGTTGATGAAGTATTTCGATTTTTTAAAAAATTTTGTAATACTATGTATAAAAAATCTTGGTTCCATTAGACATGATAAAATTTAAAGATTACAAATAGTAATATATATATATATCTTGCTGTATCTATATAATGATTACAAATTTTGAATGTTCTATTTTCTCAACAACATTTATTATTTCATTTAAGATATGGATTTTTTATATGAACATTTTATTTGCATACTGAAATGGATTTCATTGAGTTATGCAAACTTATTTAGTAATTACAATAATGTGTATAATTCATATTTAAAAGAATCAAGAAAGCCCCCGTTACTTCTAAATTTTTTTAGTTTGTCTGATGCTGTATGCTGTTTTAAGAGCAAAAGCTTTCTGCATTTTGCAAATTTAACTTTTGTTGATAGGATTACTAGTTACGACTCCCTTCAGATTTATTTAGTTATTTCACAGCTAGATGGAGCTTAATCAACTCCAGTTCTATTTCTTATATATATATAGTCCATTTTTTATCATTAATAGGTTAACAATGATTATACTTTAAACTTCTTAATAATCCACTTTAATATTACTTTCACAATTATTTTCCTTTATTCTTTTGAAAAAGTAAAATTTTCTGATGTATTAATTATAACTGCGTATTTCATACATGACATAATGGTAAGTTATCATTGAGACAAACCTCCATGATAATTTTATATAAATATGATAAATCGTAATAAAGTAAAAAAAATACTGCTACTGTAATTTGGATTTTAATAATATATAATTAAGAAATAATCCTATATTGTATTATGATTAAAATGTCTTTTATTCACTTTGACTTGAAAGAAAATAAAAGAAACTCAAGTTCTCAACTACAAAAACTATTTTAATACATTGTACAGGCTTAAACATGCATTTATATATGTAATATATGCGGGGATTGAACTCAGACTTTCACACGACCCACCACTCTCAGTGCCATCTCATATTGCTGATCCACCTGATCACACACATGTTGAAAAGATAAATAATCACCAATATACGTATTTCATGCTAAACCAGCAATCATCAGTTGGTCTAGATTACTATCCTCACACATCGTATATTGGTCATTATTTATCTTTTCAACATGAGTGTGATCAGGTGGGTCAGCAATATGAGATGGCACTGAGAGTGGTGGGTCGTGTGAAAGTCTGAGTTCAAACCCCGCATAAAAACTATTTTAATAAGTTTGATTTACAATCATTCTTTGTTTATTAGTGATGAAATGATGGGTTATTTATATATAACTGGTAAGTAAAGTAGAAGTTTCAAAGCAATATCATATAATATGTAATATAATACCATGTATGTAATATATTTTGACATTTAATAACTTTAAAAGAATGGTAACAGAATTTCAAACTTATTGCTTATTTATATGATAGTTGTAGCAAAATCATTATAATATTGTATGTATTTTTATATTTTTACAAATTTCTTTCTTTTTATTTTTAGCTGTCGTGGTTACTTTAACCAACAGCCCAGCACTAACTCAGGCCTTGTCTGTTAATACTGCTTCTACAGACACAATTCATGTTGTTACTCCAAATTTGGTTGATGCAAGTTGGTATTTTAAATATAATTTGTATTTATTATATTGTGACAATCTGTTGTGGGTGTGTGTTTATATGTATGTTAAAATAATAATAGTAAGAAAAGTTTTTAAAACAAAAATTTTGGTTGTAAAACTATGTTTAAAATTATAAATTTTACACTTAAATAATATGCTTAAATAAATTTTAATTTGAAAGATGAAAATGTACCACATAAACCCTTTTAAATTAATTATTTAAAAAGTGAAGAATGCTTAAGCAGCTTCAAAACATTATAATATGGCATATAACGGATCAAGTAAACCAATTAAAGAATTTGTAAATAGAAAAATACTTATAAAGGAAAACATTTTTTGGAAACAAACATATTTTTAAAGTGCATGTTTATATAACAGATAATAACAAAAATTAATCAGTAGTAGTTTTGAATAGAAATTTGAATAGAATTTCAAAGTTGTGTAGATAAGTATATTTTTAAATTGCTATCAGAAAATTGCTAGGCTAGTTTGTCCTATATATATATTTATAGGGATTACTATATCATAATCATGACTGGCTAGACATTTGGAAAAGATTTTGGATCAGTTGCCTATGAATTTCTGAAAGAATACTATCACCACTCATTCTTCTGCCAAGGATTGTTAGACTTATATCAGAAGTGTCCCTTGAAGCTTTGTTTACAGCTTTTGATTTGCCTGAAAATTGTCAAAACATTGCCAGAATATAACTCAAGAAAATGTATAGAATGAGCAATCAGAAGAAAAAAATCTATTCTTGTGAATAGACTTTGTTACAGAACTTATGAAATTATAAAAATAAATTTATCTGAGTAATAATTATAATTTGTAAATTCATTTATATATATTCATTTTAATTATTTAAAGAAATATTTAACTTTTTTTAATTATATAATAATTTTAGGGTTTTCTTGTATTAAATCTATATGTCAAATGCATTTGTGGAACTGATATATATATATATTGTAATAGTCTTGATCAAAAGTCATTATGACATTGTTTGATATTACAATGGCCATATTAATAATTAATTAAAAATAAATCAATTCAAAAATGTAAGTTAACATAGTGTCAATGATTAATTTTAAAAACAATTTGTTATACATTTTGTCACTATAAATTTTAATTGTAAAATAATAGAATTAATGTTTCTATTATGAAATGTAATGTGTATTTATTGGTGTAAATATAATCGTAAAGTATATACAAATATGCCAAAATGAGGTTGTTATATATATATGTAACAAAAGTATAGCTGTTTTATGATTTGTTAAGTAAAAAAAAAAAATTATATAAATTTTGTTTCTAGTATAATTAAAAATAATCATTAATTAATTTAAGTTAGTTGAAGATAAAGAAAGAAAACTTATCTTTTTTTTTTTTGTTTATAAATATTTTAGATAACCAAAAAGAAAAACTGATACAAAATTTTTTGATTTATTTATATCTATAATGCTTGATTGGAATTTTTTTTAAAATTTCAATTGAATTATATAAAAGGCAAAAAAAAAAAAAAGGTTTATTAATGATTAAATAAAAAGATTAAAATTGTATTTGGAGAGGGCTGCATTGTATTGCTATGAAAAGGATATAAATAGGCAGATATTCAGTCACTCATGCTCTTTTAGTCCTGCTTCTTGCTGCCATACAGTATTAGTTGCATTACAGAAGTTAACCTGGGAGCAACAACAGAGCAAAAACTGTGTTTGGCAGAATGACTGAAGGCCATTGGTATTTGAAGCAAATATTAGTAATTGACTATTCCTTGACAGCAATGAAAGATGACTGAATTCCTTAGTGAAACTGAATTTGTAAGAATGTGTTGATAAAACTCAGTATGTGCCAGTCAAACTCTGGTACATGTAACTCTGCTGTCAAAATGATCACCTGTTTCTGAATTAAGTCAGAGAAGCGGAGATGACTATATCAATCATAAGTCCTATCTGTTATCCTGTCATAATAAGAAGCATCCATCTACTTGTCATTAGGACTCAAGAAGAAGAAATAGATAATAATAAGTAATCCTGAATACAAACATTTGCAAAAATAAAAAAATCATAAATATGGTACCATGACTTTATAAAGACCAGTCTTATTATTTTAATGGTACTATAGAAACTGTAAACAATTTTACATTTTTTTTTGTTAATTAATTAAATCTAGAATGCATGTATTTTTAGTTATTGTTAAAATCTGTGTGTTATTTGGTCTCATTCCAAGCAAATAGTTTTAAACTTTACGACTATATCAACCAAGAAAGGATGGCAATATATAAAATGCTCTTTAGTCGATATACATCATGTTTTAATTTGAAATAGCATTTAGGAATAAATTAATTTATTATCCTATAAAGATGTTCAACTGAAGAAATACAATAGTTTTAGATTCATTAAAAAAAATAGTCATCATTAATAATCTGTGTAATTAGAACACATGATGTTGTTTATTTAAAATTATAGATGTAATTCATTTATTTATTAAGATCTGAGAGGTTTAGAAATGTGATTTGCTGTAATGAATGTTGTGGATCTGATTATATAATGATAATTGTAAGCAAAGAAATAAATAAAGCATATATTGTAATCAAATGGGAAGCCAGTACATAATTAGTTTAAGTATAAGTGACTCTCTTCCTCTTCTGATGTCGGTTGCGTTTCATTACAGTCTGCCCTAGTGTAGTTCTGTCATATAATACATTGCATTCTGTTACATAATGAAAGCCCAACTAATGGGGCTTCAATTGGTTCGATACTTTCTGAGACCCAGTATTAAAAAAATAAACCTCCGAGAAGTCATTTTATAATTTTATAATGCTTTTATGATATATGAATGTCAATTTAGAGATTGGGATGTTGTTAATTTATAAAGATAAATGTAACATTAAAATTTTAAGTCGAATTAATTTGGTTTAATTTTGTTATAGATATAAATTTAAAAAAACTATAAAATGAAATATATTATTAAATGTAAGTCTTTGTTTACTTTAAATTAATGGAATTAGATATGAGATCGGCACAATACAGACAGATAAATGTTAATATATTAATTACATCACTTTTTTATTTATTTTTTTAAAATGTATTTACTGATATTTTGGAAAGTGAAGAAAGAGATAATTTTGATTTGTATTACCTAATCAGACACCTGTTAAGTGTTAAGTCTTTTGAATAATTTGTTTCATTTTGTTATTAGTGTCAGCTTAAACAATATAAATAAATTTATTATTAAAAGAGTGTATATGTATATATCACTATGTTAACATTAAATAAATAAAAACATAGGCATTATTCAGAGAAGATAGATCTAGATAGGATAATATATAAAGGTAATTTGATAGGAATCAGGCAAATATGATTCAACAGGTGAAAGGATATCTATAGAAGGATTGATAAGAAGGTAAGAGAAGATTGCATGTGAAAGAGAAGGACTGGCATGCTAAATTCAAAATATTAAGCAAAAGTTAAACAAATATAACTAGATATATTATAAAATAAAAATAGAAAGATTTATTTTTGATAATTTGTCAATCAATGATAACACGATCTTAATTTATAAAACTGGAACAACAATTCACTATGTAGCCAGTAAAAGAAGAACAACAGATGATAGCAAAAGAAACAGTAGAGAGTGTGAGTCAACAAGACTTTAAAATGCTTATAGAGATGATGAAAAATATGTATTAAAAGAATGAGGAAAGTTTTCAGAAACTAATAAAAGAATGATGAAAGATTTTTTTGAAATCCAAGAAATAATGAAAAATAGGCAAATTGAATTCAGAGAAAGAGATGGAGAACAGATACTATATGGTAGAAAAGTTTGGAAAAGTAGTGAACAATATCAAAGAAGAAATAGTAATCCAAGTGTATGAACAAATGTTGCAGGAAATGGAGATCATAGAAAGAAAACGTAAGTGCTGATTTAGAAGAAATTGTACACAATACTGTCTGATAATATAAATGAAATATGAGTATGCAAATCATAATGAGAGAATGGAAATTTTGGAGGCCAAAAAGACATTTACAAAACAGTGATGATGAAGATAGGGTGCAGGACCTGATATTGGGAAGAAGTCAGTGTTGGAAAAATGCACAAAACAAAAGTGATGAAAACTAAAAAAAGAATAGTTACTTCCATAGATAAAATGCACGCTGATTATAGGAAGATATAGAATAAACTAAAAGCTGAATTATGGAATGTGAAAAAGAAATTAATGAAGATAAGGAAAAGAAGAAAGTAAAGAAAATGGTTCATAATGTGATATATGAGAATGATGATGTAAAAATAAGACAAATAAGAAATACAGAAAGGGTTAGAAACATCACCCAATTTTTAAAATAAATATTTCCAGATATAATGCTGGTGAAACATCCATAAAGCATCTAGACAGTCTGGAGTTAACTTTTTACTAAACCAAGTGATAGAAGATAAAAGTGTAGCAATTGCCTACAACCCTATACAAGGACCAGCCAAAGAATAGTGAAAGTTGTTGATACAAAAATCAATCTCATATACAGGTTTCAGAGAAGCAGTCATCAATAATTTTTGGACAGAAGAAAGACAAGCAAAAATCCATTATCAGATCATGCAAGAGAAATTCAGAATGAATAGTGATGAAAGTTACACATGTTTTTTCGAAGACAGAAAAATTACTGACATTAACTACATGTGATATGACGGATGGTGAAATTATTAGAAAAATACATCACAATTTGCCATTCAAAATAGAGGAAATGCTGTTAAGTATTGACCACAAAACAATAGAGCAAATTGAAGAATTCTTGAATACCAATGATACAAGCTTCTAGACCCAAGAAAACATAAAAGAAGAAAGCAAATTCATTCTTTCAAACAGACCTTTAAATAGAAATAGAAATAATACAACTATTGGATGTATGGAGGTAAATAATACGCTTAGATGCTAGCCATACTGGCATAACAGAATTTTAGAAAATCCAGAATAATTACCAGAATCCATCCTAGTTCAAGGCAACAAATAAGTCTCGAAAGATCACCTGTGGGTTCACCATATCCAAATATTTATAATGGAATAGGAAATGAAAGTAGTAGACCTAGAAAGCAAAGGGAAAGAAATCTAATCCAGCTTGAGGAAAATAGTGACCCCGAAGATGGCAGAACAAATCCTAAATTAACACAAATGAGGATACCATCACCACTGAAAATATAAATAGATGCAAAGATTGATTATTATATTTTATAAAGAAGGCCTATACTTTAATGACCTGCATCTATAATAAAAATGAGATTAAATATTATACGATGAAAGATATACATATTGTTATGGGAAATAATAAAATTAAAGATGATTTTTGAGAAAGACATTAAAATGTTGTATAATACATAAATTTTAGACCAATAATTGACTCTTATTGAAATATTTTAAAACTATTTGACTATTAAATATATAATAATTTTAATCAGTTTATAGTTTAATTAAAGAAAAGGAGTAAGATTTTTGAAAATTGGATGAAGCTTTTGACTGTTTGATTTAGTTTAGTTATACTTTTATTTTAGTACTACTGATGCATGGAGGATTTTTTAATTAGCACGAGGATACAATGTTTTCATGCAACTTCCTGGCGTTTGTCTATCTCATGCATTGTGCCAACCCACTTCGAAATTGTATATCTGCCTCTAAGTCTCGAAAAAAAGAGCTAATTGTAACTTTTGAGTTTATTTTATATATATATGTTTGTAGTTACTTTTCATGATCAATACATAGCTTTGTACCATGATCTCCAGCCTATAAATCTCTTAAATCCCAATAAGTAAGGCTTTGTATTATAAAGATGTTGATGTTAGTTAATATTTAGGCATTTTGGTATTTAATGGTGTTTAGATTGAGATGACTTTTGGTATTCATGCTACATTGTTTAACTTATTGGCCAATGATTGGATTTTTTATCCCAGTTCTGCATGTCAATATTTATTGTCTTAACAGTTAAATGCTAATCCAGTCTTTGGAAAAGAAATTAGAAGTGTATAGATGATGTAAGTTTAAAAATATACCTTTCATAAAAAACAAAAATCAAGGATGAACCAATGAGTAATTCTTTAATTTGGATATTAGAATGAGAAATGGAAGCAAATGTAATTCCATTATTTCATCCTTTAGGGAAGGATATTGTAATAGTATTGGAACAGTGGTCAATGTGACATTGTTCGATATTACAAAGGTCGTAATAATTAAAAAATAAACTAAATCAAAAGTATAAATTAACATAGTGGCAATGATGAATTTTAAAAATGATTTGTTATACATTTTATAAAATAATAGAATTAATATTTTTATTATGAAATATAATTTGTATTTATTGATGTAAATATAATTGTAAAGCATATACATATATGCCAAAATGATGTAGTTATTTGTGTATATATATATTTCTATGTAACAAAAATACAGCTGTTTTATAATTTATTAAGTAAAAAGAAAAAAGTTATATAAATTTTGTTTCTAGTGTAATTAAAAATGTTAGTTAAGGTTAAGGAAAGACAACATATCTTTTTCATTAGTTTATAAATATTTAAGATTGGGATCTTTCTTTTAATTTCAATTATATTGTATAAAAGAAAAAAAATATTTATTAATGATTTAATAAAAAGATTAATATGGTCTAAAGTTGTGATTGGAGAGGGCTGCATTGTATTGTTACGAAAAGGACATAAATGGTAGATATTCAGACGTTCTGCTCTTTTTTTTCTGCTGCATTGTTCACATTGTAGAAGACAACTTGGGAGCATTCATAGTGAAAGAATTGTTTTTGGCAGAATGATTGAAGGCCATCAGCATTTTCCACAAATATTAGTAATTGATTATTCCATGATAGCAATGAAAGTTACCAAATTCTTTAGTAAAATGAAATCTAAAAATTTCCTTCCACTTCTTATTTGCATTGCTGAATTATATATAATATTATATACCATATAGTCCACAATTTACACTTTACAATGCACTTTTAACATATGATTTATTTTATTTCCTCTTGCCTACAGTTTCAACTGTCCAGCTGTCATCATCAGAGCTACAATATTTAAACATATACAGTTAATACCTATATACATACACATATACAAATTTATATAAAATAATAAAAACATTTTTGTTAATAAATAGATATGTATAGATTTTAAAGAGTTAGAATAAGATATAGTTTCGAAAGGTGTTCATAGAGGGCGTAAAGGTGATGCAGTAAAAAAATTTTTGAAAGTTATTTCGGTTAGAAGTGTAGGAGAGGTGAGGTTTATAAGAGATAAATTTAGTTAGAAAATTAAAAAATTAAGAAAAAATAAAGTTATATGAATATTATGTTAATATTATTGTTATTGATTAATATATGTATAATATATAAGTATTTAAAATAGAAGAAATAAATTAGATTAAAGGGCAAATTTAAGATTTAAATGATAAAAATATGAAAAAATAAATGTTAAAATATAAAATTTTATAAGAGAAATTAATCGATTACAAGTATGGGATTAAGAGGTATTAGATTGTAGAGATATTAAAGATCCATATTTAAGCCAATAGTTGGGATGATTGGAATGTTTTTTTATTATATATATATTTGTATGTATATATATTGGTATATATGTATGGATAGGTATTAATTGTATATGTTTAAATGTAGCTCTGATGATGACTGCTGGACCGTTGAAACTGTAGGCAAGAGGAGATAAAATAATATGTTTAAAGTGCATTATGAAGTGTAAATTGTGGACTATATGGTATATTATATTATTGAAATGAAATCTGAAAGAAAGTGTTGTTAAAATTTGGTTTGTGCCAGTCAGACTCTGGAACATGTAACCCTTTTGTAAAAATTATAACCTGTTTCTTGCATTAAATGAGAGAAGAGGATATGACCAAATCATAAGCCCTATCTGGTATCCTGTCATAATAAGATGCATCCCTCCCCCTGCCATTAGGAATCAAGAAAAAGAAATAAGTAATAACTAATAATTCCTAATACAATTCTAAAATTAAAAATTTCAAAAACATTTTATAAAGATTGGTCTGATTATTTTAATGGTAAGATAATTTTTTTGTTGTTGTTGATAAAAACTAAATTGGCTACTAATATAGACCTTTAACCACACTTACTGAGGGCAATTGGTCTCCCAAAACTCTTCATTAAGCAAGAATATCACATAAAGAAGAAAACATTTGACTGGCTACTCCAGTTAAAAATTATATTATAAGCTATGAACAAATAACTTAAATCTAATTTATATAATAATAGAGAAACTCTCTTAATGTACATTATATGCTTGTGTAAACTGTGCCATGTGTATTATGTAGGTAAAAAAAAAAAAATTACGAGAGAAGAATAATTAATAAAAAATAAATATTATAAAATTATTTATTATACCTCGATCTACTCCAGCTGCATTTTGAGTATTGTATCACGGCCCCTCAGGCAGTCCAGAGTTATACAAGGTATAAAAAGTTATACAAGGTATAACTTATGGCCACCTTTCCAGGCTACAGAACTTCTTGGCTGTTAAATTCAATCCCCGTCATTCAAGGCACTTTATTTGTTTTGAAGTAAACTTCAGGCGCCAGCTAATTACATGAAGTAATTAACATGGCCTGAATTACGGCTACTAATTCAGTGCCTGATATATCCCAACTAGCTCAGTCATGGAATTACCAAGAATAAAATTAACTGACTATCCAGTAATCTATTAAAGAGAATTGTTTACTAGTGGTATAACTAGAAAAGAACTACTCAACACTAATTAGCAGACAATGTTTATTGTAATATATTTTAAATAAATTTGTTATTAGAAATTTAACAGCTAAATTTATCTCCGTTTAATAAAGAATATAATTGTCACACCACACACACATATACTCCATAAAAATATAACAATAAATAATATTAATTCCATACACTCATATTCTTAATAAATACTTAAAATGAATCATATAATTAATATACATATGACTGCGTATACACATTTAGAATTATAAATAATAATTATTTAGGAAAGCTTGAACATTTGGCTAACACTGGGAAGCACAAATACATGCACATATTATAGTTCATTTATATGCTGAATATCACGGACACTCAAAGATTACTACTGCTACTATTCATAAAATTAAAATTAGTCTATGAATGGGAGTAAGAAATTTATTACCTAGGATTTTTTTGGCATGTTATACTCTGGGAGATGTGGCTACTCGCTTTCTCCTGCTGTATGGATGGTTAACCAATCGGTTGGATTTTGGGTTTTGATAGTTTTGGTCATGGCTTCTGGTTGCTTTTTATGTTCGGGCAGATAGATATTCTTGGCGGTTCAGATTCTTAGACAGGCATGACTTCTAACGGGTAGATTGCTGGTGTTCTTGCAGACCAAGGCTGGAGTTTGTCCGCATGCTCCGATGATTGCTTATCATGGCATGATCTTAATACAGTGATGAGTTGAGAGAATAAGAGTCTGCAGTGAAAATAACTAAATAAATTGAGTGTGTCGAATTTTCAGGCCTACTTATGTCGCTGCTTCGTTATCTTTAAATTTTTTCCGAATCAGTTTATTTGATTTATTTAAATTATGTTAATTATTTGCCATCGTTTCTTAATCCGCATGCTTGCTTAGATCAATCTATCTTTGGATAAGATACAGCTTTTAATTATTCCCATTGTTTATGTTTGTAGCAGTTTATATATATACTTATTGCCATTCTTTATTTATCGGTCAAGCAATCTTTGAGTGAATTTTAAATTTGTTTATAAACTTCCATTTATTTAAATTCAACTTTCATTTTCCCTTTTCGTTAACATGCACACATTTTACTACTTTATGTATTTTAAAATCAATCTTATTTGCGCACACATCCCTCATTCTTATCTAAATGGAAAGAGATTTTTTTTTAGGGTTTTTTTTTTTTTTGAGATTTCTTTTTTTTTTTTTTTATAGTTTAATTTTTGCTAAATTAGAACTGTCCCTTTCCCCGAATTATTCTTTAATTTGTAAAACTTTCTGAATGACGAAGAAGGTGAATATACTTCCTGTTTCATTAAATGCTTTAATTCTCCTGGGTTATGCTTAAATTGGTCTGACATAAACTATGTATTTATAAGATGAAGGTTGTTAAGTTTTATTTCTGAAGCAGTTCACCTGGAAAAAAAGAATTTGAAACATCACATAAAGCTTATCTTTGGTGGCAATAATTGTGACTGAAGAGCATCATGGTTAAGTTTCCAGAAATGTCTTGAGGCAAGGATTAGCTTAACTGTTATGAGGTAATAGTAAGTGATCTTTTTAAATGCTTTTATATTAACTTGCCCTGTTTCTGTTGGGTTATTCACATTTTTGAATTTTTAACAATAAAAACAAATTTGTTCCTCTTTAGAAGTTGAACTCACATACTTAGATTTCCCAGGAAAAATCCTTAGCTATTGAGCCAAAGGAAATATTACATATGTAGAGTAAAATTTGGCTAATATTTTCACTTAACTCTTAATTAACTAAAAGAAATTATTTTCTACTAGAATCTGAATTATTCTTCTGAAATAATTAATATTTTATAAATATTTTGTGAAAAAAATTTGTAAAAAAAGTTTAGAGAATTAATTAAAAAGCCAATACATAAATATTTTTATATAGTAGGTGATCACATGATATTTAAATTTAGAATTTGTTAGTTAGAGATTGTATTTTTTATTTTTATGTCAGATTTTTTGCAGTTTTAATTGGTTTTTAAAATAATATGTAAGTATAACTAAAAAGTAAAAAAATAAGATGTCAAGAAAATATTTTTTTAAAATAATGCTTTAACGTAAAAACTAACTAAAAAGGTCAAAATAACAAATTAATCAGCAAAGTAACTGGCCTCTTGGTTAATTTGCTATTCTTGGAAAATAACAGAGATCTTAAGAGACTTGACTTGTTATAAAACAATTGGAAATTGCAGGAATATTGTCATTTCATAAAAGCATTTGAGGCTTTTTTGATTTTTATGGTTTATTTGAGTTTCAAATGCTTTCATTAAATGACAATATTCCTGAAATATCCAATTGTTTTATAATAAGTCTAGATTCTTAAGGTCTGATATTTTCCAAGAACAGCAAATTAACCAAAGGGCCGATTACATTCTTGATTACTTGGTTATTTTGTCCTTTTGAGTCGGTTATTTATATAAAAGCATTATTTAAAAAAAATTTTTTTTTAATTATCTGATTAGATAATTTGCTATAAAACAGTTAGCTACTTCAAAGGACTAGAAATATACCAGTAATTTTCCTCTCATTAACATTTAATATTATATTTAGAAGTTTGATGTGATCACTTTTTTCTCCAAACAAGAGCTCAGTTTTCTATAAAAGGATATGCTAGTATTATTTAACCTGTTCCAGAGTACTTGCAACATGTCTAAGTAGTGACAATCAGCTTTTCCAAGATTATTTTTAGAAATAAATTAGGCTATGGTGCAAGCTCTTTTCCAAATAGAAAATGGTAATCCTGTCTTTTCACTTTTTGTTGTAAAAAGTTATTTATTTGCTTCATAAAAACTGTTTGAAAGGATTGAAGTTACATGCTATTCTGAAGATTTCAAAAATTTTTATTGACTGATCTTTTTAATTGGAAAGGACTTTTTTATATACATTGTGTATATTTTTTATTACTATTGAACTGAATTCTGTAGAAGGCCATTATATATATTTTTGTGTTATTCAGAATCCAATTAATTTTTTTATTTCTGAGTATTTTATCAGATATATTAATGATTTTTTCAGTATCTAAGAATTTTAGGGACTTAAATGGAGATTGTTCTTTCAGAATCATAAAGTCATATTAGTAAAGCAAGTTCCGTTATTTTATATTTATTTGGAAGTCTTTTTAATGTGGGTAGATAAGGATGGAACTTGTTCTTAGAAATTTCAACTTCTACAGCATTCTGCTTATTTTTAACTGTTAGCTTGTGGAAGACACATTAAAATAATATTGAAGGATATTTTTTTAGTGATAGATAGATTATATTTTCTTGCCAAAATTAAGTGTGAATAGTTTTGTTATTCATGCTTTGTATGGTTTTAAATTTCCATAAATTTTTGTAAATATATTATCAGTTCTTGAAGTATTACCCGGTTTAAGATAGTCTAAAGCAAAATGAGGTTTATTGGTTTTATTGGATTTGAGTTAGCAGAACATTGTGAGAGTGAAGTTTTTAATTGCCTTTTAATGATTTCTTTTAGGCTTACAAATAGATTGGAAATTTCATTGTCTACAACAATGAGTTTCTCTTCTGGATGTCTTAATATTTACCAAGTTGCATAATAGATATCAGATATTTTAATTGGATCTTAGAAAATGTTTTTTAAAGTTTTCTTGTCTTGTTTCTTCAGGACATTTTATTATCTTAGCAGCTTTTGCTGAGTCTAGGCTTTCTCTAATTTGGAATGAATTGCCTTAAGTATATTAAGCAAGAAATGAACTCTTGAAAACTGCTGCCTTGAAGTTGATTGTCATTTTTTTATTATAAATATTGCGTAGATAATGTTCTTTTTATTTTTATAATTTATATATAATTTTTATGTTTACTTTTTTCCCATTTATTTGTTTCACCATTTTTTATATTACATTTGAATTGCTATCAATTGCAAATTTTACATTATTGTAAACTTTATACAATGTGAATTCTAAATCATTAAGATGTCCATATATACACAAAATATTGGTATTATCTATGTCATTTTTATTAATATGGCGTAGTAGCATCATGTATATTAAGATATGCTTGTATTCTGAACAGTGTTTGTAGGAATATTAAGCTTGTATAATCAGTGTTTACTAAAATACTTTATTATATTTTAAGTCTCATCTTGCTTTCTGGTTTTTGCTTTTATCACTGAGGCTTGAAATTCAAAGATGGAAGTAATGCAATTATGCATCAAGAAATCATCTTTAACTCCATGTTACTATTAAAGTTAATTTAAAATTCAAATCTGTTTAAGGTTTTGAACCCAAGTCAATCTTGTTGGTCTATTATAAAAATCTGATTTAAATTCAATGTCCATATATTTTAATACCCATAGTTTTTTTTTTGTTTCTAGACACATCTCCTTTTTCTGATTATGAATGTTAATATTAACCACAAATCACTTCATTATTTCTCATACAACGTGATAAAACAATTCCATTTTCTGGAAGTCTGAGTAATTGGGAATTACCAAATTTCTTAATGCATTTTATATCTCCATCTTCAGGTTAGTTTTTATTTTTACCTTTATCACTAAAGTTTGAAATTGAAAGCTGGAAGTAGTAAACTCATCTAGCAACCCAACTTTATTTAACTGTAATGGAAATTGTCTTAGATTAAAATCTTTGACTGATTTGAAATTTTGGATCATTAGCTTGAATTATTAAAATAGAACTAAAGGTGGTTCATAGATTACATTAATTGCTGTTAGATGCATAGTTGCATCACTTCCAGTTTTGAATCTCAAGCTTCATTGATAAATGCAAATCAAAAGTTGGTCTGAGGATACCAGATTTAAAATGCAATAACACATCTGATAGTCACTGAGATCATCTCAATCTTATAATAATTGGTTTTAAAGTAGAAAATTGTTCTTGTTTTTTTTTTTACTATGTTAGACGTTGTAATGATATATAAATATGTCGTTACATTAATTTAAAATAAAAACTTAAAAGTTCGCAAATAAAAGTAAAAAACTAAACGCTAAAATTAAAATGTTTGTTAAACGTATATACATTCGCACAGATGCCAAACTTTAAAAATATTTTTTTTAAAAAAACAAATAAATAAGTATTTGAACGTACTTTTTTATAAAAAAGTACAAGATTTAAAAATAAAAACAGGTATTAATTAATGTAATCTGTAAATGAAAATGATTGTTTATGAATTATCGAAAACCAAACTGACCCTTGGGCTCTTGTATAATTAAAATGATCTGATGAAAGATAGATAAGAAAATAAAGAGAAATTAGCTCGACCAATGGAAGCACTAAGCCTTGGCTCGGACCCTAACGAAAGTGATGGATTAGTGACGTTTTGTTGATTGAATCCGTGTGGATAATATAAAAAGGGAAATACAGTTTTTTCTGGAGTTCCAGCGTTTTGTGTTTGAGAGATGTGGTAGGACGCACATACCACACTCTATAAAAAAAAAAAAAATGAAAAGACTGTGATACCTTGAACCAGCTATTGCCATCTCCAGAACATTATCTTCCAATGGAGGCATCGCGGGAATTAAAAGCAGAAACCTGGACTCTTCTACCATGAGCTATGAACTTTACAAATTAATAACAACAAAAAAGTAATTAAGAACTTTCGTCATTGTTTTTTTTTTAAAGATTCAGCTAATTTAAATTTTAAAATGAACTCTTATTTGATTTTCAAATTAATAATTGATTGTTTAAATTTATATAGTTAAGTTTTGCTAAAATCATTTCCATTTTATTATTTTTATTTGTAGTAATATTTATTGTAGAAATTATTAAATGCATTACATTTAAATTGGGTATAGACGTTGCATAGATTCGTTAGCGGTTGATTATGTTGTGGTTTTCACAGTCGATTAGAATATATGTCAACATGTCACTGCGGTGTCTTATGATGAACACCAAAGGGTCTCCTGTATTCCCTCAGCAATTGACGTTATCGATTGACTTTGTATTTTGATCGGTTGTGTTTAATTTGGAATGTTTTTGACCGTGGAATCTAGGCAGCCGATCTATACTCGACATTATAAAACAAATTGTATAAAAATAATCTGTGCGAACGTATTTAAATGTTAAATTTAAGTCGGGCGTGAATGGCTATATAGTTTTGTAAAGTTATATTAAGGGAGGGTAATCTTAGGTTATTCATTTCGTAGTTGAATTGGTTCAATGGATTGGATATATTTGTGTAATTGTAGATGTAGTATGAGATCCGCTACGGGCAGGATTATATATATACGCCACACACCTTCTGTTTGCCTATGGATGGGTTTGTAAGACGGCAAAGGACTGCAGACCATTCATATGGAGTTTTATGTTTATTGTTCTACTCGCCAACAGATGTAACATTCCTGTTGGTGGAGAGACAATGTCTTCTCTAATTCTACTTACTGATCAGATGTACATTCCGGGCAGTATAGTATTTTGTGTTGTCGTATTTTCATGCTACATTGAATACATAAATGTATCAGATGGATTGGCGCCGGTTTGATTGCGAAATTTGTTGCCTAAGGTTAAATCAGGGAAGAATATTTTCTTTTTAAATGCAGATCTATGTAGTCTATTCATACTCTAATCACTAAATAAATATTAAACTCATGGTTGTAACTTACTTAAATTTAAAACTAAAGATTAATAGAAAAATCTAAAATGTTGAATTTATTCCTCAAAATTTAAATGTTATTTTATATGTGCGTAAATAAATATTTTTATGTGTTAATTTCTGGCAGTGGCTTTTATTCTTTTATATTTAAGATATAAAATTTATATTTTATTATCTCTGCTACTCCACTGAGCTAGTGACTTGGGCTAACGATCTGAATATTTAAATAAAATGGAATCTTAACAGCGCGTATCTGCCTACTCTATAAATTTTTCTAGGTTTAAATGCCTAGATGGCGCCCCGTAGAGCAGATATCGTAGTTTGCGGTTAGATTCGATCTTCACTTTCATTTCGATCGTTATAACGTATAGTGTGAAGTTTTCTGAATCTGTATATCTTTAGATTTTTCTTTCTATTATTTACTTTTTAATTATTGACTATTACATAACATCTTTAGAATTTTAATTTTCTATATCGACAAATAGAGGATGCTTTTGTTTAAGCCATAAGAGGATGTAGAATTTTTATTGGGGGATATAAAGTTAAGTGTGGTGAATAGATATAGTTATTTGGGAATCATCTTAAGTAATCAGAAAAATTGATTGGATGAATGAGAGAGAAAAATTGATAAATGAAGTAAAGAAAAGAAAGGGATTGATAAAGAAATTAACAGGGTTTTCATATAATAAATATGATCTGGCTAGAATTGTATGGAAGAGAGGTGCAGTAGCAGGGTTAACATATGGTAATGATGCGTTATGTGTTAGTAAAGGGATATTAAATTACTTAGAAAAAGTACAAAGGGAAGTAGGAAGACATGCATTAGATGCAGATGTGTGGACAGCAATGGAGGCAATTCAAGGAGAAATGGGATGGTCAAGTTTTTATATGAGAGATGCAAAAAGTAAAATGAGAATGTTTGGTAAGTTGCAGTTTATGGATAATAAAAGAATAGCCAAAATAGTATTTAATTGGGTTACGAGTAAAAGGCAGGCAACAAGATGTGTGAAAAAGGTAATGTGGTATGCAGAAGATTTGGATAAAGAATTTATATCAGTATACTTGAACAAAAGCTGGAATGATTGTATTAGGAGGATTGTTGAGTGTTATAGTGGTAAGGAATGGGATAAAAGAATAGATGCATTAATAAAGAATAGAGCTTTGGAGAGATGGAGAACTGGTATGGAGAGTAAAAAGAGTTTAAATATATATATAGAAATAAACAGAACATTGGATGCGAGATAATTTATGATAATAGCAAGGAAAGTAGTTTATTGTTTAAGGCTCGAACGGGATCTTTAGCAACAAGAGAATATACATATAAATGGAAAAATATAAATGATTTAATCTGCAAATTGTGTAAGGAAGGCATAGAAAATATTAGGCATCTGTTAATTGAATGTAAATGCTTGAAAGCAGAAAGGGTACAAATAATGAAGTTATGGAAGAATAAATATGAACAAAGTGATTATACAGAAAGTGGGTTATTGGTTTTTTTGCTGGGTTTGGGAAAAGATAAGGGGGATTTAGATATAAAGGCCAGAGAGTTGACAAAGATTATGTTGTGGAAATGGGATGGAACAGATTATGGTAAAACTTAGGGTGGGGAACAGAAAGGGAAGGTAAAGTGGCTAACAGGTTTCTCTGGGAATAGTTGCTGAGAGATTCCTGACTCCGTTTAAGAAGTCACAGTGCATTACATAATTATATATTTATTATATCACATATTAATTTAATAGCTATTTATTTACGACAGTTTGTGATTGATTATTTTACTTCTAAATCAAGTGATGATGTTGGGTGTTATAAAATGGAATTTAGCTGTTTCGTGTCTGAGAGTGAGATTCCCAAAGATTTGAATCAGTTTTTCAAATAACAGGGAACAATCTTAGTCTAATATATTACTTGAACATATATTTTTCTTTGCAGAGATGGTTTGTCTGCTAATGTCAAACACATTTATTGAAAACTTTGAAATCTTAACCTCATATGGCTTCATTTTTTTTTTTTTTTTAGGTTTACCAACTGCTATTCTGAATTTATTTCCATTTTGATTAATGATAAAAATATTGTTTATAATAATTATTTTTTCACAAAAGTACTTTAATCCAGATAGTACTCAATGAATTCTTTTCAAAATTTGATTCCCACCCCCCTGTTTTTATTTTATCCCCCCCCCCCCCTTATTCATTTGAGATTTGGCTTGGGGCGATTTTGCTGAACATTGGCAAGCATTGATATTTTTATTGTTATTTGGCAGATGATTAGTATATTCATGCTCGAAAAAGTTCAGTGATTTTTTTTTATTATACACTATATTTTTGTTGCAATGCAGCCTATTATCTATGAGCCTCCATTAGCTTCTCTAACTCACATAATTTGTTGATATGAAAAGTGAATTTTACTTTATTTAAACGAAATAGTTTCAGTTGAAAATAAATGAAGTTGAGCTAAGTTATTTCTCTTAGACTAAATCAAGAAATTGGACACTTCTGTCATGGCTAGTTGAGATGAAAATGATCTAATAATGAAATATGGAAAAAAAAATTTTGAACTAAGAAAATTAGATATGTGGCTATTGTTTCCAACTTGCTAAAAAGAGTATTACTTCACTCATTCTTTAAGAATATTATCAAACTTAAAATAGTTTGAAATTTATAGTACAGTCATCAGAAAATTTAGCATGCAATTGGGCCAATTTTGTAGAGGTCATTTTTTTTTATTTCTAATGTCGATATCTCAATAGTTAGGGATTTGTAGTCATTTTACTCATCTAACTAGCTTTTGTGGATTTTTTTTACCAGAGCAGTATTATTGAAGATTTCTTTAATAGTGTCCACTTTAATATAAAAGATTTAATTTTGTAAATCGTGAACATGGTACATTACATTCTTTTCCTATATATTCCTGTTTGTTTTGCAAAGCATATGTTTTTTATGTTATTAAATTCCAGGGGCTGAGTTGACTAAACTTTATATCATAAGGCTTTAGACCAATCAGAGTGCTAGTTAGCAGTCAGTCATAATCTTTACCACTCAACTTATATGGTAAAAAAAAAAATGCCTTGGTTTATGCATCAAAGTCTATTTTCTAAAAAAGTGTATGACAAAGAAGAGAACAGCATTTTGAAGTGGATGGTGAATGAACAATTTTTATTTTTTTATTAATGAATAATTGGTTTTAAAAAAAAATATTTTTTTTATAAGTATGCAGACTGATTTCTTTATCCATGATGGTTCGCAACTCTATTTATACATACAACATTTTTATATTATTTAATGTATGTATATTTTAAATACACACACACAAATATCTGCACTACATAAATTGTAAAAGTTACTGTTCAAAATAATGTTTTATATTGTATATTTCTAAATATTTTTATGTTATAAAAAAATACAGATCCATAATATTAAATTTTGCATCAGTTTAAAAGTTTAAATTTAGAATTCAAAATATATAAAATTGTTAGATTTGTCCATGTGAAATACATCCAATTTTTACATTAAACTTATATATTTCAAATAGTTTAGATTAAATTTTATTTTAACAACACTTTTTAAAAAAAATTATGTAAATTGAAGTTGCAAAATTTAATAATATTTTAATAGTTTCTACTATTAATGTTTTAAAATTTTATTTATATGAAAAACATTATTTTTAAATACATTTCTGAAATATTTTAAATAAAGTTTAAGTTATTTATTTAATACATTCAAATATCAGCCTTTTAAGCTAATTGTGCATACGCTTTGCGAGTGTTAATAATAAATGAATACTTTCTCACCAATACAAGATATAGTATTTATGCAGGAATAAAAGGAATCCTCCTATTCCTACGACTCAAATGCTTATATATGAGCAAATCTGAAGTACTGGCAAATAAAGCGTGAGAATGGAACCGTCACTTTAAATTACTATATACGATGTCTGAATGAATGATGTGGGTGAAATTGTCTAGAATTTACTAAACATCATTCCAACTGAAACTTAATAATATGTAAATAAGCATTTATTTTATATAGCGTATGTTTACAATTGTATACATTCAAATATCAGCCTTTTAAGCTAATTGTGCATACGATTAAGTTTCAGTTGGAATGACGTTTAGTAAATTCTAGACAATTTCACCCACGTCATTCATTCAGACA
The DNA here is from genome assembly GCA_028023455.1 of Epiperipatus broadwayi. Taxonomy (NCBI): domain Eukaryota; kingdom Metazoa; phylum Onychophora; class Udeonychophora; order Euonychophora; family Peripatidae; genus Epiperipatus; species Epiperipatus broadwayi. The sequence goes on from JAQFVV010012417.1 coordinate 8,551,376, forward strand.
TCGTATATAGTAATTTAAAGTGACGATTCCATCCTCACGCTTTACTTGCCAGTACTTCAGATTTGCTCATATATGAGCATTTGAGTCGTAGGAATAAGAGGATTCCTTTTATTCCTGCATAAATACTATATCTTGTATTGGTGAGAAAGTATTCATTTATTATTAACACTCGCAAATCGTATGCACAATTAGCTTAAACGGCTGATATTTGAATGTATACAATTGTAAACATACACTATATAAAATAAATGCTTAGTTATTTATTTAAAAATATTTATTAAAGGAAAAGGTTGATTCAGTGTCCTATTAATTAGCTTATTTTCAGTATTCAAAATATGCAGAATAGATAGTATATATATTTTCTTATGAGTATTATAAAATGACAAATTAAATTATTTTAAGTAACAATTCAAATAGTGATTGAAAAAGTTCACATGAGTATTTTGGTTTTATAAATGAATTTCAGTAGTGTAAGCAATTTAAAAAATTAAAAGTTTTTAATCTAAATTATGTAAGAAGCTTGTAATTAGAAACATTTCATAGATGGATCTGCCTTTGCCTGATACAAATATATCATTTAATTGGAAGAATAATAAAGAAATCATTCTTACACAAGAATTAGCCAAAATGAGTTATGAGAAAGTGAGATTATCAATGTTATGAGTGCTAATAGTAGGTTAAATTTTTTTCATAAAGACTAGCAAAGTATCAACTGTTGTGGAAATTACTTGAAGGGGTTTGGAAAAAAAGCTAATCTTAAAAAAAAAAATGAAAGTATCATAAAATACACTTTAAACCTTTATTACTGATCTAGTTCTAAAACAACTATGAAACTGATTTTTTTTTTTTAATACAATCTATTTGAGTTATTTGTGCTCACTTATTATATATAATAATATTCCTTAATCATTAATTTACTTTTTATTAGTGATTTTTTGCAATGAAAATCAGTTTATAAATAATAGATTTGAATATAAAAGTTTATTATATATGATTTTGGAATGGACATATGCTAATAAACATATATTAACTATTATTAAGTGAAAATAGAACTGATTAATGTAAATTTAAATAAAAGTTAGAATTTTTTTTAATATATAAAAATAAAATGATTTTGTAAATAGAAACTAGTTCTAAACTATTTTAAGTGGGTTTGGATTTGATAGGATAAAAATTGAAGAAATATTATAACTGAGCATTTTGTAATAAATATAAACACAAAATTATGTATAAGATCAGAATTAAAGTTAATCAGAAACAGATTGTCATAACATCTATTTAAGGAATAAATGAAAAATGAGAATTTACTTCATAATGCTATTTCTGTAAATCAAAAAATGATACAATTTAAAATAAAAATATTAATTTTAAGGATCTTTTGCAATACAGATAAAAATTCAAAGGAGGAAAAATAGATTTTTTGATTGGATCAAAAAAATATTTTTCTTTTTAAAAAAGTACAATATCTTAAATTTTGAAGTATCTAATTTAAAAATTACTGTTTTGATTAATGTTTGGAAATTGGTCTGTTTGTGTAAAATATAACATCATTTACTTTTATTATAATTTTTTTGTTCTCTTGAATTTAATGCCCTTATTGAATACTATTGAGTTGATTATATTTATTGATGTTAAATTGCGTTTAATGTGTGATAAAGAGCAAAAATATAGTTTGTAGTTAAGATTTTCTATCTTTATTATATTTACAGTGGTCTAAAATGTTTGGTTTGTAAGATAATCTATGGCATATTCTATTATAGTAGTGTATTCTTAATTTCTGTGATCTTATTTTATATCATAATATATTTATGTTTAAAAATTTCATTATGTATTCATTATATAAAACAAATAGTTTTTGTGTATTCATAAGAATCAGTTATAAAACTGTCTTATATATGTTCATCTGGTTTGGTTTAGCTGGATTAAAACATCAGATTATAATTGGTTTCTCTCATTACTCTTTTAATCATTATGGTCTCATATTAATTGCATCATCCATCTACTTGATTAGGTTCTATGTTTTTTTTTTTTAGTTTTAAATTTCATTATGGTAAGAGAAGGATTCGTTTTTTTCCACCAGTATTACAAGACCAATTTTCTATTTTGTTCCTCATATAAATGTTATGTGTGGACAGTGTTTCCTGCTACTTTATATAATTCTTTCCCCATTTATTAGTTCCACCTTTTTTTTTTTACTACACTAATGACTATTAACAGTTAATTTTTGGTTATTGTAGGCTTTATATAATATGCATTTTAAGTTATTAAGATGCCTTATATATATACATACACACTTTTTCCAAGCTTTTGCAATGACCATCCGTGAATCAATGTATGTGTGATATAATGATATAATTTAATTATTCACAATAATGTAAGGCGCTAGCATTTCATGACATAAAATGTGGTAGTGTTATTTGTAGAAAGTCACAATGGAACAGTGCACTTAGCATTATATTTTATTTTAAAGTGAGCAAAACTATTATTGAAATGATTCAAACTATGTATGATAATGAAGCCATGAGTGTAAAAATATTTTTCAAGTTTTGCAAGATTTTATAATAGAAAGGAAAACAGTGAAGATGATCCATAGTCAGGCACATTAAAAACAATTAGAAGTGCTGTTTTCTGTCAGAGACATTGAAGAACTTATCCCTCAAACCACTATTCATCACATTTTAATGAAATATGTGGAAAAAGTAAATAACTGAGCATACTTTGTACCTCATTTGTTGACAATCGACCAAATAGACACCAGAATTGAGCACTGCAGAGGGTGCAAAGAACTGTGACTATGGATTTGGAATTCTTGTCAAACCTAATAACTGATGAGATATAAACAAGTATCAGAGTGCGGAATAGAAATCAACATAAAACAAACAAAAATGTGAATGCAAAAGAACCAAATCTCTCATTGTTTTTTTTTTTTTCTTTTTATTTAAAGGCATTATTCATTACAAATACATTCCAGAAGATCAAACAATAAATGTCAATTACTATTTGTGTATTTTGAATCATTAGTGAGCCATTCTAGGACAAGGTTGTATGATAACATGCCAACTCTCAGTGCCAAAATAGTGCGTGATTTTTTTTTCGGTCAAAAAAGGCACTATGCTTGAGCATCTGCTATATTTTCCTAATTTAGTTCTCACTGACTTTTGGCTATTTTCAAATTTAAAGTTAACCACGATGAGTTTGTCGGAATTTAATTTGGACATCCAGAATCTTGCAATGGTGTTTCTGCAAATGATTCCATGGAAGATTTCAAGAACTACTTCACAGTTTTACGATCATTTCCAGTAATGCATTGAATCACAAGGTGACTATTTTGAATAATCGATAATAAATATTTGTGTTTTATTTCACAACATTCTTATTTTTACTGGGATATATTGTCTGTGTATGTATATATGTTAGATAAAATAATGGGATTATGTATTTAATTTTTATTAATATAGTGTAGTAGTACCATACATTTGAGCAGTACCTGAATGAATATTAAGCCATCCCTCATGAAAAAAAGCCTTACATTTTGTGAGAGGTATCACTGGAAAATATAAATTTTTCATTTATTCAAGAATGTTTTATGGAGGTTCAACAAAATTTAAATCAGGTGATTTAATATGCCATTTATAACACACCATCTCGTATATGAATTCAGCATTATGTCCTGTTTGGTTTGATATAGTGATAGGGCAACAGACTCTCGATATGAAGGTCCATTAATCACTTCTGGTATTTTCAACTTTTTATGAATTCCCAAACATATATTATAGCATTAACATTTGGAAAATGGCAGTTTTATTTTACACTATTTATCATGGATTGTAGTAAGTGAACACATTAGTTGCCCAAATCATGACAATTTCTCTATCAGGTGATCACCAGACAATAAACTCATACAATGATTTGTAAATGGTGATTTTCTCTAATCATGTAACATTTGTCTAATCATTAGCCAGTCAATATTTTAATCTTGTAACAGTATCCCTTCCACATTGTAATCTTCAAACAGTAGTCAATAGTTTTGGAAAAAACAGGTCAATATGAATGTTCTACATGTAAAGTTCATGACTGTTTTGATAAGTAAGTATGTTACTGATTTCTGCAATTTTTGTTTCACTTATTTTTTTGACCGAAATTTTTCACGTTTATCTAATTTTCTCATTAAGTATTGATTTCAGACCAAAGTTGATTCCCATAAGTTTGTTTCCCATGTTTAGTGAATGCAATGATCACCTTTGAGATTGTAGATTTTGAAACATTAAACAGTTCCATAGTATAATCAAGCACCAACAATATACTCCATTTTAAATTCAGATAGATCTAGCACTTTTTTTCATAGGCTTGTAAAACCACAATTGTCTTTTTGTCGGATATCTCATCTCTTACGTTATGTGTTAGATAAGATCAATAAAAAAACAATACTCTTCAAATAGTTCTTAATTTGTAAAAACTCATACATATTTGTATCTGTGTGTTGATATAAAAGACTTCATTATTTTAAGATGTATCTTAGGTGTACTCTGTTTTGTTTTGTTTTTTAAAAAAAAGCATTTTAAAATCTGTGAGAATACTTACTGATGACCATACAATATTTTTTCTCCAAATGTTGACTCACTTATTGAATGTATAAAACATCCTGTAAATATACAATAATATATTGATATTCCATATTTGTGAAAGTTTTGTTTATTCATATAAATCATATATTGTTATTTGTTTAATTTTGTCTTTATGCATTCTGGGTATTAATTATTCTATCTTTTGAGATGTAAATTAATCTTACTGAAATTATTATTTTTATTTTAGGTCAGGTATGTGAGGCTGTGGTTATGACACCTTTACAGCAAACTCCTAAAACTAATAGTGGATCTATGGATTTCAATGAACAGAAGCAATGGTGGCAGCTTGAAGAGGTGAATAAGTATAAATGAATGCTTGGGAAAAAATTGAAAATTCAAAATGGCTTCACATCCAATGTTACCATCCAGAATAATGCTGTTCTGGATTCAACACTGGATACAAATTAGTGAGAGTAGTAAGATAAATTTATGTTGTTTTTTTTTTTAAATTTATATATAAAGAGGGAAATCCTATTTTTAAGCTGCAATAAATATATATAGCTAAATATACAGTATAAAATAGTAATACTTAAATTAATGAGTGAGTGAAAAATTAATACTTATTTTGTTTAATATTTAAAACTGCTTAGTGGGCTTTCAATGCAAAACATTCTTGTCAAATTATTAGCCATAATTAAAACCAGAAATATGTAACAATAATGCTTAACTTATAATAAAATGTAAATTATATTCTACAGAAGTATGTGGACAATTTATTATTATAACATTTATCTATCTTATCCATAATTATATAGATTCACGCACTCATCCGGAGATAAGAAATACTGCATAAAAATACATATTAACTTTGTCATTCTCTTGTTTTTGAGTAATGGGCAGGTGATAGTGACAAAAGATTATGACAGTTTATTTTTATTTAGTTAATTTTAATTAGAGCAAGGTGTTTCTGAAAGATGTTCAGTGGCTAATGATATTTTTATTCTGTTATATAAATTTGAGCACTAAGATTTTGAATACAAGCCAAATTTTTGTTATGAAACTGAATTTTGATAAATTCTTTGATTAAAAAGCTAACAATTGATATTAATTGATTGAGAATCAATTAAGATAAAATATCTATTTAGAATTTACAATTGGTATTAATTGATTGAGAATCAATTAAGATAAAACATACGCCGTTACATTATTTTTTTTTATTAAACATGAAATTAAAATAAAAAGTTCGCATTTAAAAACTTCCCTTTTTTAAGACATAAAAATTGAAAATTAATTCTATCTTAAACTCGTATATATATAAAATCGCACAGATGAAAAAAATTATTAAAATAAAACTTTATTAAAAATAAAATAACTAAATCTTCAACAAAAACTTAAAAAGATTTAGAGATAAAAATATATCTTTAAGTTTGGAAAACAAATTAATTAATCATAAAATGGAAATGATTGTTTTAATTAGGTAAAAGTAAACTAGCCCTTGGGCATTGAAATGTATAAGCAACAATCAGATAGGAGAAAACAATAGAAACTAATAGCCAATGAAAGAAATCCCTGGACCTCAGCGAAAGGACTATCACCATCGTCATGACGTAATGTTGAGTTAATCAAAAAAATTAATATAAAAAGAAAAAGTTTGGAAATAAATGATTATTAAGTGAATGAAGAAAGAGTTGGGAGATATGGGTGATAGCAGTGGTGAGATGTGTTAGTGCGGAGTTGAAGGAGAAGGGATTGAAAAGACGCACTCTTCAATCCCTTCAGTTCTGCTAAAAAAAAAAAAAAAGAAAGAAAGAGGAATGACCATTCGTTTTCTACATTGAGGACCAGCTAAAGTAAGACCTTCGGATTAATAAATAAAACGGCTAACTGGATACAAATCTCTTCAGGACGGCATGGGAATTCGCATTCAAAGATAGCAAGCAACTGCAAGAAATTAGAAACTACGGACTTGTTAAAACCGTAAGAACTTTATGAAATCTATTGAACATTAATTAATTTCTAAACAAAAAGAACTCTAAATGCTAAACTTTTCAATATTTTAAATAGAAGAATTTTCTATCTGACTAAATTAGTTATAATTTTATTTGATGTATTTCTTTTGTAAAATCATTTCCATTTATTTTTTGTTCTTTAAGTTTTTATTAAGATTTGTTTTTCGTTAAACTAAATTATATAAATGTTAAATTTAAGTCAGGTGTGAATGGCTATATAGATTTGTGAAGTTTTATTAGGGGAGGGTAATCTTAGGTTATTCGTTTCGTAGTTGAATTAGGTCAATGGATTGGATATATTGGTGTACTTAGTAGATGTAGTACGAGGTTCGCTACGGGCAGAATCGCTAGTATACGCTGCACACCCCCTTTTGCCTTTGGAATGGGATTGTAAGTCGGCAAAAAGGACTGCAGTCCCTTCCTATGGAGTTTTTTTTTTATTGCTCTTCTTGTCAGATAGATGTAGTATTCCTGTCTGGATGAGAGTCAATTTATTCTCTTAACCTATATTTGTGCTGTTGTATTCGTATTATATTGAATACATCGATATATCAGATGGATTGACGTTGGTTTAACTGCAAACTTTTGGCCTAAGGTTAAATAAGGGATAAAATATTTTCTTTTCAAATGCAATCTATGTTGTCTATTCATACTCAACACTTTAAATGCATTAAATTTAAGTTGGCTATAGATGCTTGCATAGATTCGTTATCTGTTAATTATGTTTTTGGTTTTCATATTTGATCAAAATATATAGACATTCAGTAAATAATGATATCTTACGGTGAGTATCTAAAATGTATTTATTCGGATTTCTTTTAAGTTATTGGTGTCAATGTGGCATCTTATGATGAATGCCATTGGGTTTCTTATAAATTTCCCTCTGCAATTCCATCAGTGACTTTATATTTTGATCGTTTATGTTTATTTTGAAATGTTTTTAACAGTGTAATCTATGTAACTGATCTATACTCAACATTATAAAACAAACTTTTATAAATCCATCTGTGCGAACTTATAAAAAATTAAAATGTAAATTAAAATCTAAAATCAAAGTTAAAAATGTAAGTTCAATTTTAAAATGTAAAACTGATACTAAAATAATTTTAAATCTTATATATGTTTAAATAAATGTTTGTGTGTTATTTCTGGCAGTGGTTTCTTTTATTTTGAAAATGTTTTTAGATGAGAATTATTTTATTATCTCTGCTGTTCCACTGAGCTGGTGACATTGGGCTAACGGTCGGAATCAAAATATATAAATAAAAAAAATTTTTTTTTCAAACTTACGTATCTGTCTACTATATAAATTTTCTAGGTTCAAATGCCTAGTGGCGCCCTGTAGTGTAGATACGTTAAGTATTCACTTCACTCTGATCGTTATAATATATAGTATAAAATAGTAATACTTAAATTAATGAGTGAGTGAAAAATTAATACTTATTTTGTTTAATATTTAAAACTGCTTAGTGGGCTTTCAATGCAAAACATTCTTGTCAAATTATTAGCCATAATTAAAACCAGAAATATGTAACAATAATGCTTAACTTATAATAAAATGTAAATTATATTCCACAGAAGTATGTGGACAATTATTATTATAACATTTATCTATCTTATCCACAATTATATAGATTCATGCACTCATCCAGAGATAAGAAATACTGCATAAAAATACATATTAACTTTGTCATTCTCTTGTTTTTGAGTAATGGGCAAGTGATAGTGACAAAAGTCTATGACAGTTTATTTTTATTTAGTTAACTTTAATTAGAGCAAGGTGTTTCTGAAAGATGTTCAATGGCTGATGATATTTTTGTTATGAAACTGAATTTTGATAAATTCTTTGATTAAAAAGCTAACAATTGATATTAATTGATTGAGAATCAATTAAGATAAAACATCTATTTAGAATTTACAATTGGTATTAATTGATTGAGAATCAATTAAGATAAAACATCTATTTAGAATTTGCATTAATTAAAATCTGTATCATTATGTGGTAATGTTTAAATAAAATTGTCTAACCATTTTTTACATATACTCTTTATTTTTGTTTGAAATGTTTTTTTTAACAAATTTATTTAAAAAGTAAGGTTCAATACCAGAGGTGGGCAACTTTTTTCATCAGCGGATTGAATAAAATTTTTGTATCATAACGTGGGCCAGAAGAGATTGAATACTTTAGCAAAAAAAAAAAAAATCAAAACATAAAAAATATTATATTACTTGAATTTCCAAATTATCAGTGTATTTAAAAAATAAATAAATACAATATTTAATGACTTAAATAAGAATCGATTATAGATAGTTTATATTTAAAGAAATGTTTTTTTGAAAAATATCTTTTTAGATTATATTCTTTAAAAACGAAAATAGTTTTGTTATAAATCAAACAAATAGTTTTATTGGCTATATTTGCAAATAAATATCTGAATGTCCAATTATCATTGAAAATACGGCATTCGGCATCTTTTTTTTTTTAAATTGGTTCATTTTAAAGACTATAAATTATATTAAATTAAAAATTGTAATAATTAGAAAATGCATAAACTTATTTATGAAATATCATGCACTAATATTATTTTTTTTAATAAGAAATTAAACCCAAAGGAACTTCGTTCGATTGATGCTACAATAATAATTAGGAAATAATAACTCTGAAGCTGCATAGAAGTATTTTTTAAAAACCAAAATTAACGTTATTTGCAATGTGATTCCTTCATATTTTTATATTTTGTTATATAAAATTGGTATTTTAGAAGTTATAATTAAATTTATGCAAGTTATGATAACATTTTTAATTTTTATAATTAGAATTTTATATTTCTCATGGTATTAGGATAAAGTTAATGTTTTATTGCGTTTTACAGCGAGTGTAGTCAGGTATGGATTTTCTTTATTTAGGCATTTATGGAGCGAGCCGGATTCAACATCATCATGGGCCAGATGTAGTCCATGGGCTGCAGTTGCCTATCCTTGCTCAATATCATTAATCCAGTTACAGAAAATTCAATAATTTACATCAGGATAAAAATACAATCAGCTTTTAAATTTTCATGTCTGTTAAATTAAATTACTTTGGCATAGTTTAATATTTACATGAGTAATATTTTTTAATTAATTTTGAATGCATATTTACAAAATAATGGTAAGCATAATCAGAATTATCATTAGCAACATTCATAAAATATAGCCATTCTAACAACAGAGGGGGGAGGGTAAAGCAAAAAAATAAAAAGTTAGAAAACCAAAAAGAAAGAATTAGCATTAGATAACTGCTTAAATACAAAAATCAATTATCATAGTTACTATAGAAAAGTATTAACCTAAGTGACTGAAGATAGTAGGGGAAATAAATTCAAAATGAAGAGAAAGTATTAGTTAATGCTGAACTCAAAAGATAAATGAAATAGCTACTAAAGTCTTGTGACCTACTGATCAGATGAAGGCATATAGCAATGGCTGAAAAGAAAGAACTAATCGTTAAGTTTAATACTTAACAATTCAAAAATATAAAAACAAACAAAAAATAATAATATAATTAGAAAAAGAAAACCTGAGTTTAATACATTTAGCAACTAAACCAATGCACAATGAGTATAAAACTATATAACTTTTAGTGGTGTAGTTAAATGCAAATCTGTAAATTACAAAAACCATTGGGAGAACAAACCTGAAAATAATATATTCAGCAATCAAACTAATGCACAATGAATATAAAAATATTGCATTTAATTGATGAAAAAGTAATAGACTATTGTAAGTGATTTCATTATAAGCAATCTATAGGAATTGTATTAATTAAAACTATCAAAAGTAAATAACATTTTACTTATGAATCCAATTGGAAATCCATAAGAAATTTCAATCATCAGTCTGTTGAATGAATGATTTAACAAACTCAGCAATACAAAAGTAATCCATAAGAAAATAATTGTTGGCAAAAAACATTTGGGTTAAACATAAGCAGTTTATAAGAAATTAAATTTTAGGAATTAAACATTAATAGAGAAAATGAAGAATGTGGATGTTGTAAAAAGTACATAGGCAATAACATATATTTACAACAAAAATTACTACATAAAACCATGGAAGTAAGTAACATTTTAGCAATGACTTCACTTGCAAATCCATAATAATTCTAAATTGAAATCATCACTGAATATGTTACTAAATTCCATAATTTATTTAATATGATTATTGCTAATAAATGTACGTTTTTTTCTAATGTACTTTTTGTGGCATCCACATTTTTTCCTAAATAGATAGCTTTTTGAAATTTAATTTTTTATAGATAATTTATGTTTAACTGACATTTATTGCCATGTATTATTTTTTTGTTACTTTTTAAATTGTTACTTATATTCATTTTATAGATTGGTTTTTATAATTTAATTTCTTATTGATTTTGATCTAGTAGTGATAGTTCTATTTAATATAGTTGTTATGGATAGATTATAATGAAAACACTTACTAAATATCTTACTTGAATATTCATTATATGCAGATTTGATTGCTAAATATTTTATTTTCTGATATATTTTTAGTTTTAGTAGCTTAATTTTTTATGGATTTGCTTTTGGTCTTATCATTAAAATATATTATTAAATTTTATATTTATTGTGCATTACATTATTTTTTATGATTTTAATTTTTTATGTAAAAATATTCACCTTGTCAGTTGGTTCTTCCTTTGATCATTGATGTGTGGTGGATTATTCCTTTTGACAAGCAGACTACAAGTTCTAATAGTGCCAATAAAATGCAGTAATTTTAGTTACACACTTCCCAAGTAATGATTAAACTTTTATTTCACAATTCAACTAATAACTCGCTGAACATTGCTTTTAACTTGGGCGGTCATAATCATAGTGCTCAAATTTATTGGCTAAACTGATGTTATTAGAAGAAAACATGATGTTAATACTCAGTGGTTTGCAAATTCGTAATTTACATATTCCACTTTGACAAGGTTTTACAAGAGTCCTTTTTTGTTTATCGCATGGATGTTATTAGCGATAAACCATGCCTCTTTAAATTTCTTTTCAGATCATTTTACTCTGCACACAATATTTTAATATTTCGAAATCATGACCAGATTTCATTTTATGCTTCAGAAAGCCTGACTTCACATTGGGATATTTCTTTGCATGAGAATACATGTATTGATGTTGCACCAGCTGAGTAGGGCTGGTAGCGTGTGATTCACCAGAGTAGATTGCTTTGCAATTAGGTTCATTGCAGCTGATTTTGTAAACAATCTGGAGAGTCTGTTCTGAAGACAACCTGTCCTTTGTATTGTTTCAGAGCTTATTCAAATTTGGAAAGGTTCTAAAGCTGACATTAAATGCATCATCCATATATTCTTTAACTATTGTGATAAACCAGAAACAAAAGGGAAATTTATCCACTTAATCATGTTGTCATACTCTGGAGGACAGGTATTTAATATAGAATAAAATTTCTTAAATTCTCTAAATAAAATGTTATGCTTATAATCTGCATTGATCAAATTTTTAATATACATTTTAATGTTATTCTTTCGATCTGTTTTATACTTGCATAACATTTGATTTAAAGCCATGTGATAAACAAAAAAAGACTTGCATAGTTTTGTCTCAGAAGTGGAATATGTAAATTACTAATTTATATATTAACCATTTAATATTAATGCCATGTTTTCTTCTAATATCAGTTTATCCAATATGATTACAGGTCAAAAGCACTGCTTAGCTAATTATTAGTTAAATTGTGAAATGAAGTTTAATCTTTTCTTGGGAAGTGTATTAATGTTACTTATAGAATTACCTAGCTAAAGAAAAGAAGCAAAATTAAATAGAATTACATAATAATGCTTAATAATTTCACTTCCACAAATCAAGCCTGACACCCCCATTATTAATTTATTATATGAATAATAATCACATAAATAAATGTCTTTCTTCAGCTAATATGGTAAATACATTTATTCGAAAATAAAATTTAAAAAAACAAATGCACTGCTTAGAAAATATCTATAAATAATATTAGTAATCGTGATATCTATTGCAGAAGTGATCATGTGATGTTCAATCATCAATGTTTCCATTTAAACCCACCAGTTCACTGAGGTGCTTTTTCCCTCTCTGTTAGCAATTAGTTTAAAACTTTGAGCTAAAAAAAAATATACACAAAATAAATTAAAATTGCATTAGCTATTTGTATTGATCTAACCTCAGCTTGCAAAGTTTTTATAACTGTAGAAAAATCATTTAACAAGATGCTCTCCACTATAAAAGTTCAAGTAACATTAAATGATAATCGTATTAGATACAAAATTTTGCAGAATGAACTTGGGTTTCAGTTCTCTCACTTACTTTATTTAATATATTTATCAATGGTCTTCTAGATACAAAAGGCACAAAATTTATCTTTGCTGACAATATTGTTTGACTTCTCAAAAGCAATCCTTTCTAACTGAATTAAATATTGTATTAATTAAATGGCATCTACATTTTTGTTTTTTGCTCTAGAAATTATAATAATTTATAAATTTTTTGTAGGTGGCTAATTCATTATTAAATCAAGTGCATCAGTTAAAAAATCTCATTGAGCTTGCCAAACAACAGAGTATTGCTGCTAAAGAAATGGCCATTCAGCAAGTAAAAATTCAAATGGAGAATGAAAAAAAGGAGGTAAATAGTTTGTTAACATTTTATAGTTGTATGATAAAAATTTAAATATTTATATTTTTTTGCAACTAAAAAACTATTACATACATGGATATTACATTGTCATATCTTGTTTCTAGTGTTTAACATTCTCTAGCCAAGTTGTCTATTATTCATGATAATTCTATATTGATGAATTACTCTTAGCTTACGTTAATCATAGATATATCTTACTCCATTTAGCATAATCATTGCTTGTCTATCATTTAAAGTAAGATGTCAAGCAAGGGATGCTGCTTTCAAAATGTTTGACTGCAAATGTATCTTATTTAATAAATAAAACAATAAATTGTATCCACTAATTATGTAAGACACTATAGTTCATTTATTTATACTTAAAAACACCGAATTTCAATCAATCAATTCATTATCTTCTAAATCATTGGTAATTGCCATTAGTAGCATCCAATGTATGATTAAAATCATTACTATTATCAGTAATAAAATTTAATTAAATCTTATATGTGCATAAGTATTTTGCAAGAGAGGCTTGTGAATCTTGCATTATGTTTCTGTTTAATTAGTTATAAAGAAAATTATTTTTAATATTATAAATAAGAAATAAAGTTTAAAAAAGTTTGTGAATAAACTTGCTTCAAATGAAATTTTATATTTATTGTACAATATTTTTCATTAATGTACAACATATTTTTTTGACATTTTTTTTTTTTTTATAAATGGCCACTCACAGTTATTTTATGAGTTAATGCTGAACAACCTAATATTTGCTCTGCTAATACTTTTTTTTAAAAATCACAATTACTAGATGTAGATGCCATTTAATTAATACAATATTTAATTCAGTTAGAAAAATTATCAATGATACATGCCTAATTATAAACTAAGATATTAGTGCTTATTACTAAAAAAATAATATGCATATAATCTAAAAGAGCTCAATAAACTGATGGCCATCATTTTAAGACTATTATATAACATAAATAATGTTAAAGTCACCACTTTTCTTTATTTACTTTTTTACAGTGCATTATACATTTATTTTGCTATCATAATTGTTTCGATCACCACTATAAAATAAAAAGGGGAAGCAGAAATTATTTAAAAATTTGAAATTTAAATAGTGGATAGTTGCTTGGGTTAGAAGTATTAAGGTGAGTATAAAATATAAATAGAATATAATAAAAATAAGTTAAAAATAATTAAAATAAAAATTACAAGGAATTAAGATTGTGAATATAGATTAGGAATAAATATTACATGGAGATATTAATAAAAATAGGAAATATAAGGAGATGAAAAAATGAATAATATATAATATTAGATATATAATATTAAGGTTAGAATATATAGGTTAAATATATAACATTAAAGTTAGAATAAAAAGTTACTGTTAAAAATAAAAAATTGAATCAAAATGGAATATAAAAAATGATAAATAATATAAAATTATAAAATATATGTATAGATAAAGAAGGAATTAATTATTAAAAATAATATAAATGTAAAAATGATTGAAGTGATTAAAAATATAAGTATGTTAATTAAAAAAGAAGAATTTATATTATGAAATATGTATAATGTGTAGAAATTATGTGTTTATGTATAAATATTCATGTATTTATATTTATGTTTATAAATATAGCTTTACTTCTCACTATATGTAAAATATATAATTGTTAATTAGAGAAGATATAAATTAGTATTAAAGTTTATCGGCTTAACGTTTTCGAGGATTTTTTTTTTTTTTATGTTTATTATAGATCTGTAGAAGATTGCCGGGGTGATTGAAACAGTTATGATAGTAAAATAAGTGTATAGTGCATTCTAAAAAAGTGATTCATATTAATATTGAATAAATTGGCCAATGCAATAAAAAAAGATTAGATTTGTAATATAACATAAATATATGTATACTTTTAAAAATCCCAAATTTTACAATTGCGCATTAATGCTTTCAAGTTTTCTTGGAAAAGGAATAAAATGAAAGCATTGTAAGTGAAACTGGAATATTTGTTGTCAAAAGATATTTATGACCGAATAATCTTTCATTTAACCAAATGAGTTGTTATGTAGAAACAACATGCCAACAATTATTTCATTCATAGAAATGTTAAAAAAAAGCACTACTTCTTTGCAGAAGTCTAAAATAATCTCATTTATATAAAATAGTGGTGCAGTGGGAATGTAAAAAATGATTAATGAATAAATTTATATTCTGTAGTTTACAGAAAAGTTGATATGGTGAAACTATTAGTATGCAAAAATAAATGGCTGTTCAGCCATAGAAATCCTTATTTAAAATTGTATTCTTTGGATGATTTTGCAAATTGTGATCTGGTTCATTCTATATTCAATTTTCCAGACATCTAATTAAGGACTAATATTTTATTCTTAAAATTATTAAACACAATAACCCCTTTTTTTATAATACTTAGTTGTGAGAGTTTTGAAAATTTTTGATCTTAAATAGGGCTTGCAAAAACCCAATAAAATTTCAAAACCCGGTTTTCAATATTTCATAAAGTGAAAAACCGGTTAACTGGTTTTTAGTTGGTTTTTTAAGTAAAGTATAAAAATAAATAGACTATTACTTTAAATATATTCCTGATTTTTTGCTGTTCGTATTTAGCCTAAAATAAAATACAATTAATAGTTACTTGAAGCTATTGTTGTAAGTATAAATTTTTTACTCAAAAATAATTATAAATGTATTTTCGAAGTACTTACTTAAAATTCAATATATAGTATATTATATACGAAGGATATTTATTTAAAAAAATTTAATATTTTCGCAGTTGTTACAACACAAATAGTAAAAATAATATTGTTTTTTTCTGTCTTTAAATTTATTGACACTCAAATTCCACTTATTTCGCTGTAATATTTTTTATTTACTATTTAAACATTGCTCGGTTGCTCATACAATGTATACTTTTTATTTGAATTTAAATAAATTACAATATAATTACTTCATGAATAACAGTAGAAAAATAAAATTATTTATCACTTGAAAAAAAAAAAAAATCGACTTTCAGTTTTTCGGGAAAACCCTGGTTTTATGGTTAAGTAAATTTTAACAAAAAACCGGTTTCAGTTTTAACTGGTTTGCAAACCCTAATCTTAAATTATACAAAATTACTCTATACATTATATAAAAGTTATAAGATTTCCTATAAAGGTTTTCCACAAGCTATTATAAATATAAAGCACTAGCAAAAACTCCTTTGTTGACTTACAGGATAATAGAAATTCCATCTGGTAAATTTTTCAGACAAATATGGACTTCAAATTAGGCATTCAATCATTAACATGATTTTTGTGCTTAGACAAATCCAAGAAAAATATGGTGTAACAGAAATATGCTAATAACACTAACATGACTTTAATTAAATTGACATTTATATGTATATATGTGGTCCCGTTATCCAAGTAGAGAAGTTAATATGGTTAATATTTTTACATATCAAACATACTAATGGTCAGAGCAAGATGATATAAAATATATGACCCATGGCCACATTTCCAGACCATTGCACTTACTCTATGCTGCATAAAGCAAACAACTCTTCTGTGGGTATTTTTATTTGTATTGGGATGATTCCTAGGTGCCACTGATTGCAATTGACTAGAATATCAGCAAAAAAAAAAGGGTTTGTTTTGACTAGCACAAAGAGCAGGAAACTGATTTAAATCAGACCTAGTATATTCACAACACATATATATAATTGACTAAATTAACTTAACAATATTGTATGGTAATTAAATGTTATATGGTTATGTATAGAGAGGGAGAATTAAGCCAAAATTAACAAGTTAAAATAACATATTTATTTACAAAAGAAAAACAACATAATAATCAAAATAAAAGTGAATCAAATTAGATTAATTATAGCATTCTTTGCTAGAGATTAGTCCATTTCTAAATAGGATGAAACCCAATTGCTTTTAGTTATAAATGCAAAAGAATAAAAATTTATCTAGACCTTGAATTTGTTATTATATTTACCTAGGTTTTTATTGTAGCTTCATTTTTAGAGTGCACTCCTATTCTTTTGAATGTTGATGGAGGTCATCAACAGACATTCCTAGCTTTTTTTGGGAGTGTATCACTCCTCTTTTCTGGGGCAATATATAGCTTGGGTCTTGTCGAGAGTCACTTTCTATAGTTACAAGCAGCTATCTCAGCAATGGTAGTCAAAAGCTTTTACTATTGTAACGTTTTTATGTTTTGTGTTAGGCCTTCAATTACACACTAAAATGCGTGAGTTAATCAAGCTATGAAGAAAAAAAAATTTTGTTCATATTTCTAAAAACATAGCTATATTTCCTGATTAACTCGACCTAATAATTATTACGATTTGAATTGCTGGCTGAATCAGTTTTTAATTTATAAAAGAGGACGTCCAGTTGTTAGACTCACTGATTCTGCGTCAAGCATTATAGTAACTTATAAAGCAATAATTACAAGATCGGGATTAAGATTTCCCATCAATTTATTTTAAGAAGCATGTTGGCAAGGTAATTTATACCTATTCTAAAACAAAATAATAAAATCGAACACTCAAAATTAATAACATAACTAATTAAAAATTAAGCATGTACAATGAATGTTTTATATCAGTAATAAAGGTTTATTACTACCCATTAAACATTTAAACACTTATAATAATAAAATTATAATATTGGAAAGAAACACACGCATGCCATTTGAATTCAAATATCTCACTTTGAAGTATTAGATAACAAATGTTTCTTTTCTTTTAGTCTACTGTAACAGTTTATTATTTAAAATTCAGTTTGCAAATCTTTTATATAAATCGAAGTTATGGCCATTAACTTACTGGTAAGCTTCAAGTGTTTATGTAGGGTTCAATCATCTTAGTAGTCCGATTGCTTTCGATGGGTAGTCCGTAGTACTGTTTTATGGTTTCATTTCTTCCATATCTCTGATACCGTATTGAGGTAAGGCTAAATAAAAGTTTAGGTGACTTTTCCGAGAGAAGGTGCCGGCAAACAATCTGGTTCTACTCACCATGGAGAATAGGTTCAGTTTAGTTCTAAGTGGCAACATTTTATTTTTAATTCAAAAAAAAAAAAAATGCACAAAGAGAAACTGCCCAAAACAGTGAAAAAAAAGACCACTTCCCAACTTGTCCGCTCCTTTTATACTCCAGATCGTTTTTGAGAAGTCCTGTGCATATTTTCTTTATCTTTTGTTATATTATTCTATAATCTTCCACATTACTTCTATTTTCAGCTACAAAGTTGTTTTTTTTTTAATGAAGTAATTCCGCCATTTTTAATTAGCTTTAAAAAGATCTTTCTGATCGTAATGTTTTACATTTGGAATTTCTTTCTTTTTGTTTATCTGGATTAGTAATCTGTATGCATTTTTATTCTTTCCAATTCTAACTTTTATTTTTAATTAAACAGATAATATTAAAGACAAAAATAACTTTTATTGTATGTTTTTAAAAAATAAATTTCACTAATTGAAAATTCAATTGTGACTTTTAAAGATTTTTAAATTTTTTTTTTTTTTTAAGCTTTTTTAAATATAACCAATGCCAATATATTTGGATCGTCTATATGTAGACTGTACACTAGATATTGGGTGTCAGATGTAGAATAAATTGGGTAGAGAACACCAAACGAACATCCTTCTGGTTTACCAGCACATGGTAAAGTTAAGATGTCCTGATTGATGGATGGGAAATTTTGTATAGCAGACCAGCAGCACAATGCTTAAAAGAGCACTACTAAATTAATAGCAAACTAAATGACAGACTCTTAACAGAAAAATTTAGCAAAACTCTAGACTCCTCACAGCAAGACTTGTCAGAAGAATAAAACAATAGGAAATTTGTAGCTTTTATACCTTTGCCATATATTGTCTGTGACCATCTACATTATTAGTCAGTTTTTCAAATTCTTTTAATCTTTTCTTCTCACTTTTTAATTATAACTTGATCAAACTTATCTAATCAGTTGGAAATACTAATTTCTAATAAAACCTAATTCCTTCTGATCAGATAATTCACAAAAATTAGAGATCTTTAATTAGATCTCTAAAATTACATAATTAATTCATAATTTATTTTTTTTGTTTCTATAATCCATTGGAATTTTCTTTAATTAAAAGAGAGCAGATAAGTGTTCTTTTAAATATTAAATTTAAAAATTCCTACATTTTAATAGGTTTTAATCAGTCTTGTGATTTATTTAAAGAAAATATATATTTCTACTTTTATCTAACAAACTAACAGTCTCTTTTTATTTTTATCTAAAGAAAAAAAGAATATTTTGTTTTTTTGTTAACTTATTTTAAAATCGTTTTATGTAAACGCATATACATATGGGTCACAATAGAGAACAGATTAAAGATTCTTCATCATTTTCTATGATCTAGAAAAAAAAACATTTAATATCAGAAGTAAACAAGAAATTATAGATTGCACTGGATATCATTCCTCTGGGGTTCTTAGTTTGCTTTTTTGGAATTTGATGATTTCATTCAGAAAGTTTTAATTGGAGAACTTTTCCTCATAGCTTTGGCTCACTATGAAGTTATCTTCAATCATTGGTTTATAATATAGTTAAAATATTTTACTATTTTACAATGGGAAAATTATAATGCTTGACAATCAAATGGAAACTATTTTAACATTTTATAAATATTCAAGAATCTTATATCCACAGACACAATTACACACATTCTTAATAAGAAATAAATATACACAAAGGAAACCAACCTCTGTATTTGGTAAACTATCAAAAAGATCATGGGACCATACAAAATCAACACTTGAGAAAATGATCATAATTTATTAATAGATCTGAGATCTGGACTACCTATTCAAAAAAAAAATAAAATGGTTTTGATTTGTGTTGTCTTTGAAAAATTATAAATATGAAGTAATTGGACAAAATAATTAATTTAGAATTACTTTAGTTTGCCATGGTTCCATCTTTTATAACAAAAGATTTAAAGCATATTATATGATAAACTATAAACAGGCAAAGATGTTGACCAAAACTTAAATACCAAGACATCTGGATGACATCTTTGAAAGTCTTTTATTATTCCTATGATTATGAAAAACTATCCAAAGATTGCACTGAATAGAGACCACTTCTTTGTCAAAATATAATCTTAAAAAAAGAGCTGAAAATAATATAGAAAAAATATGACTTGAGTATAATAGTTAATTATGCTTTTGAAATATCAACTAATTTGCTTCCATCAAAATACTTATTCTTTACTTTTTCTTACTCTTGAACCAGTATAAAGATGTCAAAGATACTTTTGTACCAGCTGCAAACCACAAATATAAAATTTTGAACTGCTTGGGACTTGAAAAATTCCTGTAAAACAATAATATTAATAATTATAGTCATTTGCAAAATTTCATCATTAATTTTTTTTTATGTACGTTTTTTTTAAAAATTATTCCTGTGGAATCAGTGGCTCCAAATTATTAATTTTAGTATAAATATATTTCATAATGCCATTGAATTGTCAATAATTTTAACAATATTTCTAAAATATCTTGTTTATTAAAAAAAAAAAGTCACCAAATTCAAACTTTTCATTTACAGTTATACAATTTAAAACTAATTGGTGTATTGTTATTTTTATTATTATTAAATGATAAACTTTGTGAAAAAAAGCAACATAAAAAAGAATTAATCCAAATAAAAGTGAGATTTTTTTATTATTTGAAATATAATGTGTATGTATTCATGGTTTTAGGCTTTAAGTTCTGTAAGTATAGAGACACAGATGCAATTTCAAAGGGCAATAGAAGCTAGGGAAAAGAAAGATTTAGCTATACAGCAAGCTCTGGCACAGGCTCAAGCAGAAATAAAGAATTCAATAGATACAGTTCCAGAATCTAAAAATGAAATGATGAAAGTAAGTATCTATCATTATCATTTTAGCTTTTGTATGCTCATATATGTTTTAATAACTAACCATGTAAATTTTTTCAGTTTGCAACAATATTATTCCTTCCTTCATCTAGTAACCTTATTGATATTTATTATTCAGAACACATTCCTGCATTAAACATTTATGTATGAAGCAATGCTCAAAAAAAGAAAAAAAATGATAATAATGAATTTCTCTCTTGATTCCATTTTTGTTATTATTAACACCTCCCTATTTTGTTGTTTAGTCTAAAATCTCAGTATTGGTCTTTTGTATTTAAGATGTCATTACTTTTAAAGAACTTATTGGATGAAATAGAGATCTTACATAATATATAACTGAAAAGGTAATAAATGCACAGTTAAAGTCTTCAATTGGATTCCAAGATTTAGAAAGAAACCACATATGAACGAATGAATGAGATAATGAAATTTGCTTGAATGAGGTGAAGAAGAGCCTCAGTTAAACTGGATTAATCTTGGAGAAACTTTTATTTTAAAGTAGATTGATAATAGTTGAAAATGATGGTGATGAGTATGAATATATTGGTCTGATTAATATATGTGGAAACATAATGGATAGTTATAGAATTAAATTTGGATAGATTGCTTTTGATAGAAATGATAATAAATGAAAATAATCTATATGCTTAAAAAGGTAGATGTTAATAAATGTGTTTGACCATGCTTTATGTAATCCAATACTTTTATAATAAGCAAGAGATGTTAGACCACACAGTGAAGGATGGTAAAATTTATGTTGAAATGAACAAGGAAAGATTGAAATGAAGTTGGGCTGGGCATATCTATAGAAATGATAACAATTGAAATTTTTAAACCGGAACCCAAAAGATGTAAGAACCCACATGTAAAATGAATTGATGAAATAAACAAAATTTGCTAGATTGATATTGAGATGAGAAGATATGGAATTTGAGAAAGGGAGGTTTAAATTCAGAAAGATCACTACCTTGCAGTAGATTGGTATTGTTGAAAATGATAGTGAATGATACATTTATACATGCATATAATTAAATATTAGGAATTGTTATAAAAAAATTCAGAGGTAGTTTTCCTGAGTAATTAATTATCAATATATATGGTAAACAGGATTTACTAATAGTTTTTTTTTTTCTCATATTATTCTCATTCAGGCATTCCTAATATAATAAAACTTTAAAAAATTAAAATTTGAAGGTAATAAATTCTTTAAAAAATGTTATCATTTTCCACAAGTATTGCTAGCATCATTCACCAGAATTTGCCACTAGATTTACAATTAGAATTTCTGTCTGTTTGTAATTGATAAAATTCTATTGCTCATTAAAATCAGTCTTCATTGGATGTTTAGCGTATTGATATATAGGAAATTTAAGATTACTTGTAAAAATATCCAAGCACAAACCTTACAGAATCCTCCGAAATATTTTTAAGATATCCCCTCCCAAATCTGGGGGGGGGGGGCAGAACCTTGAGACTATTAAAGCTTTTGTTGACCATTGTATAAGACTGTGCCATTGATATAACAATAGTTGTAAGGGTAACTTACAGTTAACCCAACACTTCTACACTCATTTATAACTATCTCTAACTAAACCATTTATTTATTAAATATATTTAACTATTATAAAATGCATACATATCTATATACTTAACAAAAATAAATAAATGATTAGCATTTATTTTGATAAAAATAGTGTTAAAACGATACTTACTTAAATGTCAAACTTTTAAATAATCAACCAGATTTGTAATTGAAAAAAAAAAAAAAAAAATTTATATATTTTATTTTTTATCTTAATGTTTATCTTTAACAATCAGCAAATAAATCAAGCATTGAAAATTGAAACAACACGCGATATTGATAATTATTCTTTCTTAACAATAAAGAAGAGGAGAAAAGAAAATGACTTTATCAACAGCTATTTTCTTTTAATGGATATTACTGTTCTATATTAGAATCGAATTTTTACTAAATCAGTAAAGGTTTAATTTTTTCAAATTGAAATATTGATTCATTTATATGGAAATTAAAACCTAAGGATTGGAATAGCTTATAGGAAAAATAATTTTTTTCTTTTAAATCTGAAAGAGGATAGTAATATATAAAAAAGAACATCTATTTGAATTTCTAGTAACTTCTTTATTTTATTACATTGTTTTTTTACACATAAAAATATATTTAAAATAATTATATATATTTAAAAGTATCTTACAATGTGCAGGGAGTAGAACAATGTTATATCGTAAAGTTTTCGAAACCAATTTTCATGCCAATTTAAAGTATTGATTGTGTAGAACGTCTAACTGGAAAAATGGAAGTTAAGAACATTGATCTTCGAAGGATGTATTATATCTTATTACAATAAAACCATTGGATAATGCTAATAATCTATCAATTTGGGATAAATATATGACTACTAAACTAATGGATAAATACCCTATGCCAGGAGATCTCCACCAGGATTATAAAATATTGATCTAAAGAACCATTCTTACTTAGCTCAGGAAAATAAGTTTTTATTTATATATTTTATTTTATTTATATCATTTTAATATGTTTATTTTATTGATTTTCATTTCAAATTTGGTATCGTATCTTTACAGAAATGGGAACACCCAAATTTAATTTTATAAGGGAAAATTTTTAAACTAAATATATATATTTATAATATTAAATAAAGTTAAATTTTATAAATTTATTTATAAGTTTGACAGAACTTGTCTAAATTAGATAAAGTAAAATTTTGATTATTATTAAACAGATATTAGTTAAACAGAATTATTATTCTTACTAATTAATATAGTAAACATAATGATATATTTATTTTTATTACAAATGCTTATAAAAGAGGTTTTACAATTGCAAATAAGAGATTCATAATAATAATTATGAAGCAAATGAAGAATGACTATAAATATTTAAATTAATAATCTTTTGAATTTGTTTACTGTTATAATATATTAGTTTGAATTATAATCTTTTCTTTAGAAAAGTTTGTCAAGGTATGAAATTTTATCATGGGATATGAGTTATTAGTTATTAATCTTTTAAAATGATAAAAATTCATCCTTATTTTTCATTATTATTTTATTTATCTTTTTATATCACATTTTTATTATTTATTAAATATTATTGAGTTATTAATTTGATCTCTCTACTTAATCATTATTATATTACATTCATATTTATAAATAAACTAATTAATTACTAATAGCTACATAACATTTATTTTTATATATGTGTTAATATTATAAACATTTTAGAAATACATTTTATTAATCATTGCTTATATAAAGGCATAGTAGTAAATGACTTGATTAAATCCATCCCTGAAGAGATCCAATTGTGAATTCTCCATGAGTTTGAATATTGTGGCAAATTAAATCTAAATTTATCTAATAATTATTGAGCTAGCATAATGAAGATAGATGTAATCATGGACTTAGAATTTCATCGCTTCATCTCCAGCACCCTCTTTTTGGTGAAAACCGATGTCCTCTTACAATAGATAGTAAATAAACTAAGTTAAAATAAATAAATAACAATTGTTTATTAAAAACTCATGACTATAATATTCCAATCACTGATATAAATATTCTTACAATTATATTTCATAAGTAATTTTTATAATTTGAAAGTAATGAAATCTATAGTAAGATAAAGTCATATATCAATGGTGGATAACTGTAAACTTAATGTGATATGTATAACATTTTATACTCCTTTCTGCATATTATCATGGACCATACATTAGTAATCTATCAATATATTTAACTTTATTTGTATGAAACAGACGGTTATACATATCAAAACTAAGTGTGGTATGTGCAAATAAACATTGTTTCAGAACTCACTATCAAAGCAAGTGAACTTAATATAGTTTCTAATCAAACAAGCATATAATAATCACTGTATTAATATGACTATCTTTTAATCATCCTGTCAATATGTATTCAAAATGGCACTGATCAACTGTCATCATATATATAAATAAGATGCATATCTCTTCATTAAACTTTAGAATATCAAAATATGTTTAAAAAAAATTAAACCTCATAAATAATTAACTATAAAAAAATTTTACTTTAAAATGTAAAAACAGTCACATGAATCATTAATATAGATATGCTTCAAAATCTGTATAAGAAAGAGATGCATAAATTTCTTAGATTACAAATTTCATATATTATTTCAATATTTTACTGGCTGTATAGACATATAAGCAATATGTATATCATATTAAAAATGGAACTGTTTAAAAAGTTTTAATTAATAAATTCAAAATAAATACACATTCCAGAAATTCACTGCAATAGATTATCAACCAACTATTTAGCTTTTCTTTTTCTTTTTTGTAATATTTGGTCCTAATAAAATATTTAATAAATCTGATAGTATTACTGGCTATCAATTTCCACAAATGATTCCCAATGTATTTAACTTGTATTCTAATTAATTAATTATAATAAATTGCAATTGGTCTAATGATGATTGGTTTCTGGGAGCTAACTAATGATTGTCATTAATTAACTTAAAATGAAAAATTATTGTATGAAGTTTAGGCCCACAACTCACTCTTGTTTTAAATTTTAAAAAATAAAATGATTGCATTAAAATTATTTCCTGAAGTAAATTCAAATCATTAAATCTAGCATATACATAATAATTGCTAATTTAAATGAAAGAGTGTTAATCAAAAAAATAAATAAATAATGCAATAAAATAATAATTTTAAAACTTTAAATAGAAAAGAAAGTTCATTTTAAAATTCAATTGAAGTTCCAAAAGTCAAATTTAAAATGACTTTTTCACATGTTTGTTATTTCACTTTCAATTTTATTTTATGCTTGTTTTATTTTAGAACACTTGTATTATATAATGTTTATGGTTTAAATTTATGATGCAGGATCCTGTGTTTGTTTTTAGTTATATTTGATTTTGTCATAATCGGGTTTTCACAAATTGAAGGGTTGATTTCATCATAATCAATTTTCAACAAAATTGAAGAGATGATTTTTTTATATAATCATTTCCATCAGTGGTAGTTACTGAAAGTAGATTGACATAATTGACTCATAGTTAGCTGTTCCTGAAACCATTCTTATTGAAATTGACTTTATGCACCTATGCAGGAATTCCCAAGGGCACTAGTCTTGCAGTTGAAACCTCAGTGCATTTAAGAAGGATTTAACCTTGTCACACAGTAGCTTGAGGATAATTGGAATGTTGTAGAACAGCACAAAGGATAAAAATAAAAAGACGAATTGATTTTGTTACTAGGATATTCGTAATTAATTTTTATCTCATGGAATATTAGTATTTTAATTGCCAAAAAAAAAAGTCATTGCAACAAATTTTTATTTTTGAATTAATGAAAAATTTATAACAAAAGAAATAATCTGTGCATCAAAGTAAAATGAAAGATTATGCGTACTTGATTACAATTATAACAATTTTTTGTTATAACACTATCCTTACATTACAAAATCTCATTTGCAATTTCTAAATTTTAATTACATTATAATAAACCTTAAGCATTCTGTCTGGTTTTCTTCAGACATTAATTAGAACTTCTTAAAATAAATCTTTTATTTTTGACAGAGGATTAAACTTTTTTGATTCTAAAAATAATTTTTTTTTCTTTAGTAAGAACTATTTTGCTAAAAAAGAATTAACCTAAATAATCTCAACCTAAACTGTGTCTATATATTTGCAGAATTTAATTCTACTGTATAAATCTTACTTTGTAACATTTAGCTGGTTGTATCTCCTTCGCTAACTACCTGTCATAAATATGAAATATATATTTCAATAAACATTATTTTCTAGTTATTTTTTTATTTGTTTATATTCTCATTCAAACATCCTTAATGTAATAAATCTTAGGAAAAAAAAAAAATTTCAATACAATAAAATACTTTTAAAAATTTTTATCTTTTTTTATTGTTGATTATTTGTTTATTGTGTAATTTTCTCTTTTCAGTTAAATATTCTTTTTTTTTTTTTGTTTGACAGAATAAAAATATATATATAATTATATAACATTAATCATTTGTCTCAAGATTTGCAGCTATTTGCCATAAATTTTGAAGTGTAATTATTCTATCATGAATTATTTATGATATAATAAATCTTTAAGCCACTTCCTTCATATATTTTTATTTATTTATTTAGTGTAAAAATATCTTTTTATTTTAACTCTGAAATTGATTGAACTCATTAATCTATTTTATAATACCATTATTAATTATTTAAATTCCTGAAGAAGGAAAACAATTGATAAATATTTTGAAGAAATTACATATAGAGAGAAAATAAAAAACTACATAATAAGCATATCAAATAAAAAGAGTTTAAATTATTAGATTAAAATAACAGAAATGTCAAAAGAGTTCAAAAGAAAAATATTTGCCAAATGATAGGAAAAAGAAATAGTTTTTATACTTCAGAAAAATTGCAGTGACATAATGAGTAGGCCAAAAAAAAAAAATTATAAGGAAGTGTTCTGACATAGTAATTAGTATAAGAAAAAAATTGAATGGCTTTATTGTCTGGACTTCATAAGATACTTGAATATTGAAGTGACAGAACTGACTTGATCTAATGACATTACAGTCCTGAATTTGCCCTTCTGCCATTGCACCTAACTATGCAGGACATATTAATTTATGATTTTTATTGAAAAAATAAATAGGAATTGTTGGAAAACATTTGTGAGATAGAAAATAATTAGAATATGATTATTCCATAAATAAAACCAAGAAGTTGTACAACAAGTTATATTGTATTATTTAATTGAAATTAAATTGAAAGACTGCAAATCTTTCGCGCTTATTATAATATTTATCTGACAGCCAATCAGATGTTATGATAGCTGTCTAGATAACAATCAAACCGTAAATACAAGACAGTGAATTTACAAGAAAAAGGCGGTCCATCCTTTTCTTTACTTGTCTTTCTATATATCTAAGCCAGTCTGAAGTATCTAGGTTTGAAAGCGTGAAGCTTTAAATATCTAAGCCAGTCTGAAGTATCTAGGTTTGAAAGCGTGAAGCTTTAAATATATTCACATTTAACTCACTGAGTCTAAATTACAAACCTAGATACTTCAGACTGGTTTAGATATATAGAAAGACAAGTAAAGAAATGGGTGGACCACCCTTTTCTTGAAAAATTCCCTGCCTTGTATTTATGGTTTGATCGTTATCTAGACAGCTATCATAATATCTGATTGACTGTCAGATAAGTATTATAATAAGCACAAAAGATTTGCAGTCGTTCAATTTAATTTCAACTAATTATCTGCGTTTTATATAAAATAAATAGTATTATTTAATATAGAAAAGAAAAATAATTTATTGCCCTCCTTGGTTTAACATATAATTGTGAATGCTTACAGACTATTATATGTAACAACATAATCAATTATATTTACTTCCATTTTAAAAGATTATTATTTCACAATTATCATATAACACGAACACAGGAATTAAAAAATGTTTTAAGGACAAATTTATTTTTTAAGTTGTTGCTCATTTGTTCATATATTTCTAACTGATTAATTATACATTTGCAAATTAAGCTTACTAAAAGTTGTTTTCAGTCGGTTGTAATCTTATTTCTCCATTTAGGTGTACCATTACTCATTGCATTGCTTATCTCAGGAAAGAAATAATTATTTGAACTTTGTTAACTAATGAACTATTGAAAGTTTTTCTTTGATTCATTTCAAATTTACATATATTTAGATTTGCAAATATGTCTGATGTATTTCTAACGTATATTGTTGATAGCTTTTAAAATAAATATAGTTTATTTATGTTAATTAATGAATGTAATCTGTAGAACAAATTATATATGTAGGTAATTAATCCACAATTGTTAATCTTGATATTATGGAATATTATGTCTTTTAATCAGAGATCTAGTTTATTATATTAATGCATTGTTAATCTATTCTATAGTAGAGGGATTATAATGACTTGCTGTTATAACTCCTTCAGATAAATTAACAATTTATAATTTTTATTATATTTAAATATAAAATAATTTGAACGTGATAATGATAATTGATTGTCATTGCAATTATTTTATAGTATTTTATTTTTGGAATGAAATTTATTAGAAAGATGATTTAAAACTATATTATTGTTGTAGGCATGTGCAAATTGTGACAGAGAGGCCTTTTCTGAATGTACTGGATGTCATCGAGTTAGCTACTGTGGAAGTTTTTGTCAGAGGAAAGATTGGCCCAATCACCAGAATGAATGTGGTCAAAATGTAATGATGGATGGTGAGGAAGAAGAAGAAGATGAGGAAGATTCTGATAAAGATAAAGATTGAAATCTAATAGCACAAATTATAGAAATGGTTGAAAAATTTCCAAGAGAAGAAATTACAGAAATAATGTCATTATAGATAGTAAAAGACCACCCGAAAGCTTAGAGAATTGTGAGAAGGATTTACTATCATTGTGTTGAATTGGTTTTACAATGAGTGTGTATATAGATGTAAATACATGTATTCTGTTTTAAAGTCAGTGCTGTATGAAAATAAATGCATGATTTTAGAAGAATATATGATTATTATATTATTTTTAATGTATATAAATTTTTCATATTATCGACAAAAAATGACAATTGAGGAAGTTATTGATTTATTTATGGAGTGAAAAATGTATTATTTATTAAGTCTTGTTTGAATAGATAATAAATATTTATACATTTTTCCTTAAAATCTGAAGCAATTTCTATATTTGTATTTTTAAAAAAAAATTTTAACATACATGTTTGTTTGTGAAGCCAAAATAATATTTAAGGCATTGAATGGAATTTGGCCATATAGAATGTAAATCTGAAATGGTAGAAAAATTCCAGATTGATTAAGTAAAACTTGATAAATAAAGTGATTAAAAAATATTAGTGAAATTATTGTAAACAAAAAAAAAGTGAGATAAAAGGATCAGGATGATATGCACATAGATTTTTGTATTTTGTGGATATTTGGAGAAAAGAAATTATAATTCTATGATATTTTTTAATTTTACACATAGTAATGAAAAAAAAAAAAAATTTATAGAAAATGGGATCAATTAAATTAATACAACAATATAATATAAAATATCTTTATATAACAGTAATAACATATTTAATAATAGTCATATACAAAAAAATTCTTTTTAGCAAATATTAATTTTTTCTCTTTTCAATGTCTTTAACTAATTTACAATGCGATGCAATATTTTAATGGGAAAAAATACTCAAATTCATTTTGAGATACTCTATCAAAAATAAAAAACCCTTTCTGGTTGAAACCAATAAAAAAATGAATGGTTTGTTGTTTGAGAATTCTTGAGAAGTTTTAATACCAGGAGTGATCGAACTGGATTGCAGATTCATAGATCTTCAGTTCCAAAATACTATTGTATCATACAACATGTCTTGAAAACAATATAAATGACTAATCCTAGGATATTGTTAGATTCTGAAAGTACGTACTGATATTAAGAAGATTAACATTGTAAACCTGTATAATCTTTCCAAATGTACTTATAGCAATTTTATATGAAATATTTTGGGGTGCTAAGAAAATAAATGCAGATTATGTAAGTTATGTAGATTTTTGCAGATGATATATTGTTTTACAACAAATGTTTAGAAAATGTTTAATTAGAATTATCAGATGAAATTAATAAAGACGAATTAATGATAAAAGCATAATGCACAGTGGGTTTTCAAAAAAAAAAAGTCAACAGTAACAAGTTAACACCTACAAATATCTTGGTCCAATTATTAATAATTTTAAAAATTTGGATGGAATAAAAACTTTAATAGAAACATGTTTGTAAATCTGACAGAAATGTTACTAAACATGACTGATTTATCTGAATTTTAGATAATTAAAAGTAGAGCAATGCAGAAACTATAGATAACACAGCAAATTATGAAAGGATATATGTTAAGATCAGTCATATCATTGAAAGAATTAATTGGCTGAAATGAAGCTATAGTTGGACATACTACTAGAAGAAATGGCATTATATGAAAAACTGAAGTCCCATATTGGATTCCAAAGATATAGAAAATTAAATTTAAGATAAATTAATGTAATCTTTCATTCAATAATTATTCTACTTTTTATTTTTTTATGAAAAACTAAATTATAAGGCCAATATTGATGCTTAAAAATTATAGAATTCTATTAAGCATTTAACATTTATTTTCTAAATCTTTTTAATATTAAAAATCAAGTAGGCCATTCTCTCTTAAAAAAAAAATTGCCTATTAAACTTACCTTCAACCATTTTTAAAAACACTATATAAATAAATAATCAAGTTTATTGTTCAAGAGTTCATAAGAAGTTTGAGCGCTGGAAGTGACAAGCAATCATAAAACTTCAGTTCCAGAGTCTATTATTCTATCATTGCATTAAACCACACAAGGCATTATTGTGCACATAAGGTATAAATTTTGTTGATGCCACTCCAAAAAAAAAAAAATTTCAAAAAGAATTTAGTTAATAGTGTACTAAGTGAATATGAATTTTGTAAAAATGGCCATTCTTTCTGAGAAAACTGCATGTACATTGAAATAAAATATATTGTCCAATAGTGTACATTAAAAGTTCTTCAAATTGTAAGTATTTTAGTTTTGAATGAAATGAAAGACTTATTCATTTAAAGGCAATGCTTTGAAAAATCCATGTTTTTATATATATTTAAACCTAGAAAAATATGCAAAAAGGAAAACAAGGAAGTTATGCAGAATATGGTATAATAAAAATATACTATAAAATGCAAGGCTAATGCCACTATACTATTTAAATTTTATTCTTAATATGCTTGATTATCTGGATAGTAATAATTTTCGGTAATAGTATGTATACTGAACCCTACCGTGTGATGGCGCTGTTTTTCACCCAATGCACATCAATATACCAATTCATGGTCTGTATTTGTTTCCATAATGTTACAGTAAATTTTTTTTTTTTCCGACCGTTTTTTTTTTTGGGGGGGGGGGGTTAATTTTTTTAATAAACAAACACTAGGAATACTGTCGCAATGCAATGGGCATAGTATTTCGTTACGTAATCGTAGAATACATCACCCTCAGGTGGCCTGTTACGGCTCAAACAACACTTATTGTAGTGGCAGCCATAAGTTAAGGCCGCTAAAATGGTATATTGATGTGCGTTGTGTGAAAAACAACGCCATCAAGCGATGGGATTCAGTATACATACTATTACCTAATTTTCTATTACATTTTTTTTTTACAAATATAACTTTAAAAGTAAATAAAATGAATTACATCAGAATATGATAACCTCTAATATGTTTAATATCAGTTATTCTTTATGCAACAAATAGTATTTAACATGTTGATTGCTAATGATTAATATATTTGCCATATATGATTTCTTAGAAGAATGTCACATAATGAATATATTCATCAAAATACAATTTACTTAATTTAACAGTAGAAAACTCCATACAGTAGTGTCACCCAGTGCATGTTTTATTTCATTTAACCTTAAGAAAGAGTTTACCCTAAATCCTTCTGTTACTTAGTATGCTTAATCTTTTGGAGTAATGTAGAAAAATCTGTAAACTTCATTTTTAAATTATGATGGAATTTCCCCTTACATATAAGTAACAGCAAGTATGTTATTTATCGAAAGTTTTACAATGACTATTTTATAGCTTATTTTGAAATTCTAAATGATTTGATTGCTACTTCATTAAATTAAGAATTATGATGATTTTTTCCATATTATTTTCAAGATGATTTAATACATGGCAGATAATATCAATATCATACAAATAGAAACAAAGTAGAAATAAAAATTTGAATAGTTGCATAACTTATCTGGTATCTTTCTGTATTATCTTTTGATAATTTTCTTAAAATCATCAGATTGTAATAGTAATTTTAATAAAGAAAAGAAAACTATATAGACAAATTTTTATAAATAAAATATTACAAAAAATGTCTTGGAAAAGCAAAGGAATATAGTTGGTTCTAATAGAGAGTATGCTTTACCTAATGATGGAGTCACAGTCTATATACCAATATATGCTGTCATAAAATCAAAAATATGATAATAATATTTAATAAATATGCATTGATTGAAAATATTTTGAGCAAATGAGATCAGTGCAAACATTCCAAAAGAAATTAGTGTTTGCTATCATCACTAATTTTTTACAAAATGCTAACATATTTGTTTTTCATTTATTGTTTGCTAAAATATTATTTTCAGGTGTTTTTTCAATTTTCATGTTTTCAAACATATATTACTTGCATGCTGTCCTCTTGATATCATTGCTAATAGAATTTCTTATGGGATGTTTACATTGTTGATACTTTTTGAAAATATTTGTTTACTAAATATATTATTTTCAACAGTGATGAAGTTCAACCTGTTTTTAGTTTATAAGAAGATGGATACAGAATTAAATAAAGCAGAAGATAGGGGGGAAGCACTAAATGCCATTAGGCATAAGCAGGACTAGATAAACAATTTTTTCAACTGTGATAAACTTTAAAAACTGTCTTGTAAAATTATTGAAACATATTTCAGAGATGGTATATTTGCCTAGCATACCTATTGACCTAGGATTGAAATCCAGGCCAAATAAATTTTTTTTAAGAGGCTTAGGAATGTTCTCTTAGGTAGTTCGTAACTATCCTACATTGATCAGTAAATGGATATGTAGCTATCCTTAATAAAAAGGTAAAAAGAATGGAAACCATTCAGACCCTCATTACTCAGCAATTGAAAGCCTAATGAGTAGTCTTCTTCACTGTTCCTCTATTAGTGGCTGGTGGAGAAGCCTTTTTCCTGCAATGGATTAGTTATTACAAAATACCTTTTTTACTTATTTAAAATAGTTTACTAAACAAAACAATAGATAATATGATAAAAAAATATATTAAATAAATTTATTAAAAAACCACAAAAATAAAAAATTATAAAATAAAATAAAAATCCATGAAAAATGCACATAGCTCAGAATTACAAAAGGGAAAAATTGTTTGTTTCTGCAGTGGGAAAAGTGACCACATAGCATAAACTTTAAGGGCAACTTTGAAAAAAGTATACTCTCTGGTTTAAAGAGGCACATTATTAGTGCATGATGGAGAAGACCATTTATGAAGGTGCCACATCAAAAAGTAAAAATAAAACTAATCTAAAATAGATATGGATCAAATAATGTTACCTGTACCAATCTGTAAATAAAAATTAGCATTTGAGATTGACAATGACTGGAATCTCACCTATGTCAAAAAAAGACTGGAACAACTAAAAGAAGTTTTATACTTTAAAAAGTCACCCGTGAAAGCCCAAGATATAAATGGAAATAAGAAAATTCCTAGGAAAGTATTGACAATCATAAAGACCAATGAGAAAATGATGGCATTATCATGTATATTAACCAATATGGCATTTATTTTAGTATATGATCATGGTTTGAAGGTCGGCAAAAATATGAATGGAGATTCATGGATCTATCCATGACAAATCAAAAAGCAATATAAACCGAACAACCATTTGCTCAAAGAAAGATTAATTAAACTTAACGAACTAATTTAAAAATGAGTTATTGTTATATTATAAAAAGCAGTATAGAAGTAAATAGAAATAAGTATTCCAGAAGTAAAAGCAATTATTTTAAATTGGAAAGAAAAGAGGTAGATTTCAAAATGTAAAGAATTTTAAGTAAGCTTTTGTGAAAGGCTATATTTAAACTTTGCTCGAAATAAATGAAAAAAAAAAAAGTAGAAATAAAGATCGATAACTGATCAAAGAAATAGATATGGAAACAATAGAATATCTGTTGGAGTACGCTAAATAATTTGGAAAGGAATTAAATGTAGCTGAAGGGAAAACAGGACTAAATAAACTTTTAATGAATGTGGGGGTCTTTTCTTATTTTGTTGCTGTGCATTACCAGTCGAAGGAGCTCGAATAGAGTTCAACGGTTTTGTAAATCGATCAGTGAGGGAGAACAGATTCTGATCAGAAGGTTCAAAAAACTGACTAGGATTTTTACAAATCATACCGATCTTATTTTATGTAAGCCCCAAGGGTATTATATTATTAGGGAGTAAGACAAGAGCAATGAAGTTTATAAATATGTTGGAAAAACTAAATTTGTTAGAACTTAAAATAACTTTCGTGGGTAGCAGCAAATGCTGTAATCAGTTTGGCTAGTTATAGAGCAATTGCATTGTGCATTGCCATTTATCTTGTTTATACATTATTATAAATTTAATTATAAATTTCTTGCCTCTTGCAATTATTGCACGAAGTGAAAAACGCTACAAGAATGGTACTGTCATCGTATATATCTAGTTACTGTCATCATAGATATCTAGTTCTAAGTAATTGCCTACAAGAATGCACAAAATTTTAAGTAATTGCCTAAAAGAATGGCGCAGTCAAATTTGAACCTGTACTTGAAAAATTAAGATTAAACAAGAATGGCGCAATCGTAAATTCGAATCTGTAATAGGGAAATTAAGATAAAACAAGAATGACGAATCTGTAATAGGGAAATTAAGATAAAACAAGAATGATGCAATCATAGGAATCAAGTTTTAATAGTGCAGGAGAATCGAAATAATAAATTTGATTGGCCTATAACAGAAAATGTACTACTTGAAGAAATAATAAAGTTAACAGACCATTTTATTCTGAGGTCTAGACATATAGCGAAGTTGTCTGCAAGAAGGTGAAATTAAAAAGTAGGATATTATGCCAGTTGGCAAAAAATTGTGATTATGGCGAGTTTATGGAACAAGTATTATTAGATCAATTATTGTGGGGAATGGTTAATGAAAGATTGAGCCAAACATTGCTTACAGAAATCAGTTTATCATATGAAGTAGTAATCAAAAAAGGAATTGCATAGGCGATAATTGAATAAGCTCTCATGTTTAGAAATAGAACAAGAAAAAAATGCTAGTTTACAAAATAGACAAAAGGCAACAGCCAAGGAAGTCTTAAGCTGAGAGATCAATAGGATTAAAATGTTATTGGTGTGGGGGAAATGACCATCTATCAAAAATCTAAATGGAAAAAAGAAAGTTGTTTTAATTGTGGGTATAGAGGACATTTGGCAGCAGTGTGCAGAAAAGCATATGAAAAAGAAAAGTAAAAAAGACCAAAATAGAAGGGAGGTAAACAAGAAGAGGCCAATATTAGTAATATATCGCCCGCAAAAGCAATACATGCTTATGGTAAAAATATGCAGTACAGAATTAGAAATGGTAATAAGACAGTGGCTTGAGTATCTTACTGTTATCAGCAAATAAACGGGATGAAATATCAAGACCATAAAGGGGTCAAATTACTAAAGATACATCAGAGTAAAGGATGTAAATGGTAACACTATAGATATAATGGGAATGATTTATGTCTTGGTTTTGTTCAGAGTCAAAAAGATTTTTTCCAATTTATGAGCACAGACAAGTCCCATAATTGGTATGGATTGGTTTACAGAATTAGGAATAGAGGTTTCTATAGTAAAAAATATTTCCATAGAGCAAGGAAATGTTCTCAGAATTATTTACAGATCTGGGTTTAATCAAGACAAACCTGGTAGAAATTATCTAATAGAAAATGCATGGCCAGGCATTTGTAAGCTGTGAAAAATTCTATTTACGCTGAGACAAAATAGAAAAGCTAAAGGTTTGGTGGCTAGCAGGGTGTTAACCCCTGTGGAAGTGCAGAATGGGCCAAGCCAATTGATAATATGAACTTGAAAACTAAACAGAGGGACCATTCAGAAATGGACTAGCGAAGAAAAGGATATGGGACTTTGATAAACTGGGTAAAAAAAGGGCTAGCCTAAAACTAAACTGAGTTGGTTTTGGGCTAATAGAAATAAATTGTCTGTATGTAGAGAATGTAATGATGGGTGATTTGGTGGTTATACCTCTTGCAGGGAGGGATAAAGTTCTTATATCAAGGGCAAGCAAAAGCTTTGATGTGTAGCTATGTCTGGTGGCTACAAATAAATACAGATATTGGAAAAATTTACTGAAAGATGCTCAACATGTCAGATGGAAAATGCACTGCCAGCAAAATGTTATGCATCCTGGCCTAAAACAACAAAACCATAGTAAAGAAAATGGACCAGTAAATGGAAAAATATAATATTAATTGTAATAAACACTTTTGCAAGGTGGATAGAATGTCACTGAAAAATACGAGTATGCAGGAAACAAGTGTCTAAAATTAATTTGCATGATACATGGTTTTCCAGAAGTAATTGTATCAGATAATGATGCAGGATTTGTACATGACGAACTAAGCCATTTTTTTAATAACTGAGGAATAAAATGTGTGTATGCCACCATACCATCCAGAGTTGAACAGATTAGTGAAAAATGCCATATATCAAGTGTAAAATGTTCAATTTATATTTACTAATTTGGTCATAGTGCTGCAAAAGAAATCTAAAGAAAAATGTTTAAATAAACTAAGTTAAAATAAAAGCTTTGAATAGAGATAAACAAAATAAATGTATATAGTAATTAATTCTGTAGATCTGAAAAGTTAGATTATAGTAGAAATATATTCCTAAGATAAACGGAGAATTAGTAATTAAAGTTAAAAGTATTTAATTGTACAATAAGTATTGATTTATGGTCAGATAACAAAACTCAAGCCTAATAATAGTTAAATTTTTGTAAGCAGAACTAATTAAAGTAAAAGTCAGGACTCCCACTGGATTACATGGAAAAAAATAAATTACTTTAGAAAAGAAAGATAAGAAAACAAAAGAAGAGGGGGGATATGAAACTAAAAAAAGGACTGGGGGTTCTTGGTTGTTGCCTGCTATTCTGATTCCAAGTGAAAATTGCAGTGAAGATCATTAGTGGACTACATTCCCATGATCTTGGCTCTTGGAGGTAACCAAGCCGATTAGGACTTAGTAGATCATCCTGGTCTTATTATTTTGTGAAATGCTTCAAGAGGCTCAGCAAGGGTTTTAAAAGATAATATAGACTATAGTGAAGACAAAATACCCTGTTTATTTACTTAAACTGTTTGAACATTTTTATTCAAATTCATTTTTTGACTTTATGGGTTATGCTTGCATAAGTGCAGACTTATATGTATGTTGAAGATTTAATTAGTTAACCTTTAATTGCTATTAAATTGTTTTAATACCACTATATATGTTATCTATTAATGTCAATTGTGTATTTATGTTTTCTAGCCACCTGATCATAATTGGGGACAAAATTAGTGGCACAGTCATTTCGAATTTAGTGGAAAGGAATTTTTTTTTTAAATCGTTAGTAAATCAGAGGCAGTCAGTGTTGGACTTGGCAGACAGATGGAAGTTAGTAGTAGGAACAGTTAACAGTCCATAAAATGGTCAAAATAGCATAGAATTTGATGTCAGTCATACATTGAAATGGCCATTATATGTAATATGGCTAGAGAATTTTTTTATGCTGAATGGTATCAAAGATCATAAATGGAAAATAGTGGCACATATGTTTCATTGGCAAAAAAGTAATAGAGGTTGTAAGTAGACTAGTTGAGATATCCATTAAAGAGAATGTAAAATATGAGGAAATAATAAAGAGATTACACAATCATTTTAGTTCTCATTCATTTTGGTACATAGCTCACTTAACCTTACAAAATAGGAAGCAGTTTAATGGGGAAAATTAAAGAGTACGACTCAGCTCTGAGGGAGTTAGCAAAAGATTGTGGTTAT
This sequence comes from Epiperipatus broadwayi, assembly GCA_028023455.1. Classification (NCBI taxonomy): domain Eukaryota; kingdom Metazoa; phylum Onychophora; class Udeonychophora; order Euonychophora; family Peripatidae; genus Epiperipatus; species Epiperipatus broadwayi. The sequence continues at coordinate 8,590,298 of JAQFVV010012417.1, forward strand.
GAGGATTTTGTTGCAATACTTATGGGGTATGTTTGACAATAGACTCAACTACTTGCAGAGTCAAATATTGCATATGGTATGGCCATTAAGAAAAGCATAGCATATGAACTAATTCTTGAATGGGCTCAGTTTTTAGAATTAAAATGAAGAATTCTATAGGGACATGTTTTTGCATGGAAAGACAGGTCACACGACAAAAGAATGCAAGTGGCTCAAAGAAACATGTTTTAAATGCAGTAAAAAGGGTCATTTAGCATGTATGTGTAACCAAGAAGGTAATATTAAAAGGAGAAATAAATTAACATTGCAAGAAAATAGGGGAGGTACAAAGGGTTAAATTAGTTTATGATTAAGTTAATACTTTGTGGAAAAGAAGTGTCGATGAATAATTTATAGTGGGTCAGGTATTTCCCTGATATTAACAAACTGGATGTCACTGTCATCAGCTAATGTGGGAAATAAATTAGAGAAAACTAACCATGTGGTGTAAATGGAAATGTGCTAAGATTATTAGGCCATGTGGCAGTGTCTATCAATCACTGGTAGGAATATATACATAATAAAAGGGAAGATTAGTATCATCCTCAGGAGGGAGTGGTTCCATGAATCCAAATTAATATAAAAAAATTCTCTTGACTAGGAAACAGCATACAAATACCCTGATTTGTTTAAGAAAGAATTGGGATTAATTATGATGAGCCCAGTTGATATTGAGTTACTGAAAATGTCATGTGTAAATCACTTAAAATCTTGTTCACTCAATAAGAGAGAAAGTGGCAGAAAAACAATTCTTTAGTCAGAAAGGGTGTATTAACACCATTTGAAATGATTGGGCCATACCTTTAGAAGTGATAACTAAGCCAAATGGCAAAATTAGTTTATGCAGTGATTACAGAATAATGATAATATCTAAACAGAAGAACATACCCTGTTCCAAATGTGAAGGAATTATTAGCCAGTCTGCAAAATGCTTCATATTTCACAAAGTTGGATTTGAGCTCCACATTCCACCAGATATGGGTGACAGATAAATCAGCTGAAATATTGACCTTGAACAACCCCAGTAAGATTATCTAAATGTAACAGTTTACCATTTGGCATATTGATAGCCCCTAACATTTTTCAAGAAAAAGTTAATGCATTGTCACAGAGCCTAGAAGGGTTATCCCCCTATTTTGATGACATATTCATCATGGCAAACTCAGAAGAGATGCCATGGAAAAGACTTTATGGTTTGTGAAAAATTAAACAGATTTGGAATGAAAATTAAATGCTCAAATAAGTATTTGGCATGCAAAAGAATTGTTTTTCCTTGGTCATATAATTTCCAATAGGGAGAAAACTCATCCAAAAAAGTAAGAGCAGTGCAAAATGCAACAAAACCCACATGTTAAACAACTACAAGTGAATTTAGGGTTGATAAATTTTTACGAGGCTTTCAAAGCACATGTAGGAAAGCCATTGTATGACTTATTAAGAAAAGATCAAAAGTGGCAATTGTTAGAAATTCATGATGAAATGTTCAGCAAAACTTAAGCTCTATTGTCATCGGATAAATTGCTGGTTAATTTGGAAGTGCATTTAATTACTGATGCTTTGGAAATGGGGCCATTGGTGCATTTCTCTCAACCATGTTATAAGGTGAATGCCCCATTGCATACACATCATGGACATTCTTGAAAGTGGAGAGAAACTACAGTCAGATTGATAAAGAGGCTTTGACTATTATTTTCACCCTGAAAAAATTTCAATACATTTTCGGAAGAATGTTTCAGATAATAACGACCATAAGCCTCTTTTAGGAATTCTGGGCCATGATAAATTAGCTTCTGCCTATACATGATACATTAGAGAAATATTTTGTCATCTTACTACAAATTAGAATATAAGAAGGGCAAAGAGATCTTGCATGCTGACACATCCTGGATCCCAGTTGAAGAACCAAGCAGTATGGAGACAAACAAATTATATTGACATGTTGAAACTGAAAATACTTAATAGTAGAAATGTAGCTAGCTGGACAAAAGGCAACAAGGATTATAAACTGCTTACAGGTTGGATAATAAATGGCTCACTTGATTCAAAGCCTCACTGTATTGCCCCAGGGTTCTGGATAAACAAACAAATTGTCTATTTGTTAAGGTTGTGTGTTAATGGGGGATAAGGTAGTAATACCAATTGAAGGCAGACAGCAAGTTCTAAACCTACTCCATGAAGGTCATTCTGGAATTTTGTGGGCCAAAGCTTTAGCTTGCAGCTACATCTGGAAGCCAAAAATAACATCAGAGATAATGCAATACATTAAAAATTGTATGGCTTGTCAATCAGAGATGAATATGAAGGCAAAGGAATATAATCTGTGACCAATAGCAAGGAAAGATTGGCAGAGAGTACACAAACCATGCATATCCAATAAATGGCAAAATACTGCTAATACATAATCAAAATGGGTAGAGTGTCACATAGTAAAGGATATGAGTGAAAAAGAAATGATAGAAACCTTAAAAGCTATTTTTTATCATGGTTTTCCAGAAACCATCGTGTCTGGTGATGTTGGATTCACTACACAAGAATATGGAAAACTATTTTGTCAACTATGGCATTAAATATATGCACATGCCTGAACCACCCAGAGTTGAATGGCCTTACTGAAAAGGCCACACAAATAATAAAAAGTCTTTAAGAAATTGAACAAAAGTATGCAGCAAGTAATAACACCATGTTTCATCAACACTACGCCATCAATAGATACAGGAAAATTGCTGGCAGAACTTAATGGGAAGAAAATTGCAGATTAAATTATCACCTCTACTTTCCAATACGGCTGGTAAAGTGGAGAGTGACAAAAATGAAAATGCACAGGTAATTGGCAAAAAGGTGAAAATACATATGTAACAGTTGATACAGTTTCGGTTTGAGATATGGTTACAAAATTATTATATAACAAAATAGTAATCACCCATGCACAGGATGGTATGACATACAGGAGACATAAATCATGTCCTCCATCAAGATGAGGAAGACTTGCAAATTTCAGTGGCTATACCAAAAGACAAAATTCAGGAAAAACAAGAAAAAGCAGAGCCAATACCACATGAAATAGTGATCAAAGAGAATCAAGATTCAGAAAGCAGTGAGTTTGAGCCTGAAATTAGGGAAGAAAAAATTGAACTCCGAACCTAAATGCAATAACTACATTCAGATGACAGATATGAAGGCTGGTTAAATTCAAAGAATTCATGTAAATCTAAGTAAATTTTCTGGAGTAAAGGGATAAGTGTAAAATATTCAATTTATATTTAATAATTTGCTTATAGTGCTGCAAAAAAAATTGATTAAAAATGTTTAATTAAACTATGTTAAAAAATAAAAGCTTTGAATAGAGACAAACAAAATAAATGTATACACCTGGGTCTCATTTTACGCGATAGATAGGTTCCTCAGAAAACATGCGCAAATGAAATCGCACAAAAATAGACGTAACTTACATAGAAAAAGGGGGGATGTGGTCTGTGATTTTTCAAAATTCGCGTAAAAGCAAAGCACCAATGTAAAATCACTTTAAAATTCACACAAAAAAATAAGGAAATAAAATATGACTAATAAAAAATTTCAAATTTGAAAAAAATTGATACAAGACAAACTTTTTTTAACTATAATATTTAATTTTATTCAAAATAATATATTTTTATGCATAATTTACAGTACAGTAATTTACATTTTTTTATACATGTTTTAATTATTATCGCTATTTGCCCAAAAACACGTTCGTTTGCAAACTAGTAAAAAATCAGATTCTCATGTGATGTGATGTATTTGGCTTCTCCTTAAACGAAGTCAAGAATATCTCAGCAATTATTCTCACAAGAGGAAATACAACTAGTGCCAAGTTCACTCTCGTATTGTGTTAATGGTTTTCTGTTGATGACGACGATGATGATTTTATTGTTTATGAACTTAGACTTATGATAATAAAAAGACATTTATTCACCACTGCTGGGAAAAATTTAATTAAAACTAACTACTAAAAATTAAATTCTTATTTTTGTCTTTAATTTTCAATTCCGTTTAAAAATCAAATTTCATTTTACATCACATTAATTTCAAGTCGCCTGTAAGTAATTTTTAAATTGTTAATTACAATTAAAAATCAGATTTTAATTTTTAATTGTGCCCACTGCTATTACTGACCTTTTAAAAATAAACTTGTAGACACTAAATGATTAATAATTGATTACATTCTTTTTTAAAAAGCAAAAACAGAATGTGATTTAAAATGCAAAATTAACATGCACAATGTTTGAACAAATTTACATTATAATCTTGTAAAATTTAATGTGTGTTTACATAAAATGTGGAAATCATGATTTTAATTTCATTATTGCATAAAATTTTATTATTATAAAGTACTGAAAATATTGAAATTACTAAGATGAAAGTAGAATTCCAATAATGTGCTATTACTTTCAATATAATGTAAGTGCGTGAAATTTATTATTTAAAGTAATAGCGCATTATCAGAGGTCGACTTCCAGTGAAACACGAATCGTGTAACTTCAAAATCGTGTTAAATAAGTCCGCGTAAAAAGAGACCCAGGTGTATATAATTAATTTTGTAGATCTGAAAAGTTAGATTATAATGGAAATAAATTCCTAAGATAAACAGAGAATTAGTAATTAAAATTAAGAGAATTTCATTGTACAATAATTATTGATTTATGGGCAGATAAAACTTTAATAATAGTTAAATTGTTTTAAGCAGAATAATTACCCCCCTCTCCATCAGATTACATGGAACTCCAGAAAAGAAAGTAAAGAAATGAGCAGACAAGACAAAAAAGAAGAGGGGAGTATATAAAGCTAGAAAAAAAGGACTGGGAGCTCTTTGTCGCTGCATACTCTTCTGATTCCACATGGAAGCTGCAGTGAAGATCATCATTGGTGGATTACATCACCAGGATCTCAGCTCCTGTAGGTAACCAAGCTGATTAAGACTTTTAGAAGACTGTCCTCATCTTATTATGATTTTGTGAAATGCCTCAAGAGGCTTGTAAAGGGTTTTTGTGTTTAAAAAGATATAGACTATAGTGAAGATAAAATATCCTGTTCATTTGTCTAGACTGTGAACATTTTTATTTACTTATTTGTTTTTTTTAATTTGATGAGTTATGCTTGCATAAGTGCAGACTTATGTGTATATTGAAGATTTAATTATTTTTACCTATTTTAATTGCTAATGAATTGTTTTATATTTTGTTATCTGTTAGCATCAATTGTGCGTTCATGTTTGCTGACTACCCAGTCATAATTGGGGACACAACATCAAGTAAAGAGAAGTTTGAAATTGGGAAATATAGAGATGCAAAAAGCATCACAAGAATTTATGTTATGTTGACATACAACACCGTCTACAGAAACTGGGAAATCAGCAGCAGAGCTAATGTGTGTCATAAATTGAGAACTAAATTGTTGGTTTTGCATCCTAGCTCATAAAGTAGTCTTCTGAATACCACACCAGTGAAAAATTTTAAAAGCCATGAACCAGTATAGGTAAGAGACATAATTTGCAAGTAATGGATCAGAGGGATAATGTCAAACCAAATATATGTAGTTAGTGACCTGAATGGTTTATGCTACAGATATCATGTAAATCATATTAGGAAAAGAGAACTAGAAAAGTTACAACTCAACTACTTTCTACAAAGAGGAGGCCAGGGAAAACAGAGTGAGGGAAAAAGTAACTCAGAAGAGGAAATAATGAAAAATGAGCCAGTGATGGAGAAAATTGAAGGAGAAATGCAACATAAAGCTGAAAAACAAATCAACCAGATCCGTTTGTTTTAAAAAGAACCCACAAAGATTGAAGGATTATGTCTAAACTAAATAAACTCTAACTTCTGGAGTGAGGGGATGAAGTGTTATATTCATATATAAAAGCAGTATAGAAGTAAATAGAAAAAAGTATTCCAGAAGTAAAAGCAAATAATGTGTAATAGGAAAAGTGTTATTTTAAATCAGAAAGGAAAAAAAAAGGCAGATTTCAAAACATAAAGAATTTTAAGTAAACTTTGGTTTAAGTAAATAAAGAAAAGAAAGGAAGTACAAATAAAGATATGAGATCTAATCAAAGGAATAGATATGGAAACAAAAGGAAGTACAAATAAAGGTATGAGATTTAATCAAAGAAATAGATATGGAAACAATAATAGAATATCTGATGGAGTCCACTAAGTAATTTGCAAAGAAGGAATTAAATTAAGTGTAGCCAAAGGGAAAACAAAGAACTATATAAACTGCATTTTAAAGAGCATGGGGGTCTTTTCTTATTTCTTTGCTGTGAGTGTTACCCAGTCAAAAGACCTTGAATGGAGTTCAGCAGTTTTGTAAATCTAATCAGTGAGGGAGGATAACTCAGACTCAAATCTGAAGATACTGAAAACTGACGGGTTTTTACAGATTGTACCGATTTTATTTTATGTAAGCCTCAAGGGCTCCCAGGATATAATATTGTTAGGGAGTAAAACAATTAAGAGGAATGAAGTTTATAGAATATGTTGTTCAAGACTGTAAATTTGTGAACTCAAAAGAACTGAGAACTTTAGCAGGTAGCAACAAATGCTGAAAACATTTCTGGCTAATTATAGAGTTACAATTGTACTGCAAATCACCATTTATCTTGTTTATACATTTATTGGAAATAAATAATTTTTCTCTAATTATTATAAATTTGATTGTATGTTGTTTTTCTTGATTCTTGCAATTATTGCAGGAAAAAAATTTGAATGGATCATGCTTATGGACATAATTATAAAGAGATGGGAAATTGGGTTGTAATACTGACAATTGGACTATAAAAGATACTTATTACTTCACATGGTTACTCAGAAATAGTAAATGCTAGAGCAAACATATAGTATAGCTTATGACAAATGGCAGATTTATATCAACCTTGTTGAATTTTTTTAAGAGATATAGTTTTAATAATGATATATGTTTATTTATGATAGGTATAATATTGAGTATTAAGAAATGAACATAGAAGAAATAATAATAAAATAAAATTTTTTTTTTTTACACCTAAATTTTCCAAAGACTATTGTATCTGATAATGAAGCTGTGATTTAATTCTGTTAAATTCATTCAATGTTTAATAGAATGTGAAATTAAACAAGTGCACCACAGACTATTAGTATGAAAGAGAACACAGTAGGTCTATTATACACTTTTTTAAAAAGGTGATTTAAACTGGCATTCAAGAAACTGTTTTAACTATGTTTTTATGATAACATTCACTACCAATTATAGTAACTAGAATAGTCCTAACAAATTATTGCTTGAAATTTGGAACATGATTGAAAAAATGCAGCAATCTTTATCATTCTAAGTCATTGTGATGTTTGGAAAATATTATTGCAGACAATTCTACAAACAAGAGCTGAAGAGTTGAAATAAGAAAAAGAAGAAATGCAATGATCAACATCCAATTGATCTCCAAATTGAGTGGGTAATGTAGCAGAAACTAATGAAGTCATTAGCTCAGATGATAATTCTTTTGGGAAATATTTAACAAGATTTAATAGAAAACAGGACTTCAGAATAATGCATTAATTTCTCTTGAGTAAATGGGAAAGATTACTATGTATCATAGTATGGGCATATTTTAATTCAAAATTAATTAAAGAATTTCTTTAAAGTAAATGAAATTAATTAAAAATTAATTTCAAATTAATTAAATGTCAGTGTTGTCGAATAACAGGATAATTAAAGATTGAAAAACACTATTAATAAAGTATATATAACTCATTATTAATGTATCTTGTGTCATGTTTTTTATTTGCACCAGTTATAAGAGAATCACCTCGACATTTCCACTGTATGAATTTATAGAGTTGAGGATACTCTCACTTTCTAAACACAAAATAGTTTTGAAAGGATAAAAAATGAATCCACTTTATCTTTTTTACCTTCATGCTCTCATTTCTAAATGCTCTAGATTGACCTATATATATAAATTTAGGGTAAAAAAGATAATGTGGATTCATTCTTTTCAAAGACTGTCTTGTTTAGAAAATGAAAGTATTCTTCAGTTTTATAAATTCATACAGCACACGCGGGATGATTTCCTTATGACTATTACAAATTAATTAGCACCCCCCCCCCCAAAGAATAGATGTGAAACTTATATAAATGACAAATTGAATTGTTAGAAAGATTTTTTTTTCTGTCATTGTTTTTCAAAAGGAAATAGTAACTAGTACTCATTATCTTAGCATTGCTAAAAAGATTTGTGAACATATGTTCTATGCACTGAAACTTCCAACATCATTTACGGAAAAGGTTTTACATCATAGTATAATAATTTCTAATTGCTTCATGTATTAAATTGCGTGATTAATTTTGCATCATATAACAAATGATGTTGATAAATCTTTAATAAAAAATTACTACTGTGTATGTTTTTAAAACAAAATTTAATGTATAATAATGCATTGTCATTAAACAATATCAATTAAACATCTATCAAACTGAAAATAATAGAAAATCTTCATACAAGATTTAAATTTCTTTTTCAACAGCTTCAACAACTAGTGTATATATATATACGAACAATCCAGGCAGAGCCGACACAAGAAAAATCGGGGGCCCGGTACAATGTTTTCATGCGGGTTAGCGGCTAATGCTATGACACATGAGAAAATATATACATAATTACATATTTAATTTTTTTTATCATATTTGCAGATATAGATATATTCCTTTACAATTAGTATAAATCAAATCAAAAACAATATTCTTCATTATTTTTTTTTATCTATTTTGAATCAGAATTCGCACAAAATAAATAAATAAACATTCAAAAAATAAAATATGTTTTGCATTATATGTATTTTATTTGTTTACTCAAATATTCATTCTATAAAATTGCACAAAAGAAAATGTAGTTATATTTAGCAAGTGATAAAACGTTTTGATTTATTGATTTTCACAAAAGGCGCTGGCCTGGGACCATATGCCGTTGCACCCCCCCCCCCTTCGGGCAGGCTCGGAATCCACTGTTAATAATTACACTAAACTACAGGAATATTAAGTATAGCTGTATTTAAATATTATAAATAAAACTAAAATCCTTATTACGGTATTTTTTTTTTTAGTTTGGTACCATTTACTATTTGATGTATAATAATAATAATGAGATAAACTATTTTTCTTCAATAATACTTTGACAGTTATATTACTGTCTATCTTTAAACTTAGTCAATAAATGCCACTAGAAGTCCATTAAAATTATTCGGAAGCAAATCTAATTTAATGATAAACAGATATTTTTTAAAAATGTTATCTGTGATGTAATAGATCCGATTTTGTTTTTTTTTTAAAAAAAGAATGAATTCCAGTAATTTATTATATATATAAAAATAGCTAAAGTATTTTCAAATCGAAGCTTAATGTTCTAAATAAAATTAATTTGACATTAAAAATTTAATTGGTTTTAAAAGGTCTAAAAAAGATGTGAAAGTAATAACATATATAATTGTCAATTTTTTTTTTTTTTACAAAATCTAACAGTATATAAATAATTTTTGTTTTTGAAGTAGGTAAAAAAAAAAAATTTAAACAAGATTTTAATATTAGATATTAACCGACTATATTAAATGTTTAAATAAAATTTTAATAATTAGAAGACAGTATATTTAACAATAATCATAATAACTATACCATTAATTGCTGTAAACATCAGGTGATTTTTGTGCAGCCAATGACATATGGACACTAATAGTTTCAGTCAATTGATCACACCAAACAACAATACCAATCATGAAAAAACTGAATTATAAAGATGCAGTAACGAGTGCATATAATACCTTATAATAATTAAAACTTTAAATTAATAGGTAAGGACAAATATCAGAAACAAGTCTTGGTGTCATTTATAATTCAGAGTTTTTAGTACACTAGATCATGAATAAATAAGTGTAAATTTACATCTTGCAAAGCTTAATTATACAAAATACATGAACAAAAGCTGTTCCATTATGAGAATTAATGAACGTCTTGAAGCAACACAACATTCAAATAACCATTTCATTACATTGATGCTTGTCACAGATTTAATTTAGCTTGAGGTTATGATACAATTTTAAAGAATTTAATTGATATTACTTAATGTAGAAGAGTAAACATATATTTGAATTGAATCTTTTTTTTTTTTTAAAAAAATGTATTAACTATTTAACTTTCACCTAATCTAAATGTTTATTTGAATCAAGATTTACAATACATGTTTAATATACCATTGTAAATCTTAGGTTCCTGGTTTGGTTCAAACCTGTTTACCACTGAATATTTGCCATTATAATATTTATATATAATTAAAAAAAACCTAATAAATAGTTAATTTTCTTTTAAACTTCTCCATCTGACTTTACTAAAACATTGTAGAAGATGTGGAAAACAATTATTTCTTCTAATAATTTGTTTCATCTTTGTGAGCATTTGAACAAGAATAATTGATTGATGAATGTTTTGACAAAATATTTTTTTAAAAATACAGACAAATTGAAGTTTAGAATAAATTAATTAACCAATAACATACTTGCTTATAATGTTATCATATAAAAATGTGCTATTCGTTAATTTATTTAAACATCAGTTGTAATTTTTCTTGATTGATTGGACTATGATCAAGGCTGATTATAATATATGCTTCAAGTTTATTTTAGCTGAGAGATTTTCTTAATAAATTTATAAGTGTGAAGTATGTCCTTAAGCTAGTAGAAAAATGACACTACAGTATATGAATATCAGTAAAGATTGCATCATATTTTTTAGTTTTTACAGTCAACAAATCAACTCTTGTATAAATTCTTGATTTAGAATTTTTGTTATCCATATTTTGTGTACTAGTGGCATGAGATATATGGTGACTACCTGAAAGAAAAATTCTAAGAGTGCCTGTGATCATTCCTAGATTCCATGCAATCATTTTAAAAATTCTATAAGTCAAATTCAAAATAATTTTTGAAGCAAAAAATCTGGAAAGTTAAAATTTTAAATATTCATAATAATTTTTTTATTCTATAAATATCTCATTATAATTATTGAATTTGACCATTATCATTTTAGTGCAGGTTAAAAGTCTTTTCAAATTTCTCTGATCTCTAGTCTCTGCTTTCATAGATCATGGGGCATGAAAGGTGGCTATAGTAATTACTATGTCACATTATTTTTAATCTCATTAGATTATAAGGATTTTTAAATTTCATTGATGACTTTACTTTTATAATAATTTCAATAATCAAAATAATATTTTTGTCAAAAAGATATCAAATTTTTCCAATTCAGAAGATGGAAAATTTGATAAGCAATTATTATAATCTAATTTTAGTGTCTACTGTGAAACAATAGTGATTTTGTTTAGCAAGTCTAAAGCATTCAGTAAATTTTTTTGACATAATTTTAATAATATGTTCTGCTATCCAGGAAAAAAATAAAGACAATAATACAGTTTTAATACTATAATGATAGATATACATCAGTGTAATATGAAAAAATAATTAATTGATGTGCTTTTTCTCATTTTAAAGAACTTATTCTCAATTTTTTAATAGCATGTGTAAGATAAGAGAGAATTTGTTTGCTATAACTTTTGAATATTTTATCATTCCTTTTTGAAAATAGAATAGTTCATGGACAAGAATTAATATAATAGGTTTTCTTCTACTTCTTTTCTTAACTCTGCTATTTCTCAGTCATTTGAGAAATATTGTATGAAAATGAAGGAACGTGCTAAAGATAAGCTACTATAGCAATTAAACCCAAAAAATGCAAAAAGTATAGCCTTTATAGATTAATGACAAACATCATCAAAGGCTATAATTTAGTACCCATAGATATAAGATTTTTTTTCACCAACTTTTCTTAATTGAACAAAAGCAAATTTAAATTAACTTCATTTTTAATATCATATGTCTTTATGGGTCTTTCTCTTTTATTTTGATATTATGTAATATCAAAAATTTTATGCACATATAGAAAACAATTTAATACATTGTCTATATCTTTCTTCACAAATTTTTTCTCAAATTCACTTTTTGTATAATTGTTAATTGAAAACTTTATAACTTTCTCTAACATGAATATTTTATTATAGGCTAAGTATCACAACCATATAATAAACTAATAAATATGTATGTGTCTAGTACGATTTAATTTTGTTTGTGATTAATGGTTTTAATTTTTCAAATCCTGAATATGGCTTATAGACAGGTTTTTGTTCCAGCTATTTTTTAATTTTATTTCCTATTGTCATTCAAGATCCTTACTGATATTAAATCCAATATTTTCAACTTCTTTTATAGTGTGAACTCCATTTTCATCAACACTGATTTTTTTATTTTTTCTTTCTCAAGCTCCAATAACTTTCTTTTTGCATAGTTATATATTATTTTGCTTTCTCATTTAACATCTCTAATGCAGAAATTGGATTGGACATATATTTAAAAATTTAATGAAATATGTTTCAAGGGAATGGTGAGTGGAAACAAGAAGATAGGATAAAAAAGACTGGCCTTTCTGGATAACATAAGAGATGAGAAAAGATACATGGAATGGAAGAACTAGGCAATAAAGAGAACATAGTGGAGAAATGGATGAAATTTATGTTGTGGCTGTTTTCTGGACATGACCATAGGACAGAATACTATTGATTGACTGAATGCAGATGTTAGTGTTTATTTTTTCCTGACAATATTATACCATTTTTATATCTTAAATTATTTTATTTCAATTTTTAATAGTTCTTTAAACAATTTTTCGATTGTAAACATAGATCTTTCCATATGTCTGATGAAGATGGTTTGTAAGATGAAATCATTTTGTCTGCTGATTTTAAAGTATCATTGATATTCTGATTTAAGTATTGCAAATCACCATTTGTTTAATGCTGTTAAAGGATTTTTGCTTAGAAATCTTAAACCAGCTTTGTAATTAAACCAAATTGTCTCACAATTATTTAACTCTCCAAATTCACTGTTTAGCTAATATAAAAATACTACATTTGAATGTTTCCAATTTTTAGTGAAGTAAATATAATTTACCAGTCATGAAGTTCAACAATTGAAATAGTAATATTTACTTCATTATTTGACAACTAATTCTTATTAAGTGACTAGCTGAGGCAATCTTTGTTTGCAAGTGATTTATGAGCTTGTAGGAGATGTTTTTGAAAGTTATATCATATTTAATTTATATTTATTTATTGTCAGAACTCACCTGATTGATATAATTTGTCCTGGAAATACCTAAAATAGGCTACTTTTTATATGGTGAATAGATATCTTTTGAAACCAATTAGAGAAATGATGTTACTGAAATTAGAATTATCACATTATTGAGGATAATTAATCTGCCTTTTCTAACCATTAGAATTACACATATTTTTTGTTTTCAGAGTCATTGATAGAAGCTAAAAATATTCATTGATCAGACTTGTTTATTGATTGCTCATTATTAATTCTCATATCTGAAAAATCATTCATTATAGGCTAACTATAATCAAGTTTGAGTTTAGAATCAATAACTAGACTACTATTTTGATAAAATACATAACAATCTCAATTCATCTGGACTTTTTATTTGATAATGGAGATTTGGACACGTTAATTATTTTTCTTCACAACTATTTTATCTTAATGTTTATTATTATATTTGTATTAAGATATAAATTTATCTAGTGCATCATAAGCCATTTTTTAAATATAGAGTGCTAGATGTGTATAAAATGTATTGATCATTAGTTCCACTAAATTATTCTTTATTAGCTTCGCAATAACTGTTTACGATTTTGTGAGTCAGATTTTTTGAATTATTTATACTTAAACATTTTGCAAAATAAATAAATTATCTGATTCTTTTTTTAAAAAGTCATTACTGGAAAAAGGTGTTGGTCATTATTACACGTCAGAATTTGCAGTTTGAAAGTCTAAACTCTAAAGGAATTGTACCTTTTTTTTTCTTTTTAAGAATTTTAATCACATGACAAATATTAAACTCACAAGCATTTTCATTTTTCAGCATAATTATTATCTTTAATAACGTCTAATATATTACTGACTTTTCTTTTAAATTCTCAAATTTACTCTTAAATTTATCTTCCTTAAAAGAAATTATTATTTTTGAAAATGTCTTTCTTGGTTAAAAGAATGACCTGACTGATGACAACGTAATCATGGGAGTGTAGGTGGTTTCGCTCTACATTTACATTTCCTAACAGTGTATATATAGATCTCTGGAGGTTTTTAGTACTTCAGCATTATTTTATTACAAATATGTAAATTCACAAAATTTACTGGGCATAGTACCATGTGAAAATATAAACACTTAAAACCAATAAAGAGAGATTTCAAATGGTGTGTGTGTAGTGGTAGCCACAATGGTTATGCATATACCACATGGAATTGTATGCAGGCAAAGAATCAAATTCTGATTCTCGCCTAGGTCTTGATACTCATGCTGTTGGAGTCAGTAGTTTTGCCACATTTTGCATCACATTATTTTCAAGTCTATAGTTAGCAAATGAGCTATATGCAAATAAATTATATCTATGTGAGACAATACATATAACAAGATAGCATCACTGGTGTGCATATGGAATATAAACTCACTCATTGATGTACACAAAAAATATAAAATGAAGATATGTAATTCATTTTATCAGTGATGCAGACAGTAGTCTACAATTTTTAGTTTTAGATAGATGAGAAGCCAATTGCTATGATGAAAAATGCATATCCATCTTTCTGGAAATGATCTTTTTCTTAAAGATGCCTTTGAGATTTGGTAACTTTTGGGGTACAAGATAAAAATGAAGAATTCATATGCAACTTGTTTTGGAGATTCTGAAGCTATGGATTATCTCAGGTAAGAAGTATTATATATGGTTTGAAAGATACTTTTGTGAGGAATACAAAGAAATTATCAATGAAGATCTAATTTAAACTTAGTTAATGATACATTAGAAATTATGAAAAACAATAAAGTAATTATGTTGGATGTTGAAATTTCTTTTTTTCCCTTATTTTTTAAATGGTTATCACTATTTGTCTTAGCCTTATTATTTTCCTTAGTTTTTCTAGTTTCTATCAATGTAAAGGTTTTTGCTCTAACGTTATTAAAACTGAAGTTACTGTGAAAATTGTATCTCAGGTCAGTTTTTTTTTTTAAAATTCAATATGGTGCCTGGAAACAACTTTTAGACTTATATGTAATGCTTATTCTTTCAAATGTAAAAGTTAATACAATACATGAACTCTGCTATTGTCAAATGTAAGTATAGAAACTTTGAAACAATTAGGAATTAACCATGTAATATATATATATATATAAGACCTATTAAAAAAAGTGAGCATGGGTATTGAGATTATTGATTTATGCATTTTGAATTTTAGAATAAAAAAATAATTTTAAGATTCTAAAGATTAGAAGAACATATATATATATATGTCATTTTTTTAGATCTAGAATAACTACATATATAAACAGTAAAAAAAGTGAAAATGATGATAATGAAAATAAAATCTATAGAACATAAATGTATGATTGTTTTCTGCCTAAAGAGAGACTGAAATACAAACAGAGTAATGTGAACAAATGACAGCATTAGATATAGTTGGTAATAATACACAATTTTTTACTATACAATCTTAACACACACACACTTTAATAACAATTTCAAGTTTTTGAAGGAGCAAGATAATTTGAAGTTTGTATATATGGTGTAATTGCATTTTCTAGCCATAGCAGAGCAATGATTTGAGAAAAATCTTTATTCTGAGATCAAAAGAGCCATAACACTTTTTTTTGTTTGCTTTCAGATTATGCATTTTATGTTAAATAATTAGTAATCAAATATAGTTTGAATAAAAGTATGACTATGTATGTTTTTAAATGCAAGAGCATAAATATTATGAAGAAATGAAAATGGAATGAGTGTTGTCTTAATTAATTCTCACATGACTTCAAATATGTAAGACATATGGATTTAATATATTTTAGAAAAAGGAAATGATGAATTGAGCAGTCTTGATGGATATTGAGAGTTTTATAACTCTTTAAAGTCTCAAAGTAGTTGGGGTATCAAAAGCTTTTAACTGAATCATTGAAAATGGTGGGAAATAGATTTTACTGTTGTTGTTTTTTTTGAATGGGTTGTCTAATTATTTTTTTTTGTTAGAGTTGTTTCACTGTAAAAATCATGTCAATGGATGAGCATTCATTTTGAAAAAAGACACCACTTTCAGAAACATCCTAAGTATAATAATTTATACAAAAATCTCACTCATAATATTTTAAAACAATATCACTAAAATTTTATTAGTTTTTTATTTTTGTTGAATTCCAATATCTTGACATAATGCATATCTTGAGAGAAAGCATCGCTCTTTTAGGATTGAAAATTTATTTCAGCTAGTGATTTTTCTTGTTAAGAGCTTATCAGAAGCAACAATGTTTTTTCATTGTTATTTATTTTTAACTTTTCAGAAAGATTAGATGTGAGTGTGATATGGCATAACTGTTTAAAAAACAGTAAAACCATGTCTCACCATCCATCACATTACAACTGTAAAATGGGATTTTACAGTAAATACACCAACACCTATTTTATCATCCAAATTTTTCTAAGTTCTTTGCCCACTCAATAATAACAGCTTGATACTTAATGTTGTTTATGAATCATCTACTTAAGCAAAAAATTACCAAGCTTTCTTATAGCTTGAAAAAATTTCCACATTCAATCCATCATAGATGTAATATCAGGTTATGAATATAGTAGTCAGATACATTTACCACTATTTCACAAGGATCTTCATAATTTGTAGGAATAATATTCTGAATAATGCTTAGTTTATTTTCAAGCAGTTTCCTTTATTAGTAATAGATTCTCAACATTATGATTATGTAACAGCTTTAATGAATAACCCAAAGCGATTTTATATATTGATCTAGCATACCATTTTAAAAGCTTTTCAAATAATATTTTATATATTCCCTTGATTTTTACTGCATTGTTATTTTAACAAAGCTGATTCTGCAAGAGAGGCAGTGATATAAATGCCTCAAGCATTGAGATGAAATAGACAGTAAATGAGACATATTTGAAAATATATATAATGTATTTATTTTTATTTAATGCCTATTTTTTTATTATTATGGTTATTGCTTTATTAGTAAATTATTTTGAATAAATCTTTTCAATAATTTTAAAATGCACAGATTCAAAGACTTGCTTCCGGTGCCAAAATGTATTAGCCAAGTCCTGTATTTCAAAGTAAGACTACTTTTTTTTTCCAATTATTTCTTCAACTTAATTCTTACTTGAGAATTTATTTTTGATTAAATGAAAAAAAATAGTGCAATCATAGATTTTTGTTTACAAAAATTTTCAAATTTCTTTTCCAGAGCTTTGATTGGTTTGATTTTTAACTTTCCTAATTGGCAATACATCAGAGCTGTGACATACATTACATTCTGCTCCAAACCACCCTCACATACATCATATACAGCGTCATGTTTTGTGGACAAACTTAGAATAGAATATGTATTGTTTATTGAATTGCAATAACACAGATACTTTGTTATATGTGTAGTATGCATATATAAATTAAAATTATAGTATAAACAAATTTTTAAAAAAATAAGAATATAGATATTAAAAAAAATTGAGGAATACATTTACATATATTTTTCATTTACTAAAAAAATGAGAATAAGTTTAAAAAAAACTTACTGTAATGTATTTTTATTTTTTAAGTGAAATGTGTGACTTTCATTGCTATTAAATATGCTCTAGGCAATTTTTTTTTTTCAATAACTATTTTTTCTCATAAAAGCATAATAAATTAGTCTTGCTATCAAGAAAGTATGATCTCTCTAATTGTTTTGATGTTTTTAAATCAATATGAACTTTTAAGTATCTTTCAAAATTTTGTAAAACTTTTTATATTATGCTTAGCAAATATTTTATTCCTCAAATTATTGCACATCAAATTAAAAATAAATAAATAAATAATAAAATATTTGTGCTTTCAACATAAAGTAAAGAAATTTTACTATTAAACATGATTGTTTATAGTATTTCAAGATGAAAAAATGACAACTGACAAAATTAAAAATTTATTTAAAAATTTATTTTTTAAAATATAATTATGTACAACACCCAGTAATGGAAAATGGCTGCTTAAATATCATAAAATTTATTAAATTTGTGGATTTTAATAGTTTTTATTTGCTTGTTTATATTTTTGAATATTTGTTTGCACTTTTTTTGGATGGAATACAATTGAAATTATATACTTTGATACAGCATTGTTCATGACTTCACTGTACTATTTTCCAATGTGTTTATTTTTGGTTTGGTGGGTTTTGAAATTATATATATATAGAATTTAATTTAAATCTTCTGATAAACAGAGCATAATTTATATTAGGAGAATATTGGCTGACAAAACCGATCTTACAATTATATTAAAAGGAGAAATTAAGAGTACAAAATTTCAAATATATATATATTTAATCTATCTACTCAAAAATATAGATATAATGGCATTAATTTACATTGTGTAAGAATGTGCATGGCAATATCAGATAGACCAATCTTTTATAGCATGTAAATGAAATATTTTTGTATGGTATAAAATTGCTAAAAATCATGTTTAATATTTTTATTTTTGTGTGTAGCACCTATATCTAATGCTTATAAAAAATGTCATAAACTGGGCGAAACTAAGCTGTTCAGCAACCATCTACAAAGTAAGTGATTTGTTTTTACAAAAAAAAAAAAAAATTGAAAAAGATGTGTTGCGTGCAAATATGAATAGAATATTAGAATGCATAAACATGAAATTTTCTTTGAAACAAATTTATTCACAAATCTTTTATTTATTTATTTTTAATTAATTGAGATTGCGCTTTATGCAAAAAAAGTGAAGCTTGCCTAAATCTTATTACAAAGTTATATGGCTTAGCGCTTTCAGAGACCTTGAGTCTCCATATATGGCTTAGCGCTTTCAGAGACCTTGAGTCTCCATAATCATGAGGCTATGATTATGGAGACTCAAGGTCTCTGAAAGCGCTAAGCCATATAACTTTGTAATAAGATTTAGGCAAGCTTCACTTTTTTGCGTAAAGCGCAATCTCAATTAATTACTAATCAAAGGTGAAGTAAAAACTATTATTTTATTTCAATTATTTATTTTTAGAAAATTGGATATTCTTTTTACCTTAATTCAAAACATGAAAGCTGATAGAAATAAACATTTTGCAACTATTTCTTTAATTTAAAGAGCAAATCCCCCCCCAAGATAATGCATTATTATAAAAATGATTAAAAAAACAAGCATACAGTGATATTATATTATTTTAAAATTTTGTTTATAAATATTTAATTAATTTCATTGATAAAATAATTATTAAAATAATCATTACTGTAACTAGATCTATGATGTTATAGAAGTCCAACATTTTTAAGTGCTTATTGTAACAGTAACAACATAAAGAAATATGGAAAACACAATCATTAATGTAATTCTTGGATCAAAGAGTATTATTTTATTGAATCCAAACTACATTTAATAAATAAATATTATAAATGATAACCTACTTTAAATTTAGCTATAATAAACTATGAATAAATTTGTGTTTGTATTTCTTATACTCTAAATAAATATTTCTATGTGTATATATATATAATGTATGATTTTAATTTCTTCAAAGACATTATGGCTGAATATGTATTCTAATCAAGCATCAAATGATGAAATGTTTATTTAACTATATCAGGGTAAACAATTAAGTATATGTGTTATCAATGTTACAATTAATATGTGACCAATAAAAAAATGATTAGTGATATAATCTTATATAAAAAATATGAAAGGCTAAGTTTAATTAAAAATAAATAAAAATTTTATTTACAATAATACATAAAAATGTTATTAATTTGGAATATTATTGGCTATCTTTATTATTTCCAGATTTTTACAGGTAACATTAAATAATTTCAATATTTCTACATGTGGAAGCAGCATACCTAGTATTCTTCCTGCTATATTTAATTGTACATAAATAATAACAAAGGTTATACGTTATTAAGCCTAAAATTGCTTATTATAGAGTACAATTTTCAAATAAAATCGTGAATGTGTTTTCTCAGAAGGATGACTCAAATAATTTAAACATATTATTTACTCTGACTGAGCCTCAATTATAATTTTACGAATACTATTCTTCAAAATACTATTGCAGTAATTCAATATGCTATTGCTGATTTATCCAGTGGTTTAACTCCAAATATATATACGTATACATGTGCACATACTTCTTTACCATACATAAGAGAAGTGCTTCATCTTTTATATATATTACTTAAATAATAAGTGTAATAATTCTCAAAGCTAAATGGATTTGTAAATACCTTTATAGTTAAAGGGATTCCGCCTTTATTATTAAAAGGAGGTTGCCTTGACAACAGTATGAAATTATTGATTGTTATTGTAATGGGACTTTCTAATCGTGGTATGCACAAGATGAGTGTGTTTCTTCTAATGAGTAAAAAGAATGTATCTTTATTATTTACTTTCAAGCATACCTTTTTATATTAAACTCATACCTAAGAGAGAAGAGAGTAAGATTTAAATATATACTGATTCTACTCTTAAGTTATCATCTGTGTATTGTAGTTTTACTCCCGCTATTCTGGATTTCAAATTCAGGGAGATGTTGCATTGTTCTCAGGTTCAGGGAATATTTATATCACCATATGCAATAGATATAATATATTGTTTACATGAAAATAATAATCGTGGTATGTCTATAAGGATATGACTAAGTAGAATTTAACCAGAGAAAAATAAACCAAGAAACGTGTTTTAACATTTAAATAAATTTAATAAACATATTTACATTGACTATTAATATTTAAATAATAAAATTGAAAACAAAGTTGGGAAGAATTCATTTAGACATTCGTGGTTATTCTTCATTTACCATTTTGATCCCATAAAGAATAGCCACTACATGTCCTGATTAAGATAAATCAACTTCAATAGTTCGTATAACATTATTATAAATATAGTAATATATTTACTTATGTTTTTTTTTATATCTTAGTTAATGCTATGATGGTTTAATAGACCCCTTTGTTGTGTATAACGTGTGTGTGTTAAAAGAGAGTTATCTGTTTAAGACACTCCGTAATAAAAGATACACATAGAAAATCTATTAAAATATTAATAATTGACACAACCTTTAAAATAAACAATTAACGAATGTGTGGTATTATTGTATATATATGGAATTAGTATCTATCTTAGGTAGTATCTTACCTTATTTCATTTATAATGATTGGCTTATTAAAATAAAGAAAATTAAATTATTATATATAACATACAAACAATTAACTATTGATGATATCAACTTTATAAATGGGTTTTACAGTTCATATAGACAATGTTCTGATGGCTTATTCTTATGAATCCATGGTAGTTTCTTTATACACAGTTAAGAATTCAAATCTAGTGTATTTGAAGAATTTATTAGCCTTTGAACTAGAGTTTTGGAATAAGATGTAAAAAAAAAAAGAATTCCTGGTGGATCGTTTTGATGTTTATCAATCCAGGCATGGAGAGGTAGGACAATCTCATGTTGATCTTGACAATTTCTAGCTTCATGAATGACGACTTTTCTCTCACGATGTCCCTCTTGTTTTCAAAAATGCATGATTATTTTAGTTGATATTCATATAAGAAGTGTCGATATTCTTCTACTACTGCATTTTTCAGATTTAAATCCAGAAATTTATACTGAGGAATCAATGGTGATTTCCTTTTTTTTTTTTAAAAAAAAAGAATTGAATGCTTTATTCTGTTCACAACTCTTTGCTTAGATGTTTTAAAACTAAATGTTTCTAGTCGTTTTTTTCAAATCCTTTTGAAAGATTTCTTCAGCAGTATTTTGAGATGGAATTGGTTGACTCAAACCTTAAGATATTTCTTTTAACCTCTTTATACAGAAAATGATAAATTTTGTTACTCAGGTAAAATATTTTTTCCCTTGTATAAAAAGTTCATTGAATCATCATCATCATTAACCATTATCAATTCACTGCTGGATGAAGGTCTGTCCAAGTTCAATCCATCTTCTCCAAGCTTTAGCTTCTCTTTTCTCCACATCATCCCTGCACACTTTCTTATTTCATCCATCCATCTCATGTGTCTCTTTCTGGGTCTTTTGTCCATCTATTATTGTCTCTTCTAGAAAAATGTCCAACCCAACTCTACTTCAGTCGTTTAATTTTTTCAATGACATCAGTGACACCTGTTTGTCATCTTATCCATATATTGCATTTTTGATCTCTTCTTGTTATTCCTAACATGCATCTCTCCATACTTCTTTGAGTGGTCAGAAGTCTATGTATTATTCTTATATTAAGTGTCCAAGTCTCAGATTCATAAGCAAGAACTGGTAAAACACATTTATTAAAAACCTACCTTTTCAAACACATAGGCACATTTCCTTTTAGTATCAAGTTCTTTCTACCAAAAGTACTTCAACCAAGTTTAATTCTATGATTAATTTCATCCATTATGTTTCCATCTGCATTATTAATCTGGCCAAGGTATTTGTAGCTGTTAACTTCTTCTAATTCATCATAATTAATCTTTATTTTCATATTTTGAAAAAATCCATTAAACATTATTTTAATCTTTTTTAATATTTATCTTTAGTCCTACTTTCGTCTGATAACTTCTGCAACATTTCCTGTAGCTCTAAAGCATTATTTCAAAAAATAACTACATCATTTGCAAAATCTAAATGACTTAAATAATCTCCATTTACTTTCACTTCTTTAGCTTCCCATTTTAATTCACAAAATATTTCTTGCAGCACTGCTATAAAAAGTTTTGGAGATATGGAGTCACCCATCTTAACCCTTATCAATGTTGACTTTCCTAGTATCATTATGTAATCCAATTGTTGCTGTTGCATTTTTATAAATATTCTTTAAAATATGACAATATCCTGGATCTATACCTTCATGATCCAATGCTTTAATCACTGAAAAAATGTTTATAGAATCAAATGCCTTTTCATAATCTACTAATCCAAATCAAATATCAAAATGCCACAGCGAATCTAATATGTGTGACCATAAATTAATAATAAATGTTGACCTTATAAAGAAAATACACAAAAACAAATTTAATAAAAATTATATAAATTTTATTGACATTTAAATGATTACATATTATCATTAATAACGAACATATTTATGGAGTTACTACAGCTTTTCAAGGTATTAAAGAAAAAAAACCTAAAGTGAAAAGCTGCTATTTATGTTCAGTGCTGTTGTCTATAAGCTAAAAAAAATATCTTAAACAGAGTTATATAAAAAAAATATTATAATTATTTGCTAATAATAACTAATTTAGAATATAGTTTCTATACTTATTTCACAGGTAAAAGTTCCTTTTAATAATACGTCAAACTTATCTACTGACATAAATATAATATAGGAAGCTTCTAAACAAATTATCTTAGGATCAAAAGTAATGGCTTATTTAATAATTGCCAAAAGTAAATATATTATTACATATGTTCATGTATATTCACGTTTAACATATAATAAGATAAATTTTATCACCTTTTGTATAAAAATAAAATAGATACAGAATGAGAAGAATTTTAATCTCTCAGATAAAACTAATTTGTAAGAAGAGGAATTCACCATCTTTTATACAAATAAAAATTATATATATTATCATGTATGACAATACAAGTATAAAAAGGCCACTATTTGAATTATTTGCATAACAAACTACGTTTACTCTTACTTCTAGTACTTGTATTCTTAATGACTTACTAAATATCAATATAATTCCTTTTATCTAGAATGATGTATTTATAAGATTTAAAGTTTGTAACAGTAATAAATTTTAATAATCATTATATATCCCTTAATAAGCATAATCATTCACACCAAAATTATTACAAGGAATGTTTGCAAAATTGTATTATAGATAAAGCAAAAAAATTTTGTTTTAAATATTATTTTTTTTGTTTTAAAAAAATGTTTTTTTGAAAAATCAGAGAAAAAAAAATGCATAGCAACAGTTCATAATAAAATTATTATTAATGAAAATAAGGTATTTCTTTTTTTAAATCCAAAGTCCTAAATCCAAAGTTCATTTTCAAATTCTTTTTATTTAATTTAATTTTATTTTTAAAAGCATAGGGGATTTGAATTCAGATTTTCAAGCATCCCCCATCTATTCACATTATAAAATTATTATTAATGAAAATAAGGAATTTCTTTTTTTAAATCCAAAGTTCTAAATCCAAAGTTCATTTTCAAATTCTTTTTATTTAATTTAATTGTATTTTTAAAAGCATAGGGGATTTGAACTCAGATTTTCAAGCATCCTCCATCTATCCACACTATCTCATACAACTGATACACATGACCACATACATGTAGAAAAGATAAATAATCACCAATATACATATTTCATGCTAAACCAGCACTCATCAGTTGGTCCAGATTATTATTTCCCACACATATATACAATCAGTGCTCATTTTATATTAAGATAGCAAATCTTCATACTTTAATAGACAGGCTTCAATCTATTCCAACCTTCAACTTTTCAGCCATCCATATCATTGAAAATCTGAGATGAAATCCCAAATCCTATGCTAATGTCAATATTAAGCTCCAGGTTTGTGAAGAGTGCCTGGTTTTCAAATATTTTCTTATTTTTTTAGTAAGATTCCAGGTGATAATTATTGACAAAATAAGAAAGTGAAGATTACAAAAAGTAAGTTTATTTTTATTAAATTTTAAAAGTTCTAGATAAAAAGTCTGTTCACTTTTTTAGATGATTACAGGTAGATATACAATGTATGAATTCTTGGAAATGTTGATAAATTTATTAATTGGTCCATGTAATAACATTCTCCCTTCACATATCTCTAAAATATAATTTCTTTAATGCTGTGGTTTAGAAAAGATAAATTTGTCTTTAGTTAGGTAGGCTTTTATCTTTTGCAGGCTTTTGTTTTATTTTAACCATACACCACAGAGACTCAGTAGTGATGTAGGCAACTAGAATAGAGGCTTCACAAGTTCTGTTGGATTATCTTTAGCCAACTATCATAGTTAGTAACTTTATTATTATTTCCATTTTTTAAAACTATATTAGCAGAAGATGATCCAATTGGATTGAAAGTTTCTTATCAAGTATCAAGGTTTTTTGGTAAGATTAAACACACCCACCCCTTTACTGCAAAATTAATGATGTATAAAATTACTATGGTTATCTCCTAGAAACATGTAATTTTGAAATTGTTCATTGTCCCCTTTGCATACCAGCACACACACACTTTGAACATTTGTTTTCATGCCTTGTTTAACTATTTATAAAATTAATATTTAGAAAAAATAATAAAAATGTAACAAATAATTACTGTTTTTTATATAAGTTTACTAAATTTAAATCTTATATTTCTCTTCCCCTTTCCAATACATATCAGCTCACACAAATATTCTTTGGCAAGTATTAAAACTAAAATAATTGTTTATATTATTTCAATCACCTTTTTTATTTAAAACAATTTTTTCAAAAGAAGATTTTAGTCTCAACAACTTAAAAAAATAAACAGTTTAAAATGAAAAACTTTACACTCAAAACAAATAGACATAATAGATTCTACAGACTATAACTATATATGATAAAAATGAAAAAAAAAAATTCTTTTGAAGATCGCACATAACTTTTTTTATATATTTATAGTGAGGGTTAACTATTACATTCTTCCTGTGTTATGAAAATTTAAAAAAATTGTATTAAGTCAGTGAAATGGATAATAATGGAATAATCTATAACAAGGATATTAATTTACAGATTTAATTCATCTCACTATAACAAGTAAGATATTTTAAGTATTAGCTTAATTATTCTTTCTGATTTATAAAGAACAAATATATTTTTCAGAAATACATTATATTATAATAACATTGTGAATCATATAATCACCATCTCTTATGCTAACACATAACTTATTAAACAGGCAAAACTCTCCATACAGTAGTGCCACCCTGCTCTAAGATCCAAGGCTCCTTACTGATGAAGGCCACAAGTCAGAAACTAGTCTGGGGATATTTGATGAATAGACACTAGATGGGGATTTTATGCACAAGCCTTCCAGCAGGATCTAGGAGCAGCGCTCTCAGATCCAAGGCTCCTCACTGATGAAGGCCACAAGCCAGAAACTAGTCTGGGATATTGGATGAGTAGGCACTAGATGGGGATTTTATGCACAAGCCTTCTGGCATCCATTGATTACTCTGGTTGGCACAGGGTGGAATTACTGTATGGAGAATTTTGCCTGCTTAACATTGTACATATTAACAAATATAGTTACTCTATTTTAATTAGGCGTTTACTTTAACTAGCTTGTATTGAATAATAAATCAAATTAAGCAAATTATATCATTTTAATTCACAATGAAGCAATATGCATTGGCACTTCAGAATTATAAGATCCCTTTTTATTAACTATGATCTTAAATATAAGTAAGTTTTTCTTAAAAAGAATAGAGACTGTCAATATAAAACCACCACTTGAACAGAGAATTATATAACACTTCAATTATATTATGCAAATTACATAAATATTGAATGACACATTCAATTTCTGAGCCTTCTTAAAAATACAGATTCCTGATACCAAACAAAATTATTTTCATATATGACTGATCTTAATTCTCTACTTTGCTTATGTGTCAACATCATATTCTCCGCTAATTTCATTGAAACAGAATATTTATAAAACAAGTCACTAAGATCAAACAAAGCTCTTAAATTTCTACCAACACATTTATTCCCTAAATCATCTAAAAATACAAATTCTTTATACCAAATGAATTCTCTATCAGCTTCTTGACTATGAGCCCAATATTCTCAGCTATAGCTATATCTACTCACACATTTTAATATTAAACCGCTAAACATCACATGATCACCATTTTTTATGTCTATTTATAACTGTTGTTAAAACAGGCAAAACTCTCCATACAGTAGTGCCACTCAGTGCAAGCCAGAGTAATCACTGGATTCCAGAAGGCTTATGCATAAAATCCTTATCTAGTGCCTACTCATTCAATATCCCCAGACTAGTTTCTAACTTGTGGCTTTTGTGAGGATCATTGGATCTGAGATCTAGGTACAGTGCTCTCAAATGCAAGACTCCTTACTAACAAAAGCCACAAAATAGAAACTAGTCTGGGATATTGGATGAGTAGGCACTAGATAGGGATTTTATGCACAAGCCTTCTGGCATCCATTGATTACTCTGACTTGCACTGAGTGGCACTACTGTATGGAAAGTTTTTCCTGTTTTAACATTTTAATATATTTGGACATTATACTTTGCAAATCTATGCCACTATAAATTTAAACACTTTTTTACCATGCCATCATTAGCCATGGAATGATAAGAACTAACCTTATCCATAATGTTTTGCCTTTCAAATAGTTTTCTATAATCACATACCATCATATACAAGTTTTTTATATTTAAACCATAGAAATATACACTATTCACAAACTTCTTATAATAACCTATTCAATGTAATAGCCATGCCTACTCTTCAGCCTTATAATTTTTTCTATAAAAATTGAATTGCTACCTTCATGACTATTGTTTATAAAACTTATTAATATACTTTAAACTTATCATGATACTATTTTCAAAACAAAATTTGTCTATTACAATGACTTTTCCTTTCTTATTTAAAAAATTCTCAACCATAAAATTATCATTTTTCACACCCTTATTTGTATTTCATCACTACTTTTACTAGTATTTAGTTCTTATTGCTGCAATATTTATATTATTTTATCCATCCTAGCAGCCAAGTCCAATCTGTCTGCATTCCTGCATATCACCTGTAGCCTTACTTAATTCATCAAATTGATTATCTAAAGTGTCACTAACTATGGATTAACTTCAAAGTTATCTTTCCCATCAACTTTTTCTGCATTAAAAATGAGATTATCTTTCCTAATCTTCAAAGAATCACTGATCTCAACAACATTATTCTTATTAGCTTGGAATAATCTATGTTGTCTTTTTCTAAAATGATGCTAACGATAGAGCTTTCAACACTAAAATTATAGTTTTTCACATTTACTTTTATTTCCTTGTCAAATTTAGCATCCACCTTATCAATTAATACTTAGCTGTCAGCTTAAGCTTCAGCTCTTGCTTCATCAAATTTAACTCTTAATGCCTGGTTTTAGCATTAGCTCTCACTTCATCAAATTTAGCATGTAGTGTCACTAGAATTTCTTGAAACCTTTTTCTCATTTCTCAACTACAAATTTTGGGTACACCAATGCATCAGGATTACTATCACTCATAGTTAGTAAAATAAATCACAGAAAAAAGTCTTTATTAAAAAATAAACATTTCTACAATATAAAATATATGTCTTGAGCTTGCTACACCTCCATTGTTGCCTAAAAAGAAAAACAACCAACGAAAGTAAAAAAAAAAAAACCTACTTATTTTTAATAGTTAATCATTTATGAAGAATATAAATTGCTTCCAAGTTAACTTGCCTCATTAAATGTGATATATTTTTCTTTGATGTTTAAGTTGATATAATTATCATAAACAAATCAAAAAGGCATTATTATCACAAAATGTTTTTATTAGTATAAGGTTGCTTAAGTCACTTATCAGATAAAAAAAATCAAATTATAACTATACAAAATGTTTATCAAATACCATGTTGGGCACCAAAACTGTAAAGGTAAATAATACTGGAAGGCGATTTCAAATATTCCATGTATTTGGGTATCAAAACTGTACTGTATGTATAAAGATAATAAGAAAGTGAGGTTGGTTTTTTAAATTTAATATTTCCTACAAACCGAATAAGTCAGAACTGTAACTATAGGCAATACATCAATAATAATAGATCTCTCACCTGGCCAGCTAAACTTATAACAGTTAAAACTTATTTACATCTAAAATCTTCTATTACATATGTGCATGTTTCAAATAAATATACATCAAAATCAAAGGCACGTTTTATTAATCTCGAAATATATATTTAGAATAAAGAAACATAATCCTAAAGTTTCTTTTAATGTAAATATCATATCTTTCTTTTTATATTACAATGATATAATATCTAATAGCAATTTCCTATGGATAGACAAAAAAATATTAGTGTATGTGTATTTAATATCTGTCTAAATATCAAAATGCCATTGTGAATTTAATGTGTGACCATAAATTAATGATAAATATCAACCTTATAAAGAAAATACATGAAATCCAAATTTAATAAAAATTATATAAATATTATTGACATTTAAGTGATTTCATATTATCATTAATAACAAATATATAAAGTTACTACAGCTTTTCAAAGTATTAAATGAAAAAAATCTAAAGAGAAAAAGTGCTATTTATGTTCAGCACTGTTGTCTATAATTTGAAAAAAATATCTTAAGCAGGGTTATATAAAAGAATATTATAATTATTTGCTAATAATAACTAATTTAGAATATAGTTTCTATATGTATTTCACAAGTAAAAGTTCCTTTTAATAATGCATTGAATTTATCTACTTTTATAACATATAATATGGAAAGCTTCTAAACAAACAAACTTAGTATCACAAGTAATAGCTTATTTAGTAAGTGGTAAAAGTAAATAAATATATTACTACATATATTCATGTATATTCTCATTTAACATCTGTTAAGATGATTTTATCATCTCTTACATAAAAACAAAATAGATACATAATAAAAGAAATTCACCATCTCTTACACAATTAAAATTATACATATGTATGACAATGCAAGTATACAAAGGTCACTATTCAGTTTATTTGCATAACAAACTATGTTTACCAACACTTTACTTCTAATACTTGTATCCTTAATGATGCACTAAATATCAATACATTTTCTTTTACCCTAGAATGACACATTTATAAGATTTAAAGTTTATATAAATTTTAATTATCATTATATAACCTTTAATAAGCATAGCCATTCACACCAAAATTATTATATGGAATGTTTGCAAATATTGTATTACCAATAAAGCAAAAAAAAAAAATTTAAATATTACCTTTGTTATTTTAAAAGAACATTTCTTTGAGAGATCAGAGAAAAAAAAATGCATAGCAACAATTCATAATAAAATTATTATTAATGGACATAGTGTCTTTATTTATTTATTTATTTTAATCTAAAGTCCTAAATTTGAAGTTCATTTTCATATTCTTTGTATTTAATTTAATCTGATTTTTCAGCAGATTTCCTGGGTGCTAATTATTGACAAAATAAGCCGGTTGTACCTGAAACTTGTTTAGATGATTAGGTGGTTATAAAATTTAAGAATTTTTGGAAATGATAAACTTATTAATGGGTTCATGAAATAACATTATTCCTACAGATATCATTAAAATGTAACTTCTTCAATGCTGAGGTTTAGAAAAGATAGTTTTTCATTTTGTTAGATAGGCTTTTGTTATTATTTTAACATTAGTTGACCATAATGTAGGTAACTAGAATGGATGCTTTACAAGCTTTGTTGGATTATCTTTCTCTAGCTGACTATCATGGTTAATAACTTTACTATTATTGCCATTTTTTAAAACTATATTAACAGAAGATGATTTAGTTGGATTGATAGTTTCTTATCAAGTACTAAGATTTTTTTAAAGTTAAACAACCCCCTTATTGCAAAATTAATGACATCTGAAATTACTATGGACATCTCCTAGAAACCATGCAATGCTAAAATTTTCCATTGTTCGCTTTGCATACCTGCACACACACCTTGAACATTTGTTTCTCTGCATTTAACTATTTTTAAAATTAACTTTAATATTTACAAAAAATAATAAAAATGTAATTTAAATAATAAATTTTTTTATATAATTTTATTAAATTTAAATTTTATATCTATCTTGATCTTTTAAATACATATTAGCACACAAATATTCTCTGACAAATATGAAATCTAAATTAATTGTCTATATTATTTCAATCATCATTTTTTAAATTTAAAATAATCTTTTCACTTAAACGCGAAAAAAATATTTCAATCTCAATTTTTTTAAAAAAATAAACATTCTTTAATGAAAAACAACTTCATGCTCGAAACAAATAGGCACAACAGATTCTATATATAAAGTGATAATTTTGTCTGCAACAATATATGAAAAAAATGGAAAAAAAAATCTGTTGAAAATCGCATATATCTTTTTTTGTTTTTAATTTACAGTGAGGACTTACTACTATAATATATATTACACCATATAAATCTTATATAAAACTAAATATACGAGCAATTGAACTACCTAAAAGAATAAAATAATTACAATATAAATTATTTTTATCTCTTTATAATCTTAAAATATCATGATTTTACCAAAATTACATTATTAAAAAAACTTGTAAGTGTAAATTGGCTTCACTTTAGATAAAACCAGAACTTTCTTTTAACCATGTTCTCACTCTCTGAAATTAAAAGTAATATAATATTTCCATCTATTTTTTTTTTTTCAATTTAAAATCAATGATTCTCTCTCTTTCTTTTTTTACTCATACATCTCATTTTAATAAAAGCTATTTTGATGTTTTTAAATAATTAAACTTACTTTGAAAGAGAAATGAAAATATATATATATTAAAAAAAGAAAATATTTTGGGCAGTTGTACTAAACACAATGAAATATTAATGAAAATAAATCATTATTAAGAAAGTTAAAAGAGTGTGCAAGTTGAATTGATTATAATTTATAGATAAATAAATAATAAAAAATATGTTGCTCAAAAAAAGAGAAGATAAATGATTTTCAGTTAATGGAGGGGGGGGGGTAATTATAATACTTTTAAATAAAATTTTTTAAAGTAGAGTATAAAAAAAAGGAAAGTGATCTAATATATAGTTATTTAAATTTCAGATTATACATTATATAAACAAGTCATATATCTTAGTTATATTTATGGTTCATATTTATGGTTACAAATATTAAGGAACTTCATTATTTAGAATGGTTGGAGTTACAGCAAGACAGTGTTTCTGAATAATAAAGAATCTAACATGTTGGATTATATTACTAAGTTGTCACGATTGCTGAAGTTATCTTTGATGCAGAGAAGTTAATATTCTTACATAGAAATGTAAAAATAATTATTCAGTTTGATAAAACCCCTATGAAAATAAGAAAAACATATACTTTCATTTAGTTTCTGTTCACTATTACTTTGCCCTGTATAGATTGGAGCAGTACTAGATTGATAGATTCGGGAATTTCAGACCTACAGAATCGCAACCAGTTCTGTCATTTCTGGTGCTTGAACTTCAGATGAACTCCCAGGTAATAAAGTCCTTTGATTATTATTCTTACTTTAATGCATTGGATAGTTAATTACACTCAAAGAAATTTGAAGCAAGATACATCTGATTATTATCTAAGCATTTATGTTTACAATTAAAATGACTTTTTAAAAAATTAAAGAAAATAAAGGTCAAACATTTTTTAATTTTAATATTAAAAATATTAGTCTTCAAAAATCCTACTATTTTAAAAAAAGTAAATCACGGTTCTCAGGAAGTCCAATTATAATAAGGATGCAGATTAAATATCCTGCAGTTTACATTTAGAAAAAAAACTTTAATAGTTAATTTTTAATATTCTTCGATATGAAAAGACTAAGTAATATATATACGTCTATAAAAAAATCTAATAAACATGACTGACAATATAAGGTAAGATTATACAAAATATTAATTTCATGTCTATGATCTATAAATATGATTTGTTAGAAGTATTAGTTTATTGCTGAAGTATATTTTACACGTTAGCTTTTGTTAATGTAAATAATGTATGTACTTATTACTCGTCTTTTGAAAGCATTTTTAGAACGGGATAAATTATTAATAATAAAGCCATTTTCAAAATTATTTCTGGTTAATGAAATATATATAATGAACTTATTTATTTTCAAGTTATTGTTGTTTATTTTATCAGCGCATTCCTCATCTCCATTCCATCATTAAGCATCCAATCACTAACACAGAAGTTCAGACCAGCTTCTTTTCCTTTGCATGCATTTTATGAATAACCTTTGCTCATCAAATGAATTAGAATTGATTGGAATATATGGAATTGATATGAGGGTTGTGCAAATAAATATAAAAAAATTTGAAAATATCAATTTATATTTTCATTTACAGTACGTTGTTTAAAATATTAAACCGAATATATGTGTGATATAGAAACTTTATCCCTAAGCAAAAAAAAAAGTGATTCATACTTTTGTTTATTAATTATTTATGCTTTTGATTATATTTTAAAAAGAGAATTAATTTTGCATAAGTAAAAAGTTAAGACTTAATAACATTATCTCAGTAAGATAACTTAAATAGTTATAAAAAAGACACGGAGTTAGACAACCTGAATAAACTTTGATAATAGAGTAATTGGAAATCATTTTGAAAGCTGAAATATAAACTGGTACTCCATATCTATTACCATGGCAGGCTGTTTAACATTAAGGATCTTAGGAATGAATATGGGAGAAAATAGAGGGATAAAAAATGATAAGTAAACATTCAAAGTATGTTTAAAAAATTGGAAAAGAAATGATTTGTATAGTCTATAACATATATCTGATACAAAGTTCAATTTATTGGAACACATTAACTTGGAGGAATACTAAAAAACTACTGCAAGCAACTAATATCCAATAATAATTTAGATATGAAACACAAAATATATGATGATATTCAGTAGTTAAAACAGGAAAGCTCAGAAAAATATAGAAATTTAGGGATAACATAACACAGAAAAAAGAATATTCTCCAAACAGTTGTGTTAAAATTGTGGAGAAGAACAATTTCAGCATCAGTCTAATACTGTAAAGTTATAAAAAAATTTGAATTAATATAGAAGTTGAAAATAAAAGCAAACTAGTTCTCATTAAAATTTAAAAGCTAAAAATACATCAAATAAATGCTAAAAAGGTAAAGTTAAATGAAAAGTGAATAAGAAAATGAGAATTAAAAGATAAAATATTGTTAATATAACAAATAGAGTCTATTTTGAAACAAAGCAAAAACTTCAGACATTACAAATGAAAGATATGACTTAAATTTATATGTTTTATCTCAGTTTGCCTCTAGTTCCAAAGTGCCTTTTAAAGATATAGTGAAGTTATTTTGGATAAATTTACAATACAAAAACAACACTTGGAGATTTAAAACTATACTATTAAATATTTATCTAATTTTGTAAATGAAAAGACCACATTAGAATTAGGAATTGGGATTAAGAGCATTGAAAAAGAATATATGAAATATGAAAAAAAGAATTAGGTATAAAAAAGGAAAGTAGAAAGTCAAATAAATATTATACAACAAACAAAAATAAGGTTTTGTACCAGAAAATTTTGATTAAACATCAAATGTTAGTCTTGGTATTAAAAAATATTCTTACAAACATGAGATGAAGAATCAGTAGTAGTAAAGTGTTAAAATATTTCATACTTATTAAAAAAGTAGAACTGATAGATATTTTATAACTGTAAAAATGAAAAAAAAGCCCTCTAGTCTAACTGACATCACTTACAAGAATTAATATCTATAATATAGATATAAATTTCATTTCTAAATTGTAATGGAAATACAAATATAAAATATAAGATACAATTAGGGCATTCTATGATATATAAAATATGATACACTGGCAAAATAATGATCATTGATTAATATTCCTACAATTTCTATTTTTGCAGACTCTATATCCCTAAATATGAATGACCTTAATTTAAATCATAACAAGCACAAAAAATTGAAATTGGTTATTATATTGTGATCAGTATTTTTTATTTTGAAGCATTACATTTTAACTGATGTACTTATAAATATGTTCTAATGATAACAGTAGTGTTTACCAGTGTTGACAAGTTGTATTTTAGTATTTGAAGTTGTGTTATCATGTGTAATCAACATTTTAAAACTTAGCTTAATGAGATTCTTATGTCAAAGTGAAATGAAATGTTGATCAAAGTGACAACAGAGGAAGATAAAAAATGGTACAAAAGATTCATTATTTGATAAATTGATTTTAAAAACCTATGACCACTTTAAGAATTTAATTTAATTATAGGAAAAAAACTTTTCGAAAATTAAGAATTTTTTTTCTAAAACTCTGCCATATAAACTTTTCCCCTTATTTTTCTAACTTCACTATTCTTACATTAAAGTCAAAATTGCTTTAACACATTCTTAAATTACAATATGTTAATTTATGTTTTATTACTATTTATGTAAAATCAGAAATGTCTAATTTTATATTTTACTTAGTGTAATATGTTTTATGAATTATATTGATGTTTATTTTGGTGTTACAATTTAATTTGACTACTTTATTACTTTATTAACATTATATTTTGCACTTTTTATTATTTACTAAATTTGTATCTTTAAAAAAGTTATTTATGTTTATTCCAATTTATTCATATTTTATAAAATGTTTGATTTAAAATATATTTCATTTAATATAATATACGTGCATAAGATCACACATGATATCTCTTTATTTAATATGTCAGTTAATAAAAATCTATTTTAGTTTCCCTGCTTTAATATATATACAAATTTTCAATAAAGAAACTTGAAAATCTAAATAAATTCTGTAGCAATTCATCAATAGTAAGTTTTAGTAAGCAGTGCCTTCTTCCATTATTAAAAAAAAAAAAGTAGGATTCAAAATGAGTACCTTTAACTTCATTTTATTATCAAGCTAATAGCCTGCTGAAATTAAATAAAAAATATAAAAATTATAATTATTGTAATATCATTTAGTAAACACTTATAACTTAAGCTTACAATAGATGGTACTAGATAAGAAAAAGACTAATTGCTCTTGCTTACATTCCTGTAGTAAGGAGTTGATATCATTATCATTGAGTAGAAGTTGATATCTAATGTTAGAATAGAACTGAATGTACTATATATATATTACCATCATCATTTTAACTACTATTGATTCATTGCAGTAAAAAAGTCTCCAAGTTCAATCCATCTTCTCTGATCTCTAGCCTTTATTCTCCACATCATTTCAGCATAATCCCTATTTCATTCATCCAACTCACACGTGGTCTCTTTATAGGTCTTTTACAATTTCTTGGAATTCAATTAAGATTTCAAACTGTCCATCTATTATCATTTCTTCTAGCAATATGTTCACCCCAACTCCAATTCAACTTCTTAATTCTTTCAATGATGTTACTAACACCTGTTTGTTCTCTCACCCATATATTTCATTTTTATCTCTTCTTATTACTTTTAACATATATCTCTCCATACTTCATTAAGTGGTCTGAAGTCTCTGTATTGCTCTACTGTTAATT
The DNA here is from genome assembly GCA_028023455.1 of Epiperipatus broadwayi. Classification (NCBI taxonomy): domain Eukaryota; kingdom Metazoa; phylum Onychophora; class Udeonychophora; order Euonychophora; family Peripatidae; genus Epiperipatus; species Epiperipatus broadwayi. The sequence continues at coordinate 8,626,807 of JAQFVV010012417.1, forward strand.
ATCCAAGTCTTAGATTCTTAAGCAAGTATTAGTAAAGCACATTTATTAAAGTTCTTCCTTTTCAAACTATAGGCATATTTCCTTTAAATATTATTATTCTATGATTAATTTCAATCATTATGTTTTTATCTGAAGTAATAATTTAACCAAAGTATTTGTAGCTATTTATTTCTTGTAATTCATAATTATCAATATTTATTTTCTTCTTTAAACATTACTTTAGTCTTTTTAACATTTATTTATCTTTAGAATTATTTTCTTATTTCCATCTGATAATTCTTGCAACATTTTTGAAGCTCTAAAGCATATTTTGTAAAAACAATCATATCATCTGCAAAATCTAGATGATTTAATCCATTTACTTTTGTTCTCTTAGCTTATTATTTTAATCCACAAAATACTTCTTACAAAACTGCTGTAATTTTTTTTTTTCATGTGTCAAAGGAAGTGAACCTGGGATAACTGCTTGTAAGGTAGCTGTGCTGAGCACTCAGCCACCAATGCTTGACAGAAAATTTTTTTGAGATATGACTCCATCATATATTTTCTCTATGTTAATATTCCTAGTATAATTATCATATCTAATCATTGTTGCTTTTTTATAAATATTCTTCAGAATATGACAATATCATGGATCTATAGCTTGATACATGATATAGCTTGATAATTAAATATTTAATCACAGAAGACATATTTATAGAATCAAATGTCTTCTCATAATCTAGTAATCCAAAGCATACTGGCAACTCATATTTATTGGTCTTTCCTATAATTTCTTTCAATACTTGGATATGATTCACTATATTAAAACCACTTTAAAATCCAGCTTGTTTTTTTGGCAGGTTAAAATACAAAATTTGCTGTAGACAGTTGTAAATATCTTGGCAAAATTTTGGGATTAGAACAGATACATCACTGATAAGTGTGTAATTTCTAATATCTTCTTTAACATTTTTTTAAAACATTAATATTAATACTGCATTCTTCCAATCATCTGGTGCATCTTTATTATTTAGACATTTGGTACATAACTTCTTCAAATAAATGTCTATTTTATCATCTGTTTTTTTTTTAAATATCAATTATAATTCCATCTTTATCTGAAGCTTTTCTCTTCTTCATAGATTTAATTGCATTTCTCACTTCTTCAATTTAGAAAATGTAATAGTTGCAGGAGATACTTTTTTTGTTTTTTATTACTATATAATTGTTAATAGAACTCTTCTATACATTTGATGACACCATTTCTCTTTTTTGGTAAGAGTTCCATTTTTTTTTTCATTGTAGAAATAAATTTCCTACAATACCAAGATGTTCTTCTTTTACACTCTTGAGACTTTTTTTCTTTTCTATAGATTTTCTTACTAATTCATATTACACTTTCTTATATTATTATCAATTTTTCCCCCATCATTCTATAAAATTTTAAATATTCAATTCTGCTTAATATATCATTTTTATATATTTTTATACTCTTTCTTTTCTTCATAAATTGTTTTGTTTCTGTCAAAATTTTATTGGTCAATTGTTGCTTTTTTGTATGAGCTATGTTTGTTGGGTAATAGTACATATACTGCACCCCACCACTTGGTATGCTATTTTTTTCCAATGCACATCATTATACCATTTTAGTGGGCTAACTCAGGCTAATACTACATCAGTGTTGTTGTAGCTGTAACAGGCCTCCTGATGGCAATGTTTCTATGCTTATGTAATGAAATACCATGCCCATTGTTTTGTGACATAATTTCTTAAGTGAGCACAATTGACTTTTCACTATGGTATGATTTTATGGCTTCCGTATTTTAAGTTAGTGAAAGTCTTAAAATATGCATTCCCGAATAATTATGATAAAGCATACTCAAAGTAATAGTACATAGTAAGAATTGTCAGCCCATTACACATGCTTCCCTACAATTTGTAATTGCACACAACTTCATAAGGTTAGGAAGAAAAGCAGAGTTTGGCAGAGTTCACACGAAAATCACATTTTCACATGAAAATGTTTGAGGTTGCGATTCCTTTTGGAAATCATAAGGTTGGTTTTGTTAGTCTACTGCATCTTTTGGATGACCCTTTGGATCATTAAAACCATCGTTCCCCCTATCGTGCACATTTCAGTGCTATGCACTGACTTATCCTCCCTCCCTGACCCTTCCTTATTTTGCAAGTTGTTGTTTAAACTGAATACATTTTGTATGACTGGTGAAGCCATCATTTTCCCTCCCTGCACATTGATGCACTTGCTGATATCATCTTTCACAAGTTGTTGTCCAAAAGCACTTGTTTGTTTTCAATCAAAAATAAGTACAATAATTAATTTATACATGTCTTTTTTTTTAAACTCAAAATATACATAAAATTGGACAATAAAGACAAAAAAATCATAGTATTTTTATATATAAAAACTGACAGCCCATAAACCATTAAATGTGCATTGAGTGATAAACAGTGCCATCAAGTGGTGGAGTGCAGTATATGTACTATTACCATATGTTATTTTGTTTAAATCAGAATCATGTTCAAAAATCTATTAATATTTTGAAAACAATTTGCAAATTCTTATTTAAATTTACTGGAATGTTTTTGAAGATTAGAAATATTAACTGGGAATACTGTTTATCTTATAAATTTTTGTTTCTCTAGTTTTCCATTAACACCTATCTTACATCTCATTAATATATGATTACTTCCTGTGTGGAATTTATTAATAACATTACAATCTTAAAATACATGTTTTCTATTAGCCAAAATAGAATCCAATTCCACCACATCTTTATTTGGATGTTTCCATGTCCATTGGCATTTAACACTTTACTCAAAAACACTTTCCTAAAAAAAAAAAAAATCATAATATAACTTTCTTTTTTCTAAAAACTCCACAAGTTTATGTCTTCTCTCATTTATATCACCATAACCAAATTTACCTATAATACTTTTATTTTCAATTGTTTACTATGTCTGCTTCCCATGACAATTTAAAAATGTTGTTTGGTCTGATCAAAAGCTTTTTGTATATCCATATAAAAATGTCTTATTTCTTCATCACAATAAAAACTTGTTGTGATATAAACTCAAATTATCTGCATTTGGTATATATCATTAAATGGAATAACTTATCTTGCCACTCTATCTGATATGCCATCAATCTCCATAATGTTGTTCTTTTACATTCTATTTATAATGAAAAATAGTACCTCCCAATAATATCCCATTTACTATTAGATAGCTCTTCCAATTCTTGCAATCTTCACTCACTTAAAAGTGATCTGCAATCGTAAATACCTAAATAAAAGATTGCATCAAATGACAACCAAGGTCCATAATCAGAAGATTGTTAGCACTCTCTCTCTCTATATATATATACGTATAACTTTTTGGGCTATAGCAACCACCATTATCAAGGTTAACCTTGATAATGGCGGTTGCTATTCCATCGAAATATCGGTGTTTAATGGAAAACGATAATGGCGGTTGCTATTCCATCGAAATATCGGTGTTTAATGCAAAACAATACACGGTATAGCACAAAAAGTTATAATTTATATATATATATAATTGTTGACCTTAAGTTAGATTTATATTACTACACCACAGGTGTTATTAGTTTCAAAACATTAATCCTTTTTTAAATCTCCAGCTATTAGCTTTATTGTAAAAGAAAAATAATGACTACAAGCATAATTTCATTTATTCCAGATTTAAATCTCAAGTTTTAATTAATAAAGACAAGGTCAGAAATTGGTTTAAGGATGAAGCATTAAATTCCTTCTACCAACTGGTAAACATTTATTATTCAAGCTTACAATAAGTGGCACTAGAGTAAAGAAAGGAGAGGTGTTTTTGTTTATAATGCTATAATAATGTGAAAGAATCAATTAATGTGCTGATATCTCATAGTCAACAACTCTGAATTATTATATATGTATTGATTTAATAGCAATAAAAGATTTATGATAATGAGCTAAAAGAAGTTAAGAACTACAAATACCTTGGTCACATTATTATTACATATGGAAACATAATGGATGAAATTAATCATAGAATTAAATTTTTTTGGAGTACTTTGGTAGAAATAATGAATATTAAAAGGAAATATGCCTATGTGTTTGAAAAGGAAGGTTTTTAATAAATGTGTGTTACTAGTTCTTTCTTATGGATCTGAGACTTGAACACTTAACAGAAGAGCAATACAGAGACTTTAGACCACTCAAAGAAGTTTGGAGAGATACATGTTATGAGTAATAAGAAGAGATCAAAAACAACATACATGGGTGACAGAACAAGCAGGTGTTACTGATATTGTAAAAAGATGAAGAGACTGAAGTAGAGTTGGGCTGGACATATTTCTAGAAAAGATGATGATAGATAGGTATTTAAAATCTTAAAGTGATTCCAGGAGATTATAAAAGACCTAGAAAGAAACCACATGTGAGATGTATGAATGAAATAAACAAGTGTTCTGGGGTGATGTGGAGAAGAGAGGCTAGATATATAAAAAGTGGATTGAATTTGGAAAGACCTCCATCTTATAGTGGATAGACAATGATTGAAAATGATGGTGATGATGCTATTTTATTTCACATTAATCTAAACCTTAAGAATCTCTATTTTTTTTTATATATGTATTATTATATTAGCTAGCCAGAATATTACATAAGCATTCTATGTTTCATTTTAATATCATTACATTTTGCAATCCAAGTAGAGCTGAATAGGACTTTTTATCTGGGGGAAATACTATTACATTTGGCATTCTTAAATGTGAGATTTGATTAGTATAAGTTTCGTGAGATACGTTATATATATGGTTTCCAAATATATTATTTTAGTAAAGCGTGCCCTACAATTTTATTATCACTTTCCCCATCTTTGGAAGGAAAAAAAAACAAGAATTGTTTCGCTTTTACATTGTCAGATTTTAACCTTCAGAATCATAAAAACTGGAACATGATATCTACTCAATAAAATTTCACCAATGAAATAAAAATGAATATATGCATAAAAAAAATACTAATAATATATTGTAATAACGTAAATTATGTGATTCAAAATTGTAATTTAATTTTTTTTTTTAACGTCTTTCTTTATAATATTTTCCATAGAAGTTATCCTCTCACAAATGAGATGATTGGTAAATCAGATTATGTATTGTACATATACATACAGTATTCAATTATTTAAAAAAAAAAAAAAAATTTTTTATTCTTTTATATATACAGAGATTTATATGTATAGTTCTATTATTATGAATAAGCAGTTCTTTTTATGATTTATTATATAATATTATTTTATTAAATAATATGTGTTAAATTTATTTAACTTTCATTTTGTTAAAAGAGAGTAAATCAGAAAGGTGTGAAATAAAATTGTTAGATTAGGAGATAAAAAAATTGTACACGTGTGAAACAATGAATAGATCTGTACAAACACAAAGATGCTTTTACACTTATTTCTGATTGCTATAGATGGCCAGCTTTGTTTGTTATCTGTATCTTAAAATTATTTTACAAAAGAGGTGCTTTGATGTAGATGATAGCGATCAATTTTAAGTCAAACTTGTGAAGCTTTGATTTTTTTTAGATAAAGATTTCCAGATGTTTTTCGCGATATAAACGATTAAAACAATTTTTTTGGGCAGTTAATCATAAATTTTTTTAAGAGTCAGTAATAAATTTCTTTAGAGAGATGATCAGTTAAATTATTATTATTATTTTGAGACTCAACTCAGTCGGTCCTTCCTTGTGATAATTCTTAAGCAGAAATGTAAGCTCGAATCTTTTTTTTTAAAAAAAGAGAGTGAACGCTTTAATTCTTTTTTCTCACTCTTTGAAAGTTGAAAAAAAAAAAAGAGCAAATGAAATGTGCGTTTATATAAAGCAATTTTCAAGCAATATTAAAGAATAGGAGAGAAATGGAACAAGATTGAATTTATTATAAGTTAGTAATAATTATAAAAAAGATATTAACATATTTGGTTATGCATAAGAATATGCCTTTGCATTGCTAAACCATTTTTTCTGCTTCCTGATTAATACTGAATGAGTCAAAACCGCTGATCTGTCTATGAAATCATGTATCCAGTAATAACCAACAAAATGATAAATTTTGAAGCCAACCACGCAAGCTATATGGAATGCTTTGTTCCTAGTTCCTGTCTTATTAAAAGCTCACTGCCTTCAAACCAATGGAGAAGGGGAAATAGGAGAAAAAGAAGATTTAAAACAGCTATGTAGAACCAAGTTTGAAGCCATAAATCAAATTTTTGTTGATTTACCTCAATCATCTAAAGTGTCAACAGCAATTATTTTTTTAGAGAAGAGAAACAAGCAAATCCACCGGTACCTACTTATTCAAAGTACTTATAATAACTTTTTTCCTTTTAAATGGTAGAAGGAAGCCAATCAACAGTGAATAATAAGGAAATTGAAGAAACAAGCAAAGTCAATTGATTCAGCATTATCTTAAAAGTATCTGCAATGATTTTTTTTTTTTTTTTTATTGGTGAGCAAAGAAAAGCAGTCTAAAATTCAAATTCAGGACATTAATAAGAAGTAAAAAGTATACGGGTAAATATGAACTTTCCTTAACCGATTTTATTCTTTTGCTTATTAAAAGTAAACCTTAATTTACTGGTCAAGGCAATTTTCTTTTTTTTGATACAGAAACATTAAAGACTTGTTTATCTATAGTTATTTGCAATATCTCACAACATAGCACAAACATAGTTTAAATCTTTAAACTTAAATTTTTCATTATTTTTTTTTATTATATATTGTAATGTTGAAATGTTTTTTTTTTTAATTGTTCTTCAGTTGTTAATGATAATGAGCAACCTATAGATATATGCATTTATAATGTTTTTTTTTTATTTTTATTTTATCTTGTTGCATATTAAAAGTTAATATATGTATTTTATTTTTCTTTCGCTATAAGGTTGCAAAAGAGAAAAGATATTTTTATATATGTAATTTTTGGGTATACATTTTAAACATATATGTTAACATTACCGAATGCGTGAATGTGTAACTGCTTACCCAAACACATCAAAGAATAGGTTATATATATGATTAGTTTAAAATAGTAAATTAAAAAGTAGGGCATTACATTTGAATGGAAATGAAATAACATATACAAGTTACACCTGAAATTTATTTTATGATATGATAAGTAAGAAAAGTCTTAAATAAGCATTTATAGAATATGTATTTTTTTAATATTGAGTTAAAACAGCTTATTTTGAGATATCAAGAAAAGTGACAAACCTATATATTAAGTTTATTTGCTTATACTTATATGAATTTTTATATTAATAAGCCATTTATTTAATTGTCGATTTAACTTTAAAGAAGGAAAGAAAGAGTAGTAGTGTTAATAAAATATAATTATATATCTTAATTGGTTTCCGAGTTATTATTAAGAATATTGTGTTTTGTTTTTTTTTTGTCTTAATTCTATCATTTTAAATCAGCATCATTGCTCGCAGTTATTAAGTATTACCATTCATATATATTGAGCAATTACTTGCAAATATTAAGCGTCCGCAAAATAATAGGTAAACTAGAATGTTGATATTTAAGTATTTAAGGATTATGCTTGAGAATAAACAAATTTTGATAATTATAGTTCAACATAGAAAGCTAAAATTGTGTTGTGTCCATGAATTTAGATCATCCTCATCAAAGATGGATATCATGTTATTAGTTAAAAGTGTTTCAAATAATACTATATAAAAGTTATGATCGCCATCAATCATCATTAATAAATTATAATCATTAAATTTAACGTTTAGCGTAATGAATATGTTTTAGTAAATAGGGGTTTATAGAAAATTGAATATTATGTAAAGAGATTCATGATGATCAATCATCACCATTAGTATTATTAAATCCCAGTATGAAATATGATAATTTTAATAGATGCCTATAAGTTTATAAAGATGAATTTATTGTTGTGAGTTTATTAATAAGCCATGGCTGGTATCATCATCACTATTATAATCATTATTATGATATCACTATTATTATCATTATTATGATATTATTATCATCATCATCATTATTACCTTTATTGTGATAAATAATCTAGTTAAATGGCCATCAATATCAATAATGGTCTTCACATGCTTGTTTGGAAGCCATTAATAGGATTATACATGTCTGTTCATCAATATACACTAATGAGCTAGCAATGTCTATAAGAATCTTTGATCTATAGTATAAACTTTGGTAATATTGGGATCTTGTAATTTTATCAATATAGATAAAATGTAAGAATGTCATTTTGTTCAATAGTCATCCAAGTCATGTGTAATAAATATGTACTGAATGAGTTTGAACTCAAGTACACTATAAATAGATACTTATCTAGATTGAAAACAATCTAGTGGCGCTCATGGGAAAACACATGTACTTAGCTAAACTGAATAAAGAGTGATATCATCCCTTTCCAACTTCATAATATTAGTTTTATAAAATATATTTTTTATAAGTTGTCATGAATAGCACCAGTGTGTGCATATGACCATGAATGGTCTTATATATTTGGAAAGAAGGATAGAAGGATTCTTTGTTAGAAGAATCTAGTATTGGAGATAAGCATAAGGCACTCCAGGAATCTCACAGTGGGTACTTTTATTCAGTTGCTATGTTTAATATTATTTTTATTAGATGACAATGTCCAGTATGTTTTACTGTTTAAATGACTGCCCCAATATATAAATAAATACCAAGAATCTTTAATGCTGATATTTTCTTTGTCTATGCTATGATGAATTGAAATAGCTACAAATTATAGTTACAAATACATATCTTTTATATTAATTTAATAATTACAAATACATATTGATATTAATTGATAAATAATTGTTACAAATGGCAATTGATTTATTTAAATTGTTACAAATGGCGCACCAACTAGGGCTCGAAATAAGCCAAATAATGGCTTGAAATACCCCACATACATGAGAGATGGGTAGTATATAGTGATGACAGATGTATAGTTTAAAAAAAAAAAAAAAAAGAATTTTTTTTTTCTGTGCAATTTTTTTTTTATTATTATTAGTGTATACAAATATTTTGGCCTGATGTTTAGATGATGATGATTACTGTTATTGCATTTTTGATGATGATAAATGAATACAGTCATTATAGAGCTTAGTTTCAATTTTTAAAATATAATGATATCACAACTTATAATGTGTTAAAGTTAATAACACTGTTTTTTTTTATATATATTTGCTTATCAATTAAATAAGCATAGAAATATTAATAGCCTTGAAGTGTGGAATAATAATTTTGTTCATGTTTGAAAAGTTTGTGTTGTAGAAAATTTATGATTTTGGAGGTTGGATTGGATATTTGATTGTTGGAGTTTGGTTGGTTGTGTTACGGTTGTGGTGATGGATGGAGAATTTTTGTCATTGCCTTGAGAATGTGATGTATTCATGCCACTGGTGATTGATTTATCTCATTCACTGCTCCAACCCAGATTATAATATCAGTTGTTTTATCATGAAGCAGTTAACAGTAGGCCTGCCATGATTTCGCCTCTAAGACTCCAGAGAGAGCAAGGCATAATTTTTCTGATACATAATATTTCGCCTCTAAGACTCCAGAGAGAGCAAGGCAGTATTTTGTTTTACTGATATATAATTGTTGCCTCTAAGACTTTAAAAATAAGCAAGGCAGTATTTGACAAATTAAAGCCCCTAAGACTTGGACGCAAGCAGGGAAATGCAACAGTGTTTGCAATAAACTATTATGGGTTGTAGTAGCTTAGAGTGATTGAATTGGGGTGATCATCTGAGTGTTCATGGAGCATTGTATGCTTTAAGTGCAGTGATTGAATTCTTTTGTCTATCTCATGATTGTGAATTGCTAATCATTCTTTTGGCTGTCAATATCTGTCGGATCTCTAGAAGGATAGATGAGTATATAAATGACTTGAGACATGAACTCTGTTATAAATCTAGCACATATGCTATATAAGTAATTTTTTTTTTTTGCTTAGTGTATTAAAAAGGGCATAGAGAGAGTTAAGTTTTATAAAAGCATAAAAAAAAAAACTAGATAAATGATGGCATAAAAAGGACACACCAAGACAGAGATAGCTTTTTCTTAAATAAATGTTTTAAATAGTACTATGACCTCATACTTTATCAATCATATATAGGTAAAGGAAAAAGAGTGATGATGGAGGTTAAGTTAATTAAAGGCACTTAAGATATAGATAGATTGATGGGGAGAATTATGGCTGAGAAAGAGTGGTTGAAAATTTTAAGGTATATGAGGATAGATAAAGGTGTTTGACTCTGGATGTATAGGAAATCAGGGAGCAGAATAATAAATCAGAGCAGAATAAATCAGAATATAATAAATCAAACAGAAATAAGTAATATAAATATTTTAATAAATTTATGATGGAACAAGAAAAAGAAATGGCCACTGCAGGGATGAAGGGAGGAAAAAGGCTGAGTGATCGTGAGTGGATGCAAATTTTCATGAATCACATGAATCAGAGATTCGATCAACAATTACAGGAGATAAACCAGATGTTTGATCGGCACTTCCAAACAATCTGTGAGTCTTTTAATAGACAGTCTCAGAGACTTGATAATAAGATGGATCAACCATCACAGGAAATGAATGATCAAGTAACTGATTTAGGTAAAGAAACTGATAAAAAGATGACCAGTCCAGAACAAGAAATAGTGCCAGAGAGTTATGTGACTGTAGTCAAGCCATATGAAAATGAGGTAGCTGCTGTTCAAGAACAATGTAATCCCAAAGAGGATATATACAGTGAGATACATAACCTAGAAATAAAGGTAGCCACTGTACAGGAACAAATTGACCTCAGGAAAGATGTAGTCAGTAAAGCTAGTTTCTTAGAATTAAAGATAGCTGCTGATGTATATGCCCCAGTAAATGTAGCAGACAAGTTTGAGACATTGGGAGCTACCAAAAGGATAGCTGAAAGTTATCATAGAGAGGAGAGCTATGGCTATAAAGTCTCTGATATGAGAATGGGAACGGACCAGTTAGGTAGACAATTTCCCACAAAACCTAGCAAACCAAACATAGGAATGCCTGGGAATATATATATAAATGTAGCAGACAAGTTTGAGACATTGGGAGCTACCAAAAGGATAGCTGAAAGTTATCATAGAGAGGAGGAGAGCTATGGCTATAAAGTCTTCAATATGAGAATGGGAACAAACCAGTTAGGCAGACAATTTCCCACAAAACCTGGCAAACCAAACATAGGAATGCCTGGGAATATATATATGTTAGTGGATGATGTGCAATCCCCAATGAGAGTAGCAGACCTATTGGATGCCCTGGGAGTTGCAGAAAGGAAAATGAAAGGTTATTCTAGGAGGGAGGAGAGATATAGTTATAAGATCTCCACCATTAGGATTATAAACAACCAATTAGGCCGACAATATCCCATGAAACCTAGTAAACTAAACATAGGTAGGCCTGGGAATGATTCCCATCAGCAAATGCAAAGCGACCCGCAGAAGCATACATTCAAAAAGTTCTATAATATATATGAAGGGCCATTCATGCTAAAGGAAAGAAAAGGGGAAAATGCATTTGTACTAGAATCGTCAGAAGGAGTAAAAGGCACATATAATGTACGTAGCCTAAAACCAATGGCACTCATGACCTAAGCAATTTTTTTTTTTATATATATTCAAAATTTTTTTTTTGTTTGGGGGTGAGGCAAAATGTACATATACATACAGTATTCAATTATTTAAAAAAAAAAAAAAATTTTTTTTATTCTTTTATATATACAGAGATTTATATGTATAGTTCTATTATTATGAATAAGCAGTTCTTTTTATGATTTATTATATAATATTATTTTATTAAATAATATGTGTTAAATTTATTTAACTTTCATTTTGTTAAAAGAGAGTAAATCAGAAAGGTGTGAAATAAAATTGTTAGATTAGGAGATAAAAAAATTGTACACGTGTTGTACCGGTATAAATCCACCACGCTTACTCATACCCAGTACCCGAGTTCAAACCCAGTCCACGTTTAAGAATAAATTCCAAAACGCCAACTAAATTCAAACCCAAACCCCGGTATGACCAACCGATGATGACTTTATAACGGCCCGGGGTTATCCCTTTTCTAAGCTGAGCTAGAAAAGGGATAACCCCGGGCCGTTATAAAGTCATCATCGGTTGGTCATACCGGGGTTTGGGTTTGAATTTAGTTGGCGTTTTGGAATTTATTCTTAAACGTGGACTGGGTTTGAACTCGGGTACTGGGTATGAGTAAGCGTGGTGGATTTATACCGGTACAGTTATTATATTTTTGGTCGCCCTCCGTGGTGCTCGATGAAGAAATCTCCCACACCCTGCAGAGTGAACGGAAGTAAACAGTTAAATGATAAAAATATTCAATTTTTTTTTGTCGTTTGTCATAATATTGATACGTATTTGGCGTATTAAAATGCGCAAGTGAAAACTATAGTAAGAAAACAAATGTATAAAATTTTTTTTTCCCTCACACAAAGGTTCAGTAAAGTACTCCCAAATATTGTTAAGTCAGAGTGAAGATTTTTTTTTTGAAAAGAGAGCAGAAGCAATTCGTGAGTGTAATTAATTAAAATAAATGAGTTATTCCATAATGTTTTTGCGAGTTCATTCTTGTCGTTTAAATCATATGAAAAAATAAAGAAGTAGAATTAAGTCCAGTTCTAAAAAAATAAAAACGTGTACGCGTATATATATTTGTGTACGTATATATATATATATTTTCGTTTGTTGTGAAAAATATTTTTTTGAAAAAAGAAGAAAGAAGTAGGATTATTCTTGTGTTTTAAAAATAAAAACGTGTGTGCATATATATGTATGTTGTAATATAAAAAAAAAAAAAAAACCCTTACCGGAGTCAGTATTAAATTTTTTTTTGCATATATAAATCTTAAATCAAAAATTATTAGGTCATATAAAAGTATATATTTGGGGATCAGTAGATTAAATTATCTATTGGTCACATGTTGCTGGCTGGCGCCTATCAAATAAATTTGTCAGCAAACATGTTTGTCCATACAGCAGTGGCGAGTGTTGTTTTAAAAGAGAGTAGGGTGGCATATATAAAAAGAGAGAATTACTGACAGAAAAAAAAAAAAAATACTATGTTATGTACCCATTATGAATATGTTTGTATTATAGGACTGAGGAGAACAGTGCGAACTGGGTGAAAGAAAGTTTTTTTTCCCTGTATATTTTAGTAATGATTTTAGACATGTCATATTATATTCCTAAATAAAGAAAAAAAGCGTAGATAACAAAAACCAGACTGAACGTAGGCGAAGGAAGAAAGAGAGAAAGGAAGTAAGCCACCCAAACAGTATCAGCAGCGGAGGAGGATTTGGCACAAGGAGCAGGGATCAGTAACCTTTTATGATATATACAAATCAAAGCGTTGTACGAATCAAAGTCTTATGCTAAAAACATTTCTAAGGAAAAACGAAGCAGAAATGGCAGAAATAGAAGGAAACAAACAGAGGGAGCACGATCGCGATGCGAAGTTTAACGCGATCCTCAGAGAGGGAGAGAGGACAGAAAGATCATGATGGCCATGTTGGCGCGTATGGTACAGATTGAAGAATGGTATATGGGGTCGGACGTTAAAACAGTTAGGGAAGGTAAAGAAATTAATAGTGCGAGGAGTGGAGCAGAGGACACAGAACCTCAACCAACTAAAATAAGGTTGGAACCTCATGAGAGTAGATTAGTGAATACAAATGCCAACTCTACTCAACAAAAATGTAAAGAATTAGATTTGACAGATATTACTCAGAGTCAAAGTTTTACTCTAGCAGATTTAGCTAAGAATGAAGAAAGTACTGAGGAAATGGTGGTTTCAAATTTACTGGAAGCCAGCCCATCTCAAAGTGATTATATCAGTTTAGTACCTTCTAATGGAGTGGCTGTATCGATGTTGAAAGATATCAATAGAACAAAAGATACTGTTTTGAATAAATCTTCTGAAATCATAAGTAATAATTCTGAGTTATCTTTTCATAATAATGATAAAGATGTTCTGTGGAAAAGTGATGATGAAAGATTAATGAAGTCATCAAAGTTAAAGTTTAAAAATGATGCTGAATGGCCTCCTGATCTGAAAAGGAAGAAAGTGGACAGATCTTTAGTTGTGTACAATGCTGCACATTTTAATAAAACCCATACTTATTTGTTTATGAAATATGATCAGAACAAAATTGATGAGGAGCTGAACTCATTAAACAGAAATAATAAACTTTGTTTTAAAGCATGGACATATGTTGAAAAAAATAGTTTCATAAAAAATGGAGAAAAACTTCTTAACTCCCAAAGTGAAAATGTTATAATGGATGCCATTAGATCACAGAAAGTTAGACAAATTCTTTTAAAGCAAGATACTTTTAATAATGAACAATATAATAATATACCAAAGCACAATATGGTGACCGCTTTTGCTATTTTACTAAGAGATCTAAAAAGACATACCCATAACCCTTATATACCTCCCGACCCAGGGAGAAGGTAGAGATATACAATAAATGATAACCCGGAAAATGACCACTATGACATGCACATGATGATGAGAAAAGGAACTACGGCAATACACCCACCTTTGTAAATATTAAGTTCAAACCCTCACCCAGACTGTTCTCCAAGGTCAATCAATGATGTAAAAAAATGAGTGAAAAAAATGTTAACCAGAAATTATGTATAATCATTTTTTTTTGTTGTTTTTTTTTATAAAGTGACAAGAAATGAAACAGACAGATCGGAGAACCGATCTTCGTTTCAGGTGTTTTTATGTACGGTAATTCAAACTACTGTTCGCCCGCAGTGAGATTTTGTCTATTTTAAGTTATAATATAAATTAGTTATATATATTCTATAGTTTATAAATAAATATGTAAAGTTTCCGTATATAAATGTCGCAAACCATGAAATAATATTCGTGTGTGCGTGGTTTGTGGATTTATATCATTTAATTTAAAGTTTCAGTGCGGGCGTATTTGTTTTAAATTTTAGTTTTAAAATTGTATAAAGTCGTTTAAAAATACTGATCAAAAATCACATTCCTTTGATCAGTGTTTTTAATTAAAATCTAATTGCACAAATGTTCAGAGCAATTAAGTTGTATTCAAAATTAGTAAGGAATTTTTATATGTAATTATTATGTCAATTTAAAAATAGGATATTAAATTAAAAGATTGCTAAAAACAGATAATTGATTGTTGGTCAAGCTGCATCGCTAGAGGCTAGAGAAAGTAGGCGGAGCCTAAAACAAAAACAAGTCGGAAAGGTCAGCAGTGGCAAATTCTAGAAAAAACTTACATTCTAACTTTTGTCGTGTTTGAGAGAGGTAGTCTCGAGACAACACAGCAGTTAATAATAATTCAAATATCTTATTAAGAAGTTTACCAGTGAATCGCAATGTTGATGGGCTAATTGCCAGGAGCTGGTCTCTGCCCGCCAATATGGATCCTCGTGCCGCTGTTTGATCATGTTTCATATACTTCAGAATTTCCAACTTCCAATCTCAAAATTTACTATGCCTTACAAATAACTTTCAAAAATGCGCGCCTACGTCGTCACAAGCCAAGCTGGATGAAGAAAAAGAGAACTTTGTTACACGAACTTTAATTTTCTTCCGTGCTTAATGTTATCAATCAAGTGAATCATATGTAAGTTTTTATATCATTTATAATGCTATTATTTAACCTGTCAGTAAATTTTCTTTTCTTTTTTTTAATCCTCTGCTCTAGTCTTTAGGAATCATTTATAAAATTGTAATTAATGGTAATAATATTTCAACTGAATGCATTTATATTTTCTTATGTTGCTTGTTTCATAGACAAACAATGCCAATAGTAATATTTCCAACTATGTGTAAACTAGTGTGTAATAATGATCAATTAAATTTAAAAGTAATTCCATGTTCTGAATTAAATATTCTTTCACATTCCGAGTTAGTAAATGTAAATCACTTTATTATTCTGTGTTAAGTTGGTATAAAATTACAATCTAAGTTTCAATATTAAATATATATATAATAGTTTCAAAGTGTTATCGTAATGTCATGTCTGATCTGAGAAATAACTCCCTGTATAATTTAATACTGTCGCTACCGCCTGTCAACCTGAAGGGTTAAGAGTCCCAGAGTAAAATTAACTAATTATTGTTTTTCACCTTCAGTTTAATTTCGCTATGTTTTTATTGGGATAAGGATCTCAGCCTGTGGCATAGAAACAGACTAATAGTTTCCTGGTTTTATATAATTTCTTTAAAAAAATCCATTTCAAGTATTCGTCCGTGATGTCTGTGGCAATGCCTTCCCTTCGCTGAAGTTAGCGTCTCGCCATTCTACCATTGGGGAATGAAAGCAGTTTTCTTTCCCGGTAATCTCTTGGATCACCGGGGTTCGAAATGATCCCGGCTGGTTGTCGTGTCCCGGAGCTACTTGGGGGCATTAAGCCTTGTCAAAGTACAAGCCGCCCGGTATTCCGTTAATGCACCGCAAGTGATTACTGTAGGGCTTTGAATCCAGGCAACCACCAGTTCATCTATCTTCCATGTCGTAGTTATATAAAACCACCAGTTCATTTATCTTCCATGTCGCATTTATATAAAACCACCAGTTCATCTATCTTCCATGTCGTATTTATATCAAACCACCAGTTCATTTATCTTCCATGTCGTATTTATATAAAACTACCAGTACATCGATCTCTTATGTCGTATTTATATAAAGCCATCTCCACTGTTCGTCTACGTTCCGGCTCGAGCCTATTCTAATAAAATAAGTTAATAAAAATCTTTAGAGAAATATTTTTATTAACTTATTTTATTAGAATAGGCTCGAGCCGGAACGTAGACGAACAGTGGAGATGGCTTTATATAAATACGACATAAGAGATCGATGTACTGGTAGTTTTATATAAATACGACATGGAAGATAAATGAACTGGTGGTTTGATATAAATACGACATGGAAGATAGATGAACTGGTGGTTTTATATAAATGCGACATGGAAGATAAATGAACTGGTGGTTTTATATAACTACGACATGGAAGATAGATGAACTGGTGGTTGCCTGGATTCAAAAGCCCTACAGTAATCACTTGCGGTGCATTAACGGAATACCGGGCGGCTTGTACTTTGACAAGGCTTAATGCCCCCAAGTAGCTCCGGGACACGACAACCAGCCGGGATCATTTCGAACCCCGGTGATCCAAGAGATTACCGGGAAAGAAAAACTGCTTTCATTCCCCAATGGTAGAATGGCGAGACGCTAACTTCAGCGAAGGGAAGGCATTGCAACAGACATCACGTACGAGAACTTGAAATGGATTTTTTTAAAGAAATTATATAAAACCAGGAAACTATTAGTCTGTTTCTACGCCACAGGCTGAGATCCTTATCCCAATAAAAACATAGCGAAATTAAACTGAAGGTGAAAAACAATAATTAGTTAATTTTACTCTGGGACTCTTAACCCTTCAGGTTGACAGGCGGTAGCGACAGTATTAAATTATACAGGGAGTTATTTCTCAGATCAGACATGACATTACGATAACACTTTGAAACTATTATATATATTTAATATTGAAACTTAGATTGTAATTTTATACCAACTTAACACAGAATAATAAAGTGATTTACATTTACTAACTCGGAATGTGAAAGAATATTTAATTCAGAACATGGAATTACTTTTAAATTTAATTGATCATTATTACACACTAGTTTACACATAGTTGGAAATATTACTATTGGCATTGTTTGTCTATGAAACAAGCAACATAAGAAAATATAAATGCATTCAGTTGAAATATTATTACCATTAATTACAATTTTATAAATGATTCCTAAAGACTAGAGCAGAGGATTAAAAAAAAGAAAAGAAAATTTACTGACAGGTTAAATAATAGCATTATAAATGATATAAAAACTTACATATGATTCACTTGATTGATAACATTAAGCACGGAAGAAAATTAAAGTTCGTGTAACAAAGTTATCTTTTTCTTCATCCAGCTTGGCTTGTGACGATGTAGGCGCGCATTTTTGAAAGTTATTTGTAAGGCATAGTAAATTTTGAGATTGGAAGTTGGAAATTCTGAAGTATATGAAACATGATCAAACAGCGGCACGAGGACCCATATTGGCGGGCAGAGACCAGCTCCTGGCAATTAGCCCATCAACATTGCGATTCACTGGTAAACTTCTTAATAAGATATTTGAATTATTATTAACTGCTGTGTTGTCTCGAGACTACCTCTCTCAAACACGACAAAAGTTAGAATGTAAGTTTTTTCTAGAATTTGCCACTGCTGACCTTTCCGACTTGTTTTTGTTTTAGGCTCCGCCTACTTTCTCTAGCCTCTAGCGATGCAGCTTGACCAACAATCAATTATCTGTTTTTAGCAATCTTTTAATTTAATATCCTATTTTTAAATTGACATAATAATTACATATAAAAATTCCTTACTAATTTTGAATACAACTTAATTGCTCTGAACATTTGTGCAATTAGACTTTAATTAAAAACACTGATCAAAGGAATGTGATTTTTGATCAGTATTTTTAAACGACTTTATACAATTTTAAAACTAAAATTTAAAACAAATACGCCCGCACTGAAACTTTAAATTAAATGATATAAATCCACAAACCACGCACACACGAATATTATTTCATGGTTTGCGACATTTATATACGGAAACTTTACATATTTATTTATAAACTATAGAATATATATAACTAATTTATATTATAACTTAAAATAGACAAAATCTCACTGCGGGCGAACAGTAGTTTGAATTACCGTACATAAAAACACCTGAAACGAAGATCGGTTCTCCGATCTGTCTGTTTCAGTGTGAAACAATGAATAGATCTGTACAAACACAAAGATGCTTTTACACTTATTTCTGATTGCTATAGATGGCCAGCTTTGTTTGTTATCTGTATCTTAAAATTATTTTACAAAAGAGGTGCTTTGATGTAGATGATAGCGATCAATTTTAAGTCAAACTTGTGAAGCTTTGATTTTTTTTAGATAAAGATTTCCAGATGTTTTTCGCGATATAAACGATTAAAACAATTTTTTTGGGCAGTTAATCATAAATTTTTTTTTAAGAGTCAGTAATAATTTTTTTTTAGAGAGATGATCAGTTAAATTATTATTATTATTTTGAGACTCAACTCAGTCGGTCCTTCCTTGTGATAATTCTTAAGCAGAAATGTAAGCTCGAATCTTTTTTTTTAAAAAAGAGAGTGAACACTTTAATTCTTTTTTCTCACTCTTTGAAAGTTGAAAAAAAAAAAAGAGCAAATGAAATGTGCGTTTATATAAAGCAATTTTCAAGCAATATTAAAGAATAGGAGAGAAATGGAACAAGATTGAATTTATTATAAGTTAGTAATAATTATAAAAATGATATTAACATATTTGGTTATGCATAAGAATATGCCTTTGCATTGCTAAACCATTTTTTCTGCTTCCTGATTAATACTGAATGAGTCAAAACCGCTGATCTGTCTATGAAATCATGTATCCAGTAATAACCAACAAAATGATAAATTTTGAAGCCAACCACGCAAGCTATATGGAATGCTTTGTTCCTAGTTCCTGTCTTATTAAAAGCTCACTGCCTTCAAACCAATGGAGAAGGGGAAATAGGAGAAAAAGAAGATTTAAAACAGCTATGTAGAACCAAGTTTGAAGCCATAAATCAAATTTTTGTTGATTTACCTCAATCATCTAAAGTGTCAACAGCAATTATTTTTTTAGAGAAGAGAAACAAGCAAATCCACCGGTACCTACTTATTCAAAGTACTTATAATAACTTTTTTTCTTTTAAATGGTAGAAGGAAGCCAATCAACA
The DNA here is from genome assembly GCA_028023455.1 of Epiperipatus broadwayi. Classification (NCBI taxonomy): domain Eukaryota; kingdom Metazoa; phylum Onychophora; class Udeonychophora; order Euonychophora; family Peripatidae; genus Epiperipatus; species Epiperipatus broadwayi. The sequence continues at coordinate 8,646,726 of JAQFVV010012417.1, forward strand.
GTGAATAATAAGGAAATTGAAGAAACAAGCAAAGTCAATTGATTCAGCATTATCTTAAAAGTATCTGCAATGATTTTTTTTTTTTTTTTTTATTGGTGAGCAAAGAAAAGCAGTCTAAAATTCAAATTCAGGACATTAATAAGAAGTAAAAAGTATACGGGTAAATATGAACTTTCCTTAACCGATTTTATTCTTTTGCTTATTAAAAGTAAACCTTAATTTACTGGTCAGGGCAATTTTCTTTTTTTGATACGGAAACATTAAAGACTTGTTTATCTATAGTTATTTGCAATATCTCACAACATAGCACAAACATAGTTTAAATCTTTAAACTTAAAATTTTTATTATTTTTTTTTATTATATATTGTAATGTTGAAATGTTTTTTTTTTTAATTGTTCTTCAGTTGTTAATGATAATGAGCAACCTATAGATATATGCATTTATAATGTTTTTTTTTTATTTTTATTTTATCTTGTTGCATATTAAAAGTTAATATATGTATTTTATTTTTCTTTCGCTATAAGGTTGCAAAAGAGAAAAGATATTTTTATATATGTAATTTTTGGGTATACATTTTAAACATATATGTTAACATTACCGAATGCGTGAATGTGTAACTGCTTACCCAAACACATCCAAGAATAGGTTATATATATGATTAGTTTAAAATAGTAAATTAAAAAGTAGGGCATTACATTTGAATGGAAATGAAATAACATATACAAGTTACACCTGAAATTTATTTTATGATATGATAAGTAAGAAAAGTCTTAAATAAGCATTTATAGAATATGTATTTTTTTAATATTGAGTTAAAACAGCTTATTTTGAGATATCAAGAAAAGTGACAAACCTATATATTAAGTTTATTTGCTTATACTTATATGAATTTTTATATTAATAAGCCATTTATTTAATTGTCGATTTAACTGTAAAGAAGGAAAGAAAGAATAGTAGTGTTAATAAAATATAATTATATATCTTAATTGGTTTCCGAGTTATTATTAAGAATATTGTGTTTTTTGTTTTTTTTGTCTTAATTCTATCATTTTAAATCAGCATCATTGCTCACAGTTATTAAGTATTACCATTCATATATATATTGAGCAATTACTTACAAATATTAAGCGTCCGCAAAATAATAGGTAAACTAGAATGTTGATATTTAAGTATTTAAGGATTATGCTTGAGAATAAACAAATTTTGATAATTATAGTTCAACATAGAAAGCTAAAATTGTGTTGTGTCCATGAATTTAGATCATCCTCATCAAAGATGAATATCATGTTATTAGTTAAAAGTGTTTCAAATAATACTATATAAAAGTTATGATCGCCATCAATCATCATTCATAAATTATAATCATTAAATTTAACGTTTAGCGTAATGAATATGTTTTAGTAAATAGGGGTTTATAGAAAATTGAATATTATGTAAAGAGAGTCATGATGATCAATCATCACCATTAGTATTATTAAATCCCAGTATGAAATATGATAATTTTAATAGATGCCTATAAGTTTATAAAGATGAATTTATTGTTGTGAGTTTATTAATAAGCCATGGCTGGTATCATCATCACTATTATAATCATTATTATGATATCACTATTATTATCATTATTATGATATTATTATCATCATCATCATTATTACCTTTATTGTGATAAATAACCTAGTTAAATGGCCATCAATATCAATAATGGTCTTCACATGCTTGTTTGGAAGCCATTAATAGGATTATACATGTCTGTTCATCAATATACGCTAATGAGCTAGCAATGTCTATAAGAATCTTTGATCTATAGTATAAACTTTGGTAATATTGGGATCTTGTAATTTTATCAATATAGATAAAATGTAAGAATGTCATTTTGTTCAATAGTCATCCAAGTCATGTGTAATAAATATGTACTGAATGAGTTTGAACTCAAGTACACTATAAATAGATACTTATCTAGATTGAAAACAATCTAGTGGCGCTCATGGGAAAACACATGTACTTAGCTAAACTGAATAAAGAGTGATATCATCCCTTTCCAACTTCATAATATTAGTTTTATAAAATATATTTTTTATAAGTTGTCATGAATAGCACCAGTGTGTGCATATGACCATGAATGGTCTTATATATTTGGAAAGAAGGATAGAAGGATTCTTTGTTAGAAGAATCTAGTATTGGAGATAAGCATAAGGCACTCCAGGAATCTCACAGAGGGTACTTTTATTCAGTTGCTATGTTTAATATTATTTTTATTAGATGACAATGTCCAGTATGTTTTACTGTTTAAATGACTGCCCCAATATATAAATAAATACCAAGAATCTTTAATGCTGATATTTTCTTTGTCTATGCTATGATGAATTGAAATAACTACAAATTATAGTTACAAGTACATATCTTTTATATTAATTTAATAATTACAAATACATATTGATATTAACTGATAAATAATTGTTACAAATGGCAATTGATTTATTTAAATTATTACAGTATATAAAAGATTAAATGATATTTATATTTTAACTTCTTTTTTTTTTTAAAAAAAAAAAGATCATTCATTTTTAAATTTATTTGTGAATTGATTTCTTTTTTAACCTATGTGTAAGTTTTTATATTTTTTATCTTTCAAACTAAACTACAAAACAGCCTTTTATTTATTTATTAGTATTTACTTTCAAAAACATGTCTGTCTATTTATATCTATTTTAGAGTAATTTTTTAACATTAACGCATAATATTAAGGCAAGTAATTAATTTAATATCTTTTATTTCATTATGTTAACCTAACATATTTTTAAACACAGACATATAATGATACAGATATATTATATAATTATCAAACGAAATAATACAAAAAATATTAAAAGTGGGTACACTTTTTATGAAATTAAATCATTAATTCGTGCAGTTGTTTTCTGTATTAACCATTATTTGCCTATTAATAATGGGTTTTAAAATGTCACATATAAAAAGATTTTATAATATTTAAAAATTATCTGTTAGTCTTGGATTGTCCAAAGTATCAGAAATGAACAGGCATGACTAATTTGTAACTGATTCTGAATGGATTCAACGACCACAAAATAATCCTAAATTAAAGTCATGTCTTTAATTCCCGATACTAATTACTGTAGAATATCCAGTCAGTCATTTACCAAATGGTATCATCCATGCATAGTTGTTTCTGGGTCACTTCTAATATAAACAGTACCAGAAGTAATTTATTATAGAAAGAGTAAAACAGTTAATTTCAAAGTATGGAAAAATATTAGTTTCATATCCTGCATAGAAGAATTAGTATAATTAACTTACAAGGCTCAAATTTCTTACATTCACACATTTATATTTGACACTAACCTTCTTAGATAAGTATATTATCATTATTAGAAATCATTTATGAGACTAGAGATTATCATATCTTTTTTTCATGCAGGTATAAATTTCAAATATAATTAAAGATTAATATATCTATTCTTATTAAATACAACTACATGATATCATTCACTCAATTTAATCCCCCCCCCTCCTTCCATGTTGTAAGTGTAAATAAAATTTACTATAAATTGAAATACTTTATGGAACAATCACATCTGAGTAACTTGACTAATCACATCTGAATAATAAACGACAGTTTTATTGGGCCTATACATGAAATATTTATAATATGTGTAAATGTGTTAAAAATCAGGTATTGGTGAAGCTAATTACAGATAATAAAATTAATGACTGAGCACTTTTAAGACATTTTGTCCTCACAATCATAGCAACATTCATCTTACAATAGTGACACCTCATCCAAGCCATAGTAATCAATGGACACTAGAAGGTTTGTGCATCAAAAGCCCTATCTAGAGTTTACTTATCCAATATTCCCAGATTAATTTCTAACATTTGGCCATTCATCATTAAGGGGCCATGAATCTGAGAGTATTGAACCTATATCTTTGGTTTAATGCAACTCTCCAGAAGCCACCATTTATCTTTTTAGTTAATTATAAGATATGAGTTCAAAATGAAAACACTAATGGTTTCAATCTAAGCTCATTCACTTATATAGTCATACAGATTTGAATTCAGTTCAATATCTATACATTTTAGTTTCCTTGGTTTTTTAATAACCATATTCAACATCATTCTTTGACCATGATTAGTAACAAACTACCAAAACATCACATGATCATAATTTGTTATGTGTGCACAAGCTATTAAAACAATAGCAAGTCTCTCCATACAATAATGCCACCCAGTGTAAGCTGTAGTAATTAATGAATGCTAGAAGTTTTGTGCATCAAAATACCTATTTAGTGTCTGCTCATCTAATATCCACAGACTAGTTTCTAGATTGACACCAAAGGATGTTGGTGACCATGGTTATTAAACAACCAAAGGCATCAATATGTTTTAAAATAGGCAAAACTCACTATACATATTGCCACACACAGCAAGCTAGAGTAATCAATGGATGCCAGAATGCTTGTGCATAAATTCCCATTGATTATTCTAGCTTGCTGTGTGTGGCAATATGTATAGTAAGTTTTTCCTGTTTTAAAACAGTTATAAGCAAGTATAAGAAGTTGTGGTTATGTGATGTTTATTGGCATTAATATGTATTGATATTGAACTAGGTTCAGATTTGTATGACTATACATGTGAATGAGCTTGGCTAAAAAATGTTTTCATTTTGAACTCATAGCATTATAGTTAATTAAAAAAATAAAAGGTTGTTGAAGAAGGGTTGCATTAGATTCATCTAGGTATAGTAATCTCAGCTCTAAGACTTCTCACAGATGAAGGCTACAAGCTATATACTTGTCTGGAAGAATTTTATGAATAGAATCTAAAGAGGAATTTTGACGCACAAAATTTCTAGCATCCAGTGATTAAAATGGCTTGCACTATGTAGCATTACTGTACAAAGAGAGTTGCTACTTGTGTTGTTTTAGTGATTTTAGGTATTTATGTAACATTACATTTTCATCAGCAGTAAAATCATTTATGTGCAATTAAAATTATTAGTATTATAAATAGAATACAAATAAATACTAATCTAAACAAATATATTGGTGCATAAATTATAAGTTATTTACTCACATGACTTTTAGAAAAGTCTATAAATAAAAATATCTAAAATTTTAAAAAATACTGTGTTACTATGTAAAGTGTGGTTTATTATATTCTACAATTAATAATTAGAAACATGGTAACATTTGCAATAGCTTTAAGCCAAAATAATACAATGCAAATAGAAGAAGTAGAAAACCATATCAAACTGTGACTAAAATTCTTACCAAATTAAAGCACATATTACCAAGAAAATTTATGTTGATTTAATGGCAGTTAAATTTGTAACTTAAATATTAGCAATACATTAAAGTTAATTAAGTGCAGTTTTTTTAGGATGCCACTTATATTTCATATTTTGTTATAGGAATCAATTGTACAATTATTCAATTATCACAAAACCCAAATTACTATAGAAAAATAAGTATACAATATTGATAGGACATCAGAAGAAGATTAATATCACAGGCAAAACCCTCTTTGCATATTTCCACTCAGCGCAAGCCAGAGTAATCAATGGATGCCAGAAGGGTGTGCATAAAATCCCCATCTAGTGCATGCTCATCCAATATCCCCAGACTAGTTTCTGGCTTGCGGCCTTCGTCAGTGAGGAGCCTTGGATCTGAGAGCACTGCACCTAGATCTTGGGATCTAATGCAATCCTCCAGCAGTCACCTTTTATCTCTACTTAAGTACAAAACTATGAGCCATAAATTGAAAACAATATAATATTTTCAGTCCAATCTCATCAGCTTAAATCGTCATTACTCTGGCTTGCACTGATTGGCAATATGTATAGAGAGTTTTGCCTGTTTTAATAACAGTTAACAGCAAAGCATAAGAAATAGTGATTACATGATGTTTATTGGCTTGAAACCAATCTTGCCTAATAGGATAGTGGTGGCTTTGGTTATTAAAGAACCAAAGACACCAAAATGTATAGGTACTGAACTGAGTTCAGACCTATATGACTATATAAGCTGACAAGCTTGGATTGAAAATATTATAGTGTTTTCAATTTAAGACTCATAATTTTGTAGTTAAGTAGAGATAAAAGGTGAATAAGGGTTGCATTAGATCTTAAGATCTAAGTGCAGTGCTCTCAGATCCAAGCTCACCGATGAAGGCCACAAGCCAGAAACTAGTCTAGGGATATTGAATGAGTAGGCACTAGATGGGGATTTTATGCACAAGCCTTTTGGCATCCATTGATTACTCTGGCCTGCACCAATATGTATAGAGAGTTTTGCCTATTTTAATAACATTTGAGAGCAAGCATAATAAATAATGATCATGTGATATTTATTGGCTTGAAACCAATCCTGTCTAATAAGATTAATAACACTAGACAATATAATTTTGATATAAAATAGAAAATAGATTATTTTAATGGAAATTGATGCCCTGAGTCCAAAAATGATATCAATTTCTTTATTTCATAAACAATTGTGGCACAATTTTGTTTTTTTAGTATCTATAGCTTTAAAAAGTAATGCTGAGAGTTGTTCTCAAACATCTATGTTTATAATACAATTACATAATTTTAGTTATTATTTTTTATGTGCATTTGAGTATTTAGTGTATTTTACAGTCATTTCAGTTGTTATATTCAAGTTGGGATTTGTTTGATATATTCATAACAAACTCTTTCAAAGATATAAAATAAGAAGAGCATAATGGAAGTCTTTGGAGTCATATGCTTCTCTCAACCTATTTATATAAACAGAAGTATTTTAAAAGTCAGACCTATTTTATTTAATAGTAATTATTGGCTAACACATATTTTCAAGATTACCTATCAATTCTGCTTAAGACAGGATCAAATAAGTTCTTACACTATGCATCTTGTATATTTTCATTTGTATCCATGCATGTGTTATTGTGAATATAAAACCAATACTTTAATTTTTATTCATAAAATTTCATAAGTATTTTAAAAACAACATGGGTAGTGTTTTAGGTGTGCACAGAAAGCTGTGTTTACAAAGCTTTCTAGAGCATGCTCAAGAACTTCAAGAACACACAAATTATACAGGAAAGGGGAAAAGTGATTGAGGAGTTATAAAGTACATTTCCAAGGAATGTAATGTAAGCTTTCAACTCATGTACATTTTACTTTACTTGTTAAGTTGTTTTGCTTGTGTATTATATCCCTTTCTCCGCATGTGTAATTTTTGAGAAGAAATATTGTTTTAAAATTGTAAAAGACATACTCATCTTGTAGAAGCCCTTCATAAAATCTCAGGCACTTAATATTCACTTTAAACAGCATTTTGAAGCAAATTCACATATGTTTTGCCTCAGACATGGCAATTTTAATATTTTCCTGAATTTATTCATTTTTTATACTTTATTAAAAGGTAGCTTGTGCCATATGCATATGTATATATAAACTACAGTCACCATTTTTTCTTAAATGCTCTTGATTATATTCTTAATAAAACTATAAATGGATAATACTGTAATTTTTATTTCAAATAAGGTTAATAATTTAAATGTATTTAGTTCACTGGCTTAAACATAAATAAAAGCAACTTATGCGCCATCTTATTGATTACAAAGCAGCTTTTATTTGTGTTTAATATAGAAAAAAATAAAACTGCATGTTGCATTCTAACATTTATGTGTAATATATCCAATTTAATCAATATTAAGTTATTAAAAATTTTATATAGTGACAAAATAATATTTGCATATTTGCCAATAACCAAACATATGGCAAAACAAAATGCATTTTTAAATTGAGCACATACAAAATTTATTTTGGTTTTTACCACAGAAAAATTTTTTTATTTGCAGGCTAGTGTAATGGCATTTAATTGTTATTATACCCAAATAATCACAGATGCAACAAAATTAATAAGATTTTAGATTTGGAATTTAATTTGTTATATAAAATTTGTTGTAAATTAAATTTATTAATTGTAAATTAAGTGTACAACTTCTTTTTATTTAACAAACATTTTTCTAAAATTTAAGCAAAAATTTAAATTTAATTGAATTGAATATTACACAATTATTAAAAAATTAACAAAGCATGAGAAATTTAAATATATTTTAAATAATGAAGAATATTTTAAATGAGTCAGAAAAACTTTACTTTATAGACTTGTTAATTTTGCTTATTGCATTAAGGTGTGTTGGTGTACTTCAGAACTTTATATTACCAAAAAGCAAATTAACAGTTTTTCAATCTATTAAATTGCACTCCAAGTTTAAATAGAACTGTTATTCTCAGCCAGTCAGTTTAGTATTTAATAGATTGGTGTTTTTTCTTATTAAATATTTAAAATCTTTTCACATTGATTGGGAATAGCATTTGTACTTATTCATTGATTTTTTTCCTTTTCACTTAAGTTTTAAATGTTTTGCAGTCTTTTTCAAAACAGTACATAAAAAATAATAATAATTTTTTTGTTTCTATATATGTATATATAAAAAAATGAATAATATAGCATGTTATCAATTTAGCTCTGGAAAAAACTACCATGTCTTCAAAATATAGCAAAAAGTAAAAACCTATAGTAAGCGCAAAAAGATAATTAGTTTATTAATGTCTCATGACCTATCAAATGAATAATTATATTGTATACCAAATAAATAAAAATAAAACAATATCCAAATACTTGCCAAATATTCTAATTAAAGAAGATCAACAATAACATAGTAAATTTAATATAAAAAAAATAAAAATATGTGTTGGTATTGAAATAATCTATATTATGAATAGTAAGTAAATGTTAGTTAAACAACAGATAAAATAGCCTAAAAGTAACTAACCAAAGACTCATTTCACACTTTAAAAGATGGAGTCTGGAACCCAAATTCCTTGACTTCATAATTAAAATAAATCTTAATGCGCTTCCCATGAATTGGTTCCTTTATCACCGAAGAGGTTTTACCAGCATTGACCCTATATGTGGTCTGTGTGCTCGTGAAGATGAAACCATAGACCATATTATACACCGGTGCCCAAGACTTAAAACACTGAAAGATATAATTATAATCCAATTCCAACATAAGACCTGATATGATTTTCTCACTTGAAAATGCCATTCATAATGGTTTTTTTTCAATAATAAGGCTTTCTATCTTTGTCCTTTATTCCATATGGATAGTGAGATGCAAAACTCTCATGGAATTACCCCCGCCACAAATCATACCATTGTTTTATCAAACGCTCAAAAAAATCAAGAAATGTGACCAGCTCCTGGCCTCCAGTAAAGTCTTTGATGACACCTGGTCTTTAACTGCACTTTTCTTTTCCTGATTATCAATTCCCATCTACCCAGCATTATAGAATAGGAAATTCTAAAAGAAAATATTCATGTTTATATAAAAAATGCTTATTCCATTAATCAAGTTATTAGAATCTCATCACTATACCTAACCACATAAGAGTATAACAATTGTACTCTCATAACAAAATCTAGCCAGATAACAAATAGAACATTATACAATCACATTATTGTACAATTTATTCATTTATCTATTTTTTATTAGTATGTAATCACTATTTATTATTAATAAAATTTTTGTTGAAATGAAAATAGCTATGCAATTTGGACTGTAAGGTGCAGAAAAATATTCAACACCAATGCTTTCAATGAAGAGGCTTTTACCATTAGGAAACTACAAAAAATGAAGAATCGTGACAAACTGCTAACTCCCAACTCAAGATTTTATGAAACATGGAATCTCATTAAGAACATTCAATGAACGCAAGTCTGCTGAACTGAGTCATTTGTCAGGCAGATTGGGTAAATAAACACCGTGAAGGAACAGTCTGCTGAACTGAGTCATTTGTCAGGCCAATTGGGTAAATAAACACCGTGAAGGAACAGTCTGCTGAACTGAGTCATTTGTCAGGCCGATTGGGTAAATAAACACCGTGAAGGAACAGTCTGCTGAACTGAGTCATTTGTCAGGCCGATTGGGTAAATAAACACCGTGAAGGAACAGTCTGCTGAACTGAGTCATTTGTCAGGCAGATTGGGTAAATAAACACCGTGAAGGAACAGTCTGCTGAACTGAGTCATTTGTCAGGCCGATTGGGTAAATAAACACCGTGAAGGAACAGTCTGCTGAACTGAGTCATTTGTCAGGCAGATTGGGTAAATACACACCGTTATTGATGGACTGCTTAGGTTAAACATTAGACAATGGTAGCAGATATCACAGTTATTATCACACATTTATTTTATCCCTTATTCTATATGTATCAATCTATATGTCCTTATGAATTCATTAATGTATAGAACATATTCATCTTGCTTGATTAACATTTTTTTACACATGTATTAGCTTATATTTTATACTTGTTTCCTTTGTACAATATATAACATATTGATTTTGCATTCAATAAATTATAGGGAATAAAATAGCTAGAAATAAAACTATAATTATACTAATATACAAAATATGTTAGATTAGGTGCAAACAAATAAGCCAATAATAATTAGATATATAAATAACATATGAAACAGCTATAGGTGATTGTAGCAAAAGCATCAAACTTAATATTGCAATTACATAATAATAATGTCAGACAGATTCAATATTTTACAGATTTGATATTTTAAGGTGAAATAAAATTGTTTTCATTTAGCAAAATTTATCAGCAAATAAATAAATATTAAGAAAACAAAAAATTATATGAATATCATGATAGAGGAACAGATATAGGAATATCAAAGCACAATTTGTTACTTTTAGTGTTTCATTGTTATATGATCTTCTAAGTGATTAGTTAGTTTAATTATTTAATTAATCAATTCTGATTGATTAATTAGTCAGAAATTGATACAATAAATGAACAACTTTTTCTGAGATTATTACATCAGAATCTTTGCTAATCCTATTACTTTATTAATATATTTAAAATGGTATAGAATGCCATTGTTAGGAAACAACTGTTATTTTATATTAATGTTAAACAAACTTAACCGAAGATATATATCGGTAATTTGATAATTATGTATGTATGTATTAAAGTGGTTATTTCATGTGTAGTAATAGCAAATGGCCAAGTTCAAAAGGGAAAGTAGAATAGGGAGACAGAAAGATTACCGATAAAAGTTTTTTTTTTTAAATATTGCTAAGACATTTTAAAGTATTTAAGCACATTTAATATGCAAGCCAGAATTAAACAGTATAATGAAATAGAATATTATGTGCCTTGCTCAGTACATTCCCTTAATTTAGTTAGAAATATTGCTGCTAAATGCTGTCTGAATTTAATAGAAACAATTTATAAATTTTTCTGTGTCATCTAGACATTCAGAATCCTTTGGAATCTAAATTTGTCAAAAATGAGATACATTTCACTGTTAAGAGATTATGTGATTCTAGGTCAGTGGTTCTAACCTGTGGGTCATGACTCCTTTGAGGATTGAACAACTCTTTCACAGGGATTGCCTAAGACAATTGGAAAATACATTTTTGATTCATAAAAGTAGAAAAATTAAAGGTTGGGGGTCACCACAACATAAAAAACTATATTAAAGGTCACAGCATTAGGAAGATTGAGAGCCATTATTCTAGGTGATTATGCTGAGCAAGTGCAACAAAAGCAATTCAGAATTGATATAGTGAAATAAGAAGTGTCTTTCTTCACTACTTTCAAGATGAATAAAATAATCCTTCTATTCAAGTTGAGGCAAAGCACATTGAGAAAATAAAATAAAATTGGAATTTGTTTTAATGACTGTTATTTTGAACAAAATACTGACAAGGATGAATACATGGAGCAAATCAATACAAGATCCTAGTAATAATTTAATGAACATTATAAGTTTTATACAAAGTTTATCACAATACATATATGATTTAAGGGCAAATGTAACAAAATTAATAATGAGGCATTAGCAATATCCCACATCAAATTTTACACTTATACTAAAAAAAGATCTAGAAAATGGAAATGATTTGTTGATAAAATCCAAACAGATGAAGATATCAATTTAACTGCTCAAGCAGATTTTAAAACAAATACATTTTATGTTATTTGTGACAAAATTGTAATGAAATTGATATGAAACATCAAGAAATTGACAAAATATTTCAGGTATTTTACAAAATTTGAAGATTCAAAGAATATATATCTGATTATACAAGTGAAATAAAAAAAGTTTATTTCAATGGCATTGATGTGGAATAAGTACACAATAATCTGTTACAAATTATTTTAATGGTGAGAAAACAAAAATTGCGAAGCCTGAACAATATTTATTAGTTCATAAAAATTAACATCATTGCATCTTTTTTGCCTAATACTGATATATTGTTAAGAATTTACTTAATTAAACCTGTAAATAATGTATTAGGAAATCTTTGTCTGTTTTAAAATAAGTTAAAATTATTTAAGAAACTCATGGAGCAAGAAAGGCTAAATTCTTTAGCAATGATTGCTATAAAAACAGTCTCGAAGGACTACATTGTGAAAATATTGTTGATCAATTTCTGAAATAAAAATCCGAAAATGAAAGATTTAAATTTTTTAAGGGCTGATTAATGACTATAATTATATATATTGTTATAACAAAAACTCTTTTATTATACAATTATTATTGTATTAGTATTTATATTCTCTACTATTATTAAAAATTTTAAGAGACATTATGTAAGATTTTTTTAGAAACAACATTTAAATGAGGCCCCAATTTAAATTTTGTCTAGAGCCCATTAGAGAATCATTCCGGCACTGGTTATTATATATTTCTTTGCACACAAAATTATTTATTTATTTATGTATTAATAATGTTTGTGTGTGGAAACTACAAATATAGGATTTTGATAGCAAGAATGTAGAAAGCTCATATCAATATAAAGGTTTAAGCAAAATTTTAAAAATAGTTTATTCTCCTCTGATTAGATTTACTTAAATGTTTCTTTTAATAAAACAGATTTAATTATATTTTTTAAAAAAATAATAATATTAAAATAATGTTGCATTTCTCCAATAAGATTATGAAAACAGATTAATTATAAAATATTATAAAAGATCATAAATAGTTGATTATAAAAACCCACGTTATTATTTCAGTTTTCCGATTTTTTTTTTTACTATTTATTTAGAAGCCTTCTATTTTGATCTTGTTGATGCATTCTGTTTCTTTTGTTATATTATTTTAAATATATATATATTGTAGTGGTGCAGAGTGAGCAAGAGTCGATTTAATCAATATACCCTGCATATTGCATTCAAATTGAAATGGTATAAATGGCTAATAGCTTTATTAGCAAATACTAATCACAAATGAAAGTTAGATTGAAATGAAACATAGGATAATAATGATATAATCAAGATATGGTCAGCAAATTGTAATGATATAAAAAAAATTTGAAAGGTTCAGGTTTGCTGATCCCAAATTGTAATAGTATGAAAATGAGTAAACCAAACCAAAATAATATATAACTAAGCCTACTAATATATGGAGTATCTGAATTAAGTTCAGGCCCATATGATTTTTTCAGTTGGAGAGCTGACTTTAAAGACATGTAGATGTCTAAAAGTTTCAGATCTTCTTCTAACAATTATCTTTTAGATAAATGTTTTGCTTGAGTTGGTTTTTTAGATCTAATGTCCCAACTCCTCACTGAAGAGACCCATAGGTCGAAACCGGTCTGGAGATGGGGACAATCGAAGATAAAAATGATTTGAATGCCTTCTCTTCTAGTAGCATTTATCATAAATAAAAAAAAAAGCTTGTTTAGAGCTATTAGCACGCTCTTAATTTTACATATTTGTAAGTGCAAGCTATATATAAGTCATGTGACATCTGACTTGTTATTATTACTATTCTTTAAATTCTATAAAAAAGTTCCCTACTTCAAATGCCCTTTAAATTCTTTACACCTAGATCATCATTACAGAAAAGTGGCTTTTTAATTATATAATAAACAAATGGAGAACAAGACGCTTTCTCAATTATATGTCGCAGTTTACTGGCAGTTGATATAATAGGCTAGCTTTAGAAATGATACCTCATAACTAACTAAATCAAATTCACAACATAAACAAAAATAACATATTCAACTTTATTATCTCTCTCAATACATCAATAGACTACTCTCAGCTTTAGCATTAAAAACAACTAACGAGACTTCTTTACTTGCCAAAATATAAAGTAGAAATAAAAGAAATATTTTATTGAAAGTAATTTTTATTAACAAACAAATATAAATAATATATTGAATGTCTCTAAATCATTAGTATTTTATAATATAACTGCTTATTAATGTTTGTGCAAGTGATCATTAGTGTTTAAATATTTTCAGGGTAAAGTTAATTAATTTAACAAAATCAAGTATTGCACAATGATAATTGATTAAAAAGAAAGATGTACAAAGTTACTTTAGGTAAAACAAGTGATATATCTTTTATTTATGATCTAATATTTTATTATCTTTTAAGAACGGCAATAACAATAAAACCACAGAGCATAATATCTAATTTTATTTTATAGGTTTATCACCTGATTTCTATGACATTCATGTTTATAACAGTTGTTAACAAGATGTTTATTAAATGAAATTTGCATCTGAATGAAGCCCATTTACTCTTTAAGAATAAATAATAATAATAATAATAATAATAATAATAATAATAATAATAATAATAATAATAATAATAATAATAATAATAATAATAATAATAATAATAATAATAATAATAATAATAATAATAATAATAATAATAATAATAATAATAATAATAATAATAATAATAATAATATCGTTTGATAAAAACAAATGATTTAAAATCAAAGATATGTTTAAAGTAGGATCATACTAACTTTGCAATCAATAAAAAAAATCAATATTCTCCTTATACTATCCTAAATCTAAATATATATTTCCTAAACTATACTTATTTCTTTTGAAGCGCCAAATGCATACTTTTTAAATTGATCCCTTTTATGCTACAAGTGATTCTCACTTATGCCCAAAACTATTGATATATTCCTTTATATCATGTTTATTTTTCAAAATCTAATCAGAAGTTTGATCATTACATTATAATAACTTGAATAAATATCTTCGTATAATAAACTCTCATAAATAATAAATGATTCTTTTTGTTTTTATATATAAATACTTGCATATAATATATAAAATATTAAGCTAACAAACTATCTCTCAAATGTATCTTGATTGTAGCTACAAATTGTTTGCCAAAAGAAAATAATAAAACTCTTGTAAAGCATTCATTATGTACCATGTCTATGCCATATAAATATTAAATATATGTATTAAAACAAAACCAAAAAAATGTAAAATAACACCTGATAGATTGTTGGTTTGTCATAACAACTAAAAAGAAAAACAAAAAACAAATGTGAACTTTAATCTTTTTTAATAATTAATTATTTTGATTGACCATTTTAAATATATCTTTCTTATTATTATTTTTAAAATTGACAGTTAGTGTAAGAGTTTAAATTTAATCTTTCTTAAATCCAATTAACATGACTGATAAATTCTTATTAATGATTGCTTGGATTTTATAAATAACTAAAGTTGACATTTCTTAAAACATCCTTTCTGCTTGTGAAACTAAGATGACCTAATCAAAATAGCAAAGTTATTTCAGAAGTTTTTACCATTAGAATTTTCTCCTTAATTTCTAGGTTAGTTATTGTAATTCATTTTGAAAATAATTTCTTCTTTCAGGTGCATGCCTGTTGATACTTTTTCCTTTCCTTCAGATGGTAATTAGTTGGGGAGAGATAGAACAAGAGAAGTCAAATCCCTCAGCCAGCAAGTCTTACCTAGCCAATCTTTCTTTACTATTACTTGTACCAGATAAAGTTCCATTAATTAAAATTTAAGCAGAATAAAGAAAAAAACAAATTAGTGATAACAAAGTTTGTTATGATCTTTCAGCCAAAATAAATGCCAATAATAATAAAAATTACAAGCACATTTTTTCTTCTTTTAATGCATCATTGGTTGTCATGGTATTTCAGCTTAACATTTTCTTGAGGCAATAACTGTCTCAAACCTATTGTTAATATAACTATCAATTTTTTAAACATTCTTTTTAATATTTTACAATTGTTTTAAAAAACAAATAAATAAAATAACTAAATGCTTTACATATCTAAGTCTTAAAATAACCAGAGGAATGAATAATTCAAATGATGCAGTACAATATGCCATAAAATATTCAATAGATAATATGAATAAATGTATCAATATAAAAAAAGTAACTGACTTACTAACACAACTGATATTGACAACTTTGCTTGGGACTCTACTAGGAGAATAAGAAAATCAGAAACGAATAATACTCAACACATGTCTTCCAGGTCCCAAAGATATATAATGATGAAGATAGTCAGAAGCAAAGGGAGACCTCCTTCATCTCAACCAAATAATCAGAAAAGAAAATAGCCAAGAAGTCAATATCATTCCTACCAGCATAAAGACTAAGGTCAAATCAGAAACCAATATAGGAACTACACATTAATAAAGTATAATTTACAAGATTCTGAGTGCATATGACATTAGTAAAAACTTTGTTGAGGCATTTATGACCTAGATAAAAAGAAAATGACTTACACATAAAGAAATGTATAAAAATGTTACACACATTTTTTATTACCAAGTATTGGGATATATAAAATAGTTGTTTTGTATGTAGTAACAGTAAGTAGCTTTGGTCAAAAAAGAGTTAGAGAGAGAATAATAGAGAGGCATAAAAATTATTGATAAAAGTTTTTTCTTTAAATATTGCATACAACATTCTAAAAAAATTAAGAAAATTAAATCTACGGGGAGTTATTATACATTTACTAACATACAAAGACACTCTTTTTCACCAAGCACATTTCCTTATTTCCTCTATCCATCTCACATTTTGTCTCTTTCTAGGTCTCTTACTATCTCTTGGAACCCAGTTTACGATTTCAACTGTCTATCCATTATCACCTTTTTAATCAATATGTCCAGATCAATCCCATTTTATTGTCTTAATTCTTTTAATGATGTCAGTAACATCTGTTTGTTTTCACATCCATATATTTCATTTTTGATCTCCTCTTGTTACTCCTAACATGCATCTTTTTATATTTTGTTATGTAGTCTGAAGACTTTATATTGCTCTTCTGTTAAGTGTCCAAGTCTCAGATCCATAAATAATAATTGGTAAAACACATTTATTAAAAAATCTTTTTTTTAAACAAATAGACATATTTCCTTTTAATATTAAGTTATATCTACCAAAAACACTTCAACCAAATTAATTTCATCCATTATGTTTTCATCTGTAGTAATAATCTGACAAGATATTTGTAGTTGTTAACTTCTAACTCATCATTATCATTCTTTTTTCTTTTGAAGAATCCATCAAAAATTATTTTAGTCTTTTTTTAAAATAAACATTTAATACTTTCTTACTTCCATTTGATAACTTTTGCAATATCTTCCTTTTTAAATACATCAGCATATTTCTTTTTAATATTATGTCTATCAATATCACTTTAAGGAAGTTTGATTTTATGGTTAGTTTTATCCATTATGTTTCCATCTGTAGTAATAATCTTACCAAGATATTTGTAGTTGTTAACTTCTTCTAACTTATCATTACCAATCTTTTTTAATATTGTTTTGAGAAAATCCATTGAACATTACTTTAGTCTTTTTAACATTTACCTTCAGTCCTACTTTCATTTGATAACTCTTGCACTATTTCCTTAAGTTTTAGCAAAAAAAAATCCCCATAAATATAAAAAGTTTTAGCTGTAAGTGTATTTTTAAATATAAAACCATATTACTTACAAATGATGTGAGATTAAACTTTATGTTACAGTTTGCCATTTAAAAATTGTTTCAGGATTTTTTTTTTTATATTTTTCCTTTTTCCACAATGAATATATATCTTTTTTCATCATCGGAATTAAGGTGTGTTTTTTTTAGAACTGACGTTTGATATTAGACATGCTGGGTGTTTGCAATGGCACACAGCGCCAGATTATGCCAGGGAAAGGATGTTTTTGATGGCACAAAGTGCCATAATAAACTCATAAAAAATGGTATATTAAAAACTCACAAATACCTATTTTATTTAGTATTGTAATATATATTTTTCCTTTTTCTATAATGAAAATATTTTCCCATTTAAATAGCACAAAATCACTAAAAGTAAAAAGCACAAAATCACATTGTCCAGCATGTTTTACAACTTGGTGGTATGTATATATGTAAAATGTTGTATATATTTGACATGGATTAGTCATGCCCAGATTCTTGAATGACATGACTAAACAAAAACTTTGAATAATTATTACTGAATCCAAGCCACTGGAGTAATATGTCATAGCAGGAATAATATCTAAGTACCCAAAATTGATTTATAAATGGGAAAGATAGACATATGTGTTGTAAGCATGTGTGTGTGAGAATGTGGCTGAGTAAAATATATTTATATTGAAATACATACTTTTGGAAGAATATTAATGTGATTAATTTTATAGTTTATATAAATCTTTTATATGTATGCTTGGGTATTGTTTTGTCTAAAGTAGAGCAATATAAAGGCAGAGAAAGTGTGGAATAACAAAAATAATAATAAAACTATTCTGATAAATTAATATTTCATTAATGGTATAATGTAAAATGAAATATAAGAGTGTAATATTATTGACTACTTTTACATTAACATTAAGATTAGAATGCAAGATAACATACACTATTTTATTAGCTAGTTTTAAACTATATACCTATTGGTATTGTATTTTAAAATTATTTGTCTATAGACACTTTGATTTTATGATTCAAGAAATGAAGGTATTATATATATTATCCATACTTTAAATAGTGTTTATTAGCTGTATTCAGATACATAGACCTGGTATACATGCTGCTCTTTTAGGATAAAGAAAGTTTCTTTAATTGTTTGTAAGATGGCTAAATTTTTGTGTATCTAGATTGAATCTATATATTTATATAAAAATGTGAGATTTTCTATATATGTTGTTTGGGACATAGTCATACTCTTTATCATTTTATTGCTAATTAGACCAGTAATGTATTCCAATCATATTGTTTATCAATGGACATATATCTCTGGTAATATTAATGAAAGTAATAAAATAATTAGAGAAATACATTTAGAAAATATTTTGATGTTTAGAATTAAGTAATAGAAAAAAAAACTGTTTCCAGATGTATGGTATTTTCAACCTACAAACATATTCATGCTAGTCTTAATAATTATATAATAAATAAATTGCAAAATTTCTGAATCGATTAATAAACCTTATGTAATGAATTCAATATTAAACATATAGTGTTAAGATTATATGTATTGTAATTACAATTCAGATGAACTATATGTAACTAAATTTTAATTCCAAATAAATATTTATATTAGGAAAGTTGAATGGTCAATAAAATAAAAATAAAAATAATTCAACACAAATATATAATAATATTAATCAAAGTGATGATGATGTAAAACCTAGCATTGAAGATTTAAACTAAGTAACAGTTCTCCCAAAAGTAATTTTAATTTATTTTTATAGTTTCAATAATAAAAGTAAAATTTTAAGGTGCTAAACCCTCTGAAGGGAAAGTTTTTATTCAAAAACTTATTAATACCTGATCATCATCATTTACAAATTATTATAGTCATCTCTACATATCCTCCAGTGGACTGCATAATTTTTAGGGTTATGGATATTACCAGCATATTCAATGTTAAAAGCATAATGGTTGGATTGAGTTCTACCAGCAAATACAAACTAAACAGATTAATAATAAAAAAATAACAATTTGAATCAATGAATATATAAAACTGTTGCTTATATATTTGCAATTATCACTAGATTTACAAAATATTAATTATAATAATAAATATTTAAAGTTTAAGGTCTTATAATGTCTACAATGATAAAACTTTATCATATGAAATATTTAAATAGTTCCAGAACACGGTTTTTTGCAAATATCATTCTTTTAATAAATTTACAAATACCTTCATTAGTTTTTACAAATATGGTAATTAATCTGCTAATATCAATGGGGTGGTGATTTTAAATAGGGTAGGTCTTGAGTCATCCTTACAAGACTGTCTATCTGCATCTAGGGTGTAATATAAGTAGGTCTTGAGTCATTCTTACAACACTGTCTATCTGCATCTTTTTTCATGGCATTATTAAAGCAGGCAATGGCTGGTTTTTATAAACTCAGCATTAGTTTGTCAATTCAATTGCAATTCAGTGTTTGACTGGTATGGATTTTGGTTGTCTAACCATATCTAGTAGATGGTCTTCTGTTAGATAGAGTTATCATACTTTCTGTTAAAAACGAGTTATTGAAAAATACTGTAAAACAGTCAGAAAGATATGCACATCCAAGTTATAGTGGAAAAGTTTTATCAAGTGGTTTCTCTCCTTGGCATGAAATCATTGCAACTCTGCTTCTTGGGTTGAATCTTCAAAAATACTAAAGTAGACTGGACTGCATGGCTGAACAGAACTGGTCTATCTTAGTTGCTTGTTTCAGACTTATTTATCCCTATTTGATGTTGTTCAACATGTTTTTCAAGCAATGGTTTCATCACCAGCTACTTACAAAATTTGATCTCTGTTTCATTTCAACAATATGTTTTGGAAAACATCTTCTTTATTCCCTTTACAATATATTGTGGAAATAAATCATTTTGCAGTTATTTTAAAATTATATTATAATTTTATAAATAAATGAATGAAAGTAAAAAAAAATAGTTTTTTCTCTCTCTTTCTTTATTTACATTAGTTAATGGTAGAAAAAAAGAAAAAAATTGTTACCAACTTTTAAAATTTGATTGCTATTTTTTAAAATATTGTTAACTCTAACATTTTAATATCATATTCAGTTTTGATATTTAATTTAGGTACTAGTATCAATGATGGTACCATTCACTGGATGGCACTGTCACTAGCACCAAACAGTGAAATATAATATTTATGAGATAAGGCTGTAATCACCTGTAAGTATGTTATGCTAATTTCTGGCATTTCACATACATGATAAAGTGCCCTAATATAAAATTCTTGTCGTGATCGGTATTGAGCCTGTGCTCTTGTATAATTTGACGGTGTGTAGATTTTAAGTGAATGTAAAATTTGAAATGTTTTTTTAAAAATGATTGTATTACATTAAAATAACAGTATTATGTCCCCAAAATTGTCAAACCAGTGCAATCATGAGGAAGTGAATTTGGAAGGGTGTAAAATTAGGATTAGTTTGATTGTAAGCATGAATTCTTTTGTAGTCATGTTATTGGCATGGTATTGGCAAGAATAACAAAATGGTGGAATTGACAAGGCAAGTTTTTTTAAGTTGTGTGAACTGCCATATACAGAACAGGATGCTGTTGTCTTTCTGCAAAGGCAAAACTTGTTACCCAACAGCAAGAATTGTGTCTGTGGCCAACCCATGAGACTGAAAAGCAAGCCAAACTACCGTTTTGAGTGCAAGTCAAGATCCTGCCATCGAAAGTGTTTGGTTCGTTGTTTGTTTAATTTTTTTGGTTAGACAATTTTGTTTTATATTAGCGTTCTAAGTAAGAAATTTATTTATTTTGAAAATATTTTTTCTTAATCCAAAAACCTGCCAAACAATTATGGTGAATGTAACTTTTTGTGTATTAGAAAAAAAAATGTTTCAAATCAATGTGTTTCCTTGTTGTATTATTTACATTAAGTGGCCAAAAAAAAATATGTCTTAAAACAAGTTGTTCTTAAATCGTCAATTAGTTTTGAAAAACAATACTGTAAGAAAAAGTTATTTTATACTATTTAAAAAGTTATGAAAAGTTACTTATTTAATAAGATCAATGAGTTCTTAAAAGGTGTAATAAAAAAGACATCTTTTACTACTTACTTTTTTAAAAAAGATCAGTTATTTCTTTTAAAAAAGGCATAGATTATTTATTTCTTTAAAAAAAAAAGACGTTCTTTATTTACTTATTAAAAAAAGTCAGTTCTTAAAAGGTCATGACTAAGTAACATTATATTTAAGTGTCTTTAAGTAGCAATAGCGCCATCCAGTGAATGGTACCATCATTGATACTAGTACATTTCTATAAAATTGTGGAATATTTTTATTTTAAAAAAAGGCAAATGAAAAAAGTTTCAAAATGCTTTAGATTTTTATAAACTATACAATTCGAAATTCTTGTGTGTATCAAACTATTTTTTTTTCTTTACAGAGCAATGTATCATTTTTTTGTTTCTCTTTTATTACAAAGTAACTTTATAACACATTTAATAATATGACTAAATATATAAATTAATTTTTCTTTTAATTTTCTTAAACCAAACAATTTTTTTTCATGCAGCTTTGTAATATAACTAATTTGAGTTACTATTACATTTCTTTTAGTTACAGTATGTAATCACAAAGCATAGGTTTCTTTTGCACAACTAGTGAAGGAAAGAAAATTAATAAATTTGTTTATATATATTTCTCTTTTATTTGTTTTCATTGATAGTTATGAACTCCTGACCTATATTACACACAACTTCATAGTGTAATGATCATAAATAATCTAAAAGAATTATAATGGGTCCAAAATTTTAACCTTTTAAATATTGAATAAAGTGATAGAAATGAAAAATAATAAATCACCTTCCAAAGTTAAATTAACAATAAAATATATAATTATAATAGTTATATAAATACCTCATATTTAGATCAGACCATTATAGTATATATTAGTATTTTATCTCTTCTATATAAGATTTTAAGCAATATAATTGCAGCTCATTTGTAGTGAACATTAGATTCAAATCAATTTAAAGAATAAACTAAATTTGAAAATGATTTTAGCATAATGAATCATATCAAGAAATAAGAAGATTCATTAAAAGAATTAATGCATTATGCTTTGGATTAGACATGCATTTCCATAAATCTTAATGCTTCAGATAATCAAGATATAATCTGAGATAGTTCCATATTATAAAGAATATTGGTCAAATTATAACAGCAGTGACAGAATTATGTGATAATACTAAGAAGATTAACATTAAAATGGAGATATGAGAGTGATTTTAAATCTCCAAAACATTTTATAGCAGTTTTACAAAAAATATTTTGTGGATTAAATGCAAAGCTAAGGGTGTAAAAATAAATGGAAATTATTTAAATCAATAAAATAAAATTCAATGGATTTTCACAGAAGAAAAAAATGAAGTTTAATAATTACAATCTTTTGATCAAATTCTTAATACTGAAGGGAAAATAAAAAATGTAATTTATTATAGAACTAAATTTGAATGGAATGTTTTTGGTAGAATTAATTTAATATTCAATGAAAAAATTGTCTATGTGTTTAAATAGAAGGTTTATAATAAATTCTCTTTATCAGTTTTTACATACAATATGGAAAGATGTATGTTAAAGGAAAGAAAAAGACATTGAAAGAAAAATAGGTGGAAAAACAGACAAATATTGTGGACATCATTGAAAGAATTAAGAGAACGAAATAGAACAGAACTTAACATGTTTCTAGAAGAAATGATAATAGATTGGTAGTTGAAGTCTTAAATTGGATTCAAAAAAAGTTAAAAAAAACTAAGAGACCACATGTGAAATGTACAGATTGTTCTTGAGATGTGAAGAAAAGCAATTGATCAAATAAATTAGAATATAATAAACATCTCAATATTTCCCCATTCTTTTCAAATTCATATAAATAAAGATATAATAAAAGACAAATGACCAATAAACATGAAGAGAGAGAGATAGTTTTATGAAAATGATATGTTTTAGGAATGTGTACAGTTTTTAAGTATTTCTGAAATAGATAATACACATGGAATATATATACTTAGATTAATAATAACCTGCAGTTGCATGTAATGATAATAATAAAAATAATAGTAAAGATAGATTAATCTAACTAAGATTATGATTTGTATCTGTACTAGAATAATATAACAATTACTAGATTATTACATGTTTAATAATAATCATTAATAAATTTATCTAGAGTGAATAATCTTAAAAATATGAGTGCATAAAATTTGACGCTTGTAGATAAAATTATTGTACTATATATATGTCTATTTTTAAATTATTTAAAAAAAATTTTTTTAATTGATTTTTTAAAATTTTATTATTTATGACACAATTATTATTTTTTTGTTAGATAATATATGTGTGTATGTGCATGTATTTCACTGTTAAAATTTAGTCACTTTGACAGCAAATTATTGCATGAGAAATTTAAATTTAACCTATTGTAAACAAGTAAATTATTTATAAAAAGCATTTGAATATTTGAAAAATGGTTGTCATAGCTACAGTAATATTTTTTTTTAAATGTATAAATGAATGAAATAATTTCAGAATTTTTATTTACAGTATTATTTTATTAAAAGGTTGTTAGGTCTTCTTTTATGACATTTACTACAAATAATTATTATTAATTATATATAACATTCATTAAATTGATATATATGTAAAAAACTATTTAAAAATCCAATTAAATCTTCATTGCATTGTAAATTACCCATTTGATTAACCAAGAAGAAGAAAGCTTGAGATAACTTTATTAGTATATTTAAATTATATTTAAATTATAGCGTAATTATATTTATAAAGTCATGGTTATTGCACTGCCAATGGCCCAAGTAATGAAAATTAAAATGAAGGGAGTGTGCATGTTCAATTAAAATATTAAAAACAAGAGATATGTTGTATTAAAGTTAAATTAAGTTGCATGTGGACTTTTGATGTGGGGGAAAAGTAGTAATTATTTTAAAATCTACTATATCTCTGTAGTCTAAAAATAGAAATGTAAAGCTTTTTGTGATTGATTATCTGACACTATATCTGAAGAACATGGCAGGGAGACAAGCTACAATATCCAGACACATCCCAAATGAAAGTCAATAAAAGGATCTAGGGTGTTAAGCCTTTTGAGTGTTTTTTATTGCTCATGAAATAATATGTACTGCAGTTATATTAAATTTTGATTTTAAACTATTTTGCTGAAGTTATCTCTTAAATTGTGTGTCTCTTCACACTCAGTCAAAAATGCAGTTGCAATTAAATTGGGGAGTCCAGACATGGACTTTTCAATGGCATAGTTCAAGAACCTCTAGAGTCGCAGAGCTTTAATTTAAAACTGGAAGGTAGGATAGCATTTTAAAAAATAAGTTAAGTTAAATATTGATTAGTATATAGTATAAAAGATGATTATTTCTTTTAAATGGTTCAAAATTAATTGAAATCACAAATCAACTTGGGGAATATCCAGATCTCAAAAGTTTACTGTATAAAGAATTAGTCAAATGCTTGAGCAACCATTTTAGCATGATACTGCTTTAAAAGAATTAGCAAAGAGTTGTTTGTATGGGGATTATTTGGAGAAAGCCTTACTGGAACAGTTTCTGTGGAACATGGTAACTATCCATATCTGACCTATCTCAAGTGGAAAACATTAAAAGAGTCATCACCCACAAATTATTTTTAAATCAGCAAAGGGTTTTACCAAAAGTAGAATGGAAGATCCCAAACAAGATTGAAATAATGGCCGCCATCTAACTCAAGCTTACCACACTAAAGTCAAAGAAGACACAAATAAAAAAATTCTCAAGTAAAGGTAGATCAGCTAAACACAGATATAAAATAAATAAAGCTAACATGTATAAATTCCAGACAATAATGTTAATAAGATGAATAAAAGCAAACCCATGATAATGGAAGTAGTCAAGATTGGAACATCTCTTATATTCCAAAGAGATTGGACTAGAGTAAATAAAAAATTTTGCCCTGTGTTAGTGAAAACAAAAATTAAAACTAATGATGTAAATGGAAATGTCATCATTATTTCCAGGATAATTAAAAAAAATGATTAAAGTAAATAAGTACCGAAAAAGTTTAACTTCTTTACTATAAAAAACAATTTAAAGTGCATAACAGACAGAATGATTTATTCCTCTAGATATAGAGATTTGTATGATTAATCAAATCAATACTGAGAGTGAAATGCATTAAGATATCTCTAAATTATTTAAGTGTAAGCAGGGAAGAATAAATACAGCATTTGTTGAAATAGAGCTTTAGGAAGATATAAAACCAATCCACTGTAAGCTACAGAAAATGCCATTTTCACAGAAGGCAAAGGTTGAAGTTTGATGTCTGTTGAAAATTTAGAATGAACCATTCCCATGCTTACTACTACAAAGCTTAAAGGGCATATCTGTATATGAGAGGACTGTAGAAATAAAAACATAGCTAAAAGCTGATATCCTGTCCCTTATATGTGGGCAAAATTGTTTTTAAAGGTACACTTAAGTGTCATTTCCCATCAGATACCAGTGTTCAAGGAAACAGTAAATTTGCAGACTATTACAACTTATGAAGGCATGTTTAAATAAACCTTTTTCCTTTTGGAATTATAACAGCCCCAACATTTTGCAAGTGAAAATAAATGCGCTATTACAAGGAATGAAAAAAGTCATGCCATACTTTGATGCTATTCCAATGACAACTAATTTGAAAGAATCATTGCAGAATAGACAAAATAAAGTGTATGAATAACTCTCAAGATTTGGAACTAAATTGAACTCCAAGAAATGCAGTCGTAATACAAAAGAAATTACATTTTTGGATCATATTATTACAGATGCAAGAATATGGGCTGACCTAGAAAAGTTTAAAGCAATTAAGAATGCCCAGAGACTGAAAAATATAAAGGAATTGCAGACTTTCTTAGGACTAGTAAATTTTTTTTGAGAATTTTCTAAAGATAAAAAACCCATGTTACTACATTATTATATGCTTTGCTTTAGAAAAATCATTGTTGGATATGAAAGAAATCACAAGAAAATGCTTCTAATAAAATAAAATTAATCTTAATTTTTAGCAAATTATTAGTATATTTCAATAATAAGTTTAGATCATAATCTTAATGAAGGATGGACATAATCTTAATGTTGGATGTATCATATTACAGAATTGAAGTCATGCTCAGTCACTCTCAGAAGTTGAGGAATACCCAATTGCTTTCATGTTCCATATAATGACAAAGACAAAAAGACCCTATTGGACAAGAAAGCGTTAGCCATCAAAGAGTTCCAATAACATTTATATAGTAGACCATTTACAACAATAACTGATCACCATTAAGAAAGCACCATATCATTGAAGTTTTAGAAAGATCAGCTGATATAAGGTTTTGTCACTCGTGATTAGTAACTATAGTTTAAAAACAGTAGTCAAATAAAATATACAGATGCATTGATTCATGTGCAAGACATAATGAAGCAAAGCAATAATAAAGTAAGTATAAATTATGGATATCACTGGAAACCAAAATTGATCAATAGTAAATTTGCAGTACTTTGAAATACAAATTGGTTTAAGAATGGATGGTCTATTAAATGGCCTAAGAAATCCCAGTAAGTTCTTATGGAACTTAAAACTTAATTATCAATACTAACAAGAGTTATGGGATCATCAGGGATAAAATGTTGATCCCTCTACAAGGATAGTGCTCCACCATACTTATACAGGCATAGTTAGAACTAAAGCTTTCACATGGTGCTATGTAAGATGATCTGGCATGGACACAGAAATTGAAACATACATTAAAAAATTAAAATCATGCCAATCCATGGCAAACACATCATTTAAAAAATTTACATGGCCAAAGACTGATAAACCTTGAAACAAAGGACACATAGACAATGCAGAAACATTTAAGAATTATATTTTTGTAGTTCTAGTCATTGCTTGTTTAAAGTGTGCAGAGCATAGACTAATCAAAAACACTATAGTTATTAAAGGAAATTTTTTGTGTGCCATGGATGATCAAAAATCCTGGTGTCAGATAATGCATAGGATTTACATCTGTTAAATTTGAAGTCTTTTAATAGGCCGGAATATAAGTATATCACATTCATATACAGCATATTATTCAGAGTTAAACAGAGTTGCCAAAAAAGTGGTTCAGTAGTTAAAACAAACTGAAATAATATGCAAGAGGCAATAAACATTCAATTATTTACAGACAGAAAACTACGAAGTAAATTGTCAATATTTGTGTCAGAAAAAGAAGTGCAAAAACTATAAAGGGAAAAAATGTGATGCTGGGGACAGAATTTGAGAATGAGATAATTTTTGCAAATTGTGGATTGAAGTGAATTTGATCAGATTGTGGAAATTCAAACAGCATTAGTAATTTATTTTCATTACTATATTAACCACATTCAGAAAAACTGATTAGATGCAATCCTGACTGAAGATAAAGGAACACCAGAGGTTGTGTTAACTGATGAAGTATATTCTCAGATAAAGTTGACTCACATCATCAAAGTATAATAATTAATGAAACAAAAATAATTAGCAAAAGAGAGAGAAGATATTCCATATAAAAAAGACAGAAAACAGAAACCACTATAAAAGATGACCACCTGTGAATTTAATAAATTACTTGTGAGACTCTAGAAAAAATTAAGTTCTCCAGAGTTAGAGAGAAGGCAAAAATAATAAATAAAATGATTGTGTGTGTGTTTGCAATTAAAATATTAAAGAGAAAATATATATATTAAAGTTAAGTTATCCAACATTGCTTGAACTTAATAAAGTTGTTAATATATGATGTTTTTGTTATGAACTGCTATGTATAGCTTTCTTCTGTGTTGAAAACACTGGATTATGCTGTGTTTTATGTAGGATATGAATAAAACAAAATATTGTATACATGTACTTTACTGATATAATACGTTCTATGTACAAATTCAAATCCAATGTTGTTTATTTATTCATGATATATTAAAAACCTATTTTTGTGTATTTAGTAATATTTCTTTTTTCAGATAAAAAGCTATGATAGATTGGGTATATCATCTGGTTAATATATAAATGACTGCCACTTATTATTTTTTAGACATAGACTATTTTTAATGCATAAAAATATAAAATAATAATAATCAGCCAATGATTGTATATCTTAGTTTATTAAACTTGATTATAAGGTAACATACGGGATTCTCTGCTAAGCAGAATGAAATGTAAATAAGTTATCTTAAATATAAAATTATTGTTTAATAGTAATTTTGGCTAATCATGATTTTCCTTTGATTATATATACATCTAAAACATTTCTTTATAACTAAACACCAATATATTAGATAATAAATCAATAAATAATAGAACTTGATGAATTCGGAGTTCATGAGCAATATAGACACTTAAAATCAGAAGTTCATTGATTAACAAGAAAACATTAAAATGTGTGATGAATTAAAACTCATGCTATTAACATTATCGTATTTTTCACCCTTCAGCATCATTTAGTCTTTGATTAACATTAGTTGATTGCCAATTAGAAAATATATTTTTCTGTTCATTTTTAAGCATCTTTGTTACTTATTCTATTTTTCACATAACATTATCAATTTTTATTACACTTATAAATCTTTATAAATCAATTAAATCTTTTATAAATCAATTGTATTTATCTTCTGATTTTTATTTTCTTCATCAAATATTTTCATTTAGTTTTTTTTAATTTTATCAATATTTTAATCTTATTTTTGCATCTAATCTATTTATCCCTTTATGTATATCCCAAAAATGACAGTTATTTAAATTTTTTCTTCTTATTTTTTTTCAAATAAATTAATTTCACTTTTCAAATTTTGTAATATATTTTAAAAACCTATCAACACCATTTATTTTCTGTCTTTTTATTCCTTATCTATATTTTTAAATATATTTGCTAAACTTCATTGTCTCTATTAATATACTCAATCCAATTATTCTTCAAAATTTTAATCTCTTTTAAATTTTTTCAAAAGATCAATATTTCTAATTTTAATAATCTAATGAACTCTTTACACTTTCTCCATACACCTTGAACAATTTCACCTGTGAGCATATTTTTTTTTTGTTTACTTCAAAGCATTTGATATAAATATATTGGTCTGTTTTTTTCTTAATTTCAATATATTGCAAAATCCATTGATAATTTAGAAGATCCTATACAGCTCTTGTAATCATTTTCCTTTCCTTTCCTTTCTAAATATTTAATTGCACCCAGGTTTCTCATTGTATATATATATGATTAATTAATATTTTTTACAAAATGTAATTGTTTTTAAATATATTTAATATGTGAAAATATCTCTTATATTTTCATATTAGAAAAATTACCATCAGATATCAATAGACAGTAATTAATATATATATATATATATCAATGAAATCAAGTCATATATCACGTGACTTAATTTAATAAGATGTACTTAAATGTTATATAATGAGCATGCTAATAGCTCTTAATCAGTTTTGCTGAATATCCCAATCTTCAGACTGTTTTCTAGCTCTGGATGTCATCAATCAGGCACTAGGATATTCAAGCATTAGATTTAAAAATACCAGGTCAAGCACCAACTTTTATCCAATAGATACCTATTAAGTAGAAAATCTGAAAATTTCAGATATTCACATGTCTTCAAATCCAGCTATCTAACTTAAATAGCTATATGGGACTGAACTAAATTTGGATACACTATACATTAATAGCTTTAGCAATATAAAATCACCAAAGCTTCAAGAGCAAAACAATAATTGCAAGGAAATCAAGTCATACATTATGTGACTTAATTTAACAAGCTTGTACTATAAATATTATATAATGAGCATACTGATAGCTCTTAACAAGCTTTTCTGAATATCCCAATTCTAAGATTGGTTTCTAGCTCTGGCTGTCATTAGTGAGGTGCTAGGATATTCAGGTATTATATTTAAAAATATCAGATCAAGCTCCAGCATTTATCTAATAGATATCTATTACATAGAAAATCTGAACTTTTCAGACATACCAGTTTGAGGATTGGGATATTCAGAAAAGCTTGTTAAGAGCAATTAGCATGCTCATTATATATATATATTGTAACGATCCGGAGAAAGCGACTTAACGTAATCTGCACTACGGGGCGCCATCTAGGCATTTGAACCTAGAAAAATTTATAAGGTAGGCAGATACGTAAGTCAAAAAAAAAAATTTTTTTACAAATATTTTGGTTCCTGTCGTTAGCCCATGTCACTAGCTCAGTGGAATAGCAGAGATTAAATAATATCATATCTTATCTAATTAGATTTCAACATTAAAAAAATAAATAAAATAAGCCACTGCCAGTAATTAACATACAAACATTTATTTATGCACATATATATAAGATTTAAAATTATTTTAGTATTAGTTTTACATTTTAACATTTAACATTATTTTTAACTTTGATTTTTGACTTTAATTTACATTTAATTACTATTATATTCTAATTTTACATTTTAATTAAGTTCACACAGATAAATTTATGAAAGCTTGTTTATAATGTTGAATATAGATCGGTTACATAGATTTCACGGTCAAAAACATTTCAAAGTAAACATAAACGATCAAAATACAAAATTATTGATTACTGACAATTGCAGAGGGAAATTTATACGTAACCCATTAGTATTCACCATAAGATACTTGCATTGTCACCAATAACTTAAAAGACATCCGAATAAATACATTTTAGATACTCACCGTAAGGTATCATTATTTATCGAATGTCTATATATTTTGATCAAATATGAAAACCCAAAACATACTTAACCGATAACCAATCCATGCAAGCGTCTATAAACAACTTAAATTTAATGCATTTTTATTTAGGGTCAAGTATGAATAGACCACATAGATTTGCATTTGAAAATAAAATATTCTATCCCTATTTAACCTTAGGCTAAAATTCGCAGTCAAACTGGCATCAATTCATCTGATATATCGATGTATTCAATGTAATAAAATACGGCAGCACAAAAGGTTAAGGGAAGAAATTGCCTCTTATGAGATAGGAATATTACATCTATCAGCAAAGAAGAGCAATAAAACAAAAAAAAAAAACTCCATAGAAAGGAACTGTGGTATCCGACTTATAATTTCTTCCATAGGCAAACGGAAGTGTGCGGTGTATGAAGCGATTCTGCCCGTAGCGAATCAATATTACATCTACTAATCACACCAATATATCCAATCCATTGACCCAATTTAACCACGAAACAAATAACCTAAGATTACCCTCCCCTAATATAACTTTACAAATCTATACAGCCATTCACGCCCGACTTAAGTTTAACATTGATATATTTTAATTTATCGGAAAACAGAAATCATAAATAAACTTAAAGAACAAAATTAAATAAATGGAAATGATTTTACAAATAAATAAAAAATACATCAAATAACATTTTAACTACTTTAGTCAGATAGGAAACTAATGCAATTATTTTAAATACGAAAAGTTTTTAACTTAATGTTCATTAATTGTAAAGTTCTTACGGTTTTAAACAGTTCATCTTTATCTGTCGTTTGTAAGTTTGAACGGGAATTCCCACGCCGTCCTGAAGATATTGGTATACATTTAGCCGATGTTTTATTTATTCATTCGGAGGTTTTTTAATTTAGTTGGTCCTCAATGTAGGAAACGATAGTTCATTTCTCCTTTCTTTAACAGCTGAAAGAATTGACCGTGCGTCTGTCAATTCCTCCAACTCCGTACTACTACATATAGTCACATCGTAATAATCAATTTCCAGTCACTGATTAATAATTTCCAAATTTTCCTTTTATATTAATGTGAAGGATTGAATTTACATTACGTCACCGATGCGATGGTCCTTTCGCTGCGGTCCGATTCCATAGGGATTTCTTCTTATTTGCTAACAGTTTCTATTGTTTTCCTATCTGACCGGTGTTTTTACATTTAAATGCCGAAGGCTGGTTTACATTTAACTAATTAACAATCATTTCCATTTCTGATAAATTAACCTGTTTTCCAAATCAAAAATATATTTAAAGATAAATTTAAAGATATAATTTCATCTCCAAATCTTTTTAAAATTTAGTTTTAAAATACTTTTTCTTTAATAAAGTTTTATTTTAATAATTTTTTCATTATCTGTGCGATTTAATATATAAGAGTTTAAGATGATATTTAATTTCAATTTTTAATTCTAAAAGAAAATTTTTAAATGCGAACTTTTTAATTTACTTTCATGTTTAATAAATAAAAAAAAACAACAATGTAACGAACGTCTGTGCTCGTTACAATATATATATTTATATATAATGTATATACTTAAGCTTTAGATGCAATTAGTGGGAGGATTTAAACACAAGACTTTTAAACTCCCTTCGGTCATCCACTCCATCTTATATAGCTGATACATATGACCACATACATGTGAAAAACATAAATGATGTCCAATATACATATTTTAATTAAATCAGGACTCATTAGTTGGTCCAGATCACCATCTTCCACTCTCATATATAATCAGTGCTCATTTTGTATTAAGATAGGAAATCTTCAAACTTTAATGGACAGGTTTCAATCCATTCCACTCTCCAATTCTTCAGCCATCCATATCATTGATAACCAAAAGATGGACTACTCAAAATCCCTACTGATGCAAAATATTGTTGGGTATATGACAACAATATTTGATTAAAAGGGAGGCTTTGAGTACTCCATCTTCTGATTTTTAATGTTATGGATGGCTGAAGAGTTGGGAAGTAGAGAGGATTGAAGCCGACATTAAAGTTTGAAGATTTACTATTTTAATATAAAATGAGCACTGATTATATATATACATGTGGAAGATGATAATCCAGACCAACTGATACCTGCTGATTCATATATATGTGGTCATATTTATCGGTTATATAAGATGGAGTGAATGATCGAAGAGAGTTTGAAAGTCTGTGTTTAAAACCTCTCTAATCATATATATATATATAACTTTATATCAGTTTTATTTGCATGTACTTATTCACTTTTATTATTGTCTTTATACACTTAAATGTTTAGGTATGTTACACAATCAAAAAAATAAGAAATGTAGAAGTACTTTTTTTAAATTTTGATAATTTAATTATCATCAACTAGTATTTTGCTATTTGAAAATTTATTAGAATGGTTATTAAAGATAGTCTGTTTATGAGGGAATGTGCTCTGTCAGTGTAATTACTAATTATATATATATATATTGTAACCGTAAATCTCGTCGTCCAACTAATGGCCATCGAAGGCCATTGCCCTCTCAACTACCTATCGTGTATGAACACGTTGCGGCACTAAAAATTGTAACCGCAAATTGTGTGGTCCCAATTACGTAATATAAATGCACTAGGAATTGTAACTTCGATCACTAATCAATTCCTGCTGTACATTGTCAGCTATTAAGAGCTGTATCCAAAAGCATATCATGCTATCTATTTTATGCACCAAAGACCACAACTACAGACCAAACTAATGATCTAACATAAACTTTTTACAATTTAATTTGATCGCAGCCAGGGTATACCGCGAAGACATATCATAGTATTATTATAAAACACATTAAACAAATTATAAGTGCAATGTTACTACTTTTAAACCTTAATTTGCGATTTTTATGGTATGAGACCCGATGGCCGACCATGTACAAGATGGCATAATTTGTGGAACTACATAAGATTATGAAATTTTAAACCATCTATATGATTTTTAATACGAATGCTAGTCCAGGTAAAGCTTTGCAATAAATAAATATAAATACTTGGGTTCTTTTTTTTATAGTTTACTATATTATTGAGACTCTTATTATACTGATAAATGACAATTTAAAAACGTTAAGTAAATATATTTAATCATATCATTATTTGGTAAATCTGTTCACAAGTTTAATAATTAATTTGTATTTTATACTAGAATCAACTACGCAAAGCCACAATGATGGAAAAGGTAAATGGGATTTTATTGTACCTTACTCATCATAAACTACCAAAGACGAAAAGCATCTAAATGTTTTCACAAAAAATATTTATAAACTCTTATATCATGTTGACGATAATATGTAATTCAATGTATGCTCTTCAATGTATGCTCTATCCAAAGTTTATGATTTCTGATGTTATGAATGACACATAGCAACGGCACAGTAAGTTTAATTATAAATCAACGTTTATTTACAAATTTATGAACAATAAGTGATTAATTTCAATATTCTAAATAAAACATAAATAAACAAATAAAATAAATAAATGATAATTCCATTGACTTTCTTCAATAACATCTCATATGTACAGTTTTAAAATCTAATCATACCTTATTTCAATCTAATATAATGAATATTGATGAGATTATACGAAATTCAGCATCAAACTCATGAAATATTGAACATCATTTCCAGATTCAATAAATCCCTAATGTACACCTATAATAATATAATAAATAATATGATGTCTGTATGATTTAGCTATAATGTAATCATTAATTAAAGTGACAATTTAAACTTACGTTCCGGTAAATAATAATCAACCAACAGTTAATTATCATGAAGTACTTGAATAGAATGTCCTGTTACCATTTAATAATCTAACCGATAAATTCTGCTTACAAATGAAGAAGATGATTTAGCAGATTAACTAAAATACTTTGCCCAACTTATATCTGTGAAGCAAACATATTCCTGTGGATGTATTCATCTACACGTAGGAATTAAATAATACTAAACGTTTTGTGTATTTAAACACCATCATAAAGTAATACGTATAATCACACAATTCCGCGGATTAACCACCAGCGCAGGAATGTGTGTAAAATACAAAAATGGCAATTAAAATAATCTGCGGATTAACCACCAGCACAGATTAAAGCCCTTTAACATTCTAAAACAACATTATTATTTACTTCACATTAAAGTGCAAAATCATCCTCCTCAGTTCTTCTGACTATTCAGAATACACTAACACTTTAGCAAATGTGGGTTCTTGCATAATAAAATGTTACGCTAATCAGGACAACTAATGTACTACTTATCTTGCTTAAAATAAACATGTGTAATATAATATAAGTAATATTGGCATAGGAATATAAATCTGGAAAGACTCACAAAATATCTCATAAAGATTGATATATATCATGAATTCATTTAGTACTGTTTAAGCTTTTCCGCAAGCTCTATTCTCTTGAATAAATATTTTATTCAACCCCTATTAATTTAGACTTAATAAATATAACTTTTGAACTTCACATGCAAGTTCATATAACGATAAAATTAAACAATACATTATTCACCAAATACATAAAATTTAACGGTGTGTGTGTGATAAAACTAAATGTAAAGCATTTTATAGTTCAATACATGAATTTTAGCAGATGTGTGTATCACAAATTGGATTGTATAGCATTTTATAACTCCTAATGTGATCCGTGGAATCCATGTACGATGTGTAGAATAATGAGTATACGAGGTAATAGCTATAAATGTAGTTAAATTCCATACATGCAATTCTATCCATTTGATTAGTTATTAAAAGCAATGTTAGATCAACGATTTTACGTGGCTATATAAACATGAAACAATTTCAAAACATGATACGCAGAATTTAAATGAAAATGTTTTTCATAAAGTTATTAATCTCTACATTTCTCTATTAAAAGTGTTCCAAGTCTATCACATCCATGCAAGTATTTATTTATCCACGCGTTAATCCAGGAATACTAATTACAGCAATTAATTTATTCATTTCAAACCGACGATAAAATTATAAAATAGCTTTGATTAATTATTTGAAGAATGTTTATTTTCCAAATGTTAAACAAATTAACTAGCAAATCTTACTGGCATTGTAAAGTTAAATATCAATCAATATTATATTTTATTAGAATTAAAAAACGGAAATATTAAAATATTTTGATAACTTTAACGCTTTACTTTAACTTAAAATTCTTCTTTTTAAAAAACAAATTCTCATATTCATAAAACTTCTGTAATTAAAATACTTATTTAATTTTTCCAAATTGTAGAATAATAAATATTTCAAAACATACCAAAATCTTGTATTTAATTCTTTCAAACTTAAACTGGGAAGCTCCGACATTTTAAAAATGTAATATTTGGAAATTATTACCGGTGATTCGATCCACTTGGCCAGCCGACTTGAACAGACTTTTAAATTTAGCAATGCATCTTATAATTAATTACCACTATGTTATATTTACGCTTGTAGCAAATTTTGTGGTAATCCGTTTACTTATTAACTATTTTAAAATTAAGCTTATCAAATTTACACCATTTGCCTTTACCATTTTTTTTTCTTTTTCCCTCCAAAAGCCAACTAACAGACGATCTTCCCTTAAATTCGCGCTCTTTTCTTTTATTACACTGAGACGCATACGTAATTACTGTATTTATTTTTAATAATTAATTTTAATTGAACAAATGGTTTTTTAATTCAATGGAAATAATAATTTAAGATCATTTTAAACAAATAAAACAAAATATTATTTTTAATAATATTTTACCAAATTTTTATGTGTTGTCAAATTTTTAAAAAGTTAAACATTTTGATGTGAGTTAGTATATGGAACGAAGCAAAATTAAATTTATTAAAATACTATAAGAAAGTAATCTGTTCAAAGTGCAGCTCAAGCCAATCAAATCACCAAAAGAAGAAAGAAAATTTTTTATACTAGTTACATCAGTTAATATATTTTATACTAAAATATATGGTTATAATATATATATATATGAAATCAAGTCAGAATCATGTGACTTAATTTAGTAAACTTATTTTACAAATGTTATATAATGAGCATGATTAGTTCTTAACATCTTTTCTGAATATCCCTATACTCAAACCATTAACAACATGAAACTGGTCTGGGAATAGGGATATTTGGAAAAGCTTGTTAAGAAGCTAATCATGCTTATTATATAATATATATGCATTTCGAACATTATTATAGACAGGGACACTAAAAATCTCTCAACTATTTAGTTGCAAATCTCCTTATGAGTCATAAAACACTCAATCGAAAGACATCAACAACTTTTGTTTCACACCAATCAATTCCAAGACAGAGCAATATCACTGGTATAACTGTAAATTACTGAAATGAAAGATAAAAATGTTATTTATATATATAAAATACTATAGGGCGAAGTACAAACCCCTATGGAACTCCATAATTGATGAATCTAAAACCATTAATAATACCATGTATTTTAGTAGCTGTTTTTTTATCTCTTAAATAATTGATTAGCTAGAAAACAAAATGACCTATGCTTTAAATAAATCAAAATAAACAACTGCTGACTTGATATCTTATCCGATAATGATGTTAAATTATGTACATGATTATAAAAAGCATCTAAAGTACTTTTCCAGAAACAAAATCAAACTAGTGTACAGAAATCATTTTATGTGTATTTAAAAATAATATCAATTTATACTTAACTATCATCTTATATAACTTAGCAATAACAAAAAGATTGAAATAAGCCAATAATTGCTAACAATTAATGGCTAACCTTTTTAAAATCAATATAATAACACCAACTTTTAAACATTTGGGGAATACATAAAGGTGAAATAAGTAAACTAAAACAGATATAAAAACAAATTAATTACTTTAAAGAATTTATAAAGTTAATGTTTTTTAAATCATCAGGCATGATAACCGAATGTC
The DNA here is from genome assembly GCA_028023455.1 of Epiperipatus broadwayi. Taxonomy (NCBI): domain Eukaryota; kingdom Metazoa; phylum Onychophora; class Udeonychophora; order Euonychophora; family Peripatidae; genus Epiperipatus; species Epiperipatus broadwayi. The sequence continues at coordinate 8,685,310 of JAQFVV010012417.1, forward strand.
AGAAATATCTTAGCAATTGAAAGAATTCAAAATAAATTTAGAAGTCAAATTGTTAATAGATTACTCCATGTGTGACATATAGGTAAACGACTTATTAAAAAGATCAGTCGTGAATTTTCCTTTATCATATATTATCACTATCTTTAATACAATTAATTTGAATAGAGGATTTTTTAATCAAAGAGTTATTTAATAGTTTTTCATTTCAGTGATATATTTTTATTATACAGAAGTTCCCTATAATAACTTGATTGTACTAATTTAAGATCGTATTTAATTTTCTTATTAATCTGCTTCAAAGCAATCAAATTAGCAGAACATTTAAAACTATTTTTCAAATTAATTTTTTTAACCAACTGATCCGAAATCCATGGAGAACATTTTCTACTTTTATTATTCAATTTAATAGGATAAATCTCTTTATCAATTAAAGAACTACAAATATGCTAAAACAGTAGAAAAACATTGTCTACATTATCCAGAACAAAAATACATTCTCAATTCTGAAGGGATAATGAATTATTTAATTTAATATGTGATAATTTATTAAGATACCTGTAGGTAACTCGATTATCACAAGCAACAGACAATTTCAAAAGAATTTCAAAATGATTCCTAATGGCTAATTCAGATAAGACAAACTCTTACTTATAATGCTATCAAGCAGAGATTTACAAGATGGCATTATGTGCATTGACTAAAACTGCAACTATATAATAAATCCAACTATCTGCAGGTAGAATTATGTTTCTTGACTAATAAGTCGATATTCGTATCACCAATTATTATTGCAGAAGATGAATGCAAATTAGTTAATAAATTGTCAAGTTCACAAATAAAAGATATAATGAAACTAATACACTACCCATATGCGGAAATTAATGATACTAATATATATTCAGCAGTAGTAAATGTTAGAACATCGTAAGAAAAATTTAAACTAATTTTTATGTAAATTATTACACCCTCAGAATGTGAATATGAATTCAGTGTAAGAACACTCTTGTATCCATCCAAACATTGTTCCTCATAAATAAACCATTGTCTCAGACCAAATAATAATATAAAAACTTAATGAAAGGTTCATCATCATCATCATCATCATCATCAACCATTATCAATCCACTGCAAGATGAAGATCTCTTTAAGTTCAATCCATCTTCTCTCCACATCACTCCTGCACACTTTCCTATTTCATCCATCCATCTCACATGTGGTCTTACTTAAATACATATGTAATTCATCAAAATGAGTTTATATACTATGAATATTCATATGAAAAAATTTTAAGATTGTATTCAGAAATCTGATTAGATTGTATACTAGGCACTAAATATCAGAGCAATGATAATTCTGCTTCATTTTAAACAACAATACTGGAAGAACCAGTTATCATTTTTGGTATAGAGCATTATATGTCTTTTGCTTCACCTTCTAAAAAAGCTTCCGACTAGTCAAAGAAATCTATTCATTAATGTAAATTATGTTGACTGCTATTTTCTAAAGGTAGAATATCAGATGCAATTACAACTGATTCCTTCTTTTGTAAAAATGATCTAGCTATGCTTTGTGAAGTGAAATAGGCAACAATAAGTCCTGGTTTATTCTATTCAGTTTTTGTGCAAAAATATTTGCTTTAACTAAATCATTGATAAAAATACTTCCAGGTTCAAGTTATCCACCATTTTGAAAACAATTTGTGGCAAATCTTTATTTTCATAAGAAATATCTTGCAATTCAATTTCAAAAGCTATTTGAAATCTTTCAATAGCCTCCATTTTATATTTCAAAGACAATATATCTTACTAGATAAACAATAAATCTAATTATTCCTATAAATATTTGGATGCAAAATATCAATATTGGCTTGCATTTCTAAAAAAGGTTTCAATAAGCTCCAATAATGCATTATGACAAACTGGTAATAATTGTAATTTCTCCATAATCTGTTGCAAAACTGAGTCAATCATAAATGTAATGTTAGAATTTAAGTCGCATTAGTTATAGAAAAAATAATAATAACAACAACAACAACAATAATAATAATAATAATAATAATAATAACAACAACAACACCAGTTTGAACATTGTAAGTTGGAAAAATTAAACATTATAAAGAAACTTAGAAGGATACGCATGTCAAATTAGCAACAAGGACAATTTAGCAACAATTTTCCCCTTCTATTAAAAGTGATTGATTTGCTAATGAGGTTCAAATGATAAATTATATTTGATCCACTTGGGACATAAAATAAAATGAAAATTGTGTTATAACATTTGGACTGTTGACCTAGGCAGAATGGACAATCCAGGATATTATATATAGACAAGAACTATGTTTTAAGCTCATGTAAATCCAGAAAGAACTCTATCAAAAATGTCAATGTAAATGTTAAAATTTGTAATCAACTTGTAACAGTTAATTTACTATATAACCACTAATGTTGTATTCTTTTGAGACAATAAAGGTCTTTTGAAACATAATAATAATAAATAACAACAACAACAACAACAACAATAATAATAATAATAATAATAATAATAATAATAATAATAATAATAATAATAATGATGATGATGATGAAGTCAGATGACATTTATATATCAGCATGTTTCATTTGCCATCAGATCCATTTTTCACTTCTGAGTGATAAACTCAAAAGTGACAATGTTTTATATTGATATTAGTGTTGCTGCTACTACACTATTTTTTAGAAATTGCTTTATTTTAAATGAATAATTGTAACTTTGATATCTGTAAGGCTTTACTGCTGGCTTAATTCTTATGATTTAATTCAAATTATTAGTTTGTTCTTCTTAACTAGAAATGAATTGGAAATTTCATTTCATTGCCAGTTGATCCTGAATTATCTGACAATCATTTAGTAGGATGGTGTGTTAAGTTCTTTAGATTATTATAACCAAGTGATAACATTTGACCATCACCAATGCTATTATTTATTATCTAGCATTCTTTTTTTTTCATCACCAATGCTATTATTTATTATCTAGCATTCTTTAAAGAATGTAATTTAGGAGGTCAAATTTAAACATAACTGATAAAATAATAATACTATTAAGCCTTATGCAATATCTTGGTTTGATCAATCAATAGAAATGTTGAGTTTAGCCTATTACTTCACCTCTGAAGCAGATTATACCATTTTTTATGACTATTAATTTCCCCATATATAATTTAGTAGTTATGTTATTGTTTGATTAATGTAAATGTCAAAACTATACCGGTTTTAAATTAATTTGTTGTCTTTGTGGCTTAGAACACAAAGGCTTCTATCACTTTCGGTGCTCAAATTTTTTATAAACTCTTGAACAATAAATTATTCGATTATTTATTCATTTGCTGAAATAAAAATATAATTTACAAAAGTAAAGCATTTAAATTTTAAAGAATTTTTGATCGTAACAAATTTTCTTCAGTTGTTACAATTAAGTTGTAGCAAAAGAAGCAAGGATAAAATTGGTATTATATGTAGTGAACTTTATACTGTTTTCTTATTCGATCTCCAAAAAAAAAAAAAAAAAAATCAGTTCTAAGCCTTTAAAAAAATCAACTATCTTAAATATATATACCTAAGTAAAAAAAAAAACCTAACAACTTATTGTTAGTAAATCTTTTCTGAGTAATTTGTTTCGGTACTTTAAAATTTTCTGACCTTTCATGACATTTAAGTAATAGTGATTTAAACTAAATTCTAAAATGCTGGGATTTTTATACAAAGCAATCAATCGTTAAGAGAGGAATAAGTCTTGGCGACAAAAAAGTATTAAACACTTTTTTTTTAAAAAAAAAAAGAAGCTTTAAATAAAAATAACTATCTTTATAATTAAATAATAAAACAAACGCCTGTAATAACATATTAGAAAATTTTAATATAGAAATACAAACAATAGTACTTATGACGCGTAAGATATCCGAAAAGTATATATGTAAATTTGATTTTTAGTAACTTTTATGTTTGATCTCATCAATTAAATTTAATGCGAGAACCCCCCTCCCCGATACTAAAAATGCATTAATGCAAGTATTCGAATAGTCTTCCATTCGTATGCTGATAATATTAATATCAGAATCTGACTGCATATTTCACCTAAGATATCTGATATTGCAGTATAACTTGCCATAATTTAGGTATAACTTGGTAACAAGAGCTTTATTATGTAAAATGTCCAATAAAAATCGCTCTCATCAAATCTATAGAAAATGGAGGGTAGTAAACACAGCATCTTCACTGTATTTATCTGTTTGAGAAAGTACTATCCATATATACCCTAATATTGTGAAATAACATCATCATCCACAAATAGCTCAAAAATGTCGTGAAGTGATTGATTTCTGAAGTAAGTTGAGAAATGTAACACATTAACATTTCTTGTGGATATTCTTTTATATAGTAATAAAAATATATTAGACTAGTTAGAAAATGGTACTTATGTCCCTGCTAAATTTTACCATATTTCATGTAAATGTTTAAGTAAGCAAAAGATTTATACACTGAAGTAAAATTTTGCTACTTTTAAATTGTAATGGTGATAAAGATTTTTGGGAATACCATTTTCAGCAAGAAATATAAATGCTTGAATAAATTGTTTTATTTTAGTTATAATATGAGCTAATCTAATTCATTGAAGTAGTGCATAATACTCAGAAAGATTGATAGTGAAAGAAAAAGAGTATGTCAAACAATGAAGTGAATTTATGAAATGCCAATCTGAATAAATACAATTTATCTAATCAACAGAAATATATGTTTGAAAGTAGATGATGATGATAATAATAATAATAATAATAATTTTTATGCAAGTAATGGAAATGAAAATGTAAAATATGTTGGAAGACTAAATAGCTTTGTAACAGCAATTATAAATTACATATTATACCATAGTATTTTTGAATTGGTTTTAAATAGGCATTACTGGTTTTAAATAGGCATTACCATATATATATATTGTTTGTTTAAAGTTGTCCAGTAATATTTTTATTACTGCATTAATTATCCCATTATAAAATTACGTAAAGTAATATATTTTATAAAATTTGCACATATAAATTTTAACTTGTAAATGTTCAAAGTAATATTGTTTTTTTAAAATATATTATTTGTAATAATCTTTTTAAACAAACAAATGCTTAGAATGCTGGTTTGTTCAAATGATCTCTAATTAAAGTATAAAAATTGCTCACTAAATTAGAAGGGGCAAACTTTGAGTTACATATTAGTGACAGTGTTTAGGTTAATGACCATATTAATATGTAAATTAACAAAGGATATAAATAGCCTGTGATTTGACATGATGGTTTCTTTTACTTACTGACCCTTTCTCTCTATATGGTCACTATCAGTTCAGTTAATATATGTTAATCATTTAAAAAAATTTAAAAGTGATATATATATATTTTAAAATGCTTTATGTAAACAACATGAAGATTTGTTAGGATTTGGCTATAAATTTTTAATTTTTATTATAAGCTTGCTGTCATTACAACAGTTCTCAAAAAAAAAAAAAATCTCTCTGGCAGTTCTAATTTTTTCTTAGCCAATTAAATTTCTTCTCATTTGCATATCTGTTTTAAAAATTGAAAATGAAAGGAAAGAAGAAGAAAAAAATATGTTCATCTTATTGCATCCTATAAATTAATTTAAAAGAAATTAAATAAATCCTTCAATTAAACCAAAATAATCTTTAGGATTATTTAAAGAGAAAAACAAATAATAATTATCAGTTTTTTATTTATCTCACTGTACTTGGTATAATGTGATGTTGGTTTTCACCTTTAGATTAAGTAAGTTTATCTGACTTAGTGTTTGGAAACAGAGCAAAACTAATATATGAAAGAAAGAGAAGAAGAGAAATAAAATTAAAAAAAATTATACAATAATAAAAAAGAAAAATAGAATTATATAATCTTACTGTTCAATAAATTTGAACACAAAAAATAAGCATACTAAATAACAGCCAAGATAATCAAATCATCTGGAAGAAGATAGAGAAATTTTTATTAGTTCTACCAAGCTATTTATATTTTGTACTAAAATATAAAGTTACAATATATATATATCAAAATATTAATATATAACAAACTAACCAAAGGAAATACATATAAAAACAAAAAAAGACTTATAAATCCAATAAATAATATTATATTTCAACCAGAGGACTGGTTTTCATCAGAAAGAAAAAAAAATACACAGTAAAATGGCGATAATCAAAAATTACAGATTTGGTAAAAGATTAAAATTTTTTAACAAAACCCCCTGATTGGTCACAAAATCTAACACAGAATATCTACCCAATCAATGACAAAATTGAAACAAAAAAAATTGAAACAAAAAAAAAAGAAAAAAAGAAAAAAACTACATTCCCTCCTAATCAAGCTTAAATTCTATTCAAATTAAAATAAATATAAAAATAAAAAAATCCAAAATTAAAAATTAAAATATACATATGTGCATACATACAAAAATTAGACTATGCTCACATACAAAAAATAGCTGTGCTCACATTAATATTCATTAAAAACTAAAATACTTACACATTTTAATCAAAAATTATAGTGCAAAGTACAATAATTTATAATAACTAATTATTTATCTATATACTAATTAAACACAGATATTAAACATCCATATAACCAATCTTTACATAAAAAACCTCATATAAGAAAATTTTCACATAAAAAACTCACATATAGAAATCATTTAGGAGACCAGGTAACCCAGAGATGTAATAGTTCCAGTGTTTAAATTCAATCCATGTGGTTCTAAGGTCTTGAATTTTAAAAATAAAAAAACTCTCCTTTTGTTTCCTCTCCCTTGTTGAAGAAAACCCTTCCTGAAGAATCACTACTTTTAAATCATCAATTGAATGATTCGGTAAGTTAAAATGTTTTGAAACCGGTCTATCTTTATTCTTATGCAAAATGTCAAATCTATGATTAGTCATTCTGACATATAAACTATTTGCTGACTCACCTATATACTGGTCTAAACACCTACTACACTCTATCAAATATATCAAATTAACACTTTTACATGTAACATAATTAGGAATATACCATTTAAAATTACGATTCTTAGTACTAAAGACCACTTTTGTCACAACAATATGTTTACATGAAAAACATCTTTTATCCTCACATGGAGAACACCCTTTTACCTGCACCGAACTACTAATAAAATTTGTTTTGACAAGTATATCTCTAAGTGATCTATGTTTTCGATATACAACCTTAGGTGGATCAGAAAAAATAGATTTTAAATAATCTGTGGACTGTAATATGTTAAAATGTTTCACCAATATCCGGTTAATATTAGGTAAATCTCTATTAAAAGTAAGAACCAATGGTGGAACATCTAATTGTTTTTTACTCTTTTCAGATAAAAGAAGTTTCTTTCTATCAATTAAAGAAGATCTCCTTACTGCATTATCCAACAATGTCTTAGGATACCTCATATTGAGCAATCTATTATATAAAATACTATTATTTTGTTGAAGAAATTTCTCATCATTACAAATCCGTAATTTTTGATTATCACCATTTTACTGTGTATTTTTTTTCTTTCTGATGAAAACCAGTCCTCTGGTTGAAATATAATATTATTTATTGGATTTATAAGTCTTTTTTTGTTTTTATATATATATAAACTTAAGAGCATGCTATAACTCTAAACAAGCTAAGATAAAGACAATCTAAGATAAAGATGATTTGAATGCCTTCTCTTGTAGTAGCATTTATCATAATAATAAAAAAATAAAACCTTGTTTAGAGTTATAGCATGCTCTTAAGTTTACGTATTGGTAAATGCAAGCTATATATAAGTCGTGACATCTGACTTTTTATTATATATATATATATATATATATATATATATATATATAGGGAGCCTACCAATAGCTCTAATAAGCTCTTATTGATAAGTGCCACAAGAGAAAGCATTTAAAATCTCTATCTAGAATTATTCCTATTCTCAGAACAATTGGTTTTAAGCTTTTGGATCACCTCAGTGAGGAGCTAGGACATTCAGACTCTAGATATAAAACACCAACTCAAAAGTCAGCACTTATCTAATACATAACTATTAAGTAGAAAATCAATTTTCAGATATGTAAGTGTTTAAATCCAGTTATCTAATTTAAATAGCTATATGGGTCTAAAAACACTCAGCCTCACCACTGTTGAGTTGATATTTTAGATGTAGAGTCTGAATGTCCTAGCTTCTCACTGAGTCAAAATCTCAAAACTGATCAGTCTGAGGATAATTCTAGATAGAGATTTTAAATGCTTTCTCTTGTGGCACTTATCAAAGAGATTATGAGAACTTTCACATATCTGTAATACAAGCTTAAAACAAGTCAAGTCACATAATATATAACTTGCTTTATTGCTTGTATATATATATATGAAAAACAAAAAAACAAGTTAAAAACTTGCTAATGCTTGTATTTATGTCAACAGATGGCATTCTACCAAAAACACCGTCAAGCATATGTTTACATAAACGTCAGAGCATGCATTCACTACCTCTAACTTTAATTCCACTTTCAGATCATGATTTCAAGTTATTTGCTATCATCAGTGAAAGACAGGGAATTTTAGAAACTAGATCTAAACACAAACTCTGAGCGTTTATGAAACAGGTTCTATTCAGCTTGCAAGTGTGAATCTTTTAGACACATAATGTCTTCAAACTCAGCATAGCAAGCCAGATAGCTACATGGGTCTGATCTCAGTTCAGCATCACCACATAGTAGAAGCCTCTGCAATATATATCATTGCTAGAAAGACCTCAAAGGTACATTTATGAAAAACAAAAAACAAGTTAAAAACTTGTTAACGCTTGTATTTATGTCAACAGATGGCGTTCTACCAAAAACACCGTCAAGCGTATGTTTACATAAATGTCAGAGCATGCATTCACTATCTCTAACTTTAATTCCACTTTCAGATCATGATTTCAAGCTATTTGCTATCATCAGTGAAAGACAGGGAATTTTAGAAACTAGATCTAAACACAAACTCTGAACGTTATGAAAGTTTCTATTCAGCTTGCAAGCGTGAATCTTTTAGACACGTAATGTCTTTAAACTCAGCATAACAAGCCAGATAGCTATATGGGTCTGATCTCAGTTCAGCATCAAGATTCATGCTTGCAAGCTGAATAGAAACTGTTTCATAAGCGCTCAGAGTTTGTGTTTAGATCTAGTTTCTAAAATTCCCTGTCTTTCACTGATGATAGCAAATAGCTTGAAATCATGATCTGAAAGTGAAATTAGAGATAGTGAATGCATCCTCTGATGTTTATGTAAACATACGCTTGACAGTGTTTTTGGTAGAACGCCATCTGTTGACATAAATACAAGCATTAGCAAGTTTTTAACTTGTTTTTTGTTTTTCATAAATGTACCTTTGAGGTCTTTCTAGCAATGATATATATTGCAGAGGCTTCTACTATGTGGTGATGCTGAACTGAGATCAGACCCATGTAGCTATCTGGCTTGCTATGCTGAGTTTGAAGACATTACGTGTCTAAAAGATTCACGCTTGCAAGCTGAATAGAAACTGTTTCATAAATGCTCAGAGTTTGTGTTTAAATCTAGTTTCTTATTCCTGTCTTTCACTGATGATAGCAAATAGCTTGAAATCATGATCTGAAAGTGGAATTAAAGTTAGAGATAGTGAATGCATGCTCTGACATTTATGTAAACATATGCTTGACGGTGTTTTTGGTAGAATACCATCTGTTGACATATATATATAGTCTATTGGAGACAACAAATAAATGGTATCCTTTTTATGGTTCTTTTAAAATGTATAATGTCTGGGACCATCTTATGTATAAACAGGTATAATATTTAATAACATATTGATTTAAATTATTAAAACATATTAATTGTCTTATTATTACTTTTGTAAATAAAATTATTATTTATTATATTTAGAGTCTCATTGCAAACATAAATATATAGAAATTAATTAACAAAATAATATAAGTTTTTTTAATATATTAGAATATAACAATTCGAAAGAGTAAACCCAATGTTTTATAAACATTAGTTGGTATAAAAGCTAGCTAATAAATTATTATAATAAAATTTATATAATCATTCAACTTAATAACTTTATTCATTTTTGAATACAGTATACATTTAGCATATAGTAATAAAAGAGTTATTTATGAATGAATACCAATATCAACTATTAATTTATATATCTGTCATAATTTTCAAATACATTATTCTATATTGTGTATATAATATTGGTGTCTAGTCTGGTTGATATTTATTTATTATATAAATATTATTAATAAATTTTAAACAATATACCAATATAAATTTTGGATTAATTTATTAATAGAACTTAACTAATCTTTGCTCATTTTATTCCATTACATATTTAGTTTGCTTATTTGTACAGCATTATTAATTTTAGCTAGCCTATTTACTATAGACTTGTTATAGTAAATTAATACCATTATAGATTTTAACTTTATATATTTCATAGTGTATATAAATATAAACTGGCCATTTGATCAATTTATTCCATTACAGATTTTAGTGTTCATATATGTTGGAATTTTATTATAATAAATAGATTAATTTTATTTTTCTATATTTTGTACTATTTCAGGTTTATCTTGTTCAGAGACTTAGGGCATTAATAAGAGTTAATTAACATTCCCATGTTCTCATTTTATACTGATACAGATTTGGTGGTCAGATCTAGGACATATAAATAGTCTCTTTTTCTTATTCACTTTTCTTCCATTACAGATATGACATCCAAAGTTTGGGCATATATCAATGCTTCTATCATTACTCTCATTTTTCCACCATTACAATATACTTATTAAGAATAACTTTTCTTAGAAAACTAATCGTATAAAGTTTTTAGGTATAGTTGTAATACTTTTTAGAAAAAAAAGAAAAGTATTAATACTTTAATAACCTATGTTCATATCCCTTTTTTTTTATCTTATTATCTACATCCAACTTAATTTAGTTATGTAATTCTTTTGTAACAATAAATTATTTTAACATGATATGTGTTGTATTGATTTTTCCGAACAATATGACAATAATAATTAAGACTATATCTAGCTATTAATGATTAATAATTATTTAATTAATTCAAAAGTAGCTTTTAGAATAATTTCTAAATTTAAAACAAAAATTGTTTTCTGGATGTGATGCTGAATTTGGTATTATCCTTATTGCATTTGAAATGTAAAACTAATGAATAGTAAGCTGTAGATATCCAAATTTAAGTCAGTGAATTTTAGCACTCTCTTTCTTTGTTCACAAATTTTTGCCATAATTGATAATTTTTGTTGCTTTCAAAATATGAGATTATAAGTTATTATTTTTGGTTATTACAATAATATAAAAATAAAATACAAATTTGCACATACATGTATAGGTAGATGCACATATGTATCCTGAATTTAAAAAAAAAAACATCCATTAATGTCATACCTAACAATGATCTAAAAAGGAAAACCATAGGAATTTTTGTTTTTGAATGCAGAAACATAAGCCAACAAATTTACCACATTAAATTGGGAAAAACTCTTCATACAGTAGTGCCAAATGATGATCATGTGATGTTTGGTGGCTTAAATTTACCACACTGGCAGGTGCATGTTAGTGAGCATTCATTTTATATTCACCTATCAACTGAAAAAATTACATGAAAGCAAAACATGAATGTACAAAAATCTACTGTGCAGATATAAGGAACTTTCCCTAATGGTTCTTTAAAATCTCAGGAATGAACCAAAGGATTTTTTTATTGCTAAAAACAGAGTTCTTTTTTGCAGATATTTATATATATATATATTATATATAATATATTAATTATTATATATATATATATATAATAACAAGATTAACATTCTAATACTAGTGTATGAAATACTCTTAATCCAAAGCATACGATAAAGTCTTTTGAAAAAATAAGAACAGACCTCTTATCCTTTTACCTAAATTAATTTATATAGGCAAATTTAAAACACTTGTAGTGAAAGCATGGAGATCTTAAATTGATCAAATTAATTTTTTATAGTTATAGTTCCACTTGCTTTATATTAATTGTATTGACATCAATGAAAATTTTCACTTTACATATTTGGTTATTTTATCTTATCATCACATGATCACCATTTCTTATGCTTATCCAAGGTGTTTACACAGAGAATAAACTATTCATACAGTAGTACCACCAGTATGGAGAGTTTAGCCTCTGTTTAAAAACTTGTGTAAGCATAAGAAATGGTGATCATGTGATGTTTAGTGGTTTAAAACCAATCCTGTCCAATAGAATTTTGGTAACTGCAGTTATTAAAGAAACAAAAACAGCAAAAATTATGGATGCTGAACTGAGTTCAGATCTGTACAACTATACAAGCTAATGAGCTTGAATTGAAAACACAAACCTTCTTGCATCAATTGATTACTCTGACCAGTTTAGCCTCTGTGTATTTCATCTAATATTGGCAAGCTGTAAATTAAAAAATTCTACCAATGTCAATAAAATTAATATAAAGCAAGTGGAAATATAGCTTTAAAAAATAATTTGATCAACTTATAATCTTATTCTAAAGTAATTTAGATCTGCCTATATAAATGAATTAAGGAAAAATGATAAGAGGTCCATTATTATTTTTTCACAAGACTTTATTTTGTACTTTGGATTGAGAATATTTCATTTAATCAATAAACCAGTATTATATAATATTAATTTCTGGGAAAAGTTTATATTAACATATATATAATATTTTTGAAATACAAGCATAATTGATATACTTGGAATTTGAATTAATATAGAGGATTGGAACACAGACTTTTAAGTTCCCTTTAGTTAGCCACTCTATCTCATACATGACCACACAAATGTGAGATTATTTATCTTTTTTTTATATATCTGTGATCATGTGTATCAGTTATATAAGATAGAGTGGATAGCTGAAGGGAGCTTGAAAGTCTGTGTTCAAATCCGCTATATTATATATATTATTATTAAAATTAAGTTTCAAATTTTAATATTAAATTGAACAGAGATTGCACTGTTATGTTGGACAAAGAGTCAACTGATTTTCAGGCTGTTGATTCTCATTGCTTATTAAAAAAAAGTATCCAGGAGAGATTGGTTGATTTTTTTTTCATCAAATATTAATACACAAAAGATCATAAAAATATTTATATATAGCTCAAGTTAAACTGACATTACACTTTCTATATATACATAAAGCAATTGGAGATGGTTTTTCATTTTTGTTTTACTCTCTAATTAAGAACAGTTAGATACCCATTCTATCAACTATTATTGGATATTTAACAGACTGGTTATTGGCCAGATACCTGAACAAAAATCTAAAGACTTGAAATTATTTCAAATGAATCCAGAACTACCATTGAACTATGAGATCCTTCATATACATAATTTAAACTACATAGTATATAATAATTGACTGCACCTAACACTTCAGTATGTTATTTAGTATTTTAATTAGCTTTACTATATAATTTAATACATCACTTTATAATAACAGGTATTTTAAATATTTCACTAAATAAATGGTAGGACTTTTCCATACATATGTTTATAAATAAATCAATTACTTTATATAGCGTGATGTTTATAAACTGTAATAGTTAAACAGCATTAAGCTGTGCACATGCACTTTGCAGATTTTTAACTATAAATGACTGAATACTAACACTTCAAACACATGATAAAGTCATTGGGAAAAGATAGGATGGCCATCTATCTTTTCAAACCCAAACACTTTTGTATGGGCAAATTTTAAGTGTCTGAAAGTGAAAGTGTGAAGATATTAAATAATCACTTTAAATTACTTTTACATGCTTGAATGAATGACGCTGGTGAAAATTACTAGAATTTACAATACATCATTCTTATTTGAAATTAAATGTATGTAAATAAATCAATTATTTTATATAGCACAATGTTTGATGCTGGTGAAAATTACTAGAATTTACGATACATCATTCTTATTTGAAATTAAATGTATGTAAATAAATCAATTATTTTATATAGCACGATATTTATAAACTGTAATAGTAAATTCTAGTAATTTTCACCAGTGTCATTCATTCAAGCATGTAAAAGTAATTTAAAGTGATTATTTAATATCTTCATGCTTTCACTTTCAGACACTTAAGATTTGCCCATACAAAAGCGTTTGGGTTCGAAAAGATAGATGGCCATTCTATCTTTTCCCAAAGACTTTATCATGTGTTTGAAGTGTTAGTATTCAATCATTTATAGTTAAAAATCTGCAAAGCGCATGTGCACAGCTTAATTCTGTTTAACTAATACATATGTTTATGTAAAAGCCATTGTAATTATTTATTTTTATACAGTTTAATTTAAAGATAGGTGACATACAGTTTGTAATCATTTCCTGAAGGATTGTGATAATGGTATTTTACTTATATTTATATATTGGATTATTTCCATAATGTAATATTAAGTATTAAATGTCTTTAGAAAAATTTTACTTTATTTAAATTTTTCAATTACATTCAACTATTAGTAATAGCACACAGGTTAATATATGCACAACATCTTGAGTGGTATTCTTTTTCTCTTTTTTTTCAAGTATTGCTGGTTTGACCAGTAACAGTACTAGCATGGGAATCAAATATGGACCCTTAGATTCTTGAATATTGAATTTTAAGGTAATGCTCTAACCAATTTGGCCTGGTGATATAGTAATAACATTTATTTTTATAGTAATTAATTAGTTTTATATGATTAGTTGCTCAAAAGATTAAATAATTTTGAGTACTAAAATGTCAGAATGGATATCATAGTTCAAATCAATTTACCAATTTCTCTCACTTTTTTATTTTACTTTTCTTAATTGAAAATTGGTGCTTGTATTATAGATAAAGATGCTGTTGGATGGCACCGTTTTCATGCTAAAACTATAAAATATGAACATTCATGGGCCATTGATTTTAATAATTTTTCTGTGCTTTTTTGTAATGTGAAAATAAAAACAAAACAAAATCGTCTTTTTTAAATATTATTTTTTATTAATGTATACAATTTAAATGATAATAATAAATGTAAAATAAAATCAACAAATTACAATTTGATTCGTGTTTTTTATATCGTATACTTTTTAAACTGTGTTACGGCTTTTTTTTATTATCAATTTTCTATCGGATATTTTTTTACTTGTGTTACGGCTTTTTTTTATCAATTTGCTATCGGATATTTTTTTACTTGTGTTATGACTTTTTTTGTTGTTGTTTAAATAAAAAATAATAATCGTAATAAAAGTAAAAGTTGTTATGGTTAGATTTAGGGTTAGTTTTAGGGTTAGGTTTAGGGTTAGTTTTAGGGTTAGTTTAGGTTTAGTTTTAGGGTTAGTTTTAGGGTTAGTGTTCTGTTTGTTTGTAATGCTAAAATAAAAAAATTCAAAATCGTAACCGTACTCGGACAGAAGAAAGAAACTCAAACTTTTTTAAACAACAACAAACACATACAAATGTCTTCTTTACTTATTAAACATGTTTATAATATTTGCTTTTTATTACATTTACAAAAAAACCTGTATATTTGGACTTTTCTTACTGGATATTTTTTTCGTACCGCTCTTTTTTACTTCAAAAATATACAGACAGTAGAATGTTCTTTGTCTCGTGGAATGTTACTAACAGTATGTTACTTGACTTGTTACCTAATTACAACTCAATAAAAACATAGATATTTAACATTTTCACAAATAAAAGTTCAATACAGTACGTTGTAAAAAGTCTTATAATTATTGTTTTAAAAAATCTGAACATTTCAATAGTTTAAAATAAAAAAAATCCAATGAAAACAACATTTCAATACAATTCAAATACAAACTCTCTCATCAAGCCATAATTATTTTATAAATTGTGCAAATTCAGAAAATGTATTTGCTGCTGTGCGACATATATGCTGTACTGTGATGCGACATTGCAGCCTGCATTCTGTAGCACAACAAAAACGTTGTATTATAGAAAACACGGGTTCGAATGTGTCGGCCGCGGAAACAGCATTTTTATGTGTTTTGGCGTGAAAACCACGCCATAGAGCGGTGCCTTTAGCTATAAGATGAGTACCTGAAAATAAAACTAGTATCTTTTATTCTTAATATATTACTTAGAATACATTGGTCAACATATTATAAAGATATATCTCAGTTATATATCTAGTACATAACTGCTTAAAATGTGAAATTTTTAGTGTTTATAATATGAATATGTATTGATTCACTAGTAACATATAATAGAATTTAAAAATTTTTTAATGATATAAAAATAATATTAATATTTTCATCAAAATTATTTTTCTATAAATAAAAAATTTAAAATTATATCGAATTTTAATAATAATCGTAATGAAATCATATTTTGCTATTGTATTCAATATTATTTTCATTTAACTTATACATTATAAGTAACTAAAAACAATTCAACTTATCAGCTTTAGAAAGATAACATAATTCTTTTTCCAACTCTTCATTAAGTCGAATTGTCAGTTGTTAGGGACAACAAAGACAATTTTCTGAATTGTATCTTATCAAAATTCATAAAAGAATTTTAAAAGCATCATTTAAAAATTTATTATAATAAATACAAATTTAGTACAGAAGTTTTCTTTTATAATAACAAAAAAATACTTTAAAAATTCAGCAGCAATATTAAATTTGTTACTGAATTATGTTCTAAATTTCTAGGGTATTAAGCGAACTGAGAAATAAAATTTGTTTTTTAAACAATGAAATTTTTTTAAAGATAACTAATTTGTGCTAATGATAAACAATTTAAAAATCATTATATTATATATACTTCAAATACCTTTGCCAAAAATCAAATTCGCTTATGGAAAAAAGTTATACCATTCATATCTAATTTTCAATCACATCTTATCTTTACCATAGTTTAATTCAGCTGTGTTTACGACTAAAGGCTATGAAGTATTAATACAATATATAATAATTCAGTTTGAAGAATATATTAATATGGTATGAATGGTAGCATTATATGAATATGTTTTATATTATCAATTTGTGATCTCCATTAGAGTTGGTTATTCATGATGGCACTAATTATTCTGAGATCATTCTTATTTAAATACAAAGCATTGACTACAAAAGAAATATAGTTTTCTGTTCTTTAAGAATATAATTGACTGCTATAATTTTAGATGATTGATTAAAAGAATGATTGATAATAATAATTTTAATCCTTTAATTCAAGTTCTATAAATTCAATCCCAGACTATAATGTAGTCTTCAAAGTAAAACACTTCAAGGTATCATAGTCTGGTTCTAACTCTTGGATACCTTATATTGTTTATTCTCTGCTAACATCTTGATTGATATTCATTTATAACTAGACTTCTTTCTTTAGGGCTGGGCTTTCTGTTAAAATCTGAACTGGTTTCTTTATTTCTATGATCAAGTAATTGGTTTCTGTCTCACTGAGATGAAATACCTTCATGAGTTTGGAGAATAAAAAATCTCTTAGCTTTCTTTGCATATAATAATATCAAAAAATTGTTTAATGTCATTATTATATGGTGTACAATTTTTGTGCTTATTTAATATTTGTGAATCAAAAACTGATCTAAAAATAATGGGTAGTTTTTGGATTTAGTTTCAAAACAAAAATTATAATTAATAAATAAATATTCATAAATTAACATGGTCATTCTAACTTAAAAAAAAAAAGAGAGGACAGAGGGGGAAAACACTGCTATAGAAATGAGTTTTGCAATAATTATGCAAAGCAATCTGTAAACCACAAAAAATATCCTTAGATTAGCCTTAAAAAAACATGAGAGAGATAAGCAGCGTATGTTGGATTATCAGAATTCTAACCAATAAGTTATTCTTGATTCCTAAAATATTTTTATTGAATATCCTTTTTGTTTTTGTGCCAGTTTTTTGGATTACTCATTATTTTCAGATTGAATAGTGACATATAAATCTGCTATACATTGTTTAAGTCTTTAAACTTGGCTAATGTAAATTGTCACAAGTAATAGTTATGGAAATACTATGAGTATTAAAACAATTTATTTTAAAATTTTCATAGATAACATGACATAGAATGATGGTATATCATAAAGCACAGTCAATTTAGACAAAGCACCAAAGATAATTAGAAATTATTTATGGTGCCAAGAAGCAACATGATCAATGTAGAATCCACAAACATGATCAATGTAGAATCTAGACCTAAATATGTCTAAGTAGATCAACAGCTGATTTTGTTATTGACTAGTATTTCATGATACCAAGTATTATGTATAGTTGTGTACTTTAGATTGTTATTGATATGTGGGTTATATTCTAAAATTAACATGTTGATAGATCTATCCTATCAGACTTAAGTTCATGTAAATTAAAAATATTGTTGGCATCAACCACTGAATATCTCAAATGTGTAAATGAATTACAATATATTAAGTGCTCCACTATTTGTTTGATATGATAAAGATAAAAAGTTTTATAATTCTTCGTTACCTTCATCATAGTTTTACCAAAAAATATCTGATTATCCAGGTATTCTTTGAGTATCTTGCTGTTTTGATGCAGTTCATAAGTGTTAAATTTTATTGATAACTATCTAAATACTATTTAAAAAGAAGAAAAATGTTAAGCTATATTCAGATTATATTGTTTGTTTTGATTTGGGAAAATAATAATCACTTCAAAAAAATATTGAAAATTATTAAGCTAAATTAGCCATTAAATTGGGTCCTCACATTTGTGGTGCTACTCCAACAGACACAATCATTATTTGGTCATAAACTTTGTTATGAGTATTGCATTTTTGGAATAAAGCATACACCTACTTTATATATACATTATGTATATATATTTTACAATAAAATTAAAGAACAAGTTTAGTAAATTTCTTTAAATTAAAAACCTAATGGCAATTACTTATCTATTTTATATTTTTATCTTAGTTCAATCATTCTACTTAATTTATAATCAATATTGTAATTAATTCAACAGTTCTTCTTGATTTAGTACAGTATACTCTGGAGCCAAAATCCATCACTTCGAATATTCAACTTCTTAGAAACCCTTGAGCAATAAATAAACTATTCAATTATTTTTATTAATTTAATTCATATAAATTGGAATAAAAAGGAGTAGTTTTTTAATTATAATAGAATATTTTTGTTTTTAAGTTTTTTATTGGAACTAAAATCTTTAGTGAAGGTACAAGTGAACTTACTCTCAACGAGCTGCCATATCATTTATTTAAAATGCTCCTCAATTTATACCTTTTTAAAAAATAAACCAATAATAATCATAACAAAAAATGGGTCTAGAAGAAAAAGATTTTTAAACAACTTATTAAAATTAAAAAAAAAAATAGTAATGACGTTATTTAGATACATTTTACATCTAATTTTATTTAAGCATATAATAAAATCTGCTACTCTAACTATGGTTAATGTGGTTCAGTATTGATTTCTGAAGTTATTCATTCTTAAAAATAATAGGAATGTTTTGCCGATTATATCAAGGATATTGAAAAAGCTTGTAAGTTGTTTTTAAAAAATAATTTCTACGTTTTGACATTATTTTTTTAAACCATGGGACAGAAAAACAATTATTAAAAAATTAAGAGAAAGAGGAAAGAACACGTTCATCTGAATCTATAAAATGTAATTGAAGTTATCTGTTTGCAGTTTATTGACGAGTTATTAAATACACATGGAAACTTAAAAAAATTCAGCATGAAGATCTCAATTGATGATAGTATTATAATTGGCATAAGTTAAGGAGTTGTAGTCTCTAAACCAACTAGTAGTAAAAAAAAGTTCCTTGTATAAAAACTAATATTAGCAGAGTTACAAAAAAATGTTATATATATAAACTCTGAATTTTAGATTTCTAATCATTGACTGATAATTTACATGAAAACCAATTATCATCCTTCCTCAAATTCATCATCAAAATTTTTAAATTATTTATCTTAAGCATAGGTTATTTATCTCAGGTTCTTTTCAAAGAAGTCAATGAATTAGAACACAGCCCCTTGCAACTCAGTATTAATGGTGTTTAAACCCCCCCCCCCCCCAAAAACAAAACAAAAACAACAACAAGTTACCAGGTTACAAAAAAAGTACATCATATCTTTTGATATATTCTAGTTTTCTTTCAAACAATAATTGTGGCAAACATTTATTTTATAGTATACTTAGCTGAATACTAAATTGTGGGATTTTTTAAAGATTTATTAATGTAAAAATATAAAGAGATTATAAAAATATTTGATAGTAGAATACAAGTAGTAAATTTTGATCTATTTAAGTTAGAACAAGTATATAACAGTATGGATAACAAAAATCAATGACATTAGAAAAAAAACTGATGTTTGAACAATATTCTAAAAGTAAAAATACAAAAGATATAAGCATGCAGAGATAGTGCATAAGAGAAATAGCATGAAATAATATTGACTTACAAATCAAAATGGAAAAAGAACAACATGTAGACTTAGAAAAAGATGTAAAAATAATTTGTGGAGTCAAGATTAAAAGAAATTCATTTTTCCTGTAGATTCGATCTACTTTTACAAAAGAAGAGGATATGATTGACCAAAAATGAGATAGAACAGTTTGAGACAAAGCCAATAACAAAAAAAGATGTTATGAGGTTTCTCTTCACTATATTCTAAAGCCGATTATTGTAAGTTTGAATAACCAATGGATATCAAATGGTAAAACTATTTTATCAGCTTTTATTTTATTTATTCAAAATCTAAATATAGAAAAAGAATACAATAATTGAAGTCTTCCATAATAATGATTTATGTTTTCAAAAAACCCTGCGTGGTTTGGAGCAGTAGATAAAGCGTCTGATTTGGAATCAGTAGGTCCCAGAATCGATTCTGGCGGTTCGCGGGTCTGGCGCTGGAACTTCTTATGAACTCATAAGCAATAAAGAGTTTCTTTTTTATGTTCTCAAAAAAATTTAAAAAAATTCTTGCATTATAAATATGTATACTCTTTATATTATTGTTATGTGTATTTGCATTAATAATTTTAGTTTTAGTAGTGCATTGAATTAAAAAATGAATTTTAAAATTGTCAATTTCATTAATATTTTCCTCACTGTTAACCAACTTATTACTTAGCTAATTTAATTAAATAAAACACCCGTGCATTATTTATATAACAGGAATAAATTAAACTGATTTTAGTTTATTGCAATTTATTAATAAGCAGTAAAAAAAAAATCAAGCTTAATTATTTGCGAATTAATTGATTGTATGTTTTTAATTATTAACTATTTAATATATATTTAAAATAAAAGCCGATAAAAGCTCGGATTTTTGAATTAAAATTTATAATTTCTGCAAATGACAAAATTATTTTAATATTCCAGCATTCAAATACATTAAAGAAAATTTCAGAAATTTATTAATAAAAAAAAAACATCACGTGACTATCTGTCCTTGCATTTAACATCGGGTTTTATGAGCAAATTCGCTTCATTCTATTTCAAAGTCATCTATGATAAGCGTGAGTAGCAAGTATATAGCATATTGTAGCAATATTATATATTCCTCTTGAGACTCTGCAAATTGGCTTGAGTCCAAATTCTTAGATTATTTTTAAATTTCTGGCTACAAATTGAAGAAGAACGTGCACCAGAAATATCGGAAACTAGTCTGGGGATATGATTATCCCAAATATCTAATAAATAGTTTTGGATAGTATGGAGAGAACTTCTAAAAATTAATTGACATAAACTAATTTTAAGGTAGTATTAAAACAACTAAAGACAAAATTATCATTATTGTTGTTGTTATTATTATTTGTATAATACAACTATTTCATAATGTTATGGTGATGAGATAATAAACAAATAATTAATACCGTATGTGTAGTTTGCTGCAGTGATAAAATGACAGACTGTTGAGATTAAGGCCCACTGATCATGCCTAGTTCTGTCATTTATGGCTCTCAAACTTCTTATAAACTCTTCAGCAATAAAACCATTCAATTATAACATTTTAATTAATAACTACATAACAGCAATGAAAAAATAGATTTTCCCAATGATCATACTGTTCTTTGACATTTAAGGCTCTTAAGATTAATTGAAGTAACTCTTTTAAATTAATGATTTTATAGATAGTTTAACTATTGTAAAAATATTGTAATTGGGTGAAACAAGATTAACAAATTATCATTTAAATTCTGGGCTAATTGCCCCAAGTATTCACTTCATTGGAAGAATGGTTGGTTGAGAGCTGCTGAGAGTCTAAGTTCATTTTTTAATTTCTGAAAACAAACAACCAACCAAAAACAACTCAGTGGTCTACTGAATGGAATAATCTTTGTTTACACCTCCAACATTTAATCTTTTAATACCAAAATTTCATGTATAATCTTTATGGATGATATGTCAGTATTTTTACAATTCAAAACCAAATGCCAGTCCTACTTCAGATATGTTGGAAATATACTAATGATATCAACTTGTCTTTAATAAGTAAAAATCATAAGCATGGTAAGTATACATTAGAACTCACCTTAAAGATAACTTTAAAGGGGATGCATAATTATTTTCTCTGTTTTATTTTTCATCTAAGTGATACTACAATTCAGACCATAATCCATTAAAAACTTAAAACATTGTTAAATCACATGAGAAATTATGCCTTTTATTTTACACAAAATCATCATTGTTCAACATACTAGTAATGACAAGAATTGCATATTATACCTCCATAGTATTCTACACCTGTAAATTTATATCTACTGACTAACCACCCCTAAGCCAAAAAATTAGGAACAAATTTTAAAACCTATATTATCTATTCAAAATCTTCATTTTTGTCACTCACCAATAAATATAAATATTAAAATTGTATTCACTGCTGTATCCACCACTTCTAATATGAAGTGAAACTTAAATATCTCCAATAAACAACTAAGTCATAAATTTAAATTCTGGTCAGGGGAATCAAAATATTTTAACTTCTTAATAAAACTAAATTTAGAATTCCTGCTATACTATGTTTCTACATATTTAAAAGAGGACAAATAAACATTGATATGCAATATACACTTTGTCACAACAAGATTAAAACAATAATACATTTTTTTGACTGCCATGGTTTTGATAAATCAGAATGATGATCCCAGAGATATTCAACAGCAAATATGAACAGCCTTACTGGAATTTTTTCTCTACAATATTCACAATACCTAATGTATAAAAAAAATAGTATCTATAGCCAATTTATGGCATGTATATCAACATAGCACAAGGTGGCACTACTATATGGAGAGTTTTTGCTTGTTTATATCAACATAAATAGCATTTAATGTTGAGTACCTTTAATGAGATTTAAAAAATATTTTAATTCATAAGTGCTACTCAGAATGGCATGCATGCCATAAAAGCTGTCTATAACATTATTTAATTTTATATATTTGTATTTTAAATAGTGTGGAGCTTATTTCAGAGGTTTTTGTGTTTTTTGTTTATATATATATATATATATATATATATATATATATATATATTATATATATATATATATATATATATATATAATTAGAAACAATTTGAACTCAGGCTTTCAAGCTCCCTACATTTATCCACTCCATCTTATATAATTGATAACATGACCACATACATGTGAAAAAGATAAATGATCTCCAATATACATATTTCATGCTTTGAAAATGACATGAATGGCTGAAAAGTTAGAGATTTGAGAAGATTGAAGCCTGTCCATTAAATTTTAATGATTTTCTATCTTAATATAAACTGAGAACTGATTATATATATGTTTGGGAGATGATGATTTGATGAATGCTGTTTCAGCATGAAATACATATATTGGAGATCATTTATCTTTTTTGCAATCAAGTGGTCATGTGTATTAGTTGTATAAGATGGAATGGATAGCTGTAGGGAGCTTGAAAATCTGAGTTCAAATCTCTTCTAATTACATTAAGACCAGTATACTCAATATACTTGTATTTAAATATTATATATATATAATTAAAAACCAGTCAATACTTAGACAATTGTAATATTAATAACAATCAACAATTTCAAACTGTTGTTAAAGCTACCTTCTTTTTAACAATAAATAAATATACATTACAAGCCTAAAGCTAAACTAGTCAATAAAATAGTAAAAATTACCCCAAAATCACAACTCAACCAGACTAGACCAAAGAAAGTCTAAAATACAACCAATGGTTTTATTATTACAAGCAAACTTCTCAAGTGTAAAGGACTATAATGTAACAACAAATTTATGCTAAATATTACCCACAATTTTACTTACACTCCACACATCCTTAATATTAAAAGAACTTTTAAATAAGTTAATTGTTTCAGAATCATACATTTTTAATAATAAAGATTTTTTAATTCTTTTTATTTCATTTTTTTCAAAGAAGACAACCTTAGCCACATCAAAATTAATAGTGTGGCTTGTATCTCATTCATGAATATATAAAGCAGAAGTGAGGTATTTATTTCTAATGCAACTTTTATGTATCTTTTCATTTACTATAACCTATATACATCTTCTTAAAAAAGCAATGGATAATATACACAACTCCAGAAATAGTCTTCTATCAAAAGGAGTGTATATTATCTCTTGTTGTTGTAAATATATATATATATAGATCAGAGTAATTTGAGCTTAAATGAAAGAATAAAGGTACATAAAGTTAGGGTTAGAAATAAATATGTAAGTTTTGCTTTACATATTCATGAAACAGTTATAGGCCACACTAGTAGGTTTGATAAGGATAAGGTTGTCTTCTTTGAAATAAATAAAATAAAAAGAATTAAAGAATCTTTATTATTATAAAATTTATAATTTTGAAGCAATTAACTTATTTAAAAGTTCTTTTAATATTAAGGGTGAGTGGGATGCAAATGGAATTGTGGATAATGTTTAATATAAATTTGTTGTTATATTGTAGTCCTTTATGCTTGAGAAGTCTGCTTGTAGCAGTGAAACTATTGGCTGTGTTTTAGAGTTTATTTTATTTGGCTAGTTTAGATGAGTTGCAAATTAGGAGTAATTTTATTATATATATGTGTGTGCGTGTGTTTTACTGAATCACCCATCTCAATTTTGTCAAGTTCAGTTTACATAAATAGTTACTTTGATGCAAAAATGCTCTCAAGCTGGCATGTATGAAACATTATGTTAAAGCAATCACCAATTTTAATTGGTTCAACTATCATTTTATAATCTTATGAATTATCACATCACTTTATTTTTAAATCTAAATAATAAATTTCACCATTTATTTTGAGTTCTTTAATAAGAGTTAATCTTAATCTCTTATTTAATTCCTCAAATATATTGTTAGTAATATTCTGTGATGCACACAAACTTTAATCTTGTACCATAGATATATAGTTTTAGTAGCAATTTAAAAGGGGGGCAATTATATTGCTATCAACATTCAACTACTAATTATTGCATTTACAGACAATATTAAGTTTTTATCATTATATATATTGTGAAGAAGAGATGGTAATATTCATCACCATCTTAAGAAAATGATATAATATATGTTTAGATGTAAAATGTTTTTAGATTGATAGTGAATTAGAGCCACAGATTTAAAATGATAAACTATATGCATTGATTGATATTTATTTACCCGATTCACCATACTATTATATTTGTTAAGCACAAAGTGAAAATATAACAAAAGAGAAATATATTCTAGTTTTCTAGGGGTCTTATATATTTAATGATTAGTTTGTAATAGAAAGACTTAGAATGATTGTACCATTATCTAAGATTCATTGCAAATTAAGCCAGTTTGGTTTAACATCTCACTTTAATTTGTAAAAAAAAATATTTAGTAATGCATAAAAAACTGAATTCCATATTTACTGTTAAGATCAGTTTTGGAATCATTTCCTTAATAAGACTGGGTTTAAATTCCAAATAAATGAACGGTAAGAGTTATAAAGATCAATTTTAATATTATTTTAAATAAAATTGAAATGCATATTAAATGATATGTTTTACTAATGAGACATTGAATACTGGAGAGATATATTATTTCAAAGTTAAGTCCCTTTGAATTTTTTTATATTTTTTGTGCTAGTTCAAACGGATACATTTGTAAATTTTTAAGTTATTACCCCTACATTCATGCCAACACATTCATCTTATTTTCCCTATTGTTCACAAGATGTTCATTTGTATATAATAATAATACTAAAAGACCTTCAAATACCGTTGCTAACAAAATAGAAACAATATATCAAAGGGATAAAAAAGTATGCTAAACATGGTATATATATATTGTAACGGAATAAGTATATGCCATTACATCTCTTTCAAATAAAAATGGAAAAAAATATAAAATCACCCTCAAGTAGAAATATATATATATATAAAAGAAGAATTTAATAATTTTATTTAAATTAATATATATATATATAATGCACAAATGGCAAACTAATTATATAATTATTTAAAGTTTAAAATCTAAAAACAAGATTGTTTTTAATATAAAAGAATACAAAAAAAGTTGTTAATTAGTTATTTTTAATCTTAGAATGGAAATGATATTCTATATTGATATGATAGCAAACAGGCCCTTGGGCATAAAGTCATATAAGAAATAAATTAAAAAAAAATACTAGTGATAAAATTTTGAGTTTCCACTCTAAAACAAGTTGGCCAATAACAATGGAAATAAACACACAGCCCATAGAGAAAAGTCATCATTGCCAATAAAAACAGTGCCAAACAAGGCAAGATCGATCCTGGAATTTGATGATAAGAATTCACAAAGATATAAAAGGAAAACTTTGAAGTTGAGATTTAGATTGCTCTTGCTGATTGCATGTTATTTAAATATATTTATAAGTGTATTGCAGATCTCCAAATGTAGGGGTCAGCAATAATTTACATTTCCCATGTTTGCATTAGCTGAAGCGGCCTTCAGAGTATGATGGTTCCCAGAAACTGGCCAGCAATGAACTTGTCTCCACCTAGAACAATACGAAATGGAAAGAACTTTGAATTGTGTGATGGATCAAGGACTGCAAAGATGGACTTTACCTACAGCATTGGAAAGTATAAACTTTTATTTTAAATGAAATATGAACATTAATTATATAATACAAACTTTTCAAGTACTCTAAGTGTCACTTAACTTTTTTAAAAAAATTCTCTCTTATCTGATTAAAATTTTAAATTATATATATATTTTTTACATATGTGTGTTTAATATCACTTTCATTCTTGTAAATTTTTTTTATATTAATAATTTAAAAATAAGCATAAATGGCTGCATAGATTCGTAAGATGTTAGTTTAAGGTATGTTAATTTTGGGCTAATTGTTTTGTAGTTAAATCAGTGATGGTGGATAGATGTATGGATGTTTATGTCAATGTAATCTGAATAGATGCATTGGATACTTGTTCCCTTGTACTATGTTAGCATATAGGGCACAGTAATCACCTGAATGTATGGCCCAAAAGTGTAGCCATCATGTTGTCAATGGTCATAGATGTATTTCCTATGTCATTGATTTTCTTTCTCTCTGGTTGGGACAGTAAGCTGGCAAAGACTGCTATCACCTTTTACAGAGCATCTCGTATATCACCAATTGGGCAACAGATTGTTCCTGTCTGTTAGTGAGGTTTATTAATGTTCATGGGGAAGATGTTCATTCCTTCCCACCATGATTCATTATTTCTCTAATGATATCATACTACAGATATAAATTCCTATTAGCATGATTGTGTTATGCTAATAATCTTGGTAAAGGTTTACTTTAGTGGACACATCATGTTCTCACTCTATTTTATAAAATTTAAAACTATTTTTGATTTGGAAATTAAACATTTTCACTCTCATTTTGTACATTACTTAGTTTTGACCATTTCGTAGATGAATATTACTTAAAACATTTGTATCGATAAATTGAATGGATTAATTACACTACATTAATTAAAATAATTACTTTATTTATTTATTTGAAGCTTAAGAATTTAAACTATCTACATTTATAACACTTATTACAAAAAAAGACATCCTCTGGGTTCAAAAGTTCGATTACATGCACATGTTTACAATTTTATAGTTGCAAAAAATGGCAGGTAGACTTGTTACATCTTTAGTTCCAGATGATCAAATTTTGGATGTTGCTGCTATTCTGGCAAAAGACTGAAATATGTATCAGTTGTGGAATGACCATCAAACTCTGGAATTGGCCATCAAATGGCTTGCAAGAAGACATCTTCTGAAGAATTATGCCCTATGTTAACAGTGCAGTGTTTGTTGTTTGCTGGTGA
This sequence comes from Epiperipatus broadwayi, assembly GCA_028023455.1. Lineage (NCBI taxonomy): Eukaryota > Metazoa > Onychophora > Udeonychophora > Euonychophora > Peripatidae > Epiperipatus > Epiperipatus broadwayi. Next base: position 8,713,681 of record JAQFVV010012417.1, read on the forward strand.
TGTATTCTACAGGCTTAGATGGCAATGTAGAATATGTCACTATCGCAGCTCAATCAGAAAGGGGTTCTTTTTTTTCTGAAGTCATCTGCCTCTGGGAACAATTATGAATATAGTGTATTTTAATCTAATTCTAATATAGTTACAAATTGAAAGTAATAGGTCTAGTAATGTAAGTTTTTTTATAGAATATACGTAAGATTTTCAAATAATTTTTATTATGAATGTGTTTCTTTTTTTTCAGTTCTGATTTTAAAAAATAGAGAGCGAACATGGTGTGGCCACTAAAGTAAACCTTTACCATAATCTCATTTAGCATTGGTCACATCAACATATCAGTAAGCTAGCATTGGTTTAAATATGAGATTTTAGCTTAAGGTTAACAGGGATTGGATTGGTTATATGTGTAATCTATGTAGCATATTCATGCTTAGTAAAATATTGAAATTGTAAAATCTATTAAATGCTTCCATCTGTGCATATAATTCAAATCAAACATATTCATTAGTAATTTAATTTTCAAAATTTTCCTTTTAACATGTATGCACGTTATAATAAAACGTTTTGTTTAATTAAATTTTGGCAGTAACTTATTTTATATGTTTTATTAATAATATTTAAAATTAAGAATTAGAGATTTTAATATTCAGAGTGATATTTTAAGCTGAGCTTCTCCCAGAGCTAGTAACTAGGGCTTTCGGTTTGATAAAAGAGTAACCTCTCTCATGCATATCTGCCTATTATATAAATTTTCTAGGTTCCAATAGCTTAGTGGCACCTTGGTATGGCAGATTACGTTTAGGAGATTCTGTCGACCATTATAATATATAGATAGATAGATACATTAATGATTATATGCTTGAGCCTTTAACAAGATACAATGATCTCTGAAACATTATAAATCATGAAAAATAATGCAGAACAATCACAACTATCAATTTTAGTTTTATGTATAAATTAATATAAAACTTGTGAGCCATGTGACCATTATTCAATGTAAAGATATATTCAAGGATATGATGTATATATTTTTTTGTAATTTGTACTTGTTCTCTGAGTCATGCTGTGTATAATATTATTAAAATAATATTACTCAATACTGTTTTGCTCAATGGCATATGGACAAATCTACAAATATAACCAGAATTCTATATATATAATAATGTCATTTAAAAGATAATAACATCATCAACAAAAGTATAATAGCTTTAGATTTTGCAAAATTTCCCCTAGCTTACGTCATTTAATCCGGTTATAATAATTTTATAAGAAATATTAATTCACTATCAAAACTTTAAAAAATACCTCCCTCCCCAAGTTAAAAATTTATTGTAAGAGTGAAAAGTTATATGAATAATTTTAGACGAAAATATGAAAGAGAACAAAAAGCTGCAATATTATTTTTACCAAATCAAAAGCAATGAACTGCAACACTTCCTCTAACATAATTGAAATTATATAAAATGTTGTGAAAAATAAATCATCACTGAATCTTTTAATTAAAGGTTCCAAATACTATATTCTTCTATTTCCAACAACCATTTCTATAGTGAATTAAATTTTCAAGTTTATTCTTACTAAAACAAGTTATTATATAGTTCCAATATAAGGATATAAAGCATATAAAGTATGGATTAAGTTTATTTCAATTTAAGATAAGGATAGAATGTTTGGATATTAAAAAGTAAAATTCAGACTGGAAATATGATTCATGTGGAAATGAGAAAGAAAATATATAACCTTTACATTTGGAATATAGGTGCTTAAAGAGAATCAGTAGAAGGAAGAATTAAAAGTGAGAAAATAATTATAGATAAAGGATATTTTTAAAGTCTTTATTTTAAAAAGATAAAAAAAAAGAATAATGGAAATGATAAAATAGCTTTTATTAAAATAGGATACAAGAAGAAAAGAGAATATTTAAGCACTGGCAGAAAATTTGTAAAACTGTAATAGATTAGAATAGAGTTATGGCAGAAAAAAATAGATATGATGTATAGTAATGTAAAAAAAAAATAATTGAGGCAATACCTGATCTGTCTAACAAAATTTCTAGACATATTTAAGTAGAAGTTTTACATCAAATTCCGTTTGGTTGAATCGAAGTCCTAGTGCTCAGTGATATTTTAGTAATTTATGAAATGAATTTTTATTATATATTTATAAATTATAGATAATAATTTTATAAAATTATTATATTGTCTGTTTTGCTAATGTATAACAAATATTTTTTCTTCTCTCTTTTTATTGTACTATTCACGTGTAAATAAGAAATAATTCAATGATGAATAAAAGACAGAATTATCTTTCATTCATTAGCATCAAACAGAACTTCACAGACTATAAAAGTGTTAATTGCAAAGAATTTATTATTTTTGAATTCTCTTAATTGAAAAATTATATTTTAAATTAGTATATGCTTTATAAAAATGCATTGTAAAGAAGGTTACCTTAGCAATAACTTTTTAATTTCAGTTATCTTGTAAAACTTTAACTGCATATGTTGGGAACTGTCTTAAGCAATATTCTATTCATCAGAAGTGGGAATGGCAATTAACTTAGAGACTGAAACAGATCCCTGAAACATTGAAAAATCCAATTACACACTTGAAAAAATTATAAATATGTGAAATAATCTACTACTAACAATAACAAAAAGTTATTGTTTCTCAATTGAATTATTATAATTGGAAAATAAATTCACTCTTTTTATATCTTATCAAAGCTTTATAAAGAATAATATAGTTTTTCAATATCGTCTAAGAAACTTTTACCCTGTATATAACCATGTACTGATCATTGTTGGATGATGATTTTTTTTGTTATGGTCCCAGCTATCAAAAAAATCTAAAACTCCTAAATTTTCTTTAATTGTCCTAGATTTGAATCTCAAGTCATAAGTATGACAAGATGTGTTATCTCTGCTTTTCAATAATCTTCAAAAAAATGAAATATGATGAAACTTTAAATGCAGAATACTTCAGAACACAAAAAGAATATATAGAAAGACAAGTATAGAGGAGAGTGGACACCCTCTTCTTGTTAAATTCTCTGTCTTGCATTTACGATTTGATCGCTATTAATAACACCTGATTGGCTAATAAGCGCGAGAGGTTTGCAGTCTCTCAGTTTAATTTCAAAAGTAAAATTTATGAATTAGTCAAAAGTATGAGTACTGTAGAGGATTATACACTACCAAACAATTCAAATTTCAATCATTATGTCAACATATTATAATATACTTGTTAATCTTAATAATTTTTATATAGATGAAGTAAAGTTATATCAAAATTATAATGCTCACTCTCTTATTCAAATTTAATTTTGTAAGTCTAAACAATTCTTATTAAGAATTAAGACATGATTTTTGTAAAATTGAACAATTATTTAATCAGAATCTGTCTGTATTCTTATTTCTTTTATTAGTTTTATGTGATCCATTTCAGCAATCATCTACATATTTATATTACGGGCATTAATTCATAGTTAATATAAGTTAAAGCAATAAAATTTTTTACAACAGATTAAAAAAAAAAGAAATTAATGACAATGAATTTACTATGATTCAATGAATTGAAACAACTGATTTGTGATAAATTATTTATGCTTCATTTAGTTTTAATGGAATTATGCTGAATAAAAAAAAAACAAAGGCAACCCATAGGAATGAATGAAGAAAAAAGATACTGAATTTGGCATCTATTTAAAGGCCAAAGAATTATGAAGAATATGTTGCAAGGATTTCTCAAAATTAAGAGGAAATGATGTATGAGAGGATGATTGATGATATAAGGAAAGTAATGACAAAGAGATGTGAAGAGGATTTGTAGATTGATATCCTATCTTTTTTACAGATTACCAATGATGATTGCAAAAGTGCTAAAATTTAAATGTAGCATAACAAGTTTCAACCAATGCTTAAAGGATTTTTTTTAGTTTGGAATGGCAACACACATGAAAAACTGTTTAGAGTATTAGTTCAAATGCCTATATCAAATTTATTTGTGGTATTCATTAGCTGATTATATTTAGGCTACACAAACTGCTATTTCAAAGTCAATAGTTGTTCCAAATTCTGAAGTTTGTTAAGGGTAATAAGTATTGCAGTGCTGAGTGCTTGATAATGTTGCTGATCAATCTGATAAATTACTGCCTATTGATAAAATTAGCTTTCTTCATAATATTCTTGATTTAATAAGAGTGGAAATCTGTTTTATCATTAGACCCAAGTATTTATAATTAGTTTGATATTATGCCAACTCTCAATATGATATATACTGACTATTTTTAGAAAGAAGGTACTGACACTATAGATTTTTTTATTTATTTCCGTATTCTGTCTCTGCTATAATCCAGCTTTATGGTTGACTATTTAGTAGTTGAAGTAAACAATAAATCAGGTTTAATTCAAATGTTAAAATATATAGGAAATTGAAAAAAAAAAACATATAGATAATAACATCTTATGTCAATGCCATTTCCATTGTAAAGAGACTAAATGAAAATAGTAGTCTACAAGATAACTCATTAAATTTAGCCATGTAAAAGTAACACATATTATGACCAAAACATATGATTCATAAAATAAAATATCAAATATAATTTACAAATCAATACATTCTATTGTTTAATTGGCATAATAATTGCGATGTTGGTAGATTCCAATCTTTCTTTGATGAATCTTAATATATAATTGATATTTAAATTAAACCAGCATAAAATGCATTTTCAAGGTTACCTTTTTCATCTGACTTTATTAAGGTTTTGTAGAATGGAATTTTAAGTATATCTAAAAAGATAATAAAAAATGGAAAAAGAAAAATGAATTTAGAATGGGATTGCATCTGATAAAAAACAGATTTATTTTTCTTTAAACTGAATTTATGATAATCTTTGGCTTAATAAATGACCAGTAATAATCATTATTGTATGTATGTAAAATGGATAGTATCAAAAAATGGTGCTGCAAATAAGTTTGACACTTGTAGATCAATTTATAGTATCTTGATATTATTAAATACTAATAACTGATGGAGACTTATGTTAGAAATTATAACTGGACTAATTAAAAAATGCTGCTACAGCATGAAATGTATCTTGGAGATTATTTTTTTCTGCTGTTTTTATTCATGCTTCAATAATGTGTGGTTCAATGTAAGTTTCACGTATTCACATATTTGCAAGAGTTTTTTGCTAACATAATTTCCATAGTTCCAAGAATTTCCAATACTTTTTTAAATTATAGATATCAAACCAATTTTAATGAACTGTAGGATCATTAACATAGGTTTGTAATTTTTATTAAGGAAAATGTCACATATAGATTTAAAATAAATCATCACTTCGGTTATGAAAATATTATGTTACATCTAATGTTTTTAAATAAAAATACTAAAATCATAAATTGGAATGCACCTATTAAACATTCATATATATAACAAGATCTTAATGATCATTAGAGTTTTTCATTGCAGCTTTTCTATTATTATGTTAACTAAGTTTTGAATAATCTTCTGCCTATATCAAAGCTAGATCTTTTACAGTTACATCAAACATTTCCATTTCCCTTCTCTTCTAGTCAACTTATTACTATCCCTGCCATATTTAGGTAGATTTTTCTTAGCAATGATAACTTAGCAATAAGTTATGATGAGTTAACAGATCATACGAAAAATACTGTTTTTTAAAAAATGTTAATCATTCTGATTAGAGATACCTTACATATTCCCCTCTCTTTTATGAGACCTAACAAAAAATACATACTCATATATATATATATATATTCAGCAACCAGGCTGTAAATATTCAATTTACCTTTTGTATACACACTTTTAAGTGATTAATTTGAAAAGTATATTTTTACTATTAATAGATGTTTAGGCAAAAATAACATTTTATAGACATCATAGGAAATAAAACTTTATAGCTACATGGAGAAAAAAGAGTTCGTTACATTATTATAGTCTTGTATTTACTAGAAATATAACACTTTTTAAATCAATAATTTCGAGTTTTTAAAACATGTTTGGTTTTACTGTATGTATAAGTTTATGTTTAGATAATCTATACATGTACACTTATATAGAAAATTATATGCTTCAATAGCTAGCTTTATTTTAAATATTTTTAAAAATCATAGCATAATGCCTCATTTGTAAGCTGAATTTGTTTCTGTCAATTTTCTCCTGTTTATAATGCTCAGCACATGGATTTTCCAACATCTTTAACAGATATCCTTCTTTATGATTATCACTGAAATTGTAAAGAAGCACTCTTGGATACAAATTTTTTTATATAACCAGCAGAGAATAGTTAGATGATTTCTTAAAAGAAGAAAATAAACGAGTTTTAAAAGAAAATAATTTATGATCAAGGTCTATGTAATATAGAGATTTAAAAAAATGAATTATATTTTATATTATTAGTGATTTTGAGTTCCCTATATATGCTACATATATATATATATTCACGTAATAAAAATCTCTGTCTATATAATAAACCTTGCTGATTATTACATATCTTACAATAATTTTGTATCAAATTACTATAATTTTATGAACAAATGTCAAATATTTTTATACTCATATTTTTGTCCACTTTTAATAAATGCACTAATAATTATCTTTAATCAATTATTACATAATAAAATATTATACAATTCTTGGGCCAGATATAAACTTTAAAGTGAATTAAAAATTAATATATTTGTTTGTTGTTGTTGTAGTTTTTTTATATCTTAAAAATAACATCTAAAATGAATGGAATTAAGTGCAATAAGTCGGATTCTTATGGATCAAATTGTAGTAATTTAAATTGATAAATAAATATTTAACAAATCATAAAAACGTTTAAAAGATTGTGACCTGGCCCAACTGAAATGCATTTTGGGTATCATTTACCTTTTCCAGATATTTTTATTCATATGTTTCAAAAATGAGTAATGGAATAAAAGCTTTAAATATATCTAAAATGATTTTATACTAATTGTTTTTATACTTATATCAAAATATGTATGGAAGATGCATAAAACAATTTAAATTTCATTTATTTATATATGCTGTATAAGATGGAAAAAGTGAAAATCATTATTATCCCTATATTGGTATGCTATATATACAGGATGGAAAATGATGACAAGATTTGTGGGTATCTTCCATTTTATGCATAATAACAGAATAATAATTCAATATAACATTATCAGTAAATAGATTATTGATAAAACTATTCATCATCACCAATTTATACAGTGATTACTCAAAATAGAATCTCAATGAAGTAATACTAACGAAATGATTATATTTTCCTAGCAATAATATCCCTTACTTCTCTGGACTGATCATAAAAAGAATATTGATGAGTGTGAATCAGTTTTATTTGCTTTAAGATAGGAATACTTTCATTTATTATGGTACCAGATTTAAGTTTAAAAGAATGATATGACTATTTTTATTACTATGAAAATATTTATTTTCATTTAATAAATTACCCATGACTGGTACAATCTAAAACATTTAGATACTGTCTTTTATATCAGATGATTCACAATCATATATAAGCGATAATGTATATTACGAAACAAATTGAAAAACAAATAAGTGGATATAATTACTACTCAATAGTTTAAAACAAGTTTTAATTAAAATAAATTATGAAAATGACAAAAAAGTTTGAAGTGCAAAAGTCATAAATCACTCTTATATACCATTTATATATGTTTATATCTCTGACTGGGTTTATTGTCTTATCTAACTTCTTTAACCACTTTAATGATATATGTACACACTGCACAAAATTTAATTGTTAGTTATATTATCATCATCAACCATTATCAATCCACTGCAGGATGAAGGTCTCTCCAAGTTCAATCCACCTTTTCCTATCTTTAGCTTCTCTTCTCCACATCACCCCTGCACACTTTCTTATTTCATCCATCCATCTCACATGTGGTCTCTTTCTGGGTCTTTTACAATCTTTTGGAATCCAGTTTAAAATTTCAATTGTCCATCTATTATCAGCTCTTCTAATAATATGTCCAGCCCAACTCCACTTCAGTCTTTTAATTTTTTCAATGAGGTCAGTAACACCTGTTTGTTCTCTTACCCATACATTGCGTTTTTGATCCCTTCTTATTACTCCCAACATGCATCTCTCCATACTTCTTTGAGTGGTCTGAAGTCTCTGTATTGCTCTTTTATTAAGTGTCCAAGTCTCAGATCCATAAGTAAGAACTGGCAAAACACATTTATTAAAAACCTTCCTTTTCAAACACATAGGCATATTTCCTTTTAGTATCAAGTTATTTCTACCAAAAGCACTCCAACCAAGTTTAATTCTATGATTAATTTCATCCATCATATTTCCATCTGTATTAATAATCTGACCAAAGTATTTGTAACTGTTAACTTCTTCTAACTCACCATAATCAATCTTTATTTTCATATTTTGAGAAAATCTATTAAACATTACTTTAGTTTTTTTAACATGTATCTTTAGACCGACTTTCCTACTTTCATCTGATAATTCCTGCAACATTTCCTGTAGCTCTAAAGCAGTGGTCTTCAACCTTTTCACACCTGCAGACTGGTAAAAATAAGGATAAGGTTTCGCAGACCAGCAGAAGTCTATAGATAAATTTTCTTAAAGATGTAAACAGCTTAGCCTTAGATGAAATTATATATATATATATATGGAGTTTGTATAATAAAAAACTGTTTTTTTTAAATTTAGAATTTTTTTAGAAAAGTAATAAAAAATTTAACTCAAAACCCCCCCCCCCATAAACATCTGTGATAACTAGAAAACAAATTAATTTGTGTATGATTGATTAGATTTTGTTTTTGTTCCATTTCTTTTTTTTTAATCAGGTAAAAGTGCGATGAAAAAATAAATAAAAATTGTTTATATTAATTAAAAGTTTAAAATCTTATTATTTTGTTATTACAAACTTTTTGTCAGTCTAGCATGGACTAGCAAAAAACTTCTGTGGCTCGGTGCCGGTCCACAGCTGGTGGTTGAAGACCACTGCTCTAAAGCATTATTTGCAAAAACAACTACATCATCTGCAAAATCTAAATGACTTAAATAATCTCCATTTACTTTCACTCCTTTAGCTTCCCATTTTAATCCACAAAATATTTCTTGCAGCACTGATGTAAAAAGTTTTGGAGATATGGAGTCACCCTGTCTTACACCATTTTCAATGTTGATTTCCCTACTATCATTATGTAATCTAATTGTTGCTGTTGTATTTTTATAAATATTCTTCAAAATATGACAATATCCTGGATCTACACCTTGATGATCCAATGCTTTAATGACTGAAAAAATGTTTATAGAATCAAATGCTTTTTCATAGTCTACAAATCCTAAGCATAATGACAACTTATATTCATTTGTCCTTTCTATAATTTCTCTCAATGCCTGGATATTATCTACTGTACTAAAACCACTTTTAAATCCAGCTTGTTCTCTTGGTTGGTGGAAATCCAGTGTTTTCTGTAGACGAGTTGTAATTATTTTAGTAAAAATTTTGTATAAAACTGATAAAAGACTGATAGTTCTGTAATTTCTAATATCTTCTTTATTACCTTTTTTAAATACTAATATTAATACTGCATTCTTCCAATCATTTGGTACATCTTTATCATTTAGACATTTGGTATATAACTTTGCTAAAAAAAATTCTATTTCTTCACCTGCTTCTTTTAATATATCAATTATAATTCCATCATTACCTGGAGCCTTTCATTTCTTCATAAATTTAATTGCACGTCTCACTTCCTCATTCAAAATTCTGAGCAATTCGGAAGATATAATAGGTATAGGAGGCACTTGTTCTTTATTACTATATAATTCTTGATAGAAGTCTTCTACACATTTTATGATGTCATCTCTCTTTTTAGTAATAATGCCATCTTTTTTCTTATTGCAGATATAAATTTTCTACCAATACCAAAATGTTATTTTACACTCTTTAGACATTTATTCTCTTCTACGGCTTTCCTTGCTAGTTCACAATTATACTTTCTTATATCATTTTTAACTCTTTTCCGCACCATTTTACAAAATTCGAGATATTCAACATTTTTTAATGCATCATTGTTGTATATCCTCATGTTCCTTCTTTTCTTCATAAATTCTCTAGTCTCAGTAGAAATTTTATTGATCAATTGCTGCTTTTTTCTACCAGTTATCTTTGTTGCAGTTTTTAAAAGTGTATCGCTTATTTTCCTATTAATGTCATTCAAATCTGAATCATGTTCAAAATCTATTAATACTTGAAACCGATTTGTAAGTTCTAATTTAAATTCATTAGAATGTTTCTGAAGATTAGGAATATCAACTGTAAATATTGTTTTTCTTAATAATTTTTGTCTCTCTAGTTTTGTATTAACATGTATCTTCCATCTTACTAATCGATGATCACTTCCTGTGTTAAATTTATTAAGAACATTACAATCTTGAAATATGTATTTTTGGTTAGTCAAAATATAATCCAATTCTGCTGTACCTTCATTTGGATGCTTCCATGTCCATTTCCTTTTAACATTTTTCTCAAAAAAAGAATTCATAATATAAAATTTTTCTTTTTCTGCAAACTTCACAAGTCTATGTCCTCTCTCATTTCTATTACCATAACCAAAATTACCTATAGCATTTTCATCTTTCATTTGTTTACCAATTCTAGCATTAAAGTCTCCCATAACAATTTTAAAATGTTGTTTACTCTGATCAAAAGCCTTTTGTATATCCATATAAAAATCTTCTATAACTTCATCACTATGAGAACTTGTTGGGGCATAAACCTGAATTATCTGCATTTGGTATCTGCTATTAAGTTGTAAAACTAATCTTGCCACTCTGTCTGATACATAATCAATCTCTACAATGTTATTCTTCCATTTTTTATTATATAATGAATCCTACTCCACTTGTATTTCCAATATGTGTGCCTTTATAGTAGAGTATATGTCCACTTTTTAAATCAATTGTTTCTTCACCTTTTTTTCTAACTCCACAAAATCCAATAATGTCCCATTTAACACAAGACACTTCTTCTTCCAACTCTTGCAATCTTCCTTCACTTGAAAGTGATCTGCAGTTGTAAGTACCTAAATAAAAAGTCATCATCAAATGACAGCCTGAGTCTGCAATCAGGGGATTCTTAACACCCTCCGCCTTCAGTCACCAACTGCTGCTTTGGTTGGTGACTTTACAGTCTCCTGAGAATAAGGGCCATGATTTATTTTTGTCTGTCATAATTGTATATATTGAAAAAATATTCTTAAACTAGGAGGTAAAAAGCCAATAAACTCACCATGCTGGCTAATATGTGTTGGTGAGCAGCCCATCCATGTTTATATACTATATGAATAATCACATAGTAATAACAGCTGCAACGAGAAGAACGTATGAAGTGGTCATTAGGAATTTGCCCTGCTCGATTCCTTTAAGGCCTCCAAGAGGAATCAAAGGATCTCCTTTCAGTTAGTAGCAAACTCCTTTCTGCAGCCGTTATATATGTAATAAGTTAATAAAATATACTTTTATTGTAAAACTTTTCACTGTTAATAATACTTTCAAAAATAAAGTCTATTTACACTCTAAGAAAATATAGAAGATTAATCCATGTTCTAGGTCTCATTGGACTAATCACATATGGCAGGTCAGAAATTACAAACAATAAATGGGTAAGGATTATAAATACAATCAAAGGAATAAAAAGATATTGAAATAAAATCCTTGTTTCTACTTCGCCTTCGAGTAGTAAGTTACAAATTGCGCTTTACGCAAATAAGTGAAGCTCAATAATTCTCTTAATATTGAGGTCCATTTGTTTATGTAATGCGCAATTTGTAACTTTTCACAGTTTAGTATCTCATAAAAAATATTATGTATATATAAAGATAATATTATAGAATTTAAAAAAAAAAAGAAAAAATTAATGACGAAGTGTTTTCAAATAACTTCTTTTAAAATCAAATGAATACTAACAAACAAAATTATTTTAATTAACCAGAATTATTCTTTGATTTTATTTTTAGATTACTAAGATATATAAACTATCATTTGAAATAAGAGCTGATCAATATTTCACTGTTTAATAACATTTTTTAAAATTTTTTACTGGGTACAATCTAATTTTGAAAAATGTACTTTTAATAGTGTTCAAAATAATCTTCTTGAGATCAATCTTTCTTGTTTGGATGTTTTTCTTTCAAGTGTTGTTTCCCCCCTCAGCCATATTCTAAAATTAGTAGTTTTGATTATTAATGACTTAATTTTTTTCACAGCATCAATTTCATATGATTTACTTTGTAGAATTTTACTTTCAGCCTCTTTTGTTATTAGATAGGCTATTTATTGGGTGACATTTTATTATACAAATCTAGCCTATACATTAGCAATTAAATTTCCAAATAGTACTAAAGTAAGGTTTGTAATCAGCACATACTTTTAAACTATATATATGTGGTGAATAATTCTGTCATAATGGCAATTGAAACTGATAATTTCCAATTTCAATGTTGGATTAATTTCATTCATTCAGTATATTTAATATTAACATCTTTCTTGTATTCATTTCTGCTATTTCTCTGGAAAATTCTAGATTTGATGCCATAAACATTAAATTCTTCAACTGACAGTTAGAAATTTCCATTTTTATTGACAACTAGCAACTGAATTGACTAGTGACTGAATTGCAACTTCAATTAACTGATAAATATTTTTAGCTCGTTATATAGCCACAATTTGCATACACAATAATCTGTTTTAATTTATAAAATAACTTTATTAAAACAAATAATATATGTTTACAAATGGTATACTATAGGCATAATTAATAATTACCTGATAACAACATGGTAAAAAAAAAAAAAACTTAATAAATTAATACATGATATTTTGATCATCAAGGACTTTATCTAGAAAGCTGAAAAAGTTTCCAAGTTTCCTCATATAAAAATTTTGTAGATAAGATTCTGTCTCTGTCTTTAAGTTTTTTTAAGAGTTTGTAGAAAATAAGAATCAATATCTGGAAAAGGCCGAGTAAATTGTTTCTTACATCTGCCAACCATACAGAGAATGTCAAGAAAATCGACAGTCTGATGGTTGGGATGTCACCAGAATGCAGGCAGTCCTTAATTGAGATAATCTTGTAGAAGTCCATAATCTGTTTTGGCCTAAAATTAAAGCAAACGATATGTGAATTTGTTTATCAGATGTGTTACCTCGCTTTCTGGTCACTTTTCCTTTCTTAAGACTACTTTAATTATTAAAATTGGCCGCACACAAAAAAATCTTAACTTGTAATTCCATTTTCTTTTCTAATTTTAAATCAATAACATTTTATTTTATAAACTGAAGCTTAATTATACGTATTTTTACATAAATTGATTATTAATATAAATAAAAGTAAATTCTTTATTTTACAAAAAATTTCATAGATCTCAATTTTACTTTTATATTAGTAATATTTAATTTCTATTAACTGAGTTTGAGATATGTTTAAGAATATGTGATAAACTTTTTATTTATTCATTCATTTACTAAAACAATATTTTCAATTTAATTTCAATGCAACTCTTCTTATTTAATTTATATCACAATAAAAATTGAAATAATCATCATTACACTATTGTATTTTAAACATTTCTACACAGCTTAGTAATATATTTCATTTAAATATTCCAACATGTTAATATAATTCAGAAATCTATAAAGTAGTTGTACTAGTGATTTGATAAATCTTTATATATTCTTGTATATATATATATATATATGTGTGTGTGTGTGTCTGTGTGTTCAAGTCAGTATGACAGTTTTCATTTTAGAATGCCTCTTTTGATAACTTTGAATCACTAATCAAATTAATAAGTACCACTTCAGAAACATCATTCCTCCTACATTCATGGTTGGTTATCTTTTCCTTAAATTGCAGATTGACAAGTTATGTAGATTCTAAAACGTATTATTACTACTTCAACAATGCATCAAAAACTATTTTATTTTATGATTTTTATAACTTAAATTTTCATGCTCTTTTTTACTTGGCTAATTGTAACTTTTGTTTTTTTTTACACTTTCTTTAAGTACTAGTTAAAATATAATGTATTATATCATACTTAGAGTAGGCAGGGTAGTAGTAGGTACTTAGAATATAAATTATGTTTCTCAATTAAGAATCAAAACATTTGAATTGATTAATATGTTAGTAATTTAGAACATTAAGAAAATAGATGAAATACCATTTAAATGTATAGATGTAAATATATATGTATAAATAATATTTTTTAAAAAGAATATATTTAAAAAAGATGGAACAAAAATTTTGAACTTTATAAAGAAAAAAAAAAAAATATATATATACACAGTGAATTATAATAAATACATTTTGAATACTTTATAACAGTATATCATTTTTTGTATTGTTATTTTTATTCTTAAATTATTATAAAATGTGGGCTAGACGTTTGACAGTTGTTTATTAAAGATCATGTAGCTGCAAATATGTCTGGTGAAGTAATTTTTTTATTATTTCCCAACATCAGTTGTTGTAATTTGTTTAAAAAGGTATTAGGATGTTGTTGTGTTATTTCTATATATAAATGTGCATCTTGTGCACCATAATACATATAAGTTAAATGGGGCTGCTCATATATTTGGAAAAAAATATTTAGCCAACAAATTCATTATAGTTTTAATTGAACTAAAATTGTTTCTATATATCTTTGTAATTAATGTATTTACTACTGCAAGGCCAGAGCAGTCATAGAGGAAATAAAATTGAATTTGAACCTCCCTATGACATAACTGACATGTGGAATCCACATTAGGTAAAATCTTTTATATTTAAGAAAAAAATAGAGTTGGAAGAGCTATTAAATTAATTTTCAAAAGAAAATAAAAATCATTTGGTTCAAGAGATCGAATTTTTAAATTTGTGTAATCGGTTGTGGTTTATTTTCAGTATAGAAAAATTGGGATTATTTGGAGGGTTGGTGTGAAGTAAGTTTCGTATTTTGCAAAAAAGTAGATGATATCAAAAAATTAGTCATTGGGAGTGGTCTATCAGCAGGAGTTATCTTCAGTGTATATTACAGTACAGGAAATTGTTTAAACATATATATTAGAAAGTTTATTGTTTTTTGAATATTAAAGACATTAATGGAGTATAGTCCTAAACCATTCAAAACTGGAGGTAAATTTAGATGTTTTATAATGATAGATACTGCTTTTGTCTCCCATGGTAATTTTATAAAGAGAAAATTTATATATGTTATAAATAATTTTGTAAATTGTCTGTGGATAAATATTATAAATTTTTTATTACTATTAACTGATTAAAGATTGACACTTTTGAATATGGTGATAGATATGATTTTTACAGAAAAGTCACAAGTTTTTGTATTTATTTTTTAAGCTTTTCTTGTAAATTTATTCTCATTCTAATAAGCTCAAATAGAAATGGAAGTCAAAAAAAGTGAAAGGTCGCCATGAAAACACTGCATAAGAAACTGACCTGTGTAAATTAACTCATGCTGAAGTTTTAATTGTATTAAATTTAAGTTTATATTTTTGTGTGTATTCTTGTAAAATATTAAGCAGTGTAAGAATTTGTTACTTTATATTAAAAATTGTGTAATATCATATACATATGCTATGCATAAGACATTTGTGTTTATTTCAGGTACAAATATGTTGGGTATATTTTATTCTATGTTTTTATGACAGGGTTAATATTTACAGTAAATAGTAATACACTGAGAGGTGAGCCTTGAGGAACTGATTGTTGTGAAATAAATGGTGGAGATGTTTTTCCATTCAGTGTTATATGTACTTCTTAGCTTAGGAAAAGATTAGTAAGTATAGTTCAAGATATTTCATTTTCTATAAGAGTTTGAATAAAGATACAGTTTGCATAGAATCAAAGGTTACTTTCTATTTAATTGCACTGCAACTTTTTGCAGAAATAAGTAGTAATAAATAAGATTATATTTTATAGTTAATTACTAAATTTAATAATTTAATGCATTAGTGTACCCATAGATAGATGATGTATGTTTATTAGAGGAGATATTGGTATGTTTTTTCATTGAAGAATACCATTGATATAGGATATAATCCTTGTATTTTACTTTTTTTATTATGAAAAAATGTGCAAGGTTTGCAAAATATTGGTTTGAAATTAACTTATATGAGCAAAAACAAATCTAAGTATTCCATGTTTTCCTGGGTGGTAGGAATCTGACATACTTGCTAACTTCAGTGCAAAATACTTGGGTAAAAGAATACTTCATCCCATGGTTCACCCAGAAAGTCTTCTTTGGGTTAAAATGCTGTTGTTACTTATAACTTTTGTTTAAAGTGTGTGCTAATTATTTCAATTAAATTATTTTCTGATCTGATTGCACCTTCAATATTTAGAGCAGATGATACCCAAATTGTGGAAGAATATCCTAGAATCTTCTGGTTTAATTATATTGATGTGTTAGAAAACTTTTTTTGTTGTTGCTAAATATTCTTTTAGAGTGGTACAAGCTGCAATATATGCCTTTGTTAAATGTTTAATATATGAATATGAATCTGGTGCAAGTTTATAGTGAGCAATTTTTTATGTATTTTATCTGCAAATAATAATAAACTAAATGAAGGAGGGGGTTGGTCTGGTTATTATAATTTATTGTGTGTAATAATATATTAATAAAAGCTACTCATTGTTATATAGAATCTAAATTCATATTTTTAATTTTAAATAACAAATATTTCAGAAAAGAGAAACTCCAGTGTACAAGATGTTAATAATATTTTTATTGTTTTGCCAAAAAGATTAATGCTCATCTGCATTAAATCCATATTTATTATTACTGTAAGTGCAGAGGATCAGAAAAAGAAGAGATTAATATAGAATTTATTAATTGATGTAACATGGGTGAATAGAAAAAAAGATCTATAAGTGAAGAATGATAGATGATGATATTATTATTATTATTATTATTATTATTATTATTATTATTATTATTATTATTATTATTATTATTATTATTATTATTATTATTATTATTATTATTATTATTATTATTATTATTATTATTATTATTATTATTATTATTATTATTATTATTATTATTATTATTATTATTATTATTATTATTATTATTATTATTATTATTTGTATGATTGATTGTCATACACACACATATATATATGAAAGCAACTAGAATATTTATACATGTATTTTTGAATATGTATTCATTTCAGGGCAAAGTTTGCTGATGGGAATATATTGGTATGAAGTTTATAAGAATAAAATGATATGCCAAGAATTAATGAAATTGGTATTCAATGATTTGTTGTTAAGAAAGTCTATGCTACTTAATTTTAAAAAAGAAGTTTATTAAATTAAAAAGAATATAAATATATAATTACAATGAAGTTGTTAACTATGCTATATCAGTATATCTAACTTCATATTACCTGCTATCCAAAAAAGAAAATGTGAATGAAAATCAAAAATGTCAATAAATAAACATTTAACAATACACAAGCAGTCATTTTTTAAATTGTGAGCATTATATATACATATATAAATTTTACAATATACCATCAGCCATTTTTTCTGCTTCTGAGCACTGTATGCAATAATGTTTATTAATAAAATTTATTTGGTGTATGTTGAAAGTACACACATTTTATTCTTTCTTCATTATTTTTTAAAATTTGATATGCAATATTTTGCATAATGTTTTCTAAGTTTAATGCTAAAAGTTTTCCAAAATGTAAGCACATACATAAAATTGATATTGAATTAAAAATATCAAACAGAGAAGCAATAGTTTCTTAATAACAAGATTATTATTACATTTCTATAAGAAAAAAATTGTATAAGAAAAAATGAACATTGACAAAAACATATTTAATTGTGATAAAAGTCATACATTTCACTATTTTCAATATAGCACAGTGAGTTTTTTTCTTATTCTTATATTTTCCCCTGAGAATGAATAAAAGAATGTACATTTAATAAAGTATATGTAAATGTATTCCTTCAATTTATTATTAGTAATTATATTATTATTGGTTTTTTAAATATTTTGTTTATACTATAATTTTAATTTATATATACATACTATTCATAGAAAATGTTTGTGTGATATATATGTCCATGTTGAAAAGTATTGTAGACCTGCAATTGAATAAACAATACACATTCCATTATAATCAAAGTTTATCAATAAAACATGAGCATTATACACAATTTATGATGTACATGGGGGGGGGGTATTGGAACAAAATATACTAGCTATCATGGATCCACTGTATATTATATCAATGAAGATTGTATAATAAAAATGAATTTTGTCAACATATATGTAAAGTATTATTTTGAAATTATATTAAATAAAATATATGAAATGGTGTTTGAAGTTAGATAATAATAAATGTAAAGCAGATGCTTGAAATTAATATTCTATATCTTTTATCTAGAGTAGAATATTATTCAAATATAAGAGTTTTTACTATTAAAGTAGACAATGCTCATGCATTTAATGCATAACAATTGATGTTTGGCTATATTATTGCAGAATTAATCATTAATGCCTTATAATTATTTTAAAAAATTATTTGTGAATCAAAAAATAAAATATTATTGATAATAAAGATCTTAAGTTCTCTATATTCATTTCTAAGATATTAATATGGATAAGTATAAGGTGTTGTTCAAATGGATAATAAATTTTAATATATCTTATATTCTATCAGTACCATATTTTGTGGATCATTTTAAGATCTTAAGAGATAAATTGAAAATAAATATTAGATCTATTAGAGATAATAAGATAGGTGAGATTACTGGCATCATAAATCAAGGAAAAATAATATAATATAGAATGTGCTAATTGGAGTTATATGTATTTTGTTTTGTGCAGTTTATTTTTTTAGAAACGACCTTAAGATGATAGTAAAATCATACATAATAAAAATGACAAAACTAATTCCAAGCTAAGAATATATGGTAAATTGTGTGTAAATCTATTTGGTTCTCCATTTAGATAGTGCTAAGATAACAAAGATAATATTTAAAGTTCACATGTTTCACTTAATTGTTTTATTTTGATAAACAGTCCACAAGGACTAAGCATCTATTACTTGAAAGTATATATGAATTTAAGTAAATAATAAACCAACAATAGTATTTAGTGACAAGAGATAACCAAGCTAATTAGTATAGCATATATGTTATATTGGGAATTCCATTTGCCAATGATGATGATGGGTATTTATATTGAGAAGTCATAATTACCCAAAGATTAAATGACATTTGAATTTTAATTAATGACATTTAATTAAAAAAGGATCTTGATGATGATGATTCAACCTTATGTCCCCTATATAGGGTACTCTGGTTATGTTCTCTGGTTGCTATACATCAAATCCTATCTCAGAGGGTTTTGAACTTCACTAACCTGCATTCAGGGCACTACTTTCTTTAAAAGAAACTTATTAAAATCTTTTATGCTATAGAATCATCATCACAGTTTCTATAGTAACAACCCCATTTTTCTCAGCTCAAAACATGAGTATTCAAGAGAAGTGGAGAATTGATATGTACACATTGGAGATGAGACTACTGAAAGAAAGACACACAATTAAATGTTAAGTAACAATATTATTTATTTTAGATAATTAGGTTTGATTTCAGAAATTATTTATAGACTTTAATATTTAAAATAACAAATTAACAAACATCATAAAAATATCAAAGATTAATTATAAATATACAGATGCATTTGACTAAAATATATATCTGCTTATGCTGTATTAAAGAATTTGTTAATGATAAACATAAAAAAAAAATTAAACAATGTATTCATTAAAAAAAGTTATTACAAAGTATGTATGATATTTATGTTTTAAGAAGATCTTTCTTATATGTACATATAATTTTAAATTCTTATTGCAATTTCTCTAGACAATTTAGTATTTTTCCCACCAGTGGATGAGTTTGGATCTGAAGTATAATACAATCGTTATTGGTTGGCTCTGGTTGGATTTTGTTTTGGTTTTGATTAGTCTAATGCTACTTACATGAGCCAAAGCTATGTATCAGCATCTCCATTTTTGAGTTTCTTCTAGGAATTTTTTTGAAGTTGCAAAAATTATATCACTTGAATAATAACTGAATATTTTGGGTTGGTTTAACCAATAGTTTTTGTTTTTACTTCAATTAATTTTCCAACATTCTAACTGGATTTTGTGTCAGTATTAAAATGTTATTATAACAGCTGTCTCCTTAGCGAATGTAGAATGCTTCTGTAGTTAGAATTATTTTTTTTTGAGCTACTTAATGCAGTCAAACATGTTGCTTTTTTATTCTTCTCTTTCTGACTTATAGCATTTTCTCAACAAGAACAACTCTTCTCAAAAGCCTTAGTTTGTTCTATTTCTTGTTTAATCCTGGCTTTTATTTTCTAATGATTTACCATTAATTGTTTTTTAAAAAATTCTTTAATTACTCATAATTACAAATTATTTTTGTTTGAATTTAATCTTAATTATGTCTTTGTTTTTGGTTATCATTTTGTTTTATAAGTTTTAACTTGAATTAAATTTTAAATAAGATTACAAAATACATAATTTTGTTTAGACATATACAAAATTTTACAGTTTCTACAAAGCTCTCTTTATGAATACATATTTTATTATACTGATATGGCTATAAATATAATTTAAACTACACATATTCAAATAGGTATAACATATCAAATAAGAGAAATTACATTAAATTTATTTGAGAATATTTAGTTTATAACTTATTTTAATCTTACTTGTTTGAGGTTTGTAAATCATGAAGACTAGAGTTGGCCAAGTTCATAACATTACAATAATATTCCTTTAAAATGATGAGTCAATGTAATAGAGGTGAACATTTCATTTCTCATTATTTTATTTTTAGTCTGTCTTTTTTAGCTTGATTGTTGATGGGTATAAATCAAAATCAAACCATGTGTTTTCTTTTAGTCTTTCTTCAGTGGTTGCTTCAGCTGTTGCTATTATTGTTAGTGATATATCATCCCTGGAACAATGATCAGTCACATGAACAACTATATTGTCATATATTCTCGCATGCAATCTACCATGTATCAAAATTAATAATCAGTGCTAATATTCTCACAAATACATTCACTTTAATATTTTGAAATAATAACTAAATTAACACTAAACACTGAGTATTCTATTACATGTATAGATCCAATTAAAAATAATACCAGGAATACTCAAGAGATATATAGATAGTGCAGGAATCAACTGAGATTCTATCTGACAGAAGAGTGACAATCCCTCTACCATAGATATGACAAACAATATGTGAGTAAAAATAATGCTTAATCCCACATGATGATGCAATATACACTCATCTCCCAAATGATCACAGGAATTGGTAGTGAAACCAACTACTTCATTTCAGTAATTTATATCTCAGTAGATAAAAGGTTTAATATTTTACTTTATTTGTAGGTACAATATATTCCTTTATTATTCATAAGAAAAAACTGAGAATACATCGGTCATATATTTATCTGTAATATTTATTGAAGTTCTTTTCCAAAAGATACTAAAATTAATAAATAAATATATTTATATATCACATGATCACCATCTCTATACTAGCACATAATTGTTGTAAACAAAGGCAAAACTCTCCATACAGTAATGCCACCATGTGGCATTCATTGATTACTATGTTTGGATCACTGCTGTTAAGCAAACTTTTAACAACTTTGCAATAAGAACACCTTTTTTCTTTAAAATGTATATCTCTTATAAACTATAATATTCTTTTCATTGAATTCAAACAAATTATATACTCTCCTTATTTTTTTTAAAAGGCTTTATTTCTTCTTATCAACCATATATACATATTCACATCTGTAATACCTAACGTTTTGATCACTTTTTTTCTGTAGTCATTTTAAAGGATTTGTTTTTTTTTTCAAACTTCTTTTTTTTTTACATACACATTTCTTTATATATATATATATTATAATGATCCGGAGAATATAAGAGACTTAACGTAATCTGTACTACAGGGCGCCACTAGGCATTTGAACCTAGAAAATTTATATAGTAGGCAGATACGTAAGTCAAAAAAAATATTTTATATATTTTGATTCCGGTCGTTAGCCCATTGTCACTAGCTCAGTGGAATAGCAGAGATTTATATTTTATAATAAATTCTTATCTAAGAATATATAAAAAAGAATAAAATAAGCCACTGCCAGTAATTATACACACAAACATTTATTTATGCCCATATATATTTTTTTAAATTGTTTTAGTATCAGTTTTACATTTTAAAATTTAAGTTACATTTTTAACTTTGATTTTAGATTTTAATTTAAATTTTAATTTTTATAAATTTACATTTTAATTTTTATAAGTTCGCACAGATGGGTTTATAAAAGTTTGTTTTATAATGTTGAGTATAGATCAGTTACATAGATTACACGGTTAAAAACATTTCAAAATAAACATAACCGATCAAAATACAAAGTCATTGATAACATCAATTGCAGAGGGAATACAAGAAACCCAATGGCATTCATCATAAGATGCCGCATTGACATCGATGACTTATATATTCTAATCGAATATGAAAACCAAAACATAATTAACCGCTAATGAATCCATGCAACGTCCATACCCAACTTAAATTTAATGCATTTTTATTTAGAGTGTTGAGTATGAATAGACTACATAGATTTGCATTTGAAAAGAAAATATTCTATCCTTATTTAACCTTAAGCCAAAAGGGCAGTCAAACCAACATCAATCCACCTGATATATCCGATGCATTCAATGTAACACGAATACGGCAGCACAAAAGGTTAAGAGAAGAAATTGCCTCTCATCAGATAGGAATACTACATCTATCTGACAAGAAGAGCAATAAAAAAAACTCCATAGGAAAGGACTGCGGTCATTTTGCCGACTTACGATCGCATTCCATAGGCAAAAAGGAAGTGTGCGGCATATAAAGCGATTCTGCCCATAGCGAATCTTGTACTACATCTACTAATTACACCAATATATCCAATCCATTGACCTAATTCAACTACAAAATGAATAACCTAAGATTACCCTCCCCTAATAAAACTTTACAAATCTATATAGCCATTCACACCCGACTTAAGTTTAACATTTATATAATATTAAATTAGTGAAAAACAAAAATCATAAATAAAACTTAAAAGAACCAAAATAAATAAATAAATAAATAAATGGAAATGATTAAAAAAAAGAAATACATCAATAAAAAGAATTAATAAGGAATTTAGTTTGGTCAGATAGGATTCTATTTCTATTTTTTTTTAAATACTGGGAAAGTTTATATTTTAAAGTTCTTAGTGTTTTCAAATTAATATTCATTTAAGTTCATAACATGCTTACGGTTTTAGAAATGTTCATTAGTTATCTGTTGCTTGCCATTTGGAATCCAGCGTTAAAATCCCTCGATGATCCTGTGGTCCTCAATATAGGAAAAGGGATGTTTCATTTCCTTCTTTTTATAACAACTGAAGGAATTGAAAGTGCGTTTATCAATCCCTTCACCTCCGACTCTCTGACTTAACACATCTCAGTCTTCTCTTAAATTTTCTTCACTCACTAAAAATTTTATTATCAAACTTTTTCTTTTATATGTAACTTTAGGATCCAATGGACATTACATCATCGATGATGATGATCCTTCCATTGAGGTCCGATTCCCTGATGGATCTCTTTCATTGGCCATTAGTTTCTATTGTTTTCCTATCTGACCATTGCTTATACATTTAAATGCCCAAGGGCTAGTTCACTTGGACTAATTAAAATAATCATTTCCATTTTTTCAATAACATTAATTAATTTGTTTTGTACAAACTTAGATATATTTTTATCTTTAAATCTTTTTAAGTTTTTGCTTTTAAAATACTTTTTCTATTTTTAATAAAGTTTCTTTTTTTAATAATTTTTTTCATCTGTGCGATTTTATATATATATATGAGTTTAGTATAGAATTTTAATTTTCAATTTTTAATTCTTAAAAAAAAAAAGTTTTATTTGCGAACTTTTATTTTTTTTATGTTTAATAATAAAAAAAACAATGTAACGTACATATGTGCCCGTTACATATCAGTAAACTTGCTTAAAAAAAAAATAAACAAAAAAAAATATTTTACTTAGGGTTAGTAATTACGGTACACGATTAACGAAGACATTTACAAAAACATCCGGTTAGTAATTTTACGAAAAGACTATATACAAAAAAAAAAAAAATGTTGACCATCGTTTTCCAATTGAACCACTCACATTTATGCCTCCTCCCCCCAAGAATTCTATTTTCTCTATATTTCATTTCTAACAAACGGCACAACAAGCAAATTATATAAATTATTTATTTAAGAAGGTTGCATTGAGATAAATATGTTTTAAGAAATAATGGGTTTAAACGTGTATATTTGCAGCACAATTATAAATACCACCAACTTATTTATGACTGACTGAAATGCTTACATAGGATTACACTGAAGTAAATTCCCAAACAGTACTCATCATAAGGTACCACATTTACGATCATAAACTTACATGGCTGTGCGCGCCTATACACGTTAAAGCATAATATATATTAACAAAAAAAAACATATTAATTGCAACCTTTTGACTTTCTTTTTAACAAAGTACAATTTAAAATTATTTATACTTTCTTGTGTTTAATATATGTGCAATTTCTTTCTGGCAGCGCTTTTATAAGATTTAAAGTATACGACTTTATGTAAACAGATAAAAATATTTCATTTTGGAAAAAGATATTTACTCAGGGCTCTCGTGGTTTATCAAAGATCGGTTCACATTGGGAAGCCCTTATAATGATCCGGAGAATATAAGAGACTTAAAGTAATCTGCACTACAGGGCACCACTAGGCATTTGAACCTAGAAATTTATATAGTAGGCAGATACGTAAGTCAAAAAAAATTATTTTATATATTTTGATTCCGGTCGTTAGCCCATTGTCACTAGCTCAGTGGAATAGAAGAGATTTATATTTTATAATAAATTCTTATCTAAGAATACATAAAAAAGAATAAAATAAGCCACTGCCAGTAATTATACACACAAACATTTATTTACGCACATATATATTTTCTAAAATTATTTTAGTATCAGTTTTACATTTTAAAATTTAAGTTACATTTTTAACTGATTTTAGATTTTAATTTACATTTTAATTTTTATAAATTTACATTTTAATTTTTATAAGTTCGCACAGATGGGTTTATAAAAGTTTGTTTTATAATGTTGAGTATAGATCGGTTACATAGATTACACGGTTAAAAACATTTTAAAATAAACATAAATGATCAAAATACAAAGTCATTGATAACATCAATTGCAGAGGGAATACAAAAAATCCAATGGCATTCATCATAAGATGCCACATTGACATCGATGACTTATATATTCTAACCAAATATGAAAACCACAACATAATTAACCGCTAACGAATCCATGCAATGTCCATACCCAACTTAAATTTAATGCATTTTTATTTAGAGTGTCGAGTATGAATAGACTACATAGATTTGCATTTGAAAAGAAAATATTCTATCCTTATTTAACCTTAGGCCAAAGCTTGCAGTCAAACCAACGTCAATCCATCTGATATATCGATGCATTCAATGTAACATGAATACGGCAGCACAAAAGGTTAAGAGAAGAAATTGCCTCTCATCAGATAGGAATACTACATCTATCTGACAAGAAGAGCAATAAAAAAAAACTCCATAGGAAAAGACTGCGATCATTTTGCCGACTTACGATCGCATTCCATAGGCAAAAGGAAGTGTGCGGCATATAAAGCGATTCTGCCCATAGCAAATCTCATACTACATCTACTAATTACACCAATATATCCAATCCATTGACCTAATCCAACTACGAAATGAATAATAGCCTAAGATTACCCTCCCCTAATAAAACTTTACAAATCTATATAGCCATTCACGCCCGACTTAAGTTTAACATTTATATAATATTAAATTAGCGAAAAACAAAAATCATAAATAAAACTTAAAAGAACCAAAAATAAATAAATAAATAAATAAATGGAAATGATTAAAAAAAAAAGAAATACATCAATAAAAAGAATTAATAAGGAATTTAGTTTGGTCAGATAGGATTCTATTTCTATTTTTTTTAAATACTGGGAAAGTTTATATTTTAAAGTTCTTAGTGTTTTCAAATTAATATTCATTTAAGTTCATAACGTGCTTACGGTTTTAGAAATGTTCATTAGTTATCCGTTGCTTGCTGTTTGGAATCCAGCATTAAAATCCCTCGATGATCCTGTGGTCCTCAATATAGGAAAAGCAATGTTTCATTTTCTTTTTTTATAACAACTGAAGGAATTGAAAGTGCGTCTTTCAATCCCTTCACCTCTGACTCTCTGACTTAACACATCTCAGTCTTCTTTTAAATTTACTTCACTCACTAAAAATTTTATTATCAAACTTTTTCTTTTATATGTAACTTTAGGATCCAATGGACATTACGTCATCGATGATGATGATCCTTCCATTGAGGTCTGATTCCCCGATGGATCTCTTTCATTGGCCATTAGTTTCTATTGTTTTCCTATCTGACCATTGCTTATACATTTAAATGCCCAAGGGCTAGTTCACTTGGACTAATTAAAATAATCATTTCCATTTTTTCAATAACATTAATTAATTTGTTTTGTACAAACTTAGATATATTTTTATCTTTAAATCTTTTTAAGTTTTTTCTTTTAAAATACTTTTTCTATTTTTAATAAAGTTTCTTTTTTTAATAATTTTTTTCATCTGTGTGATTTTATATATATATGAGTTTAGTATAGAATTTTAATTTTCAATTTTTAATTCTTAAAAAAGATGTTTTATTTGCGAACTTTTATTTTTTTTAATGTTTACTAATAAAAAAAAATAATGTAACGTCGTATGTGCCCATTACAATATATATAAAATATTAAAACTATATTCTAAACAACAGTTTTCAATCGATACTTCTTTGATTAGATTTATTTTTATTTTATTCAGCTCTGGACCAGGTCTTCTTTGGACTATTTTATTATTTATTTTTCACATTTTAGTAATTTGTGACTCTTGCAATTTCATAGTTCATTTTTTAAATTATATATACAGTATTTTTGAAATTGTTCATTCTTTTAAAACATATCCAGGGGCATCAAAATATTAGATCTTTCTTGTTGTTCATCTAGTGGTTAACTTTTCATCTGTCCAGGGAATTTTTCACCAGTGATAGTGTCCTTATTTTTTATGATACAAAATATTTTCTGCTGTCCACTGAATCACTGTTTATTTCTACATGCTGATCTCAATTTTCATTTTTACATTTTTTGTCTCTATTTCTTTCCATATCTATCCCAATACTGGTACTTATGGTGATCCATCTGGTGATATCAAGAATATATTATTGTCTTAGACTTGGGAAGTTTTGAGAATATCTCACTATTTACATTTTTTTATATTATCCATACTTTTTTATATTTCTTCTATATGGACAAAATTTGTAAATGTCATTCATATTTATATATTCAATGTTTATTTCACTTCCTTTCTTATTTACTGATATACTCTGTCAATTAATCCACCTTCTTTATGATAAAAACATTAATTTAAATTCAGTGTATGTAACAACTCAGCTTCTTGATCAATGGCTTTCTAATTGGTGCTAATGGGTATCTGTTATACTTTGAGAGATAGGTTTACTCTTATTATTTAGATGATTTATCCTTCTGTTAAAGCATTGACAGTTAAGTTTCTTTATCTGGCCACTTGTCTTCTGAAGAAAATGATATATGTTTCACCATGTTTCATTAGTTTAAATCTTTCTGAGAGACATGATATTTAATACTCTCTTGATATTCTCCAGTCCAATAACTGTACAATAACACCTTTTTATAGTTTTAAAATGTAATTTGAACAATAAATTCAACCATGCTTTACATCCTTTTTGTAAGTGGCTTATATCTATAGCCATCTTATATTTTTTTGACATTGGGTTTGTTAAAATGACTTTCCAGAATTATCAATGTGTTCTATGAATGATTTACCAATTTGTCTCGTAAATGTTTTAAATTTAAAAATTGGTTCATCATGCTATATATTTTATTATTTAGACAAAGTTCAACCTTAACTTTTTTTAATGATTTTTTAAAATTCAGTTTCAATTCCTTATACAAGATTTACTATTACTTGAATCCTTTTATTCATTGACACTCTCTTGTAATTGTTGAGTCTTTGTTTTGTTTTTTTCAATTCTTCCTGATCACCTTCTATAATTTCCAGTCAATAAGGAATTCTTTACTTTTTCTGACTGATATACTTTCTCTTATTTATATGTTAATTTTTTTGTTGAACATTCCCAAATAAATGTTCTTTTCTTTTTTTATCTTCACTCTGTAGTTTGTTTACTTTTATCTATTCTTTTATATTCTTCTGCATATCTAGTGTAGCTTCTTCATTTTGTTTTTGGTTTTGTTTATTTTGTGCTGTTACTTCAAGCATTTCAACCTTTATATTTTCCAGCTCACTTTCTATTCAATTTGCTTTTTTAAATATTTTTTCTCTTATTTGATTAAATTTTTACTTTTAATTTTTGATTATATATTCTAATATAGCCTTCTTTTCAATTTTCCATTTTTCTTTTATTTCTTTTAGTGCTGATACTATTGTTTATCTTTCTTTATTTTCTTTTAACATATCTTTCATTAAATTTATTTTCTTTTTTGCTTTCTTTTAACACCTTTTCTGCATTTTTTTAACATTCTCTCCATCTACTTTATAATTACATCTATTTGTTTGACATGTAGTTTTAAATATCCTATCTCTTGCTTTTTCTGACCTGATAGTCAGTAGCTTTCGCTGTTTCTGAGGCATTAGTTTCATTTTCTGTTTATTTTTCTTTTTTCTGCTTGAATCATTTTCACCACTCTAAACCTAGTTAACATTGATTACTTTATTATACTAGAAACAACTATTATTATTTGTATATTCTACCCTATGACGATTGCTACATTTGCTTATCATCTCTTTTTTCTTTTGCTTTTTTTATCTGCCTTCTAAATAAATTGCTGTAATAACATGTTAATTAATTATTATTAATTTTCTATTTTTTCTTTTAATTTTACATACATAAACCATGCCACTTTCATGTTTCACAGCAAACTAATCAATTTTGCATTCATTACCATACATAATTTTATATGCTATTAATTCAGGTCATCCATTTATGCACTAATTATGTATTGGAAACTTCTTTTGCTGCTGCTGCTGGTATTTATACTGTTGTCCCAAATATCTATACATACATCAATGCTGAGATCAAGCTTCTGATGGATAATACAATATGAGTTTCCCAGTTTAACTAAAGATTAAATGGCATTTGATTTTAAGAACATTTAACTAAAAATGAATTTTGCTGCTGTTGATGAAACTTCTATCTCCTATATAAGTATGTATATAAAGTAAACTGATTATATTTTCTCATCAATGTACATCAATACTATCTTATAAGTCTCAACATTTATTCATAAGGATTTATTTGAATATATGGGGGTTGAATTTCACTAACCAGCATTCAGGGCACCATGTCCAAGAAAGACCATATATGAATATTTTACTTTCTGGTATCATCATTGCAGCTATAATGGTAACAATCCTGTTTTCTAAGCTCAAACCATGAGTGCTCAGGATGAGTGGGATTTGTTACTGTACACATTGAAAACGATGTGCAGACAATTAAATGTTAATAACAATATTATATATTTTAAATAATCATGATTGATTTTAGAAATTACATACATACATATTATTATTATTATTATTATTATTATTATTATTATTATTATTATTATTATTATTATTATTATTATTATTATTATTATTATTATTATTATTATTATTATTATTATTATTATTATTATTATTATTATTATTATTATTATTATTATTATTATTATTATTATTATTTGATGATTAAAATAATAACTCATT
This sequence comes from Epiperipatus broadwayi, assembly GCA_028023455.1. Classification (NCBI taxonomy): domain Eukaryota; kingdom Metazoa; phylum Onychophora; class Udeonychophora; order Euonychophora; family Peripatidae; genus Epiperipatus; species Epiperipatus broadwayi. The sequence continues at coordinate 8,743,777 of JAQFVV010012417.1, forward strand.
AAACATCATAAAAATATCAAAGATTTAGTACAAATATACAGACACATTTAAATAACATTTATACCTACTTATGCTACATTAATAAAATATTGCATTTATATTTGAGAAGACCTCACATGTACATATAACTTTAAATTCTTACCACATTTTCCCTAGACTGATTAATAATTTTATCAGCAGTGGATAAGTTCAGATCTGAAGTATGATACAGCTTCAATTGGTTGATTCTGGTTACATTTTTTCTTACTTCTGATTAATCTGTTGCTTAAATATATGGGTAATATAAATGCAGACTATCTGGAAACTTATCCCATGGGTAAAAGTATGCTTCAATAGCTAGAATTGAAATCTTTAGTTGGAGTTTTTTGATGCAGGCAATACATATTTGGCTCAGCATAAACATTGTTGCTGCTTTCTTTTTCTCTTTTATAAAATTTGCTCAGAAAAGGAAACCCTTTACAAAAAACCTTGGTTTGTTTCTTTTCTTATTTAATGCTGCTTTTCATTTTTTAATAATTTACCAACAATTTTTTTTATTAATTCTTCAATTATTTATAATTGCAGGTTGTTGATGTTACAGTTTAATCTTAATTAACCCTTATCATTAATCTTAATTAATTTTTGTTTCTGATTTTTTATATTTTTTAATAGTTGTAACTTCGGTAAAATTTTAAACAACATTACAAAATCTATGAGTTTATTTTATAACTCAGCATATTAAGCATACACAAAGTTTTACAGATTTTATAAAATCCTCTTTATAAAAATATTTTATTATATTGATATAACTATAAATGTAATTTAAAATATATACATTCAAATAGATGTAAGATATCACTTGATTCTTTTTACTACATTAATTTTATTTTCATTCTATTCAAGAATATTTAGTTTATATTTATTTTAATCTTACTTGATTGATGAGGCATATAACATATAATGCATGACATAAGAAGAGTTGACAAAATTAATAAATTAATATATATATATTATATCAATGGAAATTGAGTTTAATTTTGGTATATAATGCAAAATCATATATGAAAAAAAGTTTTTCTTAGATAGTTTTAAACAAAAAACACTTATTTATAATTGTTTAATGGAGAGAAAGATATAAATTAATATTAAAGTTTATAGGCTTAACATTTTCAAGGGTACATGCCTCATATTCATAGCCATCATAAAATGTATAGTAAAATATATTTAAATAAGCTAGTGTTACATAGCCCATTTCTTCGAGATCTCGAAGCAAGTGTCTTTTTTATTGATAGCATGAATGTTTCTATTAATGTAAAATGCCTCATTTATTTTTCTTTTGTGATAGTTTGATTCTGAGCATAATATTATGGGATTGGCAGGTGTGAAGTTGTGTCGAGATTGCTTAGCATGCTCCAAAAATACAGAGGACGTGTTGCTGTTTTTCTGAGCTCTCTTATAAGTGTAAAGGTGTTGAGCCAGTCTAGTGTAGATTGTAGCTTTAGTTTCACCATAATATATAGCATGGCATCTGGCCTGAGGGCAGGCAATAGAATACACCATGTGTGGGGTGAACAATTGATCAATGTGGTCTTTAGAGTTGTTAATCAATCTATTAGAATTAGGCGGAGTTCTAAATGTTATGTTAAATTTATAGGTTAATGCTTTCATTAGTTTGTTAGATATTTTCGAAATGTAGGGGATTGTTATTTTTGGTAGATAGTTTTAAAAAGTTATGCATTAATCTAGAAAATGTTAAAATGGTTGCTATGATAACAAAATGCTAAAACCCAAAAAAGAATTATTATTATAGCATAAAGTTAGTAAATTTTTCTTTTAAAAATATGTATAAATAATGAAATAGTAATGTTAGATAATAAAATTAATAACTTTAATAAAATTCATTATTTTTTCCGTTCTTTCTGTTTTTTTTATTGCAGTTAAACTGGTATTACATAGACAGAACAAATGAAATATTTAATATCTTAAACATACATATTTTTATGTTTACATTATATGTGATATTTAAGTTGGGATAATATATAAATTATATATTTTTAACACAATATTATGAATATATAAGTTAAATTATTTTTGTTTGTATTAATAAAAGGGTATAATATTTATTTTCAAAGTGTAAATATTTTTTTTCATATAATTGTTTATGAAATATTTTTTTGTTTTTTTCTATTGTTGTAAAGGAAAACTTTGATTTTAAAATGCAGGTCAAAACTAATTTTAATATTTGAGTAAAAATTTCAGTGTATTATTGGTTTGATGATGAGTATTACATCAACTACACCAAAGAATGATTTAAAATCACTCTCAGATATTTTGGTCTTTGTGTAAGCAAATCTGAACACACACACACATATATATATACATTATAATGGTCGAGGATTTGAGAGATCAAAGGAGTCTTACCGTATCTGCACTACAGGGTGCCACTAGGCTACTTGAACCTAGAAAGTTTATAGAGTAGGCAGATATGCGCTGTTAAAGATCCAATTTTTACATAGATATTTTACCACAGCCATCAGCTCTTGCCACTAGCTCATGGAGTATCAGAGGTTTAAAACATATTTACTAATATATATTTTTAATAAAGATTAAAAAGAATAAACTAGATCACTGCCAGTACTAATAACACAACAGATTTTATTAACACACATTTAAAATTGAGGAACAAAATGTATATTTAGATTTTAGCATTAATTTTTAAATTTAAATTACAATTTTAAATAGTCCACACAGATGGACATTTTAATAATCCTTTACTTTACTATACTGATGCTGAGTATAGATAGGCTACATAGATTCCACAGTTAATAACTTTTCAAAACAAATCATTCAATCTCAGACTAAAAGTTCATAGCCAAAACAACGCCTGCTTCCAGATATATAGTTGCAACCAATGCAATATGAAGATGCTAGCATAAAACCACACTGACAGGAATGTGCATCTGACAGCATGATATTATTTGAGGGACATGATCCTCATCCAGTACAGGAATGTGAGTCTGTCTGATGAAGGAATCATGTATATATAATAATTAAAGAGAAATGCTACATATGGGGGAGAGCAGTCTATATGCTGATTACAGTCCCTATCCATATAGCTAAAAAGGGGTCAATGGAGCAGGAAATACATCTGTGTCCATTGCAACGCCATGACTACATCTTTGGGGTCATGCATTCAGTTGGGCATGTTGCCCTGTATGCTAAACATGCTTCACATTACATTGATATAAATATCCATATATCTCTCCACCAGCATTGACCTAACTATGAGACAAATAGCCCAAAATTAAAAGCCCTTAAACTAACATAATTTAATGAATCTATATAGCTATCCACACCCAAGTTAAATTTAATACATTTTAGTTAATAGATGAAAATAAATAACCTCGTTAAATACAAACATAAATAAAAAAAAAATGGAAATGATTGAAATAGCAAACTTATATAAAAATAAATATTTATAATTGATTTAGAGTTTTATTCTTGGTCAGATAAGAGTCCATTTATTTATATTACTTTTTTTTTGGATTGATTACTTATTGAAGTTATACTGTAATTATTTAAAAGAAAGTTCAATTGGTAAAAGTTTATACTTTACGAATTCTGCAGATTTAGAGGTCTATCTTTGTGATCACTTACATAGATTGTCTGTTCTTTTTTTTAAAAAATGAAGCCACTACTTGCTATTCCTTTTTAGTCCATAATTGTCGTAGGAGGTCTCAGCTGGTTGTCAAAAAATTAAATCTATTGCCGACTTTTACATCGTGAAGCCTGCAATACAGCTATAGTTCATATGTAGATTCAAAGTCAGCTCTCTGACAATAATAATAATAATAATAATAATAATAATAATAATAATAATTTGGCTTTTATATTTTTATTAGCCTCTTATCAGCAAATCTTCAGATTCAACGAGCAAGACATCACTAATCCTCTCGTGTTTCATTTATGGTTCATACTGTGGTTTCGTGCTTGCATTGGTTATTTAATTTCTTTTTATTCTCTTATCTGACCATTTAATTATTCGAGTGCCACAAGGGCTAGTGTGCTTTAGAACAATCATTTAATTAATAAAACAATCATTTCCATTTCCTAAGATTATAGAAATGAACAATATTTCTATTTTCAAAATATCAATCTTTATATTTTTACTTTTTTACAAAAAAAATACTCTCAACTACTTTGTTCTTAAATAGTTTGTTTTCCATCTGCGTGACAATATATACGTTAAATATAACTTTCAATTTTCAGTTTTTAAGTTAAGTTTTTTCTTTTTAATAAATCAATTTTTATTTATGAACTTAAGTTTTTATTTTAATTTTAAATTAATATAATGGCATATAGTATACTATTACAATATATTATTTCTAAGTGTTTTAATTTATTGACTATCAAATAATGGAGTAGAAAGAAAACTGAACTGGTTTCTTGAAGTACTTGCATTATATTGCCACTCAGTGCAAGCCAGAGTAATCAATGGATGCCAGAAGGTTTGTCTATAAAATCCCCATCTAGTGCCTACTCATCCAATATTTCCAGACTAGTTTCTGCCAAAAACTAGTCTGGGGATATTGGATGAGTAGTCACTAGATGGGGATTTTATGCACAAGCCTTCTGACATCCACAAAAAACTAATCTGGGGATATTGGATGAGTAAACACTAGATGGAGATTTTATGCACAAGCCTTCTGACATCCATTGATTATTCTGGCTTGCACTGAGTGGCAATATGTATAGAGAGTTTTGCCGGATTTAATAACAGTTAAGAGCAAGCATAAGAAATAGTGATCATGTGATGTTTATTTACTTGCATAAGAAAAAAGAAAGAAAAAAGAAAACATCTAAGGATTTCCATGATGGATAAACAAAATATTTTACTTTTTAAATGTCAAAATTATCTATATTCTGCTCTCTATATAAATTATTTCTACATTAAAATATCACCTAACAGTTGTGATAGATTATTTCAATATTAGATTGGGATTATTTATTTTTATATATTACCTACATTATAGAAGAATGTCAGTCAATTCTATTAAACTTATTGTTATTCAAAACATTATAAAATAATAATTGGAATTTCCCAAGAATTGGAGTTCATACAGACTAAATTAATGAATTTAATTGGATTATTTAAAGCTTTTGCAGCACAAATATTCAAATCATTGTGCTTCTCTTGAACATATATAATGATTTTATACAGGTTGTATGTAAATGTATATTTATGTAGTTGTTCATTTATATTATATTTTATTGTTATTATTGGTTGGTATCTTGTGCATGAATAAAATGTCCCTTCACATATAAAAGTAGAAAAGAGTTTAAATAATAATTTAAGTAAGGTTATATTCTAAATCTAACGTTTAAAAATTTAATTTAAAGTCCATTATGATTATTTGCTGACTGGATATTATTGCAATACATATATTGTGAGTAGTAAAAGTCTAAATGATTATATTATAATAGCGGTTTATTGACACCATATTTTGTAAATAAGGTAAGCAAATAAATATACATAGCTTTGTTTTATTTTTTTTTATTTAAGTAAATTATCATATAATATGAATAATATATAATTATTATTAACTTTCTTTTATTTTAGCTGTGTATTCATTTAACAACACTTTCATTTTTACATGGATTCTATTATATTACATGATAAATATATGATAAATAAATTTCCGTTTTTGCGAGTATCTATCTTATCTAGTAATAGTTCATATGAAAGATATAATAAGTGATGTTTAGCTAGAATGCATATCACGATATATTTCATTATTAATTTATCATTTTATTATTATCAATAAATATTGACTTAAGTGAATAAATAAATTCGATTTAGTGATCGTTTTAATTACGTACGCACACCTATTTGCTCAAGTAATTTTAAATACTTAGCGGCTGCATATTAATTTACATGTTATACTTCTTACATTAAATAATTATGAAACAAACAAAAAACAGCTATTGGATTAATAATTGCATATATAATTATATATTACTTTCTTTTATATATTTGGTATATTTAACTATGATTTAACCTAAATGCAACTAGTATTTAATAAATCAGTACTTGGTGATCTCAATAGGTACATATTTAGATATATAAATCTAAAGATCTTATACCGATTGCTTTTGTTTTAATAGATTTTGATAATATATTTAATATAATTAAATAAGAGCAAAATCCTAAATGAAATTTTAATGCCTTATATATAATAGGTTAATAAATAAATTCAAAGATTTTTTTTTTTTAGTCTATCTAAATTATTTTTATTTAGAAATAAAATAATTCCATTGAAAGAATATACATTTAAAAAATATTAGTATTATTATATCATTGCAAATTCATAGTGGGTTAATATAATTTTATAAATATTGGAATAATCATTTATCTAGTATTATTTTAGGTAGGGTATTTCAACAGGAAATACATACTTTAAATTATTCAGTCTTGAATTATAGATAAGATGTTATTTTGGATTGAGATAGATTGAGTGATTTATTATAATTAGAGGTAAAGCAACTGATCTTAAGATCATTACTGATATTTTAATAGTCATTTATAGTATACATTTTATATAAAATTATATTTGAGCTAGTCTAATAAATTTTAGGGCATAAATATTTTGATACATTCAAAGTAAATAAGGGCTATTATAATTAGATATTATTCTATAATTTTAAATTGATTATTCATTAGATATCTATTATTACAACTTGTTATTTAACTAAGAAGAGAATGGATTTATATTGATATAAAATTAATAATTGTGTACATTAAGATTGATATTTGATCATTGAGAGTTAATATAGTACATGTTTAATTAGAAAATTAAGCTTCTGATATTTACACCCGCTTAAGAATAGATTTTTGACAATACAATGTATATTATAGTCAGTTATAACTTGATTTCCTATGTTTAAGATTTGTTGAGTAAACTATAGTCTGTTATAATATATATATTCTGCATGTACACACACAGTGGAATTTCAAATGCAATCCAATTTAGAAAGGTTGAAAAGGAGGAACAAAGTTGTAGGTGATTTTTTTTTTTAAAAAAAGAATTGTTAAAGGGATCACATCTCTTCATATTTACATTATGCTTTTATACAAACAACTATTGTCTAAGAGTTAGTTAAACTTAGTAATATATCTAAATATAATCTTTTTTTTATCTATTGATTATATCTTGAAATGAAATCATTATAAAATTTTATCTTTCCTTCTATAACAACTTTTCAAAAAAAGTCTTATTTTAAGTGCTCTATTTCTTTATTTGTTTGTTTAGGATAAATTTTGAAATCAAAGTTTAACATATTTCTATCAAATGGATTTTCTCTAATTTTGTACAAATTTTAGAAATCTGTAACAATGCAGTAGATCAATAAAAATATTTCAGGTTGGTTACCTGGTTTGTTTGCTGGAGAGGATGCTGAAATTCAAACATATTTGATATTGGTTCATAAGTTCCAGAATGGTATATTTATGAAATGCTTTTATTAAAAAAAAAAAAAAAACATTATATGAAAAATGATTAATTAAAACATTTACATTTTAATTAGATGAGAATTAATAATAATAATTTTAAAATAATTCATATTTAAAAAAATATCTGGGGCAGTTTATCATCATGCTTATAAGCTAAATAAGTGCTAGAGTTGTTTTTATTTATAGAATTAAATAGACCATTTGTAAATGATGATATAAATTAATAATATATCATTGATTTAAAAAAAGAAAAATTGAAAATCTCATGATATTATTTCAGACATTAGTGCATTTAATCTTATTATGAGCATGCTACCATTAAACAAAAGAAATAAGCTATTGAATATTTAATATTATCATTTTTACCTTTCTCATTACAGAGCAAATGAAGGTTTCTTGAAGATTAATTCAGTATCTCTAAGCTTCTTTTCTTCATTTCAGCAAACTTCTTTATCTCATTCACTATCTCTCATGTGATTTTTTCAAAGTTCTTTATAATTTGTGTTTGTGATCCAGTTGTGTGTGTCTATATATATTGCCATTTTATTTCAGTCTCGATTTGATTGTTCCCTCATTTACATATTTTGGTTTTAATCTCTTTAGATTAATCTGAAAATACTTCTCTATTCTCTTGTGAAATCTCTATACTTTTTTTTCAACTATACAAGTCTCAAATCCATAAATAAGCATGTGTAAGACACAATTATTAAAAAAAAATCATTTTAAACATATAGGCAAATTTACTTTTACTCTTATTATTTTAAAAAACAACTTCAAAAACATTTTATTTCTCATTAATGTACTACTTGCTCTTAATATCTTATTTTATAAAAGAAAAATGTGATTGGAGACTATTACACACGAATAAAATTAAGCCTATGCATATATCCATACATCATTTGAAACACTGAGTTCAGGAAATACAAGTTATGAAAGTTTTTTTTTAAACAATTTGATATGTATTAAATGGATTATGTCCTGTACATGTGGGGTTCAGATGGGTGTGACAAGAATCTCGGCCTCAGGGTGGCCTTCGAGCATTCCATCATCAGATTTTCAATTAAATGGACGGTTGAAAAGTTGGAGTGTGTAGTAGATTGGAGCCTGTCCATTAAAGTATGAAGATTGTCTATCAATATATCTGAGCACTTATAGTATATATGTGTGGGAGATGATAATCTGGACCAACTGATGATTGCTGGTTTAGCGTGAAATACGTATATTGGTGATTATTTATCTTTTCAGCATATATGTGCTTGAGTGTATCAGTGTTATTAGAGTGGAGAGTGATGGGTCGTGTGAAAGTCTGTGCTCACACACTCTATATATTACATATATAGGAACAGGTATATAATAAGTCTGTGTTTCAGTTGTATATGAATTATAGTTTCTTTATAAAATGTTTATCTAGAAAATCTTTCATTGCATCATTGCAGATTATTTATTAAATAATGATGAAAGGTGACATTTTAGAAAAATAATAGAAAAATAAAGCTTGCATGAGTATTTATTTTTGACAAAGTAAAAAAAAAACACAACAATCTTTAAGTAGGTCACTAAAAAACAAAAGCTTTCCTAATATCTCCTTAAGACAGTGGCTCTCAACCTTTCTAATGCTGCGAATACAATTCCTTATGTTGTGGTGACCCTCAACCTTTAATTTTATTACTGTTATTAATCGAAAATATGTTTTCCACTGGTCTAGGCGACCCCTGTGAAATGGTTGTTCGACACTCAAAGGGGTCGCGACCCATAGGTTGAGAACCGCTGCCTTAAGAGAAGCAATAAAAAAAATGTTTTATTCTTCACGTTTACCAATTGCAGATTTTTTAATGCTTGTTTATCACTAAATGAAAAACCTAAATACACGTTTATGATCAATTATCCAGTAATAGTGTGAAAAAATGAAGAGTCAATAATTACAGAATTGTCATTACCGAGTTTGAAGTTTGCTCGATATCCTCTATAATAAATTATTCGCCTATTATTTTTTTGTAGACCAATATAACAGGATATCAAGCTACATTGACTATGATAGAATTATCTAAAAAAAATCCTAAGCCTATTTGAAACAATCGTGTTTCATTTATTTTATTGTATTACATTTGATAGTTATTTGTTTAACTGGGAGTTTTATATATATGAAATATTCGTAAAATAATTTTTGGTTGAAGTATTAACATTATTTTATATAGTTATAATAATAGACAGGGTATGAGCACAGACTTTCACGTGACCCACCACTCTCCACATCATCTCATAACATTGATACATCTGAACACACATAAGTCGAAAAGATAAATAATCACCAATATTCATATTTCATGCTAAACCAGCAATCATCAGTTGGTTCAGATTACCATCTCTACACATATATGCTACAAGTGCTCAGATATATATTAAGATAGCAAATCCTCCTACTTTAATGGACAGGCTTCAATCCACTCCACACTCCAACTCTTCAACTGTCCATTCAATTGGCCTTTGAGCGTTCCATCATCAGATTTTCAATTGGATGGACAGTTGAAGAGTTGGAATGTGGAGTGGATTGAAGCCTATCCATTAAAGTAAGAGGATTTGCTATTTTAATATATATCTGAGCACTTGTAGCATATATGTGTAGAGATGGTAATCTGAACCAACTGATGATTGCTGGTTTAGCATGAAATACGTATATTGGTGATTATTTATCTTTTCGACATATGTGTGTTCAGATGTATCAGTGTTATGAGATAGTGTGGAGAATGGTGGGTCACGTGAAAGTCTGTGCTCATACCCTGTCTATTACATATATAGACACAGGTATATATAAGCCTGTGTATTTCAGCTATAGTTATAATAATAAAGCATATTAAGGAGAATAAACTAAACTTCTTTCATGGGAAGATATTACTAGTGATAAATTTGGATTTTAACTTTTTTTTTTTAAAAGGACTAAACTCGAAGAATATCAATTTCGAAATATTATTTTAATAAAAATATTTATTAATTTAAATTTTACTGATACAAAGACCTGAAAGTGTTATATATAATTAGATCTTAATAAAATATAGAAAATAATCATTCTTTCCTCACAAGCGACATTACACATTGGTGTTTAATCTGCCAGGATACTCTGCTCTAGTCACAAGATAGAAACTTTAAGGAAATAAGAGCGCTTGTGAGGAAAGCATGATTACTTTCAATAGTTTATTACAATCTAAAACATAGCGCTTGTAAAATTGAACAAATATTGCAAAATTAGATCCTTTGTATATATTACAAATTTAATTCCTTTGTAGATTTACTGTTGAGGTAAGTGCAGTTGCTAAATGTAATCATATTAATATATATATATGCAATAAAACGTCTATTTAATATATGGAATTTTTTTACTAAAAGACAGAAAGTTTATTATTATGTTAAGCGTCCTTAACAGATTGTGATGTGTCAAATTCCACGCAAGTAGATTTTAAACAAACATTTTCTAAAAGATAGAAGAGCTTTTTATGTTTATTTTTTGACAGCTTGCTATGTAGAAAACTCTACTCAACTGCTTCATTACAAGACGCTATATATATTGTTAGGAAAATTAATTGAAAGTTAAACAATAAAAAAGATGAACAAATTATAAATGTACGTTAATATTTAATAAATAATACTATTGATAGCTAAATATTTAAATTTTGGTTATTTACTTTAGTATTTACACTTAATTATCTATAAGATTGAATAAACTTAATGTTTATTAAATTTTATATAAATATTTACAGAGAAACCTTTGTCTTGTATGTTTTAGTATAGTGATAGAATGGAGAACTAAAGATTGAAAATCATAATTCAACTTTCTTACTTTCAGTGTTCAAATGTCATATGATTTCCCGAGTCTGAACCATTTGATAATTAAATAAAGGAAATCTTTGAAAATAAAATTAGTAAAATTTTGTTCTTTACTCTATTTATCTGATGATCAATTTTCCATCAAAAAAGAGAGTAAAAAAACAATTTTTTAAAACAAAAGAAAAACAACACAATTTAAAAATAGAAGTATTACTCTAAAATACTGATTGTATTTTTTAATCTAAGAGAAGCCTAGTAAATTGTTTTGTCTTCAAATGTGCATAAGTAATTTTTTTCCTGACGAATAAATAATTTATGATTAGTATAAAATTGTTAAAATTTATCTTGTGGTTGCATTGGTAATAAATGATAATGTATAATTAATTATGATTAGCTCTGGCGATCATCATCAAATTTTCAGTATAAGGCCACTTGAACAAGTAAAAATCTTTTTCTTTTGCCACAATTGTGATTACCAGTTATCAATGGCATTCTATTACAGACGGTGAGAATAATACAATAAAATAAGAAAATAAAACAAATAAAACAGCCAAGTCAAAATATGGATTACGGTAATAAATATAAACAAAAGATAAAAAGTTTTTATGTAAAAAAAATTTCAAAAGAGAAAGTGAAATTCAGTTGAGATTTCGCTATGAGTTGAGAAGTATAATCAGTAGAATAAAAGTAGATCATCTGGCTATGGAATCATGGATTAACTATCTGGCCCTGGGTGAAGAATAACATAAAGCATGATAAATATCAATATCTGAACTGCAGCAGTATTTGTATAATAATAAAAAAGGCAATATATATATAATGCAGAATTAAGTAGTACTAAAACATGAATAAGAATTTTTACTTCTTTAATAGGAAGATTTTTTTTTCAAAAAAGAATGGCAATTATAATATTTGCATATAAGATAAAAATATAAAAGTCTTCATATTTTCTGAACATTATATGTAATTTCCAGTCTTGACTAATTAATCAAGTATTGCTAATAAACTTTTATCATCCCTCTATTTATTAAATTGTTATGTCAATAGAAAACGATTACACGAAAGAAAATTAGCAGATTTAACAAGTTTCTAAACAAGGATGAAACTCATTGCAATCTAGATGTAAATAAAGCTTTATTTATATATGGAAAAATTCTAATTTTCATGACAGAATTCATTTCTTATTCATTAAATTGAAGAATTTTAAGTAAAATAGTTGTAATATAATTAAATACAGCATTTTCCCAACAGTATGTAATTTCTGATGTTGTCTAATTGAGCAAAGGCCAATAATAAACTTTTCAGCCTACATACTTATTAGATTGTTATGCCAGAGCAAATTGATCATTTTCAATAATTGTCTCAAATGTATGTAGGGATTAACAGATCAAGCAAGTTTCTAAAGTAATATAAAATCCATTACAGTCTCAATGAAAACACAACCTATTTTTACAAAATTTAGTTTTAACTTTAATGGGAAAGTTCATTTTCTATTCTGTCATATCTGACCTTGCCTTTAGAAGAGGACTATTTCAAATTCCTTATCTGATTGGCTAGCACCCAGTTGCTATCCAAAGAGATTAAATCCTTCACTGGGTTCACACACCAAATCTGCATGTTTCCAGTAACTGCTATTAAATAGTCAGCCTTTTGGAGGCAAGGCAGAGAGCAACTACTTTTGTCAACCTGAAGGACTGAATGTGCTCTCCATTAAACCCTCTGCCATTAGTAAGGTTAGTATCTCTTCTCATTGGTGCGATGTCCATGCAGTGATGCAAGTCCACCTACAGACTGGAAACTGCTACATCTACACTTGACTCAAGACAAGCTAAATACACAGCTGGAAGTCTTACCAGAGCTCACGAAGCAGGCTAATCATTAACTGGAAGCGAGTTCCATTACTGAGTACAACTATCTCAGCATTAACATGTATAAACAATACATGGTTATTATTGTTTAACTAACAAGTGTGTATATTTTTAGTACTAATAAATTGTACATATTAATTGTTGTATAGTTGTTTCTTTTTGCAACTGTTGGTTTGGAACCGAACCTGTAAGCATAACCAAACACAACATATTCATTTTAATGTTCCTGCAAAGAAAAAAATTTAGTATCAAATATTTATAAAATAATTAAGTGCAGTGTTTTCCCAAGATTATAATTAAGTTTATAAAAATATATGGATTTTGATATTTTTGTGTCTATTAAGATTAATAATAAATCTGTTAAATCATCTTGTAATGAAAAAGAGAACAAATTTTTAATTTAAAAAAAAACTTTTTTTCAATAATTGTCCCTACCGCTATCAATGGTCATTGTATTCTTCTCAAATCTCTGTAATACATACTACCAACTCTAATTCTACTTTGCTTATTAAGCATATACACATATACACTACCAAGTTCTGTCATAGGTAATACTGTTTCTTAAAGATTTCTTATTACTCTTCAGTATTCAACTCGTATCCACTCTTGTTCATAATTGTCTTTTTATCAGCTATTCTGTCAAACATTACCTGCAAGTGAGAACATATATGTGCTTACGCAATGTAAAGATTTAATGCTATGTATTACCTTAAGGCTTTTCAGTTTTGAGATGAACTGCCCTCCAATGCAATATTCAGCAACTCAACTTTGCATCTAAAATGAGTCTTCTTTAATATGCACCAATAGTCAGTTGGGCCATGCTATGCCTCTGTAGCATCTGTCCTGTCTAACATATACTTGCTATATACTATCATGTGTCTCCATGTTCAGTGGTCTGAGTCTGCCTGCTCAGTATTCTCCTGTGTTTTTCTCTGTAGACTTCCAGTAAAATTTTGCAGACTTTATCAGACTGATTATTTACCCTACTACAGAATATTTATATTCTCTGAACTACATTGATTGTATTCCATTGCAATCATAGTTACCACACCTTCCTCAAAGACATTTTTTCTTAATAACATTTCTTCCTAAATAGTAATCCTAAATATATAACATTCCATCATTCCTAACATTCCTCCATATACAACATTTTCCACTCGTTGGTTTAAATTATTTCCTTAATTTCATTCATTAGTCTTATATAGGGAGTAAATACATCATTTTTTATATATCATGGATGTCTATGAACTCTTCTTGGTCTCTGACAAATGTGGCTCTGTCCTGTTTTTAATTCTCTTTCGTAAATTAACATAAGTATGTTCTTATCCTTCTGAAGTACCTACACATCATGATCATCTGTATATATTTTATCACTTTGCTCAATTAAATTATGGCATCAGTACACAATTATTCTTGATGTCTTTACTGAAATTTCCATCTTTTGTCTTTACAACCACTATGTATTTATATTTTGCCCTATAACTACTGTTTGATATCCATCTGTATTTCCAGATATATTCTACTGAGTATTTTTTGCCTTTTTTATATCTTACATTTTGTGATTTTCTCTTATATACATGAAATTTTATTATGTTTAATAAATAATATTGTATTTCCTTCCTGAATATAAGCTCACTTGATTTTCTTATTGCTGTAGATGGCATTATAGGCTGATGAAATAATATTCTGCATAATTTAATCTGCCAATTTTTTCCTTAAGATTTTCACAGTGATTTCTTTACCTCTTGAAGGTTTCTTTCTGCTAATCCATTAATCTCTGAGTGAAATGAAAGAGTCATAAGATATTGTATTGCATTTCTATTGCAAATATTCTTAAATTGGCTAGATGTAAAACCTGTTCCATTATCAGATGGTTGTTTCTGGAATGTTAAATGTTGCAAACATGTGCTGCATTTATTTTGGTTTACTAAATATACTACTAACCATTTAGTATTGTGCCAGTCAAAATATATATATCCATCTAACATGAGCTGGAACTCACAAAATGTATTTCAAACCCAGTCAAGCCCAAGATTTAGGTCAGGGACCAGCCTGGATTCGAACCCACTCTCTAAGCCCCTGATCTAACACCTAATGAATAACATAATAGTGATGGCACATGAGAATTAATCTTAATCCGGCCGACTAGCAAAGCTGAGAAGACAATGAAACATCTATTACTATGACTAAACTAAAAAATATATAAGCATGGCTGTAATATGTGGAAGTGGAGGAAAAAGAAATTCAAACTACTCAAATAAGTTAGTCAATAATATATTTTAATATACTGACAAATTATTATACATTTATAAATTAAGTACATTAGTATGTGCGTGAATGAGCAAGCGGTAGATAATTACATAGTGTCATTCACGCTATTATTTCTCATATGATCTTTATTAGCTAAATGATATATTATAAATAAACACACATCTTTGGTGAGTCCAACATTAAGATGCCAATCAGTATTAGAAAGAAGTTACACAAAATTGCTATTAACGCTTTGATTTACGGTTCTGAAACATGGTGACTAACATATATATTTCTAGGAGCGTTCCGAAATTCATTATACATATGATATAAATTATTTTCACACCATTGAGGTCATGAAAATAAATAAAATACATTTGAAACCATTTGATTATATTTGAATCTATGACAAATATTTAATGAAAAATTATTTTAACAATAGTTAGACGAACGCTTTATTTTTCCCAAGGCACATAGATACTCTTAAATATAGATATATAAATTACGATAGTGAGATTATATATGATTGAAATAAACTTAATTAATAAAATAGAAGTAATTGGCATTTATATATATATCTTTTAAGCAAAGCTTAATTTTAATATTAGAGCATTAAAATTAGGTCATGAAGCAAAAAAAATAATAATAATACAAAGAAGTTTGGGGTGTTGACATAATAGCCTAAAAATAACTAAGAGGAAAAGGTCGTGCTTCTGGATGAAAAATGAAATGGATGGGCATAGCATGTGCCAAACTTAGGGGTCACTGCCAGAGGCCTTTTTATACAAAGAAATGGATGGGCATAGCATGTGCCAGACTTAGGGGTCACAGCCAGTGGCCTTTTTATATGAAGAAAGAATATGCATAGTGTGTGCCAGACTCAGTGGATTGCTGCCAGAGGCATTTTTATATGAAGACTCAAGAAGAAATCTATGGGTTCAAACTTGTTGTAACCCCCAGATTAAGAAGCACATATATATAGAACATGAAGATCGGCCAAATGTCAGAAACGCAGTAATGATACATGTCTCTAACAACATTGTATAAATTTTACTGCTTTAAAATTAAATGACCCATGTTTGAATACTATAATACGCCATGCAATTATAATATATATATATATATACAGAGAGAATATTTCATTTAATAAAATATACTTGAAGATTTTATTTAGCAAAAGAAACCTTAAGATTTAGATTTCAAATTAATAAAATATACGTTAAGATTTGATTTAGTAAAAGAAACATTAAGATTTTCCCCCATCCCTTTTTCTGCTATTTAAAATAAATCAATCCCACCTTCACTTTTTTTTACAATAACTGGAATATATTAAATACTGTATATGATCTTTTAAGCATTGACTATTTTAAGAGTATAGCAAAAAAAATAACTAGCAGTTATATAAATGAATAAAGAATATTTTAAAATTTCAAAGCGTTAATTAGCCATAGTTCTGGATTCTCCGAGTAGAAAATCCATAGTTAAACAAATATATATATATTTATAATTAAAGCATAAACAAAATGTTGATGTAAAACAATCTGGCGAGTGTATTAATTAATAATGTGTTATGTTTTAAAAGGGGACATTAATAACTTGCTTTATGAAGGTTTACATAAAAATGACAGAAAAGATTTTTATAAATTAAACTCACCAGTTTGCTTTGAGATTAGCAAATTAATAAAAAAAAGTATATAATAAAATCAAGTAATAAATATCTATAAATAAATGACCACACCGAAGTTAAGGAAGGTTAAAAGCATATGAGATAGGATTAGATATAAAGAAATCATTTGAGAGCAAAATTACATTAACAGATATATATATATATATATATATAAAGGCAAAGTTAAAGAATACATGAGAAGAGATCTTGATAGATTATTTAGACTAAATTGAGTATTAGGTGGCGGCTTGGAAATTTACCTTGCAATTTTAAGAATCAATTTTAAAATATAGCACATGCATGGCAATTGAAATGCAAGTACTTCGGTGGCAGGAAAATTCTATTAGCATTCTAAAGTTCTTTTTAGACCTTTCTTCATTTCATGGCAGCAGGATATTACGGTAGTGGCAGATGATGACCCTGACCCATAGGGTCAAGAAGAGTGTTGGATTTACTGCTACATCATTTGTAAGTTTCAAGCAAAACAAAATATGTTTATAATATTTCTCTCTAAAAGTAGCTAATCTAATCCATTTCCAAAATTCAGTCATTTTATACTTTTTCTTTTATCAGTTGTTTTTGAAAGATGCAATTGTTAGATAATGTCCAAAATAAATTCAAATCTATTTCCAGATTAGAAATAGATTTGACAACATGTTTTCAACAAAAGAAAATGTTTAATCTACTTAATCCCATTTATTTTAAGTAAAACATTAATTAAAAAATACCCCCCTTTAATTATTTTTGGACAATTAACAACAGTCACATCTTCCATGTTGGATTTTATAAAAAATATATAGTTTAATAGAAAAACAAGCAATTTAAAAAGAAAAAGCTAAAAATGACATATAATAAATATTTAAAAACATCAATATTTTGTTAGTAAGTTTTGCTCCTATGTATGTATTTGAGCCGCATCTATAATACCTTAATAAAAAAGAACTAATAATTATTAAAAAGAATTAATAATAATTTTAAAACATGTTATTAAAACATTAAATTTTATAATTTAGGTGCACATCTCAAATATATACATGAAATATATATACATGGCAAAAGGAGCAGGATGGGAAATAGGTATTTAAACAGAGGTTAGTAGGTAGAAATATGAAGCACAATCTTAAGCTAAGATTGACTACTTTATTTCTCTGGACATACAATGAAACAAAAAACAAAAACATTAAAAAAAAAATGCCTTGACTAGGAGTTTTCAAGTGATGATCAAAAGAATGACGAAAATTTTCAAGATTCAATACACAATCTTGTTATATAAAACTATAAATATGAAATATCATTTGGGGATGTGAATATTTGTTCAACTGTTTAATCCAGAAAAAAAAATATTTGCACATCTATATAATGAAAAAAAAATTCTATGCTTGAAATACAATACAATTTCTCCAGGCATATGGGTTTCCAAGAAAATATATAGCAATGCAAAGCATATAAAGATTTTCAAACACATCTGTTCCTACACATCACACATACCCACCTATGTATATATATATATGTAGCGCTACCATATACAAGTACATAGATTTTACACACACATACACTTCTATATACACTGCACAATACTACATACTATTGGAAAAGAAAAAAAACTTTGGAGAAAAAGTTGAAAAAAAAATCCATGCATCTAAAAGAAAACTCCTAGTCTGGTTATTACATGTTTAAAATTGATACATCATTATATTAAGCCAAAAAAAATTTGCTCTTAATATTTTTTTTTATCTGAGTTCGAACCCTCCACATCCAACACTTTTGCATTTGACTCACTACTGGTTAGCAAAATTTCTTTTTATAAGAGCACCAGCTAAGACAGAGTGATCAATGATTTATAAATTTTTTATACATTTTTCATATATGTCTCAAGAACAAAAAACTTTATATATGACATTGAAGAAAAAATATATATGTACTATGGTTGTAGTACATGGATTTTAACTTTAAACAGTGAATTTTACACTTTGAACACATTATTTTAAATATATCAAACATGGAAAAAATTATATAACAACTTTTTTTTAAAGAATATATATATAAACAGAATTCAGTACTCAGGATATGTGGGTGTTTATATCGAAGCCTCATGTTGGGAAGCCAAGCCTGAGAAAAAAAAATCCTATGTGCTGGTCAAAATATGTATATCCATCTAACATAAGCTGGAACTCACAAAATGTATTTCAAACCCAGTCAAACCCAAGATTTAGGTCAGAGACCAGCCTGGATTCGAACCCACTCTCTAAGCCCCTGATATAACACCTAATGAATAACATAATAGTGATGGCACATGAGAATTAATCTTAATCCGGCCGACTAGCAAAGCTGAGAGGACAATGAGGCATCTATTACTATGACTAAACTAAAAGATATATAAGCATGGCTGTAATATGTGGAAGTGGAGGAAAAAGGAATTCAAACTACTCAAATAAGTTAGACAATAATATATTTTAATATACTGACAAATTATTATACATTTATAAATTAAGTACATTAATATGTGCATGAATGAGCAAGCGGTAGATAATTACATAGTGTCATTCTTGCTATTATTTCTCATATGATCTTTATTAGCTAAATGATATATTATAAATAAACACGCATCTTTGGTGGATCCAATATTAAGATGCCAATCAGTATTAGAAAGAAGTTACACAAAATTGCTATTAACACTTTGATTTACAGTTCTGAAACATGGTGACTAACATATATATTTTTAGGAGTGTTCCGAAATTCATTATACATATGATATAAATTATTTTCACGCCATTGAGGTCATGAAAATAAATAAAATACATTTGAAAACATTTGATTATATTTGAATCTATGACAAATATTTAATGAAAAATTATTTTAACAATAGAAAGATGAATGCTTTATTTTTTCCAAGGCACATAGATACTCTTAAATATAGATATATAAATTATGATGGTGAGATTGTATATGATTGAAATAAACTTAATTAATAAAATAGAAGTAATTGGCATTTATATATATCTTTTAAGAAAAGCTTAATTTTAATATTAGAGCATTAAAACTGGGTCATGAAGCAAAAAAAATAATAATAATACGAAGAAGTTTGCGGTGCTGACATAATAGCCTAAAAATAACTAAGAGGAAAAGGTCGTGCTTCTGGATGAAAAATGAAATGGATGGGCATAGCATGTGCCAAACTTAGGGATCACCGCCAGAGGCCTTTTTATACAAAAAATGGATGGGCATAGCGTGTGCCAGACTTAAGGGTCACAGCCAGTGGCCTTTTTATATGAAGAAAGAATATGCATAGCGTGTGCCAGACTTAGGGGATCACCGCCAGAGGCATTTTTATACGAAGACTTGAGAAGAAATCTATGGGTTCAAACTTATCGTAACCCCCAGATTAAGAAGCACATATATATAGAACATGAAGATCGGACAAATGTCAGAAATGCATACATGTCTCAAACAACATTGAATAAATTTTACTGCTTTAAAATTAAATGACCCTTGTTTGAATACTATAATATGCCATGCAATTATAATATATATATATAGAATATTTCATTTAATAAAATATACTTGAAGATTTTATTTAGCAAAAGAAACCTTAAGATTTAGATTTCAAATTAATAAAATATACGTTAAGATTTGATTTAGTAAAAGAAACATTAAGATTTTCCCCCATCCCTTTTTCTGCTATTTAAAATAAATCAATCCCACCTTTGCTGATTTTACAATAACTGGAATATATTAAATACTGTATATGATCTTTTAAGCATAGACTATTTTAAGAGTATAGCAAAAAAAAAATAACTAGCAGTTATATAGAAAACAAATAATCGGTCACCTTTTTAGAAATGAATAAAGAATATTTTAAATTTTCAAAGCATTAATTAGCCATAGTTCTGGATTCTCTGAGTAGAAAATCCATAGTTAAACAAATATATATATTTTTATAATTAAAGCATAAACAAAATGTTGACGTAAACAATCTGGTGAGCGTATTAATTAATAATACATTATGTTATTAAAGGGGAGGTTAATGACTTGCTTTATGAAAGTTTACATAAAAATGACAGAAAGATTTTTATAAATTAAACTCACCAGTTTGCTTTGAGATTAGCAAATTAATAAAAAAAAAGCATATATATAAAATCAAGTAATAAATATCTATAAATAAATGACTGCACCAAAGTTAAGGAAGGTTAAAAGCATATGAGATAGGATTAGATATAAAGAAATCATTTGAGAGCAAAATTACATTCACACACACACACACACATACATATATATATATATAAAAGGCAAAGATAAAGAATACATGAGAAAAGATCTTGATAGATTATTTAGACTAAATTGACTATTAGGTGGCGGCTTGGAAATTTACCTTGCAATTTTAAGAATCCATTTTAAAGTATAGCACGTGCACAGTGATTGAAATGCAAGTACTTCAGTGGCAGGAAACTTCTATTAGCATTCTAAAGTTCTTTTTAGACCTTTCTTCATTTCATGGCAGCAGGATATTGTGGTAGCGACAGATGATGACCCTGACCCATAGGGTTGAGAAGAGTGTTGGATTTACTGCTACATCATTTGTAAGTTTCAAGCAAAGCGAAATATGTTTATAATACCTCTCTCTAAAAGTAGCTAATCTAATCTGTTCTCCAAAATTCAGTCATTTTATACTTTTTCTTTTATCAGTTGTTTTTGAAAGATGCAATTGTTAGATAACATCCAAAATAAATTCAAATCTATTTCCAGATTAGAAATAGACTTGACAACATGTTTTCAACAAAAGAAAATCTTTTATCTACTTAATCCCATTTATTTTAAGTAAAACTTTAATTAAAAAATACCCCCCCCCCCTTTAATTATTTTTGGACAATTAACAACAGTCACATCTTTCATATTGGATTTTATAAAAAATATAAAAACAACCAATTTAAAAAGAAAAAGCTAAAAATGACATATAATAAATATTTAAAAACATCAATATTTTGTTAGTAAGTTTTGTTCCTATGTATATATTTGAGCCACATCTATAATACTTTAATAAAAAAGAACTAATAATTAATAAAAAAGAATTAATAATAATTTTAAAACATGTTATTGAAACATTAAATTTTATAATTTAGGCGTGCATTCCAAATATATACATGAAATATATATACATGGCAAAAGGAGCGGGATGGGAAATAGGGATTTAAACACAGGTTAATAGGTAGAAACATGAAGCACAATCTTAAGCTAAGATTGACTGCTTCAGTATATGCAACACAAATTACTAGAAATCAGTTAGCATTACATTAACCTATGTAATCTACATGTATTCTCTGCTATGGTTTAGTAACTTCTAGCCAGACTGTACCCCTAGTTTTAGAAAACACTTATGGCATTTCTGAGCACACTTTTCCTTACTATCTGTAACTTTGAATACACCTGGGAGCATACTAAGTGTGTTAACCTATGAACTGCATTTACCTTCAACATCATGTAATTTCTGTGCTATTTTGCCTTGAAGGTGACTGGTATTTTCCTAGCGTTGCTTGCAATTGTTTTAACTGTATTTATGTATAGCTTAATTGGAGAGTCTAGTTTTCCATATCCCTGCTTTACACATATCAGGATAATCTTTTTTATACCTTTCAAATTCCTTGTTTATATGTAACAAAGCATAATTCAACAGTGGCAATTGTGCTATTTGTGTTCCTCAGTTAACATTAATTTTAGCTTTTTGAAATTAATGTTACTTCAGATCCTAAATCTATTTTCATGTTTACTAAAATGCTATTTATTTTTATTATATCCAAGAATACTGATTTTATTTTTTTTATTTTTTTACCAACCTCATGTTACATTTATCATTTTTTTTAAAGTATTTTCTTTTTGTTTTATTTTTACAATTTCCTTGACTCACTTTATTTGTGTTTGAGCTTTGTATATATCCTTTTGGACTCCCCAGCTCTTTAAATAGTCTGCATGCTTCTTTAACATGCCCTGTTTATTTTACAATAAAAACAAGTACCTTTTTTAAACTTACACACTCCCTGATTAAATTACCGTTACATCTAAAACACTGATATAATTATAGTTTTTGCCTGTTGGTTGATCATGACTTATGGCTCTTATTTCCCGATTTCTATTGACTAATATTGACAATTATTTGGATACATCATCATTTAATTTCACGAATGCAACTACGAAGTTAAATATGCCATTATATATGTAGATATAAAAATGTGTGTGTTTAAATTATAAAATAGTTTTAAAAATTAAAAATGCATAGAATGTTAGAGCAAAGCCCTATTCCCCCATGATTATATACATAAATATTCTTTATAAGATCTTTAATTTTTTTATTCAGTTTTTTCAAACAATGAAAAGTCCACAATAAATATTTAATACCGAATTTAATTAAAGCATTAAAATTTGTGCTCAAAATATACATATATATATATATATAATAATTTTAATATTCTGTAAATAAACAGAGATTATTATATATGAAATTTCTGAGATGTATAATAATATTTACAAAATTATCAACTCTGAATACATCTTCCATAAGAATAATTTCTAAGTCACACTTTAGCAATGGTTGATTGATTACACATATAACGACATGGAAATAAAATAGATGTTGACATGTTTTGTGTGACTGCTAAGTTAGTGCTGATATAAAAAAGGTGTTATTTGAAAATTTGTTAAATGTTATAAAAATCTTGACTTCTAAATTATTATTATTATAGTATGGTGCATTTAGAGTTTATTACTTCATATTGTAATGGTCAGAATGAGCTGACAACAGCAAACTCATCACAAGGGTGATTTTAACCACAACTCATTCCAAGACACATACTACTTAATTTTTTTTAAGCTTAGTGATCAGGGAGAGGTAAAGGCTCTTAAAACTAGATTATTAACTATATGACTTTCCTGTGGCAAGCAAGACACCCAATGCAATGTATGTATAAGATACCAACACTTTATTAGCATTAAAGTTACAAACAAATAAACAAAAGAAGTGACTACTGCTTAATTTGGTTGCTAGATTTATAAGATAATGGAAATTACATTAATTATGGAGTACATATATCAAAGTTTCAATGTGTAACAGATATATAATAAGGGAATTTAGATGATGAATACATTTAATCTTTGGGGCAAATATCCCTCAAGCAGGTACATGATAATAAATAAAGCAAGGTAAGTTTAATTAACTCTATAAAATATGGTTAAAGTAGATGATCACATAGCTCTTATGATCAAAGGTGGTACTGAGTTGCTAAAGTAATAAACAATTAAATAACAAGGTAGACTGGAATATGATTCCCTCTGCAATCTCATATACAAGTCTTATAAGAAGGCAACAATGGGAATATATTTGCTTTTTGCAAAGTTGAATGGGTCATGGAATGAAAGAATGAGCATCTTCATATAACCTTTAGTAACTCTCATTAACAGGCAGAAATGATCCACAGTACTGGGAACAAGAAATAATAAGATCCCCTAGGTCTGAAAAAAAATGAAAGAAATGTTCTCACATTTGCATGGAACTTATTTAGAATGAACCCATCAAATTAAATTTTTCAAAGCAGAGATATACACTTGTTGAAGAAATGGAATGAAATAAACATTATATTAGACAATTCAATAATGATATTTTATATATAATGACTACTTGGCCTTAAGATTTTAATGTATCAAATGTAAATGGTCATGCCATAAGTTTATAATATGTGGACATCTATTACATGAGGCTAAATCATAGCCTACACAATTATTAAAATATAAAAAAATTTATAAAGACATTACTCCCTGCTTAATCAGAGATCTGCCCCATCGGTCTTACATATATAAGGAATTATTGATACGACAGCCTACAATGATAATATATTAAATTGAATTAAAAGTTTTAGAGAATAAACTATTGTATCATACAGTATACATATATATTTGTCAAAAGAAAAGAAATGAAGTTTGAACATTTAACTTTGAATATTAAATTTTATTTTAAAACTGCAGGTTGTTTATAGATCACATGTACGTAGCATACATATATACTTGTCCCATCTAAAATGAAATAAAGTTTGTTTTTATTTTATTTTGAAAATTTTATATAAACCATTGTAATTGGGCTAATGGCTAAATGACATTTTTGAAAGAACCAATTTTAAATAAACAAGTTTAAAATCACAAATAATAATAAAAAATAACAAATTATAATTCTGTGAGGAGATTTAAATATGTTGCTTTTATTTAATTGCTGAACTTTTCTTTAGAAAAAATCAAATATTTTAATCATTAAAATATTTTACTAAATTTACCTCCATCTGATTTTTAAACAATAAGTCTAGAAAATTTAAGAAAGATCAAGTATATATTGCAATAATATGTACAATTAATTAAGTGTGTGTTATAACAGCAATAAGAAAATATTTAAATAATAAAATAAAATATCTAAATAATATGGTAAGACACATATTTTACAGAATGATTAATATATAATTACTTAAGGATGGAAAGAAAATAATAAAAATACTTTTAACATTCACTGGTAAATTGAAATTTATAGAGTTAAATTAAATTATTATTTTACCAGATCTTCATGAAAGATTTTGACAAACAATAGAATTGGCTAGCTGGTCACTTGGTAGCATTATATACTGTGTGGTTTTTCTTGATAGAAGATGGCATAGTATGTCAGCAATAGTAGGCAGGGATCTTTAGTGGCATCACATGTTATAGTACTAGGAGAGTCCATACTCAGCTGCTTGGAGATAGCCAGAAAAATTATAACATTACTCACAAGTCATATCATGATGTAATTTAACAGCTTAAAAACTTTACAAAAGTTTACAAAGATATATTCTTTTTTTCTTGCCTCTATATATACATCTCAAAAAAGGCATCTAGATGTTTTTAAATTGATTACTTAATTACCAAAAGAGAAAATTATTTTCTTTGCTATTTAAAACAATCTTGTTGGTCACAATCTTGATCTAGTTTAATTTTCAAATTTTTACTAAATGCATTTCTTAATCAAATTCTGAATGCCTTTGATTTTATCTAATCCTTACATACAATTACATGTTTTGTCACTCTTTCCCCTAAAATAGTTACAAAATTAGAATTTAATTTATACATTCTTTTATCATCAATTGATTTTAATTAATTATTTACATTTTCTTTACTAACTTAAATTGCATAATAAAATAAAATTTTATAATAAAATTAAATTTCTTTATACATTATTTTTTTTAATGTCTTAGAATTACAACTTTGGCAACAACATATGCATATGAAGTATGTATATATATATGACCACTTCATATTCCCATAGTCAGAAGTAAAACAAACAAAAAAAAAAGAAAAAATCTTTTGCCTATACAATTGATGATTATTAATGTGAAATAATATTGTACCGGTCAGTTTTGTCTGTTCACATAACAAGATCTAGCATCTAGGCAAAAGTACCTTGAGTCCAATTATGTGCAAGATATGTAAGTCAGGAACACTCATAAACTCTGCCCTATTTGCCTATTTTTCAGGTCTACCAGCTTATGAGCAACAATCCTGATGATACTGATCTAATTTATCTCTCTCCGCTGCATAGGAAAGCAGAGACACAAAAAGACTAATTTGAAATTATATAATGAAATATTTTAGTATAAAATATAAGTTTGACCCATTTAAAGGTCATGACCTTTCACATTAATTATACATATAGAGAGGATTAGCAGAAGATCATCTAGTCAGAGCAAGCATAATTTAATAACTAAAATATTAATATTTTATTTCTAAAATAACTTTATTAAAACAAATAAATGGTACTATAGGCATAATTAATAATTACCTGATAACATCATGGTAAAAAAGGACAAAATTTAATAAATTAATACATGATATTAATATTTTAAAATATTAATATTTTAAGTAAAAAGAAACAATGATTCTGCAAGTTATGATATATATATATATAAGATTTATTAATTTATATAAAATATGCATAAATACTTGGTTTATTATTTAATTAATTATCATTGGCCTCTTGATGTACATATAATTTGATTGACATTTATACGGTAGCAGGTAAATCATATGAAATTTGTTTATAACTTTAAAAATGACAGATTTGATCGATTACTTCATTTGATTGCAGCTAGTTTATATGCCAATAATTAATAAATACACTGATGAACATAGTTGATTTAGCACTATGAGTAAGTCTTTGAGAGATACCAATCCACTCCCAGAAACAAATATAGCATTTGATTGAATATTTAGAGTGATTAAGTTTATGACAAAAATACATTTTTACAAGAATAAATAACTACTCTCAGTTTATACTGAGTGAGAAGCATGTGTGGGATAGTTCGTTAATGTATATATAATTGTGTCACAAAAAATACATGCACATGAAACTATTAATGAATCTAATAAATAAAACTGGTTAGTAGAATTATAAAATTACAGCTTACGGATATTCGTAGGTTTTATCTGGAAATATAACAAAGGGCAGTGCATGCATGGTGGGATACTTATGTGTTTAGTCACAGATCCTTGCAAGTGCTTCCGAGAATTTATTGAAAAAATAGACTGATATATGTCTGCAAACTTTGGCAGAATCAGTTCACGAATGAAGAGCAGTGGCTGTGTTTTTAATGGGCTGAGCTTTTCCCAGAGTGCCCCCATATAAATCCAGCTTAAGTAACCAAATAAGTCCCCAAGGGGGTTAAGAGCCTGATTCTTGGACTTGGAGATATGAGACAGGGTTTGGCTTTCCAATACACCCGGGTAGAGAGAAGCATGATTATATATAAATGAGCAAATAGGCCAGTATGCACACAATGCTTGGAACCACATATAAAATTTCAAAAGAATACTTAATTAATTACTGCCTATACATTATAGAATATCCTGTGTAATGATAAGATTTAATAACTAAACAGTAATGGATCATTTAAACTTATTACTAAAAGACACAAATCATTGGAATAGACTCCCCCTCCCCCATTACTTTACACACATATATATATACTCCCCACAATATTAACGACTATGAAAACTCCGTTATAAATGCTTTATATTATAATAAACATAATTAAATATATATACGAATGGGGTGGTGGTTATTAATTTCAAAATAACAGCCTTAATTTCATATAGCAATATTCAGTTTAAGGTTAGCACTTATTATTCAAAAAAATAAAAAAAAAACATTTCTTAGAAAAACAGATTTCTACTGTTTTTCTACAATGACATTATGAGATAATTAATTGTTTTCCCCAAATTCACAAGTGTTCACTAAGATAAAATGACACAACTTGTTTTAAATAGTTAATCTTAGTCACTCCATAAAGTAGAGAGGGAAAAAAATTAAAATAAAAAGAAAATGACTAACTGGTGAATTTGAGGAATGATTGGCATATTGAAATATATAAAACACAATAATGAAAGTTATAAAATATTATTGCTACATGAAGATGAAAGAAAAAATTACACTTATTTAATAGAGGCTCAATGAAAAAAGGAAATTAAAGAAAGTTATATAGAATTATATACATGCTAATATCAGGTAAGTAAATTACAAATTATTTAACAAAGTATTTAATTTCTGGTTGAAAGACCAGCTAATAGAATAATATTATTTTAAATAACAGACAGGGTTATGAGAAATATTTACAGAAGGCTGAATTTAAAAATTTAGACATTAGGCAGCGGCTAGAGTTTTTTTACCCTTGTAATTAATGGCAATTCTTGATGATTTCAGCATCCATTGGAAATGGTAAACTAGATCTAGTTAGATTTGGTTAGTCAGGCAGGTAGCATTTTATTATTCAATCTTTAAGCATATTAAAGTTCATGGGTAAGGGGATCCTGGGTGATGAATGTGGGAAAGGGCATGTTGAATGGAGAGAAAGGTGAAAATTTCCACTACTCATGACACATTGGATTATTAAAATGATGAGCATGGATTATATTTACCATTGCTGTTTTATAATTACAAGTCTCCTCTTGGGATTCAAATCTAGCAGTATTTATACTATTTCTCCATTTATCTTGGAATGCACTTTAGTTGCTAGAACTGATGCACTTTATGCACTTAGTGGATCTGGAATTTGCTGACTGAATGCATCTTTTGTTAATGTAAGTTTTAAAGACAATGCAATCCTGTCAGAATTTCTCGAATGATTGTTTTAAAATATGATTTAAGATTTTAAAACAAAATTTGAAGTAGATAAAATTTCCACTATTGGATTTTACATTACTGTTATAAAATTATAACATTTTAATTTGGACTAATGGATTTCCAGTCAATTGTCTTAATTACATTCAAGAATAGTCTTACAAGATTGTGTCAGCCTTTATAATTACTAAAAAATAAATTATACATATAATTTTTAAAATATACATTAATATAATACATTTTCCCTTTATATAAGTTTTAAAATTAATCTCCCCACCACCTATAATATGTACACATCCATTACACATGCATTTGAATTAAAATAAAGTGAAATATTTATTTATTAAAATTAGTTACATTAAGATATCCATATACGACAGTTATTATTTTATTAGTTAAGCAAAAAAAAATATATGTTTATATGTGTAAGGATGGAGTTTAAATATGGTTTGGTGGTGGAAGATTCTGATAGGTGTGAAGCTTGATCTGAGTATTAGGTTGACTGATTCAATATTAGTTTACATATATATGGTTTAATAAATGAACATAGCTTCAAATATAATTTTAAACTAGGTTGATTCAATTAATCCAACAAAAACTTTTTCAAGATTTCTTCAATTGTTTTTAGATCATGAGATCTGCCTGGTATAGTTTGAATCATATGGAGTTGTAGGTTCCCTTTATATCTCAGTCCCCTTCCAGAATGAAAGATTCTCTGCATTTTTTCTTATAATAACTGGATCATCATAGAGGTAAAAGAACATTTTATACTGATTCTTTCTCCTCATATTCTGGTTCATCTTCTTTCTCTTTATCTTCCTCATCTTCTGGTAAAAGAAGAAGAGCTCTCTTAAGCTTTCTAGACAAGTCATATTTCCTAAAAGCCCACAGTTGCTAACTTCTCTGTTTAACTGTGCTCCAAGTTCTGGATGATGTTTCTTGTATTTTGCTTCCTCAGACATTTCATTTCATAACTTATTATTTAGTAGAGTTTCCATTTTAGGCTCACATTGAACAAATCCAGATAGGTTATATTCATTTTTCTTTCTTATATCACTATCTTGAAGGCATTTATCATTCTTTTTATAGGGATAATCTTTCTTCCAAATTTTCTGTTGATATTATAAAAGACAAAACTATGATAGTATTTGTTGGTAAAAGACAACAATGCATTATGCAAGATGATTCTATTGGACTGAATTGAGGCCACACTGGAAAGACATTTTTGTTATTGCTATAGCATACAATAAATTTTGTTTCTTAATAAATGATTAAGATTGTCACATTATAAAAATCTTTTTGAAAAGTGCTTCCAAAAATATTTAGCAGTGGATCTGAACATATTTGTAAATTATTAGTTTCTAAAGATATAAAATCAATTTCATTGATGTCAGAAATCTCATTTTTGTCTGGATGTGGAAAGCTTATTCTTTCAAAATCTGATGTAATATTTTCCATTAGAATGTTTTTTTGAAGTACATTTTTTTTATGTAGAACATATTCATCTAGACTAAAATTAACTGCTTTATAATCATTTATATTTTGAATATTATCTTTAACAATAATTATTTTACCAACTTCTTTTGAATCACTATTATTTGCTTTTGATATATTCATGGTATAGTTAGAATGAGTTTCATTTGTTACAGACTCCATCTCAAAACCAAGTAGTTCTAATTTAGTAGATAAAGGCTCATGCTGTTCATGGTCATAATCGATAGTTTCAACTTTTTGAGTTTGACTTAATGCACTTACAAAAGATGTGGTAGAAGTACAGCTCAAAAATTTATCAAATTTACTATCAGGATAATTGCCATCCTCAATTCTGGCAACCAGTTTTCAACTTTGTTTATCAAAAGTTCTATCATTTTCTTGAATGCATCTAGTTACTAAAAAAGATGCAAATGGGGTTCTAATGGTTAAAACTCTGTATTTTCAGAATAATCAACCTATCTTCTCTTTACACTAAAATCTGTTTCAATAGATGCTTCTGTTTCATGAGGTGTCTGTCTTCTAAAGGAAGTTTCTTCCTCATCATCATGCTCATGCTTTCCCTCTGATTCCAAACATCTTGGTAATCTTGTATCTGTTTTTGGGCCTCTTGATGGCATTATAGATAGCTCTCATGAATCTTCTCCATTTGTTGTGATTTTTCCATCATTATAGTATTTTTATTTGTTCTGATTTTTTTCATTTTTACCATTATTTGGTCTGATCCCCCCCCCCCCATTTTTTCCATTTCCATCATTATTTAAAAGTACATACTCTGCTTCATTTTTTCTTTCCCTGTGATGGTATAATCCTGCAAATAGATGGCTTTATCAGCTTTTTTAAAAGTAATCTCTGAGCATATCAGCTTCCATGTCTATTGATTCAATATCTTCTTCCAGCTCTTCACTAATATCAACTTCAATGTTCTTTGATTCAATATCTTCTTCCAGCTTTTCATCGATTTCAGCTTCCATGTTCTTTAAATATTCATTTCCAAGTTTTTCTATTAATAATTTCTCTTTTTAATTTTTTTTTAAATTGTCCATTCCTGAACCATACTCCAATGAAGTGATCATTAATGGAATTCCCTGTTTTCTCTCTGTTTCTAAAGTCCTGCATTGCTGATACTAAAAATTTCACTCATATTGAAAAATCCAATTTTACTACTAACATTTTTTTCTCTTTTTTTTTTTTTTTAGATAAATATAAGTTAAGCCCCTAATGAGGTTGAAAAATGTCTTCTCTTTCTTTGCTTTACCCTCATACAACTATAAAGCACTGGTGTCTAAATGCCACAAAATCATATTAAAAGCATATTTATAACTTTTTTTTTTTTAATTTGGGTCATTTAATCCCAAGGGTTCATGGTTTAAGTTCAAGTCTCACATTGATAGTGCCATAATGCAAAAAAATATGTAATCAGGGAGAGACTCAGAGAGAGAGAGAGAGAGAGGGGGTCTTAAATTTGCATTACAAATATATGAGTTCCCTGTGGCAAATAAGACACACAGTGCAATAGATATATATGATACAAACAGTTTATTAGTACTAAAATTGCAAACAAATACACAAAAGAAATGACTACCACTTAATTTGGTAGCCAGACTTATAAAATAGAGGAAATTACATTAATTAGGGGAGTACATATGTTCAAGTTTCAATGTATAACAGATATATAAATAAGGAACCTCAGACGATGAACACATTTGATCTTTGGGGCAGATATTCCTCAAGCAGATATATGATAATAAATGAAGCAGGGTAAGTTTAACTCTAGAAAATATGGTTAAATAGATAAATGTATAACTCTCATGATCATGATCAATAAATGTTGAAATATCAGACTTTAATATACCCAAGGAATAAAGAAGGTGGTACTGAGTTGCTAAAGTAATAAATAAATAAATAATGAGGTAGACTGGAATATGTTTGCCTCCACAAAGTCATATTCAAGTCTTATAATAAGGCAATGATGGGGGATCATAAAATGAAGGAATGAGCGTCTTAATATAATCCTTAATAACTCTCATTAACAGGTAGGAACAATTCACTGCACTGATAACAAAAAAATAATAAGACCCTCTGGGTCTGAAAAAAATAAAAGAAATGTTCCTGCATTTGCATGGAACTTATTTAGAATGAACCCATCAAATTAAATTTTCTGAAGCAGGGATATACACCTGCTGAAAAACACAAGGAAACAAACATGAAATTGGACAACCCAGTAATGCTATATTTATATATGATGAATATTTGGCCTTAAAATTTGAACTTAAAAGAAAATTTAAATGGCCATGCCATAAGATTACAATATGCGAATATCTATTATATGAGGTTAAATCAGGGCCTATGCAGTTATTACATATTAAAAAAAAATTATTAAGAAATTACTTATTGCTTAATTAGAGATCTGCCCCATAGGCCTTACATATATAAGGAATTATTGAGACAACAGCCTACAATGATAATATCGTGAATTAAAAGGTTTAGAGAATAAACTATCGTACATCGTATAGTATACATATATATTTCTTCTTTTTTAAAACAGTAAACAAAGTCTTAGCTTTTTGTCATTGAACATTAAATTTTTTTTTAAAACTGAAAGCTTGTTGTTAAGTCACATGTATGCAGTATACATATATATTTGTCCCTTCTAAAAAGACAATAAAGTTTTAAATTTTATTTTGTTAACTGTTTTATTTTTTTAAAAAAAAATGTTTCTGAACCATTGATAATTGTGCTAATGGCTCAGATTGTGTATTCGAAATAATAAATTCTGAATAGATAAGTTTGACTAGAAAATAAAAAAAAAAGATTAGAATCAGTGAGAGGAATTTAAATATATTGCTTTACCAGGGGAGTCCATACTCAGCTTCTTGGAGATGTCCAGAGAAATTGTGGTGGTCTACTTACAAGTTATAACATAATAAAATTTAACAGCTTAAAAATTACTTTACAAAAGTTTACAAAGTTATATTCTTTATTTTCTTGCCCCTATATATACATATAAAAAAAAAAAAAAAGGCAACCGGATATTTCCAAATTGATTAATTAATTTCCAAAAGAAAAAATTATTTTCTTTACTATCTAAAAAAATCTTGCTGATAGCAATCTCAATCTAGTTTAATTTTCAATTTTTTTCTAATTGCATCTCTTAATCAAATTTTGAATGTTTTTGATTTTATCTGATCCTTACATATAATTACATGTTTTGTCACTCTTTCCCCTAAAATAGTTACAAAATTAGAATTTAATTTATACATTCTTTTATCATCAATTGATTTTAATTAATTACTTACATTTTCTTTGCTGACTTAAATTGCATAATAAAATTAAATTTTATAGTAAAATTAAATTTCTTTATACATTTTTTTTAAATGCCTTAAAATTACAACTTTGGCAACAACATATGCACATGAAGCACATATATATACTACGTATATACATGACTGCTTCAATGTATATACATATATATGATAAAATCTTCCACAAGAATAGCATGGTAAAGCTTTCTAAATGTTAAGCCAAAAAAAAAAAAAATTCCCTGGATTTACCATGTTGTTATGGAAAATTTTATCATATGATCTGATTATGTTTCTAGTTATATTAAACCGTAAGCAACTTCATACATACATTGAGCTATGTTTTATTTAATAATGTTTACATATTAAATTTTATTATAAATAATTTATTAAAAAAGATTGTTTCAAGCTGTATAAATTTGATTATTCATTTAAAAATCATCAAGTACTTGAAAATATATTAACTTCATTCTGAATTAATGTTGACAAAGGTGTGATGATAAATATCATAGCTCCAATAATAGATGGATTAATTTATTCTTGATTCTTTGTTAGAGTGGTTTCAATTTATAGGCTGAGAGTGAATTATTTATTCCATGCATTAAATATATATTTACCAGATCTCTCCAATATTGTTCCATTGTTTAACTAAATTAAAATATATAATAATTTTTGGAATTTTTTGGTTTTAAGTTTTAATAAGTTTTAACATTTACTTTAATATCTTTAAATCTTATGGGAGCAGACCAGCCCTTCAAGCAGAGAGGAAAATACCATTGATAGCATAGCCATCAATGATACCCATGGTCCGATCAAGCTATGCAAAGCATAACATGATCACATTTCCAGACCATGGCCCACCTCGACTGCTGGATTCAAACCTGCCATACAAAGCATTTATTTGTTTTGAGGATCAACCTCAGGTGGCATCCAAACATAGGTTATATAATCAGCATAATTCAGATGACAGGCTCACAATCCAGCACTTGAAATATCCCATGGCTTTCTTATACTCTGTCTCAGGGTCCGGCACATTTACTTAATACATAAAATAACTCTACACTAATTGACTGTTGATGCAGTGACAAGAGAGATAGAGAGAAAATAGACAAAATAACAATTAAGCAAAAATTATTATTTAATTATGCACACATATATTTAACATAATATAACAATAAATTTTATACAAGAAAAATATAAATGATGACTTTAGGCTATAGTTATAATAGTTTGTTAAAGTTAATTTTATTTAAAATCAAGTGTGTACACAGTAATTTAAAATTATACTTACTCAGGTTTTCATTTTGTGCATATTGTCCAATGGTTTTTTTTCTCATGTGTTATAGCATTGGCCGGGAAGCAAACCTGCTAACCTGGGACAACTACTTGTAAGACATCTGTTCTGACCTCTTGACCACCAATGCTTGACTTGTCCAATGGTTTTCATTTTGTTTTACTTTTCAACCGGTTGGCTTTTTGTTTCTCCATTGATGGCTTCATGATCTCCTTCAGATTTCCATTGAATAATGAGAGAGAGAGTATACAGAAGCTTCTACTTCACAATCTCAGCATTGGTTTCAGGCATTGATTAAGGTGAGATAGTTGATGACTTTGGGGCATGAAGTCCTCCTGAATTCTCCTATGGCTTTTGTGGCTTGTGCATTATGTAGACTGCAGCAGTAATGACTCATTTGTTATGGCATTTAAAGTTCTCCAAAATTCTGTATAGCTAGACTTCAACTTTAATGAATAATACAAACCCAATTGTATGGCAATAACAGTAATGGCAACCCCAATTGTATATCACAAACCTGACTGAATAACACATTGCAGCCTTGACTGAATAAAAATAGACAGTTGCAAAGTTTTATACTTTTCTTTTCTCATTGCTTTCCACAGTTTTTAATGCTTATCACATTTCAATCTATTTTTTAAATAAAATCTAAACTTAAAGTCTGTTTTTAATTAAATTTTACATTTATTTTTATCTAACCTTGGTCTCAGATTAATCTTCTATCTCATCATTTTATATTGATGGGATAGTTTATATAGTTTTTAATTAATTCATTTATTAGTTACAATTTTTATCAGCCAGTCATCTTTTAACTAATTAAATTTTTGAAAGTTTTTTTTCGCAAACTGTTATTCTTATTTTTCACCTATGCTTATTTTTTTTAGACAATTTATTATTTATAAAAAGGAGAGATTTTTAAATTTTTTTACTTTTATTTTTAAATTTTCCCCTAGACACTTTTAATACTAAAACCTTTCTATTTTTAAAAAAAGATGACTCAATCTTTTGCTTTTACAAAATCACATTTCTTAAAACTACTTCAAAAACATATTATATATTTTTTTCTATTTTAAAATTGGTATGGTTCCAGGCACCATATTGAACTTTTAAAAAAATGGACCTGAGATACAATTTTCACAATAATTTCAGTTTTAATAATGTTAAAGCAAAAATCTTTATATTTCTAAAAACTAGAAAAATTAAGAAAAATAATAAAGCTAAGACAAATAATGATTACTATTCAAAAAATAAAAAAATAAAAAGAAATTTCAACATCTAACATAATTATTACTTTATTGTTTGTTCAAAATTTTTAATTTAGTATTAACTAAGTTTAAATTACATCTTCATTGATAATTTCTTTGCATTCCTCACAAAATTACTTTTCAAACCATACATAATACTTTTTACCTGAGATAATTCATAACTTCAGAATCTCCAAAATAAATCGCTTATGAATTCTTCATTTTTATCTTGTACTCCAAAAATTACTAAATCTCAAAGGTGTCTCTAAAAAAAGATTCATCCTAATAAAATATACAAGACAAATTATTTCCAGAAGATGAATATGCATTTGTCATTATAGCAATTGTCTTCTTGTCTATCTAAAACTAAAAATTGTAGGCTACTGTCTGTATCACTGATAAAATGAGTTTCATCTTTTCATTTTACATTTTTTTGTGTACACCAGTGATATTATCTTGTTATATTTATTGTTTTACAGAGATATAATTTATTTGCATATAGCTCATTCGCTAGCTATAGACTTGAAAATAATGTAATGCATGATGTGGAAAACTACTGCCTCCATAGCATGAGTATCAAGGCATAGGCAAGAATCAGAATTTGATTCTTTGCCTGCATACAATTCTGAGTGGTATATACATAATTATTGAGGTTATCTTCACACACACACCATTTGCAATATCACTTTATTGGTTTTAAGTGTTTATATTTTCACATGGTACTATACCCAGTAAATATTGTGATTGCTTTGTCAACTGCAAAATTTCTATAAGTTTAATAATCAGTCCTAAAATTTATATTGTTCTGCTCTATAATACCTTAATTATATATATATATATATATATATACAGATAGATAGATAGATAGATAGATAGATAGATAGATAGATAGATAGATAGATAGATAGATAGGTAGATATGACTTGTTATATAAACATAGACCTGCAATTGCAAACACAGAGACAGTAATACAAATATAAACATAATAATAAATTATTAAATCTTTTGAGAATCATTATTTATATAAAATAAGGTTGCCTAAACTTAGATCAGAGGCCCAAAATTACATAAACTACTTTTGTTATATTTTAATACAAATTTATATACAAATAATAAAGAGCATAAATGATTTAATATTATATAATTTATATATTATACAGACACCAATACAAATGTAAACATACCCTCTATCAAATAATTTACATCTTTTCTTCCAAAATGTAAGCTTGTGGTTAAAACCTGTAGAGATCCCTACTATCACATTTTTATGCACATATGCTTGAGGTTACAGGCTTAGTAAATATTATTCAGATAAATAAAAAATAAAAATTTTTAATACTTATGACCTGATATTCTGATTACATTTCAAAGACCTCGAAATGCGAATTATTGATGCATTTAATATTTATTTTAGTAGGCTCTTTGGCCATTTAAAATTTCTGCCGTTATCTTCTCCATGAAAACTAGTAAACGGAGTAGAAAATTAAAAAAATTAAATGAATCTATTAACAAAAAAAATTCATAAAAAATTCAAATTTTATCAGATTTCAACATGAGATATGCCATTAAAAAGAGATTTTAAAGCAGCAACAAATGCTACAATTTCTTTTGATGTCATCCTTGTAGTTTTTACACAATTTAAAAAAGAACACAAAATTTCAACAAAGCACTGCCACCATGTTGTGTTGTTGCTGCAAGCAGTAAGCAAAATAGAAAAATATTTATAATGTAAATAGAGTGTGTTTCTTTCACAAAAATTATGTTCAATTTGTTCATAAAATAGTTTTTCTTAAAGCTCATTTAAATGAAGATGAACTATTACAATTGTAGATTCATCAGCACCACATTAATTAGAATTTGTCATCATATTTCAAAGTTTTACAGATCATTCTTAAATGAAGTTTTTCCACTGCTCTTATATTATTTTAATAAGGAATTTATTATACAATATATTTCTGAGACTAACATTCTTATATATATATATATAATAAATAAAGTTTGATATCTGTATTCGTTTCACGATATATGTAATATACAAATCAATATATATATCAAAATACAGTACAATTTATATAAATTATATTCTTTTAGAAGTACTTTCGACTATACACTTTGTAGTCTTTATCAACTATATAACGTTCAACGTTATATAGTTGATAAAGACTACAAAGTGTATAGTCGAAAGTACTTCTAAAAGTATATAATTGATATAAATTTTACTGTATTTTGATATATATATTGATTTGTATTATATATATATATATATATATATAAATAATTACAACCATTAAATATCTGTATTTTTAAATTATATAATAATAATTCAAACAAATATATTTAACACAGTATTCAAAATTAAATAATATATTCTTTACCAGAAGTACTTTCAATTGTTTCACTGACAATCTTTATCAACTGTTAATACAAAAGTACAAAAAATAAAAACTTGCATTACCCATCATTCAATCTATTCAAATTTCCCACAATTCTGTTGTCTTTATATTAGCTGATTGTTTATTCATTAAACCACTTCTATTCCTAGATATCATCATTGCCTCTTTAATTTTACGTTTTTCACTACACCTTTCAATTTGAATAATTTTTATATCTCTATTATTAAATTTAAAACCATAATTACATGTTTTATTATGATCAAATATAATTGATGGAGTATTCATATTTACGGAAGATATATTTTCTTTCTGTACACGTTTATATAATATCTTATGATCATTATATCATTTTTGTAATGTACATTTGGATTCACCTATATATTTTATTCCACAACCACATTCCAACATATATATAACAGAACTTAATTCAAACTTAGAAATCTTGGCTTTGGAGTTATTTATCATATCATTTATATTATTTATATTCTTCTTCTGGTAAAGAACATATTATTTAATTTTGAATACTGTGTTAAATATATTTGTTTGAATTATTATATATATATATATATATATATATATATATATATATATATATATATAATATATATATATATATATTAAATAAGATATGATGAACTAATCTAATAATAAATTAAGTATCAGGACATTGAAATCTGTACTGTATTACAACATTCTACTCCAAATGATATCAAAATATTTAAACTGATCACTAAAAAAAGTTGCTGAATTTTTTTTCTCATTATCAACATATAAGACCCCTGAGATTTTAAATATTAACCACTAAATGGAGATTTTATAAGTTTTATTTAAAATGTTAAGAGAATTTTATAGATAGATGTTTGAATTGGAAAAATAATATAATTATTAACTTATAGGACTTTAAAAGATACAGTTTTTTCTTATTATTGGCTTAAATTAAAAAAATACTACCAACAAATCTATCTTGAGCTTTGATGTTATTTTATTAAGACACATATAAACTTTTTTAAAAATCATTATCATAAAAAGAAAAAGAAAAACAATATTGAAGCCAGCTAACACCAATTTAATTTTGAATGAATTAATTTGTTTTTCTTGCCAATAGTGATACTTTCTTTCATACACTTGACTAACAACTCTATAATATATAAATAATCTTTCCCACATAATTAACTATATTTAAACATTATCACATATAATCTTAAATTATCTGAGTCAAGCATGCTAAATAAAAATGATATTTTTTACTTTTGTTTAGCATATATATATATATATATATATATATATTTATATATATATATATATATATATATATATAAATAAATAAATATCCAGGAACATCAAACATCATGTATAATTTATTAAAAATATATATATAAACCAACTTTTTTACTAGGTCACATTGGTCATCAAATGGTGGAAGATATTGTAAAATAATTGTAGAGACATTGTAAATACTGGTGTATAAGAATAATGAATGTTCTAATGTTCTGATAATAGAAAATAGAAATAATAATTATGAGAAATTATTTTGATTAATTCAATTTTTAAAAAAAAATTTCAAATAGAAGGTAATTTGCATGTATCATCATGTTTGTTGGTACAATCTGGTCTTTTAAAGCTCAATATTTTTCTAATTTGACATTGTTGGAGAGGGTCACCCCTGGATAGTATTCTCATATAAAGAATAATATTATGACCTGTATTTATAGCGTACAAAAGTACTTCTGATAATGATTAAGTATTTTTAACTGCATCAATATGTCCATCTCTTCTAGCATTAATATATAGGAAGTTTTACAAATATTACATGAAATTTTATAAACTCCATGTGATTCAAGAGAGATTGATTCTCTAAGTTTAGTTATAATGCTATTACTTTTTTTAAAAGTGAGATATATTGTCTTCATATTATAATGTCTTGGAATACATCCAATATTGTCTGTAGTTCTTTTTAAGAATACAAACCTAATAGATGTTTCTTCTATTTGGTCTTTATTTGAGTATTTATGCTTTGAATTAAGATTCAGTTTATTGTTTATTATAGATATTAGATGACTAAAGATGGCTTATATTATATATTTTATCTTCAAGATTTGATTTATCTGAAAGAAGATTAGAAGCACTAGTGAAAAGAGTTTTTGCAACAGATAAGACTTGAGTTGGGTGATGATGTGATGAAAAATGTAAATGTCTGCTGGTGTAGAATTTCTGAAAATTAAAAAAGACAAAAGAATATTGAAAATAAAAGACAAAAATAAGAACCTTCAGAAAAACACTATTAGAGTTTGTATTATTTATGTAAAAAGAACTACAGATAATATTGGACATATTCTAAGAGATTACAATATAAAGATAATGTATACCACTTATCAAAAGACTAATAGCATTATAACCAAGCTTAAAGACTCAGTTCCTCTTGAAATACACAGAGTTTATGAAATTTCATGTAATATTTATAAACCTTCCTACATAGATATCGATAATTGTCACATCAATGCTAGAAGAGATGAATATATTAATGCAGTTAGCATTATCTCTTTATGCTACAGGTATAGGTCATATTGATTTTTTTAATATGAGAATAATATCCAGATGTGATACTGTCCAAGAATGTCAGATTAGAAAAGCCATCGAGATCTTTAAAAGGCCAGATTTTGTTGGTTTATATTGTACCAATATTGAAATTGGCACATGATGATTTTGCCTAAAAAAATTATTAAATAATAAATAAGTTATAAAAATCTAAAAGGTTTCTTTAAGTAAACAAAATCAGTTTGCTGTCAAAAGTAAAATTAAAAGTTTAAGTTTATTACAGTTTGTTTTCGAAAAAGATAAGAGTCAATTAGCATTCTATCATTAGCTTTTGAAAGAAAAGTTAAAATTAATTAATTAAAAGAGGGAAGAAGAATCGTAGTTAGAAAAGTTAAACTAAAGGTTTTATAAAAAAGGAAGTAGAGTCTAATATTATTATTTGAAATATAATTTAAAGTTTAAGAAAAATATAAATCTCTTTTCATTCGAGTTTAAGTAAAGGAAAAGTCATCTTAAAAAAACTAAATAGTAAATTGTATTAAAATATATATGTGCGTATATATGTGTGATTGTAAATAAATAAAAAAATGTATGTGAAATAAAAGAAGATTATCATTAAAAACACGGCAATGGCTATTAATTAAAATATAAAACAACACTTCTGCATGGCTATTACTAATTAAACAATCTTCCAAAACACGTTTATCAAAGGATTATCACTGGAATTTCAACAACAGAGTTTTCCGGAAGATATTACAAGGACAAAACATCGCAGGTATAAATAGACTTTTTATTGGACAGTTGAGTTCACAAATTAATTGAGCGAATTGAGTTCAGAAATTAATTGAGTCAGTTAAGTTAATGGTATTCAGAAACAAAATGCAGTGCTGAGAAGATTTTGGGAATGCACATTTTTTCCACAGCCTGATGTCCAATGAAAACAGCAAGATCTGCCCGTGAAATAATGTCAACTTAACAACTTGGAAATCTCCATCAATATCTAATTGTCTCCAATAATAATTATCATGAATAATAAGGAAACTCATCAAAGAAATGTCCCAGCTGGCTGGAAGAAGCAACAAACAAGAAGAAAACAAAGTTCTAAATCTACGTTCAAAATCCTAGGT
This sequence comes from Epiperipatus broadwayi, assembly GCA_028023455.1. Taxonomy (NCBI): domain Eukaryota; kingdom Metazoa; phylum Onychophora; class Udeonychophora; order Euonychophora; family Peripatidae; genus Epiperipatus; species Epiperipatus broadwayi. Next base: position 8,786,427 of record JAQFVV010012417.1, read on the forward strand.
AAAACATTTGCTTATTTCGTTTATACTGTTATAGCCATTGCATTGCATTAATTCGTGCAAATCCTCCAAGAGTCTAATTACATGAACTCTATATCATACATAAAATGAACTATTGATATGTGTGTTTAAGTTTCAAATGCTATTAATGCTTTATTATTATATTTGTGAATGCTATATGAGTTAATATGTGCGTGATCATTATATCAGTGTTATTAGTTAAATTAGATAAATACCAGTGTTCTATTATTAAAATCTACAAGAATATTTAAACTAGTTTAGAAATGTTAATTTAAAATGTGTGTGTATTATATTAAATTATAAAGATGTTTAAATTTAGTAATTTAATGTTAGTTAATAAATTGTCTTTTAAATTAAAGTCTATTTGTCGGTCAATTCTTTTTATCAATTTCTTTTTATCAATTCCTTTTACAAATCTTTTTATCAATTCTTTTACCAATCTCTCTTACAATTCTTTTCACCACTAATTATGTATAATTGGATAGTGATTACAAATAACTGAGCTAGTCGTGGATTTAGGTATTGAGTTAGTGGCCATTGCTCAAAGTGTGTTGTTTATTCTTTTTGAATAGATAGCTGGTGCCCATGTTTATACACAAACAAAAAAGTGCTTTGAATGTGGTGTTGAACTCAACAGCCGAGAAGAAGCCATGTCCTGGAAATGTAATCCTAGTTATATATTTTATAGCTATCGTTCGGGCATACATACTCTCTGAGTATGTTCTTCTCTGCTTAAGAGGTTGGTGTTTTGAGGATATCATATTCAAACCCATTATAATATATATATATGTCAAATTATTATTATTATTTGTGGAATATTCCATGCAGTGAAAAAGCTAAATGCTGATGTTTCAGTACAATATCAAGTACCTTCCTCAGAGCATCCTCTTTTTCAAATCATAAGAATGTGTGTGAGATTTAAAATCATTTTTATCATGATCTTTCTCCTCATATTTAAATTCTATTGGTTGAGAAGTTGTAAAATTTGTTTTCTCTTCCAATAGTTTCTTCCAAATGTTGTTAATCTTCTTTAATTCACACCTTTCATTTATGCTCTTGGGCTTTTTTAAAAGGTCCAGAGCATAAACAAAAGGTGTAAAAAAGGCCCAAGAGCATAAATGAAAGGTGTGAATTAAAGAAGATTAACAACATTTGGAAGAAGCTATTAGAAGAAAAAATAAATTTTAAAACTTCTCAACCAATAGAATTTAAATGAGGAGAAAGAAAACGATAAAAACAATTTTAAATCTTACACACATTCTTATGATTTGAAAAAGAGGACACTCTGCGGAAGGTACTTGATATTGTACTAAAATGTCAGCATTTATCTTTTTCACTACACAGAATATCCCACAAATAATAATAATAATATGACATTTTTCATCCATGAAAATATTAGAATTAATAATATATATATATATATATTTTAACGGTCAATGAAAAGAGCCTTAAACGTATCCGCACTACCCGGGCGCCATCTAGGCATTTGAACCTAGAAAAATTTATATAGTCGACAGATACATGCTGTTAAGATCACGGCCGTCAGCCCTAGTCACTAGCTCATAGAGTAGCAGAGATTTTAAACATTTATAAGTTTCAATAGATTTCTATTCTCAAAGTATATATATTAAATATTTATAACAATAAAATAAAATAAGCCACTGCCAGTAATTAACGCACAAATAGATTTTTATTAACGCACATTTAAAATTGAGGAATAAATTTATTTTTAGTTTTTAACATTAATATTTTTTTTTTAAATTTAAATTACTATTTTCAATAGATCGCACAGATGGATATTTAAATTATATTTTACTTTAGCATGACGAGCATAGATAGTCTACATAGATTTTTTTTTCACTTAAAACTTATCAAAACCTTCATTCAGTCTCAGACTAAAAGTTCGTAGCCAACCCAATGTCAGATTCCAGATATATATTTGCAACTAATGCAATATGAAGATGCTAGCATAAAACCACACCGACAGGAATGGGCATCTGACGGCGTGATATTATTTGAAGGAAATGATCCGTGTCTAGATCAGGAAAGGGCATCTGTTAGACTAAGGAATCATGTATATAATTTTTTTTATTTTAAAGAGTGCTACATATGGGGGAAAGCAGTCTTTCTGCTGTCTTATAAATCCCTGTCCATAGAGCTAGAAGGGGTCAATGGCGCAGGAAATACATCTGCCACCATTTCAACGATATGACTGCCTCTTTGGGGTCATGCATTCAGTTGGGCACATTGCCCTGTATGGTAAACACGCTTCACATTACATTAATATAAACACCCATATATCCTTCCACAAGCATTGCCCTAACTACAAAACAAATAGCCTGACACTAAAATCCTTTAAATTAAACATAAATGAATTTAAACAGTTATTACTCTTTATCCATGCAGCTATCTACACCCAACTTTAATTTAATACATTTTATTTAACAGGTAGAAATAAATAACCTAGTTAAACACAAACATAAATAATTAAATTAAAAAAAATGGAAATGATTGAAATAGCAAACGTATATAAAAACAAATATTTATAATTGATTTAGAGTTCTATTCTTGGTCAGATAAGAGTACATTCATTTATATTACTTTTTTTTTGGATTGATTACTTATTGACGTTATACGGTAATTATTTAAAAGAAAGTTCAATTGGCAAAAGTTTATACTTTACAGATTCTGAGGTCCATCTTCGTGATCACTTATATAGATTGTTTGTTCTTCCTTTTTAAAAATGAAGCTGCCACTTGCCATTCCTTTTTGGTCCCTAACTGGCATAGGGAGGTCTCAGCTGGTTGTCCGGAAAATCTAATTTTATTGCAGACTTCCACATCGTGAAAATCTGCAATATAGCTAGTTATAACGACATATTCATAGTCAGCTCTCAGATAACAATTATAATAATAATTTGGCTTTTATATTTTTATTAGTCTCTTATCATTAGATCTTGAGATTCAATGAGCAAGACGTCACTAATCCATTCGTGTTTCAGTTATGGTCCGTGCTGTCATTTTCGTGTTTGGATTGGTCATTTAATTCCTTTGTATTCTCTTATCTGACCATTTAATTTATTTTACATGCCTCACGAGGTAGTTTGCTTTTGAACAATCATTTAATTAATAAGACAATCATTTCCATTTTCTAAGACTATAGAAATCAACATTATTTCTATTTTTAAAATATCAATCTTTATATCTTTACTTTTTTACAAAAAAAATTACTTTCAAATATTTTTATTTTTTAAAAGTTTTTAAAGTTGTCCATCATGCGATCTATATATACGTTAAACAGTTTTTAAATTAAGTTGTTTTTTTTTTCTTTTTAATAAATCAATTTTTATTTATGATCTTTTATTTTAATTTTAAAATAATGTGACGGGATTTATATTCCGTTACATATCAGTAAACTTCGTCAAAAAATAAAAACATTAAAAAAAAAAGTCTTGTTAAATTAAAATCTAATCGTTCAACTTGCCTAAGTAATAGTTAAAGGTAGGAGAAATGAAACTTGGAAGGGAGGGGGCAGAAATTTAGCTGGTAATAGGGAATCAACAGTCAATTTTTTTTAATCATTATATTTGTGTGTAATTACTGTTTTGTCTTGAAAAAAAAATTGACTGTTGATTCCCCATTACCAGCTAAATTTCTGCCCCCTCCCTTCCAAGTTTCATTTCTCCTACCTTTAACTATTACTTAGGCAAGTTGAACGATTAGATTTTAATTTAACAAGACTTTTTTTTTTTAAAAAAAAAATATGATTTAGATTTATTATTACGTTTTATTTATTAGTTTTTATTCCTCGAATTTATCTTTACATATGCGCAATTTTTCTTACTGGCAGTACCTTTAAGACCAAAAATTCAAACTGTAACTCCACGTCAATACAACAAATATATTTATACTAATTTAAAAAAATATTACGAGCATGATTCACTTTTTCAAAAGTATTAGTGGTGTATTAAACATCTGTCTATAACTTTACGTTAGTACAAAAATGTACTTATTTCAGAAAAAAACAACAAATGTTATTTGCATGATTCACTTTTAAAATTCTCAGGGCACTCGTGATTTATTAAAGATTGAAAATTTCATCATCAATTCCCCTTCTCAGGGTCAATCTCTGAGGTAAGGCCCCATGTTGGGTGCCATTTTAACGGTCAATGAAAAGAGCCTTAAACGTATCCGCACTACCCGGGTGCCATCTAGGCATTTGAACCTAGAAAAATTTATATAGTCAACAGATACGTGCTGTTAAGATCACGGCCGTCAGCCCTAGTCACTAGCTCATAGAGTAGCAGAGATTTTAAACATTTATAAGTTTCAATAGATTTCTATTCTCAAAGTATATATATTAAATATTTATAACAATAAAATAAAATAAGCCACTGCCAGTAATTAATGCACAAATAGATTTTTATTAATGCACATTTAAAATTGAGGAATAAATTTATTTTTAGTTTTTAACATTAATATTTTTTTTTTAAATTTAAATTACTATTTTCAATAGATCGCACAGATGGATATTTAAATTATATTTTACTTTAGCATGACGAGCATAGATAGTCTACATAGATTTTTTTTCACTTAAAACTTATCAAAACCTTCATTCAGTCTCAGACTAAAAGTTAGTAGCCAACCCAATGTCAGCTTCCAGATATATATTTGCAACTAATGCAATATGAAGATGCTAGCATAAAACCACACTGACAGGAATGGGCATCTGACGGCATGATATTATTTGAAGGAAATGATCCGTGTCTAGATCAGGAAAGGGCATCTGTTAGACTAAGGAATCATGTATATAATTTTTTTTTATTTTAAAGAGTGCTACATATGGGGGAAAGCGGTCTTTCTGCTGTCTTATAAATCCCTGTCCATAGAGCTAGAAGGGGTCAATGGTGCAGGAAATACATCTGCCACCATTTCAACGATATGACTGCCTCTTTGGAGTCATGCATTCTGTTGGGCACGTTGCCCTGTATGCTAAACATGCTTCACATTACATTAATATAAACACCCATATATCCTTCCACAAGCCTTGCCCTAACTATGAAACAAATAGCCTGACACTAAAATCCTTTAAATTAAACATAAACGAATTTAAACAGTTATTACTCTTTATCCATGCAGCTATCTACACCCAACTTTAATTTAATACATTTTATTTAACAGATAGAAATAAATAACCTAGTTAAACACAAACATAAATAATTAAATTAAAAAAAATGGAAATGATTGAAATAGCAAACATATATAAAAACAAATATTTATAATTGATTTAGAGTTCTATTCTTGGTCAGATAAGAGTACATTCATTTATATTACTTTTTTTTGGATTGATTACTTATTGACATTATACGGTAATTATTTAAAAGAAAGTTCAATTGGCAAAAGTTTATACTTTACAGATTCTGAGGTCCATCTTTGTGATCACTTATATAGATTGTTTGTTCTTCCTTTTTAAAAATGAAGCTGCCACTTGCCATTTCTTTTTGGTCCCTAACTGGCATAGGGAGGTCTCAGCTGGTTGTCCAGAAAATCTAATTTTATTGCAGACTTCCACATCATGAAAATCTGCAATATAGCTAGTTATAATGACATATTCATAGTCAGCTCTCAGATAACAATTATAATAATAATTTGGCTTTTATATTTTTATTAGTCTCTTATCATTAGATCTTGAGATTCAACAAGCAAGACGTCACTAATCCATTCGTGTTTCAGTTATGGTCCATGCTGTCATTTTCGTGTTTGGATTGGTCATTTAATTCCTTTGTATTCTCTTATCTGACCATTTAATTTATTTTACATGCCTCACGAGGTAGTTTGCTTTTGAACAATCATTTAATTAATAAGACAATCATTTCCATTTTTTAACCCTTTGAGACCGAAAACCGCTTGTTTACGCATTAAAAAAAGTTTACAATTTCGACCGCAATAGCGTGCAAACCGTATACGTCACAGTTACGCTTTTTTTTTCTTTCTCTCCGCCATTTTTCTATCTTTTTGTACGTCTAAAAATTTTTTCTGTGCGATGAAAATTAGATTTTTTATAGCAATTTTTGTAAAGTACATTATTAAAATTTTGTAATTTTTTTTATCTTTCTAGATTTTATCAACCGATAAAAAAAATATACGGAGAAAACAATTATTTTCGCCGCTAAACGTAATTACGTTTATAACGAACTTTTCTGTTGATGTGTTTGATTTTGAGGTTTCGTATTCCCCATTACCTGTAAGTATTCAACATTCATCATCATCATCTCCCACTAATATATAATAATTGCTTGTAATTCCTTTGGGTTATTTATTTTATTTTATTTACTGTTTTTATACATTTCATTGTAGATAAGTTTTTATTCATTTTATAGCATACTTTGCTATTATGGTTTGCTATATAATAATGCATAATTTAACTCACTCTTACCCTCATGATATTCCAATAATGTAGTAATTATTTTTTACATGCATAACTTAGAATTTACTACGTTTTTATTCATTTCATTGTAGATAACTTTTTATTCATTTTATAGCATACTTTGCAGATAACTTTTTATTCATTTGATAGCATACTTTGCTATTATGGTTTGCTATGTAATAATGCATAATTTAGCTCACTCTTACCCTCATGATATTCCAATAATGTAGTAATTATTTTTTACATGCATAACTTAGAATTTACTACATTTTTATTCGTTTCATTATAGATAACTTTTTATTTATTTGATAGCATACTTTGCTATTATGGTTTGCTATGTAATAATGCATAATTTAGCTCACTCTTACCCTCATGATATTCCAATAATGTAGTAATTATTTTTTACATGCATAACTTAGAATTTACTACGTTTTTATTCATTTCATTGTAGATAACTTTTTATTCATTTTATAGCATACTTTGCAGATAACTTTTTATTCATTTGATAGCATACTTTGCTATTATGGTTTGCTATGTAATAATGCATAATTTAGCTCACTCTTACCCTCATGATATTCCAATAATGTAGTAATTATTTTTTACATGCATAACTTAGAATTTACTACATTTTTATTCGTTTCATTATAGATAACTTTTTATTTATTTGATAGCATACTTTGCTATTATGGTTTGCTATGTAATAATGCATAATTTAGCTCACTCTTACCCTCATGATATTCCAATAATGTAGTAATTATTTTTTACATGCATAACTTAGAATTTACTACGTTTTTATTCATTTCATTGTAGATAACTTTTTATTCATTTTATAGCATACTTTGCAGATAACTTTTTATTCATTTGATAGCATACTTTGCTATTATAGTTTGCTATGTAATAATGCATAATTTAGCTCACTCTTACCCTCATGATATTCCAATAATGTAGTAATTATTTTTTACATGCATAACTTAGAATTTACTACATTTTTATTCGTTTCATTATAGATAACTTTTTATTTATTTGATAGCATACTTTGCTATTATGATTTGCTATGTAATAATGCATAATTTAGCTCACTCTTACCCTCATGATATTCCAATAATGTAGTAATTATTTTTTACATGCATAACTTAGAATTTACTACGTTTTTATTCATTTCATTGTAGATAACTTTTTATTCATTTTATAGCATACTTTGCAGATAACTTTTTATTTATTTGATAGCATACTTTGCTATTATGGTTTGCTATGTAATAATGCATAATTTAGCTCACCCTTACCAGTTGCTCCACATCATCATCATCAGTTATTTTGAAATTGATTTTGCTCATGCATTTATATTTTCAACAATTTGCAAACTGTCTTCAAACTATCCACCCTGTTCTGTGAAACTAACAAGGTGAAAAAAATAAATACCTCACAATGCTGAATCAACAGTCATCATCATCTCCCACTCATATATAATAATTGCTTGTAATTCCTTTTGATTATTTATTTTATTTTATTTACTATGTTGTTATTCATTTTATTTTAGAAACAAATTTTTAAATTATTTATTTGCATATTTGGCAATTATGATCTGCCATGAAATAATGCATAATTTATCTCGCCCCACCCCTGATTTTTCAATAATATAGTCATTATTTTTTACCCCCATAACTTAGAATTTACTAAAGTTATTACTGTTATTTTTTTTTTGATCCTCACTAAAACCTTGCATTTCTAATAGATATCCCGCATAGAGGGCCTAGAAAAACAACTGCTTGCAAAAATAGAACACATAGAGTGTCAAGCAGAAAAAAGAAATTGAAATGGTCACCTTTTGCCACATTACACCAACAATCTGTAACTCAGGTAGGTCATGTTATATATTATTTTTTTCTGCATTTTATGACGAATGTGATGAAGCTGTCTATGAAATTGTCATTTTAGGCTATATCTTTCAAAATTGAGAGTTTGTGAACCAATGTAAAAATAAAGATATATAAAATGTGAAAAATCTCCTTTCTTTAATTATTTTTTTGTGGTAATGACTATTTTATCAGCTTCATTACATTCTTTCATATTTGCACTTTCTAAAAATGTATATATATTTGTTATTTATTGTAATAAATTAGACATTTCATTTAAAATTGTATGTCCTGTAATTTTTTCTGTGAATTCAAAATGGCCGTTCAGGTCACAAGGGGTTAAGACTATAGAAATCAACATTATTTCTATTTTTAAAATATCAATCTTTATATCTTTACTTTTTTACAAAAAAAATTACTTTCAAATATTTTTATTTTTTAAAAGTTTTTAAAGTTGTCCATCATGCGATCTATATATATGTTAAACAGTTTTTAAATTAAATTGTTTTTTTTTTCTTTTTAATAAATCAATTTTTATTTATGATCTTTTATTTTAATTTTAAAATAATGTGACTCTTAATCTCAGGGTCGTGGGTTCGGCCCCACATTGGGCGCCAATTATAACGATCGAAATGAAAGTGAAGATCAAATCTAACCGCAAAAACAATATCTGCAACTACCAGGGCACCATCTAGGCATTTGAGCCTAGAAAAATTTATAAAGTAGGCAGATACGCGCTGTTAAGATTCCACTTTATTTAAATATTCCGATCGTTAGCCCAAGTCACTAGCTCAGCGGAGACACAGAGATAAAAATCTATAAATTTTATATCTTAAATATAAAAGAATAAAAGCCACTGCCAGAAATTAACACATAAAAATATTTATTTACGCACATATAAAATAACATTTAAATGTTGAGGAATAAATTCAACATTTTAGATTTTTATATTAACTTTTAATTTTACATTTAACTAAGTTTCAATGAGTTTAATATTTTATTTAGATAGTCAAGTATGAATAGACTATATAGATCTGCATTTGAAAAGAAAATATTCTTCCCTGATTTAACCTTAGGCAACAAATTTCGCAACCAAACTGGCGCCAATCCATCTGATGCATTCATGTATTCAATGTAGCATGATACGACAACACAAAATACTATACTGTCAGGAAAGTACATCTGAACAGTAAGTAGAAATAGAGAAGACATTGACTCTCCACCAACAGGAATGTGACATCTGTTGGCAAGTAGAACAATAAACAAAAAACTCCATAGGAATGGACTGCGGTCTTTTGCCGACTTACAAACCCATCCATAGGCAAACAGAGGGTGTGTAGCATATATCTATAATACTGCCCGTAGCAGACCTCATACTACATCTACTAATTACACAAATATATCCAATCCATTAAACCAATTCAACTACGAAATTAATAACCTAAGATTACCCTCTTTTAATATAACTTTACAAAACTATATAGCCATTCATGCCCGACTTAAATTTAACATTTAAATACATTTGCACAAATGCATTTTAGAAAATTTGTTTTAAAATGTTGAGTACAGATCAGCTGCACAGATTGCACGGTCAAAAACATTCCAAATTAAACACAACCGATCAAAATACAAAGTCATTGATAAACGTCACTTGCATAGGGAATATACAAATCCCATTAGCATTCATCGTAAGATGCTTGCAGTGATATCATTGACATATATTCTAATCGAATGTGAAAACCACAACATTATCAACCGCTAACGAATCTATGCAACGTCTATACCCAACCTAAATTTCATCATTTAAAATTTAAACAATAAACAATTTATACAATAAGAAAGAAAAAAAATGGAAATGATTTTTATCAATCGGAAAACATATAAAATTAAACATTATTAATTTGATTTAAAAACTTACAAAAGTCAGATAAGAGTCCGTTTTAACATTTAAGTTGGCTTGTTTATTAATTTGTAAAACTTGACGAAAGTTCTTAATTGATTTCAATAATTGTTCATTTCATATAGCTTATGGTAGAAGAGTCCATGTTCCCATTGGCAATTCCCACGGAGACTTTCCTGGAAGACCGGTCTGATATTTTGGAGGTAGCATTAGCTGGTTCTGTGCTGGTATCACAGTCTTTGCATTTTTAAAATAAATGAGTGAGGACGGCAAGTGCGTCTTGTCGCTCGACTCACCAAAATCAAGTTGGAAAAACTGACTGGAACTCAATATTTTTTCTTTTTATAGTCCTCCTATGGATTCCATGAACAAAAACGTCACTGTTCTGTTTTTTCGTTATGGTCCGGGCCTTTATTTGCTTCCACTGGTCAAGCTAAAATCTCTTTCTTCTCTTATTTAACTTTTCATCTGACTTTTTAATTACACAGCTTTTAGATAATTAATAAACAATCATTTCCATTTACAGATTACAGGAATTAATTAATACCTGTTTTTATTTTAACTTATGTTATTTTTTTATTAAAATATTTTTATATTTCAATCTTGTATTTTTTTATTAAAAAAAATACGTTCAAATACTTTTTTTTTTTGTTTATGAAAAAAATATTTTTAAAGTTTAGCATCTGTGCGAATATATATATATATGTTTAACAAACATTTTAATTTTAGTGTTTAGTTTTTTCCTTTTATTTGCGAACTTTTAAGTTTTTATTTTAAATTAATGTAATGACATATTTATATATCGTTACAATATATAATAACTTATACACAGATGTATCCAGATAATATTTCATTTATATTTGTATTCTGTGGAAATCTTATGATTTAATATATATATATATAATCAATAAAATCAGTCAACATTTAGACATTCCCAATATCAATAATAATCAACAATCTGAGACAGTTGTCACAGCAACCACCTTTTAATAATAAAGATGCAATTACACCTTTATTTATGGTCCAATAAATTTATATAGACATTAAAGATTGAAACTTCACTGCAGAAATTGAAATCATTCATACAAAAAGTTTAAATAAACCTCCTTTAACAGATAAATATAACCTGTTCTGAATGCAGATTAATAAATAGCGAATTATAACATTATAAATTGCAATTATAATTTTCAAATTGCACTCAAAGTATTATTTAAATAATAAGTGTAATAATATTCAAGGCAAAAGTATTAATTATTTTAAAATAAAATTGATAATAAACAATTTAAGGTAAAATAAAATGTGTTTGCAACATTCAACTCGGTTTCATTTCTTATAAGAATCTTATCAAGATATCTACTTCTAATTATCACATGACAAATTATCTTGTAGCAGATTTTTCTACAAAATCTTCTCTTGACATCAGAATTTCCATAGTATTCTTCAAACACTTGTCTCAAACTATGGAATGTAAAATCTATTGTCATGCCCAGACAACTGCACACACACCTTTTGCATGCTTTGGAACACCACTGCATTTAAATAATAAAAAACTTAAATAAAATAAATACATTTTGATATAAACTTACATTTTAATATTCCATAATGCAAATCTCTATGCATACACATTCCACTACTATAGTTACAAGTACAATAACTATCAATAATGATTTAATCTATTATTTCAATTATTTTGTTATTCATTTGTTTTTTTATTTACTTAAAACAACTTTATACACTAAAATGCAAATAAAAGAAAATGTAAACTTTATTAATTTTCTAAATAAAAAAAAAATCAAAATGGGAAAAACAAATTTATGCATGAAAATAAAATTGACACAATAGTTTTATTTTTAAAATGAGATATTAAAGTTTTTATTTTAAAAAAATGATATTTTAGAATTCATAGTGGAGGCCAAATACTATAATATAGAATGTGTATAAAAGTTAATAAATAAATACAAATTTATTACTTTCAATGCAAAGCAGATCTAAATAAATATTTTAAAATACAGTCTCTTAACATTTTCTTTCTTTATAATATTAAATGTATTTTAACATTAGCATATTTTTGAGAATTAATTTTGTGATTAGTATGTAAAATGAATATATAGCCTGATTTTCTATTTTATCTTTTAATCACTCTACTATGCTCTTTAGCTTTTTCACTCACAGTTTTTCCTGACTGACTTAGATAAATAATATTACAGTTATAACAATTACTTTTTTAAACTATTTCTATTTTATTTTTAATATTATCATTAATTTTAGCATTACATATCTATTTATTTAAATCAGTCAGAAAAAAACTCATGGAGTGAGTAAATAAAAGATACAAAATCAGAGTTATATATTAATTTTTTACATACCTGTCACAGAATGAATTTTGATAAAAATATATGTGATAAAATTATTTATAATCTTTAAAGAAAAAAAAATATTGTCTTCAAGAAAATATGAATAAATGTATATAGAGAATGGCTAAAGATCCAATGCAATTAAATGGAAATAAAGTATTTAACAAAAATTTAAATAATGTTTTTATGTAAACAGCAGACTAAAAATGAAAAAATAATAAAGTAATCTACTTAACAAAGTAATCCAAATAAAAAATGTGTGTCATTTTATAAAAGCATTTGAGGCCTTTTTGATTTTACGTTTTTAGTCAGATTACTGTGTGAGTCAGATGACTTTGTCATCTTCTACTTTTTGGTTTGGCTGTTTACATAAAAGCATTACTTTAAAAAAAATTAAAATATTATTTTATTTTTTAGTTATAAATAAAACATATTATTTCAATTTAATTAAAATAATTTTTTTTACCAACCTCCTTATTAATATGTTTCTTGTTCTCTCCACAAGAGAATTCCAGATGTTTGATAATGAAGAAAATGTAATAGTGACCATAACTTTATTGTGATAGAAATGGTTAGTAATATGATGGAGGATAAAAATAAAGGTAGAAATAATAGTGAAAGATGTGGATGGAGAGTGAATGATAAGAATAATTTGGAAGAATATAAAATAAAAGTTGAAGAAACTATGGAGCAGTTGGTTGGGGATGAGTATAAGGACTGGCGTGGTGAAATAGAAAAAGTGGCAAATAGGATATTAGTTGAGAATATGCAGAAGAATAAAAAAATGAGAGTTAGTAAAAGTGTAAAAGAGAGGAAAGAAGCATGCAGAGAATATAAGTGTGCTATTAAGAACAAAGAAAGTAAAAATGATATTAATGCTAAATGGGGAAAGTACTTAGAAAAGAAGAAGTTGGCTAAAATGGATAATTATAGAGCGAGGATGAAGTTAAACAGTAAATTGTTGGAGGATATTAATAAAAGTGGAAGAGATGGGAGTAAAAAATTTTGGAACTACATTAAAAGGAGAAATGTAGGGGAAAGAAAGATAGTATTAATAGATGATGAGGGAATAGAATGTAGCTCTAGACGTGAGCTAGAGAAAATCTTAAATAGATATGTAATGGATATAGAAAAGATGTTAGATGTGAAGGAATTAGTGATAGAAAACATGAAAGCAGTTAGTAATGGGAATATTAGGTTCACAAAAAATGAACTGAATGAGGCAGGGAAAATATTGAAAAGTGGAAAGGTGAGAGGTTTAGATGGATGGGAAGCAGAGATGGTAATGAATTTAGGGCATAGAGCAAAAGCAAAGTTATTATCATGTTTTAATAAGATGGCACAGAAGACAGTTTTTCCGGGTAGTCGGAGTAATACCAGAATGAGATTATTATTTAAAGGAAAGGGTAAAGATCATAGAAAGTTAAATAATTATAGACCTATAGTGGTAACATCAGTTTTATATAAAGTTTTCGCATATATGGTAGCTGGAAGAGTTGTAAAATGGATGGAAGAGAATAATGTAGTGGGGGAAATGCAAGGACGTTTTAGGTCAGATAGGCATACAGGAGATAGTTTGTTTGTAGTTACACAACTTATGGAGATGAGTAGGAATTCAAGTAGATCATTATATATGAGTTTTATAGATATAGAGAAAGCATATGATAGAGTAAATAGAAATAGATTATGGGTAAGATTAGCCAATTTGGGAATGGATGAAGCTTTAGTAACTATTAATAAGAAATTATATGAAAATAATTATTATACTTACCAATTAGGGGATATAGAATCAGTTAAAGTTAAAAATGGGGTGGGATTAAGGCAAGGATGCCCTATGTCACCAATTTTGTTTTTGTTGTTTTTGAGTGAAATGGAGAAAGCAATAGAAAGACTAGGAAGAGGGGTAGAGATACCGTTAATAGGTGGCAAAGGAGTATATACTTTGTCGAGTCTTTTTTGCAGATGATATCTTTTTATGTGCAGAAAGAAGAGAAGATATGGATTTTATGTTGAGGACATGTGCAAGGGTGGGTAAAGAGATGGGGATTAAATTTAGTGAAGAAAAATAAAATATAATGATGGTTAATGCTGGGGAAAGAGAGGATGTAGATTTTTTATTGGGGGATATAAAGTTAAGTGTTGTGGATAGATATAGGTATTTGGGAATCATCTTAAGTAATCAGGAAAATTGCTTGGATGAATGGGAGAAAAAATTGGTAAATGAAGCAAAGAAAGGAAAGGGTTTGGTAAAGAAACTAACAGTATTTTCATATAATAAATATGATGTAGCTAGAATTGTATGGAAGGAAGTTGCAGTAGCAGGGTTAACATATGGTAATGATGCATTATGTGTTAGTAAGAGGTTTTTAGATTATTTAGAGAAAGTACAAAGGGAAGTAGGAAGATAAGCATTAGATACAGAGGTATGGACAGCAAAGGAGGCAATTCAAGGAGAAATGGGATGGTCAAGTTTCTATATGAGAGATGCAAAAAGTAAAATGAAAATGTTTGGTAGGATAGTAAAAGAATAGCCAAAATAGTGTTTAATTGGGTTATGGGTAAAGGGCAGGTAACAAGATGGGTGAGAAAGGTAATGCAGTATGCAAAAGATTTGGATAAAAAATTTATATCGGTATACTTGTATAAAAGATGGGATGATTGTGTTAGGAGGATTGTTGAGAATTATAGTGGTAAGGAATGGGATAAAAGAATAGAAGCATTAATAAAAAATAGGGAGTTGGAAAGATGGAGAAATAGTATGGAGGGTAAGAAAAGTTTAAATATATATAGAAGTAAACGGAATATTGGAAGCGAGTTAATTTATGATAATAGTAAGGAAATTAGTTTATTGTTTAAGGCTCGAATGCGATCTTTAGCAACAAGAGAATATACATGTAAATGGAAAACTGTGGGTGATTTAGCATGCAATTATGTAAGGAAGGTATAGAAAATAATAGGCATCTATTGATTGAATGTAAATGATTGAAAGCAGAAAGAGTACAGACAATGAAGTTATGGGAGAATAGGTATGAACAAAGTGACTATACAGAAAGTGAGTAGTTTTTATGCTGGATTTGTGAAAAGGGGGATTTAGATTTAAAGGCCATAGAGTTGACAAAGTTTATGTTGTGGAAATGGGATGGGGCAGAATATGGGAAGACTTAGAGTGGGGAATGGAAAATAAAGTGGCTAACAGGTTTATCTGGACATAGTTGCTGAGATATTCTTGACTTCGTTTAAGGAGAAGCCAAATACATCACATCACATCACATAGATCTATTTTTTTGTTTTGATTTTGGAAATGAAAATATGTAATTCTCTAACTTTTATTTACACATTTACAAAATATTTATGAAATATTAATTATTTTAGAAGAATAATTCAGATTTTAGTAGAACATATTCACTTTTATTTTATAAATGTAATATTTCTGTTGTATCAGTTGCTAAGGATATTTCTCAGAAAGCATAAAGAAGTGAGTTCAAGTTCTAAATAGAAACAATTTTTTTTTATTGTTAAATATTAAAAAATGTGATGATCTGATAGAAACACAGCTAGGGAAAGCTAATATAAAAGCATTTAAAATGTTTATTTATTAGATGATGGTAAACTTTAAAAAAGTGTATTTTAAAAATTATTTTTATAGATTTAATTTATATACTATAAAACAGAAAACACTAAGTTTGCATTTATTTTTTAATTTATATATAAATATTATTTTTAATCTATAATTTTAATTATCATGATTAGAAGTTGTAAAAATATTTGTATGTAGTAATGATAAGTTTCTATAAAAAATGAAAATTAATTTGATATTGTAAATAAATATTATTTAATCTTAAGTTGTTCATTGTCATTTTTATTTAAAATTGATCAATATTTTATAATGTAGACAACATTATACATCTAAAATGAATATAAAATCCTCATTAGGTCACAGGTAATTAATCACACAAAATTATAATCACTTTAGTCAATAAAATCCCTGAAACTATTTTTGATAAACTATATCACAATGTTATTCTCAATAGTTATTGCAATATTTTTTTTATCTTGAAATATAGTAACATTCTTAAAATTCATTATCACATCTTTATGATTCCATATGGTTATAGAAAATTTTTTAAGCTAAAAGATTAATTTAACATTTTTTCAACTAAATTGATAAACTGAATAAATATTAACTTTAGTCATATAAATTATCATAATATTATCCCCAAAACTATACTATTATTTACTTAAGACAAATAAAAATTAAGTAACCTAAATATTAATTTATGACATGACAAGATTTCACATTTCATGAAAATATATATTAGACTTACTGTAATAGCTGGTTTAAAGTAATTCTGTTCTCTCTCTCTATATATATTTTATATCTAAGAAAGCTGATATTAGCTCGATAAAGTGTTTATACCATTCACAATAGCATATAACAAGTCTCATTGCTTGTTATTGAAAATAATGAAAATAATTTAGTACTTATTTGTTATAAACAATTATTATTATAAATATATCACAGAATTAACACTAATTTCATTATTTACACATAATTTTATACATATAGTATTATTTATTTGACAAATATGTGAATTATAAAATTATTTTAAATTACGTTTCAGAACATCTATTTGAATTTAATTTTATATTAAATATATTTAAAAAAATACTAATTATATTAATGTATCTGTTTAAAAAGATTTTATTTATCAGTAAATCCAGATATGTACATTTAATTCAGTTTGTGATTTTATATCTTATTTAATTTTTCATTTATTGTTAGTTTTTTTTTGAACTGAAATACAATTTATTTTCTTTCTACTTTTTTTTATATTTTTATTAATTCAATAATTTATTTATTTTCTAAAAAAATAAGTAAATAAAATGTTATATTTCCTGCAAATATTTTCACACTGTTTTTTTTAAAACTACTTCCTTGAATTTTTTATTTATTTAATACTTATTAATTTATTTTAATAATTGAACTGAATTTGATTTTTCTTACTAATTCCCCTTTTTTATAGTGAATTATTTTATTTCAAACAAATTTATTTAATTTTTTAAAATACATTTACAGAATAAAATATATAACAATTTTAAGAAAAGTTTAAGAGGGTTAATCTCCAGTTCAATAAATGAATTATTGCGTTCGTAAATCAAAACATAAAGTTTAACTTTATTATTTAAGATAAAATAAAAATAAAAACTGATACAACACTATATATATATCTCTTGCAAACACACAACAACAACAACAACAACAAAAACAATCCTTTAGTCAAATTGGTAAACAAAATAGATCAGACTATAAATTATTACTAGAAAAAAAGTTTATAAATTTTTAAGAAACATTTTGATACATTTGTCTATATATAATTAAAAATCTCTTTAATCAATACTACCAAAAATATTGTCACTTCTATAATCAACAGAGTTTTAATCTGATTATAAAAAATTATTAAAGCAATTGTCATATGCATATTGGAATTTTAATCATTTTGGTGCTCAATTACAATTCATTAAGTTATATAAATAAAGTTATAGTCCATCTCTGCAGTGGCATTAATAATCTATTATTTAATGTTCTGAGATCACCATTTTATCTAAAATGACTTTGAATGATAGGTGTTAATTTTTTTCATACAACAAGTTAATTGTAGATTTTTATAAAAATACTGTATGATCTTCTAATATAATATTAGTATAAGAGCATCATTCACCCAAATATTATTCATGCTACTAGTTCACATTTTAAAAATCAATTTGATCCATTATTTAATAAAAAATCATGATTCTTTCTCTTTCATAATTTGATTCAACTTACAGAAATGGGGGAAAGTTATTGAAGTAGATCCATAATAAAATGTATGCTATTTCAATTGCCTTTTATAATTATTGAGATTAAAATTTATTTATAAATGCTTTAATCCTATAGTATTAATGCACATATTGGGTTCAGTGTTTTGGCAACCTAAAATGACTGATTCCTTTAAAGCAAAATATTAGCCCTATTCTAAAATCATTTATTTTATCCAATTAAAAAGCAATCAAATTCTAATATACTTTTTTGACTGGTATAATTCTAGTTTATTTTCCCATTAAGTATTTCATTATATTTTCAAATATTTGTGATTAATGGTGGTAGACATAATAGAGAGATCTCAACTATTCACCTAAATTATTGATAGGCTTGTGTTTGTTTATATTATCTGTAAATATTTAGTTGAACATCTTTTAATTGGATTGTACAAAAATATTTTAAATATTAATTTCAAAAAATATTGTAGAATGTTATATATATACATTTTTTTTTATCAATGCATCCTTATCTCAAATCCTCCTTATCACAATCATCCACCAGAACAAAACATCAAATCATTCTCTTTTACTATGCATGCATTTTGTTAATAACCATTACTTTTTAGGTGAGCTATAAGTATCAACATATAAATTTCCTTGGCTATATTGATGATAATATTCACTAATTACTCTTATGCAAGATAGGAGTTGGTTACTATTCATTTTAATACCTTATAGATGAATGAAAAATAATCGCCCTCGAATATATAATAAATTAATAAAACGAAACACTGAAATTGACTCTACAGTTTTCAATATACCAACATGTAAATAAATAATGGTTTATAACTAGCTTAAAGCATGACTACCATCTCCATTGCATTTACAGTTAACATTTAA
Source organism: Epiperipatus broadwayi (assembly GCA_028023455.1). Classification (NCBI taxonomy): domain Eukaryota; kingdom Metazoa; phylum Onychophora; class Udeonychophora; order Euonychophora; family Peripatidae; genus Epiperipatus; species Epiperipatus broadwayi. The sequence continues at coordinate 8,805,677 of JAQFVV010012417.1, forward strand.
AAATAAAATCTCATTAAAAAGACACTTTATTAATATTCAATGTAAATGGTCAACTTCATAATTTGCATGTATATACGCAATTAATATCGAATATTTAATAAATTATCCACCATATATAAACGATGCTTTTTTCATTTGTCCTCCTCTCAAATTATTCTTCAAATGGAAAAGAAAAACATTGCCGAAATAAAACTTCTTTTGCAAAAGTGGCTGTTCTGCAAACACAGATTTAAATCTATCCACAGAACAATTTATAATTCTCTTTTTTAAAATGCATTTTGACTCATCAATGTAATTTCACTCATATCTGCGCACTTTTTTATATACAATATTACAATTGTTACTTTTTTCAACAAGATGCTTTCCATTAATGATTGAACTATATGAGAAAGTGATATCTAAAATAAATTCATTACTAATTGTTTCAATATACGATCTGATGACAAATGATGTATGCAGATTATTTTTAAAAAGGCCATAATAATATAAAATGCATTAAAAAATATGGAAGATTAACAGAAAAGTGTTTAACAAATTAAAATATAATTTATCAACAAATTACATTCTACAGATGCATTAGGAATAAAAATTATTAATTCTATACGTAAACCTTATTTAAATAAAGCGATTAATAGAAAAATGTATTTAAATATATATATGTATCGATCAGCTATATATATATATATATATATTGGGGAAATATAAAAATGTATAAAGATTTACTTCTCAGGCTTATGTTGGAATTTAAAAATTATATATTTTATCAATTGAAAAATATATTGGAAGGTTTTATGGAAGTAATTCGAATTTGGTAAATATATATTAATCTTTATGTGAATTTAAATTTTAGATGAAGATAGATAATTTGTCATAGGCATTATAGAATTGTAGGGAATTATAAAAAGAAATGAACCTATCTAAAATTTGATTTATACTTATATAATGCAAATTTAAATATTATTGATATTTATTGAACAAAGTCTGAATCTTTTAAAAATCACATATATAATAAAAAAAATTGGCACATGGGTTCACCAGTCTCAGTTATTGTATATAATTATATTTTGACATATTACCAGAATATTTTTTGACAGTTTTTTTAAATTATTAAATATTATTTTAGTTATAAATATATGTCCGTCATATTTAAATATTTTGTTGTTAAATTAAATAAAATTAAGGCATGTAATGAACTTTTATTTCTGAAGACAATTTATGCAATATAAAATAACATTTATTTAAATTAATGAAGAGAAAAAACTAGAATCGATTATATTTCTGAAACGCCTATCAATTATAGGATTTCTACCCCCCTCCCCATTAAAGATTCCTATTTTGCTTAAATTGTCTGAATTTAGAACATTTTTATTTAGAAATAAAATAGGCAAATTTCAAAGTGATCAGTTATTCAACACCGAAATATATGTTAATGAATTATTATTAAATATAGAGTATAAAAGAAAAAAATCATTGTAAATATATTACATAAGCTTACAGGTAGAAAGAGAAAGCAAAATTTTGAAAAAACAAAATAAATGAATTTCATAAACAATGAGGATTGCCAATTCCTCAACAAGCTTTGTGATAAATGCTTAGCCAGAGCCAGCATTTGAAATATCTCTGTCAGCAACGATCTATGACTCTTATTTTGACAAATGAATTTCATTATTGTATATATAAATAGTACAGGGCGTTATATAACTACATCAGTTGGTTTTATATTTTAATACTGCATTTAATGCATCATCGAATACTTTTATGTTAATAATTAATGGAAAGGATGTCATAAATAAAATCAACCATTGTAATGTTATATATAAAGAGCTGTGCACGTGTAGGTCAAGTTGTATTAGTGAATTTAAATTTGCATTAGGTTCATGAACGTAAACTAATTATATAAAAAATTACATTATTTTGTGGATAAATCTAAATTTGTATTTGCAGAACGTTTAGTTAATTATAATGGAAGTTTTTGTTTTGTCAATGTTTTCTTTTGCATGTATAAATTGATTGGAGGAAAAGATAAATTAAAGAGACACATTTTATAAATGTAATGGATAATTTATTAAATAAACAATATAATTGTGTAAATATAAATGAATTATGCAAAATTGACCAGAAACATTATGTAATTTTAATAAGATTTTGATTCTTAAAATAGAAATATGTGTTACTGTAGATTGCAATCATATCTTAAACTAGCTATAGCTATTAAAATGTTTATTCATCCATTGGTATATTAGAAACTGTAGATCTAAAACCAGCATTTTGTTTTTAACTTATCTGAAATATATACACCCATATATAATATTTAAATATATTATTTATACTAAACTTAATGTAATTATAAGGGACTTGACTCAGACTGACTTAAGGTCAACATGGATATGACAATAATATTGGTATCAACAAGAGATTTGAACATTTTATCCTTACATTTTCAATGATATGGATGGCTGAAGAATTGGAGATTGGAGAAGATTGAAGCGTGTCCATTTTAAAGTTCGAAAATTAGCTATCTTAATACAAACTTAGCACTGATTATATATATGTGTGGAAGATGTTAATTTGGACCAACTGCTGGTTAAGCATCAAATATATATGTTGGAGATCATTTACTTCTTAATATGCATATGGTTATGTGTATTGGTTGTTAAAGATAAATTGGTCTAAGTTCAAGTCCCTTATATATATATATATTACATTTTAATTTACATGTCAAATTTTCTGTTCCAACAACTTTGACAGTAATCACTTCTGATGAATACTGAATGATTATTAATAATTTATTAAACTAGAGATTATCTCTAGCTCATATATAAATTTTAAACCTTAGTTAAAAATTAATATGTGTGTTTTTAAAATTTTATATAAAACACAGAATAACTCAAATTTCATCTTCCTTTTCCCATGTGTAATATCTTTTATAATATATTTTATCACTGATTCCACCATACACTTTTAAAACATATGAATAAAGATTTCTGAAAAATACACTTAATCGTAAAATACATATTTCATGATGAACCAGGACTCATCACTTGGCTTAGGTCTCCTTTGACTTCAATATTTATTTAATATTTATCAACATCAAATTATTGCAATTTAATTTACAAATGTCAAATTTTCTAAAAACACATCAATGATATTAACTATTTCAGACATATTAATTAATAATCATTTATTAAACCAGAAATTATCCCTAGACCAGCTATAAACTTTAAATCTCAGTTAACATTTATATATATATATTTAAAATTTATATACAAATATATTGAATAATTCAACTTTCATATTTCTATTTTTACATATGCATATCTTTTAAGATGTATTTTAATTGTTTATTCTGCTCCACACACGTCAGTTATTCTATGTATTTATATAAAATTAATAATAGATATATTAATAGTTAACTAAGATTTCAAGTTTATAATTGGATAGAGGTAATCTCTAATAAATTACTATTAATAAACATTAATAAATTAATCTGAAATGATAGGTGTCAAAGTTATGAATGCAAAAAAATAGATAGTTGCAAATTACATATTAATAATTTGATCTTGATAAATATTGAACAAAGATGAAGCTATATAGTGATTGTGACTTGAAATAACTGATGGATGTTGGTTCAGCATGAAATCTGCAACTTGGAGGTCAATTATTTTTTCTCACATAATCTTTATTCACATGTTAAGGCTTGAAATATATTTCATATATATATATAGAATGCTTTTGTCATAGCCAAGGGAGGATGATTTACTCCCTTTGTTTACATATATATTGAGCTATGTTTAATTTAAAGTTTATATATATATAACAATAAAAATAATAAATATAATGGTAATTAACTATTAAATACAGAGTTTCAATCTGAAGAAGTACTTTCAGTTAATAATTTAACCATCCTCAAGTGCCATTAAATTAAAAAAAATTAACTGCAGTTGAGGAGGGTTACGGAATTAACTGAAAATACTTCTGCAGATTGAAAGTCTTTATTTAATAGTTAATTACCATTATATTTATTATTTTTATTGTCATTACAATATTTTTTAATTAGCAAACATTTTATATATAGAACTAGTGGCATATATTTATAGGAAAATAATTTTTAAATGTCCCACTTCAGGGCAAAGTTTTTTTAATAATTTGTCTTAAAGGAATAATGAAGAAGATGACACTATTTACCACCAAAGAGTTTGAGTAGCTTTTTATTCTTGTTTTATTCTCTATCTAAGGAAAGTTAAAGGTTCATTTTAAAAAGGCCACTATGAGCCTTATATTTAAAAATATTCCATTATAAAATTGTTCAAGTTAATTTGTCCTGGATTCAAAGTCAATTTGTAGTCAAGAACATATTTTGATACACTTAAGATGTAAACATTGACATTGTAATGGAAATATTACATATATTAAAACTAGATTAAATCTTCAAGTATGATGAAACTAATCAGCTGAACTATGTGAACAATTAATTAATAATAATTTATCTAATTTACCTTAAGTTAAAAGATGGCCACTTTTAGTTGAATGCTGCAGATGATATATAAGTAATAATTTAGAGTAGATACTTTTCTACTATGCATATATCAACTTGAATGCTTAACTAAAGATGGCCATCTTTTAGCTTAAGATAAATCAAACTATTATTAGATCACATGGTTCAAGTTAGACTATCATTTAGCTGAAGATTTATCCTAGTTTAATAAGCGGAAAATTCTCATTATAATTTCATTTGTTTATATAAATGTATCAATGATAATATTTCGGACCCAGAGTGGCTTTATAAAAACCTACTATTTTATATAATGTTATTATTGTAAAGATTTATGATTTCAATATGTTATGTTTTTATATGTATATACTTATTGAAAAGTTTGAATCCATAAAATGTATGGTAGAGAACATGTAATATAGAAATGAAAGCATATTTTAATAAATAGTCATTTGCATTTCAAATTACTTTTAAAATAAATCGCTTTTTGAAATATATATATTATACCAGACCCTTCCATATATTCTAGCACTTGAGGGCACCACTAGACCTCCATGCAATCTGGAAAATTTATTTTGATGCCAGCTAGGCTAGCTCAGCTTAAAGCACGAGATTCTTAACTAATAAACAATTGATTCAGCAGATAACAGTCACCAAATGCTAGACAATTTTAAATAATCATAACACATTTATTAATCAAAGTATAAAAAATAAAATCTATGAAAATCATATTTTTTTTAAAATAACTTGGCAGTGTACAAAGAGTTTAATCACTTATTATATTTTTATTAAAGTATTCGGTTAATTTCAATGGAATGCTTTTAAATTAAACTCATGTGTGGACAAATATATCATAAAATTATCTGAGCATTAAAAACAATGAAAATAAAAACAATGAAATATTGGAGATGTAACACTTAAGTTTGCCCAATAACGATAATAAAGATCGCCATTCTGGTAATAAGGAATCTGTATGTAGGGGAATATCTAGTGAAGAGCTTATCAGAAATGTCACGAACAGAGGCTCTGTAGGTTTAACTAAATTGATATCGATACGTGAATACCAAGCCCTGGAAACTATACCAAAGCTTTGCCAAAGCACGTTTAACTAAGCCAATTATAAAAAAAAAATACCCAACTCAAACAATGTGATTTGAACCAAAACATAGCTGTCAAATATTAGATGAAATAAAGCTCTAATAATTTATAAAATTAGTAAGGGGTGACCAAATTTTAAATAGCCACACACCCAAGCGGAAAATGATATTCATTTATTTTATATAAAAGACTCTGTGCATAAGATTTCAAATACTTTACAAGAGCAATTGCTTGTGGCACATATTAATAAATAAGGCAATAATCTATTTCATTAATTGGTAAGAATACTTATAAATGATTGTAAAAGAAAATTATTTTCCACTTTATGAAGGATCATGAAAATATAATTACCTAAGTTAATTATATGAGTGACTATGAAATCGGTAAATTTATACTAACGTAAACAACTTATGGTTAATCAATATTATTAAACTACTAGCAATTAAATAAAAACAATAACAAATTTCATGCCTGAGCTATACATAATAAAAAAAAATTTAATAACTCATCCATATTGGAAAATTAATTAAACACCTACAAAATAATTCATCCAACATTAGATTCCATTAGTATCGTTAGATTAATTAATAATATTTTTTTTCATTAAGAATTAAAAGTCCTTTCTATACATAATGCCTGTCTTACTGATTAAAGTTCTAGTATATTATCTTAAACCTGGTGGAGCAGACTTTTGAGTTAATGTTTACTGGAAGACTATTTAAGTTTGCTAGACTGTTCCCGTAATTGACTTCTTTTATTTGAAGTTAAGTTAGGAGAGAAGCATCGGTGTGGAGATTGTTGATCAGCAGAAATCAGAAGGTCGGTCCTATAATTTTCTTTTTGCATGCTGGAATAGAGTTATATTTGAAGATAGGAAGTTCGCCATGAATAATTGCATCAGCCACTCATAACTATGGGCACAGCAACTGGAATGTAGTTTCTTCCATTTAGGAGCAATGTGTTTCGTCTTTTAACTAGCCATGTCCCACCTAGGTACTGCCGTGAAGCATTGATGATTATTACTTGGAATTAGTGGACTAGCAACAGGTGGAAATGTCTAGAAACATTCGATAATGAAGAGCAAGTGTCGTCTGAAAAAGTTCTATCCCAAAGAGCAGGTAAATAATAATTTACATTAAATTTTGGAGCTTTTTCGTGTTTTCAGTTCCATTGTTCACATAACTGTTTTTTCTTAGAAATCTCCAGAACCAGGCTTTAATAAAAATTATTCCAGATAAGCCAGCATTCCTAATACTAATTAAATTTAGTACCAATTACCTTTTCGAATTTTGTTTTGATACTACCCACTGTAAGAAAATTATATAACCTAGATTAAGGTAATTGAAAAAAAAAAATCCTTCCTCTGGGAATTGTGTGGAAAGACAGAAAATAAATCTTATATAAAGATAAGTAAATTTCGTTTTAACGTTGCATTTTTCTTTATAAAAAATAAATAAATATCTTTTACAAAATTATGATATAAATTTTCATTTTAAAAAGTTGTATTCTATCGTATGTGTGCGTTATATATATTAAATCGCATTTATTAAAATACGAGTTTAATAAAATAAAACTTGATTACATTACAACCTTGTAAATCTATAATTTGAGACACATCAAAGCGTCTAAATATATTTATTATATTCATGGGAAGATGAATATAAGAAAATTTTTTTTTGTAAAATATTTTCTAGAATTAAAACCATATTAAAGATATTGCTCACAATATAGAATACATTCAAAATTTCGTATCTCCAAAGTATTACTTAGTATATATTTGAAAATTATATATTTGTGATATATGGTCATTGATTTGCGAAGTTATTAAAATGATTATTTAGTTACTCTGCCTTGTGAAAATAATTTAAAGTCAATCTAAATAAGCCTAAGTAAACATCTCTGATGATTGAACATTGTTTAAATCTGTCATATATAATAGCATAAATTGTGAATTGAAGTGTTTCATTTTTCATCTTCTTTACAGTTGAATTTTAGTATAGTTAGCATTCAGCACTTTATCTATCAAAACATTATATATATAAATGTATATAGTTTATTATAATATATCAATGCATAAGTTTTTAAATTGAAAATAAACTTATTAAATCATAGATATGGAGAGATGTGTCAAATATACATTTATTTAGTTTGAAACGCTAAAATTTCAATAAGGTTAGACTTACCATTAAAAATATAAATTCATTGCATTAGATATATTGATGCTATGATAAAAAAACTTGCCAAATACTGAGATTAAATTATAATTAAATGTTATTTAGATAGATTAAATTTATTATAGTTTAGAATAAAATAAATACATCCAAGACTATTGCAGCTGAGATATAATAGTAACAATAAATCATTTAATTCATTAACCTTCTCAATAGGTGGCAATAAGAGCTTCTCTCATAATTGCTGAGATATTCTTGACTTTGTTTAAGGAGAAGCCACAATACACCACATCACATCATTTTATTATAAGGAGATGTAATTAAAAGATTTGGATTGTTAATTAAAAAAAATAATGATATAAAACATATTTTTTTTAAAACAATGCTTTTATGAAAACATCTAACTAAAAAGTAGAAAAATAACAATCTGACTAAAAAACATGTATCATTTCACAAAAGCATTTGAGATCTTTTTGCTTTTTATGGCATCAAATGCTTTTATAAAATGACCCAACATATTTTTTAGTCCAATTACTTTTTTTAAAAATTTTTATTCTACTAATTAATAAAAGTCTTTTTTTACAAATTATATTTTTACTTTTTAATAAAATATGCCCTCTAACAAACAAATTCTAAATTTAAATATGTTATCATCTACTATATAAAATATTTATGTATTTATTGTTTAATTAAGTATGAGTTAAATTAAAAGTCCACAAACTTTTTTCAGCTGCAGACCCCTTTACCAAAAACTTTTCAAACCATTGACTACCTAGTCATTTACTTTACTAACTCAAATTAATACATTTGTACAGTACTCAATATTAAATATTTCACTAGATATTAAACTTTTCATTTTAATCACTTGTTATTAATGATTGAAAAAGATAAAAGGACTACAAAATATGGCATTATTTTGTGCAACATTTAATATCGAAACCTATACTAATGAATATTAAAGCAAAAAAATATGAGCAGTTTTTTTAATTTTTGACATTTATGAAATAAATATGTATATTCAAAATAAGTACAAATATTAAAATCACTTTATTAAACATAAAAATGAAATGAAAAAATCAATTTATTCAAACAGAATTAAACATCAACAAAATTATAACAATGAAAGATTTTAAAGTAATGAGTTATATTCTCAAATATCCATGTTCAGTGATATGCAATCAATGTCTGTTCTGAAGCAGGTTTAAAACTACACTGAAGTCTCTCTCTACCAGGTACAATGATGGAAATGGCAGAAAATACTTTTGTATAACAATCCATAGAGTTGGGTGCAGAAGTGGAATATTTTGTTTTAGCCAACATTTTTGATAACTTTGTTTGAATTGTACCTTGAGATCCTCATTTATGCTGATGGTTATCAGCTCATCTTGCAAAATTATATTTGGTTCTGCACTCACAATATATGAGTTTATTATCCAGTCTGGTATTTCCAATGGTAGAATATCTTTGAACTTGGTTTTTAAATCTAAATGAAGAGCCTCCAAGTGATTGATTACTGCAAGATGTTTTCTTCTTGGATTGTGCCTATCTTAAATAAGTTGGGGAACTGGGAAAGCTCAGATCTTGAAATATTTTGCTTTAAAAACATTAATCTGGAAACAAAAGCTGATATGACTGATTTTGCTTTGATGAGATTCAAATTGTCTCCTTGAAGGTTTAAATTAACATCATTAAATTTTCTGAATAAGTTGGTTAAATAAGCAATAGCTGTTTTACTCTTAAGTAAACTTTCTTTCAAACTGGAATCTCCATCTTCCAAAAACTCTAAATTGAAAAAGTGAAAAAAATTCTTACCAAACATAACCCTTTTGAGAGCCATCAGATTTTGGTATGGAGAACCAATTGATAGAAATCTTCATCATTTTTTCCATATAATTGAGTAAACAGTTTAATATTCAAAGCATTACTTAGAATTTTGCTCACAGATGTTATAACAAACTGAATTGATTGATTCAATTTACCACTAAGGTTCTTGGCTTGCCTATGGATTACACAGTGAACTGCAAGGACTTCAGGTATGTATTGTTTCAGGTAACTTACAAAACTGTGATAAAGACCAACCACACCTGGTGCTCAATCTATCACGGCAGACATTATATTTGTCAATGGAATCACTTTTTCCCTAACAAATATTAAAAATCGATTCACATCTGGTGTGTTTCTAAAGATTTAGAAAAGAAGCTCTTCACGAACTTCCTCATCATCAATAAAGCGAATATATGCCAGCATAAAGTTTCATTACTGATTAATGTTTATTTGCCCAATTGAAAGGAAAAAAAACATTTTTTTGCAAATGATTACACAGTTTTCCACATTGTGACTCATTTCATCGATATGTCTTTGAATTATGTTATTTCTCAAAGGAATCCTTTTCATAACATCTTGTGCAGATTTGTGGAGTACAGTGTTTAATACATTTGTGATGGCTGGTAAAAGCAGCTTTTCCCCCTATGGTGTATGGCTCACCAGACTTTGCAATGAGTAGTGATATGTTGTATGATGCCCTTAATCCATCACAATTTTGCTTTGATGATAAAACAATACATTATCTATCATAGTTTTCTTCAGAATTTTATCTTTAAGTGATTGAAAGTATGGCAAATCTTTTTCTTTTTTATCAGGGTGAATTAAGTTTATATGATCTTCTAGTTTTGATGGTTTCATAGTGTCATTGCTAAAGACTTTTTCACATATGAGGCACATTGGTAAATAGTTTATTTGATAATGATACGTCAAATCTTCTCTTCAAATAGTCCAAGTTGTACTGTTTACTTTTTGGTTCAGTCATACTATTATGGTAAGAAATAAAAACTTTTATTAACAAACAATTTTGACAGCCCCTGTAATAAAAAAAACAATAAAGTATGTACTTATTTGAAAGAGAAGATTTTTGTTCAAACTGAAATAAATTAACTGTGTTCTCTAATTTTTTTTCATAGTACTCCTCCACAATAAATAATTATATTCAAAGTTCAAATCACAAATAAGTACATCACACCAAATAAACCAATTTATTAGTGTTTTATGAAAGCATGACTGTACAAGATTAAAAGATTCTGCTAATATTGAACATCATCTCATCGTACCATGATTGCAGGCATGTAATGGTTTTTTATGCCACACCGGCTTTGATATATGCACAGACATGTTTGTGCTACATATATTTTCATGTATTTTTACATACAACTCTTTTAATGGACCCATTTTATTTTCTCACTTGCAAGTTTGGTATGAAATGTGTTTTTAATCAAAAAAGTTTTTTTGAATTATTTTATTTCTTAATTAGATACTTAGTGGAATCATAGATATTTTGAAGTAACAAACAAACAGCTATAGTAAATGGGTCTATTTTTGCTGTTGTTGACCCCCAAATATTTTACTGAAACTATGGGAAGTCTTGAGTTAAATGAATATTAACAAAATTTTATTCTATAAATGTAAATGATTATGTCAGATATATATTAATTAATTTAATTAATTAAATATGAGTTCATTTAATATTAACAAGATTTTATTCTACAAATGTAATATTTCCATTGGCTCAATTGTTAAGGAATTTTCTTGGGTTCTAAATGAAAACAGATTTTTTTTTCATTGGTAAAAATTTTTAAATGTGAATATACCAGACAAAGTTATTATTAAAGCATTTAATTATTGAGATAAATAGTTGAAAAGTTAATTAACTGATGATTATAATGAAAGTACTAAAAACTTATAATATAATAAAAAAAAATTCATAAGATTAAAAGATTATTCTATTGTTAATTAAAGATTAGATATTTACCATTTTTATTTTCAAGACTATTTTATATGAAGCTAGATTTAACTCATTATAAAAAGAGAAAAAATAAAAGACTTAGAAAATATTGGTTTGAAAGAGAATAGAAGGAAAAATAAAATAGTTTGAAAAAAAAAAAACGGCGATGAATATAAAAATGTCACAGGAAAAAGAAACAATTCTAAGAAAGTTAAAAAGTAAAATAAAAATTGGGGTGACCATATACCCTGATAAATTATAATAGATTTACTGAAGAATAAATTAATAGATGATACTAAGTAAAAATAGCTAAAGATATTTGAATAATTAATGCAAAAGATAGTAGAAATTAGGAAACAATTTGAAATGATACCTGAAAGCTAGCTTTTAGCATACAAATGATGATTAGTCTTCAATATTAAACATGTGTACTAGGGGTGTTTGTTTATGAATAAAATATTAATATATTATAAAAGTTAATAAAACAAAGTGTAAAAGTTAAAAACAACAACACTTAAAACATTGATATATTCTAACAGAATATTATCATTTTATTTTTTAAAGAATTCTTATTAATTTTATTGTGCTGATAGAACATTGAACAATATTCCTAATGTTAGCTTTTTATTTATTTATTTATTTTTATGCAAGGTTTCAATAAATTCAAAATAAAAAAATTGGGTTAAATAATGATGAATTAATATTTAAATCAGCTATGAATTAAAACGATTATTATTGGAGGAAAAGAAAAGTATTATAGCAAAAAAAAAATAGATACATTATATTTTATAATCAACCAATAGTAATTGATTATCTTAATTTTAGAAATACACTATGAACTTAAATGAAAAATTTACACCGTTAAGATAAATAATAACTAATCCAGATTATGTAATATAAACTGATTTTAATTAAGATGTGAAAGAATTTTTAAGAAACATATTTAAGATGATAAAAATAATTTAGGATTTTTCACAATATTTATATTTATTTATTTATTTTAATGATAATGAATAGCAATAAGATTTATTTTTATTCCATATTGAAGTATATTAGTATATTCTTTTTTTGGTCATATGATAAAATATTAGAGGAGAGAGGGAATAAATAAACAAGAAAAAACTTAGATAAGTGATAAATTGAAGAGAAAAAGTTATATTTATTATTCATGTATCACATATACTTACATAAAATTTGCTCCCTCACCTGTATATGCATATATTGCAGATATTTAATTCGATTTATAATTTCAGTGCTTTTATTCATATTTTCCATTAATAACAGTGCCCTGTATAGTTAAGCATAGTGACAGAATGACAGACTCAAGAACTAAACATTCCTAATCAAAATTTAATTTATCACTTCTAGTGCTTGACTATTTCATGACTTCCTGAGCAATTAATTATTTACTTATTTTAACTAGACTTTTGTAGCGCTGATAAGATATTGATAAAGAGTAAAACATTCTCCCTCTGTGATATATATGTATACACATCTATGTAGGTGTAGAATGTAAATATTAATTTTATGAAATCCAGAAGTAGATCACATGTAAAATGGATGGATGAAATATGGAAGGTTGCTGGTGTGATGGATAAGTACTAAAATGCACCTGTAGAGATTTTTATCTTGCAGTAGATTGAAAATAGTTGAAAGTTATAATAATTCTTAATATTTTCAAAATAAAATTTATATTTTCGAAAGCAAAACATAGTTCTCAAATTTTCTAATTTATTTTAACCTATATTTCTGGTTCATGCTGTTAATATTGATTAACTAAATTGATATAAATATTAAAAAACAAAAAAAAAATTAAAAGAAAAAGTTGAAAGGTTATAAATCATGTGGCAGTATTGATTTAAAAGTCCTGGAGAAACTTAAACAATGACTTATATAAAAAGAGATGGAAAATAAATTTATTTCTCTCAAAATATTAAAAAAATAACGTATAGTATTCATAATATTTTCTCATGGCTTTCTTTCATAGCATAATTATTTTTAAATTTCATTTAAATTAAATAATTTATAAATTAAAAATAATAAATTTTAGTGATTAAATATTATTAATGGAAGCATCGAAGAAAATTTTAACTTTTTAAAAATAATCTTTATCATGATTGGTTATTTGTAATTTAGTCACTAAGCTATTGACCAATCATATGTAATGTAACAATATATCCGAAGGGAAAAAAAGCAAGATCAACTGAATTTTTTTTTAACTCTGCGTCAGAGTGGATGCAGTGATCTCTCACTATATATATCTTTGAGAAGCCCAGGTTCACCGATCACCATTACTAGTTCCAGTGGATTCCCCGGATTGCTCCACTTTTTAACTTACAAAGGTCTTGTGTAAGTAATTTCCCTTTTCTTTATTTTCTTCTTCTGAATATTGATGCAGATGGGGATCAATCGGTAGCCATTTTCATAGACTCCATTATCGACTCATTGCTTTAATTGAATGTCCTTAAAAATGCCCGTTCATTATTTATTTATTTTATTCAGCCCCTCAGGTTGCTCAATAAATGCTTTGATAATTATCTCTATGACACAATTTTTGTCATTGTTAGGATTGACCTGTAAGGTGGTTATGTCGTCACGATATTCAGCTTTATTATCAATCATTAGCATAATACCATATTTGTGGCAGAGAAGATCTATAATTAGTAATCAGATGAAATTTAAGTAAAATGATAATTTGAAATCAATCTTATAAGCAAATGAGTATTATTTTAAATTAAAACTAAAGAGTTGAGGCAGAATCGTTTGAAATTAAAATACAAAGAATAAATGGTTTTCCGATTATTAAATAAATTAAAATAAAAGAAGAGTGATAGTAATGATAAATAATTTGTTTAAAAATATTTAATTAAAACGTACACACGTATATGCATGCATTTATTGTATGGGTGTGCAATCCACTATACTTATTTATATATATATTCTTTAAATATTTTAAGTAATCATTTATATATATTAAAATAAAACATTGGATTTAGCTATACAATTTTCAATACACGAACATATAAAATAAATAATAGTTATAGCTAGCTTATAGCATGACTACAATTTCCAGAATCTGTTATTTATTTATACATTGTTATACTGAAAATTATAGAGTTAATTCCAATGTTTTATTTTATTATATATTATTGTGTTTGGTTTTATGTATATATATAAAATACTATAGCTCTTTATAATAGTTTTTATTACAATTCATTTCTTACTTAAAATATATAGTTATTTTTGTCTTATTGTATTTTATAAATCAATATTTTTAATTATATATAAAGTTATGTTTTAAAATCCTAGATTAATATTCTGATTGGTATATATATTTTGACAGTATAAGATTAACTACTTTGATAGTAAATTATATCTTCATTTATCTTAAGAGTTAGATATTAATTAATATGGAATAATATTCATTGCATAACAACTTTTTAATGGCAAGATATCTGTTATCAAAGAAAAACTATTTCTTAATATATACAACAATTACATAAATATCCATATAAACATCACAAATACACACTCATATAAATTCAATATTGTACATGTTTTAACTGGTTAGTTGCTCAAATATTATCATAGTTGAAGTTGATCTAGATAAAAATAAAATTGCTGGAAAGTTTTATTAAAACTTGAATGTTAAGTTATAAAAACTATAAAAAACCTTCTAATTAATATATATAACTCGTTACAAAAATATTTCCTTAGTTGTGAAAAATATCTAATAAAATTGTAATCTCCCAATTTATACACATACAAAATATATATATTTGACAATAAATTCTTATGCAATTCTACTTTTAGTTTTAATAAAAGTCAAACAAAGGAGTAAAATGTAAATAGTGTGATTTCAGTTTGCAATTACCAATTTTAATTGACTGTTTGCTTAATTAAATATTAGCTGAAGCTTATTTAGGTAAATATGCAGAAATTGCCATTATATTTTCAATGTTTACATATACTATTTTGTGTGTGTATATATATATATATAAATGTGGGATGAAAAAAGACTTTTAATAGTGTGTATGTGAGAGGGGGGGTATGACCTTTTATTATTATTTTTCTGCTATAAGCCAGAACAATTTGTGTATATTAACTTTTTTAAATATAATAATAGCTATTAACATTATATAAACTTTAGTTGATATTATAACAAATAATTACAAAATATCATATATTTGTGTATTTTAAAATACTTTGATTTTGGAAAATCAGTTTGTCTGTTTGTTTGTTAACTTTTGATCTTTTTCAAGTTAGAATGACATTTTAAAAATCAAGGTTTAATATATTTAAATTCAATAGAATTGCTTGAAACTAAGTTATACCAGACAAATTTATTTGAAGTACTCATCTTTTCAGTATGTCAACTAATTTGATAGATATGAAACAGAAGATGGAAAAATATTCAATAACTTCACATCTTAAGTTAACAATTCGTCTTAGAAATGAGAGGGCAGTATAATGTTTTTTCCTTTCAATTTTATAAATTTTTTTAAAAAAAACTCTCATTATTTAAAATGATCAAAAAAGGTTAAAAAAAAAACACACCTCACAATAATTTTTTTTAAAACATTGATTGTGACTTTTTTTTTAGCATTTAAAAAATAATTATTTTAAAGTAGGGATAAAGAATATCAGACAATTTTAAATAGAAAACTTAGTCACAGATTTATTATATATATAAATTATGTACACATACTAAATATAATATATACATTAAGAGTATATATATTAACTTACTGTAGAAATATCTAATGACTTATATACACTATATGTGTGATAATGATTTCAAGTAAAATTATGTGGATTAAGTGAAGTTCATTTACAATATATATATATATATGATAATCAAAACAAGTTATAAATTTTATAACTTGCCTTTAAGCTTGCATTTTATGATCACTAGATGGAGCTTTACCAATAGCTCCTAACAAGCTTTGTTTACATAAATGCCGAAAGAGATAGAATACAATATCTCTATCATTGTCATCCACATCCAGATCAGCTAGTTTTGAGCTTATTGGCTCATGTCAGTGAAGGCCTGGGAGACTAGAAACTAGATTTAAATACCAACTCTAAAATCAGCATTTATCAAACATGTTTTTATCAGTTTGAAAGCATGAAATTTATCAGACACATAATGTCTTCACATATGATAATCAAAACAAGTTTATGTAAACAAAGCTTGTTAAGAGTTATTAGTAAAGCTCCATCTAGTGATCATAAAATGCAAGCTTAAAGGCAAATTATGAAATTTATAACTTGTTTTGATTATCATAAATGTACATTTGAAGGTTTTTGCAATGCTATATATTGCAGAGGCTTTTACTATATAATGAAACTGAACTATCTGGAGGTTAGGCTGGTTTTGAAGACATTACATGTCTGAAAAATTCATGCTTGCAAACTGATAGGAATTTGTTTCATAAACACTTGGAGTTAGTGTTTAGATCTAGTTTCTGGACCCTATCCTTCACTGATGATAGCAAATTAGCTTGAAATCAGCTGATCTGAAGGTGGAGCCAACAAAAGACATAGTGAATTCTGACTCTTTTGATGTTTATGTAAACATTCGCTTGTACGAAGATTTTGGTAAAGCTCCATCTATTGACATATATATAAACTATAAGTATCCAATCAATTTAAAATACAATATATCTTTATATTTTTATTTATTGTGCCAATATTAAAAAAATTTGTTTATATTAAATACTTTTATTGATTGTGCACTAAAAAGGAATAAAATAATTGTTTCTTCAACCACAATTGGAGTATTTAGATTTAATTTCAAATAAAAGCATGGGGAGTTCTGATATTAATAAAGTCAATACTTGTTTTTATAACAAGGGATTGACTTAATTAATTTCTGGATCCTTCCCTCCCCCCATGCTTTTATTTCAAATTAAATCTAAAAACTCCAATTGTGATTGAAGAAACAATTTTTTTTTTTTAGTGCACAATCAATAAAACATTTAATATAACAATTTTGTTATCTCTTTTATTTTTCTAATATAGTTAATAAATATTGCTTGAATTTAATATATAATACCATCATATTATGCAACACCATTTTTATAATAACTTTTATTCTCTGATTAGGTTAGATATTATTTTTCAATTTTATGTTTATAAAAAAGTTTCTCAATTTAATTATTTATAATTTATATGAAAGTTACTAATACCTCTTATAGAATATGTACACTATAAAAATATTTAGGAATTAATAAACAATTATTAGTAAAATTAATATTTTTATACATATTTTATTAAATCATGCTTTAAATACTTGACTCTCTCTTTAAAAAATTAAATTTGAACTTATAGTCATAAAAAATGACATACTTTAACAATGGTTTTGGCAGCTTTTGATAAGAGATGTTTTTATTTTTTTCAGTCTTGGACATCAACAAAGTTTTGCTGACTAATTTGATCTTAAAAATATGAAAAAAGTTAATTAAAGTGAATTAGAAATGGCACTTACATGTTAGAAATAAAGAATTTAATAAAGTTATAAAACATTTAAATACAAGTATATTATCTATACAGAACTTAAAGTAATTAGAAGAAATTTGAACTTAGACTTTTAAGCTCTCTACAGCTATCCACTTTATCTTATACAACTAATACACATGACTACATACATGTGAAAAGATAAATGATCTTGAATATAAATATTTCATGCCAAACCAGCACTCATCAGGTGGTCCAGATTATCATCTACTATACACACACATATATAATCAATGCTCAATTCATATTAAAATAGCAAACCCTCAAACTTTAAAGGACAGACTTCAATCTTCTCCACCTTTCAATTCTTCAGATATCCATATCATTGAAAATCTGATTCTGCAATGCTCAAAACCCTTGTTGATGCCAATATTATTGTCATACCCATATTATCTTTAAGTCACTCTGTTCCCTCACACATAGGATCTTAATATATCTATTTGAATACACAGAAGAGAAATGGTCAGAATATAGGCTGAAAATGTATGTGGTCATGTGTATTAGTTGTATAAGATGGAATGGATAACTGTAGGGAGCATGAAAGTCTAAGTTCAATTCTAATTACACTAAGTTCAGTATAAACAATATACTTGTATTTATATATTATATATTCAGCCTGTATTCTGTTTATCCTTTTTTTATGTATTTAAATGGATATATTAAAGTTCTATATGTGAGTTATCAGAGTGACTTAAAAAACAACATGTGTATGACAATAATATTGGCATCAATGAGTGCTTTGAGCATTCCATCATTAGATTTTCATTGATACAGATGACTGATGAGTTGAACAGTGGATAATATTGAAGCCTGTCCATTAAAATTTAAAGATTTGCTATGATCTGGACCAACTGATGAGTGCTCGTTTAGCACAAAGTATATATATTGGAGATCATTTATCTTTTTTACATATATGTGGTCATGTGTATTGATTGAATAAGATGGAGTGGATGGCTGTAAAGAGCTTGAAAGTCTGAGTTCAAATTCCTTTTAATTATATTAAGTTCAGTATAGACAATATACTTGTATTTAAATATTTATAATTTTATTAAATTTTCATTTTTAAACATGTAAGTTTCATTTCTAATTTCTTTTTATTGATTTTTTTCTAACTTTTAAGATCAAATTAGTCAAATAAATCTTCATTGATGTCCAAGACTGAAAAAAATAGAAACATCTCTTATCAAAAAGTACCAAAACCATTGTTAAAGTATGACATTTTTATAATTATAAGTTAAAGAGATTCAATTATTTGAAGCATGAATTTATTAAGATATTATTTATAAGAATATTAATTTTTGCAATAATCATTGTTTGTTAATTCCTAAATATTTTTATAGTATTCAGGCTAAAACAAAGTCTTTTGTTATTAATAATTTATTTTTATTTATTAGTCAGTCATTTTTGTTTATTTGCCAACTTAATATTTTTCAAAATAATATAATAAATTTATATTTATAATAAAAAATTTAAATATTGGAGATTGAAAATAGAAACTAGAATCATTTGTTTCAAGAATACAACAAAAAGATATCTGAAAATAAAATATATATTTATTTATCTAACATATCTTTAGTGATAGGTTAAGGAGATATGCACATCTTTAATAACATAAAGCAAGAACATATCTTAAATATGTGGATATTAACACTAAAACATTTACTTCTGCAAGCAAAGAAGAAGTTCTTTAAAAGACAAATATTAATATAACGCAAATAAACTTTAGCAATCTATAATCTATTTAAATGAACATGTGTTGAAAAAGATTTCAACTTCATATATCTTAGAGTTTAAAAATAATAATGATATTTTTTAAAGTATTCTTTCAAGAAGAAAATTTAGATATATTTCACATCAAATTTTATTTATGCATTTCTTTACACCGTGATTTAAGTTAGATTTATCAAATTTACATACATTACATCGTTAAAAACTGAATTAAATAATAATAAAAAAAAGTACAAATCATTCTGTCTAATTTTAATATCTGGAAAATATTAACAATCTTTATCTCACCCCTTTTAAAATCTTAAATAATAATAAAAATATATATATAACAAAATAGATTTAACAATATTCAAATTATACTTTGAACTTTTTTCTGCATAGGTAAATAAATAAATAGATCATTGTTTTGATGGAAAATGTTTTTTTAAAAAAAAACAGATCCAAATCGTCATGAGTATTTATATAGTTTGATAAAAATATATTTTGCAAGTAAATAGATTATTTATAGAAGTAAATCAATTCAACACATATTAATATTATTTTATCAATGATTGATGATGACAATGAAAGAAAAAACTAGTTAATTCAGACAAACAAGAAATCAAATATTTATTATGAATTTATCATAAGGATCATACAGTGGGTTTTTTTTTTTGCAAAACTAAAATGGAGGATGGTAAAGATGAATTAAATAGGAAAACATGAGGTCAAATATTTAAGCTAATTAACCAAAAATAAGAATTAAGATACTTTTATTTTTTCTTTCTAAATCAACACTCAATTTGTACAACAAATTCTTTTAAATTTTGTAAAATTTCAACAGACATATCTTGAACATTCATTCATGCTCAACAAATTAAATAAAGACTTTTTCTTTCTTTCTGTACTTTTCCCTTTAATCACTAGATTATTCAATTTGTTACGATCTTGACCTAGTTTTGTTTGACTGAATTAATTATAATTAACATGTTTATAGTTTATGATAAAAATTCTTAAAGTAATAACATATATTTTAATTTTCAAAATTTAATAATATGTAATAAATAAAATAAAACAAAGAATGTAAAAAACCTAATTTATAAGACAAAAAGAAAAGAAATAAGCATGCATATTTTAACTTTTAAATGCAATAATAAGTGAAATAAAAAATAATAAATAAAATAATAATGACGATTTATAATTTTTACAAAATAAGTTCATAAATAAAAGTATACACTTGAATTTTATTAAAATGAAATATAGAGACTGCAGCAAATATAGCAAATTTTGACATTAATTAACTACTATGAAGAGACAACAGATTTATAATTTTTTTCTTTTGGTTATAAGTTTTCAAATATGCTTTTTTAAAACTTTATCTGTATAATATAAGTTATATATGTAAATTGGATGCATTTGTAAGATTAAGGTTAAGAAAAAAATAAAATTTCTTGTAACTCTTCATCTGGCACAATTTGCACATTACTGGGGAACTTCATATTATTATTTACAAACTTTGTAAAATAAAGCTTTTGATTGGAATCACAGGATTAAAAATAACATGTAAAAAAATAGGAAGCATGACCTAAATTTGGATGGAATTTAGTGTAACACATAAAGAAAAATCTATAAAAAAGAATGAAAAAAATTACATAAAAAAGGCATTAAAATATTGCTACTAATTTTATTCTTGGCAAAATTGTAAGTCTAGAAAGTTTAATATCACTACACAAAAAATTTTATTGTTTGCCTTCTTTTATTCACACATGTGAAATGCATACATATCATGTATTTATAAGATCATATACTAACAGATATTTTACATAGGGAGCATACCAATAGCTCTAATAAGCTTTTATTGATAAGTGCTGAAGAGAAAGTCTATAAAAAATTCTATCTAGAATTATTTCCAGCCTCAAACCAATTGGTTTCAAGTTTTTGGCTCATGTCAATGACGAATTACAACATTCACACACTAGATCTAAAATACCAACTCAAAAGTTAGCACTATCTAATATGTAACTATTAAGTGGAAAATCTGAAATTTTTAGACATGTAAATGTCTTAAAATCTAGTTACTAACTTAAATAGCTATATGGGATTGAACCAAATTCAGATCTACCATATATTAATAGCCTTAGCAATGTAACACCACCAATGCCTCAAAGGCAAAATTCTAATAATAAAGCAAGTCATATTTCATGTAACTTTGCTTTTTAAGCTTGTATTACAGAAATGTAATATAGGGAGCATACCAATAGCTCTAACAAGCTTTTATTAATAAGCGTTGAAGAAGTGCTGGCTTTTGAGTTGGTATTTTAGATCTAATGTTTGAATGTTCTAGTTCCTCAGTGATGTGAGCCAAAAGCTCAAAACCAATTGGTCTTATTCATCATCATTATGTACAAACATAATATCATCTTAAGCCTATGTCACAATCATTTCACTTGGATATTTTCTTTTCACATATAGTATATACTTATCTGTTCAATTGTTATATATTTATGAACTTGATCAAAACTCTTGAATGATTTTTGTGTAATTAATATTAGTGTTAGTTTTAATCAATACTAGGGTTCTTAAATTTCTACTTATAAAGAAAATCACATCTTCACTATTATTTGATATATCTATTTCTGGCATACTTACTTAAATTCTAATGGAATAAGAGGAAACACATTTATATAGAAAGATGAGTAAACAAACAAATTCACATGAGATATATAATCTATAGCATTCCTTTTTTCCACATATATAATGTTCTCATTGTATGAACATTTTCCTTTTTTTTAAACAATGCCTGATACATGACTTTATTCTATATATAAATCTGTTATCTAGTTCTTTAGTAATCTATGTACTATCCAAAATAATAATATATTTCTATTTTAACCTACTAGAACTAAGAGTTTTCTATTCTATACATGAGTAAAACATATAATTATTGACATAAACATTAAACTTTATCTCAGATTAATACTTAAAAATAGCAAAGTAATGGCAAATTATCTTATTCTTTTAGTAATTTAAAATTTGTTCAGTTTTATGGTAGTTTTTTTTATTTATATTTAATTCTTGGATTAATAATATTTTTGTATATGCTCTTTTTTGATATTCAACAAAATATAAGAAAAATCTTTTAATATTTTTTACAACACACCCATTACATTTATATTTCAATTTTTAATTATACTTTCTTGGAGATCTAAATTAAAATATTATTCAAGCAAATATACATATATTTAAAAATATAATAAAGCTTAAATATAGCATCAGAAGTATATGTTACTTAATAAAAAGTATATTGTCAATATTTAATTTAAACTTTTTTAAAAAAAAAATAGATGGCAAAAATATGAATAATAAATGCACCAATTTACAAAATTTATTAACAGAACAAAAAAGATAATAAATTGCATCTGTATATACACAACATGTATCAGTAAAAATATGACTGATTTGAAATAAAACACAAAGCATTACTTATATTTTATTTTTGTTATTGATTATTCAAAATAGTCTTCTTGTGACACCATACACTTATGCAAAAACTATTTAAAACAATTTTATTAATCTTCCAGTAGATTTGTCATAAAAATTTAGTTGTAAGTTGTTGGATTAAGCCATGAGATGCTATGATTAAATTTAATTTTGAAAATAACCAAAAGTCAGCTGATTTTAAATAAAGAGAATCAGTGGATACTCAAGGATAGCAATGCTTCTTTTGATCAAAAAATCACACCAATATTAATACTATGTGACAAGACATCATGCAACAATGATGAAGAACCTCACAAATAATTCCAAAACAATCAAATACTAGTTAGTATTTATTATCTTATCTTCATTAATGTAATCATGATGAATAATGTTTTTAAAATAAAAAAAAAATGGAAATGTTTTGATTTGGCTCTTTTCTGTTTTGAATTTTTTTTTATTATCCTTCTTCTGGCAATATTTATTCTGAATTCTAAAGAATGATTGAAAACACCACATCTCATCATCTCAATATAATGTTTGACAAGAATTCTAGCTTTATAGTAGCAGTTCTTTACATTTTTTAAAACTGCTTTATTCTGGCATCTTTTTGATTACTGATAACAAGCAAAGGAACGTGCAGAGAGTTTTCAAAGTTTTTTGAACTAATTGTTGTGTATCTGTCAGACTTATTGAAGAAGTCTGACAGATAACCACAACAATCAGTTTAAAGGATGGTGGCAACTTTCTGCACATTTTTTTTTGTTCCCAATTGTTTTTGATATGTCTGACTGTGGAACATTTTCAATGCTCTCTCTGCCACCATAAATTCTTACAAATCACTTGAAAACATTCTTGGGTCTCATAGTTTATAGTTTGAATTCCCAATTTAAACCAAAATTAATTTCAGCACATTGTTCTATTGTGGGTTTTCTTCAAAGGTATGAAATACACTGTTACATTTCATATCATAACTCATGTTCCAAATACATCAACTCCTTAAAGGTAGTCATTACTAAACTGTTTTTTTTACATAATAGGTGTTTAGAGATGTCACTGCAAATAACTTTTCACTGAGACATATTGTGTAAGATGTTCTGCTAGCAGTAAATAAACAAAATAAAAAAACAGAACTTTCATGTTAACTTTTTTGCATACTTAAAACATATTTTTTTTAATTAATTTTTTTTTTATAGTTCTAAATTTTCTTCTGTTTTTGCTAGGCCTTTAATAGCATCCAAATTAAAGCTTCAATAAACATTTTTATTTATTATTGAAGTGATTTATTTAACCTTATATTTAATTTTTGCAGCTCAGTTTATTACAGGATGGCAAAATCTTTTCTGTTGTTATTTAACATTTAGTTCTCCTTGGGATCCATATTATACAAAAAAATCTCAATCCATATATGATTTTCATCATTTTTAATTAAGATATCAATTAATAATATCCCCTCCCCTGGAACACCAAAAACTAATCTAATTGTGATTGCAATAGAAATGCTAGATCCCTAAAATTGTTTTCATTCTAATTTAGAACAGGTTTCTTTTTTTAAATAAAGTAAAATAAATAAACAATATCTATGGATATTTTTTTGATTTCCTTTAACTAATGTATTAATAGAAGTTTTAAAATGTTTAGCATTGTTTTAATTATTTTGAAATTTGTTGATTATTTCTGTAAAAAAAATAAATATATTTGTTTATTGTTTTGTGTTTTTATATTTATTCTCACATCCTGGCGCTTTCAATTTTTTTTTAAAAAAAAAGCTAAATAAATATTTTGAACAAGAAATGTAAATTAATCACAGTGTTACTACCATTAATCTAAAAACAGACAAATTATTTAATTATATTATTTACTAGATACAAAAAAAAGTGATATTTGTAAAACTGTTCTGTATATAATTAGAATGAACTAATGAATCACTGTAAAATTGCTTATTAATGAAGTCCTCACAGAAACTAGAAATATAACTAATTAAAAAGATGAAGCCAACATTTCTATTTTTTAAAAAATTACACAGCTTAAAAAATAATTATAATTTAAATGTAGAGCAATACAGAAATGCAAAGTAATAGAATTTGAATACCAAAGTTAAATAGATACAATCAGTGAGTTAAGCAGTATATATATATATATATATTTGCATTTACATACTAAGGTATACATTTCCTAGATATTCTGTAAATTACTGAGCTTGTTTAAAGCAAAATGTGAAATAATCAAACGATAGCAAAAAGTTTTTTAATACTGCTGATAGTTTGTTTCTTGCTTGTTATCAAATACTTATTTCTATTTCACCATTTTAATTTACTGTGATGTAACTATAAAGCACGAGGCATTATAAGCATCTATGGCATTTTAATTGAGTAAGGTCAAGATTGAACCACAACACAAATAATTCCATTTTGCATTGTTAATTCTTTAAGATAATATAATTTTATCATATATTGTTTATTATATTTTAATTAGTGTGCATCACATAGTTTTTAATTCAAATAAACTGTTCCTCTTGCTGTATATCTGTTTATCTATATAAAATCCATGTGCATGTTTGTTCATAAGGCTGTGATATTTCCTGTGAATGTTTGTCCACAAGGCTGTCATAGGTTTTCTGTGAATGTTTGTCTGCAAGGCTGTCACATGTTAAATTATTATGAAGCCACAATTAATAGTTATTCTCAATACTGTCAAATTCACATATCAAATATAACAAGTATATTTAAAATTTAAAATTTTAATTTAAAGGCTTAATTTAATTATGAGCATTTTATTTAAAGCAAGTAATTCCCCAAAGCTGAAAAAAAAATGTTAAAGCAACTGATTAAAAAAAACTATTATAAAAAAGAAATGCCACCATTAATAAACGGTAATACAAAAATGATGGGCTTTCAGAACGGGTAATATTTATCATATTTATTTATATATTATTAAAATCTCTTGTTTAATCTTTATATTAAATCTTTAAAAAAGTTGATAATGCAACCAATTAAAAAAAATGATGGCCTTTCCAAAGACCAGGAACAATAGCCTTTCAGGTCAGCTAGGAAGTAATTCTGCCATTAGTAAACCATAATACAAAAATGGCAACCTTTGCACATTTATCACATTTATATAATATTAAAATGTTTGATTAATTTATATTAAATCTTAAAAAAATTGTTAAAGCAATGAATTAAAAGAATAAAACCCCCATGACCTTTGTAGGCTGGGTACATCTGGTTTTATTATATTTTGCCTTTCCCCCCAAAAAGGCTAGATATTCTCTTTAGACATTCTATTAAAATCTTATATGTCAGAATAAAATAAGCTTATTTTATGCTTTGTAAAAATGCTTTGCATTTCATGAGATATCTAGGTATTCTATATAATACCTTAGTTTTATACAATGCCAGTAAAACACATTTTCTGTTTATCATTGCCTATACAATGGGCCATGGCATTCTATTGCACAAGTTCCTACAATCATTAGATGACTTGCCTTAGTTTATTTTACATCTATATTCCAATAAGAATTCTGTAATTAATTTAATTATTTTACCCATTTTACAATATGTATCTAATGAATGTCATAAACAGATGTTTTGTTATTTATTTACAAAATCTATATTACTTGATATATGTTTTTTTTATTAAGATGATTGCAAGCCTTGAGTTTAACATTCACACCATCTCTACCACAAATATTTTTTTATTTTAAAATGAGAACATTGCCACTCTTCTGATTAATCTGGATTTACTTAGAAATATTGCTGTTGGCTAATTATGAACAGAGACCCATTTACTGACCAATATTAGATAGCAACTTATTATGTTGAATATAAGCTGGAAACTATTTTCATCCTCACTCCCAAATTCTAAGCTTATTTGTGATAAAAAAATCCATGGTTTACCCATGGACATGAACATGGCAATATATATGCTGATAAATATATCATAAGATCTTTCTTGTATTACATACATAAATATTTAGGCCATGAATTTGTTTTTTTTTCAATATCTAATTAATCACTGAAAGGAAAATGTTCAATTATATTTTGCATGTTCAGTATTTTGGATGTTATAGTAGCAGGAGCAGCAGCAGTAATTTGCAAAACTTCAATCTTGTTTATTACATAATTCAATTTTATCTATATCCATATATAATGTGTGTATCATTCAATAATTCTATCAATGTTTAGACCACATTCTATGGTAATTAAAAAATATATTTCCAATAATTCCATTAAATAATTATTTTACTTTATTTAGATAAAATGCAGTGAAATTAATTGTATAAAGAAATAATTGAAAACATTCTTGAAAACAATCATAGAAATGTGGTTGATATGATGGTGGAATTATAGAATGATATATTTATGTTTATAGTCTAAACAAAATTCATAAAGAAAATAATAATATTTGTTATGTGGTTTGATCATTTTTATGTGTTGTTTATTTAGTTTACAAAAAAGAGAAAAAAAATCTAAACTTTATATACCATTTCTATCATCATCATCATTATCAACCATTATCAATCCACTGCAGGATGAAGGTCTCTCCAAGTTTAATCCATCTTCTCCGATCTTTAGCTTCTCTTCTCCACATCACCCCTGCACACTTTCTTATTTCATCCATCCATCTCACATGTGGTCTCTTTCTGGGTCTTTTACAATCTCTTGGAATCCAGTTTAAAATTTCAATTGTCCATCTATTATCATCTCTTCTAACAATATGTCCAGCCCAACTCCACTTCAATCTTTTAATTTTTTCAATGAGGTCAGTAACACCTGTTTGTTCTCTTACCCATACATTGCGTTTACGATCTCTTCTTGTTACTCCCAACATACATCTCTCCATACTTCTTTGAGTGGTCTGAAGTCTCTGAATTGCTCTTCTATTAAGTGTCCAAGTCTCAGATCCATAAGTAAGAACTGGTAAAACACATTTGTTAAAAACCTTCCTTTTCAAACACATAGGCATATTTCCTTTTAGTATCAAGTTATTTCTACCAAAAGCACTCCAACCAAGCTTAATTCTATGATTAATTTCCTCCATTATGTTTCCATCTGTATTAATAATCTGACCAAGGTATTTGTAACTGTTAACTTCTTCTAATTCATCATAATCAATCTTTATTTTCATATTTTGAGCAAATCGATTAAACATTACTTTAGTCTTTTTAACATTTATCTTTAGTCCTACTTTCCTATTTTCATCTGATAATTCCTGCAACATTTCCTGCAGATCTGAAGCATTATTTGCAAAAACAACTACATCATCTGCGAAATCTAAATGACTTAAATAATCACCATTTACTTTCACTCCTTTAGTTTCCCATTTTAATCCACAAAATACTTCATGCAGCACTGCTGTAAAAAGTTTTGGAGATATGGAGTCACCTTGTCTTACACCTTTCTCAATGTTGACTTTCCCAGTGTCATTATGTAATCTAATTGTTGCTGTTGCATTTTTATAAATATTCTTTAAAATATGACAATATCCTGGATCTATACCTTGATCTAATGCTTTAATCACTGAAGAAATGTTTATAGAATCAAATGCCTTTTCATAATCTACAAATCCTAAGCATAATGGCAACTCATATTCATTTGTCTTTTCTATAACTTCTCTCAATACCTGGATATGATCTACTGTACTAAAATCACTTTTAAATCCGGCTTGTTCTCTTGGTTGGTGGAAATCCAATGTTCTCTGTAGACGAGTAGTAATTATCTTGGTAAAAATTTTATATAAAACTGATAAAAGGCTGATAGGTCTGTAATTTCTAATATCTTCTTTATCACCTTTTTTAAATATTAGTATTATTACTGCATTCTTCCAATCATCCGGTACGTCTTTATCATTTAGTCATTTGGTATATAACTTTGCTAAAAATTTTTCTATTTCTTCACCTGCTTCTTTTAATATATCAATTATAATTCCATCATCACCTGGAGACTTTCCTTTCTTCATACATTTAATTGCATGTCTCACTTCTTCATTTAAAATTCTGGGCAATTTGGAAGATGTAATAGATATAGGAGGTACTTGTTCTTTATTACTATATAATTCTTGATAAAAATCTTCTACCAATTTCATGATGTCATCTCTCCTTTTAGTAATAATTCCATCTTTTTTTCTTATTGCAGATATAAATTTCCTACCAATACCAAAATGTTGTTTTACATTCTTAAGACTTTTATTTTCTTCTACAGCTTTCCTTGCTAGTTCACAATTATACTTTCTTATATCATTTTCAACTCTTTTCCGCACCATTTTACAAAATTCGAGATATTCAATTCTTTTTAATGCATCATTTTTGTATATCTTCATATTCCTTCTTTTCTTCATAAATTTTCTAGTCTCAGTAGAAATTTTATTGGTCAATTGCTGTTTCTTTCTACCAGCTGTCTTTGTTGCAGTTTTCAAAAGTGTATCAGTTATTTTCATATTAATTTCATTCAAATCTGAATCATGTTCAAAATCTACTAATACTTGAAACCGATTTGTAAGTTCTAATTTAAATTCATTAGAATGTTTCTGAAGATTAGGAATATCAACTGTAAATATTGTTTTTCTTAATAATTTTTGTCTCTCTAGTTTTACATTAACACGTATCTTACACCTTACTAATCGATGATCACTTCCTGTGTTAAATTTATTAAGAACATTACAATCTTGAAATATGTATTTTCTCTTAGTAAAAATATAATCCAGTTCTGCTGTACCTTCATTTGGATGCTTCCATGTCCATTTCCTTTTAACATTTTTCTCAAAAAAAGAATTCATAATATAAAGTTTTTCTTTTTCTGCAAACTCCACAAGTCTATGTCCTCTCTCATTTCTATTACCATAACCAAAATTACCCACAGCACTTTCATCTTTCATTTTTTTACCAATTCTAGCATTAAAGTCTCCCATAACAATTTTAAAATGGTGTTTACTCTGATCAAAAGCCTTTTGTACATCCATATAAAAATCTTCTACTACTTCATCACTATGAGAACTTGTTGGGGCATAAACCTGAATTATCTGCATTTGGTATCTGCTGTTAAGTTGTATAACTAATCTTGCCACTCTGTCCGATACACCATCAATCTCCACAATATTGTTCTTCCACTTTTTATTTATAATGAATCCTACTCCACTTGTATTTCCAATATTTGTACCTTTATAATAGAGTATATGTCCACTTTTTAAATCAATTGTCTCTTCATCTTTTCTTCTAACTTCACAAAGTCCAATAATGTCCCATTTATATACATACTCATATACATATGTATGATATCATCATTGAATAAAACTTAAAATAATAATCAATGATACTAATGTTTATTATTGTAATGGATAAAATGATCTATTGTATACACACAAACAAGATTCTTATAAAGCATAAATAATTTTTCAGAAGTATTTGAATCATCAACGTGCATAATCATAGATAATTCAGATTTTATAATTTTTACTTCACATCATGGGTCAACTAAATGCTAAACTGTCATAAATTCGATAAAAAAAATATAATTCTCCAACACACTATTTCTAAACATTTGTAGAAAAGTGCTAAACATTTACTTATATATTTTAAATAAAAATTATCTAAAATAAACATACATTTTAAAACTTATTTATTTTTATTAGTCCATCTCTCATCTCAACCCACTGTATCATAACTATTTACTAGTGATTTTTAGGTCATCCTTTTTCACAATACATTTATTTCATGAACAGTCTTAGCTTGTCAGATGAATTAGGGATATTAAGCATTTGAAACTTCATGTTTGAGTGGAATGCATTTTCATTATATCTGTCTCTCACAAGGCAGAAGTGGATTTCTATCAACGTATTTAATACTTTAAGGCAAATAACCATTGTACTGCATAACTATTTTTAAGTGTTTTTTCTTTTTATTAGTATATCTTTAATCTAAACTCTATCACAGCCATTCACCATTTATATGTTATGAACCATCTTAACTTGTTAAGTAATATAGAGAATATCAGATATCTGAATTTTTATGATTGTGTTGATAGTTTGACACTATATGTAGTTTTGATAAATAAAATTATTTTTGTGTGTATTATTAAATAAAAAAGCACTGTCATATGTCAATGTATAATTTTTTATAAAAGCAATAGCAAACAGAGATTTACAATGCAGTATAAAATTGACATGACATAGAAAAAAACATATTAATAACTTAAGCAAAATGTTTCTATGTCAGACTGAAATACAGAAGTATTGTTTTTAAAATAGAGTATATTGGCATTGGAGTTTGAAGTTTCTGTAGTGAAAAATTCTCTGAAAACAAAAAGATATCCATTAAGCTGAAAGATTCGATTTACTTGGTAACTGGTTGCAGGTCTTAATCTTGTATATTTTCATGTTTTTGTTATGTTAATATATGCACAAATTAACTCTTTGCATTGCAAATTCAGTATTATCAATAATTTGTTATCAATTTTATAAGCTTTATATGAATAATTCATAAAAATTTGTTTTAAAAATTAGCATCTGAAATTGGTCTTTTAGTAGTATTTAAATACCAGAATAGATTTGTAATTATATTTTATCTATAAGATACTGATGTTAAGATTCATTACAGATTCTAAAAGAGAAATCTAATAAATGTCTATAGATGCTTTTTAGAAAGATGCTTACTAACTTTGCTTGTTTGAACTATTTATACTTGCATGCATACATTTTTAATGAGGAATGAAATTAAGTATAGTACTGAAATAAAGTAATAGGTGAAAATTTAAACCGAGTATTTATTATGAACTTACAAACAACATATGAGATATAAAATGAATTAGAAAAAGCATTATAGAGCCAGAGATAACTTTAAAATATAAAGTAAGCATGGATTCAGAATTGTGTGGGACAAACCCATCATTGAACTAAAGATTGCATTATAGTGCAATCATATTTTTGAAATCACTTCATCAATGAATTACCTCAGATCTCTTTGCATTTTTCAGATCCTTTTATCAACTAATATTGGATGCTTGGGCTAAGTTGGTTGTCTGAAAAAAATTTAAAATTTTATAAGGATTTCTAAGTTACTAAAAATGTTCAGCTTTATTCTAGCTTGAACTCAAGGTCATAAACTATGATAATCTTAAAACTCAACTTAACTATAATTTTAAAAAAAGTCATTAAATAATAGATCTGGAGAAATGTTATTCATGTGATAACCTAGAATCTAGAATGACATGACAATAGTTAATAATGATGATGATGATGATGATGATAATAATAATAATAATAATAATAATAATAATAATAATAATACTTATTATTATTATAATAATTATGATTATTATTTTAAATTTTTATTTCATTTTATTTAAGAATAATAAATCAAAATTTTATTGATAAATATGAATAAAGTGTATTTGTTTCTTTATTATTACATCAATTTTATAATATAAATTCTATGGATAATTTATTTATTACTATATTTATTAACTTGCTTTACTATATTCTCTAAATAATAATAATAATAATAATAATAATAATAATAATAATAATAATAATAATAATAATAATAATAATAACAACAACAACAACAACAACAACAATAACAACAACAACAACAACAATGATGATTATGATATTGAACTTCTAGAAAATCTTTACTATGAATCTATTTGGGTATCTATACTGATGGCTACTTTTGACAGTTTGTAGTCAATCATCTCACACACTATGAATTGTTGGAATATTTATAAAAATTTGCTGTATAATTATTACCAATTGAACCTTTTCAAGCAATTTTATGTTACTTCATTATAACTATTAACTGAACCCAAGCTTTCATTGAAAATCTAAATATTTTATACTTTATTATAT
This sequence comes from Epiperipatus broadwayi, assembly GCA_028023455.1. Taxonomy (NCBI): domain Eukaryota; kingdom Metazoa; phylum Onychophora; class Udeonychophora; order Euonychophora; family Peripatidae; genus Epiperipatus; species Epiperipatus broadwayi. Next base: position 8,838,756 of record JAQFVV010012417.1, read on the forward strand.
TAAATTGCATTATGATGTCTTAAATATCAATTTCAAATACATTTGAAAGGTAAAAGTTAAATATATTTGAAGTTGATATTTAATATCTTATAACGTAATATAATATAATGAAATACAAAGTATTTACAGTAATTTAATGAAGATTTCACATTCAGCTAAAACACATAGAAAGAAATAAAATATTTGAAAAAAAAAATACAAGAGAGAAAGAGAGAGCGTTGACTTTATCGTATTAAGTTAAGTACTAAGAGATAGTGAAGTTATTGAATCATATAACAATTACATACTATGTACATAAATTATTAGATACAAAAATGAAGATATTTGTGGTATATCTGCTACTGAATCTACTGTTCATGTATTACAACCTGGATTCATACGAGGGAATTTTGAATTAATCAACACTACTATCTGATTATTGGTCAGTAGATGATATTTATGTAGCTATTCTCAGCTAGAGAGTAAATAAAAAAGAAACATTAAGAAGTGGCAATTGATTAGTTTTATGTGTGTTGTCTTTTTCACTATTCTCTATAAAAAGATGCTGAGGATACTTTTTTCCTGATGTTCATAAGCTGTGACAACTTTTTATTGTATGTGCAAAGATATTTATGCATGATTACAGAAATAATAAAAATATAAACAAATGAAAAAAAGTATACAATATTTATAATTAAATTTTATTCTAAATATTAAACAGATATGTATGAATGGAAATAGTTACTATTCAAAACACAATTAACTTACGAAATAATGATTTTTAATTTTTACTTTTAAATCAATACAGATTTATAATTTTCAATTTCTACTTTTTTTTTTTAATAACACCTTTCAATTGTGAAAATAAAAATCAATATCTTTTTGCTGCATAAAATTCTAATAAATTTAACTGTTTTGTTTTATAATAGTTAATCTTTAATCCCCCCCCCATCTCTATATGAGTCAAAGGAACCAATTGCCTCCAGCTCTCTTAGTAAAAAGATATGATTCTAAAGTAACACCACTAAGATTAAATATATAAAATGGTACAGAATAATATATATATATATTATTGAACATAAAATACTGTTCTTCAGATCTCAAATATGAAATTATATCGTTGAGGTCACAACAATTTTACAGAAGTGCAATAGAATCAATCCCTGTTCTTAAGAAATACTGACTTTCATCAACCATCCTAAAAGAAATAGTAAAACGTGGGACTTTTTTAAAAATGAAATGTTGCTATGTTCTATATTGTTTATTTTATTTTTCTACTTTATTAAATTATCTATATTATATCTGCATATTATAATATTTCAAATTATGTTAGAAAAAAACTGAATTCAGATTCAGTGGCAGTAAATGCTTTCAGTGAACTACTGTGCTATTCTTGATATGCCAGTGTAGTTTAGCACAGTAATAGGATAATGGAATTGAGAACTAGTAGTTCTTAGAATAAAGTTTACCTTGTTACTTCTGATTTCAAATATTACACATCTCCTAAGCAACTAATTATTACATTATTTTTTATTATATTCTCAATATTAGATTTTATATATTATTTTTTACATTCTCATCTTGTTTTGACATGTTTAAATTTGAATATATATTTGGCTTTTGTTCTCAAATGCACGCCCCATCTACACACATATAGACTCATTTAAATATATTAAATAAAAATTAAAAGAAAATTAATCTTTAATATTGGTTATATTTATTAAATTTTTTCCCCATATTCCTTACCATTTTATATTATCTTTCTCAATAAATAATGATTTTTTATATATATTTTGTAAAATATTTAAAATTTTCTAATTTTAAATAGAAAATATATATGCATAAAAAATTGCATGTATTAAATTTTTTACAAAATGTATATAAAAACAATATTCTCAAAGGAAATCCATATAAAATGATCAAAACACAGGAGCATGGGCAATAAATGATACAGTAGATGCAGGATTACATTTTATTAATAAGAGCAATTCTGAATCAAAGAAAAATAGCAAAAACTAAACAAGTGAAGTAAATAAGAGAATTTAAAAAAAAAAGTTGATATATAAAAAGTATATATTATAATGATTATGTTGTATAATATTCATTTATTAACAATGTAAAAATGACTTTTTAAAAAAGTTTTTTTTTTTTTTTAAATTCTTATAAAATATTCTAATATTTTTAAATAAAGCCAGACTATGTTTGCATTTTTAAAATGAAAGCAAATTTTATTTTTAAAAAAATCTGAGCTTATTTTTATACTCAATATGAGAATAGTAAAAAAAAAAACAGAACTAGCATTAGATCTTAAAATGTTTAAATCAATCTTATTGTAAATTTTCATATTAGTGCACATCTTGTTACCATAATACCATCTTTTCATATAAATTTGGTTAAGATTTATATAAAAATGGTAAATGATTATTAGAGAACTCCGGATAGCAATACTATTTTATATTCAGGAAGAAGTACAAAAATTAATTTCAGTGAAGCAAAATTTAATATCATAGTATTTAGTAGGAAGAATAAAGCTGAAGAATGAAAAATGGAAAGTATTTATTTTGAAAAAATGGAAAAGTATTTATATACTTTGTTAAACTGAAAATAAATTATACAGATGCAATACTATCAACAAACAGAACAATGAACACTTTCTACAATTTATATCACAAATGTAAATATATACGAAGAACATTAGAATGGCAGATATCTTTTTCACATAAGATCTTAATTATCAATTTATTTTGCTTATATTTTTATATTTCTAGTGAAAAAAAAATTAAAATTATTCTTCTAGATGCATATAGTGTAATAATTTTAATCATGACCCACAAAATCAGAATTTGAAAGTGAATTAATGTTGATATAATAATTTTGAAAGAAAATTATGATAAATAATGATGGAAATCAGGATACAAAACATCATTGGCTGAAATAGCAAATGTTCCAACAATTACTATTGGCTTATATAACACTATATACCTAAGACTTTCTGAAGCATTTCAGCTTTGAGTAAAGTAACAGATATGTATTTTTTGTGAGTTTTTAAAATATTTTATTTCTCTTCTACAGTTAGTTCATCTTTATTATTTTTTTTAATGCTTGTCATATATTCATGTAAATTAATTTTAATCATAAGCCAGAAAAATAGAAGTAAAAAATTTTTTTTTGTAAAAGTAAACATCTGTAAAATGATTAGTAATTTAAGTTCTGAATACAGGATGGGTAGGTTAATGATTTATACTATTTTTTAATAAATGACAAATTAAGAAATGCAGAGATATAAAAGTTTTTCTAATTGAGAAGTTTACATTGTAACATCACAGAACAAATACAAACATTTGCTAATGTGAAATTTATCAAAAACAAATGGCAGTTGATAAGATCAATGAAATAATCATTTGTGAAAAGGTCAAACAATTGTTTGAAGAATTTTTTATTAAGTTCCCTAGTAAAAGAGCTGTTATTGTGAAAAGTTTATTATAAAAAGTATGATTCATTGGATTTGGAAAAAGAAGTGTATTGTATTATTTTATAAGAAATAGTGAGGTTGCTTGTGTTAATAGAGAACTGTTGCATAACATTATTTTGGCACAAAGTGGAAATTCAAAAATCAATGATTTCTGAATTTTTATTATGATATATAAGTATATTTACATTTTTATTTTATGCTTTTAAAAGTTGAATTTTATTTTTTATTAAAATATAACTAATCTATAGAATTATTAATTTTATATTTTTAAATTCAGTTTTTAAATGTGAAGATTCTGGTATCAGACTTCATTGCAGTTGGGAATTACAGATGAGAAGTGAAAAGAAAACAAAAATTAAATGGGATTGATTAAAAATCTGTCATATATTTCATATAATAAATGTGATGTATGTATAATTATTTGAAAAGGAATAATGGTGTCTGCATTAATTTTTGCAAATGATTCACTGTATATTGACCAGAAAAATCAGAAATTTATGGACAGGATATATAAAAAAAAGTAGATGTGTATCATAGACAGTGAATGAGGCTACTTGAGGTAAAATGGGGTGAAAATTTTTTAAACAAGGGAAAACAAAATAAATTTAAAATGTTTGACTCATAAATTAAACTAGATTAGTACAAATGATATTTCCTTGGATTATGGTTAAGAAAGATTTTACCATATGCAGAATTAGTAGATAGACAATTTATTTTGATGTATTTATTATTTATATTGAAAAATGAGAAAATATGTAGAGAATGTATTAAAGGTGCATAATTGTGAGAGGTAAAAAAGAAGTCAGGTAAGCTAATTAGGATATAAAGTGAAGTTATGGAATACAAATATAAATAAAAATGTTTGGAGTTATAAAAAATAACTATTATATAAATATAAAAGGATAATATGATATTACTAAAGGAAGTTTATTGTTATTTAATGCAAGGATAGGATTTTTAGATATTAGAATAACACGGAAAAAATGGAATAATTTGAACTGTAAATATCGTTCATGTGGAGATGAGAGGATTGGTTGTTTATGTTTGGAATATGGTATGTGAAATAAGATAAGACTAAACAATGGAAAAAATTTAAAGATAAAGGAAGTGACAGAGATAGAAGTTTTATAGTTTTTTAATTAGATGATTATAAATAAGTTGCGAAATATGAGAACAGTATAAATAGAACTAATAAAAAAGCTATATTAAAATGGCATAAATGTTAAACAAAAAATAAATCAGGGATAGAAAAATAATTAGATAATAAGGAATAAGAAGTAGATAATTTTATTGTATTATGTAAGGTTCTTTTAGAGAGAGAATGTTTTAGTTGGATAACAAGATTTTTGGAAATATAACTTCTGCACATAAACTTCTGACTTGATTAAAGAAACCATTTTGCATCACACCATACAGATTTTTTAAGCTATATTGAAATAAAAGAAAATTATTTTAAGAAGTGCATTAAAATATTTTTATATTTTAAAACAATTATTATATAAAACCTTATAGAAAAAAATATTAATTTTTATTTATATAAACAACTTTCATAAGACAATTGATTGTAATACCATAATTTTAGAGTTTCATCATAGGTTTTAATAAGCATCTCAAAAATGTTTTTTATAGGAAGTTTATTTCTATCTTATAATTTTCTAGCTAAAGTAATATATATATATTATTTCTTTATTAATTAAAAGTTATTATTAAAAATGAAAATTTTTAAAATACAAATTAGATTAATCATTTGAGATAATTTCTAATAAAATATTAATTATTAAAAAACAAATATTAACATAATATTTTTAAAAAACTGTAAAATATTAATCTCTTTCAGTTGCACTTTTCTTAAGTATGTTATTAATTATCCTCATTAAGACTCGTCATTTTATTTTTACTGCTGTTATATAAATAATAGATTATAGATGCACAATCTAGGAGCAACAAGCTATTTCAAAATTTTTGTGAAAAGCTATTTTCATGTTGAAAAGAATTACTATCTTTATTTTTCAAAATTTTATTGTAATTTATACTTTAAATAAAACGACAAAAAATTACAAATATTAAAATATAAATATAGTAAAATAATCAAATTGTTTTTTTGTTTGGGATGTTATAAAAAGTTTGAGTGTCAGAAATGACAAAGTTGGATCATGATTTATGGATTTTGAGCTCCAGAGTTTGCCACACTACCACTGAACCATTACAGACAGGATTATGAATATAATCAGAGATTACTAATATTTTCATAAGTAAAGCCAATATATACATTATGACTTTAAAGGAAATAAAGATTACACTTATGTATTAATGAAATGTTTTGCATTGTATGAAAATACTCTTTTGTAGTTAATTTAAAACTTATCATGAAAATATGCTATTTATTTTCAATTCAGTTTTTATTATAAATTGAAAATGTATAACCTATATAATTTCTCTATATTGTATGTATAATACATAATTAAAAAATAGTTGCTCAAAAGTTTGAGCAACATTTGAATATCAAAAGTGAAAGATTTCACTTCTATCAGGGAACTTTTAGCTTTCGAATCTATCAATCTATCATTATAGTATATTGCACAAAGCATTATAAATATTATAGTAAATGAATATCTTAATTATGTGCATAGGTATTTGTGTCTAAAAATATTTTTTGTTTTGAAAGCATTTTGTGTGGATGTGTGTTATCTTTTTTTTTATAATAATAAATGAGTGTAAGTAGTGATATTAGCGATTAAGCCAATGCACATGCACTTTAAAGATAAATTATAAATGAATACTCTCACTTTTTTTGACACAAGTGAGAGTATTCATTTATAATTTATCTTTAAAGCACATGTGCATTGGCTTAATCGCTAATATCACTATTTACAGTATAAAAACATAGCACTATATAAAATAATATCTCAATAATAAATGAGGAAAAATGGCTGGCAGATAACTTTTTTTTAACTTTATACCTACATAGGTACAAAAATTACAAAATCAATTAAAATCAGTATTGTATTTACAAAAAATGGATGGTGTCAAAGCCAGAAAATTTGATACTTGTAAATCAAATTATAATAAATTATAATTTTAAGCTAATATGTTTTGACAACAATAAAATTTCTATGTCTGAGAAATATAAAAGTTTGTTCATAGTACATTATGCCTGAGATAGTGTTAAGAGCAAAAATCAGCAAGGATTACCATATATAATATATCTGTTATGCAGATTAAATTTTAATGACTCAAAAGATAATCATTTATCAGGCATAATGGAAGAATAATTTATTTTTTTCATTTACAAATGAAAATAAAGAAAAATAATGTGTGTTATGCAAATAAAATAAAATAAAAATATGTTAGGCATACTTTTTTTTTCAGAAATGATACTATGATTGACAGTCAGATAACAAAATTAGAAATTTAATTATTAAACAAATAAAAAAAGAACAAAAAAATATGAATTAGTTGTGCAAGTGCAAATTTATTTGTACAAATTAATTTTTTTAAAAAAAATAAAGATTATCTATAACCAAAAATAAAAAAAATTACAAATTTAGTTGCACAAAATAATTAAACAAATAAACAAAAATAATATATATATATATTGTAACCGTCGGAATTGTTGAATGCTGTATTCCATTTAAATTGAAGAAAGAAGGCCCAAAATGTTGGTGCCAATTTGTAACTGATTGAATTGATGGATGAAGGTGATGGTTAGGATGATCAATCTGATCTGATAAAAAAATCTAAAAATCTAATTTAAATTAATCTGGTCTAGCTCAATCGGGTCGCCGTTATGTAATAAACCATCACAAAGCACAAATAATCTCTCTTAAAGTTTAATTTACTTAAGTTATATGTGAAATGAAGGAATAATGAGACTATCTGCTCCAGACATCAACAAATCCATCACAATTACAACATAAATTGCAAAGAGCAGTGAAACCAACTACTATTGCCCTAAACAATAATATAGGATTAGGCTAACTACTTGATTGGCAATCTAATCAAAATCAAATCCAATTAATAACTAAAACAGATCCCAATATATATATATTTTATTAGCCTGTTACTGTTATAGTAATTTAAATCTACTTTATTATTTAAAAATGCTGCCCTCTTAACTTAATGGATAAGCTTCTAAGTACCTGTAATAGTACTTTACAAAACATTTGTTTGCACATAGACATTATTTAAATATCAAAACAAAATAATACTTGAACCCAAATATATATATATCTATCTTAATAAACGCTAAATAGAAAGATAAACACTCGTGTTAATAAGCGATATATATTTTTCTTTCTACTTCAATCTTTAATTAATAATTTTCTGTGGGCATCAACTGGTTTTATTATAATTTTATAAACACTTTGAAAATTTATGCACTCACTTAAATGTTTAAACAAATTAATATACGTCTATGGTTTACTAAGAAGCTACAAAATAATTTATAAATAATTTATAAATATCTTCCAATAAAGTGCTGCTTAATTAGTGCTTCGTTTATGTTTTTAAAATAGAATACTTCACTGGAGTTTAATATCAACACTCTATTAGCTCATCTCTAAATCTACAATGTCCAACCACATTACATAAAAGACATATCGAGCTTCTATTGGATGTTTATTCACCTGTGAGTATTAATACAATCTGTTTGAAATTTTAAACAATTGAATAAAAATTGACGGGAAACAATTGAAACATATGATTATAATTGATATTTATACAAATCATAATAATATTCAATTAAATGGTCGATGAAGTTTATTCTCTTCATTTTATAGGAGTTTAAGAAAAATATCCAAGACGAATTATTCTGAACCAAACGATAAAGTATAATCTATTTAGATTTTTATGACGGAATCAGACAAACATGAAATGATTGACTTTGTAATATTAACTAAGATAAATGAGAATATGTATATATAATATTCGAATGCAAATATAAATATAAAATTCATATGGAAACAAAATAAAATACTAATAAGCAAAACATACCTTATCTTATATTCCAATTCGCTTGCCAAGCTGAGTTTGAATCTTGTTACTTAAATAGCTACGCCGCCGTCTTATACAATCCAAATAAAACAAAATAATTAACCTAGTCTTGATATTTAAATTAACTCAATTTATTAGATTATAGAAAAGAAAATTGACAATATTAATGATAAAATACATCGGAAATGACCTTATATTTTAGATTGGTTGACTAAATAAAAATGATCAAATTGCTATGTGTATCTCTGAATATGTTGCAATAACAATTACGACAAAAAAAAAATGAATTAGTAAATGACGGGAAAGGCTTTTGGATATTTTACTAAAAAAAAATTTACATATAACCGATACCAAAAAAAAAAAAAGTGAAATAGGAGGGTATCAAAATCTATTTGTTTATCAAAATAATAACGGATAAATGAATATGAAATAATAAATATATTTGAGTCTTTCCGATCATCTTCATTTTATAAATTATATTACTTTTAGAGATAAAAAAAAAATCATTCCCTTTTATTACATATAAAAAAAATTAATACACGCACATTTTATATATATAAAAAAAAATCATACCATATATATATATGAGTCTGTTCGTTCACTATTTATTGGCCCATTGATTGACTTCAGTTCTTATGGTGTAAAGAGAAGTTTCTTTGTCAGAAATAATAATCGCAAACTTTATAAGGCTTCACTAAAAGTTTTCTTTTTCCGTCCGAAGAGGTGAGTGCACTTTGATTATCCCTTTTATGATGTGAATTGATCCAGTGGGTTCCTGTTCCTTTAATCGTGAGACGATGTTTACGCAAATCCATTTTTTTTTTTTTTTATAAAGCATTTTCCTTTACCTCATAGGTTTTTTTTTTTTTTTTACTTTGCTGCCGCTTTCCCCGGAAACTTTTCGCAACTGCCCGCTAAATGATTGAACGGGCAGATAATTCCACTATTTTTCCATGTTTTATGGTTTTACACACAAAAAAAAATATTGAAAAAACTTTATTTGTTAAGACAGAAAATATGTCTGTCCTTGACTATAGCAAAATGATGAAGAAGATCCTGTTATATTCTGTCGCGTCTTTTTTATATGTTCTCTTTCTGACGTTTTTCGTATCTTGACGACTATTCAATATTACTCAATTAAAAACTCAATTCTATCAATTTTCTTATAGTGGTTTTCGCGCGGTTTTGGGGTAAGTTCGGAGAAAAAGATACATGAAAATTAAATCCAAATTCGATTACAATTTTTTTATTATTTACAAACCAAAATACAAAATTGATATAATAACCTTTTAAATTATTGATAAACATCAATAATTTACACATATCTATATTTTTTAATAATAATATTTTTTTTAATTAATTTATAAACAAATATACACAACATAAAAAACATTGAACTGTATATAATAATGTTACTATGGTGACTGCATTCATATATGAAATATATAAAATAATATCGATCCTATTTAGTTAAACTTATATTGTACTGAATTGTTTATTTTTTTTTTTATATATATATCTGGATCATCAATTTGAACATTCACAACATATAACATTTTATGTTAAACACTTTTATTTACTATGTCAAATAATAATTGTTTCTCCAACCACAATTAGAGCTTTTATAATTTAAATTGAAATAAAAGCATGAGAAATTAAAAAATAATTAATTCAATGACTATTCTTTATAACAAAGGATTGAATTAATTAATTTTTGGACACTTTTATTTTAAGTTAAATATAAAATCTCAATTTTAGTTGAAGAAACAATTATTTTTTGGTTTTTTTATGCACAGTAAATAAAAGCATTTATTATAATATATATATATATATTATTTTCAATTTTTTAGTATTTAGATATTTTTGCAATTATTCCAATTCAAAATTTAAAATGGAGATTGTAAATTATGGCCACAGTTTGCTTAATATTTGAAATTAAGATAATTTACAGTACTGTTTTGTTTATGAAGAAAATGTTTTTAAAATATCAACTTTTATAATCAAGAGAAATTAAAATTTTCTACATTTTTTAAAAAAAAAACCAGAACTTTTATAATTAGGTGAAATCAAGATTTGTTTTTTAATCTAAGCTTTTTTAAAAAAAAATATATTTATACACTTCTCACATGCATCACAGAAATGAGGTTCTAACCTGAAATATTTCATTATTGCTTTGTTATTGAATTCTAAGTTATGTACAAAATTTGAAGAAAATCTATTTGATAGAAGTATATTAATTTTTAATTTCAAAATTTTGTCGAACCAAACAAATAAACAGAGTTTCTAACTTAAATAAAAGCATTAAAAATATGAAACAAGTTGTATAAAGTATTAAAAAAAAGTTAAAACAGAATATTGAATTCCTATGCCATTGAAGAGTAGCATTTTATTTTTTCACTTTATCACACCTTTCAGGTCAAGCTAGAGTTGGTAGAATTGATCTTTTTTAGAACTATTGGTCATTAAAATTGTCTAAAGTTTTTTAAAACTTCTTGTAGTATTATTTTGTAAAAACTCATACATAGAATAATTATTTTAACATACTTGTTTACAAAAAAACTACACACCACTTCCATTACCTATTTTTCTTTAAGCAGCAAGAAAAGCTCATTTGTCACTTTTAATGCCATTTTTCCAATGTTATATTGTTTTAAATGAAACATATACAGAAAATTATTATTTATTTTAATCAAAAAAGGAATTGATCATTTCATTTGCCCCACCCACTCCCACTGTAATCTAGCAAAAAAAAAACTTCCATGAATCACTTTTTGGTACTTGTCAACTGTGCAAGCATGCAAGTGCTAAACAAAAAGAAACTTTGTTACAAATGAACAAAATATAGCAGATGCTTGATTTTATTAAAAAATGGCAGTAATATCATCTAAAAAAACTAATTTTACAATTAACAAAATCTAGCTTGACTTGAAAGTGGTGATAAATTGGAATAATAAAGTGCTACCCCTAACAAGCATTGGTGGTTGAGTGGTCAGCACAACTGTCTTACAAGCAGTTGTCCTGAGTTAGTGGGTTCACTTCCCAGCTGATGCTATGACACATGAAAAGAAAAAAAAGTGCTACCTTTCAACACCATAAAATTTTAAGATTTCACTGTAAACTTTTTTTTATATAAAAAATTACTTTGCACAATTCATTTTGTATTTTTTTCTTATGTAATATTTACTGAGGTTATAACCTCGATAATATGCGTATAAAATGTGATAGTAGGGACCTCTACAGGTGTTTTAACCACAAGCTTATTCATTTGGTTAATTACTTTGTACAAGAACTTTCATATTTTTTTGTTTGTTTATTTGTATTCTATATGTATATTAAAAAAAAGTTTTGTACAAGTAAATTCATATTTGCACAAATTAATTCATATTTTTGTTCTTCTTATCTGTTTAATTAAATTTTTAAATTTTTTTAGCCTTCTGTCAATTATAGCATCATTTCTGGAAAAAAATACATCTAACATATTTTATTTTTTATTTTTACATAAAACACATTATTTTCCTATATTTTCATTTATAAACAATAGTAACAAAAACAATACTCTACTATTTATTCTTTTTATTACTTGATATTTTCAATAGTGGTGCAGTGACTTCTTCAAATATCAACAAATGTTTCTCAAAGCCTACTAAATGAGTGCTGCCTTAAAAATGAATCCTCAGATATTCCCCCTAGAAAGTATAATGTATTTATAGTATCTTTTTAAAGTATGAGCTTCATTTGTAACATATATGAGTGATAATTAGTGAAAATTAGAATTTATTTATTATTGACTCTTTCCCCAAACTTTAATAAAATTTTATTATTTTTAAAGTTTGTTCGTGACTATTGCAGTATATAAGCAATAGAACATATTTTTTTATGTAAGTAATATAGTTATAATAGTTGTTTATGGTCAATAAAGTTGATGAAGAGTAAATGAATCTATAAAAAATGATTGATGAATAATCAGTGTTTAAATAAATCATTTGATAATCAGACAATTTATAGCACTGTATAGTTTAGATATGTGATAAATAGATGAATTTAAAAGCTGGTGACCTTAAAAAATAAAGATTTCTAGATGAATATTTATCTGAAGAATAATAAAAAATCTCTGTTAAATAAAAAAGGGCTTATTTTATCACATGAATATTGAAATATCATGTGACTTCCTAGCAACAGATCATATTGTCTCTTCTTTATGATGCAGTTTTTATTTTACTTTCAATCTTTAAGAATAAGCAATCTATTTTTTCTCATTAATTATTGTTTTAATATTTCCTATTGTAGCTGTAAAATTTATGACTGAATATTTTTCATATCTTGGAGCTCAATTTAGCTATTTTTACATAGGCATTACAAGCCTGGTAAAATGAAAATAATTACCTCTACTAGATTTTAAAAATTATGTTAAAATACTTTTCAAATATAAAATTTATTAATCACTTTATGGCAAAACAGTGAGATCTTAATTTGCATATTACATAACGTTTTAAAAATTAACTGTATGATTATAAATAAATATTAATAAATTTATTTACTGTTTTCTTTTTGTTTATATGTGACCATTTTTATTTCAAAAAGTTAAGGCAAAAAACATTACAAGAGTCCCATTGTTTTTTGGCTTTCATCTTGCAGAATCACATATCACATTTCTTTTTTAAAAATACCAGCAATAGTAAATTTATATCTGCAATAAAAATATAATAAAAATTACAAGGAAGCTCAATGAAGATTAAATTATATTTATAATTCTTATACTGAAGTCAAATTTTTATGTTATATAGCAATAAAAAACTAATAACACCCAAGAAAGTCACATGGCTTTCAACTATCATAATGTTTTAAAAGAACAACACTCATAGCTGCCACCTATTGTGAGCATGAGTAATTAATAAATGAACAATAATAGTGTATAGTAAATTCATGATCACAAATACCTTATTCATGTTCCCAACGTGGAGCTTTTGGACCTAATGCATCTTTTGTTAGCTAACATGCAATTCTTGCAAACAATTTGGCATGGATTCAAAATGTTAACTTGTTTTTGAATTTTAGACTGGTAGCCTGATAGTAAAAAATAAGTAAAAGATGGTTGCTGAATTGAAGATATATTGATTTTAAAAGATCCAAGTGCACTAGATTTGGTTTCAAGCTTTCACTGATGAAGGTCACACACTAGAAACTACTCTGGAAATATAGATAGAGTATAATTGAATATAGATTGAATATTGGACAACGATATGTATCTAGTAATTACTCAAATGATTATTCAAGATGGTGACAATGCTATGTTTAATAGTTTTAATTTATTTGTTTTTTAATATAATTTTGTAATGAATGTATATTACTATTATTTTTATTTTTATTGTAAAATTTTAAAAGTTATGTTTAAAGTGTTGCTATGGGAATAAGATGAGATAGATGATGAGGTGATGTGACTTCTCTTTTATCAAACTCAGGAATCTCTCAGCTACCACACCCAGAGAAACCTGTTAGCAAATGTACCTTCCCTTTTCATTCCCCACCCTAAGTTTTTCCCATATTCTTCTCTATCCTGTTTCATTCCATTCTCACAACATAATTTTTGTCAACGTCATGGCTTTTATATTATCCCCCGTAGTTTGTTCCTGCCCCACTTCCCCACCGCTCAAATGTAACAAATATTAAACTTAAAAATTGCCTTTTATTTTATTTTTTCATTAATTTTTGTGTAATGCTTCAATATTATTTATTATTAGTTTTATATAAGTCTATAATTTACAATTTGAAAATACAGCTTTTATGTGCGTTATATATAAATTAAAATAATTTTTGGAGTACAAAGGTATCTCTGATAATCCCCCCCCCCCCAAAAAAAAAAAAAAATTGAAAAAGAAAGCATTATTAATAAAACTTGTCAAAATTCATCAATATCTTATGCAGATGATGGTAATTTATATAACAAATACAAGTTTATTATCAAGAAAACTAAGAAAGCATTTATAATATATTCATTACAACTATGGAAGAAAAAAAACATATATAAAAAGTTAAAAATGATTTTTGGAATAACTAAAAAAATCAAATGAAACACAAATATCACAATACTGTCTTTTAATTTTTTCTATGCCTAATTCTATTTAGTAATCTTGCCTAATCATCATTCTCCATTATTTTCTATTCTCAATCATATCTTTATATTGAAAGTAATGAAAGGCACAAACAAAAAAGCGAGACCCTACCAAATATAAATAGATAATAGTGTACAATTAGTTTAGATTTACTCAGCATTCTTAATACGGACAGAAAAAATAACAGAGCAATGGCCACAACAAACTATTCACATTGAATCCATGATAAGTTTTCATTATTTAATCATAAAATCTGCGTATTATTTATGAGTTAATAAAGCTTATATGAAATTATAAATAAACTTAAATTTAAAAGTCTAAATCCAAAATTCTTTTCCAAATTTAATCCAGTTTTTAAAACTATCCATAGCACTTCTTAATCCACATTTTTTCTCTTTTGAATTTTTGTTTTATTTTCATTGAATTAGCATGAATAAATAAGTAGAAAAATATCAGTTACATTGGTAATGATCTAAAGAAAGCTGTCTAAATTAGTAATGAAAATAATGAAATATTTAATTATAAATGTTGATTCAGTAAAGTAAAACATTTTAAGAAAAAAAAAGTAAATTGACTAAAAATGCAATGGAAACTATAAATATTGAGATGCTAAAATAATTTACAGTAAAGCAATTACTATTGTTAAATATGTTTCTAATTATTGGGAAAAAAAGTTAATCTAATAATTCTAATGAATAGTCCTGTTATGAGGGGTGCAGGTTTATATAATTTGCTCATAATCTAATACCCTCCATAGCCTCCA
This sequence comes from Epiperipatus broadwayi, assembly GCA_028023455.1. Classification (NCBI taxonomy): domain Eukaryota; kingdom Metazoa; phylum Onychophora; class Udeonychophora; order Euonychophora; family Peripatidae; genus Epiperipatus; species Epiperipatus broadwayi. The sequence continues at coordinate 8,854,072 of JAQFVV010012417.1, forward strand.
TCAGCTTTTGAGAATACATTTCTATAAAAAAAGTGATTTGAGTTTTTACTACACCAGTTTGAAATAAAAATAATCACGAAAGTAAGAGTCTGTACTTTAACTTTATTTAAATAAGATTTTGACCTTTTTTTTGTTATTGTTATTTTAAAAATATTTATTTTAAAAATGTAAACATTTACTTCAAATCTTTGAATATTATATAACTATAATATAATTTCCAATTTTAAGTTTATTTTCGTAAAAAAAAAAATAACTATTTTTTTTAAAAAATTACATTTTAATTTTTATGCCGATTGATTATTAATTAGTTTCTCCGCATATTAATAATTTATATAATTAAATCAGGAGCAAAACTCTCCATACAGTAGTGCCACTCAGTGCTAGCCAGAATAATCAATAAATGCAAGAAGGTTTGCGCATAAAATTCTACCTAGTGCTTACTCATCCAATATCCCCAGACTAGTTTCTATCATGTAACTTTTATCAATGAGGAGATTTAGATCTGAGAGCATTTGAAACTCATAGCTTTATAGTTAACTAAATAGGTAAATAGTGACTATTAAACGGTTGCATTAGATCGTAAGATTTAGATGCACTGCTCTCAGATTCAAAGCTCCTCATCGATGAAAGCCACAGACTAGAAACTATTTTGGGAATATTGGATGAATAGGCATTGTATAGGGATTTTATGCACAAACCTTCTTACATCTATTGATTATTCTGGCTTGTATTTGGTGGTACTACTGTATGGGAAGTTTTGTCACTGTTCTTACAGCTTGCGTAAGCATAGAAAATTGTGATCATGTAATGTTTAGTAGTTTACATACTTGTTATTCATTGTAGATAGTAATACCTACCGTTCAATTACTATTTAGTTTTTTACAAAACATTAAGTAAAAAGTGATATTATGAAATTTAACGTAAATGTATAATAAAATTTGTATTTTTCTATTTACTAATATGCTAATTTTGTTCGTACCCAAATTAATTATATATATATATATTTCCGATTTGTTTTCTCCAACTTTACTTTTTTCCAATCCCATATAACGATTTTTAAATTTTACTGTAGCAAAATGATGTATCATATTTATTAAATAAAATATTTGATTCTGCTCACTGAGTTATAAACATAGCTAAATGGGAGGACAAAAGATTAAAGTCATAAAGTTTATATTAATACACACATACACATACAGTCTATAAATTATTATTAAAGAAATTACCCCTGTGAGTTTGAGAAGGAAAGCTTGTTATAAATAAGTTACAAGTACTTGTATTGTGATTAAGAGACTTGCATACTTAATAAAAGAAGAATATAAAGATTGAAGATCATCCAAAATAGTATGAAAAAATGTCTGTAGAACATAGTAAAGAGAGAGAAAAATATATGAGTTAAAGAATGAATGCTTTTATTGATGCCATAGAAGAAATCTAATATAAAGCTAAACTCAATGTGTTTCTAGAAAAAAAATGGACAACAAAAATCGGTAACTAAAGCCTTAAACCAGATTATTAAAGATTGTAAAAGATCTAGAAAAAAAAAGCATATGTGAGATTATTGGCTGAAATAAGAATTTTTTCTGGTGTGTTTTAGAGAATATTTATAAAATGTATTTTTGTCAAATGATCAGTTTGCTAATAAAATGAATCTATAAAATTCTTTATTTTGTACAATTGAGTGTATTGTTATAATACATTTTGGATTGGAAATTCAGTATCTTTAATACTTCAGATTAAATTATGTTTATCGGGTTTACATTTTTATTATTCAAATGATTTCTTTTGCATGAATCTACCTTTTTGATTTATTGCTGAGATATATTCCTTTTAATGCTTGATATCATTGAGCCTTAGTCATTGAACAATATCTTAGTTCTCTTTGTTAATTCAAATAATTAAATTTTATTATTCTGATTTGTTTTATGCTAAATCATGTAATAATCTTCAGTGGTGCACTTGATAATGTATATTCTATTTATTGGCAATATAATTTAAGCAGTCAAAATAATTTTTGCATATTTTATATGCCTTTTTGGAATAGGTCTATAATTTTAAATGGTGTCTAAGCTATAGAAAAAAATGGATTTTTATTTTATATGTTTTGTAAATTAAACTCAAAAATTTATATCAGCCATTTAATTATTTGTTTGTTCTTATGAGGTATTAACCAAAGAATTATTGTTATACCTGGATTTTATTAAGTAATAGTAATTTTATTATATTAATATTTGATTTAAAATAGTAAGCCACTATGATATGTTTTCTGTAAATTTGCAATTTTTAAAATCTGGATTTAAGAGAAAATTTAAATATTGAATTGAAATTTTTTAAACTTCCATTGTTTATGCGAATGAAATAAAATCTTTTTAAAAATATCATTTAATGACAACAATAACAAAAAGTAGAAACACTATTTACTGTATGTTGTTACATAAGCTAACCATAATGTAATATCTAATACTTTAGGTAATTCATATGGACATAAAGATAAAAGTTAGCAATTCAAATTTGCAATTTATAATAGTTTAATGATACCCAAATAATACTTAATTTATGATGGTTTAATGATACCCAAATTATATTTTGGAATTATTTAATTTTAAAAAAATATTTTCTTTTTCGATGGAATTTTATACATATATGTGATAATTTGCTTAATAAATCATCTTATTAAGTATCTGTGCACAAATCAAAGAAGACCAAAATTTATATTTAAAGATTAATATTTAATATGAATACTTATGATTCAAAAAATGCAATTAAAATTTTAGCTTTCATAGGCAAAATATAATTTAATTCATTTAATTTTCTACTTTTTCTTGTGAAACAAAGCATTTTCTAATTTTAATTTCTGTAATCTTTTTAATTCTTATTTTTATTTCACAAATTTTATTCTAGCAGGCTTATAATAGTTGTATAAGTTACTTTTATAAAAGAAAAATATTTTATAATTGATATGTTTTCAACCATAGAATTTAAATAATATTTTCAATTTGTGTTAAATTTTTTTAAAATTTTTATTGTCATGTGTGTTTTCCATATAATGCTGACTTGATATTAAATATGGAATATTAAAAGATATATATTCAAAGGATTAATTAAAGTTGAAGATACTGAATTTTGTTTATTTAAATTTTGTTCAATTTATTTAAAAATGTAATTGAAAGTCTGTTTAAAATTACAGGGGAAAAAAGTTTTATAAAAATATTTATATAGATAATATATTTGATTTTTTTATTATCAAAAATATTCAGATAAGGTTTGATTAAATTTTAAAAACATCATATTTGAGAAAACAAATTAATATATTAAACCATATTAAGAATATATGCAATCAAAATAATTAGACTTCATAGATAGCAGAATAAAAAAAGATATAATATTTTTAAGAAAAATAATATTTTAATTAAGATAGATATCATGGTAAGAGTTATATCAAAATATGAGGATTCCACACTATTAAGAAATGTTTCAAAACCTTGAGTATATTGTTAAAAATAAAGGAAGGGGGAATTATGATTACAAAAAAATTATTAAAAAAATTTGGAACAATAAAAAACAAAATAAATATTTTTGAAAATATATGGGAGTTTATCTTGAAGTTAAAAGACTTAATTCAATATCTAGAAGACACATTGTAAAATAAGGGAATAGTAACAGAATTAGATTTAAAATATTTAAGCAAAATGTAAGAAACGATTTTAAAATTAAATTCCTTTAAAAAATGTTTAGAATGCATAAAAATGTTTTTAAAATTGCACACAAAAATAAAAAAATAAATAGAGAGAATGATGACAATGTAAATGAAAGTCAATAAAATAAAAACTAAAAATAAGAAAAATAGTAGAATTAAGAAAATTAATCTAGAAATTGAAAATAGAAAGAAAAAAATATTTTGATCCTGATGAGAATAAAATGAACTCAATCATATCTCAAATAGTTATAATGAAAGAAAAAGTCTAAATTTTCAAGAGAATAAAAAAAATACATTGAAACTGTTTTTCCTCTTCAGTGAATGCAATGAAATGAAGATTCATGCACTTTTAATTCCTACCAACATTTAACAAATATAAAATTGCTCAAGTCAGACATTAAAAATAAAAATATTATACAAGAGTGAAGTGATCTCTTTACAGCATATAATAAAAACGAGAGAGTTCAAGTCTTCTCTTGATAACATGGCCATTATAAAATAACATGGCCATTATAAAATGAACACACAATTTTAAATACAATAGTTATAATATAGTATCAATTAAAAGACAATATATCATCTTCATAACCTAATTATTTCCCATTGGACTTTATTAATAATCTTGGTGAAAAATGAATGTGAACAATGGTTATTTACAGGTTTTTTTATTGGTGTAGAAAAGTTAATATGATTAGATTTATGCTTAAAAGATTATTATCAGCATAAATTAATGAGTATTGATAAAATTATTTTATTTGGTGTATCACAAAGCTTAACAGACTTGACCAAAAAGGCATCACCACAGATAAGAATTTCAGTAAAAAACTATTGCTTTTATAATGTTTGGCATTGGTCTAGAAATAGTCTTGTACAAATGGTTCAGATTATTCTAGAGAGACTGTGTATTACATGTCCCAAGGAATGGATGCTGCAATAGGATTGGATGAAATCAGTAAGTTTTTTAATATAAAGTCAAAAAGAATGATATGGTATTTAATGCATTCAGCTTAACTATCATGATTTTTAAGAGTATTTACAGATGTCATTTAAAGCATTTAAGTAATAAAATGAGAGGGGTTGAACAATTAAAGTAAACAGTTTAAAATTTGTAGAATAATTTGGTATTGAAATATGCAAAGCATATATACTGCATTTAGAGAAAAAAGAATTGAGCTGTTTTATAATATTTAAGCCACTTTCAAATTAATTAGGAAGCACTTCAAAGTTAAATATAACTACCAGCTATGACTTATATTTAGAAATGAATATGATTTCAATAAGCAAAAAACACACTGTTTTCTCAACATGTATATATTGTAGTTATAGAAAAAGATTCACCCTATAAAACATAGGACAAAATAGAGTGAAGGTACAAATTATAAAAAAAATCTTATAGGCTGGATAGAAAATTTTGTTATTAAATAAAAAAAAAATAAAATAAAAAAATATGACATACTCTTAATTCTAAGTTGGGTGTTATTTGTATGCTCTGTAAATAAAGTAGAAGCATTTCATTAAAATAAGATGAAAATTTTGAGGAAAAAAATAATAGTGGAAATTTTTTGTAGAGAAAAAGCTAATGAATAATGGTCAATAACATGTTTTAAAACATATGATATTTATCAGGGGAAAAAAGAAGGCATGATGATAAATACATGAAAAGAGAAGGATTTATAAGAGGCAGTCTATTCCATGTGCTAGAGTGCTATTATATATTTTATTCTTATTTATATACTGATGAGATTCTCTCTTTCTATTACTAATTCTTCAACAAATCAATAGACTGTTGTTGTTAAGGACTTTGATAAAAAAGTCATATGTGATTATTGCCTCTGAGGAATTTAAAGGGAGCATCATTTAAATTTTGTAGTTATATATTGGACTATTAAGATTAGAAACATATTTGTTACAATCATTACCAATTTAGCCATATACATTTACAAAGATCATTTATTAATATTATTAGGAAGCTATATATTTTTTACTTTTAACTACAAAATAAAGTTATGTAGCATGACTTCTCAATATACAAATCTGTATTTTATGAGAATATATGAAAATGTCCATTCAGTAAGACGCTATAAATTAGATTTCAAACATTGACTCTAGTTTAGTCAATAATAATCTTTCTACTTCCTGTTTTGCACTGCCTGCAAAGTAAGATGGTTATTAATAAGAATTTTAGAAGTAATTTTATTCAGGGAAAAGTAAAATGTTACGAATAAACAAAATAAATTTAATAGAGGATAAGCTTCAATAGATTTCTTTTGCAAATAATTTTTAAAAAAATATTACTCAATATGTAATGGGGAAAGAGAATGAGAAATAAGCCAAATTTGAGGCTAGGAGATAGGCATTATAAAAAAAAAAGAAGTCAAAGAAATCAGTTATAGAATTGTTTTGAATATTAGAATTCAGACTAACATATTTTTAAAGAAAAGAAAGTTTTGTAAACAATATTATAAAATATAATCATTTCTTCTAAAATGAAAATCAAACAGGAGCTCAAAAATGAAATAAGGTTCAACAGAATAAACTTAAATAAGGAGAAAACTAAGAAGGGTTTTTATGATGGATTGTATTATATTAAGGTTACAATACATATATTAATAAATTACAGGATTTGGCATTGTGATAATTTTACTCATAAGATTATAAGTTTAGCTAAAAGTAATTATAATAGAATGTTAAAATAAGCTTATTTCTAGTTATTATAATATAATTGCTTTGGTTGAAAGATTTTCTTGTAAATTTGTCCTTTATATTTACAACAATGAAGTAGCAGAACAAGAGATATATTTATATTTAAATATTATATATATTAAAATGAATATTTTTTATGAGTGAAAAAAGTAAACCTATTTTGAGGTTTTTTTTGTGTGATTTCTTTTTTAATACAATACCCCTGACATTTTAGCCCTAATACACTGATTATTATTAGAAGAATAATAGAAGATAATAAATTATTTTTAGAAATCAGCTTCAAAAAGGAGTAATGGTGTATAATTTAATTAGACTTTTTATTTTCATTTGGCATGCTTTATAAAAATATTTGCTATTTCATAAAACTTATTAATAACAATATTTCAATAATTTCTGTAATTGTTCTTTAATAATGTATGTTACATCTTGACAAGATTTTAATCTTGGCAAAATTTATATTGTGACTGGTTTTTGAAATGTCATGTAAATGCTAGTGATCATGGTTTGATAGCATAAACATGTTGATATCTTCTAGAATTGCACATACAAACAATCTTACCTATTCCATTGTAAGGTAATGATTTAGGGTATAAATCATTTTGTCAATTGTTTCTTTTATGCATAAAACAAAAATTTAATTGTAGGTGGATGTCTTTTTCTTTCTAACATTATTTCAAATCAATATTTACTCTTTTCTGGATTATTGTAATATTTAAAGAAATGTTATGGGCATTAATTCTGATTTTATTAATGCTTAGCATGCTTCCGATATGTAAAATATCATACAATCTAATTTCTTTAAATGATCTTACTAAAAAATTAGAATGCTATGAATATATTCTACATATTGAAAACATGCTAAGCATTAATAAAATCAAAGTATAAAGTCTAACATTTTCTGTATGAATGTCCCTAACATTTATTTAAACATAGTTTCAGTTATTGTTTCATTCTGTATCACTTTGATATCAACATTTCATGAATAAAATTAATTTTATTTTCGAAAAAACATCAGATTGTATTCACCACCAATCAGAAAATTAGCAATATTAGATAAAAATGCAAGAATTTGTACCTTTTCTAGGATCATAGTGAATATGAAATGCCTTGTGCAGTTTGTAAGGCTTCTTAGATGAACATAAATGATCATCACATTAAATCTAAAAAGATTTAAACAATAATCATCAGTTAGCATTTATCCTACAACTCAGCATCCAAAGTGTGTGTGTGTATATATATATATACTTTGATCACCATATATAGGTTATAATAATATATATATATATATATATATATTGTAACCTATTTATGGTGATCAAAGATCCATTGTAACTTAAATAATTGCTCAAAAGAATTCAATTGTAACATAAAAGATTCAAATATAAATATTACCATTTTACCATTTTATACCTGGATAGTAGCTATACATTATTGAACAAATATTAAAATGATGAGTAGGAATAAATTCAACATATTTCTATAATTAGATTTCTAAAGATATCACAATATCAATGATTAGAAACAATAATGCCTGGAGACTAGTCATTTAAGGTGTCTGGCCTATTTCAAACCCTAGTCAGGCAGGCATTGTATCATCAATAAACAAGTAAAAACTACAAACAAATTATTAAGAACAAACTATTATAACTCAGGAGATAACATCAAGTAGGTGAATACACTGGTATCTCAATAAAATAACTTCTCAGGTATACAGATGGTAGATTTTGTTCACTTTCATCTCTTGGTTTGATGTCAAGTGCATATTTAAGTAAATAACAAGTGAATGTGGTCAAGCAGGGTGCCACTAGATTATCTGAACCTAGACACAGTTATATCTTATAACCCTTTCACATGTACCAGGTTTGAATCCCTTTTTAGTACTTGATTTCTAATAAAAATTAAGAATTAGAATATGCATTGGATAATAGAAACATTCAAATAATATCAAAAAGAAAAAGTATTAAAGAGTCTTAAATCAATTGATTATACTAAGTTATGGAATGTTCTTAAAAATAGATGTGCCACAACATTTTATTGTTTGTAAAAAACTCCATGTGGATTAAAAGTTAAAAATAAAAATGGGTGTGATGAAATAAATTGATTTCATATTGGTAAAGGAAATAGATATGGTTTCTTTGAAATAATATCAAAAATACATTTAAGATTTGGATGTAATTGATAGAGACCAGCTAAATTATATTTGGAAATATAAATAATAATTAAAAATATATAATGAAAAAAGTTAGATTGGATAAAGAAAAATGAGAATTCAAAACTGATAGAAGAAATATCAACAATCTTTTATAACTTTAATGATACTCCATCTGTAGCTGAAAATCCAAAAGACTTTAAAACTACTAATCAGCAAAATTAGATAACAGAAATAAAATTTGGAATATATAGAAGAAAATGTAGTGTCAGACTGAGTTTAAAATTGGTAATGAAGGCCTCATAAAAGTTACTGAAAATTTTGTCACTTTGAATCACTCATCAATAACAAAAGATTTAGTAATTACTTTTAGTTATATATTGAAATATTTCCATAATCTAATCAAATTATTAAATGTTTTTAGAATATTTCCACTTTATTTATTTTTTTAAAAACATTGAACTATTGGTAATAGTGTATATAGGTTAGTATAAAACATATTTTCAGTAATATTATTCTCATTTTTTCTTCGGATGATTATGAACTGACCAGTGACAGTGTACATAGCATACTTAGATATTGAAAGCTTCTTCACAAATGTATAAAGTAATGAAGTATATTAATGCATGAATTAAAGCAATTGTTTCTTTCATAGTATTATGAGACTCTTAATATAGTGCATAACAAAAGCATATTGTCAATCATAACACAGAATTCTTCTGACAAAATCAAGGTATAACTATAGGTTCACCACTCCCATTCCTGGTTAACAATAACTTCTGCATTATCTTCATCAAAAGTATGTTTTTACTGGGTCAATGGTATATTAGTTGTATGGTTACATAGTGAGGAAGTATTAAAAATACTCTGGACACATATCAACAATATATATCCTTGAACTAAAGCAAAAATAAAAATTGGTATTTTGAGACAAGATTATCTCATAGTAAAATCAAAGCTACTGTGTTCATAAAGTTCACACACCTATATACAGAAAATACTTAGCATATATATCCAATCATGATAGAAATACAAAAAAAAAAGAAATTATAATATCATTATAAATAATGAAAAAGAAGTTTATTCAGGTGTGTGTCAAGAATTCATTATAGAACTCACTTATGAAAATGTTTATCTATGAGCTCATTAAGAAATTCTTAAAGACTACAGAAAATAAACATTATCAGAGATCTTAGATAAATTAAAGAAAATTTGCAACACACTAATATCAGAACAATTTTTTAAAACCATGGCATACTGCAAAAAATCCTAACATCTACAAAACTTAAATTTGAAATATTGATTCAAAAAATGGACTATATTTATGAAATACCATAAGAATGTTTAAGTATATATATATCAATAAAACTTATCATCCCATTGGAAAAAAAATTAAAAGAAAATTAAATTTTAATTAAAGATTAAAAGATAAATATATTTAATGTAGTAGACTATGTATATTTCAATGAAGCTATCTTGATTAGGAAAGCACAAGTATGTTGAACAGAAAGGAAAAAGTAAAAAAGAAATTTAAAAAACTTCCTATGTACAAATAATTTTGTAAGTCATCTTAATGTGATAATTCATAATGTTTAAAAAATGCTTATTAACTGTGCCTTTAAAAGTAAAAATAGAGAAATTGGGAGAACCTACATAGATAATTATTTATTGACTGTTACCTTCAACAAATTGATTTAATGTTTTATTTTAAATTCAATAGTCAAGAATCTAAAGATTAGTTGTTCAATTTCCCTGCATGCATATAATAGGAAAGCCAACAACACTTGAAAAAATAAGAATTATGTCACTTGAAACATTATGCTCTATACTAACCTGTGTGTTTTTACTAGCAGCTGAATAATGTTTTTGGAAAAATGTAAAAGATTTAATTTTTTTAAAAAACATTTAATAATTTGACTACATGATGGAAATAATTATTAATTTAATTAGAAACAAAATGCCATCACAACAAACAAATTGTAATTAAAATTTTTATTGCAGTCCAAAATTGGACAGAGCTTCAATAAAAAATCTGGATATTTTTTTTTGTAAATGTAAAGACTTATTTATAAAAATGAAGTCCTGAATTGTTCCAACTAAGCTGTTTTTTCTATGGATGAAAAAATTGGGTTAATAATAAAAAAAATGTCATTGCTTTTGAGCTTTGATTTATAGACTTCTGAAAATTTCATGGATAACAAGAAAAATATATGAAAATACTTACTAAACTCAAATCTTAATTCTTTCTTGAGAACAAATGATTAAATTAAAACCTAGTTCAATAGAAATGTTAAGTTGTGGTGGAAAAAAAGACACTGAATTAACAAGGAAATGGTCAAATCTTAGCATTAAAATAAAAAGCCAACAGTTGATAAATCATTCTGGAAAAATGCTATTCATATGATTGCCAGGTGATGTTACCTTGACAAACAAATAATAATAATATATGAAAAAGTCTATTTTGTCTTGGTTTCAATCTTATGTGAAGTAATTATTAATTCTCTTAATAACAATATGATCATGCTGTTTCCATATTTTGTTTGTAAGTCTTTTCTTAAAATAGCTAATTAAAGTTGTCTAGGTTTAAATGCTTCTTAAATGATTTGTGATGAATCTTAAGCATTGGATATTTCCCTGAAGGTTTGTGATGATTGTGTTCTAAATCTATTTTTATATCAGACTATTTCCATCATCTAATATGCTTATTGAATGTTTTTAGAAAGAAATTAACTTTATTTAAGTATTCCAAATACATTCAACTGTTAGTAATAGCACATCAAACAGGTTAGTATATGCACAACATTTTGAGAATTATTATTCTCCCCATCTTCTTCAGGTGTTGCTGGCCTGACCAATAGCAGTACTAGCATGGGATTCAAACTTGGATCCTTGATTATTGAATTTCAAGGTAACTCTCTAATCAACTGAGTTATCCTGCCAAAGGCAACAGTCAGTAGAAATTTCATATATTTATCTGCGAGGTTCCTCCTGATTTCTCCACTTTTTTAAGAACAAAGTTGATTATTTTTACTGACTGTTGCCTTTGGCAGGATGGTTCAGTTATTTAGAGTGTTACCTTAAAATTCAATAATCAAAAATCTAAGGGTCCAGGTTCAAATCCCATGCTAGTACTGCCACTGGTCAAGCCAGCAACACCTGAAGAAAGGAGAATAATACCTCTCAAAACGACGTGCATATGCTAACCTATTTGATGTGCTATTACTAACAGTTGAATGTATATGGAATATTTAAATAAAGTTAAATTTTTCTAAAGACATTCAATATGCATATTAGATGATGGAAATAGTCCAATATAAAAAACAATTAAGCACTGGATGTTGCAATTATTTTTGTTAAGAGCCAATGGAAGTAACAAAATACCATTGACAATTTATTAAATGTTTTTTTTATTTTAAAAAATTTATTAAATGTTTATAATAAAGTTCTTTGACTAGAGATGCTTTAAAATTACAAAACTTGTTTAATTGCATAATTTAATACAATTTGATTACATATTAACTTATAGCAATAAAGATATATAATCTATACTTTAAAAGGTTTGTCTTTATGTGTTTATTTTATTTTTTCAATGTACATTTTTCAAAACTGCAGCAGTTAAATATAAAAAGAAAAATTCTAGGTTATTCAATTTTTTTTTTTTTGTTAAATAAAAAAAGTCTAGATTAAATTTTTAACATTTTATTAAAAATTAGAAATGAAATTTATATAAAATTTTATAATTTTCCAAAGACCATTAATTCCAAATATAATTTTCCTCTCAATTCTTTAACCACCCAGTTAGTAATCATTAACTATCTTAAAAACAGTAATAGGTAGGAAAGGTTTAGAATAACATTTAAGTGGTTGTCATGACAACCATGTAAAAAGCTTTAATACTTCTATAATAATAATAAGGCATACATTAAAAATGGCAAATTATATTATTAAAAATGCATGCAAATAAAAAGCCATAAAGATTTATTTTTTAAAAGCTATAAATGATAATGAAACTATATTTTATTATAACAAATATAAAAACAGATTAAAAATTATAATTATTATAACAAAATAGTTTGATTACACAAAGACACACAAGGTCTATCAAAAAAAGTATGTTATTTGAATAATATATACAAAAAGAAAAGAAAAGTTTAATGAGTGAAATCTTAATTTTACCACGCATTTTGTGAATGATTTGATGGTTCAATGCAAGTATCCTTGTCTGCCATGTTTTAAGGTCTGAATTAGGCGAGCTTGAAAAATGATTCAAGCCGGAGGCTTATGATTTTTTTCAGATAAATGGTCCATAGTCTATGAAGTTAACAATATTTATTGTTAGTAATGCATATAACAAAAGGTTAAACAAGAATAGCTTGTTTATTTAGTTAGTCAGACAATCACATTTCAATATTTTTTTAATGCCTCTCTATAGAGATCAGTCATTTCATTTTACACAACCCTAGTCTTACATTGACTTCTTTTTTGATTGCTACAATATAGTAATAAATCTTATTATGAAGAGTGCAATTTATGGATATTATGTACTTCAAAAGGAGGAATTCTGGTTCAGATAACATGAATAATCTTAATTGCTTATCAATATGAGATGATTATGCTTTCATAACATTATTGAAATAACTTTGTGAAATTCCAGAGGATGCCATTTATTAATGATATTTATTGCTGATTAAAAAACTGTAATAAGGATACATCACCTTTATTATTAATAATAACAACTTTCTTATTTTGGAAAAGTAATGTGCAATTCAGTGATGTAACACTATGAATACAGAAGTCAATTGCTTCAAATTGCACAACTGACCTTGAAATTACCATTACCAGAATAAATATTTATATAATAAATATACAACAGTTTAAAAATAAATAATGTTGGCTATTTTTTATTTATTAAATCTCAAAAAAAAGTACCATCTGTTATTTATAGTCTTTTTGTTAATATAAACAAAGTGGACACTCCTAGTAAGAGGAGAGAGGAGTGTATAATCCATATTTTGTAATTTAATATAAATTATTAATATTACAAAAACAGACATCTGAAATAATTTATTGCAGGTACATAGATGACATTTTCATCACAGCACCTAAATTAATCATAACATCCATTCAAAATGAATTTCAAGCACATACCAACTTAATATTTAACTGCACAGATGAGAATGAATTAAATAGAATTAATTACTTGAATTTAATAATACAGAGAATGCACAGAGGCTTTAATTACAGTATGAAAATCAAACCATTACACATTAGAGGATACATCCATACCAAATCTAAAACTTCAAGAGCCCGCAAATTAGAAAGGCTGTTTGCCTTTTTATTCTGGAATTATCATTTGTGCAAATATGAAGAAGAAAGAAGAAACATCAACCAGTATGTTAATGATCTAATAAAGGTTGGTTATGATTACATAACCATCAATAAAAGAATCAGAACATTCTATGAAAATATAAACAAACCAAATAAAGATAAAAAAACAACATATAAGTGTGCCATACATACCTAGGGTCGCAAGAGAACTAATCAAAAAATTACAGAGTGAATTTACAGTAGGTTTTCAAATCCCTCCCAACTCCAATAGAATGATTAACAATTCCAAAACAAGATAGACCTACAAACAACACCACATTTAGTATACAGGATGACATGCCCTCAGGCAAACTGTGGAGCTGTATACTATGGAAAAACCCAGGCCACTATAAAGAACAGAATTGCTCAACACAAATATTTGTACAAAAGAGTGTTGAGCAGAAATGAAGGTAGCTCAGTGTTTGTGGATGACCAAAAGACAGCTAATCATAAATTTGAACCTGCAAATGCTACAATAATTTCTACTAAAAGGAATGATATCAAGAGGAAAATTAAGGAGGCATGGTTTATAGCAACAGATATAAATGCAATAAACAGAAAAGATACATGCTTTTCTATTTCAAAAAGATGGACTGTATGAATGATCTTTCATAGATTTGCATAATTTATTATAGTTGAAGGCTATGAATATTGAGAAATCTCTGAAAGCACTTAGCCATGAGAAATAATTATTCCAACTAAGAATTTAATTTCACTATATGAATTAAGTGTATTAACTCTTAATATTATTAGGTGATAAAAATGTCTGCTAAGTATTTTTAATTATAATAATTTACTTTTAATTTTATTTTCCATTTGTCTAATTTATGTTTTGGAATCTGTTTTATGTACTTATGTGTAATGGGCTGAATCTCACATTTTAAAATAGTTTAGTAAAAATATTATATCTACATAATTATAAGTCATTTATAATCCATTTTAATATCATTATTTTGATGCTTGTATTGAAGTGTGTATATATATTGTACTGCCAATGAATATATGGGTAAAAAAACACATATATTCTGCATTACATATGTAATCATTTAATAATAAATGTTAAAATTGATTTTAAAAGGAAAAGAAAAATGAGAATAATAAAATATAATTTATAATATGATTTAGAGTTTTTTTTGAAATGCAAACTTGCAAAATAAAGTATTGCATCACCTTTTCATTGAAAAATAAAAGAAAGTTTTAATATTAAAGAGTGAGTGGGGGGGGTAATTCCAAGTAAAAGGTTGAAATGAGCTCTCCCTTTTCAAAAATTAAAAAAAAGAAAATAATAATAAATGAATATGAAAATGAAATTAAACTAAAAGTATAATTTGAGAAAGACAAAAACTTTTAAAATTTGCAATTCATTAAAGATTACTTGGCTGATAAAAATAAAAGAGAATTTCCATTTGAACTAATTAAAGAAACAAAGGAAAAGACTACAGACACTATCTTATCAAAATATTAGATTAATCTAAGCAAGAGACTATGGAATGAAAAATTAAGTAAGGAAAATATAAAATTAATTAAACTAGACTGAAGAATAATAAAGAGACCCAATGAGAAAGAAACATATAAAAATACAATCAAATGAAACATCATGGATTCATTGTCATTATTATTATGATTGCCATTCAGATGTTTCAGATACAGTAAAATTATTAGTTAACACTGCTCTATTACTATAAAAATTAAAGAAGAGAAGATGGCAAAAAGCTATACACATTTTTAGAATGTATGTGCCTTGACTTATCTTCACTGAAGGCCAATGTAGCAGCATGCAGTGCTAAACAACAACTGAATGGTGCAGCTAGTATTCAATCCCAGTCTTCAGTACTATCATATGTTTTCCAACTAAAATTCATGCCCACCTGATGACTGTAATCTCTCTCCCTCCTCAATGCAAACTGGAAAATCAATATGAAGCCAAAGCCATCGATGGAAAGAAAAGGGCAACCAGTTGGTAATCAACAAATAAGAAAATAAACAAGGAACGGTATTCATGAAAGTGTAACAAGATGTCTAAAATCTTAGGTAAATATAATTTTTATTCTTCCATTCTAAATATTTGCACATATATGTGAGTGAAAGGACTTTAATGAATTCTAATAGTTACAGCCAATGTAGTCTTTAATATTGCATTCTTATATTTGTATTATATTGTGATATACATAGATGTGTGTGTATATGTCATTTTTTATTATATCATGTTATAATTATGCATGTGTGTAAAATAAAATATTTGTTTGTTTAATTATTGTCCAATTGATTCTCTCTCTTATGACTGTGTCACTAATAGGTTAAATTATAATTACCTATAAGTGTTAGGAAGTGTGTCAGAGATTTCCCCTCACAACTGAGAAAAGGAGTTAGCTTGGGATATATCAAGTGCTGAATTGTGTACTTGTAGTCTGGACATGCTGACTATATAACTTGTGGTTATCTGGTGCCTGAGGTTAACTCTCAAAACAAATAAAGTACTAAGATGGCTGGGGTTTTAATCTAGCATTCAGGAAGTGCTATAGCATGGAAATGTGATCATAGGTTATGTGATCATAGGTTATACTTTGTATAGCCTCAGTCTGATTATAGGTACCATGGATGTTTCATTTGTCTATGGTACTATACTTCTCTGCTTGAAGAGTCTGTCTGCTGCTGTAGTGAAGTGCAGCCTGAGTTAAAGTCAAAATCTAAACAAAGTGATCAGAGTGATTTTCTCTGACCAGTTTTAATTGGATTTCCAACATTGGTGCCAAACTGCCACAAATTACTAAAGTAATTAAAATCACAATTGAAGTTAAAATTAATTAAAAAAGTTTGAAACCAATTACTAAATAAATGCCAAATTGTGTAATAAAAGTTGAAATCGGTGAGCAGTACTTATAATTTGTTTGCTTTGGTCCATTCTCTTCTTAAAGAGAATGGACCAAAGCAAACAAATTATAATATTAAGTAATAAAATGTAAATAAAAAGGAGAGAGAGTCTAGAGAGAGAAATATTTTATACAGATTAAGGGTATTAAGGGTAAGATGGGAATCAGAAAGAATTAAGGGGTTGGAGGTGGTCATACATGTCATTTGAATAAAATATTTAAAAATGAAAAAAAAAGTAAAATAAAAATTTTGTGTTATAAAAGTTAGTAAAAAGAAAATTATTAATTTGTAATAAAGCAAGAACAAAAATGATAGCACAAAATAATACAGAAGAAATGACAGAAATATTGAGAAAAGAAATAGAACAGTGTAAAAACATATGGATAAGCTAGCAGAAAAAATAGATAGATTGGAAAGTGAATGGTAAAAAATTGAAAAGGAAAAGGAAAGTTTAAATAAATATGTGCAGTCAAATAGCTTAAATATTGTAAATACAAATGAACTAGAAAATATAATTTTGAACAAAAATTAAAGTCGGAAACAGAAAATATTTTTGGCCCAAATGATAACCCTGAATGTGGAAATAAATCTGTGTCAGAAATAAAATATAGTGAAAAGGGAGTAAAAAGAATAGAAATAGAAAAGAGTAAATTACAAAATAGTAATATAAATATTGACAGTATAAAGCAGAAAAATGCAGGTATGTATGCACATTTAAAGAATAGCCCTGAAACTAGCTCTCCTTGTTTATAAATTAAAAAAAAAAAGAAAATAATAATGAATGAATGTGAAAATGAAATTAAACTAAAAATATAATTTGTAAAAATAAAAACTTTTAAAATTTGAAATTCATTTAAGATTACTTGGGTGATAAAAAAAAAGAGAACTCCCATTTGAACTAATTAAAGAAGCAAAGGAAAAGACTACGGACACTATCTTATTAAGGTATCAAAATAATCTAAACGAGAGACTAGAATAAAATGGAATGCAAAAATTAATTAAGGAAAATATAAAATTAATAAAACTAGATCGAAGGATGATAAAGAGAAACAATAAGAAAGAAACATAAAAAGACTGAGGAATGAGAAATTATGGATTCATTGTCATTATTATTATGATTGCCATTCAGATTGTTTCAGATGCAGTAAAAATATTAGTTAACACTGCTTTATTACTGTAATAATTAAAGAAGAGCAGACAGTGAAAAGCTATATACATTTTCCCAGGATGTGTGTGTTTCAACTTATCTTCACTGAAGAACAACTTAATAGCATGCAGTATTAAACAACAACTGAAGTGTATAGCTATCCTTTGATCCTAGTTCTCAGTACCATCATATGTTCTACACCTAGAACTCATGCCCATCTCATGATCTGTAAACTACCAATTAATCTTTCTCTCTTCTCATGGCAAACTGAAATAAAATACGAAAACATTGATGAAAAAAGGCCAATCAGTTGGTAATTGACAAATAAGAAAACAAACAAGGAACTGTACCCATGAAAGTGCAAGATGCTATATAAAATCTTAGGTAAATCTTATTCTCCCATGCTAAATATTTGAACATATACATGAGTGAAAGAATTTTAATAAACTCTAATAGTTATCACCAATGTATTCTTTAATATTGCATTCTTATATTCATATTATATTATGATATACATAGATGTGTTATGATTAAGTGTGTGCATAAAATAAAATATTTGTTTGCTTAATTATTGTCCGATCAGTTCTCTCTTTTATAACTGTATCACTAATAGGTTAAGTTATAATTAACTATAAGTGTAGGTAAATGTGTTAAGATTTCTTCTTGCAATTGAGAAAAGAAGCTAGCATGGGATATATCAATCACTTGATTGTGCACCTGTAGTTTGGACATGCTGACTATATAATCTATGGTTAGCTGGTGTCAGGTTAATACTAAAAACCAAGTGTTCAGATGACAGGGATTTGAATCTAGCAGTCAAGGAGTGCTATAACTTGGAAATGTGATTGTAGGTTATACCTTGTATAGCTTCAGTCTGGTTATAGGTACCATAAATATTTTATTTATCTGTGGTATTAAGCTACTCTGTTGCTATAATAAAGTGCATCCTGAATTAAAATCAAGATCTAAAGAAACGATCAGAGTGATTTTCTCTGACCTGGTTCATATATATATATATATTTATCTATCTAACTACCTTTATAATTCCTTAATCACTTGCCTACCTATACATCTACCTATCTGTCTGACTATCTTTATGTTTAACTGTTTCTCTGTCTGGTTATCTTAATGTCTGCAAGATTATCTATCTATCTATCTATCTATCTATCTATCTATCTATCTATCTATCTATCTATCTATCTGTCTGTCTGTCTGTCTGTCTGTCTGTCTATCTATCTATCTATCTATCTATCTATCTATCTATCTATCTATCTATCTATCTATCTATCTATCTATCTATCTATCTATCTATCTATCCTATCTATCTATCTATCTATCTATCTATCTATCTATCTATCTATCTATCTATCTATCTATCTATCTATCTATCTATCTATCTATCTATCTATCTATCTATCTATCTATCTATCTATCTACCTATCTACCTACCTACCTACCTACCTATCTACTTATCTACTTATCTATCTACCTACCTACCTCCCCCCTTCCTACTGACTGAACAACTCCACCCACTGACTGACCTATCTACCTATCTGTCTAAGAAATCTTTTTTTTTTACTTCTGGATTTCAAATTTAAATTTTGTAACTGATACCATTTCTTTATTAGACATTTTGACGCATTATAATTATTATGGTTAGTTCTTGTTTGAAAGTACAACTTTTAATGTCTTGTTTTATTTGAAAAATGGAAACACTTAAATGAAAGTCGCATTTAAAACAACAAATGACATTACTAGTAAAAAAATGATTTATTGTTGACAAATTTTAAAAATATTTTTACATGTTGTAATTGACTTTAAAAATCATTTGATACTAGAGGTTGCATGAAAAGAATCTGTTATAAATAGTGTACTACTTTTTCTTAATAGGACATTACAGCATTTCATAGACTTTTTAAGTCCTTAAATGGGAGATTATTGAAAACTTGGTAGATTATTTTGCTATTCAACACTTACATTATTTATGGATGACAACACCCTCCCCATTTATTATGTTATGATTATGATACTATATTGTATTGAAAGTACTGATAAATTCTTTTGTGTTTCAAACCCAAATCTGTTTTGTCATAAAATGTTTCAACATTTGTTTATTCATTATATATTTTTAATATTTTTTTTGCTTTGTGATTTTTGGGATTCTAAGTTTTTAAAAAAACAGATATCATTTATTGCCATCATCTAAGGCAAATGAAAATTAAAAAATGATAAAATAACAGCAGTATTATACATGTCATTAGCAGCAAAGTTGGCAAAGATTCTCTATATATTGTATATCTGTAACTTTTGACAAATCTTTGGCTATAAACTAATCACTGATTTTGAAACATTTTTAATGAATTATATACATTTTATGAATCTCTTTACTTTAAGTTATAAGTTAATGGTGCTTTTATTATCCAGCATTCTGACAGGCAACTATTTTCTAGATTTAGAACATTAATATATAATTTTTCCATAATCTTTTATATATTTTGTCCAGGTGCATTTCACTCACTCATCTTTTGTTAATAATCTATAATTCTGCGAGTTTTATTTTTCTATTTATATCATAATATATTAACTCCCAATTGTTCATAAAATCAATTCCTTTACCAAATCATTCTATCAAGAAAGTAAATAAAGAGTCTCATGGTATAGTGATAAGCATGATTATCTGCTATGTCCATAAATCAATAATTGAATTTTGTCCAGATAAATTTTATAATTTTAATAGATCACAATCATGCTTAAGGTATTTTTATGATACATAGCCTACAGCCAACTGAATTCGCTATGCAATATTACTTTTCAAATGGGAAATTATTTATTATTAACTAAAATAAAAAGTACTCCCCCCCCCAAAAAAAAAAAAAACAAAAAAAAAAAAAACAACAACTTTGCAATACCTTTTTTTTCCTTTTAGTTCCTTATTAAGTCACATCAATTAAAAATTTAAAATTTCTGGTTTCTTATGGATATAATTTAAATTTTGATCATAATAATTTATGAATTAAAAGTAGTTATTATGACTAGAGTGTGTGATATATTTTAATGTACAAACAATAGCTTTATATTTAATTGTAGGAATAAATTTAACTGTTTTATTCATTAAGGTTTCCTAATTAAATTAGTGTGAAGTAAAGGATCCTAATAATGATTATTAATACTAGTTTGTAAAAATCCCACCAGGGATGTCATTTGCTATAAGAATGACTTTATCAAAATGTAATATATACTAGGAAGAGTTACCTTTAATACAAAAAGCAATTGGAAGTTTACTTGTTCAAAATGTTACATATATATAATATGAACTTTTTTTTTTTGGAATTCTAAACAATTTAAATATTTTGTGCTCTTTTTTTTCCCCTTTGATCTCCAACAAGATTCTTAAACATATTGCATAAATGAATCTTTAATTTTTCCTAATATAATTAATTTTAAATAAATTCAAAATAGTTTAAATAAAACTGTATCAACATAATGTAGTAGTATTGAAATCCTCAATCAATTAACCCTCTATCTACTACATCACTACAATTTTCTCTCTCTCTCTTTATATATAATTTTATTTTCAATTCATTGTTTATATTGCCTTTTATAAAACTTCTAAAAAGTATTTTTAGATGATTTATTTCATTGAGTTTGAAATAATATTATATCCAATCGCCACCAACACCACTTTACATATCTGCTATACAAAATAAATATTAGAAATAAGATATTGAGAAATTGTAAAAAAGCAACAACAATTAAAACTAATAATATATAACAAAATAATAAGTGTTGAAAAGGATATATTTATTTCCTGTGAAGATTATTAAAGAAGGTAAAATAAAATTCACTACAGATTTCAGTACAAGATGAGAAATTTAATTAGCAGATAAAAAGTTATATGATTCTATGGCAGCTTAAGTTTGCTAAACCACGTGCAAATGGAAAATATAATAAGTATCTTTTTTTACTTCCGTATATATTAATCCATATATAATTTATAATATTAAAGAGTATGCACAAAAATAATGTAATATATGTATATATTGAGGTGAAAAATTTTCACCTCATAATAAAATATTGCAATATATTGTATTAGGTATAAATTTTTTTGCTTTATAAATTTATATATAAAATATCTATATAATTTTAGAGTTTAGTGATGCAAATATAGTGATAATGCTATCTATAGAATGATTCAACTTTTGAGTGATTGACACTGTGTTAAGAAAAGTTTATAATAAATGTGTTTTGAATCAAGCTTAGTGCTTTTGAGGCCTACTTATGGCCTCATATTTGAGAGTTAAGTGGCAGGGTGCTATATAACTATGAAGGTCATAAGTAAGTCTCAAAATCACTACACTTGATTCAAAATGCATTTATTATAAACTTTTTAACACAGTGACTTAGTGATTAAAAGTAAAATTTATAGTTGCATAAGAAAAATTGCTACTTTAATAAACTATAGAATGATTGTAAATCTGCTTGAACTAATTATATATAAAAAACTATAGTATAAATTATACTTGTAATATTAGTAGAAAAGAGATATGCTCCATTATAGAGAAAAAAAAGAGAAAAGGAGTTTAATTTAAATTTGTAAATCAGGTGAGTCTAATTACACTTGAAAACAATTGATAATAATTTAATATAAGATTATGACTGAAAGAAAAGAAAAAAAGGTATAAGTTTGCTTCCTGTTTCATTATTGAATTTAAACTAAATATGAAACTAAAGTGTGAAAACTTGAACAGAAAAAAATGATATAAAAGAGGGAAGAGAGAAAGTTAAAGACTTGATTGCCTTAATTTTTGAAAGAAAAAACAGAAAAACTCTTATGATAATATCTGGCTAGTGCAGCTGGCATTCTTTCTAGGAACTGCCTATGTAATGACTGACAATGTCATAGTGCCTTCATGCTAAACTACACTATGTCCAAAAGAGATACATGAAAGTTCAAACCAACAGCAGAGAAAAAACAAATGCTTTATTTATGTCTGCATAGTATCGTCTCGCTTTGGAATTGAATATATGAGTCGTAAATTAGAATTGCTTCTCCTTTAAAAATAACTGTTTTAGCATCCTCATCATTCATAAGCTCATGACTACAAATCTATCATGATGGACAATATATGATGAATAGTACTTTTTATATGAATTTGGATAATATTAAGAATGCAATACATATGACTCATTCTGATAATTAATAACAAATAACATCATATTTTAAATGATTTGAATTCAATTTAGAACTATATATCTTGAACTCAAAACATATCTTTTCACTAATGCTATTTAAATATATTTTTTCTTTCTTTCTCCTATTTATAATTATTTAATGACAATCACATATAATTGTTTCTGAGATTGTATATATTTTTATAAATGAAGTTAAGCAATTCAGTCTATTCTTAATCTCCATCCTACATGATTGGTAAAATATGGTGGGGTACTTGTGTTTCAAGGTTTTTGTATAATTGAATAATAATTATAAGCAAGCATTCAAAATGAAGGGAAATCTGATATTTAATTTAAATATCAGTTGATTATATGTGATCAGGATATCTTTAGAGTGAGAATGGGGATTTCATAAATTACAAAATTAGGTTACTGCTCTGGTTTCAAAGTATAGATCAATGATTAACTTACCTGTTCATCCTTTTGGTGTCTTACTTTAGATTTTGACCTTACTAATGGGAGTGATAACTCATGCTTTCAGGTCAATTTGTTTAAAATCCAGTAGCTCTAATAAAAAAAATGTTAAAGTTGACAATTCACATATACTTCTGAGGGTTGGTTTTAGTGTGCTTAGAAGAAAATAGACTTTGTTCCAAGGTTGGGAGTCATGAGTACTATAAAGAAGAAGAGGGGGGAATGAGAATGTCCAAATAGGACATTAGAATAAACAGTATTAGAAAATCTGCTAGAATGTTTGATTATTCTTAGCATTATATGTCTTGCTTTCTGTCAATACTAATGTACGGCCATTCATTAAGAGGCTGAATGGGTATTTACATATGTAAATAGATAGTTTAATTTGGTGTATATGATAGTTGGTAAAATAAATTAAGAACAACAACCTATAGGTGGACTGAAATTACATAGCCTTGGGTAGTGTGGTTCCAGACATTATCTGATGGTGGCCACCAGTTATCTCTTTATGCTGATACATGTTAACTTGAACTATCACAATAAACATTGTACAATTATTATTTGATAAGCTTCATATTTTTGACATGCACTTATTCACAACAATTACACTTTAATAAATACACACAGATTTTTTATCATTCTTTATCTTTATTTTAAATTTTAAATATAAATTTTAAACTTAATAAAGATCAAACATATTTAAACTATTACTTATATAGTTACAAATGAATCATGACTGACAATTTTTTGGTTTTAAACTCAACTAATAAGGCCAGTTTATTATCAAAATCTGGAACATATGTCTTATGCTTAGTATATTCACCAGCTAACTGGTAAGATTGATAATCAGTATTGATTTGAATCGCTACACTTTTAAGATTTCAACTTTTCTCTCATAAATAAAGAAATTACATCTAATGCAAACTTTTATATTTTAAAAAGATGGCTATATAGTTAGAGAAAAACGAGCTATTGCATACATTTTCTCTCTCTCTCTATATATATATATATATGTTTAGATAATTTTAAGATGGTCCTAATATTTATTAGTTAATATTTATTGGTTCCATATATAAAATATATATTTGTGACATTTTACTAATAATGAAAGTTTTAGATCCTACAATTTTAACTAAATGATTATGTATTCTTTCAGTTTGATTGCCCAGACTAAGAAAGTGCAATAAAAATGTTTACAGTGTTGTTCAGTTTCTAATTTAAAAAAAAAAGAACAGCTTAGAGAAAATCTGACAAACTGGACTTAATGAAATTTAAAGCATTTTCAAAATTTACATTAAGAACTCAACAAGCTGATGGTCTCATTAAACTAATGAGAATACTGTACTATAAAGCAATGTTAATTACTCAAGCTTAGCAGAAAAATTGCTTATTTGAAGAAAACTAACTAACAAAATATGGCAAATTAAATAAAAAAATACTAAAATATATCAAATAAAATAAAGATGAAAGTAATTAATTACTAGCTTCTTATTTTCTTTTTTCTCTAATTAAATATGCGTCTGAGGCTTGTCATTTGGAGGTTAAAAGAATTATAAAATCTAAATAATAGTGATAAATCCTAAAAAATGAATCTCAATATTTAATAGACAGGGTATGAGCACAGACTTTCACATGACCTACCACTCTCCACACTATCTCATAACACTGATACACCCGAACACACATATGTCGAAAAGATAAATAATCACCAATATACGTATTTTATGCTAAACCAGCAATCATCAGTTGGTCCAGATTACCATCTCTACACATATATGCTACAAGTGCTCAGATATATATTAAGATAGCAAATCCTCCTACTTTAATGGACAGGCTCCAATCTACTCCACACTCCAACTCTTCAACCGTCCATCCAATTGAAAATCTGATGATGGAACGCACAATATTAAGAATTATGCATTTGTGCATATATATATATAATTAAAATCCTCCCATCTCAGTATTTTTTTAAATTTGCTGCCAATCTTTCTTTGATGCATATTCATAATGCTTTTTTAAAAAAAATTGTATATTGTTTTTTTAATTTCTATTTCTTTTTAATTATAATAATAAATTATTTTTTTTAATAATACCATTAATTAAAGAAAATGTGCTAAGATTAGTAAAAGCTATTGTTTCGATAATTTTTTTTTAAAAAAAGATGATTTTATATTTACTAATAAAAGATATGACCCTCTATATTCATCTTTGAAAAATATTATTCGCAATTGTTAATCGAATTTGATTTTTAAAATAAAAATAAATTGAAAAATAAATTATGTTTAGTGTATAATTGTCAATTTATATAAAATTAAAAAATGATATCTATAACATATTTAAAAATAAGTCCATCTCACTTTTCTGTCATTTTATTCATCTATCTACTTATCTAATTGCATATTTATCTACTTATATGACTGTTTAAGAGTCTGTCTGTTTTAATGAAAAAACATCTTTAATAAGTTCATTTACTCATTGCAAAGCAAAGACTTCCCTAACAAAGAGATTGCATAAGAGAAAACAGTATTCATTAAGTCTATCCAACTCCGAGTAATGATAGTGTCAGGTTTTTATTATTATAATATTTAGCTTATAATATCTAGATGTCTATTGACTGATGAGTTAGTTACTGAAAAAATATAGTTCCCAAAGAAACCTCTCTAATGAAGTATCATTTGAGTTTTTACTTTTAGCTTAAAATTTCTAAATTACATAACTATGTAATTTAAATAGCAGACAGCTGCTTTAACCAGTATATAATGATATACAGTAAATATAGTAGTGATTTTTTATCATAATGTATTCGTTATATATATATATATTGTAAGGGTAGCTCACAATCCTATCAAAAATTTGTCCACACCACCAAACCAAACCATTCAAAACATAAGCTTAACTAGTAGGTGGTCAGATATGAGCTATCCGTTCTTTTAAGCATTCATATATATACGCGATAGATGTTTGCTTTGTTAAATATCAAGTTAGATAAATGTCGCAGCCCATTTAAAGAAATCATATATGTATAGAAATCACATATATATATAAACTAACAATAGACTATTGATTAATGTGTTGTACATCATGAATTAAGACAGAGACTAATTAAACATGATCATGTATCAATGTCAAGCTAATCACTAAGCAACCAAGTGTGAAAATAAAATTAGAATTCTATTATGTAATTTTATTATTTTTTTATTAACTATGACCAAGTTAACTTACGCAACAATAGGAAGTTATGGCAATATTGAAGAAAATGAAAAAGCTAGTATACCAAACATCAGAAGCTAAGCTTGGTATAAAAGCAAACCAAGTTCATTTCCACCATCTTTCATTTTTAAAATAATGCATTAACTAAATAAAGACAACATCTTGAGGCCAAATGTTTGAATGCAAAGGAAAATGGATATACTTGTTCGAATACTTTGAATTATCCATATAAATTTCTTAGCACAAAATCATAAGAAATTAAAACTGACATTTAAATTTAAAAAAGTCTAATAAGTTTATGCAGTTTAACAAAATCAATGAATTGTTTTTAAATTGATATTGGAGAAACTGTGCTATTATTTGAACACAAAAAAAGAAGGAATGAAATGTTGCCAGCACTTAAACAAATGATGAAGTAATTTTTTTTCTTGTAAGCCATTAACTGCCAAATCACAAATAAAGAAAAATTAAGTCTGTTATAAACTGCGGTGCAATGTATTCTGGCTAAATTGATCAGTGCCATAGGTCTGAACATCACTATCGCAACCATGGAAGCACAATAAATTAACCTACTTACTCTTGTAATGTCTAAAAAAGTCCCAATGGTCATACACTAAATGTATATATGGATCAAAAAGAAGAGCAACTGCAGAGAATAGATGTAATACTATTTCAAGCTCATTGTATAGGAATTCCAATGAGTGACAGATGTGAACCAAGGAAAGTGATCCAAAAAGAAATAGACTATACCCATGAAGGACACTATTTCCAATCTCATGAACATTAAACAAAATAATTTAATCAAAGTTCTGATTTTGTTATATTTGTAAAATTCTTTTTTATTTTCTTTCCACACTTGGAAGCTTAAATGTCTATAATTTTGAAGAGTCACAACAGTAAAACAAGGGAAGAGGATCATTAAGTTAGATAATTTTTTTTGTTAAATAAAGTTTAGATCAGGTTTTCTTCCATAGCAATTTGATATTGATCATCATAACATAGGATATGGTAATATCTTTAAGACTAATCCATATTAAGTACATACACTTATTCCAGGGTAGAGTTCATGTTATTTGTTTGTTGTTAACTAATAATCATTTATGTTTATTTTTTGATATAAATGACTAATCTTCTAGTGTGGATGTTCTTTTTGGTCAACCTTAGAGAACAATTCTCAAAGAAGATGGAAAATTGCTAATATGAATTGGACAATGAAGTTACTACAGATATATCTGTATAATATTGTAAATTAGCTAGTTAGCTTAATGGATGATTTAATAATAGTTTTTTTAATTTTTATTTGCTTTGTAAATAATTAGTGCCATGTTATGTATTTCTACCATTGGGTGAGGATTTGGAACCATGAATATTTTTAATTGTTGATATGGTAGAAATCCATCCTTGACACACACAATTCTACTATTTTATCTTGTTAAAGAGTTTTAAATTTTTATTTTTACTTTGTTTTGATATTTAATAAATATTGTAAAATTTATTTACATTAAATTTGTCTCTAGTTTATCAAAATTATTTATGCATTCACTTATCAACTGATAATCAAGAATATACATGCACATACATTTTAGTCTTATATAATAATGTAGAGATATGCTTGGATGAAGGATTAAATCAATTGTGACCTATATAGAGGTGCAACAGTTGCTATCCCATATAAATACATCCCTGAAGAGAGTTGATGGCAGATTTTTTTCTGAGTTTGAATACTGAGGCATAATAAAGTGTGAGGGAGAGGTGAAATATGGATGAACTAGCCCAAATTGTATCTAAATTGAATGTGCAAATACAGAGCTAGCCCATTGGAAGTAGATATAATCATAGGTTATGTACTTATCATTGACAGCATCCCACCAGAAGACCCTAGATC
Organism: Epiperipatus broadwayi; assembly: GCA_028023455.1. Classification (NCBI taxonomy): domain Eukaryota; kingdom Metazoa; phylum Onychophora; class Udeonychophora; order Euonychophora; family Peripatidae; genus Epiperipatus; species Epiperipatus broadwayi. Next base: position 8,882,747 of record JAQFVV010012417.1, read on the forward strand.
TGACCATAGTGAAATGCACTTTCCCTCTCTTGTGGTAAAACCCTGGACCATCATAATATATTCTAATATTTTCATGATAAATGATAAATTTATAGTATTATTTCTGGAAGCTTCCATTTAGTAAAAATATAATAGCTAAATAGCTGACATTTTAGTACAATAACAAATACTTTTCTCTGAGCTTCTTTCTCAAATCACATATTCATCTGATAAACTCTCATTTAAGTTCAAGCATAGTAGGAGTAAATGTGATCAAGACATACTCTAGGATTTCCAAATTTTAACTTCAGCATATTGTTGACTAATTATAAACATTCTATTTCTAGTTATGAAAATTTATCAAAAATCAAGGAGGCAATGACTATAATTAATCGCCCAATCTCTTAACATTAAAATTCAAGAATCTTAGGATATGACTTGATAACATTTGCTTCCACTACATTCGAACTTAAATGACAGTTTGAAGATTAAGTGATTAACTGAAAGTACTTCTGCAGATTGTAATATTTTTTATAATATATTATCACAATTATATTCATAATTACTTTTGTTTTATTACAATGTTTATTACATAATGGACATTTTATTTTATTTCTTTCATTATTCATGTATTTTAAAAAAATCATTTATCAGTTGAACCAAAGACTTGAAGCATTGAATATCCATACAGAACCAACCAGTTGCTAATAATTAAGATAAATAAATAGAAAGTCTGACTATCATTTCTAAGAGAATGTTCAGAGTTCCAAGTATGTAATTCACTTGATAATTGAGGGTTTCTTATGAAATGTACATTTAGGGAGAGATTGATTTGAAAAATTTACATTGAGAAATTATTCAAGATATAAGATTTGAAGGAATGCATGGTAAATGTGTAATAAATGGGTTAACATGCCTTGAATTAGATATTAAAAAATTTGAAAAAAAAAAGTCATTATATGAAATATATTTTTTCATGGATTCTACAGTAGTTGTAGCAAAAAATGTATCATACATGATGATTGCCCTGATATCTTTTCAAATTTGCATATATTTATATATATATTTAAATTAATTAATAAAATTATAATATTTACTCTTGCAAAGATTCTGTGAAAGAACAAAGATTGTTTATTTTATTTATAAAACAATATCATTTATGCATTTATTTATTTTGGGGATTATAGAAAAATTTTACTATTAATAAGATGCCTTATCTATAACATAGTTAAATCAGTCTTCTTAATAGCTTTATACAATTATTAGATAATTAATGATTATGTATAGGAAAGTGATATTCATAAAAATGCAGATATTCACTGAACTGATGTTTCTAAACTTACCTAGATGCAGAAGTAAAACTAAATGCCATTGTTATGTAATTTAAAAAATAAAAACTAAAAATGAAGAATCATGAGATAGTTAATTAAAGGCTGATTAATAGTCTGCCATAAATTGAATAGTAGTTATAAAAATATTATTTATTGCATAAAATTCTGTGTTAGCTCACACAAGATCATGTTATTCAAGAGCAATTTATACACTAAATGAACAAGATGATAACATTTTACTTCAAAGCCAGGTTGATCATGTAATTTGGAAATATACAGCTACACCATAATCATCATCAGGAAATTTATTGAAAATCCCAGAATTATCTCATTTTCTAATTTACTTTGAAAATATGATTGAACAAATAAAATAAAACCTGTAATAACATTAGGATTTTCAAATATTACATTTTACTTACATAAATCCTTGAAGTACCTGATAGCTAATCACTTGATAGATTTCTTTAACTCATTAACTATTGAATATGTGAATATACCAGCTATGAACAAACAAATATTATTTGTGATAATGTAAAACTATAATTTTATAAGTTCACTTATGATCAACTAAAACCTAAAACTGCAGAAGATATATATGCTAAAATAAAATATTTTCTAAAATATTATTAGATAAAATCTAGTCCTTTTTAATAAATAAATTATTCCCAGTCTTTTATTTATTTCTGGAAGGCATATTCATCATGCAATATTGACATACCATAAAGTTGTAATACATGTGAAACAAATTTGCCAATGAGATGTGATTGCAGTAAAGATTGATTTAAACATGTTTTTAATCTTCTTAATATTAATTATTTAGCTAAAGAAATAGATATCTGGTTTTATTTTGGGAAACTCAATATTCATATATGATATAATAAATTACATAAAAAGTAGATATAAAATATAACACTTTTATTTACTAAGAGAACTAAAAAAAACCCAAAATAAATGTTTTTCATCAACAATAGAGTTTTTTATATTTAACTTGAAATGAAATTGTGGGGGTTCAGTAATTAATTAAGCTAATTCCAGTGTGTGTGGGGGGAGTCCAGACATTAATTAATTCATCCAATCTTTTGTTAGAGATTGAATCAATTAATTCCTGAACTCCCCATGCTTTTATTTCAAGTAAAATATAAACACCCCAATTATGATTGAAAAAACAATTATTTTCTTTGTTTTTAATTCCCAAAGTAAATAAAAGTGGGTATCATAATTATTTTTTATATCTATTATTATTCTAGGTTTTAGTATTAAGATTGTAATGGAAGATTTGTTTTTTATTTCAATTTTAGATGATGCTAAAATATTTTTCAGTTTGAAAATAAACTCATAAGTATTAGATCAACCTTGTTTACAATATAGTTTTGTTTACATGTCCATTGCTCTATATTTAAGAAATTATGTAAGCTACCTAAAATATTTTAGTGTCATATTGCATTGCCAGCAAATGTAAGAAAAGATGTGGATAGGAGAATGATTTTCAGATATGAAGGTTAACTGCAAATAAACAAAGTATTGTAAATAAGCAGTCACTGACAATTGAACAACATTCACTATCTAAAAATGGTGAAGGAGACAGTGGTGTGTTTACTGCTATAAAATGTCATAATTGTCAACACATTGCTGGGTGCTAAATCAGCAACAGCATTCTTTCAAGTCAGTGGAAAATCACTATAAGTGAGGACAATGAGGAAGAAGTGGTAGATGGATATTCATTTTATGATATTTAAGTAATACATTAAGTCTGTTATGGAGGTTATTTCTGGCAAAGAAGGCAATGAAAAACCACTTTGCCTTATAATTTTCCTTGTCTTATTATGAATAAACCACAGGACATAATACTTTTGATGATTAATAAATTAAATCTCAATTTTAAAATTTTACTCTAACTAGAAACAAACTACTTAACAATATATACATATACATAAAAAACTATAAATACTCATTATAAATATACTATATGTAAGTTCACACACACACATACACACACACACACGCATATATATATATATATATATATAATATTACTGGAAACTTTTTCAATTTTTTAACAAATTATTTCAAATTTGATATCAAAATATTTTAAATTTCATCTGCTCACTGCTCTGGATTTTAGTGTCATATTACATTGCCAGAGATTTATATCAAATGTACCAAATTTCAACAAATTCTATTGTACATAAATGTATTATATCTTGGTTTTAAAATTTTATTCAAAGTGTTCACAGAGATTTAATTTAGATAGAAATGTTTAATAATAAAAATAGATCAGCATCCACAAAGAAAACTTCATAAGACTCTTACCAATATTTCAGATTATAAAAGACATTGCCATTAGAATCTTCTTTTGCCCTGCTTTATTTGCCATCTACATTGATTCTTACTTAATAAAGATTAGTAGACTTATTTCTTCATTATTTGTCACACAAATAAAAACAGAAATAAAGATACTTGCTGATGTCAATAATGTTGGGACAATTATCAGAGAAATCTCTAATATTTTTAATAATGAGAAATGATTTTAAGAAATTTCAAGAATAACTGGATCATTACTATTGGAAGACAAATCTTCAGCATGGCAAATACTAACAAAACAAAAGAAATATCCCATTGATTTTATAGATGTATTTTAATGATTAAAACCAATTTAATAATTAATAAATTAATAACGAATAAATTGTCAAATAAATTATAATTTCAATTAAATGCCAATTGAGAACTAAAATTAATATATTTCTATTTTTAAAGGTCTCTTGGGATTTTGTTCACCATAAATTGATATAACTAACATGACAATAGGACCCATTAATAATTATATAAATAATTATTTATGTGGAACAGGATCAAAACTTTTTGCATACAATACTTCAAGAATGCCAACTAGAAGCAATGGTCTTGTATTAATTGATGTTAATCATATTGTTACTTAATAAAAGTTGTAATATTTGGATGAATATATAGGGACCTCTATTCAATATCAACTTTCCTGTCATCCATCTTTCAATTTAATAAAAACATCGTACCCGATGAAATATAAAGTAGCCTATCTAAATATAAGAGATCAGATGAACAGGCACAGCATAATCAAATGTCATACAAATATCTATTTGTAATGATTTATCCCAAAATTTAAATATAGTGACAATTTGAAACCATTCAGTCATAAAAGAGTTAATAAAATATATCATTAGGTACATTTTTGATTTCTTTAGACATTAAATTTCTGTAAAGTATACTATCAATTACAACATTTTTCAACAAGATTCATAAATTATCCTTTGATATAATTTATAAATTATGTGGAACATATTAATAAACTTTTCTATATATGATTGTCCCTTTTTCAATAACTTAAGATCATATTTAATCTTTTTCAATAATCCAATAATTTTGTCATTAAGTTTTTTGATTGGGGGACAAAAAGATGATAAGAGTTGTGTTACCACTTTTGATATTTATCTGATGGCAAAATGTAAGGCAATTTTTTTAAAACACAAATCATTATTTTGTTCAATATTTTCATGAATATTGGTGTAGGCAGTGTTATAGAGACTTAAAATACATACTGAATAAATTAAGATTCATAACGTGGGTACAGTGATTATTAATTCATGGGATCCACTATGATTTAAGTGAATAGTGAAAACTTGTTGTCTATATAGTAATACATTTAGGTGCTAATGTTGAGAGTTATACATAAAGAATAATAATCAGTAAAATACATCAATGTTCTTTATAAATATAACAAGTTATGTTTCGATTTTAAACATGAAACAATTTTTTTACTTGCTATGTACAAATTATTGTATATAATAAAAGTTTTTTTTTAAAAAAAAAAAATTAAGTAAATAAAAATATAAGATAGTTATTTGAACATTTTCTTTTATAAATTTAATTTATTATAGACATATTAATAATATTGATTAATCTATAAATTACCACACATCATTAAATGTTTGATATTAGGGTGCTTTAAAAATCTGATTATGGTTGATTGTAGTTCTCACTTATTTTCAATTTTTAAAGAGTTAATATATAATTTCCAAAATTTAAGATCGAGTATAGATGATATAATTTATTTGAAAAGTATATATTGATTAGCGAGAGATATTGTTGGTGAAAGAAAAGAAAATGAATAGAAAGGAGATAGATATTATTTTATTTCAATTAGAAAGGAGATAGATGGATTTCATCATTTCAAGACTGAAAATATGCAGATGCAAAATTAGTCTGAAAAAATATTATCATTCGTAGGATCATCAGGAATGGCATCTATTTGAAGACAACTAATAATAATAATAATGTTCTTCATGTAAAACATTTTATTATATGATTGATTTTTTTTCTTTTATTACTTAACTATTCTTTTATATATATATCTATCTTAAATTAAGACACGAATTATTGAGGTAACAGTATTTTAATTTTATTTATAAACATAATCATTTTTAAACAAGGCTAGGACTAATTTAAAAATACAGGAATTATTTTTACATTTACGATTATTTGTTTTATTCAAAACAAATATGTTTGCACAACTATATATATATGCACACACACAAATGCATACGATAGACCGTCATTTTTGTTAATAAATAAACAGTCACTGAAAGAAAGTTCTAAAATTATAATTAAATTCATAATTAGTTAAAAACCATTAGTAAATAATGTTATTTATTCTTTTAAATAATTTCAATAAATAGAGAAACATTTTATTAGATGCCTGATAAATTTTATAACGTATTTATATAAAAAAGCAACAAAAATAAATATATTAACAATAAATATCTGTATTAAATGTAGCCTGAACACTTCAAAAAGATTTTGTGATAACAAACAAAATATTTTATTTTCATGTTTGCTAATTAATATTAGATAATGATAACTCTCTATTTTTATTCTAAAACAATAACATAAATATTGAATAATCAGTTAATAAACATCACATGACCACCACCTCTTATGCTTGTGTATAACTTGTTAAAACAGACAAAACTCACTATATATATATTACCACACACAACAGGCTAGAGTAATCAATGGATGCCAGAAGGCCTGTGCATAAAATCCCATGAGTAGGCACTAGATGGGGATTTTATGCACAAGCCTTCTGGCATCCATTGATTACTCTAGCTTGTTGTGTGTGGCAATATATATAGTGAGTTTTGCCTGTTTTGATCTTAGAGTTGTGACCAAGTTCGACCAGCTTATCTTTAGCTTATCAAAATTCATAAAACATGGATTAAAAATACAAATGTATAGACCGTTTCTATTAATTGAGATGAAAAATAGTAATTTGAACTACCAATAAAAAAACAATCATTGTGATCCAATTTTACATCGAATTCATAGATCGATATTAAATATAAATTGATTTTCAGAAATCATTTATTAAAGCATTTATATAGATAATTCAACATATTTGATTATGGAGATTCTAGAAATGATAAAAAAAAGATAAACAAATACATTATATTAAAGGTCATGAATAACATGAAGACTAATCAGTAAATACTGAAATAATACTAATTGCTACTTATTCCCAATGTTAGCTAAATTCTGTATGTTATGCTCATAACTCTGTGAAAGTTGCATTCAAAATATTTCAGTGAAAGTCACTTATATCTTAAAAATTCATTATTATTATGTGCTGAAATGTGAAAATAAATTTAAAATCATTGCAAATTTGCCTTATTATATTTAAATAATAAAATAGATGATTTTTAAAATTTTTCAATTACAATCTATAAATTATTTTCACAAATACACCACCACTGACTTCAGAATTTGAATTATCTCTCAGATATAATATAATATTGAATAACCAATATTTCATATTTTTTAAAAAAACATATCATGTGTCAATCTGATGACTTAAGCATTACAGTTTAACATTGGTCATATAGGAATTCATGCCTAGTCCTGATCTTGAGCATATGCACCATAATATATAAGAAAAAAAGTTTGTATTTCTCAGATCAGCCATGATCTCCACAGGATTAATAACCATTTGTAATCAAGAGTTGTAATGTTATGAAATGACAGTTAAAGAGAGCTATTGAACCTAAACTACATGAGTGTGAATGATATTCTTGTTGCAAATAAACAGATATTAACTGATCTTTGTTGCAACTCATTTAATTTCTCAGGTACAACACTTAGTGACATAGTTAAAAATTTCTTAGATCAATTTCTGGTTAATTAATAAAATAGTGATATTATAAGAGATTATAAAAAATATTAAAAAGCATTTTATGTCAACATTGGTCTAAATTTTTCCATAAAAATATGAATAGTCTAGTAATTCAAAAGTAATTAAAAAAAACATGTGACATTAAACACCAGAATAGGCACATTGAACTTTCATTCAGAATTTATAGCTTTGGAATCTATTATTCGATCTTATGACAAAACTATATATATATTGCCTAAAAGCAATAAAACCATTAAAAACATCTAAATAAATTATGGAGATAAAGATATCACCTATCATTCATTCAAATTTCTTCAAAGAAAATATATCTTATTAGTAAAATTCAGGAGTATGTTTATAGTATGTTAGATGCAATAAATAATGTTACATTAAACCCATTAGACTATGGTGCTAATGCACTATTGTTTTGATTGTAACTATGTTGTCAAATTTTATTATTGACTTGTTTGAATATTTTTAAAATTTCTTTCTTGCAGTTTTATTGGTGAAGCTTTAAGCTAAAACTAAATAAACAATAACAATCAATCATTATAGAAACACAAATGCCATTAAAATATATATTTAACATAGTAGCAACTTTCTACATATAATATTGCCATCTAGTACAAACCATATGAATTTATGAATGCCAGAAGGTTAGTACATCACAATCTTTATCTAGTCTCTACTCATCTAATATCTTCAGACTAGTTTCTAGCTTATGGCTTTATTCAGTAAGGAGCCTTGGATCTGAGAACACTGCACATAGATTTTTGGATTTAATGCATCCCTCTAGCAGTCACCTTTTACTTCTTAGTTAACTATAAAACTATGAGCCCAAACTAAAAACCCAATAATATTTTCAATCCAGGCTAATTCTCTTGAATAGTCATACAAAAATGAAAGCAGTCCAGTAGCTATATATTTTGATGTCTTTGGTTTATTAATGACTATAGTCATCAACATCCTTTGGATAGAATTGGCATTAAACTACTATAATACTACACGGCCAATATTTCTTATGCTTATATGATAATTCACTAGCAACTTTCTCCATACAATATAGTTTATACTAGGTGTCAATATTGTATGGGGAAAGTTGCTATTGTGTTAACAGATTGTGTAATCATAAGACATGGTTGGTCATATGATGTTATAGTAGGTTAAAATACATAATTAAGTATGATATATAAATAAATATAAGTAAATGTATCACATTGAAATAAATCTTATTTCTTCCTTAGCTACTTTAAGTCCAAAACAAATCTTATCTATCTTTAGTGATACTTTTAATAGTTAATGTATAGTTTCTGTGATATTTCTATTGTTAAGGGTCTGATGTTCTTTTTAGAATAACAATTGTCCAACTCTACATACTTACTCTCAAGCTGAAAAAAGTGTTTCAAAAAAATAAAATTAAATCAAATGGGAAAATATATAGTTCTTTATAATGCTAATATTGTCCTGTGCAGTTTAATGCAGTCAAAGAGTGGTTAAATTTAAAATTCATGAATCACAGATTTAGTACTATCATTTCTAAGGCTCTAATTTCTTACTAATTCATAAGAAATCTATTATTTGATTATTTTTATTGTCAGGATTAAGTGACTATTTTAATGTTAATAACATCTACTTTACCTAAAAAATGATCATGTAAATATATTATATATCCAAATGTTTCTACAAAAAGTTGTTGCCACTGAAATATTAAGAGATGATAAATTAATAATGTAATTGGGTGAGACTGACATTATGTAAATATTGGATTATTATTTTTATGTTATTTGTGGTTTCAGGCATGTTGAAGCATTTCAGATTATAATAAGTAATCATTATTTTCATTATTTTATTACTAATATTTCTAAATGCACATTAGAAAAAATGTAATATTATTTCTCTTTTAAATATATAAAAACTTAATGAAAATTATATAAATATAAATAGATATTATTATAGATATTCTTCATATATTAATTTAAAAAAATATGCTTTACATTAATAAATAAATAAAACGGTAGAATAAATTGAATTCAAAAAGTATGTTAACCATTATTTTGACATCTTAATCTATTTTTAATTAGAGAATTACATTAAAAATTTTTTTAAAAAGTTTGTAAGCAGATATTTTTATAAAAGTAGTTGAATATGGTTAAGCGATGATAAATAATAATAGGAAATAACTAATAATAATCAACTATTTATTATTGGATCACATTTTCCTTTACAAAAAATATTTTTTAAACCCTCATAACTCACTTTTCAATATCATTAACTATAAGTAATTTTTTTAAAAGAATAAACTACTCAATATTTATATTTTAGTATTAATTACAAATGATGTTTGAGAAGCAAAATGGACGAAACACAAAAATTTTATAAAATTCTAAAATAAAATAAAAAATACATTTTCAGAATAATAATTTATTTATTTTTGACCTTTCTTAAATGGAAATTGATTTAGAAATTTTTAGTTCTTGGGCTCATCATTCTCACTGTTTAGAAAAATAGAAAAATATATTATATTGAGACAGATAGTTTGAACAATGATGGAAAGAGAAGTTAAAAATAAAATTTTTATTACTTTGAAATATAAAAAAAGAAAACAAGAAAGTAAAATTCATTATAGATGTAAGTAAAAAAAAAATTAATGTAGGTGAAACATACATGCACACAGAACGAATCTTTGTAACATTTTAATATGATTTTTTATTTATAAATAATAAATTATATAGAAAAACACCTGCATTTTTTTTTACTGGAAAAAAATTATTCCTACAATTTTATTTATTTGTTCAATTATTATTTACAATTATTATTTATCAACTTCATTGTTAGTTTCATTTTCAAATTTTCATTGTAATTTTTTTTGTAGTTAATTATGGAAATGACCAATAATGTTTGGCCTGCTTGTTAATTATAATTGTAAAAATGAATGTTTTATTAGTTAAAAAAAGTATATAGTTTATATATATATATATAAGTTAAGGCTAGTCTTAAAATAATCTGGTGCAGGGCAAGAGTCTCTCCAACAATTTCTCATAAAAAACATTGAAGGAGAGAATATTATTTACTGGACTTTCCAATTATCTATGCAAAGATAATTTTAGAGTTTTTCATTCTTATTTTAATCTTTACCTATTGGATAATTAGTTAAATTGTTCATTTGAAAATAAATCCTAAACCTCATAAGATCATGAAAACATCTCCAAATCTTAGCTGGCTTGAGAGAATGGCAGTTAAGTGCACTTATCACTGTACCACAAAACTCTTCATATATGTCTTTAATGTTAATTTGATTTATACTATTTGTAGAAATATTAATAATCTTTTAAGATGCAATGTTCAATAAAAGAATCGCTAAGTCTGCTGAACATATTTTATCCTAAGCCATATAATCAGCAGAACCTGGAAGCGAATTGAGTCTCCACGAAACATAGCAATACAATTTATATGTATGTATGTATGTATTTATGTACGCGCGTGTGTATATATATATATAAACATTAAATATAAAAAGAACATTTTTTCTTGCATTAAGCTATGAAAAAAAATCTCAGCTATGATGTAATTAAGCAATGACCAAATAAAACGTAGTTCAAGCTCATATCGGTTGATCTAATAAACAACAATAGCATTTCTCAGACCTACATTAAGCTAAAAGATCGAACCAATTTAATATATATATATAGGTTACATATCGCAATCCTCATGGCTAAAAAGCATTAGAATATCAGCAATCTTTTAACGGGACCATAATAACAAATTGCTTATATTTTTCTGGTTTGTTTAAGCAGGAAAACTGTGTTGACATGAATTGCATATATTAATGATTAGCTGTTGGCACTTATAGTGTCTATATATAAATTAAAATATGTATTATGCTTGAAGCTACTTGCATAAAGACTAATATGCGTGCAATTGGACTAAGATACTGAATTTAAACTTCCTTCTTAAATCTACTTCCACGAGTTGCGCTATATACCCATGTAACAAAATTTTTAAAAATAAAATGTAAAAAAAAAAACTAATTTAGAAAAAATCTTTCTTTATATATATAATTTTTTATTATTCAAAAGAATTATCAATTAATAAAGCTGATAAAAAATATATATAATCATTTACAATTAAGAAAATTATTATTTTTATAAAAAATACAAAAGGTAGATTTTCTGCTCCACCCTTTTTTACGTTATCCAATTATATAATTCAAAATTTATATTGCTAAGCTTGAAATATTTTATTTTAAAATAAATTATGAACTAAATTTTGTGAAATGTTATTCATAAAAAGTTTAAAATAAAGATATATTTAATTTTTATTCAGAAAACTGTGCCTATAAATTTTTTTCCCCCATGTCATAGCATCGGCCGGGAAGCGAACCCGCTAACCCGGGACAACTGCTTGTAAGGCAGATGTGCTGACCTCTTGACCACCAAGCTTGAATTTTATACTTTTTTTTCAGCATTAACCCAAAACATGTAAAAGTCTTTTAACTTATTTATTGAATGTGTGTGTGCGCCAAAAGTCAGAACTATCAAATATTTAATTTTATAAATCAAACGGTAAAATTAGTCATATAATATTGGATTTTATAGTTTTCGAGGCAGCATTAAGATAATTTACTGCTTTTCCTCTGAACATATATGTTTCATCATTTATAGTTGCAATCAGTGATACGTAGTTGACAACTAGATGGCTTTTATATAATGAAAATGACTGACTAAAAGAATATGTCAAATTGAGATCAGGAAGTAAATGTTTTTCTGAGTCAACTTTTTCAATAATTTATATAGAATTATTTATCACATGACCAGATTATTGTAGATGTTTTTAGCTTAAATGGATTGTTTTTATCTGGTTAAATGCATGATTTCTATTTGCTATATTGGAAGTAAAAAAATCAATTCCTCAAAAAGCATTTTAAAAATTATTTTTTGATTGACCCTTGTGTCCATGTGTATGTATACACACACATATATATATACATTTTTTTAATTTGAAAGTTTTTTATGATTAAAAAAAATGTGAATACAATTTGCCGGGATTTTTTCATATGTGTAGTTGCTTGTTATTATTTTTATTCTTATTATAGCACTGACTGTTCAGTCAATTTTACTTAGATAGGGAACCAAATGTAGCTCTTTGTCTTATTATGATAAACATAAACACATTTTGAAACATATTTTTTATTTTATCTTGTAATTTGTAAATAAATATTCTGATGACCTGGAAGGGAAAACTGCACATTATAATGTTAATAAATTTTATTAATCATTCATTAAAGTAGAGACTATCCACTTAATGAATAATATTTTTGTAGTGTCATTTTCACTACATCACTTTTAAGCAAGGTAGGGACTAGTTTCTATCTACTTTTAACAGGTTGTGGAAGGGTATAATAATAAACATATGACCAAAGACATGTGAAAAAGATGTAATCCCCAGGATGCACATTTCATGCTGAACTAGCACTTATCAGTTGGCCCAGATCACATTCTCATACACATGTCTTTATCATTTTTGGGAAATAACTAGTTTAATTAGTAAGTGTCAAACTCACTGCTCTCATAAATTTGACACAAACCACTTGATGGAAGAATATTAATAATTAAAATGAGTCATTCATTAGACTAGAAATTAATCATTTAATGAATAATATTTCTGTAGTGTAATTAAAAGTAAACATTATAATGTTTTTTTTTTTTAATTTAGCCTTATTATAGAATAGTAATTATTGTATATGATGAGTATTTAAATATTAGTAAATTATTAATATATCAAACTGGAAAAGTAATTTTTAATTTTTATTTATTTATTTTTAAGATAATTTTTGTTTTTGTTAGGATATATACAGATTGTATTATGTTCTATTACTAAAATAAATAATAAAATATATCCAAAGCCATTCAAAAATTTGTATTTTTCATGAAAATATTTTTCACCTTTTCTTTGCAGCTGCCTAATTGGAGGGGAGGGACTCTTCCTTTATTGCTCTTTATTGGGGATTGTGGGTGGGTTAAAATGGTTTTTCATATTAAAAAGTTTGTCGACCCTGATCTGGATTGTAAAGCAACATTACTGAACCACTGGTATTATCCTGATGATGTCCCATAAAATTCAAACAAAATCTCAGTGTTATAAAAATAATAAGAAACAACTTCATTTTCAGAACTAAAAAACAGCCTTCATGTCCCTCCCCACTACAAATATAATTTATTTGGTTTCTGCTGAATGTATAAATTATATTATTTTTTGAAAAGAGCTTTACAGTTGCTTTAGCACCCAGAAGTTTTTATTAGTATAAAATTGCATATTTTCTTTCTTTATTTAAAAAAATTGTTTTCAACCATTCTTCACTTTTCATACAACTTCACAATTTATAAAAACTATTAGTAGTAGCATGTGAGTTATCAATCAGATGAGCCATATATTATATAACAGTGACAAAAGAAAAAATTAATCAATAAGGAAAAAAAATGTACATTATTATTATCACAGAATTTACAGCAAGAAACATATTAAATAAATGGATGAGAATATTATAAATAAATTCACAAACTTCTAACTTATTTTCAAAAACTATATGGAGAACATATATCTTTTAAAGAAGAAAGTGATTGTTTAATTTGTTATTGATGGATGAGAATACTATATTTAACAACAAAATTAGTTTATTTAGCAAAGAAATAAAATGTATGTATTTATTTGAATTTATGCCAAGAAATATATTAAAAAAATGTGTAAAAATAAAAAATTCTTTTTGGAATTTTTTTTTAAGAATTTGCATTTGACAAAAACATGCAATTTACTTCTTATGGCTTGTTTGCATTCAATAGTCCTATAACAGTGAATTATTTTTTGTTTGCTTTTATTTAATACAATTCTTGTTATAAGAAGACTGCTTTTTTAGCATTTCATTACTGGCTATATTTAGTTACTAAATATATTACTTTCATGATTTTATTTAATATACTTTTTGCTATCAATTCTAATGAAAAATATGTACATTGTATTTTTTTGCTAAATAAATTATTTTCATTATTTAATATATTATTATGTTATTTATATAATAAGAGCATTACATTTGATTTCTTTAAAATTAGTGTTTTTATGTGATGTGATGCACTGTTACTTTTCCTTATACAGAGTCAAGAATCTCTCAGCAACTATATCCAGAGAAATCTGTTAGTCACTTTACCTTCCCTTTCCATTCCCCATTCTAAGTTTTCTCATAATCTGCTCCATCTCATTTCCACAACATAATTTTTGTCAACTCCATGGCCTTCATATATAAATCCCCCTTATATTTTCTCAAACCCAGTATAAAAACCAATAACCCACTTTCTGTATAATCACTTTGTTCATATTTATTCTTCCAAAACTTCATTATTTGTACCCATTCTGTTTTCAAGCATTTATATTCAATTAACAAATGCCTAATATTTTCTATGTCTTCCTTACACAAATTGCAGACTAAATCACCCATATTTTTCCATTTATGTTTATATTCCTTTGTTGCTAAAGATCCCATTCAAGTCTTAAACAGTAAACTACTTTCCTTGCTATTATCATAAATTAACTCACATCCAATGTTCCGTTTACTTCTATATAAATATTTAAACTTTTTTACTCTCCATACTAGTTCTCAATCTCTCCAACTTCCTATTCTTTATTAATGCAGCCTTTGTACAAGTATACTGATATAAATTCTTTATCCAAATCTTGTGCATATCACATTACCTTTCTCTCCCAACTTGTTGCCTGCCCTTTACTCATGACCCAATTAAATGCTATTTTCACTATTCTTTTATTATTCCTAAACTGCAATCTACTGAACATTTTCATTTTGCTTTTTGCATCTATCATATAAAAACTTGACAATCCCATTTCTCCTTGAATTGCCTCCTTTGCTGTCCACGCATTTGCATCTAATTTATGACTTCCTACTTATCTTTGTACTTTTTCTAAGTAATCTAATACCCCTTTACTAACACATAATGCACCATTGGCATATGTTATCCTTGCTACTGCCACTCCCTTCCATACAATTCTAGCTATATCATATTTATTATATGAAAACACTTAATTTCTTTATCAATCCTTTGCTTCATTTATCAATTTTTTCTCCCATTCATCCAAGCAATTTTTCTGATTACTTAAGATGATTCTCAAATAATCACCACACTTAAGTTTATATCCCACAATAAAAATTCTTCATCTTCTCTTTCCCCAATATTAATCAACATTATATTTGATTTTTCTTTACTAAATTTAATTCCCATCTCTTTACCCATCATTGTGCATGTCCTCAACATAACTTCCATATCTTCTCTTTTTTCTGCACAAAAAGACATCATATGAACTTTGTGGCTCCATCTGATTAGTAGATAACATGCTATAACAGCATCAGCTGAAATTATTAATATGCAACCGATTATAATAACAAGAATTTAGTTTGCAGCATTTTATAATTAAATTTAAGTTAAAACTAGATTAAAGTTTTTAAAAATGATAAAAAATCTGAATTTTTTAAATTTAAAACTTGTTTTATTTTTTATGAAACATTTCCATTTTAATATATTTACCCATTTTTCACCTCATATGTATTGACCATATTGTATGATTATTTTCAAAACTTATTGCTATAATATATATATATAATATGTTATAGTAGATTATTGTATCTTATTAAAATTTGGGGCAACAATAATAAAAAAGTATATTAATAAGTATAGCTCAGGTAGCATGACTTACAAATCTGATTTTGAGGCTCAGTTAACAAGTATTATTATTATAAACAAAATATCAAACATGTTGTTAGCCAAAATATTATGTGTAGTATTTTGAGAGAAGATCAAAAATAATTGTGTGTAATTACTCAATTTGTAGTTTAGCTTACATGACTATTTTAATATATACATATATATATAATTATTTTTGCTCTAGAAAGTAGCAGCTGAAACATAAATCTTTTTTTCTCTCTCTTTTTTAAATAACTACAGTTAAACTTATTCCAAAATAATAATAATAATAATTATAAATCTCTCAGAATTTAATGCCTCAAGTTATTTTTTAATGACATTAGAAACTGTATTCTAAAAAAAAAAATATCTAAATTAAACTTTATATTGCCCTCAAGAAAATAATTGCAATCTTAGTGAAACTTTGATAAGGACTATAAGATATCATATAGGATTACATTAATTATTGGGATTTATTTCAGGACTGGCCACTTACTAATATTTTTATTCATCTGTTGTCTCCTGAATGCCCTTATATGCAGAAAAAAATGAAATAAACATTTGATATTTTTTGCTCCTGTAAATTATCACATTAGCATATAAATATGGTATTTACATTAAAAACAAATTAAAATGTTAAATGTATTTTGTAACACATTCATTTAACATTTTGTATAGTTGAGATGAAAGTATCATTACATATTTGATATCATTGCAAAATAATCTTCATTATTTTAATTTGTTTCCTTGTTGAAATACAATGTCTATATTAAAATGAAGATTTTTGTAGGTTACAAATATAAATGATATATTATCCAGATTCATCCATGTATAATTTATTCAACCAATATATATATACACTGATATTTGCAGTTGGGTCACACTGGATATCAACTGAATAATGATTATTATTCTCCAACAATGCATAATCAGAGAAGCCATTGAGATCCTTAGAAGGTCAAATAGTACTAATAAATGTGATGATACATGTTCTATTGGGAATAATTTTTTAAAAACCATTAATCTAAATAGTTCTGATTTTTATTATTTCTACCTGTTTTCTACTGATCCTTCAATCATTTTTATAATATTCATAATCCAATTGACAGTCAGTGTGACTAATACAAAACACTAGTATATATTTAATATAATTTATTATACACTGATGAACTCAGATAATGATACACATACACACACACATATATATATTTAAACTCAGATTTTCAAGTTCCCTACATCTATTCCTCCATCTTATATAATAAATACACATGACCACATAATCTGAAAAAGATAAATAATCTCCAATATATGTATTTCATGCTGAACCAGCAATTATCATTTGGTTTAGATTATCACCACCCACACACATATATAATCAGTGCTTAGTTTATATTAATATAGCAAATCTTCAAATTTTAATGTACAGGCTTCAATTTTCTCCACCCTCCAACTCTCCAGCCATCCATCTTATTAAAAATCTGATGATGAAACACTTAAAGCCATTATTGATGGCATTATTATTGTTGTACCCATGTTGACCTTAAATCACTTTGACCTCTCATGTATAGGACTTTAATATATCCATTTAAAACTCAGAAGAGGTATGAGCAAAATACAGGATGAATATGTAATATTTAAATACAAGTATATTGTCTTTACTGAATATAATCTAATTAGAAGGGATTTGAACTCAGACTTTCAATCTCTCTACATCTATCCACTCCATTCTATACAACTGATACACATGGACACATATATAACAAAAAGATAAATGATCTCAAATATGTGTATTTTATGCTGAACCAGCACTCATTTATTGCTTCAGATCATCATTTATATAAATATAATCAAGGCTTAGTTTATATTAAGATAGCAAATCTTCAAACTTTAATGAACAGGCTTCAATCTTCTCTCCCTCCAATTCTTCAGCCATTTATCTCATTGAAAATCTGATGATAGAACATTCAAAATTCTTGTTGTTGGTATTATTATTGTCATACCCATGTTAACCTTAAGTCACTCTGACCCCTTATGTATATTCAGCCAATATTCTGTCCATCCCTGTTCTGTGTTTTTAAATGGACACATTAAATTCCTATACATAAGGGATCAGAGAGATTTGAAATCAAAATTGATATAAAAATAATAATAGCACCAACAGGGGCTTTGAGTTTTTCATCATCAGATTTTCAATGAGATGGATGGCTGAAGAATTGGAAAGTGGAGAAGATTGAAACCTGTCAATTAATGTTTGAATATTTGTTATCTTAATATAAACTGAGCCCTGATTGTATATGTGTGAGGAAGATGATGATCTGGACCAGCTGATAAGTGCTGATTCAGCATGAAATACTTATATTGAAGATCATTTACTTTTTTCACAAGTATGTGGTCATATGTATTTGTTATATAAAATAGAGTGGATAGATTGTAGAAGCTGAGTTCAAATCCCTTCTAATTATGTTTGGTATAGACATCTTGTCCACCTCTCTTCTGTGTGTTTAATTAAAGTCCTATACATGAAAGGTCAGAGTGACAAGATCAACATGAGTATGACAATAATAATGATCTCAACAGGGCTTTGAGTGTTTCATCATCAGATTTTCAATGCAATGGATGACTGAAGAATTGAAGGATGGAGAAGTTTGAAGCCTGTCCATTAAAGTATGAAGATTTTTTATTCTAATATAAACTGAGCACTGCTTATATATGAGTGTAGAAAATGATGACTTGGATTAACTCCTGAGTTCTGGTTCAGCACGACATACATATATTTAAGATCATCTATCTTTTCCTGATGTATGTGGACATGTGTATTGATTGAATAGAATAGAGTGAATAGATGTAGGGAGCTTGATAGTCTGATTTTAAACCTCTTATACTTACATTAATTAAGTTTAGTACAGACAATATACTGTGTGTAATCATTAAATCAAAATATTTAAATATAACAACCATACAAATATATTATATTAAAAAAACATAATTAATTAAAAATAGAATCTTAAATCATTAATATGCATTAGAAATGTCAAATATCATAATTTTAAATGTATTTTTAAATCTTGTTTCTAAAGTGTTTCTATTCTCTCATTGGGATTCTTTTTCATTTTTTTAAAAAAAGAAAAAGAAATAAACAAGTTATTTGTCACCACTTCTAGTTTTTTATTTTATTTTATAATTTTTTAACGTTTATTTATTTATAATTGCATTTATCAAACTACAATCTACTTCTAGTTTTAATGTGCTAAATTTATTATCTAGAATTAAATATTTTCATTACTATTATTAGTGTTATAGTTGTTGTTTTGATAGTTTCTTTTATTATCTTTCTATATTGGATATGTGTATATAATTATAATTTATATTTCTGTATACACAATTAATTGAATTTCTATAAGTATTTATCTATTTTTTATAGTTATTTATTTTATAATTTTTTCCTCATATTTGCATAACATTATTTTAAAAATTCTTTTATCTTATAATATTTTTTTATATTTTATTTTTCTATTTGTTAATTCAATTTATTATAAATATGAGTATTTATTTTTCTGTTATTATAAAAACTGTATCCAATTATAATTTGTATTCTCTCATAAATTTAAACAATAAAATCGAACTTCAAACTTAATACTTATTGGGGTGTGAATACAGTTTTAAGAATTATTTGTGTATGTAGTTACTTGCAATATTTATCATATTATTGATGTTTTATCCAGAACTCATCTACCATCTTATGAGCAGTAAAAGTGATTCAATAACTATTTTCAGAGTATTAATAAGCAATCACCCCATGTAGGAACATAAAAATTGTATTAACATCTTTTGCCTATGAAAAACTTTAATTTAATACACACTGGAAGATCCTTATAGAATATAAATGATAAATTATTAAGATAGAATGTTATAAAATCTATAGGATTATTTTTGTCTTCATCATTTATATACTCAATTATAGTTATCGCTTATTTATTAATCAATACCATAAATAATACTCAAGAATAGAAAGAAGTTTAATCCATTATGCTGCTTTTTATATATTTAAATAAATAATATGACGTAATGTAAAATAAAATATCTTTATATAATAGCATATATATATATATTAATAATACAAAAATGTTTTTGACAAATATTGATTTTTGCCCTTTTCAATGTATTGGACTTATTTTACTATTTTTATCTACATTGCACACATAGCAACATTTATCTATTTTATATAAAATCTATCCTAAAACGATACTCATTTAAGGAGTAGTAAAAGTTATTTACTTGCTGTTGAAATTAGTATAATTAGAATCTATTATAAAAACAATATATTTACAAGAAAAAAAAAAGAATCTGTATAAATGTATAGTAATATAATTTTTCATTAATGTATGATTAACTAAGTATTAGTTTCAATACATTGAAAAGGGGAAAAAACATATTTTCCAAAAAAAAAAGCTTTTCTTTATTACTATTGTTGGTTTATATATGTATATACATACAATTATTGCTATGATATAGTGATATTTTATATATTATGTCATATGATTTATTTAAACATAAATAATAAATACATAATTGTTTGATTTATTTTTTGACTAAGTTTGAATATAATTCATTATTTTTATTAATGAATATTATCAAAATTACAATTTTATATATTACTATCATTACAACTAAAATGAATATTATTTCTGTACATTAAATCTATTTATTAAATCTTAACAACCACTATATTAAATGTTTTGCATTACAAATTGATATGAGAAAATAGTAGCAAAATTAGAAAAAAAAGATATTTTAAGGATTTTACAACCAGTTTTTGAATTATTTTGTTTACACTTGCATATTGGAATAAGAGTTTAGTTTGAATTTATTGATAATAATTACTTTAGAATTTAAGTTTCAGATTTAAGCTGTTTTTGCTTCACATATATGAATCATTCCCCCCAGACATATACATAATACCAAACATCATCAAAGTTAATCTAATCATTATATTAAACCAAGTATATTGATTCATAATTAAATTATTTGCCAAAATTAAATTACAAATTTACTGCCAATAATTTCTCCACCAAGGCAGATTTTTCAAATGCAAAGTGACAAATCATTAAACAAATATATTATCTTATTTTTCCACAATTTCAAGTTACATTCCAACTTTATTTAATATCAAAATAATTTTTGAACAAATTAATAGCTT
This sequence comes from Epiperipatus broadwayi, assembly GCA_028023455.1. Classification (NCBI taxonomy): domain Eukaryota; kingdom Metazoa; phylum Onychophora; class Udeonychophora; order Euonychophora; family Peripatidae; genus Epiperipatus; species Epiperipatus broadwayi. Next base: position 8,904,194 of record JAQFVV010012417.1, read on the forward strand.
CAGAATTACAACATTTTATTAATGGAGATTCTTAATTTTTTTTCCATTCTTCTCATAAAAAACAATCTTACTCTGTTCAAATACAATCTTATGGCATGTATTTTTTCATAAACATATAATGCAAAATTAAATTACTTTTACAAATTTGAGTAGGCTAAGGTTGTTTTTTTTGAGAAAAATTAAAAGAAAAAATTAAAAAAAGCTGTTTTAATAAAGATTTATGTTTCTGAAGCTATTAATTTATTTCAAAGTTCTGGAAATAAAAAGAATTGGAATGTGAGTTGAAATTGTGAGACGATAATATATATGTTTTTGTTTTGATATTTTGCATTTGAGAAGTTTGTCTTGGCAGGAAAAGTATTGGTAGCAAATCTGTAACTTAATTTTGATTAATAATTTAAATGTAAATTGATATACTTTGTTTAAAATATATTTTTATAATTAAATTAATTAGAGCATTACCTTAAATTTAATATTCATAAATCAAAAATCATTGGTCTAATTTGGACAGAAATACCTGAAGAAAAAAGTCTAAAAGTTATGTTACTCATTAAGTATTCTATATGTTACTAATGTAAAGAAAGTTTGAATTTTTTTAAAAAAAAAATTTAACTATCAATTAAATTAGATGGTGAAAATAATCAAGCATTTACATAAGATTACAATCTTTTTAGATAATTAAGAATTTAGTGACATAATTAAGATATCCTACCACAATGCAATCAATATTCATTTGATTATAAGCTATTTGAATGTCTTTAAAAACTATTTCTAAAACAAAGATGTTAAAATATTTATATTTTGATCTATTCAATCAGAGTTATATGACATGAAGATTTAAATAACTTATGATTTGAATTCAGTGTATAAATTTATACAGCATATATGAGAAAATTTAAAAGGCCTTGTAACATTCATATAGTTTTATTTGCTTAGAAAGCCATGTGATATTTAATATCAAAAAAATGAACTATATTTTTTTCCTTAGCTGAGGATTTATTCAAGAAGATTGCAATCACAAATGGCAGCAGTTAAACATAATGCATATTTTAACAACAGAATATTCATTTTCATGACATATTTTTGCAAGAGCATGCTGTTATCTTGTTCACTTTACATAGATTTTTTTTCTTCTGATAATCAAATGTTTTGGAATATGAATACAATTTACACAAGGATGGAGTGTAATGAATATGTAATTAAAAGAAAATAAATTCATAATATACCTTTGGTATGTAAATTTATGTGACTATTTTTGTGAGACACACACACATGCATATATATATATATATATATATATATATATATATATTATATATATATATATATATATATATATATATTATGCTAAAAGAAATGTATGTCAATAAGGGTACAACATTCTCATTTATAATAAAGGCAAGTTGAAACATATAATTCTCAACAAAAATGATCATAACAAAATAATTTATAACAAAACAATGTTTCAACCATTATCTTGACTACAAGTGAAGACATATAATATTCAGTTTGTATTTAAACAATGAGGATTGCCAATTCCTCAACAAGCTTTGTGATTAATGCTTAGCCAGAGCCAGCACTTAAAATATCTGTTAGGACCCCCCCCCCCCAAACCCCTGACCATGGTTTCATGTTTTAGCACTCCTCAGAGAGGTCCCAGGGGTCTAAAACCTACCCTGGCACCTCTCTGAGGAGTGCCAAAGCATGAAACCATGGCCAGGGGTTTGGGGGGGGGTTCCTGACAGAGATATTTTAAGTGCTGGCTCTGGCTAAGCATTTATCACAAAACTTGTTGAGGAATTGGCAATCCTCATTGTTTATAACTTACAAGCTTAAGAGATAGGGTCATGTGATCTATGACTTATTTTGACTATTTAAGTTTGTATTTCTTTGTATTCACTATATTGCAATGATTTTATTCCACATAATTTTTTTGTATTTATTTTGAAAATAATATAAAACCTAAAATTAAAATTGCCTAATGTCAAGAACAATTGGAAACCTTATAAAATTAAGAACTTTTGGATTAATATAATAAAATTATAAAAATCCAAAATTGGATTTAAATTAGATTGGTTATTTTATATATAACCCTCCCAAAAAATGCCATTACTTTTGATTTTTCTTTGTAGATCTAAAATATTTGAGAGTTTGTCAATTTTGCTTTAATAATATGCAGTTGGAGTCTGATTTGTCCTATTTAAATACTTAGATTTTTTTAAATAGAAAAACTATTTTATTTTTCAACTTTAAAAAAATCAAGCTTCCAAGAATTAAAGACTTAGAATTTAAATCTTTTAATATGGTTGATTTACTTACCAAGTTTTGTTGAAATCTGTTATCTTTTTATTTATTTATAGTAACTGATAATTTGGTGTAAGGGTTCTTTTATGATTAAAGCAATTATAAAAATATTTTAAATAGTGTTAAAGTACAATATATTTTAAATTCAAATAAACTTTTACAATATTTTTAGATAAATTAGTTTTGCAATACTGAACACAATTTTCTGTTATTAAATTTAAGCAATTATTCTGTGTTTTGAGTATATAATATTTATCTACCCAACTTTATTGTGTAATCATAAGTACTAAATAATATTACTAAAATAAGTGATTGTTGTGATTCTATGTTGTAAATATTTGTGAACCCTTCCCTAGTCATAAATTTTAAATAGTAACTGTTTGTTTAATAAAAAAAACCAATAGATTATAAATAGAATAAATTTTAGATAATGAAATTTAAATAGTTAATGTTAAAATTAATTAAACTGTGCTGCATGGAAACCTATAGTTTAATACTAAGGAACATTTAGGAATTGACTACCTATAAATTATAATTTTAAGAACAGTTGATTAATATGTGTTTTTTCTATTTTATAGATTACCTTTTCTTTGAATTTTTCAATAAGTACATGCAGGTAAGGAAATTAGAATCTTGTTCTATTAGTGACCTGAATAAAGTAACTAATTAGTTAATCATTCCTAAAATACCTGTAGTCTTAATTCTAATAGGGGAAAAAATCAATATTTGTTTTGAAAAAGTAATGTTTATTTGAAGCTCAAAATAATTTAAAATAAATACAAATTGAATTTATTCGTTTTTCAAATAATGCTAATTGTGTACTGTTTTATTGTTTAAAAAGTGAGTCAACATTTAACTGTTTAAAATACATATTAATCAAGCATGCTAATTTCAAAACAAAGCATGAATTAGTTAAACATCTCATATTATTAGAGTTTTATATAAATGTAAATAAAGTATTTTAATTATACATTACTGAATCCTGAATTGTAATTTGGTAATTAATCTGCATTATATATATATGTTTAGATACATTTATTTTTATTTTTTAGCTAAGTAGAAATTATTCCGAGATTTATTTATTCAAATTTTTAGAAAAAAAAAAAAAGATAATGGAATGTTATGGAATTTCATTTAAATAAAAAAAAAAAAATGTATTTGAAATCTTTCTGAAATAAAATGCTTAAAAGTCCAATTAATTTTTAAATAAAAATAAAATTTATTTCAAATTGTCTAGAATCAGTGTTTGCTTATCAAAAAAGATCAATGTTCCTTGCTCATTAAAAGAAACTCTATAGCCCTCTTGTAAGATATCGCATAAAGATTTTTACTTATTTATTTTTAATAAGTAGATAAGATCTAATATATATATATATTAAATCTCATCTAATAAATTAGATTTTATATATTGATATTGTTTAAATGTTGACTGCTTTCAATGAATTTACATATATATATATTATGATGTTGCAATAAATTTATTATAAATATATAATTTTAATAAATGTGTGGTGGTCAATTGAGTTTAATTAGGATTGCATACTTACTACTTTCTGCAAAGGAAGTGTATTCTCCATAGTATATTTTGAAAAATGCGGATCACTATAATAACATTAAATAATCAATCCATGCGCTCCTACTTCATATATTTACTAAAAGTGATTTCTTTGGATATTCTGTAATGTAAAATATCTGTTCTCTAATATTAATTTAATGTCTGAAGGTTCATAAAAGTAGGCATATGGTATATATTATTTTTGAATATTAAATTGTTATGCTACAATTGCAATTTATTTTGTATTTAAACCCGACCATATAATACTAAACATTTTTATGTAAGTATGGATAATTTCAGGCATATTTTAATTTCTTACACTAAATATCAAATTATTTCGTGTGTTGAAAATTATTGTAATCAATGATTAAAAATATTTATTGCTATTTCTAGTATTTCTAAAGTTTAGTACCTACTGAATGAGGATAACTGCTACTGTAATATAAAAAATAATTTTAGCTTTCAAATAAGTCTTTTCAGATGTTGTTGAATTGTAAGTTATCTAAACAAATATGTAATGTTTTAATTATTATTTTTACATACAAATTGCAAATAATATTGTAAAATTTATATTATGCTATTATAGAAAACAAATATTTTGAATTTTGAAATATCTGAAAAAAATTGACTTTAGCTAAAACATGTAGTATAAGCAAGCCTGGATGGTTTATCTAGTCACTTGCAGTACTATTTAAATTATATTAAATGACTTGCACCACAGAAAATAATAAGTATACTTCTGTAATTAAAGTCACTGCCTAAGATATTATTATATTGTTAAACTACATTATTTTCATTTTATTTTGGTAAACCTGGCAGTATTAATTTTTTTAAAAAATATTTCTTTAATATTTCATGATTTGCTCATTTTTAAATTTAAAAGTATTTGTAGCATCTTTAAATATTTGATGTTTTAAAATGTTCCAAAAATTTCAAAAAGTCCTCTGATAGAAGACTATTCTTTATGAGAATCACTGGTGTAGAATTAAAGTTTATTAGAAAATTATATACATATTAATTTTTATAAAATAAAAATCTATTTTAAACATTAACTTTGTTAAGTGCATACTCAATACATAAAGTAATACAGATTAAGGCTATAACCTTGAGACTATGCACCTGAAAAACATCAGTAGGGACCTCTACAAATTTTAACACAAGATGCTCTTGTCTTTTAAATAAATCTTGTGTTAAAATTTGTAGAGATACCTACTGTCGTTTTTCAGGTGCGTGGTCTTAAGATTATAGACTAAATATATATTATTTTAAACATTAACATGAACTAAAATTCGATAGTTATTTTAATTAATTATAAATGTAAATTAATAATACACTCAAGATATTAATAGGCAATATAAAAATTTTTATTGTGTAAAGGATTCATCACTATTAAATATATATTGTAAATATGAATGCAATATTAAAAAAGTTCACAATTTGTTTATATACTATAAAAAAAAAACTAAGGTTATATTTATGTATAGAATATATTTGTATGTCTATGCTTTAAAATTCATGAACTATATTTGCATGAAAATCCACAATATATATTAGTCTCTAAAATAAGCTAATCTAAATGTAAGGATAAAACATAGATTAACATTAACTGAAAAATGATACTTTTGTCATCAATATTATAATCAAATTTTTTATGGTTAGTATTATGGGCACACATCTCACCAATATGTATTGACCTGAAATTATAATGAATTAAAAGCACAATTCATAATTACATCTTAAAAAAATATAAAACCTACCTTATTATATAATGATTTGTTCCTTTTGTGAATTGTATTAGGATTAAACAAATTATGGTTGAAACAATGCCGATATGTTTCCAGTCTATTAATATAAAGTGGATTGTAGCTTTGTCACTTTGAAATCATTGAAGGGTTTGATAATTAAAATTAATTTATTCATTAAAAGATATACTGCTTATCTATAGCATATCTATAATTGTTTAATAAAATTTTAAAAATAAATTGTAATTTGTAATAATATTTTTGGACTATTTCTATCAACTAGTTGAATAGTTAAATGTTTTTTTTTTAAAATTACATATTTTATTTATACATCTTCAAATATATTTAAATGTTAATAATAATACAAGATTGCTATTTACTGGATCAAAATGTTTAAATAATTTAAATTATAATTTTAAATAAATTGTCAGTGTTTATAATGAAATATCACCATATAAGTTGTTTTGTTTATATTTATTAATACAAAAACTGTCAGTATTTCATTTAAAACATTTGTACATATAATAATTTATCAATATTTTAAATATATGGTCAGTATTTATATTAAATTATTAGTATGTGATAATATAAGCTATCAGTAAACGCTGGTATTAGAAGACTATTTTTGAATGTACTGTTGAAATTATAAAATATAACATAAAATTAAAGTTTTATCCTAATGGCATCAAATATAGAGAAATATATATTGGATGAAGTGAATAAAGGTAGAAATTCAATTTCTGACAACACTCAAAGAAGAAAAAGGAAACACAAATAGAACATAGTTTCAACATTTAATAGTAAAGAAGTCAAGAATACAGTAAGTGCAGAAGAAAATTGGAGTTCCCATTATTGAAATAATACAGTGAATAAAGGAAAAGTTTATTCATCACTGCAATAAAATAAAAGAAAGAGAACAAGAGTGCAATGCTGGATTATATTAATTTTTTAACAATAAAAGGACAGTATAACTATATTTACAGCTGAAGAATAACATATTCAAAAAAACTTACAGCAACAGTCAATAAAATTTTCAAATCAAATGAAAGAAGAGATTATAAAGCTGTTTGAATTAAAAGAAAAACCCAAAAGATGATTGAAATTTAAACTGAAAAAAGTTTAAAGCTTAAAGCCAAAACACATTTTTTAATTATTTAATGCACTAAGAAAAGAAACATTTGGGGCAGCTGAAATAAGTCTTGATGAATTTGTACAATGAAGATTAGACCATAATAAAATGTGAGATTCTGATGAATTAGCTTTTGTGGTTTCACATCAAATAACATGTGTTGCTGTGTTGTAAGATGCAGAGGCAAAAAAGAATGATGGCATACACTCACATTTGAGAGTTTAATTTCAATTAAACATTTTCTTACAAACTGCATTATATTAAATCAAATTCACATTGATATGACTATAACTGTTGGCACTGTAGATCTTGATCATCACTTCCATCTATTTGACATTGCAATATGTTTAAATAGAATGATATTTTCTATTTATTTTTCAATTAATTATTGATGACCAAATAAAATATGTGAGCATACTAATTTATTTTATTTAATACCCAATGCCTTTAATGTAATGTAAAATGCATTATTCAAATATTTAATGATAATAAGAATTGAATCATGAGTTGGATACATATATGATGCAGCAATATGAAATGAAAATTGAGTAATTGGTTTTCAAGAGCTTCAGAAAAATGATAAATGACATCAATGCATTATAATTGATTTCAAATTAAAAATATTGTAAAAATCATTACCATTCTTTTATTAAGATATAGTTTCAGAAAAGACAAACAGAAATTTATCATATACATGAAGCTGCAATGGTTTATAACAGATCAAAATTGGTATAAAGGTGCTGCATATAATACTCCTTTTACAAATAAACATTGGATTCTTTTAATTTATTCATCAAATTTCATGAAAGATTATTTCTATCAAGAGTTTTATGAATTAACTCATAAATCTGTAGAAAAGTGGCCTAAAAGATTTTAACCAATAATTGAATGATCAAAACTTCAACTACAATTGAATCACATCAATGAAAAAATTATCAGTGGCCAAGAACAAATGCAAATTCAGCATCAGTAATTTGTGAAAATTCAATATTTTTATTTTATTGAATCAGGAATTTAATTTTCAAAAGAGAAAATATCAACCATATTAGAAATGTGTTGGGACACTTATAACCGATTTAGAACATTTAAAGTTTGAATTGTAAATCTATGGAAAGAAACAAAACTAGATGCATGATGGTATACTTGCCAACTTTTTAAAAGAAATTTATATGTAAGTATATTATATACACTTAGATATGCATTTAAAATATATCAAATCATCTTCACTGGATAAAACATATCTATATATGAGAAACATTAAGAAGAAAGGCCAAAATTAGCAACTCATGTATTTTTAATTTATTATTTAAACATTTTCTACTTTAATATGATATTGTAAATTTCTTTTATATACGTTAATATTTAGTTTTTATTTTGTTAAGTAATGAAAAAATATCATCTAAAAACATATTACTATGATTTTATTGTTATATAAATAATAATAAAAAATTTAAATTCATTGACCAAAAATATATTATTCAAATTCATAAAATTGTAATGACAAAATACTATTTGATATTGACAATTATTTATGCTAATCCAAATATTAATATATATATTGACTGTTTATTTTGTAAAGTACTTAACATTAATTAATAAAAGTACTGACCAAATAAATAGTTATCATTTTGTCCATTTCAAATAATATTTTTCTCCTCACTTTTTATGGGATTACTAGATAATCTTACCAGTGATAATTTAACATGGGAATTGAAGCAGTGTTATTTGGAATTTGTGAATACAAATTTAAAGTGATATTCTAACTAAATAGGATATTTTTACAAAGGCTTTATTGAAAATTATGTTTGGTAGAATAACTTAACTGTCACCATAAATTTAATATTTACAAATTTAAAAATCACCAGTTTGAGCTTCATTTTAAACTATCTCTGGGTTGACTAGTAATACCTGAAGGAGAAAAAAAAATATCACTTGATACTTTGTATTTTATACTATCATGTATATTATTATTGATAACTAAATGTTTTGGAAAGATATAAATAAAGTTTGAAAATTAAAAAAAAAAGTCTTTTAACAATTCAGCTAGTCAGTGGTCCAAAATAAAACTGCAAATAAAATGTCATGGTCACAAACCTTCAGACAAACAATATAGTGTTTAAAACTATTAACCTTTAAATTTAAATAACATAATGATTTAAACACATGCTTATAACAGATTACTGCAGTTTTAATAAATATAGTAATTAGATATTAAAAGTTTGGATAAGTATATATAGTTATAATATTTCATATTTAAGTAAAGATTAGTGTATGCACATGTAATATATTGGCTGATATTTAAAATATATAAACAGATGCTTAAATATATATTTAGAAATAAATTAATATATTTAGTTATAATAAGATTAATATAGATTAATATGTATAATTATATTGGTTAATAAATTACTTATAGCTACAATTAGACATAGTTAGTTTTAATTACAGTAACTAAATAAGTTTAGTTACTTAAATATGTTTAATGTACATTAACAATTTTCTTCTTTATTATTTTATAAAATGTCTTTATTTTTGTAAGTTTGTTTTTGATACATGTTAAAAAATTTCATCATCAGGCAGTGTATATAGAAATATAATAAACTTGATTATTATATTTAAATATATCTAATGTATCTAATAATATTTCTCTTTTTTCTTTATCTTTTTTATCAAAGTATATATAATAAACACAGCCCTATCATGTATATGTAAGTCAAATAGAAAAGTAGTTTCTCCATTTGTCTCTCTCTCTCTCTCTCACACACACACACACACACATATATATATATATATGAAGATAACTCCATAAAATACATTGAATTTTTTGTGAAGATAACTCCAAAAGATTTATAAAAAGGCAACTAAAGTGTTGATATGTAAATCAAATAAAAAATATTGTAATAAATATATTTTATTCTCATTCTATTTCTCACTCTTATTTGAAATAGGAAAAGGAAAACAAAATGAATTAGCTATTAAATAATCTTTTTTATGCATAAGAAGTGAAAATTATTGTTTTTTATTATTCACTTAAAGTAATAGAAAGATTCATTGTAAAATGAAGTATTAAGTTAAAGTAAATAGCTTATTGGTTTCAATCCTAATGCAATTGTCTAACCTATATTTCGTTTCAACTAGTTTTAAAACTGCTATTAGTGAATGGAGCTCTGTAAATGGATAGTTAGAGAAAAATAAGGATATGAACAGCTTATATTATCACTTTTATCATTTCACTTAATGATTCTGAAAAAAGAAAAAATATTGAAGCGAAGAAAAGTTTTTCAGATAGTGGTAAGACATTTTAAAGCCAGAATTGTTATTGCTTTGATATTGTTTTGTTATAAATATTCAAGATAAGTGAAGGTAAAGAATATTTATAAAGTTTTAAAGAAAGATTAAAGAATGGAAGCTATTTTCAAACTTGTTACAAATGATATGATTTTCTTGTACATAAAAGAATGATAAAAATGTAATATTGAAACCTAAATTCTTTAGTGTATAAACTGCATAATATTCTAAAATAATAAAGTATTTAAAATTATTTCTGTAAAAGCTATCTAGAAATAAATATTTCTTTTTTGTAAGTAAAAAGTTATAATGTGAAATTGAAAAGAAAAAAGCATTCAAAATTTTATAGCAATCTTTGAAATGAAAAGTACTCAAGAAAGGGAATTCTTAAAGAAGATGATAATGATTTATTTCATTATTTATTATTTTATTTTTCTTATCAATAAATTATTTTTATTTACAAATGTATTAATTATTATTTTATACATTCACTACAGTAATAATGGAATAAAATATTTTATTATTTCATTAAAAACACATAAATTGTGTACAGCTTATATATAACACTTGTTTTTTTTTAAGTGTCATAGCATCGGCCGGGACGCGAACCCGCAACCCGGGCAACTGCCTGCAAGTGCAAGACAGTCGCGCTGACCTCTCGACCACACTTGTTAATAAAATAAAACAATAAATACTACATACATGACACATGGAATATCTCTCCACCAATAGTCTTGGTAACATGCTCTCTGATGGGTTACATCTGGAGTGTATGGTTACTAAATAAATGAATATTTATAGGAAGTATGAGTTCTAAATAAATAATTCCTAACCTCATATTATTTTACTTATACATTCTATTGCTTTTGTCATCATTGCTGAGAGTTATGACATATTTTTATTTAGGTACTTACAACTGCAGATCACTTTCAAGTGAAGGAAGATTGCATGAATTAGAAGAAGAACTGTCTTATATTAAATGGGACATTATTGGACTTTGTGAAGTTAGAAGAAAAGGTGAAAAGACAATTGATTTAAAAAGTGGACATGTACTCTATTATAAAGGCACAAATATTGGAAATACAAGTGGAGTAGAATTCATTACAAATAAAAAGTGGAAGAACAACATTGTGGAGATTGATAGTTTTTTGGACAGAGTAGCAAGATTAATTATACAACTTATTAGCAGATACCAAATGCAGATAATTCAGGTTTATGCCCCAACAAGTGCTCATAGTAATGAAGTAGTAGAAGATTTTTATATGGATGTACAAAGGCGTTTTGATCAGAGTAAACAACATTTTGTTATGGGAGACTTTAATGATAAAATTGGTAAATAAATGAAAAATGAAAGTGCTGTAGGTAATTTTGGTTATGGTAATAGAAATGAGAGAAGATATAGACTTGTGGAGTTTGCGGAAAAAGAAAAACTTTATATTATGAATTCTTTTTTTGAGAAAAAGGTTGAAAGGAAATGGACATGGAAGCATCCAAATGAAGGTACAGCAGAATTGGATTATATTTTGACTAACAGAAAATACATATTTCAAAATTGTAATGTTCTTAATAAATTTAACACAGAAAGTGATCATCAATTATTAAGGTGTAAGATACATGTTAATGCAAAACTAGAGAGACAAAAATTATTAAGAAAAACAATATTTACAGTTGACATTCCTAATATTCAAAAACATTCTAATGAATTTAAATTAGAACTTACAAATCAGTTTCAAGTATTAGTAGATTTTGAACATGATTCAGATTTGAATGAAATTAATATGAAAATAACTGATACACTTTTAAAAACTGCAACAAAGATAGCTGGTAGAAAAAAGCAGCAATTGACCAATAAAATTTCTACTGAGACTAAAGAATTTATGAAGAAAAGAAGGAATATGAAGATATACAAAAATGATGCATTAAAAAGGATTGAATACCTCAAATTTTGTAAAATGGTGAGGAAAAGAGTTGAAAATGATATAAGAAAGTATGACTGTGAACTAGCAAGGAAATCTGTAGAAGAAAATAGAAGTCTCAAGACTGTAAAACAACATTTTGATATTGGTAGGAAATTTATATCTGCAATAAGAAAAAAAGATGGAATTATTACTAAAAAGAGAGATGACATCATGAAATGGGTTGAAGACTTTTATCAAGAATTATATAGTAATAAAGAACAAGTACATCCTATATCTATTACATCTTCCAAATTGCCCAGAATTTTAAATGAAGAAATGAGACATGCAATTAAATGTATGAAGTAAGGAAAGGCTCCAGGTAATGTTGGAATTATAATTGATATATTAAAAGAAGATATATTTTTTTTTAGCAAAGTTATATACCAAATGTCTAAATGATAAAGATGTACCAGATGATTGGAAGAATGCAGTATTAATATTAATATTTAAGAAAGGGGATAAAGAAGATATTAGAAATTATAGACCTATCAGCTTTTTATCAGTTTTATATAAATTTTTTTACCAAGATAATTACAACTCATCTACAGAGAACATTGGATTTCTACCAACTAAGAGAACAAGCTGGATTTAAAAGTGGTTTTAGTGCAGTAGATCATATTCAGGTATTGAGAGAAGTTATAGAAAGAACAAATAAATATGAGGTGCCATTATGTTTTGGATTTGTAGATTATGAAAAGGCATTTGATTATATAAACATTTCTTCAATGATTAAGGCATTGTCATATTTTAAAGAATATTTATAAAAATGCAACAGCAACAATTAGATTACATAATGATACTGGGAAAGTCAATATTGAGAAGGGCATATGACAGGGTGATTCCATATTTCCAAAACTTTTTACAGCAGTGCTGCAAAAAGTATTTTGTGGATTAAAATGGGAAACTAAAGAAGTGAAAGTAAATGGAGATTATTTAAGTCTTTTAGATTTTGCAGATGATGTAGTTGTTTTTGAAAATAATGCTTTAGAGCTTCAGGAAATGTTGCAGGAGTTATCAGATGAAAGTAAGACTAAAGATAAATGTTAAAAAGACTAATGTAATGTTTACTTGATTTTCTCAAAATATGAAAATAAAGATTGATTATGATGAATTAGAAGAAGTTAACAGCTACAGATACCTTGGTAAGATTATTAATACAGATGGAAACATAATGGATGAAATTAATCATAGCATTAAACTTGGTTGGAGTACTTTTGGTAGAAATAATTTGATACTAAAAGAAAATATGCCTATGTGTTTGAAAAGGAAGGTATTTAACAAATGTGTTTTACCAGTTCTTACTTATGGATCTGAGACTTGGACACTTAATAGAAGAGCAATACAGAGACTTCAGACCACTCAAAGAAGTATGGAGAGATGCATGTTGGGAATAACATGAAGAGATTGAAATCACAATGTATAGATAAGAGAACAAACTGGTATTACTGACCTCATTAAACAAATTAAAAGATTGAAGTGGAGTTGGGCTAAACATATTGCTAGAAGAGATGATAATTGAAATCTTAAACTGGATTTCAAGAGATTGTAAAAGACCCAGAAAGAGATCACATGTTAGATGGATGGATGAAATAAGAAAGTGTGCAGAGGTGATGTGGAGAAGAGAAGCTAAATATCAGAGAAGATGGATTGAACTTGGAGTGACCTTCATCCTGCAGTGGATTGATAATGGTTAATAATGATGATGATGTAATAAATGAAGTTTGATGTCTGTATTCATTCCACAATATACGTAATATACAAATCAATATATATATCAGAATATACCTGGGTCTCATTTTATGTGGTAAATAGGTTCCTCAGAAAACACGCACAAAAGAAATCACACAAAAATAAATGTAACTTACCTTGAAAAATGGAGGATAGGTTCCCGTAATTTTCAGAAATTGGCATAAAAGCAAAGCAACAAGGAAAAATTGCTTTAAAAATCACATTAAAAAAATAACAAAATAAAGTATGACTAATAAAAACTTTTGGTACTCATCTTATAGCTAAAGGCACCACTCTATGGCATGGTTTTCGTGCCAAAACACAAAAATGCTGTTTCCGCAGTCGACACGTTCGAACCCGTGTTTTCTATAATACAACTTTTTGTTGTGCTACAGAATGCAGGCTGCTATGTCACATCACAGTACAGCATGTATGTCGCATAGCTGCAAATACATTTTCCAAATTTGCACAATTTATAAAATAATTACGGCTTGATGAGAGAGTTTGTATTTGAATTGTATTGAAATGTTGTTTTCATTGGATTTTTTTTTATTTTAAACTATTGAAATGTTCAGATTTTTTAAAACAATAATTATAAGACTTTTTACAATGTACTGTATTGAACTTTTATTTGGGAAAATGTTAAATATCTATGTTTTTATTGAGTTGCAATTAGGTAACGTGACAAAGAAGATTCTACCGTCTGTATATTTTTGAAGTAAAAAAGAGCGGTAGGAAAAAAATATCCAGTAAGAAAAGTCCAAATATACAGGTTTTTTTTGTAAATTTAATAAAAAGCAAATATTATAAACATGTTTAATAAGTAAAGAAGACATTTGTATGTGTTTGTTGTTATTTAAAAAAGTTTGAGTTTCTTTTTTCTGTCCGAGTACGGTTACGATTTTGAATTGTTTTATTTTAGCATTACAAACAAACAGAACACTAACCCTAAAACTAACCCTAAACTAACCCTAAACCTAACCCTAAAACTAATCCTAAAACTAACCCTAACCCTAAACCTAACCCTAAACTAACCCTAAAACTAACCCTAAATCTAACCATAACAACTTTTACTTTTATTACAATTATTATTTTTTAGTTAAACAACAACAAAAAAAGTCGTAACACAAGTAAAAAAATATCCGATAGAAAATTGATAAAAAAAAAAAGCCGTAACACAAGTAAAAAAATATCCGATAGAAAATTGATAAAAAAAAGCCGTAACACAATTTAAAAAGTATACGATATAAAAAACACGAATCAAATTGTAATTTGTTGATTTTATTTTACATTTATTATTATCATTTAAATTGTATACATTAATAAAAAATAATATTTAAAAAAGACGATTTTGTTTTGTTTTTATTTTCACATTACAAAAAAGCACAGAAAAATTATTAAAATCAACGGCCCATGAATGTTCATATTTTATAGTTTTAGCGTGAAAATGGCACCATCCAATGGCATCTTTATCTATAATACAAGCACCAAAATTTCAAATATATGAAAAAAAATATAAGACAAACATTTTTTATTAACTACAGTATTTAATTTTACTTTTTTTTTCATACATATTTTAATCATTATTGCTATGCATTCATTTGTGAACTAGTAAGAAATCAGATTCGTGATGTGTTGTACAACTAGTGCCACTTCCAGTCTTGTGCTGTTTCTATATTAAAAAAATGAGATTGCAATCAAAACAAAAACATTAAACATTATCATTAGAAAGATTATTTTCAGTTTATAAAATCAATAAAATCTTCAATATTATTTATTTTAAAAATCTAAAAAAATATTTATTTCTGCTAATATCTAACAAAATATGTTTTAAAAGTTTAAAATTTTTGAATATTTATTGCTATATTTTTATACATATTGTATAAATCTATTATTATTATTTACTCATTAATATAAGTAGGTTATTTACATAGAAGCTAAGATTTTAAATACAACTTCAGGCCATATTAACGTAAGCTGCTAATATAATGTTATATTTTTGAAAAAAAGGATTTCAAGTCAAAATAAGTTATTAATAATTTAAATTTTTTGATATGTAATAGATATAGTGAAATATGAATGATATTAAAAAAACATGAATCACATAACTTCAAAATCGCATTAAAATATTCCACATAAAATGAGACCCAGGTGTACAGTAAAATTCACATAAATTATATTATTTTTAGAAGTACTTTTGACTATACATTTTGTAGTCTTTATCAACTATATAACATTAAATAATCAAGACAACAACACATCACAATACCCATAGTTTAATTCAGATTTTCCACAATTCAGTTATCTTAACATTTGATGACTGCTGATTCATTAACATTTGACTATTTTTTGAAATCAACATAGCCTCAAATTGAACATTGCCACAATAAACGTAAAATAAAAGAGGCTATGTTGATTTTAAGAAATCGACAAATGTTAATGAATCAGCAGTCATCAAATGTTAGATAACAGAATTGTGGGAAATCTGAATTGAACTATGGGTATTGTGAAGGGTTGTCTCATTTTGATTATTTAATGTTATATAGTTGATAAAGTCTACAAGATATATAGTCGAAAGTACTTCTAAAAATAATATAATTTATGTGAATTTTACTGTATTTTGATATATATATATATATATTGATTTACATATTACATATATATATATATATATATATAATATATATATATGAAGGAAACATATCTAACATGGAGTGAAAAGCAAGACAATAATAGCTATAAATTAGTTTAAATAGCAATGGTCAACTTAAAAATAATGAAAATATATTAATTGATTTAATAAAAAAAAAGCCAGAATGCAGCTTTGCTATAATTAATGCTAATGCACCCCCCCTCACACATTGGATAATATTGTGTAAAGAAACTAGTCTTCATGTATGTGCTACAGAATTGACAAACATTTTTCTCTCAATAAATGTTTTAAAAGCATAGGTAATCTACTTTTGCTTAGAGCTTATTATTTAAATAAATTAACATTTATGTGACCATGTGTAAATTATAGCTTGAACCTTTTATGAACCTGATTTTAAATTGGTAAATTACTTGTACAAGTTCAGTGTATATATCATAGGGAAGACAAAGTTTCTCATTTTAAACTACCTGCAACACTGAATTTTATGACTTTGAATACATATATATATATATTGTAATGGTCAGAATCATGTATCTCATTAACACATGGCAGAATTCAAATCCCAGACACGAAACTCAACATTTTAGGAGTGACCTCCCAGAAATCCCAAGTTCAAATCCAAAGTTTCTACTCCACAGCGACACCTATGTAATAATGCATCTGATGCTACTAATAGCATAGTTTCTTGCCAGTGCTGGTGGTCAGGGAGAAGCAAGAGACTCTATATTATAATACATTATTAAGTTCGCTAACTAACTACTATGGATGGTACAAAAAATGTATATATAAGGTGAAATAGACTGGAGTAATGGTGTGGATCACAGAAAATAAATAAATATATTCAAAATAAGTTAGTAAAATTCCATAAGTTTATTTACTTAACAATATAAAGATGGCATTGTCTCTATAAGCCCGACCATGAAGTTAATTCATCAAAATATAGATTTGAAATAAATTTAATGCAGTGCCATTTAGATTTACATTTATGGCTTGTTAATTTATTTATTTACACTTTCTATACCTTGGGTTAATGCAAGATAATATCATAATAATGTGCTTAAGCAAAAGTACAGTTAGGTGAAGAAAGGCTGATTTCAAAATATATTAGGCCTACAGTGAATATAATAAGTGTTTAAATCAATTTATACATTTAATATGGGATAAAAGAACTTATATTGAATTCAAGAATGGTGCAGATGAAAGCTCGCTGAGCTAGAGGCATGAAAGTGATTAAGACATGGGCAATTGAATGAAATATCAACATTTAATATTAAAAGAGATTGGTGGTACCAGTGGAGGTTTAATATACATGATGAAGTGCAATACATTGAAACAGCATTGCTTTTTTGAAATAAAATAAAATGATAAATAAAATAAAGGAGATGGGATGGCATCTTTCCATGGGTCCCATGGGAGGTTTCTTCACAATCAGTCCAAGTCTGGCATCATACCATGAATCTCCGTGGCTAGATAACTTAGGTGTAAAATTCCCAGATATGGCTTTCTGGTACATACACTATCTTGAAAACACAAGAAGGAGAGGGAAATGCCTAAGCTGTAAAGCTCTGAAGAAAATCAAAGCAGGCCTCAAAACAACCCATATGCCTACACCGGTAACACACAATATAAAACATAAACGAATATATAGAAGGGGTAACTAAGTAAGTAAAGGTGCTTAACCAATTCCTAAATAATTTTAAGATGGTCCGCACATTCTGATGATGACTGCAGGATTCAAAACTGTTAAAATAAAGCTTTGATATAAAAATAGTATTGTTAAAGTGTTAAAGAAAGTTGTAAGTGTATGATATATAAAAGCAGAAAACAATACATAAGAAAAGGAAGAAGAAAAAGAAAATTATATTACTTCCATAAGAATATTCATGTTAGTGAAACCGATTGAAAATGGGCTAAGTTTAAATTTTGAAACCAGATACAGATAATTTTTAAAATTATTTTAAAACTATTGTTATAATAAATAAAGCATTTACTTGATTTGATGTTTTAAATACTCAGATATAGATGCATACATGTTTCACTTGATGGTATTACATTAAAATCATTATGTTGCCTTTCTTATATACTTTCTCCTGAATTGAATATAATCAATTTAAAAGACAACTACATATTTAAATTAAAAATTTATTTACATCAAATCGACTTTCATTTAAAATTGAACCATGTAAAGATCTTACAATAATTTAAAAAATATAACTTGATTTACATATCATCTAGAACACCCTCTATTGGCCAATATCAAACCTAACAAATGTTTTCATACTTTCCAATTTTTATTTAATGTTCATTTTCCTCCCAACTTTATTGAACCTTGTGCTAAATTCATGCATTTCCCTTTATTTTCCTGTATATACATTGTCTCATACACTTTCCTTTCTTTATAATTTTTACAATATTTGATCATCTCAATAATCTCTTCACATTTCATAACATGCCCTGTTTCTAAAAAATGGCAAAATGGTCATGACTTAATATTTCTCCTATTTATTGGTAAGGAGCATGACAAAGCAATAAATAGGAGACATATTAAGTCAGGACCATTTTGCCATTTTTTAAAAATAAACATGTTAAGAAATGTGAAGAGAGTATTGAGGTAATCAAATATAAAAATTATAAAGAAAGAAAAGTGTATGAGACAATGTATATACAGGAAAATAAAGAGAAATGCATGAATTTAGTACAAGGTTCAATAAAGTTGGGAGGAAAATGGATGTTAAATAAAAATTGGAAAGTATGAAAAGATTTGTTAGGTTTGAAATTGGCCAATAGAGGGTGTTCTGGATGATATGTAAATCACATCATATCGAACGGGATCTTTAGCAACAAAAGAATATTCATGTAAGTGGAAAAATATTGGTGATTTAGTTTGTAAATTATGGAAGGAAGGAATAGAAAATATTAGGCATCTGTTAATCGAGTGTAAATTCTTGAAAACAGAAAGGGCACATATAATGAAGTTATGAAAGAATAAATATGAAAAAAGTGATTATACAGAAAGTGGATTATTGGTTTTTATGCTGGGTTTGGGAAAAGATAAGGGGGATTTAGATATAAAGGCCATAGAGTTGACAAAGATTATGTTGTGGAAATGGGATGGAGCAGAATATGGGAAAACTTAAGACTGGGGAATGGAAAATAAAGTGGCTAACAGGTTTCTCTGGGCACAATTGTTGAGAAATTTTTGACTCCGTTTAAGGAAAAGCTACAGTACATCACATCACATCACATAATATTTTTCAAATTATTGTAAGATTTTGACAAGGTTTAATTTTGAACAAAAGTCGATTTGATGTAAATCATTTTTTTAATTTAAATATGTAGTTGTCTTTTAAATTGATTATATTCAGTTCAGAAGAAAATACATACATGTATATATATACACAAACACAAATACATCATAGAGGGTTATTACAAAATATATATAAATGAATTCTTAGTTTTACATTTCACTAACATATGGTAGTTATTGATAAGCACAAATTTGAGAATTTAAGATTTGCGAAACTTATTTTGGGAAAAATACATTATTAAAATTTTTATTGAAATTATTATTTGGAAATATGACAGATGATAGGCAACAGGGAGACATTTTTTGACATTTTGTGGAGTTGTTTCAAAAGTACTATTTGTTCAACTCTTTTATAATCTGAATAGGCTGAGTATGTAAATCAATATACTTACAAACATAATTAATCAAAAAAATGCTCAGAATGTTATAAAAGACCTGTAGCAGACACTTTGATATCTCCAATATCTGTAAATTTTGTCTTCTTTTTTGTACAATAATTTTATGAATCTATATAAATTTAAAAAAATACTTTTGATAAATCAATTAAATTATTACAACTCTTCATAGATATAGATGTGCATATTTTTAATGATATATTAAGTATGTTTAATTATTTTGGGTTCTATACTGATGATGATTTTTAAACATAGTTATATATTAATAGTACATTTTTAAAAAAAATATTTGAATCACAAATCTTGATATATAGATTGAAATAATTATAATAAATATAAACTCAAAGTTAAATCCATGGATTAATGCTCATAATTATAATGAATATAAATAATGAAGTGTAGTTTAAATTAGATATAGATTAGAATATTATGTTGCAATTATAGAAACATTTATATTTTATAGATATTACTTAAGTAGATTCTTAAAATTAGATTAATTTATTTTATTTATAATAAATTCATTTAATGTTAATTAAACCAAGATGTATATTAGCACGCTTTCTTATAATATTAATTTAAAATGTAAAAAAATGTTTTATTTACCAAGATAACATCACTTGATAATACTACTTCTCATTTCTCTATTCTAATGCTATTTCTTGTAAGTTTAGATTATAACTACATTGATTTCAATTTTAAATCTCAAGTTCATATAGATAGAAGCAAATGTAAAAACTGATTGCAGATGAGAAATAAATTGCATTACTAGCCTATGACCATTAATTACTCAAGTTGACAGTAGCAAGATAAATATTTTTGACAATTTATTTCTGTATAACTTGAAAAAACTTGGGAGTGATCATTATTTTCACATGCTTTATTAATGATTTCAGATTTTAAACTTGTGTAAAATTTGAATTTAGTTAAGTGTTAGGCTTAGAATGTTTTTAGTCAATCATTGTGCATCAATTCTATTTAGTTATCTAATTACTGATTAGTAAATGGGATTTACATATTTTTAAATAAAAAATAAAATATAAAGGAAAAAACTGTTAAAGCCCTCACCAGCTGATAGTTGTCCAGTTTAATGAATAAACATCACATGATCATTATTTCTTATGCTAGCACATTACTGTTATTAAAACAGGCAAAACTCTCCACACAGTAGTGCCACTCAGTGCCAACCAAAGTAATCAATTGATACCAGAAGGCTTGTGCATAAAATCCCCATCTAGTGCCTATGCATCCATTATCCCCATACTAATTTCTGGCTTGTGGACTTCATCAGTGAGGAGCTTTGGATCTGAGAGCATTGTACCTAGATCTTAGGATCTAATACAACCCTCCAGCAGCCACATTTTATCTCTACTTAACCACAAAACTATGAGATAAAATTGAAAACACAATAATATTTTCAATCTAAGCTCAATAGCTTATATAGTCATATGGGTCTGAACTCAGTTCAGTACCCATACCTTTTAGTGTCTTTGGCTCTTTAACAACCATAGCTACCATTATCCTATTAGACAGGATTGGTGTTAAACCACTAAGCATCACTTGATCACCATTTCTTAGATAATGGTAGCTATGGTTGTTAAATAGCCAAAGACACCAAAATGTATGGGTACTGAACTGAGTTTAGATCCATATGATTATATAAGCTATTGAGCTTAGATTGAAAATATTATTGTGTTTTTAATTTTATTCTCATAGTTTTGTAGTTAAGTAGAGATAAAATGTGGCTGCTGGAGGGTTGCCTTAGATTCTAAGATCTAGGTGCAGTGTTCTCAGATCCAAAGCTCCTCACTGACAAAGGCCACAAGCCAGAAACTAGTCTGGGGATATTGGATGAATACACACTAGATGGGGATTTTATGCACAAGCTTTCTAGCATCCATTCATTACTCTTGTTGGCACTGAGTGGCACAACTGTATGGAGAGTTTTGCCTGTTTAATAACAGTTATGTACTAGTATAAGAAATGGTGATCATGTGATGCTTAGTGGTTTAACACCAATCATGTCTAATAGGATAATCAGGGATATGGTTGTTAAAGAGCCA
Organism: Epiperipatus broadwayi; assembly: GCA_028023455.1. Lineage (NCBI taxonomy): Eukaryota > Metazoa > Onychophora > Udeonychophora > Euonychophora > Peripatidae > Epiperipatus > Epiperipatus broadwayi. The sequence goes on from JAQFVV010012417.1 coordinate 8,926,313, forward strand.
AAGACATCAAAATGTATGGGTACTGAACTGAGTTCAGACCCATATGATTATATAAGCTATTGAGCTTAGATTGAAAATATTATTGTTTTCAATTTTCTCATAGTTTTGTAGTTACAAAGAGATAAAAGGTGGCTGCTGGAGGGTTGCATTAGATCCTAAGATCTAGGTGCAGTGCTCTCAGATCCAAAGCTCCTCATTGATGAAGTCCACAAGCCAGAAACTAGTCTGGGGATATTGGATGAGTAGGCACTAGATGGGGATTTTATGCACAAGCCTTCTGGCATCCATTGATTACTCTGTTTGGCACTGAGTGGCATGGAGAGTTTTGCTTGTTTAAGAACATTGTTACTGTGTTTTCTTGAGTGTCAACTTATTCCCCCAAGTTACTGCTGACATCAGGTTGGATTGTCAGGAACACCTGTGCAAGAAATTAGTTAATTTTTTTCATCAAACTTTTGAGACATTAAAAATTTCTATAGAGGGCATAGGTAAATAATATTTGCAGTATTACATACATATGTGACTTAATAATAATTAATTATCAATTAAATAATTAAATTTTCTCCATCTATACAATTTTGTAGGTTTTTTTTTTTTATAAATGTGATATATAAATTATAAATCTAAAATTAATATCAATATCTTCCTAATATATGTAGGTTCATATAGTTCTTATATAATAGACTCCTCTCTCCTTGCAACAAGCACTAAAATTCACAAATATTAGTGAACTACATATTATATGCATTTTTAACACAGCCACATATACAATAGAGATTTTTTTATTAATGTATATATAACAATACATATAGTACAATTGCATTAGTAAATAATTAGTGCAATACTTATTCAAAAACCGAATTTAAAAAAAAAACCCGAACTCAATAAATAAGTATAAATTACAAAACGTAATTTCAATGAACTGCTGTGTTTAATTCATGATTAATGCTTTGATCAAAAATCTTTTTCATATGTTTAATTTTTAAATTTTAAATTAAAACAATTTTTTATTGATACTAGATATTTTAAGAATAAAAAAAAGGAAATCACTTTTTAAACTGGTCTACATTTTAAACAAGAAAGTAAAAAAAAAAAAAAAAGAAAATGGTTAATCAGTAAAAGTTATTAATTATTGATGTACAAAAATATCATATCTGCATAAAAATAATCATATATAATATTGGATTATATTACTATCTTTTAAATATTTATATAAAATACTTTAATACATAAAAGTGTTTTCATCTATAAAATTATTAGCCGAGAGGTCATCGCAGCAGCCTTGCAAGCAAGTAGTTGGTTGCAGATGTTTGTGGGTTCGCCTCCTGTCCGATGCTATAACATATGAAAAAATATATATATATTTATTAATTGAAAAAAAATATTGCATTGAAGTTTCAACCAAATATTAATGGTCATCTTCAGAAATAACTATGATATATATATATATAATTAAACTATTATACAAATGTCAAACTAAAATAGCATTAACAATATTTTCTACTCTAACTCTGATATTATTAAACAATGCAGAAACAAAATCATGATGGAAATAGTCCAACATATCACATCTTATTTTTTTTGTTTGTTTTATACTATAATTTTTTAAATAAATCCTAGATATAATAAAATATCTTTATCTAACAACAAAATGATATATGACAATAGCTGTAATTTTTTAAATGCATCTATCAATCAACATTTAGTCTCTTTAAAATAAGTTATTAACTAGATAGAAAGACCAATTAGTTGTAGATATAATTGAAATTTATTATTATACTGTAATTCTATAATTTTAATTAATCATGAATTAAAAAAATAAAATAACAGGAATTAAATATATACATATAAAATTTTTCTCTTTTAAATCACAAAGCAATTTTTGGACACTGTATGTAGTATAAAACAAGACTCTACATTATTTAATAATATTAAGCTTATACAAAGGAAGTTTTAGTTAAATTGTTGCTAAATTTTTATTTAAGCTTTAAGATTATATTGAACTTTGTTAATATATTAAATAGAGATTGACTTGTTATAATTGTTAGAGTCTTAACTGATTTCCTGAGCTACTGATGTATGTCTAGCAAAAAGTTAATTGATTTCTTTTCATCCATTGTTGTTGTTTGAAACATCAGAAAACATATATATATATAGAGAGAGAGAGTGTAGTTAATTAACGTTAGCATTATTAAATATGTTTGTGGTATTTAATTTTATATATATAAAGTGTTAATTTTAGAGTCTTCTCCTGTAAATTTTACAAGATGCTTTTAGTACCCAAGCCTGCCATTACCATGATCTGCAGTGTGAATCTATTCATTTTAAAATTTGGATTTTTTTTGGGGGGGGGGGGGGCAAGGGTTCTAGACAATTTTAATATTTTTCTTCTAGATAGCTATTTCATAGATAAACCAAACATTTTTTTCAATAATTGCTTAGTAAATTCAATCTTTATTTACTCTTAATTAAAAACTAAAAATAATAATGTTTAAAAATTTTTCACACACAAGATAGTTAGCTAATGTAAAAATATCTTTACATTTATTATTCTTTATTACAGAGTTATTGGAGAGAAAATTTGTTTTAGGGTAAATATATTGTTTTTTTTTTCCATGTGTCACAGCATCAGCCGGGAAGCGAACCCGCAACCCGGGCAACTGCTTACATCGCGCTGACCTCTCGACCACCAATGCTTGACAATATGTTGTTTTATTGATAAATATAAAAAAGGCCTTTAAAGTGCTTTGTTTGGAATATAACTTTATATAAAGTAGAAACATGGACAATTTAAAAAAAAATAAGAGGATTTAAAAATATGAATTTAGAATTAAATACAAAGGACAAAAAATATAAAATTAGAAAAATTAACATGTTCATAAAAGGAAATAAATATTATTTCAAAGCATAAAAAAAAACAATTTTGGGAATGTATTTAAAAACAAAGAAGCTATGATCTATGTATTAGAAAGACTATATAAAGTACAATAGAAAGAGTTAGAAGAAGAAAAAAATGCACTAATGATCTTAAAGAAAAAAAGTTATGATTAATTCAAAATATGACAAAAAAAAAAAAAAGGCTTGGAGAGAGTAGTCTGGTTTGGTATGAGAGACCTGTTTTGTTTTTTTTTGTAAATGATATCAATGACTCATACAAATCAATACATTAAACTATTAATTTATAATCTGCTGAAAATGATAAATAATGATAATTTTCACTACTGCTTTAAAATAAAACCTTTTTTTTTTTTTTTTATCATTTTCTCATCTTTTGAACAAAAACAAATGTCTATTTAAATGTAAAATGCATTTCAATGTCTAAACGATACTCAAGAAAATGGAGTGACCAGACATTCTAAGACAGTATTAAGTTAAATATATATAGATGTACACATGTAGATATAGTGTATACAGAATCTATAATAAAAAAATAGCTATTAGTTATACCTTTATCTTACATAAAAATGAACTTATTTTCTTATACCTTTATCTTACATAAAAATGAACTTATTTTCTTTAAAATATTAAAAGCAAAATAAAAAATATATTTAAAATTAAAAGTAGATAGCTTAAAAATTATTTCCTATAATTTATTAAAAATCTAAACTATTCTCACAAGATTTCCCTTTTTATTTTCGGGTATAAATGTTGCTTTATACACTGTAACATTATATTTTCTTTTATTTTCTAATGAACTATAACTTATTTTGATTAGATAAATTCTATTGATTTCTTAGAAATTTTATGTACAGAGAGCAATTCTTTTAGCTTATTATTTATAAATGGAGCTGCAAATTATTATTAAAGAATATTGTTTAACTAAAAGTAAAATAAAATTAAAAGTTAAGCCCCCAAAAATTAAACATTATCTGTATATATTTATATTAGGAAAATTAGTAAAAGAGTTTACTGAAATTTTAGTACTATTTTATAATAATGATAATGATGTTTTAATGAAAGTATTTAAAAACTGTAAGACAAATACAAGTCTTGGATATAGTGATACAGTTGAGGAACTAAAAAATTGTGATGGACATAGCTTATTTAAAATTCATGAAAAGAAAATGGAGAGTATAAAGAATGAATTGTTAGTATGAATCTACATATTTGAAGACAAGATGAATATCATTTATGACATTAATTTACATGATTTTTAATAGCATTGACAAAATGTTGATATAGATAGTAAGTAAATCATATGAGTAGATATTAAATTAATTAATGTTTTACAGATTATGTTTGATTATTCAGATTAGGTGAGTAGTTTGAAATTAGTAAAAATTAGAGACACAAAATTTAATTTCATTAAGCATTTTCATCTCAAATTTGGAAAGTATTTATAAATAGCACCAAATAAAAGTGTAACAAATATCATAATATAAAATGAGCATCAATGACTTGAGATATGCAAATGATACAGTAACTAATTAATAAAATTTCAAAGCAATCTCAGAGATTCTAAATAAAGAAACAAAAAAATATAAAATAAAAACGATTGTGCTTAAGAAATAAATAAAGATAAAAATTAATGTAGTTGAATTGGAAAAGTAAGTTTTGCACATTTTAAATGCAAAATCATTAGTGATCTAAGTTTCCAAAAGAAATAAAATGTAAAATTAGTCAGGGCAAGAATATATTTTCAGTCACGAATAAAACTAAGATAAGCATTGAATCAAAAACTTAAATTAGATGTTGGAGAGGCATAGTTTGTAAGAAACTTAAAGTTTCAGAGATATGCTTCTGAAAATTACCAAAGTTTGCATAAATACATAAAGTTTACAGTTCAAAATTATATTTAAAAAATGAATAGAAGAGTCTATTAGGATATATATTACTCTGGTTGGCACTGAGTGGCACTACTGTATGGAGAGTTTTGCATGCTTAATATATAAAATATGTGTCAAATGATTAATGACTCAAAACTAAAAGTATTATTAGTTTGCAAAAGTCCATATATCATGGAGATGACTTCATTTCAGTCAGTCTTTTGGTGAAGAAAAAATAAAACTGGAAAATATTGGGGGAAAAATATTATTCATTCACTAAATTTAAGGTTTCTCATAAAAACTGTATTTATTTTTCATCCTAATTTTAATTTTACAGTCAGTAGTGATCAAAATATAGTTTAACAATTTTAAAATTCTAAGTATTTAAAATGATTATTTTAATTTTACATTTTATTGCATAAACTTTTACCTGCACCTTCATTCACACCCACATATATATTTATGCAATATAATAATTTTACACAAAATGATCTATAACATCAAATTGATTTCTGGCATGATCATGAGACTTTTCGTTCTTTAGTATATTGATAGAGAAATAGAATCAAGAGCTAAACCTTTCTAAATTATCAGTTAAACAAAAAGATTCAGTTTTGTCAATTGAATGTTACGATTGTGCTCAATCTGCATTTTGAGCATTAAACTTCAGATAAACATTTCAATCAAATAACTATACAAGAATGATGTTTTAGACCTAAACAGAAACTTTGAAGCTACAAATTAATCACTTTTTAAGCAATAATTATTGAGAATTTTCCAAAGTTTAACAACAAGCTTTCAGATTATACTTGAATCATTCATTACTAATCAAGACCTAAAATTCAATCAAAAGAAGCAGGATCCAACTAGTATCAACAAATAAAAATCATTGTGAACCCTGAAGGACTTTGGTTGGTGGGTTTAGCAGCTGCTGTGAACATTTTCAGACCCAGAAGTCTGATGATGGTCAAGGGTGGATGTTCAGCTCCATTGACCTCAGGGTGCAAGATGATATGGACAAATGATTTACTCTCATGGTATGCAAGTAAATCTGGCTTGATTTCAAGACTACATGAATTAAATGTTGTATTGGTGGGTGTGAGTTTGCACTCCTTTTCCTCAAGTGTGGTGATAGTGGTCATAAGGGTCTTGGTTCATTTGAGGGGATGGTCGACGATCATTGTCTAACCTGGGAATACCTGCCAGAAGGGTGAATGTCACTACCTTCACATGGACTTCACCATGAAGGGCTACTGCACCCCTTGATGGATTATTTGATAGGTCAGTGTTGATTTGCACTCACTATCATTAGGTTTCATTTGTTAGCTTTAAATTTAGTGCATTTGTAAAGTGGTTGGTCTGTTTTGAGCCACCACCATTTTTTTTGTAACATTGATGGAGTTCTGTTTTGTGGGCATGGGTCTGCACTCCCCTCCTTTTCTTCAGGGGTGGCTGGTTGTAGACATTAGGTATCTGGTTTATGGTGTGGGCTGTTAACAATTTTGCCACTGCCCAGAACACCTGCCAGGAGCTACATGGTCAAAGTTGGTGCTATTCCTGCTCTGGTTGGCTGCTGTGTCCCCTGATAGGCTGGTTTTGGGCAATGTCAATCTGTCTCTTTACTTATTACTTCTTAGTTTTAGACTGATTGTGGTCCCTGATCATTTAGACTGCTAATTGGGAGGCAGAGGTATTCAGAATGTTCTTGACATGGCTCGGCTGTGGTTCGAGAGTTTATTGCTTGGTGAACTTGGGCCTTGGACCTCGCTGCCTGTTGTGATGGTTGGCACAATGCTGGACTTCACCTATTAAGCTGAAGCATTTGAGTCTTCACTTCAGGGCCCCAGGGATGGGACCATTGGATGATGGTTAACTTCTTGACAGCCAGGCCATGTGGATCCACGTACAGATACACATTAATCACATTACAGCAATTTTTATGGATGTAACTATTTTTGAACATATGTACATTTTACCTTGTTACATTGAATCACTGTGTAATCTTCAATGGGTAAGTGTACCCAAAATTTTTGTAATCTTTTATTAATAAAGGTTACTTTGAGAAAAAAAAAGAATATTACTTACTAAAAAATAAAGAGTACACATCTAGATTTAATATAATTGAAATATATTGTATATTTTGTTTGCACTAATGAAAAAACAATATTATGATTATACTTTTCTCTTAACATTATATTTTAAAGCATAAGTTACGTTTTATTTGTATTATATATTTAAAGAATTTATATTTTTACATTTTTACTACTCTCACATTTTAAATGTAATTGTTTGTGCCTAAAATAAGTTCTGTTACCTCTAACGTTTAATAATTAATTGCAGGAGTACTAGTCAGTGATACCGTGATAGTGTTAACATGTGTTGCTAAATAATTATTATAAAAGAAATCACGTTGCTCTCTAACTTGTATATATATAAGCCTTATTATTTTGGATGAATAATAGTTAGAATCTCTCTTAATATGCATGATGTTAATTACGATAGACAAGTGACTATTTATATTTTTAAGATTATAATATATTAACTTTTTAAAAAATATAAAATGATTCATTAAATAATATTAACTAAAAAAATTATCAAAAAAAAAAAAATGTTTTAAATATATATGAGAGGAAATTTGAAAAACAAAGAATACTTTGACCTCTGGAGTCCATCAGCTATCATTCCCCTAAACCCCACAGGGGAAAAATATGTTCCATATTCTTATTAATCTGTAAGTATTTAAATATTATTAAATGCTATGTTACAAGAATAATTTAGACTATTATTCTAATAGTAAAAATATTCAAATAATTTACTAAAAATATATTAACTTACATTAGTTTGATAATGCACTGAATTCACTAATACAGTACATACTCAAATAATATCACACTAACACAAACACATTGCAGAATGGCTTCATTAAAAATACTTCTATTTTCCATTACTGTGGTACATCCTATTTCAAAGATTGTTGATTTAAATTACAGTATTATAAAGGTAAAAATTTAATATTCATTAAATAAATAATGATTGCCAAAGATAATATATATTACAATTAAAATATACTAAAAAAATATAATGTTAATTTTAAAACTTTAATTATTATAGAAAGGAAAAAAATACTAGATAGAGTATTTTATAGTATATTTAGCATGAGAGAGAATCATAAATAAAACTGAATGAATACTATGTATTGAAGAGAACAGTATAGAAATGTTAAGATAGAGATGTTAAGATAGAGTAAGATTATGTAATGTATTGTTTTTAAAACAAAATTAATCATTAAAATAAGTTTAGGAATTATTTATATATAATTGAAGATGTTTTTTTTTTTTTTTTTTTAAAAAAAAAGCAATCACAACAATAACAAAAAATATATTTAGATGAAAATGAACCCCAATGGTATAAATATAGTTAAGGATTAACTAAAAGCGAGAATTTCATCCAAAATTAACTGTAATGCCAATTTTGAACTCAAATTTCAATTTCCAGCTTTGGATAAGATAAGTCATTGTATAAAGAAAAGATAAGTCTTATTGTAAAAAAAGTCAAAGATTCTGAAAAAAAAAACACAATAAATATAAAGAAAGTATATGCAAAAATATTGAGTTAAATCAGCAAAATGACTTTAGAAAAATTTCAGGTGCAAGAAATTAGAAGTAATTAAATTAAACTTTTTAAAGAAAAGATAATACTTAGTTTATTAGTTAGGTAAATTAACATTAATTTATTAAACATTTTAAAAAAAAATCAGCATTCAAATATTAATGAATGAGTTTCTTTGTACAAAGTATGATGATCATGCAATTTGATACTTAGAAGATCAGTAGACATTTGAACACTGAAAGTGACAAGAGTTAAGTTATTATCCTTAGCTCTGAAGTTCATCTATAAATTAGAAGTCAGGTGAGAAAATATTGAAATTTTATTATATACTGATTATTTAATATAGTTATAATATTTTTCATTGTTAATATTATAAAAAACATTTTAAAAGTATGTCTGAAAAATGAAAATAAAACAAAAAATATAAATTATACAAAATACACCAAAAACATAATACAAACAGAAATAATTTTATGTATTTTATCCAATACTGTTGATTCTCTACAATGACATTGTCTTTATTGCAATAAAATATAAAACTTCTGGCTTTTAAAGTTATTAAATTAGAAATGTTTTGAATTTTAATCAATATATTTAAATGCTAAACTAAATTTACACAAGTCAGAGTTCAAATCCTCTATATTTACAATTAAGTTTCAGGTATAAGAATGCCAGTATTTCAAATTGTACACATTAAGCCTGAAATCTGCCCATCCTTCTTCTATGTATTTAAAAGAATACTGTCCTATATGTGAGGGGTCAGAGTGACTTGTGGTCAACATGGGCATAACAACAATATTGGCATCAGAATGGGATTTGGGCATTCTATCATCAGATGTTTAATGATATGGTTGGCTGAAAAGTTGGAGGTTGGAGTAGATTGAAACCTGTCCATTAAAGTATAAAGATTTGCTATCTTAATATAAACTGAGCATTGATTATATATATATGTATGGCAGATGATAATCTGGGTCAACTGATGAGTGCTGGTTCAGTACAAAATACATATATTGGTGATTATTTATCTCTTCTACATGTGTGCGGTCATGTGTACCAGTAGTATGAGATAGTGTGGATAGTTGAGAGTTTCTTGAAAGTCTGAGTTCAAATCCCCTATATTTACAATTAAGTTCTAGATATAAGAATGCCTATATTTAAAATTTTACAAAAGTATTGAGAAATTTGTTCTTGATTATCTTAAATGAGGAAAAATTCCAGTTAATGGCAGCATATTTTCAGATTTTTTCAAAAAGTTACTGCCCATGTAAGCATGAAAAAAAAAACTTCTAATATTTCATATAGAAACAATTCTACAATTTTGAATGAAATTAAAATCATAACTATGTTAAAAACAAATAAATGTAACAAAAACCATAAGTTTGTTTGCAATCTGAAAAAAGTTTGTTTCATCTGAATTCAGACCACTAGGTCATGATAATGGCAGATACGTATGATTATAATTATTCAAAGAATAGTGACATCTTTATTGAAGAAAATTCTGTGAAGTATATTGATTTCCTGAATTTCAATATTCCAGGACATTTTAAATAAAGATCAATATACCAATAATATTTAATTGAGGTTAAGTCAATAAATTATTCTATATTTTGAAATTTTTTTTACAGATAAAATATCTAAAAATAGAATTTATGATAGATTTTTGGATCACTGTTAGATTTATCTCTCAGTATGATTATTATTTATTTTTTTCAAACTTGAAATTATAATCTTAACAAAAGTTATGCCAAGTATGGATAATTATTTATCTTGATAACATAATGGATTAATACCTAGATTAATAAGTTATGAAAAGTTTTATTTTAAAGTAGTTATTCTAAAAATAAATTTTCAAAATGCAGAAAAATTTATTGATATAATTTCAGTTTAATACACAGTTGATACACAAGTATCCTAAATTTCTAATGATTAAATGCAAAAAGAAAAAAAAATTAATTTCCTTGACAGAATTCTTTTAAAAAAAACACACACACACTCATAATATAATTATAATTCCATTTTCCTATCATGCTTATGGTCTGAAATTTAAATCCAGGTGAATTTAGAAACTTTTTTTTCAAGTTCCAAGAAAGTTTAATATGTTTATTTTAAGTAATTGACTCATAATTATCTTAGCTAGCCACATAGATATTGATAATATGCTATTTTTAGCTAGAGGTTAAATTAATAATAGAATAAACTCTAATTATCTACTGAAGACTAGTCAATTGAATAATATGGGGTTTTAAACTGTTACTCACCTGTGTCAATTGGTTAGGGAGAGTTTGAAAGATTTAATCCTATTTGTTTTGTCTCGTAACTAAAGATCTGATTACTCATTTACTAGTCAATAATAGTTAACTGAGTTGATCATAGATCATCTTCCTGAAAAAAAATTTAGTCTTTATTAGAAATTTAAAAAAATTTCAAGTTTATTCAGCTCACATTTGAACTCATATTCTAGACATTTAAGGCAGATGCATTATTGTTGCATTATGAAGCCTTTGAAAAAGAAAATTCAGACAATGAAATAATTTTCTGATGAATAAAAAAATTCATGAAACAAAAATCTTCAACATTGATATGTGTCTTTCTGCTTATTAATACTTTAAAATGTATCAACACTAAAATGAGGTCCAAAGTAATTTCAAAAATATGTATACAAAATTTACTTAAGATAAATATTATTTTAAAAAATATATAAATTAATAGATTTAATATTTTTAATTAAAAAAAACACTTTTTATTTCTTTTGTATTATTAAATAATATTTTTGATTTCACATTGATATATATTTAGTATATAGTTTTAACGTGATATTAATACTTTTTGAAGAAAAATAAATAAAGAGAAAAATAAGCCATTTAAATAGATCATTCTTTTTCAATGTAAACAAAAGTGAATGGAATCAACAAACTTAGTATTTTAATAAATAAATACTATTTACATTCAAGCCAAATCTGATTAAATTGTTGTCACTTTAAAATATTTTAACGTGCAATAGATTGTTGCTTACATGGATAATATTTAATTTTGTTACCATTACTAAATCACGAACAATAACTGCGCAAAAAAGATAGAATACAACAATTTCAGTCAGTGAGCCAGACTGATTTTTTTTCGTCTCATTTTTATCAAGTCAGCCATTTTGTTATTGAACTAATTTCTCATATGTGTGTATACATATTTATATAAACAAAATATTTACTAAAAAATCAAAGCATAATAATATTAAGGCACCCTTCCCCCATCTTGATTAAGGGGTGGCGGAATAGATATTTCCTACATTAATTAATTTTTTTGCGTGTATACGAGTATTCATTTGCAATATATAAGTGTATATATGCATTATATAAATATTTAATGTTTTTAATATTTTAACTAACTTTAAAAACAATAACTAGTAGTAATTTTCTAAAGTCATTAATCCTTTTCAGAAAAGAGTATAAATGATTACAAATGTGTTTCTGAGGTCCATATAAAGTGAAGAATCCATTAAAGACTGGTTAGTTTTAAAATGGTACATTAAGAAATAATTGAATGTATCAGAAATTCTTAGTTTGATTGATGGTTAACAGCAGAAATTACTTGCTCGAACACTTTTAGAAAAAAAAAAAAAACTGATTTACAACTGACTTTTTTTTATATATATTACTTTTTTTTTTCTTGCAGATAAAAACACCAATAACAAAAATTATATTAAAGCTAAAAATATTTGATACTATTAATAATTATAAGTGATACGTAGACTTTTTGTAATTATAAATAAAACAATTAAAAATCTAATAAAATATAATTAAAAAAGAGGGAGAAAAGAAATAATGTTTTGATGATATTTGGCATATTCAGTTTGAATTTTATATATACTACACATTTATATGCACTTTATTATTGCATGGGCCCTGTCTTAACTAAAAAATCTGGTTGGTTGAAATGCATCTCGGATTCCATTAGCATGTTTTTTTAAAACCAGTATTTGAAGTTACATGTTTAAAATGTTAGGGTGGGCATTGATTCTAACTTTCACAACATAAATTATCACATTATACATACATATAATTATTATGTTTTATGGACTTTAGAATTTTAAATATTGAAATTCTAATGGGCATTTCCATGTAGTTATCTAACAATATTTCTGCTAAAATGTGACCAGATAACAACCGATTACAAACTGGATATGCAGACTGAAATCATGCAATCTAGAGATAGTAGTTTTTTTGCTGACCCACTACAACTAAAAAAAAACAGTTTTTGATTGAGTACTCCAGTTTATATAAGAGTAAATTCTTTATATGTTATATGTTTGAAGACTAAAAATCTCAACTTCCTAGATACTTTCACAAGTAAATAAAAAATCACCTATAAAGAATAAATTCATAATAATTAGATTTTCAAGTAGATGTAAATATTAAAATTTTAATAGGCATTTCAGCATATTTATCTATAAATATTTCAATTAAGATGTAGCTAATTACAAATTAGCTACATTGGTAGAAATCAAGCTTTAAAAAAAAAAATTTCATCTGTCTGATCCAACACAAACTAAAAATGAATCATAAGATAATTTGATTTCAGCCTACATAATCAATTTATAATTGTTTTGTCATTTGTCTATATCTTAACTAAAATATTTATAAATAAACATATAGAAATGCCTGTTATAATTTCATCATCTGTGAAAATCTAATAATTATTAATTTGCTTATTATGGGAGAACGTTATTTACTTAACAGAAATATTTAGAAAGTTAAGATTTTTACAATTTAATATGTATAAAATATTTTTATCTGCCTTATAACTCATATAGTGTAGAGTATTAAGTGAAATGTTGGGTCCACTTTTAGCTTGGTATAGCTGAGACAGAAAAAAATATCATTTCTACATACTTTGATTTCATCGAGTTAGTTGTTGCCTCGTTATATTTTAACTGAAATATTTCTAAAAAAGGCATAGAAATGCCTTTATAATTTCAATATGTATATCTATAAAATCCATGAAAATCTATTAATTTACTCTTTATGGAAGATAATTTTTTTGCTTTCAAAAATATCTAGGAGATTGAGATTCTTCCAGTTTTCACGCTTATAAGAAATTTATATCTGATTTATAACTTTTATACAATCTAAAGTATAAGGTTAGAAGCAGTCCACATTTAACTTGATATGGATTAGATAGAAAAAAAATACTATTTCTAGATGACATGATTACAATCTATTAAGCTTATAAGAAAATAATTATTGCCTGATTATAACTTAGCTGAAATATTTTTAGATAAATAAATAAAATGCTAATTATAATTTCATTACTGACACACACATACAATAATATATATAATAGGTATGTAATAAAATTCAAGCATACATATATAGATTTGGCTTACAAAATATCCAACATATAGCTTAATATATTTTTGATGCCAAGCACCATAATCATAGCTATTCTTAGTAATTCTACCATGAATATTTGAATTAGATTTTACATAAACGAGGTTGTGTTTACATCTAGATTGTAATAGTTTAACTTTGTTTGAAAAAGTTAATAGATTTGCTAAAATTTATATATATTCAGAGAAGCTAATGCAAATGGTCATTTTATATATATATGTATAATTTTATTTGTTCTGAAAAAACAAATGTTTCATTGGGAACAAATATAATAGATTTATATATTTTTTGCAATTAAGTTAGCTGTGACTTAATAATATTATTCATCATCAAAAACTTGACCATTAATAAAAGTATTGTGAATTACTGCTATGTTTTTCAAGACTTTCTTCCTATAGAACATAATTTGTTTCTGAGAACTGTTCACATTATGAAATTTTTCCAAAAACTATATCTGCAATACGAAAATCATTATAGTACAAAATTTTTATTTAACAATATTATCTATTATGATTATTCATGCATATTTTTTTAAATATTTTAAAGTTTTTCAATTTTTCACTCTCATTGAATATGATATAATGTAATGGAGAACTAATTTTTCTTCTTTTGGAATCATTATTTTATCAAACACCATAATATTTTCTTATTCTGCATAGAATATGATATGTAGCTTTCATTTCACTTGTAATCATTTTTGCTTTAACAAATCAAGTCTTTAATATTATGTTGTTTTATGCATGCCCTCATTTTCCATGATTTCTCTTACTTTATCTATTCTATTTGAGAACCTAATAATTTCAATATGTCATTCCCATTATAAAAAATATCTTTAACACATATTTCATAATTTTGTTTAATATTTCCCATGGTTTTTCCATAATTTATATTCTCATATTATTTAACTTAGTCTTTTAAATGTAGCTTTTAAAGAGTTTTTGCCTTAAATAGCAAACTATTTCTTATTTTTTATAATGCATGCCATCAATTCTGATACATTTATTTTATTTTTGTGCACCTATATTCCATATTTACAGTTATTTTCTGAATATATCCTGTTTATCATTTTATCACAATTCCCAATGATATATTTTTAGAATGTTTTTATTTAACCATTTCATTTCCTAAACACAAACATATATTGATAGATAAGTAGTTAAATAAAAGAATTACTATTGAACTTAAATTAGCAAGTTTATCATGAGTTTAATACAACTTATATATATATATATATAGTAATCAAAAAGGATGGAGACTATACTGGCCACCAAAATCTGAAACCTAAAATAAATGGAGACCAAATGATCTCTCATAAAAATCACCCAAATCTACAATAAGCAGACAACATTATTGGCTAAATCACAATAATTGGCTAAACTCAGAGAGTTTAGAATGTCATATGCCACAATAATGAAAGCAATAATAAGGGTATGGACAAACTAATCCAAACAAAAAAAAAATTTAAACAAAAAATACTAAAACACAGCATCTAACCAAATAGCATAAATTAGAATACTCCCCCTCATTACTATCAACTGCACTCAGCTATGAATATGAAGCTATGAAGCTTTGAAAGTGCTAAGTGTAAATAAATATTAATAAATATAGCTTCTCTAACAAGCGTAAAAGTGCATAATTTTTGGTAATAGTAATAATTAAGATAGGGACAATATATTAGCAAATTAAGAAGAGACTTTTCATACTCTTTCAAATATAATATTTAAAGCACATGTCTTTAATGAGATACTTCTTCTCTACTCACAACACATTTTCCAATTGTAACACATTACTACAATGAGTATCTTATTGTCATGATCAGATTCAACATTAAGTTTATCTTATTAAATAGAAGTATGTTTTCTCATGTCTTTACCACATTGATTTCTTCTTTAAAATAATTTTGTTCTTAAGTGAAATAATATTTTCTAATTTTGTGTAAAATGGATATCTCAGGATTTATATGTCTAATATTCTAATAATTATAAATTTTATTCTTTTTCTCTGATTTGAAAAATTATAAAATAAAGAATGAGATCCTAATAAAACAAAGTGGTAAAACATATATTTCTTAAGATAATGTCATCCTAAAACTACAATAATAATTTTTAAAATTTAAACTAAACATAAAACTCCTTAATTTGGAATAAAACAATATATTAGGATAACATTCAGATATAACAAATGGATAAGGGATTTTTATGGACATGAATGGATAAGGGATTTTATTGCCACTTAAAATATCACACTAATAAATTCTCTTTAAATATTTTCTAAAGTAAAACCAGGCAATATCATCATTTGAATTTATGATAATCTTGTAAATAGAATAAAGTGATTTCAAAAACAAGTACAGTGATCTTTTAAATAAATGAAATTGACTAACATGATCTTTTAATAATGAATAAATAATTATAATTATTTTTAAGAAATAAAATAATCACTTTCTTGGGTGTTTTCTTAACATCACATCAGAGATGCATTTTAATAGTGACTCTCATGTCAAATTCTATATTTTCATGTACTCAATGCATAAAATAAAAAACAATTTATGATAAGCTTAATGATATTTAGATTTCTAAAGATATTCAGATGATAAGAAAAAAGAAATTAAGTTAACAATAAAATAAAATTTATTTTGACATTAAAACATTTAACAAACAAATAGTCTTACCATTTTTACATTATTATTAAGATGAATTCCTCAGATACACTAAGCAAAATTTGATATAGAAGAGAATTATAATTTCCATATTAAAATGAATAAATAGAAAAGAAATAATACTCAGTTGTTAATGAAACCTACAATATTGATATTTGAATAAGCTCTCACATTTTTACAAGACATCATTCTATTATAATGTCTACAATGAATTTATTTAATATCCTTACAAGATATAACATATGAGATGAATGCTGAAGAAAATGTATATTCTTTATTGAAAATATACAATTTTAAAATTTTAATATTCAATATTTATCAGATTTACATCTTGAAGTGCTGACAAATCACAGCTACAAGACCTAATCATCATAAAAAACAATGTACATTCAGATATTATTAAAGTGCAACTGAAGCTAAGGGTAGCATTTCACAGTATCTACAAAATATATCAATTGCCAGAATAAAGTCATGGTAATACACTATCCATGGTTTTATAAAATAATACATCACAAAATCCACACTCAGAATGTTAAGGCAAAGCCAATGTAAATAAGGACATGAATGCAAAAAAAGGACCTATATCTGATGGCAAAAACGAGCTAGGACTTTATCACTAGTCAGATAAGGAATGAAAATGAACCATCAACAAAGAACAATAATAATAAAGCAATTTGACTTCATAAATTATTATATGCTTAAATATAAGATAAAAGAACAATATAATTCACTGGAAAATATTACAACATAAGAGAAATACTAATGTTACAATCTCTTTAAAATATACTGACAAGATAAATATCAACAAGAAAGAGACCAATACTATAATGTCTTTAAAACATACTGACAGGATAAAATACAATCAATACAAGAGAGACTAATGCCATGATCTCTTTTAAAAACAGCAACAACTAACTGATAAGTAAAAGCAATAAATTGATAATTAGTGCTAAATATAGCTTAATAAAAATTATGGTATAAAATAAACATTGGAAATATAGATCAGCTTCTATCTTTGTTATCATTTGTATATAAGCAAATAATAAGCATATAAAAAGTAAGAATAATGGTGATTTAATTATTGCTTCAGTTTTCTTTGATCATGGAAAAACGTGAATATAAATTTAAATTTGATATTGAAAGTGTGAAAATTCTTCATGAAGAGAGAAACCATAACAAAAAAAAATTAAGGAGGGAATTTTTTTATAAATAGGAATAAAATGCATTTAATAAATAGATAAGCTGCTAACATTAAAATACAGGATTCATGGGATTTGAGTTGATGATGTTTGCTTCCATTCTGTGGATTATGATTATATATATAACATTTACATTCTCATCATCACCCAACTCAGATAGTTTCTGTAGCCAAAACTCTTTTAAATAGAGCAATTAACATTTCAGACAAGTCACATCTGAAAGAAGAAATAAATCATATTAATAGTATTTTATTAGCAAATAGTTATAATTATAAATTTATAAAAAAAGCCTTATTTCAAGCTCAAAACGGACAAAATAGGAAACAAAAAGATGATAAATCAGCTATTAGGATTTGTGTTCCATATGTAAAAGGAACTACAGACAGTATTGGATGTGTATTAAAATGCTATAATATAGATACAGCATTTTCTACTCTCAAAAGATCAGCAAAATAATAACCAAGCCTAAGAATTTAATTCCTCTTGAATATCATGGTGTTTATCAAATCTCATGTGAAAATTATAAAGCTTCTTACATAGGTATGAGTAATCATCACATCAGTGTTAGGAGAAATGAGCATGCAAATGCAGTTAAACAACACTCGTCATCAGCAGCACTCTTACTCCATACTATAGATTCAAGTCATAAAATTGATTTTTCTAGTACCAGGATCATATCCAGATATTATAATCTCTACCAGTGCAACATTAGAGAAGCCATTGAGATACTTAAAAGGCTAGATTGTATCAATAAGCAAGATGATACATGCAAAGTTTCCCCTATTTGGAAAGATTTTTTTAAAAAACATTTTTAATTAACATTTTTCTATTGGTGGGATTTTAACATTTTTTTCAAATCAGTGATAGTAGCACCTCTACAACTGTCTTTCTACCTTTTATCACCCAGTGGATGACTTGTGTGATCAAGTCGAAATGTTGGTATATCATTATTTAAATTTTTTAACACAGATGAATCTGCAAAATATGTATTTTATATATATGTATATTATAACAGGATATAAATGAGAGTTGAATCTTGTTTTAATGCCTCACAAATTTGGGAGCCATTTGTAACAGAATAAAAAGTTGCCCTCCAGGTTTGGGTAGAATTTCATAACAGAAATAAAAAGGTGACGATGAAATACCCTTTATTATTGCTGTTAAAGTTAGGATGCCATTTGTAACACATCAGATATGACAACACCATGGTAGAGTGACCCTGTTTAATTATACACTGGAAATTGCCACACCATTTGTAACAATAAATATGTGTGTATGTTAACTTTTAGCTCCAATGATTTGGCTAACATTTGTAATAGATTGAAAATGTGCAATAAGAAATAATAACTTTACTAAGCCTGAATGAATATATATATAAATTAAAGAAAAATAATACTAATTTTATAATGCCAATAAATAGTAATATTATTCATAATAGAATAAATATAATAAACTAAGCCAAATGAATATCAATTAATAAAGAATCATTCTGCCTTGAAAATAATCCTTTATCTAATTGCATATTCAAGTATTAACTATACTAAAATAAAACAGTAATGATAATGTTTATTATAGCATCATGAACTCAAACAGCACTTGAATAAATAGAAAAAGAAAACTATTGTTTCACATACCCTAAATCTAAATCTTATTTAAAATAAAATAGAGCAATTAAATCAAATATCATTGTCTCAAAACAATGATATATGCTTAAGTTATATTTTATTTATAATCAAAAGAAGTGATAAATAATTCAACAACTGAATTTTAATATACCTGATTTCAAACATTGCTTATAATAAGATAAACTTATACTACAATTTAATGATATTCATAGCTTAATAAAATAATTCATAAATGATTTGAATAACAGCTTTAATATGTTTTATATGTTTAGAATATTTAAAATATCTAAATAAATATGCAACCCAATAATTAATTTTAAATTCTAATTTAATGAAATTATAAATAATACTAACTTCGTTATGCTTTACTCTTACTAATCATGTTATTTATAACAAGATAAAATACTTAATAATGATGTAAAACCAATAAACCTATAAGATAATCTTGAATCTATAGTATCCAATCATATTAGTATATAAAAAATAGTAGACTTCTATTGTGTATTTATTTAAGTACAATTAACTAATCATATCAATTTTTTTAAATTTCCTATAACTAAATTGTTAAAACCTATATTATAACAATAAAAATGTATAAAAAGAATTATTAGTATTTATTATAATCAAGTATGAATATTAAAAGTTAATTGGATTTACAATCCACATAAACTAAATTTAAATATAATTCAAACAAATTATTTTAACTTATATCAGAACAAAATATAATACTATAAGCATTATAAATGATAAGATTAAGATCTTATTGTCCAAACAGAATTCAATACAATACCTATTTGATTAATAATAATTTAGATAAAACATGCAGATATTTGATTATGATTATTATATAAAGATTATTTCCAGTTAGATAATAACTATTGAATTCAATACAAAAAAATATATTCACCAATCCTGGAAATTAATTTGGATTATGGCATATAGTTATTTCAAACAAATTTTACAATATAATCAGTTTATCTTGTCTCACTCTAATGTTATTAATCAATGAATTCATGTTGCACAATTGAACAATAATCAGACAAGTTTATTTGTTTTAACTTAAAACTTATTAATAAATGAATATAAATTATATATATATATATATATGATGATGATGAATAGATCATAAACATTATTAATAAATGAATATAAATTATATATATATATATATATGATGATGATGAATAGATCATAAACAATTGATATGTACACCTATGATGTAATTACATGTAGTATAGATCATCAATTGACATTAATTTCTTATTTAAATATGTGATTGGTTATCATTCTCCAATTATATAATACCAAATATGAGACATATGTCTATGTAACACAAACATGTTGTGCAACATTCACACTTTTCAAGATTCAAGAGAATTTAATATATACATCATCTTCTATACTTTATATATATTGTACTTTTGGAAAAGATGGTGGTGCTAACCAAATGTGAATTAATCAGCTAATAATAAAATCATTGGACTAAGCTCAGTAGGTTAAATAATTATAATTGTTTTGCTACTGAGACATGTGCCAAAATACAGAGAGCATGACAGATGTTCATTATCAAAATAAACAAATTAAAAAAAAAACAGAAATCTCACTTGCAGATGTACAAGATTTTAAATCAAACAAACTTCTCAATATTTGAAGCATATCTTTCAAATAGCAAGGTTTCAATACAAATCATATATGATAATAAAATAATCTCTTTTATTATTTCTCCTCCAAAATATCTTATAACAACTATTAGCCACTGAATAAATCTTCTTGCCATGATCTGATCCAAAACAAATCTTATAAACAAGATTTGTATATTTTTCTTATATTATAATTAATATAATTTGATCAATTGATGCCACTTTAATGGTATTTGGCAAAATAAATATGATTCAAATAATCATAAAATAATATGTGATAGTCTCAGGCTTTTTATTATAATACTATCTAGTCCTAATGGTGCTGTCATTCTGTTAAATAATTAAATGACATCCCAATAGTAAACTATAGGAGACATATATTTCACCTACAGACTAAAACATTAATTAAATGAACATTTAATTTAAATAATGAATGCATGAAACAATAAAAATTTTAAGAATAAAGACCTTACTTAGGATGATATTTGAATATCTAGAATAAAAGGGTATCTTTTATGCCATTCTGATACTTATCAACAACATAATTTTTAAATTATCTTCAGAAATAATATTGTTCTTATATGTACAATGATGAAAAAATATGCAGTCTTCAAATAAAATTCAATTTCAAATAAATAAAATAAAGTTTTATCTCAAATGCAATCTGAACATTTGGAGTTATCATTCTTATGAAATTTGCATTCTTCAAATTTGAATCTGTTTTAAATAAATTGCATATCTGATTTTATGACTTAATTTGTGAATATTTATTTAAATTAAATTTATGTATGATAATCACCAATTTTAAAAATTGTTTCTGCAACATAATGAGTAATTTGTGTACCAAGATTTGAACAAAGAATAATTCTATAGTATTATTAATAAATTGAAGACACAAGAAACCATAGAGACAGAGACTAAAATTTGTCAACAAAATATACATTTATTATAAATGAACATCAATTCTACCTTATATAAAAAATTTTGATAACAAATTTTACATTAAGGTTATTTGCAAATACAGGTGCTGTTACACAAGATGCATTACTAGAAAATTAAAATAATTGCTTATCCAATTGCAAATTTAGACATTTTTAATAACTTTTGAATAATTTTGTAAATTACAATTTGTAACTTTTGGTTAGACATTATTATTTTTTTTAATATTTATTTTAAAATATATGTAAATTTTTAACATCTTTCCTTATTTCCATAATAATTTGGACACTATTCTAATATTTCAGATATTTGGTATATAATTACCCATTTCCAGCTATTTATTATTGTTAGATATAATTTCATAATAATCACTTAAACTATATGATTATATAATTCTATACTAGTATAAATAACTAGGTATTTAATCCTTACATAATATCTGACTAAGAAATTTTAGAATACTGAAATCATAATCCTAACTGTCATAAGACACTGCTAAGAAAGACACTGCTAAGAAATGCTATCTAGCATCATTAACTTAATAATAATAGTAGCTATTGGTTTAATAGTCATATAGTAATCCAGTTTATCTAATGTTTCTAGTTATCTTAAAATCTAAAAATTGAAACAAAATTTTAAAAAAATACAAAACTAAAATACGAAATAAAATAAAAAATATAAAACAAAATTCTAAAGATTCATGAAAATTATATTAGGGTATCTCAAAATAAAATAATCTTATTTTAGTTATAAAATAAATTCTTTTATACTCTTTAGATTTATTCAATGTTGAATAAAATCCTAGTTAATAAAATAAATAAAATATACATTTTCCTTAAGCTAATGTCTTATTATAATTATGATAATAACAATACTATTACTAACTTAAATAACATAAAACATGTTCTATTAACTTTAGAACAAGATAATGAATAATTTAGGATTAAGCATGGATAAGGGATTTAATAGCCATTCTAAAGATCCCACAATAAATCTACTTAAACACCTT
Organism: Epiperipatus broadwayi; assembly: GCA_028023455.1. NCBI lineage: Eukaryota > Metazoa > Onychophora > Udeonychophora > Euonychophora > Peripatidae > Epiperipatus > Epiperipatus broadwayi. Next base: position 8,949,143 of record JAQFVV010012417.1, read on the forward strand.
TTTAATAAGAATGAGGCTCTTATACAATTAAATTTTATAATAGAATAATAAATATGATTTTTAAATATGAAAATTATTTCTAAAATAAGCATATACAGTGATTTGAAATAAATCAAATACATCTTTCTTAGATGTTCTATTAATGCTTAATTAATTCACTAAAGTAACTCTTATTTTCAATATTCATATACTCTTTTAGCAAATAGATTTAAAATAATTTATAATATTTTATAAACATTTAAATTTTTATTCAATATATGGAATGATATCTCATTGATAAGTGGAATGATGTGAACAAACAACTATGGGAAATTTTTTATATATTAACAACAAATATTTATTCTACATTAAAAACAAATACAAAATTACAAATACTCCATATTTGAGTCTACATAACCAAAGGATTTCACAACTTTATTTTTTCAAAATTATGACAGAAAGATTTTAAATTTTACATCATATTTTATAAAAATAAATTATGGATTAAACAAAAATAATCCAGCAGATTAAAATAAACTTTCTATTGTTGAATTATCGAAATGTTCTCACTTATTAATGCTTTTGTACAATGATAATAACCTTCATATAAGTAGTGTCTTTTTTATAAATATTTAACATATTCAATAATGAAAGCATACCAATTGAACAATGAAGGAGTGATAAGACAGATGTATTTTGTCTATTTATATCTAATTGCACATTAACATTTTAAAATTTATTATTAATCATATTTTGTCATTATTAGCAAAACTCAAATTTAGGACATACATTTTCAATGAATTATTCACATTTTAGGCCTATCAAGAATGCTATAAAGGTAGAATTCCTTAATATCTTGATAAAAGCCACTAAAATGCCAGGTAAAGCTATGGTAAAATATACATGCTTTACTAAACATATTACAAAACTACAAACAAGATCCATATTCAAATAATTATGTAAGTCAAAGTATGATTGCATAGCTCATAAAATGCACCTACTTTTTAGTGCTAATAAAGAATCTAAGACTTTGTCACTAGTCAGGAATATAATGAGAGAAAGCACATCAGGAACAAACATTAAATAGGAATTGTTTTAAAAATAGAAAGTCTAAGCTACAATCTCCAAAATATATACTATGAGCTTACAAATGTTTTAGCAAGACAATAAATAATAAGAGATAAATGTTACCATCTCTTTTAAAAAATAAGCTAGTAATATAATAATAAAGACTAACATTACCATCTTAAAATATATAGACATATATAAGCACTCCTAAATTAGAAAAAGAATAAATCTATCTCTAATAAAAATGTTTTAGCTAACAAATGTGAAATATGATAAATAACCATAATTAATGCTAAATATTGCGCTATTAACATTAGGCAAAAATAATCATAAAATTAACAATAGAAACATACATCCTATTATTCTGTTTATAGCACAATATACCTTAATATATAAATAATTTGTATATAAAATAAAAAACACAGTATTTAAAATATGCAAATATAATAAAATACTATTCTGAGAACTTTAACCTATAATATTTCAAAAATATAGCATTTACAATATGAAAATAATATGCACGTAAAACATGATATGCAAAATCATAATATAAACAAATTCAACCATTTTATTATACAATAAATAAATGAAATAACAGTGATTGTGCTTTCTTTTTGAATCATTCTTCATTAAACTTGAACATGAGGAGGAATGTTGATGATAACATTTCATAGTCAGCAAACATCCATGATATAATATAACTATAATATTAAAATCTAAAAGATAACTATGAAATATAAAATGCATCTTTTTTGGACATTCTTAGTATGATTTCAGATAATTATGCTAGCAAGTATATGAATTTTATGGCCATTTAAACAACTATCCATTAATGTAAATTATAATATATAATTATTAAAATAAAATAAATAGTTCATAAGTATTCAGGTTTCCAACTTAATTTATTATACAAATTATTAAAAAATAATAATAATTATCATATATCTTTTATATTTTATTTATATTATTAATAAAAATAAAAAAGTTAGGAAGAGTTGTTAACAAGCTTTTTTTTTTTTTTTTTTTTTTATTTACAAATTATTCTAAATTTATAATAGTAATGTGAATATTTTATAATAAAGGACTTGTGATAAATAATATTTATCCAACATTTTTAAATATTTTCAGAAGAAAAATATTTAATTCAAATATCATATTTATAAACACAACAGTCTCCATAGCAATGATCAGAGGAAAGATATAAATAATAGGTTTTTATAATATTATTTTCAGGCATTATAAAATAATTAAAATTTAGAAAAGTTATTTAAATTCATTTAAATATAATGTCCTTTTTGCAGGTATATTTCATTTTTATTAACCCTTTGATGTTCCCTCAAATTTCAATGTAAAATTTAACATTAAACCATTATTACTTATCAGAAAATAATAAATTTGACTTTATTTGATAGATATTTTTGTTTACTACTAAAATAAACTTTAAATGGTCACTTTTTTTATAAATGTTAAAAAATGAGATTATAATCAAAACAAAAGATTATATGTCATCATTTCTAAAAAGATTACTTTCATTTTACAAAATCAAGTGTAATGGTCCAAATTTTTCACCAGAAGAGAGGGAGTGCATCTAACTATGGTTAGATGTAGGATTTTTGGGTAGGATGCTAGGAGTAATCAATGAAGTAACTAACCTATAATCATATCCATCTCCAATGGACTTGCTCTTAAATTACTTATTAAATCTAGATACAATTTAGGCTAGTTCATTCATATCTCAGCCCTCTTTCAAATTTATTATGCCTCAGCATTTAAACCCAGGGAGAATGCTGCCTTCACCTTCTTCAGGGGTGAATTTACTTTGTGTAGCAACTAAATTTTTTTATTGACTTAAAATATATCAACCCTTATTGTTGTGTTATATATTTTATAATATGTGTGTGCACATATGTACTTAGATAAGTAAATTGATGAGTGAAGGTATGAGTGAGTTTGATAAACTAGAGACCAGTTTGATTTAAAACATATTAACACATTTTATTTACATAGCAAAAGATGTGCTTACATATGTCCCATATGCATCTCTACCATGTTAATAACTAAGTTATTCATTATAACAACCCATGTTCCTGGCAGATATGCATTAAGACACTCCCTATTTACATAATTCAATAAGATTAGCTAAAATCCAAAAATAAAATAAAAGAAAAAATATTATATTGCATCGTTATAATGATTGTGAAGCTAACTAACTATTTACAGTATTATATTTCAATATGTCCAATAGCTCCATAATCCAATTTTTGCTGGAGAGATCTTTGGGAGCTTCCCTACATACAAGTTTTCTGAAGTAGACATAAAAGGACTTTTACACAAGAATGTTAGTCATTCATACCAAATAACTCAATGTAATGATTGTTAGTTAAGCATAAGCAAATAAATGAACAACCTAAACTCTGTCCTGTACTAGCACATGTAAATTAATATGAAAGAGTACAAAAATTCATACCTCATCCCATATTAAGTGGTGATGATGATGACTGAACATAAAGTCACTATAAAGGGGTTTGACCTAAATTTTATTTATGAAAACAAAAATTCTAACTTAATAAACCTTCCCTTCCCTGTACTATTATGTTACTTTTTATTGCAAGGGATTCTTCTGACTGCAAATGTTGAGCTTTCAAGTGTGAGAGTAATGAAAGTAGAACTTTACAATCATATATATATATATATATATATATATATATATATATATATATATATATATATATATGTATATAACACAATAATTTTGATCTTGTTTAAATTCTCCCAATTAAAGTCTATGATTTTAATGTTAATGGCCCTCATGGATACAGACTGTTCTGGAAAATTCTCAATCATTCACCCAGACTCTCCAGTGACATGTTTGAATGAGGTTATTTCCATTTTGAAGGTCACTGTTTTCTTGTATTCACTTGATCACTTCAGATAAAATATTAGACATTATTCCATGCTTTATTTATGTGAGCAAGTTATATCATTACACTTTATGGCAATTAAGGTAACCCTTGGCCCTACATCATGTTTATCTAGCCAGTGTACATTGTTTAATAATTTATAAAGTAGAAATAAATTTTACTCAGTTTATTATCTGGTATTTGGTAACTTTATGTGAAAAAAATTCTATCTCATTGTTCTGAGTATTGACTGGGAATAAAACATTCCCTTTAGTTTCTGTTCGATTGAGCACAATGTTTTGTCTTTGTTTTTCAATGCAAAATTATTTCAGTTCTTTTATAGTGCTGCTAAAGTTCGTTAAGCTTTACTATTTTAAATAGTAATCATGATTTGCTTCAACTTCTAATGCTTCAAAAATTTACACAAAAGACATATTATTTCTAAATACATCATTCATTTTGTACTTCATTCTAATGTTTTATTCTCAGATGTTTACTGTTTGCAGTTATCATACCATTTGGCTATAATGAAGCAGAACAGAAATGAACTGGGTTTGTTCTTTTATACTGCACCTCATTATTGTTGTTTAGGATACTCACATTTCTGATTTTCTTTTCCATCATTATATATATATATATATATATGTCTATTGTTGCATGAGTCAATGGTTGTTATTGAAATTGCATAACAAAATTATGTGATGACATTACATAGCAAAATTACATGGTAAAATTCCACTCTCATTTTCTAACACTTGATTGCTTAGATATTGACTTGATCTCAGGTCATCACCATGTCTACTGAGTTACTGTCTCACATCATAACATTTACACATTAACAAAAAGTCACTATTGGTGTCTCTTCTCTCTCTCTCTCTCTCTCTCTCTCTATATATATATATATATATATATATATATATATATATATATATATATATATATATATTGTGAGAGTAACATATGAGCCTCACCTAAAACAATTTGTGTTTCTTCGTGAATTTAACTGTGCCTATATCGAATCAACAGATATAAATAACTTACACCTATCTTAAGCTTTTCATGTATCAGCTATATATATATAAACTAGTTAGTATTAAAAGAATAATTCTAAAAATAAATAATTCTAGTTTATTTATACACACCCATAAATAAAATGTTTCTAACTAATAGTATTTTTTTTTGTTAATATAAAACTTGACATTTGACAAAGCCTTAAGTCAACATTGCATTTTTATCAGTTGAAACAAAGGAAATAAATGTTTGGGGTTCATTACAAGTTGTATATTTTAAACAATAGAGCATGAGCATGATTATGTGATATCCTTGCTGAAATTAATCCAGTATAAAAACAAACTAATATTGTTATAACAATAATCTTCTATTTAGTTATCAAGGCAAGAACTACATTTGTAAATTTAAATGTGTTCGAATTTAGAACACATTTAAGAAAAATTAAAAAAAGAAGATTCAATATTTTAAAACCTGCTTCAAGTAATTAATTTACTGCCTTTGAATATTATAAAGAACTATAAAAAAATAATCATTGTAATTAATAAGGTTATAAAAGTTAACAACGTCTTCAAAATGAGTTTACAAAATATATATTTAAGAAGACAAAAATTTATAAAGATGTTCTGTGGCTAGATAATTTATGCCAGGGATTTCTACTGATGTTTTAAACCCGAACATGTAAATTTATTCCTACTTAATCAATGCCTAAAATATAATCGTCGTAATTCTCATTTAAAAAGCTGCTTTAATATTGGAGTATTATATTGAAGAAGATGTTAAATATTTTACTACATAAATATTTAAAGAATGAATATCTGGATTGCCTCTTCGAAGGATGATCAATGAACTTTATGTTTCAACATTCATCATCATTTTATTTCATCTAAGGAGGGATATAAAACCGTATTCTTTCTCGTCTTGGATTACTTCATTGTATAATTTAAGAACTCTTAAACTTTATTTCCTTTGTGGATAATTATATTTACTTAGAAAAATTACTTCGTATATTAAAGTGGGGAACTGATAAGATGAACACTTTATTTTTTTTATTTTTATTTAATAAAATTTAGATATTGATATTTTGATATATACTCTGATGGAAATGACAACTGACTAAGGTAAATGTTTTTAAATTATTTCAATTTGGAAGTACGTTTTATTATATTCCAAACTGAATCTTACATGACAATTAACATAATATATTTTTAAACATACATAACTAATATCAGAATACATTCTATTATTAATCTAGTGTGAATGGATGTTATTGTATATAAACATACAACACACACTGTATCATTGTAATGACACAATAGGTAGATTTATAATGTATCATGTGTATTATTTATTATACGCATGATTTTAAATTATATATATATGTAAATGATTACATTATTATTTTTTTTTTGAGTATTAAATAATTTATTAGTGTATATAAGCACAGATTATAATTCTAAATTTTAATATTTTTATGTGATAATATTTTTGTTTTTATTACGGATTAAAATGTGTTAAACTTGATTTTAAAATTAAACAGGTCTCGTTTGTTTATTTTATTTAGTCGTTTTATAAAACCAATATTTATAAATATACATACTCATGCATATATATGTTAAATCAACTTAGTGATTTAATATTTATAAAGAAGTTATATATAGCTTATATTAAATTTATTATTACTATGGGATATTTGTGGAAATGCCTGAAGAGAGTCGATTGCAAATTTCTACTCTGAGCTCGAATTCCGAGAGTAACAAGGTTATTAATAGAGGAGTGAATTGGATTGTATTTTAAATCACATCATCCATGGCATTCTATAAGAAGACTCAAAGTCCGACTATAGCTAGATGCGACTTCCTCGAGTCCTGAAAAGGATCGTCCCATTATAATATATATATGAAAGGTTTTTCTGTTTAAACTTTTATTTTCCAATAAAAAGAAGCATCTACTTTATTTTAACACTATCTGGGTTGGCTATTAAATAATTTTCTAGGCTTTTTTTTTTACTAATAATATTAAATCAATTAAGCTTCCCACATAGAGATGAAAAACATATAAACCCAATTGCCTGCTACATTCTATACTGAGGAACTTCATACATATTAAACAAATCTACTACTACAAAAAAATATATGACTAAATTAAAAGTTTTATAGCAAACCACACAAAATTGAATATTGTCAAATATTTACATTAAACAAACTTTTATATTCTACTGGATATATGTCAATTAATATGCAATAGGGATGTTAGTTGTTTTATATATATATATATATATATAATGATAATTTATAAACTATATAATGATAAGGGAGGGTAGATCGTAACAAATATATATATATTTTATCTAAATAGGATCTGGTGGTACATTAAGTAACTCCTCTTTATCTGACTTAAAACAGCACCTGAATATAATGTCATCCTCTTTATCTGATGTCCATCCATATCCCTCATACTCATCTTCCCATCTCGGAGGCGGTCGTGCTGGGTGCATTTCTAAACTCTGTACAAACTCACTTCCACTGTATGGAACTTCCTTATCCGATCTTCTATTTAAGTCTATTCCTTCATAGCTAGGGAATACTTTGGGTGCTTTCCAGAGCTGTTATTTCCGAATAGTAGGGTTTGAACCCATTCTTTCTCTCTCCCTCTGTTCTTGCCCTGGTGAACCTCTGCAGTTGTCTCCTGCCTTCTCTCTGTCCATCCCAGCCTTGCTTTCTTCTTACTTGTATATGGATCCTTTCTCTTCTTTTTCTTCCTGCCCTTTATGGTACTCTTTGATTCGTACTTCCCATACAGTCCAATTGTCTCTGCATCTAACTCACTCCTATCTGGGGTGGCTATATGATCATTTGCTTTGTTTATGATACTTTCTGCATTGACATTGCTTTTCTCCTCTCTAAGAATCTCTTTAGAGTCCCCCACTGATACTATTTTTCTTTTGCATGGGTTCTCGGCTAAATGACTAATGACTAAACTGTTCTCTATGCTTTCTTTCTTTGCTCCCTTCATTTCAGTGAGGTCTTTTCTTAATTCTTGAATACATTCTGCTATACTGTTCTCTTCCTCGGCTGCTGCTTGACTTCTATGAGCCAGGCCTTCTTTTAATTCATATATTTCCTCCCAGATCTCACTATGTGTGTCTTCATATTCCTGAAATTTCCTGCTAAGATCTGTCTCCATTTTATTGAACTTCTCCCTTATATCCCTTTCTTGATGCTCAACCTGCTCCCCCATGGCCTTGGTCTCCTCTTCGATTTTCACCATTTCATTTTTATTTTCTGTCCTGGTTGTATCCAGCATTTCTGTGAATTCAAACTGTATTTTTTCACCAATTCTGTTGGCAGCTAAAGGATACTTCCTGCAGGCCTTTACACAGCATTTCTTCAAAGTCTTTTCTAACCTGTGCTGTTCCTTCCTCCCATCACCTTCCCAAAGCTTCAAAACATCATTCCATTTCTAGATTATTTCTATGATCTCTCTCTTCAGCCTCCTGTCTGCTTTTCCTATCCCTCTCTTCTGCATCCTGTCTGCTTTTCCTATCCCTCTCTTCTGCATCCTGTCTGCTTGTTGCTATTTCCATTTTAATTTGTTTCAATAGTGATTCCATCATTGTATTAATATTCCAGTATTCTTTTTTTATTTCTTCTGTGTGTCTCTGTTCAGTTACCATGTTGTCTGACTTTTCTGACATGACCACACTTTGTTGTATAGATGCCTTTTCCCTAATCTGGCTTGCTACTTCCCTTTCCTCCTCCATACTACTATCCATTTGAATATACATTTTAATATACGAACAAAAAATTTTTCTCTTTTTAATGGCTCACTTTGTTTTTACTAAAGATTATTGGTTTTGTTAGCTTAATTAGCTCGGCTAATTGCTGTACTCCACAAAGAAAATGATCTGTCTCCTACCCATCTCAACACCTATGCCTAACTCTATTAATACACTTAAATTCTTGCTATACATTTGCTTGATGCCCACCCAACATTTAACTAACAGTGAAATAAATTTAATATATATATATACAAAAAAATTATAAAATGCAACTCACCCTTGGCCTCTTGCAGCTGTTTTTCTTTTTTAAATTTTCCACGGTTCATGGTTATAATTTAATTTACACGTCTGTGCTAGTTTTGAACCTTTAAGATTTGATTTGACCTTACATTTATTTCCTTCTCTTTCTTGTTCAATCCAATTCATAAAACATAATACAAATAATAGACCTCCCTTTTCTTGCTTTACTCCTGATGACAAAATTTATGTGAGAATGATTTGACATTTATTCAAATCATCCTCGGGCACCAGTCACAGTGAGCAAGAAAGTTTACACAACATATAATATAAATCCCCTTAAAATTCTACTATGCATCTATATAAATAATTTTTATATAATGAAATAATAATCTATTCAGAGTATGGAATTAATTGACGTTCAAACTCAGGAAAAAAAATCTATACATATACATTATTTTGGCAAAAAAAATTTGACTCAGAATTTTTAATTTTGAACAAAAGATTTTATCTATATACTCAATAAGCTCCTCAGGGGTGGAAATAAGTTACAGGCTCCATGATTTTGGGCGTACAAACCTGGGGAAAAAATCTTACATATATATTATTCATTATTATTTAAAATAAAAGGAAAAAAAACACTATTTGGACATATTAAATGTTCTACAGGGTATTCCAGGGTGTGGGAATATTGAATAGCCCCATGTTGGGTGCCAAACCCGGGGAAAAAATATACTATGTAACAGTCAAGTTTGTACATTCACGTAACAGAATTCAGAATCCAAGCAAAAGAGACCGAAGCTGATCAGACTAGGACTGTGACATCCCAAGTCTGACCACACTTCAACTTGTAAGCCAGGATTCCAAGACTCAAGACCTACAAATGACCACTTTGAAATTACATGTAGTATACCTCTTTCCACACAGCCAACATAGGTCATGGAGAAGCAATAAGACTTGGATAATTAAAAGAGAGGTTCTTAATTGACTAAAATATATCACTAATCTAATTTAACTTAATGCATAGTTTTCACATATATAGACTATAAATAGTAATTAGAATTGGATTGAATTGGATCAATAATGAGACAGAGAACGAAATACATTAAATTAATTATATATTTATTTACAATTGGCATGAACTTGATAAGTTTTTACACATTTCAGGGTCGAATGTACTCAAAAATTGGGTGGATAAGAGAACACATTCTCTTTTTATATACAATTTAAAATAGCTTTATATAAATAATTTCGTTAAATTTTCATAAATGGGTTTAACATATGACCATCTTATGAATTGCTTTACAACTGATACATATTTAATCACTACATTATGTCTATAAATCTCGATAAGCCAAATCCTATTACATTGGTGGCTGTTATATAAATAATTATATTGAACTTTGATCATGAATTCATTTACTAAAATATACAATATGACTTAATAACGAGTGCATAAACCAGCTCAAGTAATGATCGATCGAACATGGCTTTTGAGAGAAAATTTCAGAATGCTGAAAGCGTTATGTTAAGGTGGGAGAGTTGGCTGAAATAAGATTTTACCAATGCACTATGGCATAGGTAAACAATAATAAGAAAAGTCACTCTGCGGATGGATGAAATAACTTCAGGGTTCTTGCGGCAAACACTGGTACCCTGTAACTGATCGCAATGCTGCGTGAAAAGGAACATTGTGTTCAGGAATGGCGGGGGACTTATATGCTAACTTGGCCTTGGCTGAGGCTTTGTTACTGCTCTACCCTATAAGAGAAGATGTGCTGGCAATGCCATGGCTCCATCTTGAGATACATATATTACATATAGCAGCAAAACGAGAATATTTTTATAAAATAATATCACATCCGCCAAGCAAAGAATAGTATTTCATACTATGAAATATGAGTTAATAGCATATTAGCGGTATCAAATTGGGACCAACTCTTGTGTAGCCTGATAATAAACATCTATGCTACAAAAGGGAATATTACTACATCTGTACTTTGACATGCTTGATCTATTAAGTTACTTATAGATAATAAATATTTAAGGAGGGAAAGTATATTTCTATGGACTTAAGAATTTAAATGTCAAATATACTTAGCAATACGATCAAGGCTAAATTTAATTCTAAATAAAATTATAAGGTTAAGTTTTTAAAGGGTTGATTAATAGAGCCACATTTCACATATTAAATCATTTAAATAATAAAAAATAGGATTTCAAAACAGCGCAGAAAGTTGATGCTATAAACGAATTATGTGAAGATTTTCAAATAATATTTTCTTAAAAAATACATGAAATTAAGTGCCCACTGTTTCAAAATATTGGCATATGAAATATAATAAGCATTTAAAATAAAATAATCAAAGAAATATAGACACAACCGCAATGATATAACTTTAAACTAAATAATTTACTTTGAAGTGAATGGAAAATATAAATAAGTCAGATTATTTAAACTTTAACACATTAAATTTTGATAGCAATTGACATATTTAAAATATTAATTAAATGGATTTAAGTTTTGGTTTCATATTAGTTTTATAATTATTTTAAAAGAGAGTTAGCTAACTTATATAGATATATTTACACAAAGAATTACACAGAGCTCTGCAGTTTGAAAAATAAAATTGTACCGGTATTATTTATCTGGACTACAAGTTCTTGCTGTAGGTTTTGTGAGTTTGACTCAGTGGCTGGTGGCATCATCTTTCCCATTATGTTAGGCTTGTCTCTTCTATCAGCATGATGGTGATTTAGGCATTTTGACGAGAAAAACCCCGTTCTCCCATGGAGTAACAGCAACAAGATGCCCACTTTTAGCCGGACATGTTAAACATTAACAATTGTGAAGACTGGCTGCAATTCTCACTAACAATATGGCTGTCTATCCCTTGTTAAAAATACATTTATATCTTTTCCTTATCGGAATCTATCGCCTCAAGACTCACTAAACTCAGGAATTTAATTAAATATTTTTAAATTTATAATCCAGATCTTAGATAACTTATGTTAGAAACATTCCATAAGCTATTATAATTAAGATTTTTCATTGCAAACAATTGTCCAATTTAGATTTTAAAATAACTTAATCTTATCTAAGGAGATTTTAATTAGTAAATTTTGAACTAGTTTTACTTTTTACAAATTCCAGGTGTGGTTGTTAATGACACTTGTTTACAACCAGAAATCTTTTTAATTACTTGACCAGTTTTTATTTTTAATCTTACATATAATAGAAACTCTTTTTATTTAAAAACAACCTTTTAACATTTATTAAAACGCTAACCTTTTTACATATTTATTAAAATGATTTACAACCATATTTTGATTTAGCTTTTAAATATATTTTCAAGAAACTTTTCCCTGAAATATATTTAAAACAAGAAATCTTTTAACAATTTTTAAAGACATTTAATATTATTTTTAGATAATGGCTTTTACATATTTTAAATCATGTCTTTCTTCTATATAGCATAGATTATATATCCACATACGAAATTACAATATTAAACAACAAAATTAATAATTTACTCTTAACTTAAATAATATAACGATCTTTTTTAGAAATATTAAATAAATTTAGTACGCTATAATTTTACTAATCCTATCTAATTATAGCATTGGTTCGCACACAAATACATAATACTGTTTACACAGACATGAGTGAATTTTAGATTTATTAACATTTAAATAGGTTTGAACTTAGCACAGATGAGTGTGGCATTAGGTTTGATGGTGAAACGATAGGGGCTTGGAAAGTTATCATTTCAATATGAAAGGTTTTTCTGTTTAAACTTTTATTTTCCAATAAGAAGAAGCATCTACTTTATTTTAACACTATCTGGGTTTGATACATATTAAAGCAAACTTCCAGGGTGTATACCTTTATATGTCTGTTTGCATATAAAATAATGATAGCACATGTCTAAATTATCCTCTCAGTCTATGTTTGTCATGGGTTTAGTTTCAATGCTGTAGACATTTAAGGATTAGTTTGGACAATTGTAAGCTACCCTTACACAATGAAATCTTCATTATTCCTGATTTTTTTTAAAAGTCTGAACAAATATTTATTTCTGTTATATCTAATAAAATATGCTTTAAAAGTTTAAAATTATTCAATATTCACTGCAAAATTACATTATCTTCATATTCGGTATTATAATTAGGTTGCTTACATCAAAGCCAAGCTTCTAAATAGCTTTAAGCCATATTTGCATTGTCCATTAATATAACATTCTATTTTTGAAAATAAATTATTTCCATTCAAAATAAGTTATTAATAATTTATATTTTTGATATCTAATAAATATTGTGTAAATTATTGAATAAAAAATATCTAAAATTGTAATAAATTTGCAAATAAACATGTTTTTTAGTTATTTGAACCATTTTCTTTAAACAATGTTGTAAAAATCACAATGTTGAATCCCTGTCATAATACAATAGATATATTCATCAGAGTAAAGCTTAATTCTATTGTTTAGAGGAATTTTTTGACTTTCTTGCCATTTAAACAATTTTTTCAAACTAAAATTTTATATTATAATGTATATAGGAAAATATGCATATCTTGCGGAAATTCTCACTAGGGAGCAAATTAGTAAAAAAATGAAACAATTTATCCAGAAATGTTGTTGGTTAAGTGAAAAATTTTAAACTTCACATTAAAAGTTCATTGCAAGTTGATTTTTTTTATTACCCCACCTGGAGAAAAATCATTTTTTTCCAAATGAGAAGCAAAGAAAACAGTCATAATAAATAAAGTCTTTCTTACCATTTTTCAGATAATAATGTCTTTTATTAGAATTACAGCAGAAATAAATTATTTTATTGAAGCATAAAATTATTATTAATTTAAATTTCCTTTTGTAGACTTAATCATTTGTAAATGTCTGAAATATACATTCATCTTATCAAAACATAATTCTTATAAAATAAATTAGTCTTTTTATATTAGGTAAATAAATTCTAAATGATATTTGACATGAACATTTTACAGAATATCTCAAAAATTATTAATACTTTCTGTAACATTCTTGCTGATAAGAAATTTAAATAAACTTTAATTATAATGCAAATATTTAAATGATTTTTAAAATTGACAGTAATTCTTGAATCATTATAATGGCAATAATAATGACTTTTGAAGTTTTACAATCATAAAGTTTAAGGGATAATATTCTAAACATTATAATAACTTAATGATATTAACACTAAAGCTGGAAGGTATAAAGGTTTCAGTTTTCTTGATGTTTCAGTTCAGATAAATGTCAAGATAGTTTTAATTACCATAACATACTAAGTTAGAAAAATGATAAAGGTTAAATAAAATTATAAATTAAAAATTTAACTGGAGTTTTAAAATTCAACTATTACAAACAAAAATAAACTTAACACTTATTAAGGACAAGTGAGAGCAGATGACAATCTCATCTATTTATAATAGTAGTCAGCTGACCATTATACAAGATGTTTGATTAACCTTTTAACCTTTCCACTCTTCCCTTATTAGTTCAAATCTGATCTACTGTAACCAGGAAAGGTTGTTAAGCAAAAATATACTTAATTAATATTCAAAGTTGAAATAAATCAATTTTTGTCTAGACAATTATAAATTAATTAAAAATACTTTCTGGTTGCAAATAAAAATAATTACAGATATCAGGATAAAATAAAATCTTACAAAATTAAAATTTATATTACATTTTTAAAAAAATAAATATTACAAATAATATTTAATACATTTATTTATTTTGATTAAATCTAGACAAGACTCAGAACATAAATTATAAAATTATTTTTTAAAATATTTTAAAAAGAAATAATGTTAAAATAAATATAATACTTATTCATTCATTTATCCATTATTCACCTATTACTTAAAAATCCCATTTTAATTACTAGTTTTATTAAACTCTTTCTAATTAATTGCACCTAAAATATTTAACTAGAATATTATTTGTTAAAATTGTAGTAAATTAAAATATTATAGCTTTAATTTAAATACCAGCAAACCAAAATATATGATTTGAACCAGATTCCCCACTCTTAAAATTAATACAAGCTTTCTAATTATTTAAATAGTCAAATTAGGATTAAATTAGCATTATTAACTCTAAAATGTATTATTTATCACCTAAATTACTAGCTATTTAAAAATTTAATATATTTAACATCTTAAACACAAAACTATTACAATTTAAGCTGTGTAAAAATTATTTTGCAACTGTACAATCTATAATATATTGATGTAGTAACTTTTATTTACAAAAAATTATTGCTTTATTAAGTCCTAGCCACAATTTATTCATAACAAAATTAAACTATATAATTTTTTTAGATATCTTGGCACAAAATTTGAATATATTTGTTAGTGGGGGTAAGCATAGTTTTAGAATAGCTTTGGGTGGTGATTTAAGAACTAAAGGAACCAAAACTCAAATTATCATTTCTGGTATTTAATATCATATCTGCTTAGTAACTAACCATCCACTTATTTCTACTTTATTGAATTTTCAATGAGCAGTTTGTGTAGAATGAGAAACAAAATCTATATATTAATGCAGTTATTAGTTTAATGCATTTGTTGGTGAAGAACAAGTATTCCTCACATTAAATTTAATTTTCTTTTATTACAAATCTTAAAGGATTCATCATGTGTATTGCAATTTTTTTTGCATATATGCAAAAAGGGAAAGTAAGAATGAGAGAAAGGCCCTTTATTATTCAGATAATGACTCAATACTAATCTACCTAACTATCTAATATTTTTCAGCAATGAGAATCAAGATAATCTGGAGTGGAAGACTAGTGCTAGTAAGCTTACTATAAAAATAAAATCATTTGTAATAATTTATTATTGATAAAAAGAATGGGTGATGTTGTATTAAAAGGAATACTAAGAGAAAACATGAAAGAATTAATAGTTTTACATTTAGTTAAAAGAAAAATTAAAATAAATCTTAAGGTTTATTTATTACATATTTTAAATATAAAATTTCTCAAAAATAAAAACATCATGCAAGTAATTATTATAATTACTCTAAAAAACTTTAATTTATGACATTGAATTGAATTTATGATATCGAGATTTTATTTAAATGTTTAGTGCAATACAGTTCAAAAGATGACAACAGATGTCCTAATTACAGAAAAAGTAAGCAGAATTAAGGAAAGTGAATATGAGTAAAAAAATAGTTGAAAATTATATAAGAATAAAAAATATATACATTGTAAAAAGATATATAATTCTACTAGATGGTGTTATTATTATTTAGTCTAAAGACAAAATCTTTAGATATTATGGGGGGAGGGGGCAAAACCAAAAATGGAATAAAGATTGAAATTGTAGATATAGTTTATATCACAATGTAAGGGAGAATATTTAAAGTATAAATCATTGGAAGTGAGAAGTTTAAAAAAAAAAGAAAAGAGATATTTTGTGCCTTTGTTGTTTGCATAGATATTTATAACAAAATTGGAGCATATAAGGTTAGAATAGTAGAATTAATGAAACATATTTTATAAAAATCAGATAAGAGAAAACAGAGTTGGAATAATGTTTTTATAAAATAGAATAAAAAAATTGAGTGCATTGTAATACATAATGTTTTAAGAGGGAGAACATGATTAATTTGGCTATTAGGAGGGTTGAATATATAAGCTATGCATGTAAACTTTTGATTTCATATAAGGAAGAGTCATTTTATTTTACATTGCTTTATATAACATTTATTGGCATATTTTAACAGGATTATGAGAGAATGTATCTAAAAGTTGAAAAGTTACAGGAATAAGATTGATTTTTAAAGATAAGAGTGAAAATATATTGGATATTTGGTTAATATAGTATGAGCCCATGTCAGTGTCACATATGATGTTTAAATTACTTTTATATATTATTAAATTGGATAACAGACAATAATATTATAGAATAAATAAAAAATGATTGTAGAGTTTAAGAAAAAATAATATAAATGCTTTATAAGTTTACAATAATTTGGTTGGTAACTTTTATAGATAAGGAAAAAAAACGAGTGATAAAGAAGAAATTGTGAATATGTCTGGAATTGAAAGTTGTGAATAAGGACCTGATCAAAGTTAGAACAATATTTATAACATTAATGTGAATATTTATAAGAAAGATGATTTAAAGTCTATGAAGATGAAAAATAAAATAAAAATATTATTTATCATTAATATTAGTTGATGATTTAGCTACAGGATAAAGAGAATATATTACTATAACTAGATATAGTATGTAAAGTTTTAGATGGAGAATTAAGAATATATAGCATTTTAAAAGTATTATTTTTGTTGATATTTTCCCCAGAAGATAGCAACATGTAAATGCTTTTTTTTATATTCAAGTTTGTTAAAGAATAATAGTAGGTTTATTAAAGGTAAATCAAAATTATTGTTAATATGTTAGAAAAGAAAGATAGACATTGAGAGATTTCAATATAAAAATTTTAATCACATACATTTACTTAGGAATTTAAATAAAGTAAGAAAAAAGAAAAGATGATACAATAACTTGAAAATAATAATAGTAATAATAGTAGTAGTAATTATGATATGTATTATTTGATAAAATAAGTTGAATTTTGTAGAAAAGATATAATACCATGTGTTTAAAATATTGTAAAAAAGCAATAAAGTTTATATTAAAAAACTCAGAAAATAGAAAAAATAAAAATACATAGGTAATAGTGAAGGTTATTAAAATATAAATGATTTGATCAAAATTTTTTATGATAAGATAAAATAAAATTTTTTGATAGATAAAAAAAATATGATAAAAGAGCTAAAAATATTTTGTAGTTTAATGAAAGCAAAATACATATTAAGGATGAAGACATAAATGAAAATGATGGACAAACAGTTAATTGTTTAAGGAAAAATCAGACTCTTCAAAAATTAGGCAAATAATAAATAAGTGGAGTGATCAAGAGAGAGAGAGAAACAGAGACTAGATAAGGGTATAGAAAGAAAAGGAATGAGAAAATGAAAAAAGAATAAGAGGGGAAGTAAGATAGGGTAAGAGAAAAAAAGAACAGAAGAGAAAAGTAAAGGGACAGACAAGAAAAGATGATGAAAAAAGAGAAAAAAAGAAAGAAATTGCTGGGAAGATAAATTATTAACATATGCATTGAGTGTAATATGGATTGCTACAATAGAGGTTAAAATAATACAAATAATGACAATTATGTTAAAGAAAAGTGGAAGAAGCAAAAAAATATGATCATTAACACTCACGATTTGATTTGATGAGTGGAATAATTAGAAAAAATTGAAATCAAGTATTTCATGGTTTGATGATTGCAGTTTTAAGTTGCAAAAAATTCAAAGAAGGGCTATATTATTAAAAATCATGAAAATAATGTTTAAAAAATGATTTTCCTGGTTTGTTGATGAAGAAAAAATATTTTTTTAAAAAAGAAAGCAATTATGTATCATATTACCAATGATTATATTTTTATAGATATAAAAAATTCTTTAAGAGCTCATATTTAACAATTTATGGATTTGAAAATTTGTTTAGCATAAATTGCTAATTTAACAAAGTAAAAAATTAAGCTTTATACAGTTTTTTTAAAATTACTATTGTAATTTTTAAAAAAATTAAATTATACTTTGTTATAAAATCTTAATTTTATCTTTTGTTGTTGGGATACAGTTCAAACATAATATCATATTAGCATCAATACAAAATCAAATTAAAGCAAATCCCTTAAATATAAATGATGATTTGCATATTAAAGAAAATCAGATAGATAATATAAAAATAATCAAACACCATCGAAGTAGAAAAGCAAGAAAAAATATAAATAAATAAGAAACACCCATTACATGGGTAATAGTAATTAAAAAGTTTATTTCCACCAGTGATTGTTTTAGTATTCAATCATAATTTTTCTTTTAATAAGTAATTAATCACTGAACAGATTGACTAGATATTCTGAGACTTTTTTATTAATCCATTTAATAGTATCGAAATACTAATAAGCGTAATTGAAATCTTCATAGTATATAAATGAGACTAGTGACATTTATCTTAATTCTAAAAATTACAATGTAAATATCAAGCAAGACTAAATAGATACTGAATGCGCATGCAATTCAATCCTCCAATACTTGCTTTTTTATTTTTAGTTATGTTTTAATCTGAAACACTGATCTTTACTTTCTCATCCAGTAATCATCTTCATTCATATATTGCTATTTAAGGATAATAATATCCGACAATCCTAGGATATTAAATTGAATATAACCTACTTATATAACTATTTTCTGACTCAAATTTAGATGCCACTGTTATTTAATAGTTGAATAGTCATGTCTCAAAATAATAAATGACATCAATTTTTACCTAAATGGATCTATCTGACACGCATTGATATATAAATATGCACACAGAATACAGTACATTTGAGAAATGGACATATTTGAATGGTTATACAATAAATGATTAAAATTTTACATATATAAATGTGCGTGTATTCACACACTGACAAAAAGTTACATATTTTAATTTGTTACAATAATAATAATAAATTGTTAAACTTTTAACTTATATTTTTAATAAGAACATACCTATACTAGGTTTACTAAAACATGTATATAGAATGGCACACATTATTAACATAAATCTAATTTTGTCAAGATAAAAAAAACCTTAATTTTTATAATTACAAATTCCATTTTAAATATACATAAAATTTACATATTAGTTATAATAATAAAGTTATATTTTCAACGATTGTAAAAAAAATAATAAAGTTATATTTTCCTAACTGATTCCGTTTGGAAAACATACATAAATTTCACACATATAGCAGTTTATAAACAAAATATAGATATAATTTAAAATTATTTATCAGTTTATAAGTTTCTTTTCTTTTTCTTTAAAAAAAATATAGTCAATTTTTTTTGACAGGTATTTCTTGATTGATTTAAAATGTCTTTCTTTGTTGTTTTAATAAAGGAAAGATATAATCGTTTTATAGAATTTAAAAAAATATAAATTTCAAAATGTCTTTCTGCTTGATTAGATAATGCTGATGAAGTAGGCAAAGTGAGATAGGAAAAGTGAATACATGAACTTCAGCTCCCTGTGCCATGATAAGTAGATAGCCAAGCATGGACTATGAACACACAATGCCCCATGATGTAGTGAGAAAATATCTTGTCTTTAAGAACTACCTCTCTTGTAACTATAGAGATCATCCATGAGGAGTATCAATAGAAAAATATCAGGCACTGAGCCAGCCCTGCTCATCTCCTGTGAGTCTTAGGGGTCTATACATGAAGTCTCTCCATGAGACCATAACCTATTCATGAGGCCAATATACACTGCTGGATTATTCTAGGAGCTCAATCATCTAGGTCTAGATAGTGCTGAACCTATACTTCAGAGCATCATGAACACACTGCATCCAGGCAGCCCTGCTCAACTATACACTCACCACAAACATGAAAAATACAAATTCACACATCACTTCCAAAATATCATTTTACTAAAGAAATTATTTAAAATTTCATTATTATATATAACTCTACTCACCACAGCTGTATATATGTTTATCTGTGCTTCTCTGCCTTTAGATATGTCAGCATATATATAATTATTTATTTAGCAAGCTGGGAGTTTCCTTGGCAAGCTGGAAGATTTTTCTTGGTAAGTTTGGTTTTAGATCATCAGGAAAAATTTAATCCATGTAAAATGTGGGTCTGTAGTTGGTATCTTTCTGTCTAAGATTATTCCAGGCAAACATCTGTCTTGGTTTGATAGATTTCAGGCAAGAATCTGTTCTCTCTATGTTTAAGGTTATGAATTTCAGCACAAAGAAGTGGGTCATTTTCTCCATGTGAATTCAAACTCCTGTGAAGGAAAACAGTAGCAGTTCCTGAATCCACTGTCCTGCCTTCAGCTACATCAGTTCATGGTAGCTATTTTGCCAACTCTATGATCAACTAAAACCAACTGCTGCAAACTTCAACAAGCTGCAACAAAATATTGTAACCAACTTTTCAGCTGGCCTGTTCTTACAAAAACTACTATCCACACTGTTCTCTTTAAAAATCATTATCCAGACTGCAACTGATATTTTTATCAGCCCTTTTATCAAATCATCTGAGGTGATAACAACACCTTGATTGAAAACAGAGTTTTATTTTTATCTCTCTAATTCCTTGGAATCTACATACATTTTAATTAATTAAAAAATTTCAAAAACAAGTATGGTGTTTTTACATTTCAAAATCAAAATAATAATAATAATACAATTTTTATATTTATTCAGACCTTTTAAAAGTTTAATTTATAAAACAATATTTTAAATCAGAGTTATTATTTATTATTATTTTTTATTTCAATGAATGTAGAAAATATCTACAATTTTTGTCCGCATTTATTTCTATTTTTCATTTACTTTATATATATATATTCGCACACACTATATCACCGTATGCTATGTAACCCAACTGGTTACAATATATATTGTTAAAAGGAGTTACCTTGACAACAGTTTGAGATTATTGATTGATTTGATATTGCGATTGTCAAGTGTTGACTGACTTTTAATGATTACTTACAAACCCATTTAGCCGTAAGTATTATTATACTTATTATTAAAGTAATACTTTGTGTGCAATTTAAGAATATAATTGCAGGTTGTGATGTTACAATTGACTATTTATTAATCTGCATTCAGAATAGGTTATATTCACCTGTTTAAAGAGGTTTAGTTAAACTTCTTTGTGTCAATAATTTCAATGTTTGTGATGAAGTTGCAATTTTTAGTGTCTATATAAATATATTAGGCCATTAATAAAAGTAAGATTTCACCTTTATTGTTAAAAGGAGGTTGCCTTGACAACAGTTTGAAATTGTTGATTGATTTGATATTCTTATTATCTAAGTGTTGACTGGTTTTTAATGATATATATATATATATGTTCATTTATTGTAGGCCTTATATGTAGGACAGTTATTAAAATCATTTAACTTTCAAGTCATATTACAAAGATATTAATATAGAAAACACAAAAGAAAAGAAAAAATATTTTAAATATTGCCTATGGCTTTACTAAAATTTAATAACCATAAAAGAATATTTGTTTTAGCTGTTGAATATTTCATATTGTTCAGGAACAATTCATAGTAAATATAGTTTTTAATATGCATAGTATTATTAATACCTGAAGGTATGAAAGTATTTTTATGAATGTTTTTATCATATTAAATTCAAATTTTTAAGTAAACATCATTTTTAGTTCTTACTTAATGTATTTCTCATATATAAAGTTAAAAAAATTGTCTTACATAACACGTTTTTTCTTTCTAATTTTTATCAAAATATTTGATGGGGTGAAAATGGTTATTTGTAATCTGACTGAAAACAATATTTTTATTTAGCTTTATTATCTCTTATATTATCTATTAAATTAATCTAAAATTTATATTTGGTATTGTGACAGCTACATATATATATATATTAAAACAAAAGAATTTTATGAAGTAGTAGTATGTACATTTGTCTATTGATTGCCATACCCTGAGTTTGAATCTGTGCAAATTGCATTTTAAATGTTTTTAGGTTCAAAACAGACTTAAGATTTTTTTAACAGATAGCAGGATCATAAATATTTTTATTAAATGATAAAAAATGATAAAAAATATAAAAATCTTCCCTCTTTGTTCCTTCACTCTTCCATTTTGGAAACGGAAGTTGGAAAACTATTATAAAACAATGAATTATTCAGGGCTGTTTAATTATGCATTAGAATATTTAATCTGAAGGGAAACAAAGAATATGTTTGATTCATACTCAATGAATGCACTTGGTATATTTCAAGAGTGCTAATATTTGATAAAAATCATGTTATGGTTGCATAAAGATAACCAATGGCAATATAAATCAATAAAAAAATTTATAATTTTTTTTAGAAGGATGCATTGCTTTTTATAATAACTCCAGAGAATTAACCTTAACATTAAAGCAGTATATTTGTGCAAAACATATTTTTAAAGTCATTATTGTGATTTCCAAAGCATTTAAGGAAGTATAATTGAAGATGTTTTAATCTGATTTTAAATACAGTCCATTCCATATCACAAAAAGCACGACCCCAACCTTTTGTTTATGTCAAGTAAAAGAAACTTAGGAATAATTACTGTAAATTTTTGGGTTTTCATATACAAGTGATATGAAAATTGATCTATATGATGAGATGTTTATTTATGAATGATAACCTCAGGTTCAACTACACAAATATATTATGGATTTTAAATATTTTTGTTGAAATTTTTGCAAAATTTTGATTTAAACCAAGTTTAACAACTTTTTTGAACAGTGGTCTTCATGAAATATTGTGGACTATATTGGGCCACATCAATAATAAAATAAGCAGAAACTTTCAATTTAGTAAAAAGTATAACAAAGTTAAATTATTTGTAAAGAAAATTTATCTAAGATTTATTTAACAAAAGTATAAATATGTTCAAATTTCAGAAAAAGCATGAGTGGAGAAAATTAAACATACAAATTTTAAGAAAAGGTTAATATCCAGGTTAGTTACAAGCTAAGCATGCCACACAAAAAGTTATATAAAGAGCTATATGTGGCTGTGGGCTGTATATTATCCATGCTATATTTAAACTATAATTAGTAATGTCATGTTATATATGACTTGCTTTATTAATAATTACTATAATTAGTATAGAGTTGTTAAAATTGGAAGAGATGGAAAGTATTTTTCTGTAATATATATTCTAAATAATAATCATTTAGCAAAAAAAAATAGATACTAGATAAATAAATATATAAATTGATTGTTTTTTATCAATTGCAGCATGATAATCATTCATGATTTTGCACCATTCTGCACTAAATATTGGATTGTCAAAAAGTTGTTGACAAAACTTGTAAAATTATTGATTATTTTATTATCACATTAATTTATGCTGTATTTATCTTTTTCATATGTGTGCTGTCAGAATATCAGTTGTATGAGATAGAGCAGATAGCTGAAGGGGACTTAAAAGTTTGTCTTCAAGTCCCTTATGGTTATATATAAAATTTTAATAAATTAAATTCATCAATTTACAATAGGTGTGTTTTGATGTAGTACATGATGTTTACTTAGAATTGTTGATTCATATTGGATTCTTACTAGTAATAACCATTCACATATAGATAAAAAGAATAAATGAATTTAAATCATGATGTTCTAAATGTAATTTGATGCAAGAGCAGAATAACATAATCTGAAGCTTAAAGTTCATAAGTTGTGATGTTCTGTTACAACTTGTGTTTGGACTATTTACAAATCCTTGAATAATAAACCATTTGATTATTTTATTTATAATAATGTAGATACAGAGAAATTCATCACATATTTATTTTATCTTGCAAAGTTTTACACAATGACATGATTGAGGTTCAGGGTCATCTTTGATCACTTTTTAATAAATTTTAACTTTTTTATAAAATTAAATTTGAACAATGAATTTCAAAATTAATAAATTAATTCAACATATATAACAAAATATAAAGAAATTTGAGTGTCACACGTTCATGCCGTATAATTCACTTTTTAAAACCTTTATTATAACAACTGAATTGATGAGATTAGTTTTAGAAATAAATTATTGATTAATATTAAAACATCTCATCATAACATATTTGAATGTAAGATGCTAAGCATGGTTAATGATTAATATAAAGCAGTGTTTCCCAACCTGTGGTATGCATACCACTGGTGGTATGAGAGTTGCTGGTTGGTGGTACACGAAAAATAATCAATAATGGCGTACATAAAAAAAATAATTAAATCATAAAAATATAAAAAAAAAAAATCATAAAAATATAGAAATGTTTTTTCCTATAATTCATAAAAATTATTTTAATTAATAATATTATACAGTAAAGTTGTTTATATGTACAGTCGATAACGATCTTTAATGTTAATGGTAAAATTGAAAGTATGATTAAGAAATTAGATTTTTGGAAACAGTAATATATATAAGTATCGAAAACAATTTACTAGAAGTATTCGAAACTCTACATATTTATTTTTGTTTGAAAATATGGTTAGTCTGTCTCAAGATATACGAGAAAATATAATAGCACATTTAACAGGATTAAAAATGTCTTTCATGAAATATTTTCCAAAATCTGAAAACATAAATGATAATTGGTTTTCAAATCCCTTCTATGCAGAAAATTTAGAAAAAGCTACATCATTATCAATAAAGGATAAAAAAATTTAATAGAATTATCATGTGACAGAACTTTGCAGGTAGAATTCAAACGACACAATCTAATTAATTTTTGGTTAAACATTAAAGAATAAGAACAACTTTCTGAAAAAGCTCTTAAATTATTATTACCGTTTACTAGTACAGAATTAATAGGAAGAGCTTTTTCTTCATATACTTTTTTATAAAATAATTATTGAAACAGATTGAATGCAGCTGTAGACTTAATGATATACCTTGCATCTTTTGAACCAAATTTCAAAAAATTATGTTGTTCGAAAGAAACAAGCACAAAGATTTCATTAAATTTATTTTATAAACATATTTGATTATGATAAAAAAATATACTAATTGGTTTTTTATAATTTTGTGTTTTTATTAAAACCATTTATTAGTTAGTAAATGAAATCATGACAAAATAGTAGATAAAGAATGAGTGGGATCAAGGAAAATCAATCCAAATTATTTAATTTGAAAGAATGTATCAGAAAAGGATCATACCCAGAAATTAGACTCTCATTAATTCTTGATCATCTATTGTGGATTACTAGATGTAAGCTAGTATTTAATCATCAAAATTTTAATCCTATTAACTTCATTCTGAACAATATAAAGAAAACAAGAACAAGAGATAGCCTGATAACCCTGATGTTATTTTTACCATGACTTGGGAGATGCTGGATTTATCCTCTCCATGGCCCAACCAATAGCAAGATGCTCCAAAAAAGAGAAAACAGACTCAAATTCGGGAAAACCAAATGAAGGAATGAGAAAACACTTTGAACAAAATATGTACCAAATAACCTTTAATGTAATAATGTAATCTTTAATAAATTATTTTGGAAAAAAATATGAAACTTTGAACAAACACATATACATAAATATGTTACAGTGCATTTATAATTTCAGTGAGTTTATAATCTGGCATGATGTTTAGGTGTGTTTCAATGTAATTTGTCTCATTATGAGATGTGAATACATATATGGTCACCCTATAATATTTATAATGCAAATAAATTAACTTACTCACAATAACAAATTTCACGAAATACAATCATTTTTATGAAGTGGTACAATTTAGCGTGATGTACTACCAAGTGGTATGCGAGCCAAAAAAGGTTGGGAAACACTGGTATAAAGCAATACAATCACATAACTCATTATTCAGAAGTTCATGTGATATTCAAGTAACTAAGTGTCAGGTTCACAGATAATTCCAATCAAGTGATTAAATTGAGATTTATTTTATTATTAAGCTGAGAACAATTTAAAAAACATTAGGTCTGAGTTGGTCACTCTGCCATTGTGGAGGACAATAAAACTAAAATCGATGATGATAATTCATACTAAATTAGTAAATTCTGGTGATTATTACAATTTTAAAGTTGCTTCTTTGTAACATTGTTCAGATTACTTGGCTAATAATATTGATTAAAATTTTTTTTTAAATAATTTAATTGGATCTTTATTTTTGGTGGTTTTTACTATATTATTGTTGCCTTGACTACAGGTTGAGATTGTTGATAGCTTAAGGGTTGATTGTTATCATTTATTATTATTGCATCATTAAATTTTTTTAAATTTTGTTAGTAAATTTATATTTGCACTTTATTTCCATCCAATGATTTTTTCATTTGTGTATTTGTTCAATTATTTACGAATTTACACGACTATCAATTTAATAAAACAAAATCTATTTAAATAAATAAAAATAAAGCTTTGCCATCCAATATTCAAGAGCAAAAATCATTTCTCTTTTGTGTTTAACTACTTTCTTAAGTATCTATTTATTTTCTTTTATAAACAAGCAGATTTAATTTTTTTTTTAAAAAAAGAGCATTTTGTCTAATGAGATTCTAAAGTTAATTTCTTTTTTCAATACTTCTCAAAAATTGATGATGTTGGGAATTAGAAAATCAATAATGGCTTCTGAAATTTATAATAAATATTACTTGTCAATAAAATTAAAAATCTATTTTAAATAAAAGTGTTATATCATATATTGAAAAAAATCTGGTTAAAATTTTTTTATGGCGGGGGGTGTTACATTTTCACCGTATATTAATATCTTTTTTTAATTTTATTTTTTGAATTGAAAACCTCTAATGTACAATTTTGGATGTTGAAAACTATTTGATAATATATATATAATAGAGAATTTTAAAAATGTAAGCTTTTAAACAGTACAAAGTGTAATATAGGGAGCGTACCAATAGCAAAGTCACGCATGATATATGACTTGCTTTATTGAATGATACAAAATGTGTTTACAAAACAATTTTAATTATTTTGTTATACGGACATTGTTCCAATTTTCATTGCATATGATGATGTGAAAAAGATTAATATAAATTGAATAAGCAAAAAAAAAAAAAATCAAAATATCTTTAAAGGTGTATTTACAAACAATATATTTGAATATTTAATAATGCAATTTAGAATATAAAAATTATATTTCACAAATATTAATACAATCAAACATTAAAAGCAATGTAATTTATGTAAATTAAAACCAAAACATATGAAAATAAACTAAAATGTTTTCTAAAGAGTTTCATATAAAATATAGTCTATCTGTCCACAGAATAATTGAATATGTAAAGAACATTCTAATATGTAAAAAATAATAATATAACATCTCATTTTCTCTGGTTTATCTTCCATCATGGTTTGTTGGTGATTTTTTTCTAAATATATTATCATAATAACAAGTTTAATAAAATTATTTTATTAAAATTCCCTTATATTTTCTTGGCTATCCAATAGTAATGTCTTTACTGTTATTATATTTCTTAATTTTACTCAAGCCTTTCCATTTTTATTTATTTTCTTGTTAATAAATTCTATTTTCAAATTAACATCATCAAATATTGTTTGCTATTAAAATAGGTTAGAGTATATTTATTTTTTATATTCTCAATTTTTTTTTTGAATAATAGTCTTTTTTATCAAATGTATATTAAAAAGAAGTAAAATAATAATAACAAAAAAAAAAGCATTGGGATATTTTAAAAAATTGAATGAATTGCTACATTTATAGTTAAAATTAGAGATTAAATGTAAAAATAAATAGGATAATAGGACACAGAAAATATTATTTATACTAGAAAATATATAAAATAAAAGTATAACTCAGGAATTTTTTAGAATAAAAAAAGCACAATAGAAGTTTAAATAATAGAGATAATTTTTTTATATTAAATGATTTTATTGACCATGCACTAAGAAAAAAAATAATGATTCATTCAACCACAATTGGGATTTTTAGATTTAACTTGAAATAAAAACATGGGGGTCTAAAAATTAATTAAGTCAATCCCTTGTTATAAAAAATAGGGATTGACTCAATTAATTTCTGAACAACCTATGCCTTTATTTCATGTTAAATTTGAAAATCCTAATTGTGGTTGAAGAAACAATTATTTTTCTCTTTTTATTGCATGGTCAATTAAAGCATTTAATATATATAAAAATATTTTTATTATTATTTAAGTTTTTGGTGTTGGCACAGTAAATGAAAATGTAAAACTATATCATACTTTAAATTAACTAACACTTATAGTTGATATATATATATAAATCACTAGATAGTTCTGCTATAAATTAAAATGTATACCATTCATGTATATATCATATTTAGTATGTGTACATAATAATATATATCTATATAAGTGAGTAAAAATATTAATTATTTTTTAAGTGATCAGTGTTTAACATTTTTACTCTAATTAAAAATTTTTGATTTTTTAAAAAAATGTTTTCCAAAATTGCATTGATTTTAAAATGTTAAAAAAACATTAAATTGAAAGAAAAAAATTACTGCCCTCTCATGAACATCATTTAAAACAAATGATAGTTGCAAGAAGAATTTATAACTGAGATACATTAAATTATTGAATATTTTTAATATTTTCCCACTCTTTGTTCCATATCTAACAAACCACATGATCTACTATAAAGATAAGTATCTTATATAAATCAAACTTTTATTATTTGTTATATATCATCAGATTTCAAGAAATTTTATTGACTTTGTATATATGAAACCTCAATTTTAAAATTTCATTCTAACTTGCTCAATACCAACAGTTAACAAACAAACAAATCGATTTTCCAAAATCAATAAAAGCATTTAAAAAAAAGTGATAGTGAAAATAATGTTGTTTTTATTACAATTTATAAATTACAATAAATTGTTTTTTTAAAAAAAAAATTTAATTCTAATTCTAAAAAAAACTTTGAATTTTTGTTTTTGCATTAAAAATATTTTATAAATATTAGAGCATATTTAATTGACAGTTTTTTGTTTTATTTATTTAAGAACTGATTTATATAAATTATTTATTGTACAAATAATAGCAAATCACCTGTAAGTTCAATAACTTATTTTTATTAAACATCTTATATGGATAGTATCTATGCAAATTATTTAATATAAACAGTTTAATATGCATTATATAAGTATATAAATAAAAAAAATAACAAACAAACAATATTCTATTTTAAAAATAGCCCATTAATTTTAATATAGATATATACAACATACACACAAACTTTTCTTTATAAATCTTGATTTGTTATATGAATTATTATGACATACAAAATATACTCCAATGTTGCATATATTCTTTTATAGTCTTTATCAAGGAACAACTAAAAAATACATAAAAAACAATAAATACAAATATTCCAAAATATATAACAAATACTAATACTTCTCACTTTAAAACTCTTCTAACAAACAATATTAACTTTTCATTACATTCATTTCTTAAATATCTTTTTTTAAAATAATCCCCTATAATAAAAATGACCCATTAATTTTAATATATATATACAACAAACACAAGCTTCTTTATATATATTGACCCATTAATTTTAATATATATATACAACAAACACAAGCTTCTTTATAAATCTTGATTTGTTTTATTAACTATTATGACATACACCAGGGGTGGGCAATTGTTTTGGCTTGGGGGCCACAAAGATTGGTGGAGGGACACATCGGGGGCCACTTTGTGAAAGCAAAGGTTAGCAGAGAGCTGCACCTTTTTCCCATGACACAATAAACACACTGCTTTATTTTCTGTATTATCAAAGAAATATTTGTTCGTCCATTCTTCATTAAACACATGACCTTTATTACCAATTTTACATTTTTTCAGAGGGTTCATGGTTTCACTAAAGTTGGAAATGTATATATTTGTTAATGCAAAAAAAAAATTAAAATTAACCAGATCAACTGGAAAAGCAATGCACATGGTATCTACACTGTGCATGTGTAGAAAATATGAGTTGAATCTTTGGTCATGCATGAGAAGGAAATCTCACTTCAAAGCAGATTTTTCTGATTGTCTTGGCAGGCCATATAAAAACTCTCAGCAGGACACATATGGCTCTCAGGCCACTATTTTCCCACCCCTGACATACACAATATACTCCAATGTTGCATATATTTTTATAGTCTTTGTCAAGGAACAACTAAAAAATACATAAAGAACAATAAATACACATATTCTTTAATATACATAACAAATATCTCTTACCTTAAAACTCTTCTAACAAACACTCTTAACTTTTTATTACATTCATTTCTTGAAAAGCTTTCTGAAAAGAATCTCCTATAATTATTTAATTAAGTGAAACTGTTATTCACTTTTTTTCAATTAACATCCTATTCATTACACATAAAATTTTAAAATAGAACCTTTAGAATGTATATATTATGAAAGAATTATAAAAGAAGAAATTTACATTAATAAAATGAAACCTATAATGAGTAGATTGTTAATTGGAAAGAAAAGAGAATAAAAGAGGTTGATTTAATTAAATAATTATAGAGGATTATTTTAAAAAAGGTATTTAAGAAATGAATGTAATAAAAAGTTAATATTGTTTGTTAGAAGAGTTTTAAGGCAGGAAATATTTATATTGGCTATATGTATTATGGAATATTTGTATTTATTGTTTTTGATGTATTTTTTAGTTTTTCCTTGATAAAGATTATAGAATATAATCGAAATGTTGGAGTATAGTTTTGTACATTATAATAGTTTGTATAGTATATAAAGATTTAAGAAGTTTGTGTGTGATTTGTTATATAAATATATCTATCAGAAATAATTATCTAATACAACAACTACTATATTTGCCTGAAGGTTTGTGATGATGTATATTAGATGTGATAATATATTGTATTATTTTCATCAGCTATCATTATATGTTGGATGTATATACAAATTCAAACTTTATTTAAACTTTTTAAATACAAACAATTTATTAGTAATATTACTCAAAACATTGTGTAATTACTAACTTGTGTTGCCTAGTCATGTGTCATTAGTAACAAGTTGTTTGTATGAAAAGTTTAAATAAAGTTTAAAATTTTCTATATATTCGACATTTAATGATAGATCATGAAAATAGTCCAACATATCACAACTACAACTACAATATATAAATTGACAAAATAACATGAATGTGAAAGCACATTTTTAAATTCAACTTGTTATTTTTTGCCACCTTAGATAAATCAATTTTATATTTTATATATTACATTATCAATTTTTTTATTTTATTTTAATTTTTTGCTTATAAATTTTCATGGCTAAAAAGAATTCTGAGCACCAATTTTGATTTAAATAAAAAAAAATTGATAAAATTGTAAATAATAAATTTTACCCATGTTAAAATGTAGGATGACAGACATCAATTAAAATTATTTTTTCTATTCTTTTTTTATTTTTTTATAAATACTTAAACGTCACATATCACTTATACAAAGCTTGTCATAATCATCTGTAAACGAAAAGAAATATCAGCATTAAGTATTTTTTAGATATAAAACTGAAGATAAAGATGGAGGTTATTAATAGTCCCCTGATTATGAACTATGCTGCAATTAGATGATGATCTTTTATTTAGATATCTACAACTGCAAATTACTTTCAAGTAAAGGAAGTTTGTATGTACTAAAAGAAAATCTGTTGAATATTAAATGGGAAATGAAGATTATTTGACTTTATGAAGTCAGAAGAAAGGAAAAAGAGACAATTGATTTAAAATGTGAACATAGACTTTTATTATAAAGTTATAAATATTGGAAGCACAAGTGATGTGAAATTCAATATAAATTAAAAGTGTAAGAACAATGTAGAAATTGGCAGTATATCAGACAGAGTTGAAAGATAAATTATTCAAATTATTGTAAGATATTAAATGCAATTAATTATGAATATACAAAATGATTAAGATTACACCAAACAACATTTCGAACTGTCATTGGAGACTTTAATATTTGAACTTGTAAATGATTGAAAGATGAAAATTCTGTAGATAAATTTGATTATAATGACAAAAATACAGGATAACACTGATTCATGGAATTTATAAAAAAGTAAAACTCTATATTATGAATTTTATTATGAGAAAAATTTTAAATAAAAATGGACATAGAATCATCCAAATGAGAGTACAGCATAATGGGATTATATTTTGTCTAACAAAGATATGTATTTTAAGATTGCAATGTTTTTAATAGATTCAACACAGGAAGTGATCATTGATTAATGAGATGTAAGAATTAGGTTAATTCAAAATTAGAAAACAAAACTATTAAAAAAGAAAGTATTAATAGTTGATATTCTTAACTGTCAGAAAGACTTCAATCTATTTAAATTAAAACTTGAAAGTTGCTTTAAAATATTAACACACTTTGACCGTGCTTCAGACTTGATGGGAATTAATGAAAACATAACTAATATTTTATTAAAAAAATAGTTGATGCAAAAAGCAGTGATT
Organism: Epiperipatus broadwayi; assembly: GCA_028023455.1. NCBI lineage: Eukaryota > Metazoa > Onychophora > Udeonychophora > Euonychophora > Peripatidae > Epiperipatus > Epiperipatus broadwayi. The sequence continues at coordinate 8,982,189 of JAQFVV010012417.1, forward strand.
TACTAAAAAAATTCTATTGATGCAAAACTGTGTATGAAAAGAAAAATGATTATAAAACTTTTTAAAAGTTATCAAAATAGTGTAAAAAATTGATAAAAAATATTGAGAATTCACAAAGAAAGCTACTGAGAAGAATAAAAGTCAAAACTTTAAAACAACATTTTGCCATTTGAAGAAAACTTGTTCAGCAGTAAAAAGAAAAGATTGAATTATTATTAAAAAGAGTATAAAAAGTTTAAAAAAAGTTCTATAAATAATTATGTAGTAATAATAATAAATAAACAAAATATCTCTTGCAATTATCACATATTCTGAATTGTCAAGCATTTGAAATGGAGAAGTGAGATGCAATTAATTCTACAAAGAAGAGAAAAATCTCCATAAAATTATGGAATTATTATTGATATACTAAAAAAAAGATAATGAAATAAAAAACTGTTGGCAAAACTGTGCCAAATGTCTATTTAATAAATTTGTTTCAGATGATAGCATGAATGCATTAGTAATAGTGATATTTAAGAAAGATTATAAAATTTCTATTAGAAACAAATGTTTTACTTGAATTATAAAAAGGTTGTCATTTTTGTAATAGTTTTTTTAATTGATTGCTTTAACAAAATATTTTAAAGATTTAATGTAAATTAAACAAAAGATTTTAATATCAACATAAATATGAGAAATGTACCCAACCTGAAAAATCTATTGTTTGGCAAGATATTAATAAAGCTAAATTAAAATTAAAATTTGTAAATATACATATTATTACAGAAGTCTGTAGCTTGTCTATGGAAAGATTGTCATTTTTGTAATAGTTTTTTTTAATTGGTTGCTTTAACAAATTTGTTTTGCTTTGCAGAATTAGTTTATTTGAATAAAATGCTTGTAATCAAATTAAGCTTCTTAAGTATAAATGAGATATTTATTTTAAATAGTGCTATGTTTTATAAGTTGTAATAGTAATAATCAGCCATTAAGCTAATACACATGCACTTTGTGGATTTTAACTATAAATGAATACTATCACTCCCAAACACAATATAAAGTCTTTGTGAAAAGATAGAATGAATCCATCTATCTTTTCAACCCAAATGCTTATGTATGGGAAAATCTTAAGCATTTGAGAATGATAGTATGAAGATGTTACGCAATCACTTTAAATTACTTTTAGTATGCCTGAATGAATGATGCTTGTGAAATTTTCTAGAATTTATGATACATCCTTATTTAAATTTAAACATATGTAAATGAGATATTTATCTTAATGGCTGATTATTACTATTACAATTTATAAAACAGAGCTATATAAAATAAATATATCATTTACATATGTTTAATTTTAAATAAAAATGACATATTGTAAATTCTAAAACATTTTGCAAGCATCATTCATTCAGGCATAATAAAAGTAATTTAAAGGGATTGCTTAACATCTTCATACTCTAATTCTCAAATGCTTAAGATTTGCCCATACATAAATGTTTGGGTCGAAAAGATAGATGGATTCATTCTATATTTTCACAAAGACTTTATCTTGTGTTTGGGAGTGAGAGTATTCATTTATAATTAAAATTCACAAAGTGCATGTGCATTAGCTTAATGGCTGATTATTATTACTATTACAGTTTATAAAACATAGTGCTATATAAATAAATATTTCATTTACATATGTTTAATTTCAAATAAAAATGATATATCATAAATTCTAGAAAATTTTGCAAGCATCACTCATTCAGGCATAGTAAAAGTAATTTAAAGTGATTTCTTAACATCTTCATCTCTCATTCTCAAATGCTTAAGATTTGACCATACTAAAGCAGGCAAAACTCACTATATGTATTGCCACACCCAGCAAGTTAGAGTAATCAATGGATGCCAGAAGGCTTGTGCATAAAATCTCCATGCAGTGCATGCTCATACAATATCCCCAGAAAATATTGTGTTTTCAATATTGAAAATATTAAGATGTTTTCAATTTAAGACTCATAGTTTTGTAGTTAAGTGGAAGTAAATGGTGGCTGCTAGAGGTTTGCATTAGATCCTAAGATCTAGGTGCAGTGCACTCAGATCCAAGGCTCTTCACTAATAAAAGCCAAAAGCCAGAAATTAGTCCAGGGATATTGGATGAGTAGACACTAGATGGGGATTTTATGTACAAGCCTTCTGGCATCCATTGATTACTCTAGCTTTCTGTGTGTGGCAATATGTATAGTGAGTTTTGCCTGTTTTAATAAGTTATAAGCAAGCATAAGAAATGGTGATCATGTGGTGTTTACTGGCTTAAAACCAATCCTGCCTAATAGGATAGTGGTGGCTATGGTTATTAAAAAACCAAAGACACCAAAATGTATAGGTACTGAACTGAGTTCAGACCTATATGACTATATAAGCTAATGAGCTTGGATTGAAAATATTAAGGTGTTTTCAATTTAAGACTCATAGTTTTGTAGTTAAGTGGAGATAAAAGGTGAGTGCTAGAGGGTTACATTAGATCCTAAGATCTAGGTACAGTGCTTTCAGATCCAAGGCTCCCCACTGATGGAAGTCCATAAGTCAGAAACTAGTCTGGGGATATTGGATGAGTAGGCACTAGATGGGGATTTTATGCACAAGCCTTTTGGCATCCATTTATTACTCTAGCTTGCTGTGTGTGGCAATATGTATATTGAGTTTTGCTAGTTTTAATAACAGTTATAAGAAAGCATAAAAAATGGTGATCATGTGATGGTTATTGATTTTCCCATACATAAACATTTGGGTCAAAAAGATAGATTGATTCATTCTATCTTTTCACAAAGACTTTATCTTGTGTTTGGGAGTGAGAGTATTCATTTATTGTTAAAATCCACAAAGCGCATGTGCATCTTCTTAAATATAAGGAAGGAATTATTTTTTTTTGCATAAAATGCTTTATAAAAAGATTATATTAATTGGTGGAATTGGTTCATTCACATAAAATTACAGACAAACATAATTATGGACAAACATATATTCACATAAATTTTATATATAGGATTATTGATTTCTATCAGTTTTATACAAAATCTTAACTAATATAATTACAACTTGTCTACAATGAACTTTGGATTCCCATTAATCAAAAAAAAAAAAACAAGCAGTATTTAAAATTGATTTTAGTACAGCAAATCACATTTAAAGGTTACGAGAAATTAAAGCAATGTTTAAGCATATGAATTGATATTATGTTTTGATTTGTAGATTGTAAAAAGACAGATGATTTTATACAAATTTTTATAATGATTAAAGAGATGAATCCAGGATATTGTCATATTTTGAAGGAAATTTATCAAAATACAACAGGTGATTAGATTACATGATGATATTAAGAAGATTAATGCGGTGAAAGATATATATCAAGATAATTATAATTCATTTACATTTTGCAGATAACATGATTGTTTTTACATATCAATGTTTCAGAACTTCAAAAAGTGTTGCAAAAATAATTAGATGAAAATAAGAAAATCGGACTAAAAATAAATTATTAAAAAAATGTTAAATAGATTTTTTCAAAAGAAGAAAATAAAAATGGAAGACCATAATTTAGAAATGACAAATATATTGGTCAGACTACTAATATAGATGAAAACATAATTAAAGCATTACATTTGAATGAAATACTTTTGGTTGAAATAACATAGCATTAAAAGTGAATATCCTTATGAATTTGAAAAGGAAGAAATTTAATATGTATTTTACCATTTTTTATGAGACTTTCATACTTATAGAAGAGAATGGAGAGACTTCAGACCACTCAGCAAAGTATGAAAAGGAAGTAGTTATTATTGATATTATCAAAAGAATCAAATGATTAAAATAGAACTGATCTGGACATATTACTAGAAGAGATAATAATATATGGACCACTGATGTTTTAAATGGGATCCTAAAAGATTGCATAAGATATAGAAAAAGACTATATGAGAAGGATGAAAGAAATAAGAAAGTTTGTATAGTATTGAAAAGAGAGTATATGGATGAGAGAAATTGCATTAAACATGAGATTTTCATCTTCAGTGAGTTGATAATGATTAGAAATGTTATATATAATCCTGAAGGTTTTGAATTAATCTTTAATTCAAAACTTTTTTGCCTTTTTGTTATTTTCATAACCTAGTCGTTGAAATGTAACTTTTTTTAAATTTTCTTAAAATATTTTATGAATTTCTATATTTATTTAGAAAATTTCAAAAGTGTACTCTAATGTTTTTCTATAAATTATTAATTACACAGTAGATTAATAATAGTTGAAAATAACATAATGATAATTGTAAATATATATATATATATTGTAACGATATATAAATATGTCGTTACATTAATTTAAAATAAAAACTTAAAAGTTCGCAAATAAAAGTAAAAAACTAAACGCTAAAATTAAAACATTGTTAAACGTGTATACATTCGCACAGATGTTAAACTTTAAAAATATTTTTTTTTTTTCATAAACAACAAAAAAAAGTATTTGAATGTATTTTTTTTAAATAAAAAAATACAAGATTGAAATATAAAAGTTAAAATGAAAACAGGTATTAATTAATTCCTGTAATCTATAAAGGAAAATGGTTGTTTATTAATTATCTAAAAGCTGTTTAATTAAAAAGTCAGATGGAAAGTTAGATAAGAGAAGAAAGAGATTTTAGCTTGACAAATGGAAGCACTAAGCCTTGGCCCGGACCATAACGAAAAAACAGATTAGTGATGTTTTGTTCAGTGAATCCTTGTGGATGATATAAAAAGAAAGAAATATTGAGTTCAAGAAGCTTTTTTCAACTTGGTTGGGGAGACGAGCGATAAAGACGCACTTTATCGTTCTCTCCCACTTATCTCTGAAATGAAATGAATGATACCAGGACAGAACCAGCAACTGCCACCTCCAAAACATCAGACCGGTCTTCCAGGGAAGTCTGCGTGGGAATTGCCAACAGGAACAGGGACTTTTCTACCGTAAGCAATAGAACTGAACAATTGTTAAAATCATAACCTTAATTAAGAACTTTAAAGATTGCTAAGTAAATTTAAATTTTATAAAAAGGAACAATTCTTAAAATCAATCAAGAACTTTCGTCAAGTTGAACAAATTAATAAACAAGCCGACTTATTTAAAATGGACTCTTATCTGACTTTTTGTAAGTTTTAAATCAAATTAATAATGGTTAATTTTATATCTTTCCCGGTTGTTAAAAAAATCATTTCCCTTTTTAATATTTTTTATGTGTAGTAATATTTTATTGTAGAAATTATTAAATGCATTACATTTAAGTTGTCTATAGACACTTGCATGGATTTGTTTGCGGTTAATTAGATTTTGGTTTTCATATTTGATCAAAATATATAGACATTCGATAAATAATGATACCTTACGGTGAGTATCTAAAATGTATTTATTCGGATGTCTTTTAAGTTATTGGTGACAACGCAAGTATCTTATGGTGAATACTATTGGGTTACTTATAAGTTTCCCTCTGCGATTGTCGGTATCAATAATTTTGTATTTTGATCGTTTATGTTTATTTTGAAATGTTTTTGACCGTGGAATCTATGTAATCGATCTATACCCAACATTTTTAAACAAGTCTGTGCGAACGTATATAAATGTTAAAATTAAGTCGGGCGCGAATGGCTATATAGTTTTGTAAAGTTGTATTAAGGGAGGGTAATCTTAGGTTATTCATTTCGTAGTTGAATTGGTTCAATGGATTGGATATATTTGTGTAATTAGTAAATGTAGTATGAGATCCGCTACGGGCAGGATTATAGATATACGCCACACACCCTCTGTTTGCCTATGGATGGGTTTGTAAGTCGGCAGAAGACCGCAGTCCATTCCTATGGAGTTGTTAGTTTATTGATCTACTTGCCCACAGATGTCACATTCCTGTTGGTGGAGAGTCAATGTCTTCTCTATTTCTACTTATTGTTCAGATGTACATTCCTGACAATATAGTATTTTGTGTTGTCGTATCATGCTACATTGAATACATGAATGTATCAGATGGATTGGCGCCAGTTGATTGCGAAATTTGTTGCCTAAGGTTAAATCAGGGAAGAATATTTTCCTTTCAAATGCAGACCTATGTAGTCCATTCATACTCGACCCTCTAAATAAAATATTAAACATTATAGCAAGCTATTTTAAATGTAAAATTAAAAATTAATATAAAATTATAAACATTAAATTTATTCCTCAAAATTTAAATATTATTTTATATGTGCGTAAATAAATATCGTTACAACTGGCTTTCCCAATCTGGGGCCGATCTTTAATAAACCACAAATACCCTGAGCAAATTTTGTCAAAATGAAATATTTTTATCTGTTTACATAAAGTCGTATACTTTAAATCTGATAAAAGCACTGCCAGAAAGAAATAGCACATATATTAAAAACCAACGGAAAGATATAAAAAAATTTTAAAACTAATTTTTGTTAAAAAAAAACAAAAAGTCAAAAGGTTGCAATAAATATGTTTTTTTTTTTTGTTGTTGATATATATTATGCTTTAACGTGTATAGGCGCGCACAGCCACGTAAGTTTATGATCGAAATGTGGTGCCTTACGATGAGTACCTTTGGGAATTACTTAAGTGTAACCCTATTTATGCATTTCAATCAGTCATAAATAAGTTGGTGGTATTTATAATTGTTCTGCAAATATACACATTTAAACCCATTATTTCTTAAAACATATTTATCTCAATGCAACCTTCTTTAAATAAATAATTTATAAAATAACTTGCTTGTTATGCCGTGTGTAAAAATAAAATGTATAAAATAAAATAGAACTCTTGTGGGGAGGGGTGTAAACGTAAATGGTCCTTAGGTAAGCGATAGTCAACATTTCATTTTTCTTTTTGTATATAGTCCTTTTGTAAAATTATTAACCGGATGTTTGTAAATGTCTTCGTCAATCGTGTACCGTAATTACTAACCCTAAGTAAAATATTTTTTTTTTTTGATCATTTTTTTTTAAGTAACTTTACTGATATGTAACGAGCACAGACGTTCGTTACATTGTTGTTTTTTTATTTTTATTTATTAAACATGAAAGTAAATTAAAAAGTTCGCATTTAAAAATTTTCTTTAAGAATTAAAAATTGAAATTAAATATCAACTTAAACTCTTATATATTAAATCGCACAGATAATGAAAAATTATTAAAATAAAAATTTATTAAAGAAAAAGTATTTTAAAACTAAATTTTAAAAAGATTTGGAGATAAAATTATATCTTTAAATTTATCTTTAAATATATATTTTGATTTGGAAAACAGGTTAATTAATCAGAAATGGAAATGATTGTTAATTAGTTAAATGTAAACCAGCCTTGGGCATTTAAAATGTAAAAACATCAGTCAGATTGGAAAACAATAGAAACTTTCAGCAAATGAAATAAATCCATTGGGAAATCGGACCTCAACGAAAAGGATCATCTCATCGATGACGTAATGTTAAGTCAATCCTTCGAATACGTATAAAAGGAAAATTTGGAAATTATTAATTAGTGACTGGAAATTGATTATTACGATGTGACTATATGTAGTAGTACGGAGTTGGAGGAATTGACAGACGCACGGTCAATTCTTTCAGCTGTTAAAGAAAGGAGAAATGAACTATCGTTTCCTAAATTGAGGACCAACTAAATTAAAAAAACCTCCGAATGAATAAATAAAACAACGGCTAAATGGATACCAATTTTAGGACGGCGTGGGAATTTGCGTTCATGGCAAGCAACAGATAAAGTTGGACGTTTTAAAAATCGTAAGAACTTATATATTCACTTGAAACAATAAGAACTCTAAATTTTAAAACTTTTTATTAAATGATGCAATAGAATCCTATCTGACCAAACTAAATTCTTTATTAATAGTGTTATTTGATGTATTTTTTTTCTTATTTATGTAAAATCATTTCCATTTATTTATTTTTGTATTCTTTAAGTTTTTATCATGATTTTTTTTTTTTGTTTTTCGTTAAATTAATTATATAAATGTTAAACTTAAGTCGGGCGTGAATGGCTGTATAGATTTGTAAAGTTATATTAGGGGAGGGTAATCTTAGGTTATTTGTTTCGTGGTTAGATTGGGTCAATGGATTGGATATATTGGTGTGATTAGTAGGTGTAATATTGATTCGCTACGGGCAGAATCGCTTCATACGCCGCACACTTCCGTTTGCCTATGGAAGGAATTATAAGTCGGATATCGCAGTTCCTTTCTATGGAGTTTTTTTGTTTTATTGCTCTTCTTTGCAGATAGATGTAATATTCCTATCTCATAAGAGGCAATTTCTTCTCTTAACCTTTTGTGCTGCCGTATTTTATTACATTGAATACATCGATGTATCAGATGGATTGATGCCAGTTTGACTGTGAATTTTAGCCTAAGGTTAAATAGGGATAGAATATTTTAATTTCAATGCAAATCTATGTAGTATTCATGCTCGACCCTAAATAAAAATGCATTAAATTTAAGTTGGTTATAGACGCTTGCATGGATTGTTTATCGGTTAACTATGTTTTGCGTTATCATATTTGATCAAAATATATAGACATTCGATAAATAATGATACCTTACGGTGAGTATCTAAAATGTATTTATTCGGATGTCTTTTAAGTTATTGGTGACAATGCAAGTATCTTACGGTGAATACTATGGGTTACGTATAAATTTCCCTCCGCAATTGTCAGTAATCAATAATTTTGTATTTTGATCGTTTATGTTTACTTTGAAATGTTTTTGATTGTGAAATCTATGTAACCGGTCTATATTCAACGTGATAAACAAGCTTTCATAAATTTATCTGTGCGAACTTAATAAAAATGTAAAATTAGAATCTAATAGTAATGAAATGTAAATTAAAGTCAAAAATCAAAGTTAAAAATAATGTTAAATGTAAAAGTGTAAACTAATACTAAAATAATTTCAAATCTTATATATATGTGCATAAATAAATGTTTGTATGTTAATTACTGGCAGTGGCTTATTTTATTCCTTTTTTTATATATACTCTTAGATTATCTTATTAAATCTCTGCTATTCCACTGAGCTAGTGACATGGGCTAACGACCGGAATCAAAATTTAAAAAAAAAAAAAAAAATTTTTTTTTTTTGACTTACGTATCTGCCTACTTTATAAATTTTTCTAGGTTCAAATGCCTAGATGTCGCCCCGTAGTGCAGATTACGTTAAGTCGCTTTCTCCGGATCGTTACAATATATATATATATTGTAATGGACAATACTTTTACTCCATTATACCAATCATCAGTTAACTGGTCCCCACAGTTTGTGGTGCCAAATGTAATGGACAACATATATATACAAACATATTATACATCAAATGTAATGGAACATCAATATATGAGAAGAAAATAATGCTTCAAACATTGGATGATAAATGTAATGGAATATATGTAATCTAAATGAATCCAATTATGGAGAAAGCTTAATATCATAGATTGTATAATTTAAATGAAGAAAGATAAAATTATCGCAGTTACATTTAAATAAATTGTTTATATGCCCTTCCAACTAGCTTATACATGAAATAAATCTAAAATCATACACAGCAATGAGATCTATTATTATAATTTATTCTCAAGGTTGATATGACTAACTAACAAAATATATATTAGAAATAAAGAGAATTCTATTGAAACTAATATACACATCCAATAAGTAAACTTATGTATATCTAAACATATCAATGAACAATAATATGTGTAAGTGACCTAAAGACTAAATAATAAGTGAAATATGAAGTTATTCTCGATTAAATTGTGAATTCAATTAATTTCATAATGACTCTGGCACTAAAAGAAAAATAAGAAAATATTAATACTCTTCCAAATAAATTACGAAGGCATTACTTATAAAACAAATAGTACATCTTTTAATTCTATGTTATGGTTTAAGTTTAGGTAGTATCAGTATATTAAATAGTTTTTAAATACAAACCCAAATACAAAAAAAAATATACATATATACTTGCAATAAGTATATATACTAAATAGATAAAGACATATTTGTGCTCAACAAGTATGCATTAATATAAACACAAATCCATATTTATATTTTTCAAATATTCAACATTACAAAAAAAAAATAAAGCATATTATATACAGCAAATATATAAATTATTGTTTAGGTCTGCATAAGAGTTATTATATGAAGTTAAAAAAAATGAAAATAGATAAATAAATAATAAAAAAAAATTTTTATAATAAAATTTGCATATATAAATTTTACTTATTAAAATATACATATAACAACCCATATGCAACCCAAACTTATAAGCTATACTTTAAGATTTTAAATTACTTAAGAGTTAATTTTGACACCTGTTAGACGTTTGTTGTTTTTAGAAAACAAGACGCTTGAATTGAATAGAATGATATTTATAAAAACGTTTTATTTTTATAATTAAAAATAAAAGTAACAAAAAAAAATATCGATCTCAAAAATATATATATATATATCATTTATATTAATAAAATTATTTACTACCTTTCAAAGTTCAACTTGTTTATTTTTCTTTTCAAAAGTCAACTTATTCCATTGTTTTATTCCTTTATATTTGTTTAATATTAGAATGCATTCTATTTAAAGTTAAATTGAAGAAATGCTATGTTAAAAAAAAATTATCGGTTTCCAAATGCACATATATATTTCTTTTTTTTTTTTAATTTTTCTCCTTGAAAAAAAATAATAACTGACATGTTGAATCCGATATATTAATTAATTTTAGTTACCTCCAGATTATTATTAGATTGACCATTATAGATTCCAGATAGCTATATCAAATTTCAGCTTCAGACGTGGTGAAATTCATGTGTTGAAATTTGCTTAGTTTTTCTTTTTAAACTGCCTTGAAATAAATGAAAGGAAATGGCGCAGCCCCTGGCTACGATATATATATATATTAGCTGGTCATGATTTATGTATTTACTACAGAAATTTATCTTATTCCACTATTCTTAAGAATAGCAATTTCAAAGAAACAAAGTACAACTAATTTTTATCCTTCAGTTTGTTTAATCACTATCTTAATAATGGCCTCTTTTGTTGTTGCTGTTGTTCCACGTGAGCGAGCAAATGCCGTTTTTAAAACCATTGTTACATATGTTTTTTTTAAACAATTAACATTCAATAAATAAAAATATCAATCATATATGAAAAAAAAATATTAAATTAAAAATTTATTTAACAGCTTTAAAAATATATATATACATAAATAATAATATTGCATTTTTTAATAATCACTGCAAATAAATTAATCTTTTTTATAATCAACAATTTATATGTCTTTATTTATCTATAATAATTAAATATTCACAGTGATGTACTATCAACAAATAAATAAAATAATAAACCCAAAAAACTATAACTAATAACCATAAACAATAATAATACTCCATATATAAACATCAAATCAAAGAGATTTTTTTAATAACAACAAATGATTTTTAAAAATATAGATAGATTTATTGATATTTACAATTCCGCCTAATCCACTTAAAAAAATGTCTTTGCAAATAACTAATGAATTATGAGATATTGAAAAAAAAAAACTTCTCAAATTTGAAATCTTTCTAAGAACTAACATGGTTAAAGAATATTACTTTTCTTACTAATAACCATATTCATTTGTTCATATCTATCTTTCAGATCATCTAGATCTTTGTCCAAGTTTTCTTTAAAAAAAAAAAAAAGTGCCTTTTTAATTCTTTTTGAAAAGAATTTCCAGTTTGTTGAACTCTGTGAATAAGTTTGATTTGATTTACAAGATTTTTATATAACATTTTGGTATAATTCAATTGCTTTTGAATAATTTTGGGATAAGTATCTAAAGATTTTTCTATGAACTCCTTAGATTCTGCCTCTATATTTTTTACGTAAATACTAACTTGATCATAAGCACTAACATAATTCTTAATTTTATCAATAACAGTTACTATTTTATCAGATAATCTATTACCTTTCATTTGACTATCCTGATAAACATCATTGACTTGAGTAAGTCTTTGTTTTACTTCACTTGTTCTATGTTCAATTAAAAATAATACTTTGGGCAATTTTGAATGGTATTCATTCAAATTTTCTAAATAATTCTTAAAAAATCGCAAATCAGATTGATGTGATACAACTTCAACATTAAAGAACTTCTGAAAATCATTTTGTTTTACAACATTAATATTATCCTGTTCTATATGAATTCTTTTCAGTTTGACTTTAGGTTTATTTAAATCTCTTTCCTTAGCTATATTTTCTCGAAGAAAATTTTTACTAATCACATCATCACGTATTATTTTAAGTTTAATTTTGGCTTTGCCAATTTCTTTTTCCTCATCAATCCTCCTTATTCCAAGATTCAGATCAAATATCTTTTTACTCATTCTTTTAAATTTTACCATTGCTTTCCCTACATCTCTTTTCTTGTCAATCTTCTCTCTAAGAAAATCAATATTATTTATCATTCCATCTATAACTTTAAGTCTAACTTTGGCTTTTCCAATATCTTTTTCTTTTCCAATATCTTTTTCTTTGTTTATATTTTCTTTAAGAAAATCTATCTTAATCTCTTCCTTATTTATCCTTTTAAATTTCACTTTAATTTTCCTCATATTTATATTATGATTAAAGATTTCTCTAAGAAATTCCATTTTAATTTTATTTCGGCCTATCTCTACTTCATATTCTCTCCATTGATTTTGCAAATTTGATATACATTCACAATTATCTAACAATGTTTTTTATTTGTTCAACTTTTACACCTATCTCTGAAACATCCTTTCATACCTCTATTTCATAATTTTTACAGGCTTCAATCCCACTATTATTCATATATTCTGAAAGGGGTCTTAATTTTCCTTGAATTTGATCCAGTTTAACATCTATTTCCTGTATACAATCAGAAGTAACATCACTTACTACATTAATCCATTCATTTATATCCTGTAATTTATTAACATCAATCAGCTGTTCCTTTTGTTGCAATCCCACAGCAACTTTAACTTCAGCAGAGATAATTGTATGAAGATTCATTATCAATTTTCAGTGCTTGGAATTTATCCCACAATACTTTGCTATCATTAATAATCATTTTCTCAAATTCCCCATGCTCTTTCTTAGACTCTTCAAATCTGGCTATAATTTCTTGATTTTTTTCCTCATTTCACTACTTATTTCCTCAAATTTTGCTTTCAAAGAATTAGCTTCAACCATTGTCTCTTCTCTGTATTTTTCCATTTTTTCTTCAAGTTTTATCTCTAATCTCCTAACACTATCATCTGCCAGCACTTTTAATTCAACTTTTAATCCCCTAGAAAGTTCATCAGAGTTGGTTTTTAAGCAATTTATGGGAAAGTTCATTAGAATTGGTTTTCATCTCAGCTCTAAGTTCATCAGAGTTGGTTTTTAAGCCAGACTCTAATTTCTGGGAAAGTTCATTAGAATTGGTTTTTATCTCAGCTCTAAGATCATCATAATTGGTTTTTATCTCAGCTCTTAACATTTCTATTAAATTCCTTAAATCAAAATTATCACTAACTGGCATTTCATTATTATTATCCATTATTACTAGTACTGTTATATTATATACTAATACAAAAAAATCTAAGATATATATATATATATATATATATATATCTTAGATTTTTATATATATATATATATATATATATATATTTCTATGTAGTAATTACCACAGATCAAGGGCTCACCATCTCCAGTCATTATCCCAACAAGCAATTACTCAACTAAGCAAAGTACAAGCCTTTTTAATTTTATTATACATAATAACTATCCAATAATCTAAATTTTAGTTGTTTAAACTCATGAACTTCTTGGCTTATAAAAAGTCTCATCTATCACTATAACATTAATAAATTCCTCTAAAATACATATATATATATATATATATATATATAGAGAGAGAGAGAGAGAGAAAGTAACAACTGAGATCACTAACTAACATTTATTTATATGTAATGATAATAAATATTCTACACTTATACAATATTGAAATGTGGAAATTTCATATCAAATTCAATATAACCTCAAAATATTTAAATTCAATAGTATTGTGAGACAACTTTCTCATTCAAGATAATGGTAGTTAAGCATAAAATTATTAAATTGATACCTATAAATTTTCTAGACCTTAAAAACTTAATACCATTTCATATACATAAAAAAAAAAAATCAACTTCACTAATTATTTACCCTAGTGCCCAAAACATTATTTTACCAAAATTGTAATAATGTAATTTATTATCAACAAACATTCACTAATTGAACTTCATGTTTGAAAGTCACCTATAATGGAAAATAAAACATTGATATGTTTATTTTTCAAACCTTAGTTGATAACCAATGTAATATATTATTTGTCACCAACAATAATCAATTAACCAAGCCCCTAAGTTTGGTGCTATATATTTATGTTATATACTCATCCATTCCTCTAAAGATCTGACAGATACTGACAGCCAAAAGAATGATTAGCATTTCACAATTTTGAGATAGATAAAAGAATTCAATCACTGCTCTTAAAGCATACAATGCTCCATCAACACTCAGATGATCATCACATTTCAGTCTCTCTAAGCTACTACAACCCATAATAGTTTTCTACAAACACTATTACACTGCCCTGCTTACATCTAAGTCTTAGGAGCCATTATTTATAAAATATTTCCTTGCTCATCTTTGGGAGTCTTAGAGGCAAATATTATACTTATATCAAAAAGAATTATACCATACTCTCTCCGGAGTTTTAGAGGTAAAATCATGGCAGGACTACTGTTAACTGCTTCATGATAAATAGTAACAAACCTCAAAATTTGGGTTGGAGCAATGAATGAGATCAATCAGTCACAAGTGATATGAATACATCACATCCTCAAGACAATGACAAAAATTCCTCATCCAACATCAATACTTGCAACAACACCAACCAAACTCCAACAATCAAATATCCAATCCAACCCTTAAAATTATAGATTTTCTACAACATAAATTTTCCAAATATGGACAAAATTATTATTCTATAATTTAACACTATCAATATAATTTTTAAATTGAAATTAAGCTGTTTCATGTTTGTATTTATCTCTCATCATAAAAAAATGTAATAACAGTAACCATCACCATCTAAACATAAGACCAAAATATTTTATATATATAAAAAAAATTAAACACACAAAAATGCTTCTCTTTCTTTAAGCTATACATCTCACATCAATATATATACTACATATCTCTCAGGTATGTGGTGTATTTCAAGCCCTAATTAGCTTATTTTGAGCCCTAGTTGTTGTGCCAAATGTAATGGTCAGTTGAACAAACATATTATGCTGACCACATTGTGGCATCCAAATGTAATGGACAATACTTTTACTCCATTATACCAATCATCAGTTAACTGGGCCCCACAGTTTGTGGTGCCAAATGTAATGGATAATATATATATATATATATATATATATATATATATATATTGTCCATATATATATATATATATATATATATATATATATATATATTCTAACCTATTAAAAGAAGAACACTTCTATTAAAATAAATGAGCGAATTCAATAAATGATTCGGAAAGCCTAAACGCTTCCGTCTAGGATTCGGGTAGCAAACCCGTATTTTACCCAATAGCTCGACGTTTGGTTAGTTATAATAATTCAGCTACAGCGATATGCAGTTCAGACAGAGATAGAATTAAAAAAAATTATCATTAATAAAATAAATTTAAAAATAAAATTTAGAATAAACTAACGTTCTTTCTCTATCCAAAACACATTATCTGAGCTGTAAGTACTTGCACTGTTCGACAATGATGATGATGATTTCATGTCATTGTTAATATTACTGACTAAAACAAAACATTCATTAATTTGCCAATATGATCTCAATATTTTTGGTTATTATACAATTAGATGTTTCAATCTCTTAAGCCATGCCACGCTTGTAATGTTGATCATAATTGATCAATTCTTAATTTAAGAGCACTTATAATAATGACACTAATCTCAGGGTTCTCTGTTATATTTAATAAAATGCTCAGCAGTATTGTGTTGTCGCATATGACTGACATTCTGGTCGGCTATAGGAAACATTTACCTTATTTAAATTCCAGGTGTCTTCATCCGCATATCAACTATTATAATATTTAACGAGATGATAACCATATTCAATAACAACGCATAATTTTGAATAATACAGCCCTTTTATCCAGAATCTCAGTCGGAATGATGAAAAGACAAGGGTGCTTTTGTGTCCTTCCATTATCCATGACAACACAATAATTTAACTAAGATTTATTACTTAGACACCTCACTTAAATGTGTACGGAACAATGTGCTACCAAAGCTGGTAGTTTGAGAATAAAGTGATTTTACACACACATAAAATAAAATGTCTTGGTCTGAAGTTTTCAATTCCACAAATAATTTTTATTAAATTAAAATATAATGAAATATTCTGATCTGCTTACAATTGTCTATCTGGTGTATTGAATTTAAGATTTCATAAATGATTTCGGACTCAAGAAAAGTATTGCAAGTATTATGCAAATACACTTTTATTTAGCACACAAGAAAAATGACTCAAAACAACTTGTAACAAGACTATAATTTATTATTAAATTTTAACAAGATTCTAATTTATTATTACAGTTTAACAAAACTATCCTTTATGATTAACATAATAAACAAACATATACAATTTATTCGATCCCATATGGATAAAACAAAATATAACTAACATTAATTCGTCTATACTTTTAGACCTGGATTCGAACTACTTCTTCATCTTCTTTTTACATTTATGCAAATTGAATATAACAAAATAAATATTATTATTGATACATCAACTCATCCGTTTAGTGTATCTTATATGAACGGCTACTTAAATTTATTGACTAACGATCTGTTTTAAAACAAAAATAATTTGATTCTAGGCAATACGTACAAACGATTTTTATTATCATATCTTTAATTAAATGATAGTTTTTTATTTAGATAACTTATTATAATTTATGGGTTATTTATCAGAAGTTACACTTATTATTTTAATGTTTACCTTAATAACAACTGAAGTTGTTATACACACTGTTTTCCTCAGTATAAGTTATATTGTGAGTGCTACTTAATCATTAACCCGAATTAAACCTAGTATTTGAACCCTCCATTGGCAAATAAAAATTTCTAAATCACGCAATTTTAAACTTACTCTCTCCATTGACTTACGTGTGGATTACCAGCACTATTCCGCCGCACAATCCAGATATTGATCATAGATACTATCACGCTATTTTTACTAAATGGATCTTGAGGAATTAACCTGCAATATACCCGTTATCTTGCCATAACTTTCTAAACAAAACACAATAATCAACACCTTCCATGGTAGAATTATCTCTATTTTCTCATGAGGAATCTGGAATAACACCGAAGGTCTGTAGAGTTAACTACTATATTAAAATAGTTTGGTGGGTCCTTGCCTCTTACTTGGGCATAATAGGAACACAGACCAAATATAATCCTCTCCTGGGATTTTAACGAATGAAATACACTAAATACGATATAAATTACTGATCGTCCTAACTCTGAGAAGCGATCACTTGGGTTATAAACATACCCGAATACTAGATTTATCTATTCCCCTCATGGAAAATAAAGCTTTTGGGGAGATCATTTTCCATCCCACAAAATAGATACATTACAATTATTACTTATGCGAATATTAAGCATATACCAATGCTATATCGGGGCAAGACAAGCAAATACACTAATTACACTAAATTTATGTTCCGGGGTATACTTAGATCAACGTCTGAAATCAATGGTTATCACAGAATAAAACATAATAATTTTCATTTTTGCCAAAGAAACATTCAACAAGTAATTGGTAGTATAGTATCTTGAACTAAATCAAGTAAATGCGTTAATAAAGAATAATTGGGAATAAGTTCATCAATTAACATAGTATAAATTTGTTTCAAACTTTAAATAAGTAATATCCTGTATAGCACTTCTCTTTAATTACTTCTGATAATTTTAACTAGATATTTTACCTATTAAGTATCTAAATTTTTCTTCTTTTATGCATCTAACATATAAATTTATACCCACAATGCATATCATAAGTAAACACATTTTATAAAAAAAAAAAAAAAATTTTTTTTTCCATGTCAAATATAAATTTAACCTAGAATAATTACATGAAAACATACCTTTATGATTACAAGGTCATTTAAATATTACTTGACTATACAGCCTTTCACCTGTTGATATAAAAAAAAATACACATAATTTTACAAATTAGTAAAAAAAAATCATTACTTAACAAGTGCTTATTATCTCACTAGAAAAATGTTTTTCCGTTGGGCAATTTATCTAGATGAAAAACTTGATCCATTCGTAGTTCACGAAGCAAATTTAAAATAAGAAACACATTTTATTATTTCATTTCTATAAAAGTTGCCTCCATTCTGGTGCAATTAATAAATTAGGCAAAGAAAACATAGCAGCGTTGGATGTTAACTCTTTCTTGAATTAAACTGCTATAATTTTGGGATCCAAGAAAACAATACATATTTTAACATGACGAATATTTGACGATAGACGATCACATATACAATTCTTTTCTTTTTACTATTGGCGATACGTATCATTTTTAGCTAGCTGGCTTATGAATAAAATAATGCGCGAATTTTCCAAAATACTATTATTATAACGACTGCAGTTGACTTACGTGGATATAAAGTTTTAACGACTCCAGTTGATGTATAATATAACATATTATATTATGGTTATAATTAAGTCACTAATATTTGTAGTTTTTATTCCTACTCTAGGAATTGTAATTTTTCTTTAGCAAGGAATTCTCCGTACAATGCACACATACACATTTTCCGATATTTGCCTTGAGAAAATTTATATTTTCTTTTTTAAAAATATACAGGTGCATAAGTAAATATCATTGATCATTAATATTATTTCTAGATGATTTTCAGTGAATAAAACATATTTTAACGTGGGGAACTTACATTATTTTCAAAGCAGACAATTTCTTTTAGGAAGAGCGCGAAATTTTCTAGTTAACTTTCCTTGGCTTTTATAATATGTCTTTTAATTATAATTTTTCTTTTATACCACGAAAAGATTATTAAATAAGGTAAAGTTAACAAATCATTGATTATTTCCTGGAAATTACTTATATTACTTATTTTAATTATAATGACACTTTCCGTAATTGCTGTAGTTAATACGGTCATTTTGAACTTTAGCATAAGATAGACATTTTTGCGTATAAAAAGCTTTAAAATAGGTAGATGGCAACAGAAAACAGAATATCCTATCAAAAAGGATTAGCCACACATGATATTATTAAAAATTTACTGGACTTATATTTATTTCTGCAATAAAAAATAATAAAAAATTTGTTACCGAATTTCAGTACTGCTTCTTCCTTGTAAAACTAATGTCAGACTAAACTTTCTTCAAAATTTGGCGGTCTTGTTTTAGCGACCTCTTACAGAAAAATAATCATTTAATTATAACATAAACAAAAGAAAAGGAAAAAAAAAAAACTTATTACAGTTATATATTTCCGTATGATTTAAATGGATTACAAAGTAATTTGACAAATAATGAAAAATAAGAAATATATTTAATTAATAATGTTTATTAGTGATGTATAATTCTGTATACATTATTATCTAAAATAGTTTAAAAATTACCAGAAGTTATTGTGGTTTATGATAAGATACTCATCTACTCTCCCTCTACCCATCCAAAATCAATTACTGTTTATAATATGTGCTTTTATACTATATTAAATTACTCTTATTGTTAATATTTTAATAAAATTATTCATGCTCTTCTTAAAAATGACATCAAATTACTAAATTTATTAGTTATTTGCTTAAAACACATTAAAGTGAGTAAATAGCATACTTTATTAATCACTTAATATTATTATTATTATTTTATCTTTTTATTTTCTAAAAAAGGATAGCATTGTTTTCCTGTGGAAACAATGCCAAATAAACCAAGTGTCAATAACACTAGGTTACAATATATATATATATATATATATATATATATATATATATATATATATATATACAAACATATTATACATCAAATGGAATGGAATGTCAATATATGAGAAGAAAATAATGCTTCAAACATTGGACGATAAATGTAATGGAATATATGTAATCTAAATGAATCCAATTGTTGAGAAAGCTTAATATTATAGATTGTATAACTTAAATGAAAAAAGATAAAATTATCACAGTTATATTTAAATAAATTGTTTATATGCCCTTCCAATTAGCTTATACATGAAATAAATCTAAAATCATAGAGCAATGAGATCTATTATTATAATTTATTCTCAAGGTTGATATGACTAACTAACAAAATATATATTAGAAATAAAAAGAATTCTATTGAAACTAATATACACATCCAATAGGTAAGCTTATGTATATCTAAACATATCAATGAACAATAATATGTGTAAGTGATCTAAAGACTAAACAAAAAGTGAAATATGAAGTTATTCTCCATTAAATTGTGAATTCAATTAATTTCATAATGACTCTGGCACTAAAAGAAAAATAAGAAAATATTAATACTCTTCCAAATAAATTACAAAAGCATTACTTATAAAACAAATAGTACATCTTTTAATTCTATGTTATGGTTGAATTTTAGGTAGTATCAGTATATTATATAGTTTTTACATACAAACCCAAATACAAAAAAAATATACATATATACTTGCAATAAGTATATATATTAAATAGATAAAGACATATTTGTGCTCAACAAGTATGCATTAATATAAACACAAATCCATATTTATATTTTTCAAATATTCAACATTACAAAAAAAAAATAAAGCATATTATATACAGCAAATATATAAATTATTGTTTAGGTCTGCATAAGAATTATTATATGAAGTTAAAAAAAAATGAAAATAGATAAATAAATAATAATAATAAAAATTTATAATAAAATTTGTGTATATAAATTTTACTTATTAAAATATACATATAACAACCCATATGCAACCCAAACTTATAAGCTATACTTTAAGATTTTAAATTACTTAAGAGTTAATTTTGATACCTGTTAAACGTTTGTTGTTTTTAGAAAACAAGATGCTTGAATTGAATAGAATGATATTTATAAAAACGTTTTATTGTTATAATTAAAAATAAAAGTAACAAAAAAAATATCGATCTCAAATATATATATATATCATTTATATTAATAAAATTATTTACTACCTTTCAAAGTTCAACTTGTTTATTTTTCTTTTCAAAAGTCAACTTGTTCCGTTGTTATATTCCTTTATATTTGTTTAATATTAGAATGCATTCTATCTAAAATTAAATTGAAGAAATACCATGTTAAAAAAAATTATTGGTTTCCAAATACACATATATATTTCTGTTTTTTTTTTTTAAATTTCTCTCCTTGAAAAAAAAATAATAATTGACTTGTTGAATTCAATATATTAATTAATTTTAGTTACCTCCAGATTATTATTAGAATGACCATTATAGATTCCAGATAGCTATATCAAATTTTGGCTTCAGATGCTGTGAAATTCATGTGTTGAAATTTGCTTAGTTTTTCTTTTTAAACTGCCTTGGAATAAATGAAAGGAAATGGTGTAGCCCCTGGCTGTGATATATATATATATATATATATTAGCCGGTCATGGTTTATGTATTTACTACAGAAATTTATCTTATTCCACTATTGTTAAGAATGGCAATTTCAAAGAAACAAAGTACAACTAATTTTTATCCTTTAGTTTGTTTAATCACTATCTTAATAATGGCCTCTTTTGTTGTTGCTGTTGTTCTACGTGAGCGAGCAAATGCTGTTTTTTAAAATTATTGTTACATATGTTTTTTTTAACAATTAACACTCAATAAATAAAAATATCAATCATATATGAAAAAAAAAATTAAATTAAAAATTTATTTAACAGCTTTAAATATATATATATATACATAAATAATAATATTGCATTTTTTTAATAATCACTGCAAATAAATTAATCTTTTTTATAATCAACAATTTATATGTCTTTATTTATCTATAATAATTAAATATTCACAGCGATGTACTATCAACAAATAAATAAAATAATTAACCCAAAAAACTATAACTAATAACCATAAACAATAATAATACTCCATATATAAACATCAAATCAAAGAGATTTTTTTAATAATAACGATTTTTAAAAATATAGATAGATTTATCGATATTTACAATATATATATATTCCATATATAATAAAGTTAATAATTATTATTTAATATTTTTATATTTATTTAAGATTTCAGCACTACACGGCTAATTTTAAGTCACAGATGGATTGTAATGAGTGCATAAGATATATATTGTTAAATTATTATAATTTCCCCTTAATCTAGAAAAATTCTCTAATCTAGAAATGTGCCTGTATTTTTAAAACTTTTTAAATTTTTATTATGGTTTTGTTGATTTTTTTCATTAAATTAGTTAATGAAATTTAGAAATTTAAATATTTTTGTAAGTATATAAAAATAAAGATATATCAGATTTTTATAAGAATTAAAGTGACTACATTAATTTTTTTGCAATATATATATATATATATATATATTGCAGCAGTATAATTAAATATACTGAATAAATAATCAATTGTTTCAAATGGCCTATAATGTTAGGCTTTCAAATGTAACAGAATAAAATATTTAAATACAAATATAGTATATATACTTAAGCTGATGTAATTAGAGAGAATTCAAACTCTCTTGAGTCATCCACTCTATCTCATACACCTGATACATATACATGTGAAAAAATAAATTATCTCCAATATGCATATTTCATGCTGAAACAGCACTCATCACTTGGTCCAAATCATCATCTCCTCTACACCCCCCTTATATATATATATATATATATATATATATATATATATATATATATATCAAATAAATAATTTTCTCAGTGTTGGTTAAATTTGTGATATTATATAGTGAATAATGCAGCACATAAATCATTTCCACAGTAATTTTTTTATGTGGTATCATTTAAATTATTTTCTAAATAATACTCATTGCAACATTTAAATTATTATGTTATTTTGTATTGATTTGTAGCACTTGAAGTACATTATACAATGAGATGATTTTATTATATGATATTCTTCAAATCCCTCAAAATACAGAAGTCTTTTGGAGCAAACATTTCCTTTATTCACCTACTCATTTCTGTAGTACAAATCCCAATATTAATAAAATTTATAATACATTCACTTTATGTGGTTTGCTGAAATATAGATTCAGCAAGAGAGACAAATTAAAAACAGAGATTTAAATACTTTTTTTCTCTGATGATTTCACATTTAGATCATTATCTGAGAGATTGGGTCTATGGTGAAATTCAAATTTAACTGCTGCTATGGTCTCTGTTATTAAGAGTTAAATTCTGCCCAATAAAAATTTTTTGATCATACATCAGCATTTGTAAAATTAAAATGTTTCCTTAATTTTTTATAAACATTTAAAAGAATAATAATAATAATAATTAATACATATTCAAAATCATAGTTTCAAGTAAAATTTAAACATTCCTTGAATATTCTATATATATATATATTTCTTATAGCCATTTATATGTAAAATAATATTTTAAATATGTGTAATTCAATATTGATTTAATTGTATAAACATAACATATATATATATATATTCTAACCCTAAATATTTAATTAATTATTATGATTTG